>OX638412.1:10141623-11589123 GCA_951813805.1 Limnephilus auricula
TTTTCAATCAAATCTTTCATTCGTTAACCACATAACGAAAATCTATGATAAGGGCTTACAATTGTTGGGAAATATAACTAGGCTAACTAGAAATTTTAATAGTCAGAAGTCAAGTTGAATACAATTCTCCCGTCTGGAACCCAATTTATAATATTCATGTAGGTACAAGCTATTAAAAGAGTACAAAATAAATTCTTACGTTTTCTAAATTTTAAAACGGGTACTCTAGTAATTATGCTGAACTAGAACACTTTTTTAAATTATATGAATTGACCAGCGGCTGAAAATAAAAGTTTAAAAACGCTTGCAACTGTACAGGGAGGTTCCAATGAGAAAGATCGATTATTCCTCGTCTCAAATTTTTTATATATTTTTATTTCATTCAAAACTTTCTTTAATATATATACCTACATCCAAGTAAGCAATAAAAATGCTCAAAACGCACGATGATAAATTATTAAAATCGTGTATTTCTTTAAGTATTTTTTGATCATAAGTATTTATGATTTTTCAATAATGTCTAAACAAAATAAGTGTTTACAACTTTTTTAAATATTTTAGTTTGTAAGACCTTAAATAAATAGAAAAACTGAGGTATTTTTGTTACAAAACACGTTATCGGATTTATTTTTTAATGATTTTAATTTAACTAAAATTTAAAAAATTAAAACGTACGGATTTCCTAAAAATCTTCACACAAAAAAAATTTCAAAAAAAAAAAAAAATTTCGGCTACAACGACATCAATAATGGGATTTTTGTTAATACTAGCACTCTAGCAAACCAAAAGTCACGAGCCGCCACTGATTATGACCATGTAATTTTATTTAACATAACTTATAACTTGTTTCATAATGTACTGCGTATATCCTTATAAAAAATAAATAAATAAAATAATCTACGTTAGGATTTTTGTTTGTCGATGGGTTGGATTCGAATGAATGTTTGAATATTTTCTAATCTGCAAGAAAAGCGTAAAAGTGTTACAAATGTGTTTTTTTTCATTTGATTCACACAATCCTTCTTCTTGCTGTGTGAAGGGTCTTTTTAGGGAAAAAAGGAGAGAAAGTTCTGGGAAGGATAAAGGTATGAGGGGTCGGTCAAAGTGTCGAGGAGCGACGGACCTGTGAATCCATCCCTCCCACTGCGGTGCAAGCCGATGGATCTAGCGAGTCCGGCTGGAGAGGTCTAGGTAAGGTTTTTCTCATCCAGTCTCTCGATCCGGACGCAGTGCATTAGGTGGGCAAACCCAAAAACTGCCAAGACCTAGACAAATCTCGCTTCATGAACCCCTGTCACCCAAGTCATCAAACGGAGCGAACTACCTGGGGTGACCCATGGCAAGGGAGCTGGATATCCTATAAATGGTTCCTGGGGCGGCGGTACCCATACCCGTCTCCCAAATCGGCAAAAACTAAATAAAAAATTGAAATATTTTCCTAAACCTTAATGTGCATTTTTTTTTACGTAAAAGCTAAGCAGTCATGATCTTCGCCTTTTCGCATGAAATTTTTCGTAAATTAACAAAGGCTCTTTTCGGAAATGATTGATGGAGTACTCAGCGATATAATATGAAAATTTGAAGCTAAAATAAAAAGAAAGAAAGCAAAAAAAGAACGAGAACACCTATTAAAATGTGATAATAGCAAAATAAAAAAAACTTTTTTAAAAACTTTTTGAGATCAACGGTCAATTTTATTTTACGTTAAATGAAGTTTTTCTCTATTTCGTGTAAATGTCGAATTCTAGTATTTTATTTTATTTTATTTTTAACTTTAAATATAAATTATGTTATTGTAGTAGAATAAATTGTAAAGTCTATTTTTTTCTTACTTTGTGAAAATGTACCTACTAGTTCCTTATGATTCTGAACCTGATGACGTAACAATGGTTCTCATCTTCTCAAGATGTTCCGCAATGGCAGTGAGATTGGGATCGAATGACGTCAGGCGTGATTCGATGTGTTGGTTTCTGAAATAAAATTAAAAAAAAATATATCTCAATTGTAAACAGGTTTCACAACAATGGTATATTTTTACACGTAGACGATAACCTCAATATCCCCTTGAAGTAAGACCACCATTCAGAATTGAAACGTTGCTTGAAATGGCTTTAGCCGTGTTTGGTTATCAGATCTGAATAGTCAGGCATTTCCCCCTCCCTTCCTCATCTCTATCTCTTTCCTTACCCACTATCTTTAGCCTCACGACATACGACAATTGAGGATGCCATAGTTTTTTAGCTCCAAGCGGTCGAGAGCAGTTAAGACTCTTGTGTGGTATTAAAATAAAATACAAAAAAAAACATTAAAACGATCCAGACTGGTAAAAACACTCTGTATCTTATTGGCCAAATACCATAATTGATTATAAATCATCGTCATGATTTTAGTCATGATTCAAATCTTATGAATAGCCAGTTACTTCTCAACCTTCCCTTCCCCCCTATTCTCAGCCACATAACATAATCATGCCATAGTCCCTCGAGCGTTAGCCATTTTAGACTTGCATGAAAAACTAGAATATATGTGTTTTCAATAGGTAATAAACGAAATATACGAATAATGAAAATTTTATTTGCTAGAAAAAAAATTCTTGATCATGAACGGCGGTTTCCATTATTTTACCTCGTAAAAGAATATTATTTTCCCACGTACAATAGGGGTTGGGATTTGGGGGTTGAGGTTGGGAGGCTTCTTGGCCGAAGGTTGTATTATTTGTGGGGTTGGGCTCTGACGGAGATGTGTAATTGAGGGTTAGGTTAAGTCAATACTATTTAGTTTACCCGACCTTTCATGTTTAATGGCATTATTTGGATGTATTTGAGAAATTTGCAACTATTTCAGACGGTGTTTATAAACAGAGGTAGAATACAATGGATTGTTTGAAAACACATTTGGTTAATGCAAAATAAGGGTATATTTTTACATTGTTTCTGGAATTTCATCGGTGGTGGATACTTTCAGAATCGCCCTGGTAATGACCAATTAACTCTGTGCAGAAACGGGTGGTCCATGTAATCGATTCCCCTATATTTTGGAACACAGGCATCAGTTGGGGATGCGGCAGTGCCTTTGTCCTACCGATATATTAATGTAATATGCTCCAAAGAACTGGCTTCATTGATCCTTTGAAAACGAGTCTTTTCCACGATTCGTTCTTGATTTCAGCTCGGTTGTTGAACGATTTGTCGGACTCTGTGTTTCCTCCGTCGTACAACAATAGTTTCATCAAGACACATCTTGACTCCTTCCTCTCCTCAAAATACCAAAAGATACCATACCAAATTATGAACAAAAACATTATATGAATCACACAACAATTTTGATTTTGTTTTTGATTTTAACTTTGTTTATGATTTTGTTTTGGATTTTGTTTTAGATTCTGTTTTATAATTCTGTTTTGGATTTTGTTTTAGATCCAGTTTTATAATTTTATTTGTTGCTTTTGTTTGAATTGTTTGTAATGCTTATTTAGATGTACTTTGCTTTTTAATTTTATTTGTTGCTTTTGTGTGAATTGAACAGATAAAGAATTTTTTATTAGTAATAGAAAATGTATAGTACAAAAGATCTCCATATACGACAAATATCTATAAAATTAAATTGAATTTGGGAAATATTTTTACCCAGAGTCGTGTTAATATAAAAAAAGATAATCGAAAATTTGCTAGAAATGGCTTCATTCGTGTTTGACGACCATATCCAAATAACCATGTACTTTCTAACCTTCCTCCTTCTCGTCTTCTTTCCCTCTCTTCTCTCTTTGACATATTAATATGCATTACACATTTGCAAAATTTTTCCTAACTTCTCATGAAAATTGATCGAATATTTACGAATAAGGTAAATCTTTCTTGAACAAATTATCAATTTCATTGGCTTATCTGCGGTCTAGTCTACACGGAGAAAATTGTTATTCGAAAAAAATATCATTTTAATAGTAAAAAACGGTTAAAAATGAGACTGAAGTTCCTACGAACAAATAAACAGTGCTTCAATGTTTAAACATTGAAACCCCGTTAATTTGTTCGTAAGAACTTCAGTCCCGTTTGTAACCGTTTTTACGAATAAAATGATCGTATTTTAGAATAACATTTTTCTCCGTGTAGGAGTCGAAGGGTTTTATGTAAATTGGCGATGGATTTTAAATAGAATTTTCTTTCAGATCGGCTTTTATATAATACTTCAAGGGATTATCTGCTCACTGGGGTATAGTTATATCACGACATGAAATATTTCATATTTTTCAACGACGAATATTTTTTAACATAGTTTACGCTTATATGCTTAAAACTGTCCATGGTCCATGAAGTAAATTGGGCAGGAGTGTAATGTGTAGGCTGTCGTATGACTGATAGGGTTGTGTGTGAAGGGGGTTGGTTGGGAGGATTCCAATTCATACTAAGGGTCTACTTGTTTACTAGCGAGTCGTGACATGGTACTCGCTCTGAAATATTATCCCGCATTGGTCTGTTCGTAGAAAATGTGGCGAAAGAAATAAAATAATATTTATTTTATTATAAGCAATAATTATTAGCCTGAAACACCCATCAATATTGAAAAACTCTCCCGAGAAAAGATATACGTCGCCGACGGGACTCGAACCCGCACCCCTCTGTTTGCCGGACAGGAGCTCTACCATTAAGCTACGGCGGGATACCTCCTACCCGCCAAATGATTCAATATGTACCTAGTGTTTCATTCAACAATTATCGCTTATTATATTTTTTTCAACTGCGAGCAACCAACTTTTTTTCTTTTTTTTTTCGAGTCCCTTCGGCGATATGTATCTTTTCTCGGGAGAGTTTTTCAATATTGATGAGTGTTTCAGGCTAATAATTATTGCTTATAATAATTGTTACCCTTTCTGCTATGCATAAAAAATCTGGTCTTAAACATTAGTTTATCAGATACGTTTTAGATTTTCACGGCCAAAAGTCGGATCCGACGGATCTGCCCTGATGATGGACACTGCAACGCTGTCCGAAACGTTGGCTAAAGAAGGAGGTAGCACAACACGGCATAACACCCCAAAAACAAACAACGAAAATTAGTTTATCAATTTAAAAACAAAATATATATATATATATATATATATATATTTCTACTTATGCTGTGTTTTTACAGATTTTCGCACTTACGTGAAAACAATCCACTTACAAAAACTCAGTTATAGTACAAATAGGGACATACAATTACAAAAAATCTACAATTACATACATTTAAATACAGATACATACTTTTTATTTTTTTTTATCTTTGCAAAATTATTTTAGGGCATCATTTTAATTAAATGAAACAAATAACTTTATGTAAACCACTATAATTAAATTTTATAATATCTACATTAAGGTGGTCCAAAAAATTTTTTTTTGTATTTTTCATTTGGCCACCCCGAAAATTTGTTACATGTATTCATAGTAATAACGTAGTGAAATTTCAGCGAGATAGCTCAAGTAGAAGGGGGTGCTCAATCGAGTGTTGTTTTTGATTTTTTTGTATAAAATGCTTAATTTTTACTTTTTGTTACAGGGCAGTTTCGTGTGTTAAACTATTAAATAAATATTAAAATAAACTGCTGATGAGTTTTATAGACAAATTTAAACAGTTTTGATACTTATTTAGTAGACTGTGAAGTGAATCAGTGTAATGAAATATGTTCATCTACTCGAAAAAAAGACGAAATTTTTCTACTTGGGGTTCGTGATATTGAGCAATTGATAAGGCTTTAGCAACTTCCTACTCTTCGGTATGTTTTACTCCGTTATCACCATATTTTAAATAAATCCAAAAATGTGAACGATTCCGCGTATGTACTTATTCAAGGACTTATAGAATATGGAGTAAATCTAGTATTCCGACCGGACAACAAAATCACTCCATTGAAAAACTGATTAAGTTTCATAAGAATTGGCTGCTATTGAAGAAAAATAGAGGAAGAAATTCTGAAGCACAAAAAAAAGATAGTATTTGTTTACAAAATAACTAGAAAAACTTTTTGGTATTTGCCCATGCAAGCGCTTTGAATTTGATAACAAATATCTGATGCTGTTTTTGACACAATGCAACAGTGGAATGTCACAAATGAAGTCCGGGCTGTGAGTCATCACGTATTTGAAATAATGCTTTCAAAAATATTTACTCTTGGGTCATCAAGCTCTTCTCAAATCCCACATTTCAAAAGATTCAGCGATATTTGGGAAACATTACCGAAGGAGCACTACGATTGTCTTGACCTCGATAAGAACGAAAATACTGAAAATACTCTTGATAGTCTTACAACCCCTCTATCTGGAGAGAATCAAGTACGTGATGATTACGAAGAGCTAACAGAGCTCACCATGATTGTTTTGAACAAAGCACCTGCGATGATACATTGGCACGCTCCAGGTCCGATTCATCATGCTCGTTGGATGGCAAAATTGCTGTATTCTTTGAAGATTTTTCTCTTTCAAAATAATTTACAAGCATTTAAACTAATCAAGAGAGACGAAAAACCAATTGTTCGATTTGTTAGTTTTGATAATAATAATAATAATAATTGGATAATTTGTATAGCGCCGTTTTTGTGAGAAATCACCTCAAGGGCGCTGTACAATTTAAATTTGATGTGCTCACTTACACCAAAGTTTGGATCAAAGCGCCTCTGGCAGCACATGCACTAGTAAATGACTTAATACTTTGGAAGAGCTAAAAATTGTACGAAGACATTGATTCCGAAATCAGTATAGGAGCCAGGGGTGTTTTAGAGCGTCACTTAAGGTATTTTTCAGATGAACTAGTTGCAATTGCCTTGTTTTCTAACAAGCTGTCTGATGCTAAGAAGCAGGCCGTTGTTCAAAAAATAAATACGGATGGCGATAATCGTTCAGTGTGAGGTGATTCTGCTAAGCTTGCCTTGGAGGTTACATTAGAAGCTTTTGCAACATAAATAACGTTGAAAACGCTCTTAGTTCTTGATATCAAGGAACTTGCAATTACCCCCTGAGACTTAGAATGACAATGTTGATTATCTTCAAGGCAAAAGCTGCGTCAAAAATTAGCGTGTTAATGATACAACGAAGAGAGGTGTTAAACTATTTGAAGATTACAACATGATACTCACTAAGAATGAGGAATTTTTACTTCACACCGTTCAACAAAACAGAAAAATCGTTTCTACTGAAACATCCAAAAATGAGTTAACAAACACAGTTTTCAAAGATTGCGACTAATATTATGTTAATTATTGATTTGTTACCAAATTTTGTTCACATTTAAATGCTCTGTATACTTATTTGATTAAAATAATTGTAATATTAGTAAATCTTAAATTACGTGATTTTCTTAAAATCCTGAACTTTTTGTCAGAAACTTCTAATTCGATGAGCACCCCCTTGTATATAAGATAGGGGGCTGAATTTTTTTACACATAATAGGAATTGTAGGTGTAACAAATTAAGGGGGTGGCTACACCTATATTTGAATAAATTTTTTTTACTATATGGGCTTGGACCACCCTAATCTACATGTTTCAAAACCGATGGTTTCTTCGTCAGGATAATAACAAGAATAAAAATAACAACAAAAAAAAATTGTTTGTCTCTTTTGTTATTTTTATTTATGTTATTATCCTGACCAAGAAACCATCGGTTTTGAAACATGTAGATATTATAACATGTGATTATAGTGATTTACACAAAGTAATTACGATAGTAATTAGCCTACGTCTTTTTGTACGGAAAAAGTTATTAATCTTTTTTACCTCCCGAAGTTAATGCACTTTATGCCTGGACATCTTGTATGTATATACCACTTTAATCAAAATTATCAACATGTTTCGAAACCGATGGTTTAAATTTTTATTTCGTTTCGAAACTCATTATTTTGATTAAATAATTGACGTTTACAAAGTGATTTATTTTAATTTAATTAAAACACGCCTCAAAGTGAACTTAAGAACATTTACATTAGAATTACATTAATTCTTTTGAATAGAGATTTATAAGATAAAATTATAAATACGCATAAAAAAAAACGCTACAATCAAAACGCGACTTAAAAATAGTTCTTTTGAATTTACAAAAACTTTTTCAAATCAAAACATTATGTTTTATTCTTCTTCTTCGATGGCGCTACAGCCCATATCGAGCTTTGGCCTCCCACAACATTCGCCTCCAACTCCTCCTGTCCTCAGCAGCTGACTTCCAGTTTGTTATCTGGAGAAGCTGTGCTGCATCCCCTCTTACTTCGTCTTCCCACCTCAGTCTGGGTCTTCCCACTTTTCTCTTTCCACCTGGGTGTCCAGCCATAATTCTTTTTGGGACGCGTGTGTCCGGCATTCTCTGTACATGCCCAGCCCATCTCAACCTGGGCTGAGATATTATATTTTATTACAACCTTGAAAATGGAAAATCAATAAAATGATTGTAGACTAGTAGAATGATTGTAGAATGTAGAATAGATCTTAAGTGACATCGCAATCTAGTATCTTCTGTGTTTTTTATTTTCACATAAGACCCGTGAGAAGGAAGAAAATGATCATCGATGCCGAACACACGACTTTTTTCTGGTACTTCTCTCCTACCTTATAGAACTTTCTCATTCTTCCTCGATGACAATTTTATTTTTTATTTCCGATTGGTCCTTATTGAACGAACTCAGTCTAGGACCCAATCCTCCGTCGTATCATCCTTATACCATGTGAATTCCCCGGCGAACTATTCCGCAAAGCAAAAATTCAATTCGTTCTGACACTTCGTAATAAATATGCATCACTCACCTACTACCCATATAATATTGTAAATGTTACAACGCATTAAATGGTAACGTAATCGTTTAACTGCTTTAAATGACCTCCATGGTCGAGGGTTAGCAATCCGAAGGCCGCGTGTTCAAATCCATGCGTGCGCAAGTAAATTATATTTTAATCATTTGTTCTATTTCACAATTTAAACATTAAAATAGAATATAAGGTTTATTATAAGCAATAATAATAATTAACCTGAAACACGGTTTCGAGTCCCGTCGGCGTCATGTATCTTTTCTCGGGAGATTTTTTCAATGTGTGTTTCAGGTTAATAATAATTATTGCTTATAATAATTGTTACTATTTGTGCTATGCATAAAAATCTTGTCATAAACATTAGTTTATCAATTTAAAATATATTAATATAAGGTTTGTTTGTGGAACATTCCAGAGTGGACGATACTCTCAAAATCGTCCTGGTGTAAGACCACCATTCAGATTTAAAACATTACTTGAAATGACCAGATCTCAATAGCCAGGTGTTCACCGTCTTCCTCTTCCCCTCTTTACCATTCCCCAATAGGGGATGCCATAGTTATATTTATTACCTGTAAACATCATTATCATCAATTACTATATTATATGTAAATTTCATTATCATAAATTCATTGCTGCATTAACTGTAAACCTTATTATCATAATTATTATATTATCAGTAAATGTACTTCATTACCCAAATGATCTGCATACTTCACCCGCTATAACACAGGGACATCCCTAGCATGGCGGGCGAAATAACACAATATGTACACTATGTATAAAATTCTTTAATAAATAAATAAATAAATAGTCTCACTGGCTCCAGATGACTTGGAGAAAAAAGTGAGGTGATGGTAATGCTTATAATAAATTGTAATAAAATGTGTCTATGTTTTTTTTCGTAATTTTATATTGTAATTTTATCAGTGATTCTATTTCGAAAAAACGTAATATGGACCATTTTTGAAACTTTTTATGTTTGCGTTAATATAATACATGCAAATTTTTTATTATATTTTCTAGGCGTATTTCATCACCTTTTAGTTTTCGGATACGTTCAGAAATATTCCATTTATTATCATTTTATTGCAAAGCGGAATTATTTTTATCTTCTGATAGAATACACTTCTCAATATTTTACAATTTGTTCCAAAATCGGAAAAGATAACTGGTCAAAAATATCACGGAGTTTTTTACTTTGGCTCCACACAGGAGGCCCAGAGGAAAAAAATCCCTCACGGCCTATGTCATTTTTGGGGATGCTGTGGAGTGGGTCTTTTTTATGGAAAGGAAGGAGAGGAGAATTTCTAGGAAGGAATAAGGTTTGAGGGGTGGGAAGGAATCTGGCGTTTAATGTCCAGGAATGACATACGTAAGAATACATGTAAGAATAATTTGTTGGTATACGTAATTTCGTACGTATACCAACAAATTATTCTTTCATTTTCCCGCCAATAAACATTGAAACATTGTTAATTTGTTCGTAAGAACTTCAGTCCCGTTTTTAACCGTTTTTACGAATAAAATTATCGTATTTCAGAATAACATTTTTACTCCGTGTACGATCTTAGTTACCGAAAAGGCCTCTAACGTAATTCGCCTGTATAAAATAACGTAGGCGAAATGTTACGCATAGAATTATAATATATATATTCGATCCTACGCTATCTTTCTTTCGCAGTTACGTCACGTACAAAAAATATACACGGTTCCTACTGGTACTACAGATGACATGAACCCTTACTATTTGGTAAGAATTTCGAATGTTTACAGTAATCTGTTGAAATGTTTGATCAAATTTTGGTTTTGACAAAATATATTATTTTACTAAAAACAGTTACATTGTTTTTTTTATATATTGCTAGCGAGTATTGTGATTTAATTCTTATTATTGAAGACCTTTTAGATACATTTTTTTTGTTATTCTGTCTTTTGCGTGCGTACATAAATAAAACAGAAAGTTTTCCGAGCCGTGAACACGCCATATACAGTTGTCAGTGTGAGAAGCACGGATTTTCCAAATTTACCCATTTACCAATTTACCTATTCCCTACCGTTACTATGTCTCTTTATACTATCATATTGTGAATTACGAGGTGTAGAGAACTCGATCTCTATTTCTTACTGAATTAAGTAAAACAAAGTACGACCATACAATATAAAACGTGTTAAAATCTCCATCTGCAAAAAAAACTCAAAAAAGGTGTCTAACAAGCGCCAATAGATTTTGCAATCATTTTATGTGAATTTAATTGCTGGTGCAGAAGACCACAGGTGCCACAGGTTCTATTAGAATTGACCCAAACTGTACATAAATGGAATTGTGTGTATTGATGTATATCTGTTCACTTCTGACAGTGGTGTTCGTTTAAAGCGTCACAGAGAAACAGTTATTTGTCTAACTTATTGTGATTAGCGAGAATGAGACGAATGTATACGATCGTAACTGACCGCCAAACAACTTGATCCTGGCACACACTCCTTGCCTCATTCACATTCATAAATCATATCATAGTACTCTTCTTTTATCCTGGATCTTAATATAGCTGGGCTCAAGTGTCAGATTAACTTGATCGTGTCATGCCTTTCTCGGGCGTTTCCGACTTCTTCCACCATTCAAAAATTTATGTCGTATATTTTCCTTACAATATTTTCTTCGATAATTCGCTCTACATGCCCAAACCACCTAAGCGTCCCTTTTTTAATCTTATTCGTTCGCATTAATTGCGAATATCCACATTTTTCACATGATCATGTGTACATGGTTTTAGACTTCCTTAAACACCACGACTTTAGACTTACTTAAATTTATCCTTAAGAGCGATTGACCAGCAGCTGAGAATAAAAGTTTAAAAATGCTTGCAACTTTACAGGGAGGTTCCAATGAAAAATATCGATTATTACACGTATCAAACTTTTAAATTAAAATTAAATATCAATTTATTTAATTAAAAACTTGCTTCAATATATACCTACATTTAAGTAAGTAATAAAAATGCTCAAAACGCACGATGATAAGTTATTAAATATAGTGTACTTCTTGTAAGTATTTTTTGATCATTTATGATTTTTTCATAATGGCTAAACAAAATAAGTGTGTAAAATTTTTTTGAAATATTTTAGTTTGTAAGACCTTAAATAAATAGAAAAACTGTGGTATTTTTGTCGCAAAACAAGTTCTCGGATTTATTTTTTAATGATTTTAATTTAACCTAAATTTAAATTTTTAAAACTGTATTGACTAGATTATGTATTGATTTGTTTTATTATATGATTATGTGATTTGAAATTTGTGTTGTTTAATAGAATCTATCGTATCAACGACCAATGGTATAACCTTAGTATATTAAAAATACACTTAGCTTTTCAAAATTTTAAAACTGCGTGTACTAGATAAAATAACAATCTTTCTAAATCAATTTATGAATTTTTGTAAAAAAAGAGTCAATACGTCTAGAATTTGATTTAAAAAGAATTAATTTCCGGTATTCTCTGATACCCTCTTAAGTAAACTGCTTTCTTGCAAAATAAATAAAAATATTATTAAATATAAATACCCTCTTAACTCATTTTTCATTCATTATTCGTTCATCCTATGTAGACACTAAAGACTCTAGGTTTTCCATACTGTTAGATATTAATTATTTTCGATTCCAAAGTGTAATAATAAGTTTGAAACATTAGTACTGTGTTCGACCAACAACCAATTGTCGACGTATTTACTTTTTTATCTACGTTCCAAAAATCAGCCAATGAATAAATGTTATAAAATTATTTATCTACTTTTACGCTTTGTTTAACTTCTTTGTAAAAGGAAATTTCATTATTTTTCAAGGGTAAAAAAATATTATCAAAAGGGAACAAGAAGCCTTTGAAATGTTTGTGGAGAAGACTTTCAGCGGTGTTTTATTTCGTTGCCTTTGAACGTTGAATAAAAAAAAATTGACTTTAAAGTAAAGAATTACAATATATTGATTTATTTCTACAGAATGATTTCAATTATTTTTAGTGACCGACCGAAGTTTTGGTTTCGAAAAGTTTCGGCCAGTTTGGACAAAAGTTTGGCTTCGGACAAAAATTTTCCGAAACTTCGGCTCAGCCGAAAGCTGCCTTGTGGTGTGTCGGATCACGTTTGGCTTTATTTTTGCGGGAATAACATAATTATTATTTTTAAATAAGCTGTTATATTTTTATACATTAGGGAGAGGTAGTAACTGGATAAATAACATCCCGGTAGAAACTAAGCATATTCTCATTCCAAAAACAAACAAGAATAATATATATATTTTTTAAATAAGTAATTTATTTTCATTAAAATAATAATACGTATTCCCAGTGCGTTGAAATTCAAGAATTTTAGTGGAAATTCGTGTTTTTAGGGTCTTATCACCATTTATTTATATATTTGAACAGTTGGCTTTACAAAAAAACGCACATACCCTTGCCAGACCCTGAACTAATTACGTACGAGCCACGAGTCAGTCCAAACTCCATTAAGAGGGTGGAAAACAACCCAGAGGGAACGAAAAAATGAAATTTTGACATCATCATGGTAATGAGATGTCCCCGAGATAATGAAAGACGGAGCGAGGTTTTAGCGAATCAAACAATGAGTATAATACATAGGTACTTTAATCAGTCATTCCTGATGTTATTTGAAGTAAAAAATGTAAATGAAATTCTGGTCTCCGGTGACATTTCTGATGTTTTTTTCTCAACTAAAGACTGAAAATATCACTAGGTAATATTTTAGATTGAAATATTCAGTTATATAATATATTATGACGTTATATAATATTATATAATATAAACAGAGAGCCTTGAAAAGACCCTCCATGATGCCGTAAAATGGATTCTACGTTTATTTGAAATGAAGACCACACATTCGACGCAAACTCTAATTGGCTTCGTACATGTGCAAAGTATAATATGTATAGATGATCGATAATCGATAGTGACAATGTATGAAAAAATCACTAGGAATCAAAAAATCCAAAAAATTATTTTGGATTGAAATATTCAGTTTCTAATTTATGAATCTTAAAAAAATGTATTTTTTTATATTCTACACTGGAATGAACTTTATAAAATGGGGACCAAATAGGCGTTATATACTCTGCTTGACTTCTTACTAAAGAATTATAAAGTGTTTTCAGACAAATGTCAAGCCCAAGTCTTTAATTGAGATTGTGATCAATAAAAATGTTATTAGTGGAATTTTGAAAATTGGTTTATGTTCGTTGTAGATATTTTCAATCAAATGAATACCGTTAAAAGGGTTTTACCAAAGAATACTGGAATTTAGTCATTTTTAAATCAAATTCTAGATGTATTGACTCCTGTTTACAAAAAAACATAAATTGAATTTGAAAGATTGTTATTTTTTCTGGTAAACGCAGCTTTGAAAGTTTGAAAACCTAAGTTTACTTTTAATATACTAAGGTTATACCGTTAGTCGTTGGCAGATTTGTTCAATTATCAAACGAAATATTGAATTATACAACAGAAATTTCAAATCATATAATCATACAACAAAATAAATCAAAACATAATCTAGTAAACATATTTTTCAGAATTTTAATTTTAGTTAAATTAAAATCATTAAAAAATAAATCCGGCAACGTGTTTTGTGAAGAAAATACCTCAGTTTTTTTTATTTATTTAAGGTCTTACAAAATAAAATATTTCAGATATTTTTTTACATACTTATTTTTGTTTAGATATTATTGAAAAATCATAAATACTGATGATCAAAAAATACTTACAAGAAGTACACGATATTAATTTATCATCGAGCGTTTTGAGCATTTTTATTGCTTACTTGAATGTAGGTGTATAAGCAAATTTTGAATGAAATAAATCGATATTAAATATTTTATTAAAAAAATTGATACGGAGAATAATCGATCTTACTCATTGAAACCTCTCTGTATAGTATTTTTAAACTTTTATTCTCAGCCCCTAGTTAATGGCTCTTAAGTGTGCACCATTCACGAAATGATAATAATTCTTAAAACTGTACATATATATATCAGTGTATTTCTTTGATTTCAGGTAAGTCCAACACTTCTTTTTGACTTCTTGTATCGGGAATAACAGAAAAGCATCTTTGCGAATATTGGTGAGTGATAGAACTAAATAATTCATAGAGGAGTGAATAAAAAACTTTGTATTGTATTGAAGAGATGAACCGAGAGAGGTATGCCGTGAGCGTGTACGTGTGTTAGGACAATGACCTAAGTAAGCTCAATTTTTGTTTACTTCTGCGGAAATTGATTGAAAAATCAAATCATTTTTTTAGCAGATTATCAATATTATTGACAATCAAAAATATTGTAGGAAATTAAGTTGAATTAAATTTAATAATGTTATTATTAAGTTCTGCAAGCATTTTAGTTTTTTTTACTGTGACAGCTGTTTTTTTTATTATTATTTTTTATATATTTTTTTATAGAGAATACCTCATAAGAGTCGCAACTGCTCCCGTCTGGAGCTAGTGAGACTATGTCATTCTCAATTGGGGTATGTTGTGAGGCTGAAGGTTATTGGGGAAGCTGAGGAGATGGGGAAGAGAAAGGTGGGGAAGTTCCTGGCTATTCAGATCTAGTCACGAAACACGGCTAAAGCCATTTCAAGCGACGTTTCAATTCTGAATGGTGGTCTTACACCAGAGCGATACTGAGAGTATCTTCCACTCTGGAACGTGCCGCAAATGTAGTATATATTATTTTATTGAATTAATTGTGAAATTACACAAATTAATCAAATAGAATTTATTTGAAAACCTTGGGGAGTCCAAAGCCTTGCCCCTTACTACGCCGGCCGTTCGGCTTACAGTGCCATTTTCAAATTGTGGTTAAACCTTTTTGAGACGACTTATTTACATGATTCTAAATTTCAATTTTGTATGTGTAATAATTGATGTATTACAGGTTAAACCGATTTATTGAGAAAATAATTGTGAGAATAGATTTTATAATTTGTGGGGCATTTTGTAATCCCTTGTCCCCACTTTAAATGTTAATGTGTTCTTAATTATTTAATAATAATACGAGTGCTGTTGCTTTTTTAAATGTTTTAGGTATATTTAGGTAAAATATAAGGATAAAATAAATGGAGTTCTACGAATTAAACGCGAAAATAATTGAAAAATAAGTTAATAATATATTCTGTAAAATCGGTGTAAATGTTTGGATGAAGGAACTTGTAAAATAATAACGCATCTTCAGGAAACTTAAAAGGACTCGTATATTTATATGCTCTATTCCCAATTACATTGTGAATATTAGTAAGCCCAAACTACCCAAGACAGACCAAGTAGTTTTTTTGTTTACTTGTCGAGAAGCTATTGTTGAGAGCGAGATAAAACCTAAAAAACAGGCTATTTATTTATTTACCCTTTGCTCTGGAGGGGAATTTGTCCTTACTGACATCTATGGCTAATTCTTCCAACTAATTATTCTAGTACTCACAAAAACATACAAAATCTATTTGGAGAGGTGTTAGTCCTCGTAACTATTTAATCTGAACATAAATATTATTTATATAAAATTATACAATCAGTTTAGATCATACATCTAGGAATTAAATGTTCAATGGCCCTGTACGTTTAAAATAATCTCTCTGAAAAATCCAGAAAACTACAAGATACTTTTGGACTGTGGACCAAAATAACTCTTCTGGGAAATCTCGCTCGAAACACGATCACAAAGGAGAAAGATTCTTCAAAGAAATATCTAGTGATTCCCAGAGAGGCCACCATATACCCTAAGGGCCCTGAGAGCACTATACTGGGCGAAAAGGGGTAGGGGTAATAGGAGGCTGTAGATAAAGGAAACAATGGAGATCGACAATGAACTATTATTATAATGAGTATCACCCACTTTACTGGAAAGCGCATATACAAGCAGTGATGACCCGCCATTTTTGAAATCTTAACAGATAATAATTTAGGGCCCGTTATATTTGAGTGTGCTATGTGAAGGATCTTTCAAAGGAAATGGTAGATAGGAGTGAGGGGTGGGTAGGAATCTGGGAGGTTAGTGTGTCCAGGAGTGACATATGAATCCATTCCTCTCAATGCAGTGCAAGGCAGGAATTCAGCTGGAGAACGCTGGTGATGGACAGACGAATTCAACCTGACCAGCTTATCCCATGCATCTGGGCACCCCTGCTAAGACAACAAACGTAGCGAACTACTTGGGGTGCTCGGCAGTGGCCGATCGTGACTTTTAGGTGTACTAGAATGCTGATGTTAAAAAAATTGCATTTTTTCTTTCGAAAAAATTAACAAAAACCATTAATGCCATTTTAAATTATTTAGTTTTTTACATTAGCTCCACACGGAAGGCCCTGAGGAAAATAATTTCCCTCAGGGCCTACGTCATCTTTGCGGATGATGTGTGGAGGGTATTTTTAGGGAAAAAAAGGAGAGAAAGTTCTGGTAAGGAAAATATTATAAAGGTTGGGTAGGAATCTGGGGTTCAGTGTATCCAGATCATCTGCCGCCAAGACCTAGACAAACCTCACCCCATGAACCCGGGCACCCCTAATAAGTCATCAAACGTAGCGAAACTCTTGGGGTGACCTATGGAAGAGTGTAAATTATCCAATAAATGGTTCCCGGGGCGGCGGTACGCATTCCCGCCTCCCAAATTGAAAATATTAACACTTTAGCACACCTAAGGTCACGATCCGCCACTGGCGCTCGGTTTCATAGGATGAGGTCGGATCAAGAGAAACTTTTTGAGAAAGACCTTTTGACCTCTACAGCAAAACTCTCTCGAAAAATCTCCTTGCACCGCAGTGGGAGTACTGGATTCATACATCAGTCATTCCCGGAGACAATGACTCCTATTATCCCACCCACCCCTCACACCCTTTTCCTTCCCAGAACTTCATCTCTTTATTTTCTTCAATAGATCCTCCACACAGCATCCCCAAAGATGACATATGCCCTGAGGGGAATTATTTTCTTCAGGACCTCCTGTGTGCAGCCAATGAAAACAATGTCGACATGCTTCCATGACATATCCCGGTAGTTTCTATTATCTTCGTTTCGAAAAGCCATATTGTACGATAACTACAATATTCCGAATTGACGTTTGTTTTACTACCTGAACATACATTATTTTTCATAATTTTATTCACAAATAAAAAAAAGGAGTGTGCTTTACACCACACGGCTGAAGTAAAACTTCTTTAGCTCCATCTAAATGTATATATATATACATTTAGATGGAGCTAATAATATATACATGTATTTACATATACATATGTTAATTTTCTACAAATATTTATTTTAATTTATTATCGTTCGCCTTGCCCGATCACACTTTACGTAACGCTCTCATCACGCATTCGCCTGCTTACTCCACAAGTCAAGCGTGCGTAAAGAAGTTTTACACTTCAAAAACGAGTGTGCTTTAAACCACAAGACTGAAGTAAAACTTCTTTAACTCCATCTCCATGTACGTATATATAAATGTTTATATGTATAAAATGTTTACACGTATATACAAATACATTTGTTTATTTTCTACAAATATTTATTTAAATTTATTATCGTTCGCCTTGCCCGATTACACTTTTCGTAACGCTCTCGTCACGCATTCGCCAGCTTATTCCTCAAGTCAAGCGTGCGTAAAGAAGATTTACTACAAAAACGAGTGTGCTTTAGACCACACGACTGAAGTAAAACTTCTTTAGCCCCATCTATATGTACGTTTATATAAATGTATATATGTATAAAATATATACATGTGTATACAAATACATATTATGTGAATTTTCTACAAATATTTATTTTAATTTATTATCGTTTGCTTCGCCCGATCACACTTTTCGTAACGCTCTCGTCACGCATTCGCCAGCTTATTCCTCAAGTCAAGCGTGCGAAAAAAAGTTTTACTTCAAAAAAATTACACAGTAATATGACCAAAGTTAATATAAACCAGTTTTATGAATTAATTCGGTTCCTAGTTTATTTACAATATGAAACTGCAATATTACCGCACAGGTTTCTAATTAAACTTTTCATTATCACTGGCATTCCACTTTAAACTGCTTTACACAAATATTAAACTTTACATACCGCGCCAAACAGTTGCTGCCACCTGCCGGAAAATTCTGAAAGCTCTCTCAACTACATTTTCTAGACAAACCCCAGTTCAAATGTTGTTCGGGTGTAATGAAGAGTTTCATATTTAATGCAAGTACTCTGTTAGAATTGTTTTTGCTATTTATTAACGTTGGGGTCCATACACATTATGCTACGTGTCTCAAAAGGATAGTTAATTCAAATATAATGCCATTTCGTTGTTATTTTATAGTTTCTATGCATCAGTGATATGAAAAGGAGTGGCGTATACTCTCAGTAACGCCGCGGTGGCAGACCATTTTTAAGAATCGAAATGTTAATTGAAATTAAGTAAATACTTTTTTACGCACGCTTGAGTTGGGGGTAAACTGGCGAGAGAATAATCCGTAACAGAAAAATCTGAAAAAGATATGGGATATACATCTGGGATACGTTGGCGCAGTGGATAGCGCGTTGGCCCGGATTGCCAGAGGTCCCGGGGTCGAGTCCCAGATGTATCCATATCTTTTTCTAATTTTTCTGTTTCGGATTTTTAATTGACTTTCGCTAATATTATCTTTATTAATTAAAATGTTAAAATTTGAGGTTTAACTCATTAAGTTAAAAAATTAAAAAATTAAAATATTTCATCCTAGACTTGCAGAAAAAGTCAATAGATGTCGCATATTAATAAAAAGTGATAAAATTTATCCTGACACTATCAGATGGCATTTAGTTCGAGTTGAATATTGAAATCATACATAAAGATAGCAGCCGATATAAATATGCGTTAAGAAAATGAAAATAATGTTGGTGGTTCTCAGTCGAAGTATGATGCAGTTAAAAATGAGTGATTCGGATAGGGATACGTTGGCGCAGTGGATAGCGCGTTGGCCCGGATTGCCAGAGGTCCTGGGTTCGAGTCTCAGATGTATCCATATCTTTTTCTAATATTCCGTTTCGGATTTTTCATTCACTTTCGCTAATATTATCTTCATTAATTAAAATATTAGAATATTAATATATTTAGAAATACTATCAATACACAAAAATCTTAATCAATTAACAATTTTACTGCAAATTGATTTATTTTTATCAAAGTCAATGATCTTGAGCCTGTTGATACAAATATTTTATAATTACTTCCAGCTTCACAAATCCTATAATTATACTATAGGGTGATTTTTCATAAATTTATAGTAGTAAATAATAATATATTAAACATATACGAATCACTAAATGAAAACACTCTGTAAGATGAAATTATTTCTAAGTAAAGTGAATAAATATATCCAAAGCTAAGTCTTCTTTGCTTTTCATTTGCTTCTTCATGCTTTTACTTGTGAAAATAATTCTTAAGACTTTCTTGGAAAAAATAAATTCTTCCCTCTGAAAGAAGCCTTGAATGCAAAGGAGTAAATAAAGCTAAAACCCATTAGTTACACGAAAAAAAAAATCGTGGTTTTTTTTAATAATTTTAATATATAAAAATGAATGTTTCTTTGTTTGTCCCTTATGCGCTCCTAAACCATTATCCGATTGCGATGATACTTTGGTGATTTGATGTGTGTGTACCTGCGATAATTTCTATATAAAATAGTGAGTTCTAGAGTTATGAAATAATTTCCTATATTATTTATCCGAATGCGATGAAACTTTGACGAGCTGTTGTGCGCATGCTCGCGAAGGTTTTTTCATTATAAGGGGTCCAACAGACACAGCTATAAAAGCTCAAGCGTTATTTGGCTTGGCCTACTTCAGCATATCGCTCTTCACACATTCCCATTGGGAATGTACGGCAACCGATATGCCGAAATACGCCAAACCAAATAACGCTTGAGCTTTTATAGCTGTATTTGTTGTCCCCATTATGGTGAACTCTTGTGTTAAAAAATTTAGAATAAAAAAATTATAATAGGTGGCGCGCGAGTAGTTTGAAGAATATGTGTAGTTCATGTAGTTTAGCGGCAGGGAGGGATGGCAGGAGAGGAAGGAGAATCTAGGAGAGGGAAACGAATGAGGGAGGGGTGACGATAGTGAAGTGGAAGGTGAAAGTGGAACGCGGATTCGCGGGGTGGAAGGAGTAGAAGGAGAGAGGGAGAGGGGGAAGGGCAGGGAAGGTAAAGCGGTAACGAAGGTTAGATGCGGGAGGGGAAGGGGAGGCAGAAAAGACTGGGGACGAATGGGAAAGAACACGTAGAAAGAAATAATTTCTTTATTAAGTTACGTTAAAATCGCTAGTGTATACACAAAAAAATCAAAAATTACATTTTTTTTATAAAACACCAATGGCTATTTCAGTTCTGTTTGGTTGTTTCTTTGTCAGTTTCCGTCACAATGTTAAAATTTTTACAAATTTTGAAATTTAGTTTATAAAAACGGCACCACGAAAAGTTCATTTTTATGATGGCTAAATAACAGTAAACAAATATAGAATACTAGCTGTGGCTAACGAAATACAATGCCATCTACTGGATGGTTACCTAACCTAGATAACCAAGTGTTGTGTCAATAAATTAACTCACACCGCCATCTGTCCAAAACTTATGGAACTTAGAAATCATTTAGTGAACATTTAATTCGCAATAACAAATATTGAGATCAATAATCCAAATAAAAACTATCCTATCTTTTAAGTTGGACCAAATTATATATTTTATAAAAATCGGTTAATCGGTGAATAGTTGTCCTCTTCTACTGATCACCATTTGTTCAAAAGCTGAAATGATCCTCGAATCGGCATTTAACGGGAACCTTTTAAATGTCAAAAAAACAAAGGTGGTGAATGGTCATTTTATGACTTTGTCAGGCGTCAATTTGTGCTTAAGAACTGGGCCTAAGACTTCACTGCGCCTTTCTTCCCTTTTTCCGACTCTTCTTTTCGAGATATTATTAGAGTGGGAGGCATTATATTATCGAGTAAGCTCATCGATAGACTTTTAAGCCATTTTTCAGGGTTTTTTTATTTTCCGGGTAAATTGACTTGAGAAATCGTTGTGTAAAAGTTAGCTAACAAATAGTAAGGCTTGACTGAAATTAGAATTTCACTTTCCTTTATGTTTCAAGGTTAGAAACGAAGAAGAAATTTTAACGTTGTTCATTTTTATCAAAGATGGAATATTATTTATTTTATTTGACTTTAAATAGGACAAATAAATAATAAGTAAGCCGTTGGAAAGTATTTGGAAAATATTATAATATTTTATTAATAAGAAGTGGAAAAAAATTGAATTTTTATATGCTCAAAATTTTGATCTCCGATGACTTTTTGAAGTAAATAGTTCTTTACGCACGCTTGTCTTGGGGGTAAACTGGTGAAAGCGTTACGAGAGGCGTAATGTCGGGCGTTACGAACGCAACAGAGGCGAACGATAGTAAATTAAAATTAATATATAGGTTCGTTCCTCACAATCTAATTGTAACAACAGTGCTCTAATCCATAGTAATGACGTTTGGAATAGGTGCTGGCATTTATGCTGACAATAGTTGTGTTGTTGTTTCTCACATTCTAACTAATAACTGCACTTTTTCGATTGGAATTTTTTTAATTTCCTGTTGAAAATGTGAAAATGGTAGATTCAGACTGGGTCGACGTACGTGCCCATCGCTACGCCTAACAATATCTGGACTGCTTAGCAACCATAGATTTTCAATGAAAATTTATGTTTTAGCGCCTCCGCCCACTCAGGCAACTGAAAACTCTCAACTGCCAACTGTCTTTGTATGACAATGTGATGGCCCGCACACTACACAATCACACAAAACCCCGTTGTCAATGGTAACGCAAGCGGTGACTTGCGACCATCTTGCGACTGTCACTGCTCATTGCCCAGGGCGGCCGTTGCTAGTTGCTAGCTGTCAGCTGTCTCGTAGTTCGTCTATGGTTAAACAAGCTTTTTGACCAATCAAGACAGAGAAAAAGCCGGTTTTAGTTGGTTTTCAGTTGCCTCAGTGGGCGGAGCGCCTTAGAATCACAATGGCCACACTCATCGCGACGTGCGATGTCTGTGGCCATTTTCATAGAAAATGTATGGGTTGCTAAGCATTGTTTGAGTAGCGATGCGTACGTACGTCGTCCAGTCTGAACCTACCATAACGTCGCTCTCTGGCCATAATCCGCATCAAAAAAGTTTTATTTTAAACTTTGTAAGAATTAAATCAACAATCTCGTTCGAAGCGCAATTCCCATAATAAAATTAATCAAATTTTCGTTTAGAGTGTTCGAATGATTGGAATGGTTTTATTCGATGCCAGGAAGAAAATTAGATTAGATTACTAAAGAAGTATGTACTTCAGTCGTTTGGTCTAAAGCACACTCGTATTTTTTACTTCTTATCTTCAAAAACAAACATAAAAAAAAATCTTTCCCATGTCGTCATTGATTACTCAGACATTTAACCGCACAACCTCATTACTCTGACTCTAACTGTCCAATACCTACAGATTTTTTTTGGTGAACCAAAAAAATATGTCAAAAATTTCACCTTCTTCTTCTTCTCATGTCTTGTCCGTTCAACGGAGATTTGGCTATCATGTTGGCTATGCGGACTTTGTTTACTGCGGCCTGGAACAGCTCTACAGTAGACTGGCCAAACCACTTTCACACAGTTTTTCAGCCACGATGTCCTCCTTCTTCCAGGGCCCCGTCTTCCGGCAATCTTTCCCTGCATGAGATGCAAGATCTCGTACTTCTCCGGATGTCTCATCACGTGTCCTACATATTGAAGTTTTCGGATTTTTATTGTTTTAGTAACTTTTTTTTTTGTCATGTCAAAAATTTTATCGGAGACCAAAATTTCATTTACATTTTTTACTCCAAATATCGCCACGAATCACTGGTAAAAGTAAGTCAAGTACGTCCCTTAACATCCTGTTAAGTTTGTTTTTTTTTTTAAAGAAAGACAAACATTCCCGGGCTATGAATAACCCAACAACATTTGAAAATCTCCTACTGCCACCACACTAAGCGGAAGATGCTTGTGTTGTGATGGAGGACTTAGCCAGCCGAGGAATCGAACACGGAACGCCTGGGTGAGACCCAAACGCGATGCCCACTAAACCACTGATCGGTCAGACCAGTCACAGTAATACTTGAGCTTTGTGAGCGGATCCATAATAAAGCGTTTTCATTACAATATTAAGAAAACTAGGGTACGCTGTATGTAGGGTATTTTTAAGGAAAGGAAGGGGAGGAAGTTCTGGGAAGGAAAAAGGTATGAGGGTTGGGTAGGAATCTGGGGTTCAGTGTGTCTAGATCATCCGCCGCCAAGACCTAGATAAACCTTACCCCATGAACCCGGGCACTCCTGCTAAGTCACCAAACTTAGCGAACCACTTGGGGTGACCTATGGCAGAGGTGTTGGTTATCCAATAAATGGTTCCCGGGGCGGCGGTACCCATTCCCGCCTCCCGAAATGTTATGGTGCACAGGTATGATTTTCAGTATAATGGATGACTGGAATTTCATACTAATAACGGTTGATGGGCTATCTCCATTTTTTCTTCGTTTCAGTCCTGCTACTAGAACAACATTCATAGAAAGGAAATTAATTACATGCTTGCATGATACGTTACATCGTACTCCCGACACAATATACTAATTAATAATGCCACAGTAATTTCATTAACATCTGCTGGTCCCAGTGGACTGCTGTTACTCCTAGACTGGGGACGGAACCAGTATTTACACAGGGTTTAAATTGGGTTAACAGCAAACAACTGACGTATGGCGTACTGTCATATGGCGTTTGCACGGAATGCCGACAAACAGATGGAAACGTGTCTGTGAGCCCAAAATAAGCACATATTTTTGATTTCTTCAATTTTTGCAAACTTACTTTGTGGCATCATTTTAATTAAATGAAAGAAATTACTTTGTGTAAACCACTACAATCACATTTAGATTATAGTGGTATACACAAAGTAATTTGTTTTATTTAACATATTTTTGAATTTATGAAAATTTTTAAAGAAATATCGAAATATGTCTATGGTGTAGTGTTATTTCTTCTGAATAACTAACTATACACGGAGAAAAATGTTATTCTAAAATACGATCATTTTATTCGTAAAAACGGGACTAAAGTTCTTACGAACAAATAAACATTTCAATGTTTATTGGCGGGAACATGTAAGAATAATTTGTTGGTATTCGTAATTTCCCTTTCATTTTCCCGCCAATAAACATTGAAACACTGCTAATTTGTTCGTAAGAACTTCAGTCCCGTTTTTACGAATAAAATAATACTTTGGTTCGTCTTTTTTTTACATGAATACCCCAACTTCTCCCGTCTGAAGCCGGTGAGACAATGACATCCCCAAATGGGGTATGTTGTGAGGCTGAAAGGGGTGGCGAGGGGTAGGATATGGGAGAAGAGGAAGGAGGGTAGCAACATTATCTGGCTATTCAGATCTGGTCATCGAAAACGGCTTAAGCCATTTCAAGCAACATTTCAATTCTGAATGGTGGTCATACACCAGTACGATATTGAGAGTCTCTTCCACTCTGGAACGTGCCGCAAATACACTATATATTATTTTTAATTAATTAATTGTGTAATAACCCAAATTAATAAAATAAAAATTATTTGCGTACGCTGGTTTCGAACCCGCGACCTTTGGATTGGGTGTCGAGAGCCTTACCGCTTGACCACGCCGGCCGTCTGGATTACGAATTTTTTTTATTATCCTATCGTATTTAAAATAAATTTCTGACTAGACTTAACGTCCGTTCTAAAGAATGCACTATGTTAATCTGCCAAGTGAGCAGCCACCTGGTGCTCGATGCAATTGGATATTATCAGATATCCTCTATAAATGTTCTGGTCTTAGACCCGAACTAGCTATAGTTGCCTCTTTCACTTAGTACATCTACGAACTAACCTCTGTTGAGATACATTAAAACTACGAGTATCTATACTAACGACATCTGTTGAGAGACATTGAAATTACATACATATTCACATACACTAATTTCCTTATTAACATTTTTCTCATCAAAATAATTTCCGTCTAGGCCTTTCCGTCACCTTTTGGATGCTTCATGGAGCCTATTTTTAAGGAGAGGAAGGAGTGAACATGGGTCTTGAAGAAACCCATATTATAAGGGGGAGTAAACATATACGCCGGAAAATCTAGCTACGTAAAACTACGTCGGAAAACCACCACGAAAAACCGATTATGCTCGGCGCATCTTCTATTGAAATAACACGGATATTTTAATGAAAAGACAAATAACTTTGTTTACATGACTTTTATTTACACACCAGCAACATGTTTCATGAACGATGCTCACGTCATCAGGATCAAATGTATACATCTGTATATATTTATCCTGATGTAGTATGTATTCATTTGATCCTGATGATGTTAACATCGTTCATGAAACATGTTGATTGTGTATAAATGAAAGTGATGTAAACAAAGTTATTTGTCTTTTCTTTAAAATAAATGATGCCATTACAAAGTGAAAACCTTTCCGAAGAAGTTTTCTTCGAAAAATTAACAATGATATCTTAAACAGGTCATCAATTGTATTGATTTAGAGGTCAAGAGATATTTTTAAGCGTGTTATGGGCTTGTCTATGCGGAGTGAGCAAAATTTTTCGTAATACCAATTGTTTTTCTTAAGCAGGTGATACATTTTTATTGGCTTTTAGGGGTCTAGGGATCGAAAGGTCTTAAGTAAATTGGCGACGTAAATTTTTTTTCATATCAACACAGATCACATCTCCAGGCATTTTCTCATCGGTGTTTCAATCGTAAATTAATTCTCTCATATCAACACAGATCACGTCTCCAGGCATTTTCTCATCGGTGTTTCAATCGTAAATTAATTCTCTCATATCAACACAGATCACGTCTCCAGGAATTTTCTCATCGGTGTTTCAATCGTAAATTAATTCTCTCATATCAACACAGATCACGTCTCCAGGCATTTTCTCATCGGTGTTTCAATCGTAAATTAATTCTCTCATATCAACACAGATCACGTCTCCAGGCATTTTCTCATCGGTGTTTCAATCGTAAATTATTTCTCTCATATCAACACAGATCACGTCTCCAGGCATTTTCTCATCGGTGTTTCAATCGTAAATTAATTCTCTCATATCAACACAGATCACGTCTCCAGGCATTTTCTCATCGGTGTTTCAATCGTAAATTAATTCTCTCATATCAACACAGATCACGTCTCCAGGCATTTTCTCATCGGTGTTTCAATCGTAAATTAATTCTCTCATATCAACACAGATCACGTCTCCAGGCATTTTCTCATCGGTGTTTCAATCGTAAATTAATTCTCTCATATCAACACAGATCACGTCTCCAGGCATTTTCTCATCGGTGTTTCAATCGTAAATTAATTCTCTCATATCAACACAGATCACGTCTCCAGGCATTTTCTCATCGGTGTTTCAATCGTAAATTAATTCTCTCATATCAACACAGATCACGTCTCCAGGCATTTTCTCATCGGTGTTTCAATCGTAAATTAATTCTCTCATATCAACACAGATCACGTCTCCAGGCATTTTCTCATCGGTGTTTCAATCGTAAATTAATTCTCTCATATCAACACAGATCACGTCTCCAGGCATTTTCTCATCGGTGTTTCAATCGTAAATTAATTCTCTCATATCAACACAGATCACGTCTCCAGGCATTTTCTCATCGGTGTTTCAATCGTAAATTAATTCTCTCATATCAACACAGATCACGTCTCCAGGCATTTTCTCATCGGTGTTTCAATCGTAAATTAATTCTCTCATATCAACACAGATCACGTCTCCAGGCATTTTCTCATCGGTGTTTCAATCGTAAATTAATTCTCTCATATCAACACAGATCACGTCTCCAGGCATTTTCTCATCGGTGTTTCAATCGTAAATTAATTCTCTCATATCAACACAGATCACGTCTCCAGGCATTTTCTCATCGGTGTTTCAATCGTAAATTAATTCTCTCATATCAACACAGATCACGTCTCCAGGCATTTTCTCATCGGTGTTTCAATCGTAGATTAATTCTATCATTATCAACCCAGATCACATCTCCAGGCATTTTCTCATCGGTGTTTCAATCGTATATTAATTCTATCGTATCAACACAGATCACATCTCCAGGCATTTTCTCATCGGTGTTTCAATCGTAAATTATTTCTCTCATATCAACACAGATCACGTCTCCAGGCATTTTCTCATCGGTGTTTCAATCGTAAATTAATTCTCTCATATCAACACAGATCACGTCTCCAGGCATTTTCTCATCGGTGTTTCAATCGTAAATTAATTCTCTCATATCAACACAGATCACGTCTCCAGGCATTTTCTCATCGGTGTTTCAATCGTAAATTAATTCTCTCATATCAACACAGATCACGTCTCCAGGCATTTTCTCATCGGTGTTTCAATCGTAAATTAATTCTCTCATATCAACACAGATCACGTCTCCAGGCATTTTCTCATCGGTGTTTCAATCGTAAATTAATTCTCTCATATCAACACAGATCACGTCTCCAGGCATTTTCTCATCGGTGTTTCAATCGTAAATTAATTCTCTCATATCAACACAGATCACGTCTCCAGGCATTTTCTCATCGGTGTTTCAATCGTAAATTAATTCTCTCATATCAACACAGATCACGTCTCCAGGCATTTTCTCATCGGTGTTTCAATCGTAGATTAATTCTATCATTATCAACCCAGATCACATCTCCAGGCATTTTCTCATCGGTGTTTCAATCGTATATTAATTCTATCGTATCAACACAGATCACATCTCCAGGCATTTTCTCATCGGTGTTTCAATCGTAAATTATTTCTCTCATATCAACACAGATCACGTCTCCAGGCATTTTCTCATCGGTGTTTCAATCGTAAATTAATTCTCTCATATCAACACAGATCACGTCTCCAGGCATTTTCTCATCGGTGTTTCAATCGTAAATTAATTCTCTCATATCAACACAGATCACGTCTCCAGGCATTTTCTCATCGGTGTTTCAATCGTAAATTAATTCTCTCATATCAACACAGATCACGTCTCCAGGCATTTTCTCATCGGTGTTTCAATCGTAAATTAATTCTCTCATATCAACACAGATCACGTCTCCAGGCATTTTCTCATCGGTGTTTCAATCGTAAATTAATTCTCTCATATCAACACAGATCACGTCTCCAGGCATTTTCTCATCGGTGTTTCAATCGTAAATTAATTCTCTCATATCAACACAGATCACGTCTCCAGGCATTTTCTCATCGGTGTTTCAATCGTAAATTAATTCTCTCATATCAACACAGATCACGTCTCCAGGCATTTTCTCATCGGTGTTTCAATCGTAAATTAATTCTCTCATATCAACACAGATCACGTCTCCAGGCATTTTCTCATCGGTGTTTCAATCGTAAATTAATTCTCTCATATCAACACAGATCACGTCTCCAGGCATTTTCTCATCGGTGTTTCAATCGTAAATTAATTCTCTCATATCAACACAGATCACGTCTCCAGGCATTTTCTCATCGGTGTTTCAATCGTAAATTAATTCTCTCATATCAACACAGATCACGTCTCCAGGCATTTTCTCATCGGTGTTTCAATCGTAAATTAATTCTCTCATATCAACACAGATCACGTCTCCAGGCATTTTCTCATCGGTGTTTCAATCGTAAATTAATTCTCTCATATCAACACAGATCACGTCTCCAGGCATTTTCTCATCGGTGTTTCAATCGTAAATTAATTCTCTCATATCAACACAGATCACGTCTCCAGGCATTTTCTCATCGGTGTTTCAATCGTAAATTAATTCTCTCATATCAACACAGATCACGTCTCCAGGCATTTTCTCATCGGTGTTTCAATCGTAAATTAATTCTCTCATATCAACACAGATCACGTCTCCAGGCATTTTCTCATCGGTGTTTCAATCGTAAATTAATTCTCTCATATCAACACAGATCACGTCTCCAGGCATTTTCTCATCGGTGTTTCAATCGTAAATTAATTCTCTCATATCAACACAGATCACGTCTCCAGGCATTTTCTCATCGGTGTTTCAATCGTAAATTAATTCTCTCATATCAACACAGATCACGTCTCCAGGCATTTTCTCATCGGTGTTTCAATCGTAAATTAATTCTCTCATATCAACACAGATCACGTCTCCAGGCATTTTCTCATCGGTGTTTCAATCGTAAATTAATTCTCTCATATCAACACAGATCACGTCTCCAGGCATTTTCTCATCGGTGTTTCAATCGTAAATTAATTCTCTCATATCAACACAGATCACGTCTCCAGGCATTTTCTCATCGGTGTTTCAATCGTAAATTAATTCTCTCATATCAACACAGATCACGTCTCCAGGCATTTTCTCATCGGTGTTTCAATCGTAGATTAATTCTATCATTATCAACCCAGATCACATCTCCAGGCATTTTCTCATCGGTGTTTCAATCGTATATTAATTCTATCGTATCAACACAGATCACATCTCCAGGCATTTTCTCATCGGTGTTTCAATCGTAAATTATTTCTCTCATATCAACACAGATCACGTCTCCAGGCATTTTCTCATCGGTGTTTCAATCGTAAATTAATTCTCTCATATCAACACAGATCACGTCTCCAGGCATTTTCTCATCGGTGTTTCAATCGTAAATTAATTCTCTCATATCAACACAGATCACGTCTCCAGGCATTTTCTCATCGGTGTTTCAATCGTAAATTAATTCTCTCATATCAACACAGATCACGTCTCCAGGCATTTTCTCATCGGTGTTTCAATCGTAAATTAATTCTCTCATATCAACACAGATCACGTCTCCAGGCATTTTCTCATCGGTGTTTCAATCGTAAATTAATTCTCTCATATCAACACAGATCACGTCTCCAGGCATTTTCTCATCGGTGTTTCAATCGTAAATTAATTCTCTCATATCAACACAGATCACGTCTCCAGGCATTTTCTCATCGGTGTTTCAATCGTAAATTAATTCTCTCATATCAACACAGATCACGTCTCCAGGCATTTTCTCATCGGTGTTTCAATCGTAAATTAATTCTCTCATATCAACACAGATCACGTCTCCAGGCATTTTCTCATCGGTGTTTCAATCGTAAATTAATTCTCTCATATCAACACAGATCACGTCTCCAGGCATTTTCTCATCGGTGTTTCAATCGTAAATTAATTCTCTCATATCAACACAGATCACGTCTCCAGGCATTTTCTCATCGGTGTTTCAATCGTAAATTAATTCTCTCATATCAACACAGATCACGTCTCCAGGCATTTTCTCATCGGTGTTTCAATCGTAAATTAATTCTCTCATATCAACACAGATCACGTCTCCAGGCATTTTCTCATCGGTGTTTCAATCGTAAATTAATTCTCTCATATCAACACAGATCACGTCTCCAGGCATTTTCTCATCGGTGTTTCAATCGTAAATTAATTCTCTCATATCAACACAGATCACGTCTCCAGGCATTTTCTCATCGGTGTTTCAATCGTAAATTAATTCTCTCATATCAACACAGATCACGTCTCCAGGCATTTTCTCATCGGTGTTTCAATCGTAAATTAATTCTCTCATATCAACACAGATCACGTCTCCAGGCATTTTCTCATCGGTGTTTCAATCGTAAATTAATTCTCTCATATCAACACAGATCACGTCTCCAGGCATTTTCTCATCGGTGTTTCAATCGTAAATTAATTCTCTCATATCAACACAGATCACGTCTCCAGGCATTTTCTCATCGGTGTTTCAATCGTAAATTAATTCTCTCATATCAACACAGATCACGTCTCCAGGCATTTTCTCATCGGTGTTTCAATCGTAAATTAATTCTCTCATATCAACACAGATCACGTCTCCAGGCATTTTCTCATCGGTGTTTCAATCGTAAATTAATTCTCTCATATCAACACAGATCACGTCTCCAGGCATTTTCTCATCGGTGTTTCAATCGTAAATTAATTCTCTCATATCAACACAGATCACGTCTCCAGGCATTTTCTCATCGGTGTTTCAATCGTAAATTAATTCTCTCATATCAACACAGATCACGTCTCCAGGCATTTTCTCATCGGTGTTTCAATCGTAAATTAATTCTCTCATATCAACACAGATCACGTCTCCAGGCATTTTCTCATCGGTGTTTCAATCGTAGATTAATTCTATCATTATCAACCCAGATCACATCTCCAGGCATTTTCTCATCGGTGTTTCAATCGTATATTAATTCTATCGTATCAACACAGATCACATCTCCAGGCATTTTCTCATCGGTGTTTCAATCGTATATTAATTCTATCATATCAACACAGATCACATCTCCAGGCATTTTCTCATCGGTGTTTCAATCGTATATTAATTCTATCATATCAACACAGATAACATCTCCAGGCATTTTCTCATCGGTGTTTCAATCGTATATTAATTCTATCATTATCAACCCAGATCACATCTCCAGGCATTTTCTCATCGGTGTTTCAATCGTATATTAATTCTATCATATCAACACAGATCACATCTCCAGGCATTTTCTCATCGGTGTTTCAATCGTATATTAATTCTAGCTTCAGTAATGCCAACATTGTTACACTCCAAATAATGAGGATATTCTCACAGAAATTACACAAAATTCATTAAAATTTTCAGGAAACTTTTGTGAGTGCACTCTCCCATTAAAACGACATTTCTAATAATGCATAATTAAATTATAAACAACATCTGGGGTCTTGCACAACATTTAACGTATACAACAAAATGTTGTAATAGTTTTCTGGTGCTTTTACGTAGAATAGGGTAAGTAGTACTTTACAAAATACGAATGAGAACAGGAAACGAATAAATAGATTTAATCTAATTCTGTTTTCGAAGAAAGCAATCACTTTGTGGTTTGACTATATTATTATATGAACCAGACTTTTAGATCCGGGTTTAGTTTTCCCCATAGGAAAAACTAAACCCTTTCACACACTTTTCCATAAAAATGATCATCTAGTAAATCCACGCTATGCAAGTGTATTATATAAGTATAATTAATACAAAACAATACAAGAACAACATGTTAACCTACCAGACTATTAAATGGGAAAATAATTCAACGACTCCAGATATTTTCATATCTCGGTGGAATTCCTAATTTGACCGATAAATCCTACTGATCCCTCAATATAAATATTTAAAAAATCTTGAGTAAATAAATATTAAATTTATTATTATTATTTTTTTTATTGAAAGAATAATTGAATACATAGTATCAACAAACAAGTCCTGCTAAACCAAGTCAATTGGCCTGTCAACAGGTGCTTATATTTTACATTCATATATATTTTAAAAAAAAATCACATCTTAATCTACAGATTCAACATTTTTTCATTCCTTTTTTCAAACATTTTTTCATACATTTCTTCATACATTTTTTCATACATATTAATATAAATATTTTATATTAATATAATTATTATAAAAACGACAAATTGCGATTATTAATTATTATTTATTATTATATTTTAGCTGCATAGGTTTTTTTTCATTTCAAATCCTCAAAAATTCATGTTCTGTCTCTATCGTTTTTTTTTTATTTTGGAAAATCGACATTTTAACATCTATGTTTAAAAAAACTTATACACAATACAAGTAAAATCTTCTACAGATTTTAATATAAACATAAAATAAAAAAAAATACGAATGTTCTTTAGACCACACGACTGAAGTAAAACTGCTTTAGCTCCATCTATATGTATATATACTTATGTTGATATGTGTAAAATATATACATGTACATACATATATAAATTTCCTACAAATATTTATTTAAATTTTTGTTATCATTCGCCTCGTCCGATCAAGCCGTGCGCATCGACGTCCGCTCTCTCCCGCGTTTGTCGCGTCACTGGTATTTAAAAATACTGACTGAAATATTACATGCACTGGCTATGAGAGGAAGGTTCGACTACACTTTTCGTAACGCATTCGCCAGCTTATCCCCCAAGTCAAGCGTGCGTAAAGAAGTTTTACTTCAATAACAAAAAAATCTAAGGTGGGCTAAAATATTTAAAATACTAAATTTTTTAATACTAAATTAAAGAAGGGGATATAAGAACACAAATAAAATACAATATATAAGGTAATTAATAAATTACATACTGAATTTTAAAACGTATGAATTATTTATATATACGCCATAAAGGCTTTTACAATAAGGTTATACATGAGTTTTAAAGTCTACAGTGGTGCAGAGGAGTGAAACAGATATATTAAGCACAAAAAGGTACTATGAAGAAATATGGAAATATCTTAACATCAAGTATTAATAACATTCATACATTTGAAGTTTTTTATTTTTTATATTTTTTTTACATTAACTCCACACAGGAGGCTCTGTTAAGATACTGTGTGGAGGGTCTATTTGAGGAGAGGAAGGAGTGAGCATGAGTCTTGAAAAGACCTATATTGTAGGAGGGAGGAAACGTAGAGGCCCGCAAATCGTTCCACAGCCGAGCTGTTGAACTAGAAACGACCCTTTCTCACGTGACAAATGTCAACCCTGTACATATGTTGGGCGCGCGTTTGGCGTGTTTCCCGACTATGCACCGGTGCTGAGGGTATCAATGATGCTAGTTCCTCGGAGCATCTTTCATTGAAATACCGGTAGAACAAGGACAGCATTCCTACCAGACGCCTGTGCTCTAAAGATTTCAACCCGTTTGTTAAGATGAGAGATTTTTCTGTTAAGATGCTGTGTGGAAGGTCTATCTGAGGAGAGGAAGGAGTGAACATGGGTCTTGAAGAGACCCATGTTGTAGGAGGAAGGAAACGCAGAGGCAGGCAAATCGTTCCACAGCCGAAACGACCCGTTCTCACGTGACAAATGTCAACCGTGTACATATGTTGGGCGCGCATTTGGCGTGTTTCCCGACTATGCACCGGTGCCGAGGGGATCAATGATGCTAGTTCCTCGGAGCATCTTTCATTGAAATACAGGTAGAACAAGGATCCTGCGCTCTAAAGATTTCAACCCGTTTGTTAAGAGGGGAGATTTTTGCATTTCGTTGGATTCTAGGAATTGGCTATTGTATAGAGTAGTTTGGTATTGATATTATTGTTTATATAATAATATTGTTGTACTAATTCGGTAATTTATAAATAAAATTCTACAATTTTAATAATTATTCTTTTCTCTGGCCATCCAGTATACCGTAAGAGAAATGACACATCATCAATTGTATGAAATATTACTATTGATGGATGTGACAATGATAAATCCGAGGATTGTGACAGATGGGGGATAAATCGGACTGATCGCATCGGAAACTATTACCGGATATTTTTAAACGGCCTCAATTGAGGCGTAAGCCGCACAGGTGCAGCGAATAAAATCTTTTCTGATCAGCTTTGGAGTTTGTTTTGCTTATAATTATTTTTTACTAGGACATATTTTATTGTTTTCCAATCACAAGTACAAAAGGGTATAACCAGAGAATACCGGAAATTAGTCATTTTTAAATCAAATTCTAAACTTATTGATTCTTTTTACAATTGATTTTGAAAGATGGTTATTTTATCTGGTAAACGCATTTTTTAAATTTTGAAAAAACTGAGATTATTTTTAATATACTAAAGTTATACCATTGGTCGTTGGCAGATTTGTTCAATTTTCAAACGACATATTGTATTATACATCACAAAATTCAAATCATATAATCATACAACAAAATAAATCAATGCATAATCTAGTAAAGCTATTTTTCAGAATGTTAATTATAGTTAAATTAAAATCATTAAAAAATAAATTCGAGAATGTGTTTTGTGACGAAAATACCTCAGTTTTTGTATTTATTTAAGGTTTTACAAAATAAATTATTTCAATTTTTTTTACACACTTATTGTGTTTAGACATTAATGAAAAATTATAAATAATTAATTGATGAAAAAATATTTACAAGTACACAATATTTAATAATTTATCATCGTGCGTTTTGAGTATTTTTATTGCTTTTTATTGAATGTAGGTAAGCAAGTTTTGAATACAACAAATCGATATTAAATATTTCATTTAAAAAATTTGATACGGGGAATAACCGATCTTTCTCATCGGAACCTCTCTGCATAGTTGCGAACATTTTTAAACTTTTATTCTCAGCCGCTGGTCAATTGGCTCTGAATGTTCAATTACAGTGTTTAAAATTATGGATGTTATTGTTCAAATACAACGTTTGTTCAATTACATTGTTTTATCAATTACAATCACATGTACGTAATGTTACTAATTATAATATAAGTTCACAAATGCAATTTTTTAATATTATTTAGTAACATGTAAAATGTTTGGACACCTTATATTCAAGGGTTTTTTGTCCGTATTTATTGTTATATTTTGGAACAAACATTCCTTGCTTTGATTTTGAGTGGTTTTTGGATCTGACAACAAAAATGCTTGTTTCTATTTTGTGTCTGTACACTGGTTCATTTTTTTGCATCAGCTTTAAGAGACCCCGTTCGGAATAGATAGAGTAGCGAGGAATTCGTCACGTGACTGATCAAAATGCTATACTACTAACTACTAAATTTATGGTGTTGGGACACGTTTAGTTACTAAGATACTCGCTACTCGACTTAACTACTAGCCAGTCCGTACTGGCCATTATGGCCTATGTCATCTTTGGGTAGGAATCTATGGGTTAATGTGTCCAGGTGTGACGGACGTATAAATCCAATCCCTCCCACTATAGGTATAGGTTAGGTCTCCCTGAAACCAGTCTCTCCCTATCCAGCCTGCCTCGCATTTCTTTCCAAAAACCGGAGTGAGTTTGGGTTTTTGTTTTAAATAAATCTAGTTTTATTCCTAGATTGATTGATTTTGCACCCTTGATCTTCAAATCAAAAGAAAGGTCACTATTTACACGAGATTTTTATAAATCATACCATTCCTTAAAGTACAGTTTTGATACTTGATGAAATTTTGCACACTTGATGTTCGAAATAAGAAGAAATATTATAAACTGCTAACTTTTGCCCGCGACTTTGTCTGCGTAGGATTAGTACTTCGAGTAATCTATTTTCTTTTCCTAGGTCCCGGTCTAGGTTTATACCAAAATTCTTAAACTATTTATTTAAAATATCTATAATTCTTGATTCGATTCAAAGTATTAGGCGAGTACTTCAAATAAATTCACTAATTTAAATATTTTCTAAAATAGAATTTTGATTAAACAATCATTGTTTTGCAAAATTTGACATTTTCTATTAAACAATAATTATTACTTTCAATATATTGAAAATAAATAGCTAGCTTTATAAATTATAGCCTAAATGTTATTCTGATATATAACCTATATTATTGAAAAGTCTCATTAAAATCCATTCAGTAAATTTTGCGTGAAAGAGTAACAAACACACACACATCCATTCAAACTTTCGCGTTTATAATGTAAGTAGGATTAGTTTTCCAAATAACTTACTAACCATCACGCCGTTTCCAGCATTGTTAGTTAGGGAAGAAATACCTCCAAAAACTTGGTTTTGGCAGACACTCTTAGCCTTATTAACATTCATACATCGTCTTATACATACTCTTCTATTATTCTGACTCTTGACATGGCCCGACTCAAGTAAATGATTCACTTGATCGTGCCACGTTTTGCACGGGCGTTCCCGGCTTCTTCTACCATTCACATTTGAGTCATATAATCTCTTTACACTCCTTTCTTCGTTCATTCGCTTTATACGTCCAAACCATCTGAAGGTCTCTTTCTTAACGTTACTCATTACGCTTTCATCAGTTTTGCATTCTTTGCGGATCTCAACGAAACACAACGCATCTGCTGGATGGTTACCTAACCTAGATAACCAAGTGTTCTGTCAATAAATTAATTCACACCGCCATCTGTCAGAAACTTGTGGAACTTACAAATAATTTCAAATCATTGTCCCATTGCAATAATACATTTTGAGGTCAATAATCGAGATAAAAACTATCCCATCTTTTAAGTTGGACCAAATTACACACAGTAAGCACAAATTTCATAAAAGTCGGTTAAGTAGTTTCGGAGTTTACCTTGGACTAATATTGTGACGCGAGATTTTGAAAATAACTCGAGGGTTGCTTAAGTGGTTAGTTGGTTTTGAATTTGAAAAAAAAATTAAAATGTATGAATGTGAATGAAGAACAAAAGTGTTATAGGCAAAAATGTGTGGCGTTCTCTCTGCTCACTCCTACTGAAATGATGTGAGGGTTTCTAAGGTAGTTAGTTAGTTGGTTTTGAATTAAAATAAATACCTTTCTAATTAACAGCCCTTAAGATTTAATAATGACCAGGTTCTAAAGTTCACTTTCCTCATTCATTTCACAAACAAAGGCAAGAAGGGTTGAATTTTTTGAATTAAAGTCAGAATTTATGATTTAAAACAGACTTGAAATTTCCTTTGACAAATTGGGCTGACTATGAATTTGTCAAATTTATCGGACAGGTCTAATTACCTTGATTTACGACCGAGGTTATTTTTGACATTAAGAGCCATTGACCAGCGGCTGAGAATAAAAGTTTAAAAATGCTTGCAACTATACAGGGAGGTTCCAATGAAAAAGACCGATTATTCCCCGTATCAATTTTTTTAAATTAAAAATTTTGTATCGATTTATTTCATTCAAAACTTGCTTTAATATATACCTACATTCAAGAAAGCAATAAAAATGCTCAAAACGCAAGATGATAAATTATTAAATATCGTGTACTTCTTGTAAGTATTTTTTGATAATAAGTATTTATGATTTTTCAATAATGTCAAAACAAAATAAATGTAAAAAAAAAGTTTTAAATATTTTAGTTAGTTTTTACCTTCAATAAATACAAAAACCGAGATATTTTCGTCACAAAACACGTTCTCGGATTTATTTTTTAATAATTTTAATTTAATTAAAATTAACATTCTGAAAAATAGCTTTACTTAGATTATGTATCGATTTATTTTTCTGTATGATTATATGATTTGAAATTTGTGATGTATAAAACAATATTTAGTTTGAAAATTGAACAAAAACGACCAACGGTATAACCTTAGTATATTAAAAATAAACTTAGTTTTTCAAAATTTTAAAACTGCGTGTACCAGATAAAATAACAATCTTTCAAAATCAATTTACGTTTTTTGGAAAAAAAGAGTCAATATGTCTAGAATTTGATTTAAAAATGACTAATTTCCGGTATTCTCTGGTAATACCCTCTTAGGGTGAAGAAGCACTAGGAATAACTGCAAAATCATGTGGTTTAAATTTTAAAATTTGATCGCTTTGAAATATTATGTGTAGATTAAAAAGTGGAACACATCATAACCTTTGAAGCTTTGTAAGTATTCTTTCAAGAGCTCTTGCTCAAAAAAAAAAAAAAACACACGCCTATAAAAACTGCTACGTACAAAGTTCGAAATCTCGCAATTACGAAACTCTTTTCGGGAATGAATTTATTTTATAATTTTGCAAATAAATTCCTAGAAAAACATTTTAAAATAATGTAAATATTACCAGCAGTGAAAAACCCGCCGCGGGTTTTTGCTTCTAGGCCCTGCGGGCGGCTTTTCGTTCTGCTTCGCCCAGTTTAAGTGTTGGTGACTATTTGTAAGGCATCAGCCTTTTGCAAAACTAACTACTATTAATAATAAACTACAGAATACTTATATTTAATAGTGGATATAAATAATAGTAGACATTTTTACATTAAGACCGTGAATAATGAGAGGAACACTCTTCATCCCAACATAAATCTTCATATTATTGAATGTTTCTTTTCCCATACCATTTATTGGTTAACATAATATATACTATATTTGCAGCACGTTCCTGAGTGGAAGATTCCCTCAGTATCGCTCTGGTGAAAGACCACCATTTAGAATAGAAAAGTTGCTTAAAATGGCTTTAGCCATGTTTGGTGACCAGATCTGAATAGCCAGGTAATTTCCCACCTTCCACCTCCCTATCTCCCTCCCTTCCGCACTACCTTCAGCCTCACAATATACCCCGATTGGGGAAGCCATAGTCTCACTGGGCCTAGACGGGAGCAGTTGGAATTTTCATGCGGTATTTACGATAGTCTAGAAATGAGATCTACGTTTCCTTTTAGGTTTATTCCTGGAAATGTGAAATTCTTTCACCAGAATCATACTTTGAAATTTGTTTATCAATTAAGGGAAAATTGTGCATTCTTCGAGTAGACGGACACGTCAACAACACTCTTAAATGATTTATCGCTGCAGTGGTTTAATCTATTAGCTACAACCACTCGAGCGCTTTTTGCCACATTATGGCACTTTTTCCAAAACCTCGGATCGCTTTGTTTCCAAAATATGGCAAATATTCTCTAGATTCTTGAAAATGTTTAAAAGTTAACGATTTAATTTTTTTTTTTATAAATCCGGCAAATATTTGATAATAGAGAAAAGATGAGGGAATTCATTGGCTACATCTCTCTCTCTGGTTTCAATCCTGGGATTGGTTTGCAGCAATTTCCTTTAGTTTCTTCTTTCATTCTTCCCTATCTTGTGCGGCTCTTTTGAATTCTGCATATGATGAGCAGCGCATGTCCACCAGCAGGTCCTCCAGGTACTCTCGGCGTGGGCGTCCCCTGGAGTTTGTCCCCTCGGTCATACCCTCCATTATGGCATGCAAGAGGCCTTCTTGTCGTATTATATGGCCGATCCATCTTGCACGCCTTTCGGACAAGGTCTTGAGCAGGTGCCTTCCTCCTTCGATTCTTTGGAGAACCTCCTCATTTGTAATGTGGTCTCTCCAGGAAATTCCTAATAGTCTTCTATAGGACCACATCTCAAAAGCCTTTAGTCTCCGTTTATCTCTTTCGGATAGGCACCGTTCGGCCTACAGTCAGCTGTTTTGTTTTGTCTTTATTTATCTTCATGTTGTAATTGTTTTGAAGAATACTTTGCATGATTGCTACATAGAACTCATATAATCAGTTTGTATGTCTCCATAACATTTTCCATTGGGACCTGTCACGCGCTACTCTTCTCCATTGATGTCCAGCCGTGAGTTTTAGGTCGTCTTCCCATCTTAGGTGTTGACGTCCTCTACTTCTCTTGCCATCTCTGGGATACCAGTCAGTGACATTTTTGCACCATTTCTCTTGTGGATCGCGGATCATGTGACCTGTCCATCTCCACTTTTGTTGGTCAATTCGGGTAACTAGAGGAGGCCTATGCCAAGAGGCAATCTGAGCTTCGGGACATATTATAACAAACATATTATAAAAAACAAAAAATGTTTAAATTCATGTACCTAACCGAAGTCCAGAATAAAGGGCTTATTATTATTATTATTATTATTATTATGTCTCCATATTCAAATTCGGAGGTAAGATTTTTTTTAGTGTGGGCGGAAATATATCCTTCAGCAATCCAAGAAAAAAAATTTTAACTGCTCTGTCGCTCCAGTGGATAATATAGTAGGGCAGGAAAACATATTCGTCCGAACTGTCTTATGACTTTGTCAAAATTGATTTAACTTGCCACCGCTGTTAGTTTGTCTCGGCTGTTTGACTTTGCTTGAGAAATGGCGGTCGGGCTTAAAATTAGGTTAAATAATATTGCTGGTTATCCCTGCCTTTCGCTATTCGGGAGACGATTCATGCAATGCATTCGAGAGATCGATCAAATCACAGTTAACTGAGACTACATTAATCAGTGATTCCTTACAATATTTGAAGTAAAAAATGTAATTGAAATTTTCATCTCCGGTGACTTTTTCGATGACTTTTTTTTTTTCAAAACACACTTTTTTATGACGTATGTCATAAAAAAGTGTGTTTTGAAAAAAAAAAAGTATGTCGTCACTGATCATTCAGCCAAGTAACCGCCCTGCCACTTACCCCGTTCCCGTTGTCCAAAATCTACTATTTTTTATATTTTTTGAAAAAAAAAGTCACCAGAGACCAAAATTTTAATAACATTTTTAACTCCAAATAATGTCAAGTAATTAAAATACGTCCTTTAACACTCTGTATATATACAAAAAAAATATTGTGTAAGAACAACACAAAACTAAGCGGGCGTTCTGCTCTTAAAAATAATTATGTGGATTTACTTCGCGGCCAAATTATCTCAAAAACGGTAATCAGAAATGGTTTAAGATTGTAAATAAATAGCCAGGTACTTCCCCACCTTCCTCTTCCCCATCTACTTCCCTTCCCCACCTACCTTCAGCCTAACAAGATATCCCAATTGGGAGCATTTGGGACTCTTGTGAGGTATTCTCTATAAAAAAAAATCTAGTCTAGGATTTCGATTTTTTAAATTTTTCTTTTACATATTTTGATGTTTATACCTTTATAAATATGTTCTTAGAAGCATTTTTCGAAATTCAAATTATTTTCGGCGTTATAGCTATTTTTGTGGCGCCCCAACTAAACCGGTCTGGCCGAAAAAAATTGAACAATAGAAAGTTGACGTTGCCCGACTACCTGCAAATGGATTACCCCATAAAACAGTTCTTATGTTCTATACCTCTATTATGCATATATAATGCAAATATAATGTATTTTAACTGATGATCCTAGTACCGTAGATCCCACCGTACCATTAGAGTTCTACTGAACCGATTAGTTTGAAATTTGGGATGAATTTTCTCTACACATCCTTTTAAAGCGCCAGGCAAAATTAGAGAAACAATTATTTTTACTATTTAAAAAAAAAATTAACTGCAAAAAAACGTAAAAAATATGTTTTTTTCAACAAGTCGTCATTTTATAATTATTTTTTTAATCCTCTGATAATCGATGTTCCGGGATGTTCCCGAACGTTCCAGACTATTCCCGAACATTCCACAACATTCCAAAATGTTTTGGGGTGTTCTGGAATATTATGGAATGGTCTCGAATACCCTCGAATGTTCTGGACTGTTCTAGAAATTTCTAGAGGGCGAAACTTCCAGCCCTTATATCTTCAAAAGCACGCCCTTCAGGTAAAAACGGGAACCTTCTTCATGGATGGGGATAGAACGCTACCACACCATATAACTCGCTTGACCGTACCGGGACTCGTTTTTGAGTCTGAGCGGCACACACATTGTAAAATTATTTTTATAATATATATTTATATATGGATTACTTCGAGATGAAAAAAATTAAAAGAAATACATAATATTATGGTGCTTAAGATGAAGCTATACGCCAAATCACTATTTCGATTTATCTTTACTACGAACTTTACTACAAATCGGTTTACATTATGAATATGAAAAAATATTCTATGGTTACATTGAAGCTTTTCCCACCTTCTCAATTTATTGGAATTGAGATAAAATTATTAATTACGTTACAAAAAATATAATCGTAAAGTACAAAATAATTTGTTTTTTTATTAGATAAATTTGAAGTTATAATATAACAACAAACAACTTTTAAAAAATACCCCTTCATGGCTAAGATAATTTTTGACTCGATCAATTGAATTTTTTTTTTCATTATTGTAAAAGTATTAATAAAAAAAATAATAAAAAAAAAACAACTTTTGCGCTACTTTCCTCGTGCAGATAATACCAACACACGCGGAGGTCTAAAGGGGTAAGAGGTCAAATACTTCTGGCGTTTATATTCCTCCTTACACCAAATTACATCAAATTCTTATTGATAAATTACTGTATTCTTATTTCGAGAACCTTTATTAGGTAGTGTTGAGGTTTGGAGGAAGAACGATTATTAATTTAATGAAAAGGAGATAATACTGATAAATCTAATCAAAATATGAAAATGATACAGAAAATAAAAAAAGGAACTGAAAATTAAACCCAGGATCTCTGTCTTACCGGGACAATGCTTCTAAAGACTCAACCATTAAGACCTTATTATTTTCTGTCATTTTCGCTTGTCGATCTTATATCGCAATCTAAGAGTTTCCAATATTATCTTTAACTAACTCCCATTTTTGATTTGCTGTTGTCTTTAATATTTGCTACTTTTAGATCATCTTCGTCAATAATTAAATATTAAATTGCTTATTATTAACTAATTTTATGTGTACTCCGAAACCCCACGAAACTGGGAATCATTGCAGTCACCAAATCGATTGAACCACTTGGGGTGATCTATGTCAGGGTGTTGATTATCTAATAAATGGTTTCGGGGGCGGCAGTACCCATACACGGCTTCAAAATGGGATGGTCCGATGATCTGTAGGGAACCTCTACACTGCGCGGAAGTAAATTTTGCGCCATGAAGTTTAAGATTACACTTACGGTACAATATAATTTGTAAAATATTACACTTACGGTAATCAATACTTCGTTTGTCGGAAAGCACTATGAAACAATACATGATTATCATTATTTTTTTAAATATAAGCTGAAGGGAGTGGGGCAGGAAAGACATGGGAAGGGTAGGGAAAAGAAGTCTTATCAAATCTAGAAATAAGAACACTTATACAGGTTGGCGCAAAAGTTGTCACCTGATGTTTTTCGGCTGTAATTTTTTTTGTGAATGAAAAATTTTGGTTCTACTTTTGGATTGTGTTTACGTGATGTGTTAATTTTTTTTTCCATTAAGTAAAAAAAATAATTTCGGCCAAGTGGCCGCCGCCAGAATTGTGATCATACAGGCCCGATTTACAGCATTTTCCATCACCCTTCCGGCGATAGGTTTACGCATTCTTGACGGATATTCTCTTTGAGGGCTTTAATAGTCTGAGGCTTGTTGACATATACTCGTGATTTCAAAAAAACCCACAAAAAGAAGTCTGGAACTCAGTAGTGCAACTCACCAAACGAGAGTTTTGGTGATTTGCACTGGCCGGTTGTCAATAAAAATAACTTTTTTTCACGCGGTTTTCAGGAGTAGAGCGATTCATGTCTTATTGACGAATATTTTGAATCTGTTTACTTCACAAATGTCAAAGCAGAACTGACATTTGCCGCCATTTACAAAAATTATGGCATCTTTTGATAGGGTGATGACTTTTGTGCCACCTTGTATATTCAACATATTCATATTATAATGTATGTAGAAAAAAAGATAAAACATGTAGGTAAAATGCCAAGAAAATTCTTTCGTAGCTGACTATAAATAATTCAGCAGAATCGGCTTTCAGGCCTGAGTGATATTTGAAATTGCCCCCGGGCGGGAACCGATAATTCTATTAGGATTTGCCATCCACGTGGCAACGAGCTTTCGTTTAAACCAGCTGTATGAATAATATGCCTAGGCTTAGCGTGTAAGTGTCATACTTAGTAAGTAGGCACTGTACGGAGACAGCAGGTGAGGAATATTGATATTTATACGGTATTAATAAATGGATTTTCATATATTTTTTTAAGTAAACACAGCATCCCAAAGATGACGTAGGCCTTGAGATGTCGTAGCTCCAGCCGCAAAGGGGTACTTAGGCGGTAATCTCATTTAAAAATATTTTTTAAGATAAAGATGTTTGATGAATTTTAACAGAAGTAAAAATATATTGACTTTGACATTACTTACTTTCCCATAACATATTTCTAGTGTTTTATCATTTCAGCGTTAAATTGTAATATTCCGTAATTTCAGGCATAGTAATTATTTGATATTATAATTAATCAAATTAATCTTGAAGTAATACTGTATCCTTAGATGTCAATTTTGTCTTACTTCAAATAATAATTTTCGAATATTTCGTTCCAATGAAGCCAAAGAACATCACTTAAAAACCGTTGTGATATGATCTAAAATCTAAACGGTTAGAAAGAAAAAAACACGACGCTATAAATCTAAAAATTGTATCAATTTAAAAAAATATATGAAATCGGTGAAATTCTTAGGGCCGTCTGTTTCAACGCTAGCTACAGTAAAAGCTAAAATGGCTAGCTTTAAACTTGTAAGTTTTGTCGCAAGTTTACGACTTCTGGCCAATTGGCCAGAAGAAAGAGAGTCGAGAGAGTCCAGCTAGAGACCTGAAACCCACGCATAAAGTGGTAAACACGTTCATCGCCAAGACCTAGACAAGTCTTATCCCATGAACCTGGGCACCCCTACTAGGTCACCAAACGTAGCGAACCACTTTTGGCACTCGACCTATGGCAGAGGTGTTGGTTATCCAATAAATGGTTCCCGCGGCGGCGGTACACATACTCGCCTCCCAAATTAAAAATTTATATTACATAGTTTTAATTTTTCGACCACAGGCACATGCCCGTTTTATGGTTGTCGATTCTGATCGAGTCTATGGAGTTTTTCATTTCATTACATAAATTTATGGATTTTCCAAAATATGAGAATTTTACGTGACACGACGGGTGATAGATACATGTATTGAGAAAGAATAGAATTTAAGCGTTCAAATTTTGAAGTGGGTACTTCACTATTCCAGTCACGTAAGATATAATAAACATACCTAAAGCAATTTCAAGTGGCATTTGAATTCTGAGTGGAATTTCTAAAGGGAAACGTAGAGAGAATTTTCAAGTCAGGGTAACTCGTTGGTATATTACAAATTGACGGAATTATGGAAAATCGAAGAAACTAGAAAAAATATTTTTATAATATTATTTGGAAGGCCACTGCCCCGGGAACCATATTCTAAGTTAAAAACCTCCGCCACAGGTAACCTGAAGTGGTATTCAACGTTTGGTGACTTAGCCAAGGGTGCCCGAATTCATTCAATATAATATGTGGTACATTCTGTGTCACCCCAAGTGGTTTGCTTCGCTTGATGATAGGAGTGTCCGAATTCATGGAGTTAGGTTTGTCAGGTCTTGGCGGCGGATGCGTTTGCCCACTTACGGGTATCGATCGAGATATAACGGTTAAGGGAGACCTATTGAACTCTCGAACCGGAATCTTGACCCATCGCCTTGCACCGCAGTAGGACGGATGGTTTCATACGTCTGTTACTTCTGGATACATTTACCCCAGATTCCTACCCACACATTACGATTTTTTTCTCAGGGCTTCCTGTAGTTTTTCTATCTAAAAAATATCGTAATTCTTCCTTCCTATTTTACAAGTTTTCTTAAAAGCTCAAATATCTATTAAAATTTCGGTTCAAAATAATATATTATATTACTTTCCCGTGAAGAATTTTTATTTGACCGGAATTTTCGATTGTAAAAAACAAAGCAACTTCGTGGAATTTTCGCTTTTGTGCTATGAATAAAGTACTCGTTCCGAAATGCATTTAATTACTTTTTTATCATTTTAAAAACCAATTTTCTCTTTTGCATCGAGCTTTAAAGTTTTTTTGTGAATGTACGTTATAATATATAATATACCACATACATTTTGGTACTCATCCACTGGGCAGTAAAAAATGGAGTTTTAGTAATAATAACAATTTGACAATTTGTAGAGCGCCGTTTTTGTGAGAAATGATATCAAGGAGAATGTTTTTTAACAACGTGTGTCCTTTTCTTCTTCCGTCCTCTTTTAAACCATTTTACTCCCAACTCTAATATTATTATTTACTAACGTGTGTCCACGTTAAAAATCATGAGATAGTCTGAACTCGTGACAGATCAGTTCTAAATTTCAAAATGGCAATTTATATAATGTTCTGTTCTACATACATTAGGGTTCTTTGTTCCATGTCTGAATTCTTCACACAATCATTCCAAATTTAAAAATGACACATTTAAAGCAAATTTAAGTTCATTGAACGAGATTTAAGAGAATACCGGAAATTAGTCATTTTAAAATCAAATTCTAGACGTATTGACTCTTTTTTACAAAAAAATCATAAATTGATTTTGAAAAATTGTTATTTTATCTGGTACAAGCAGTTTTAAAATTTTGAAAAACTAAGTGTATTTATAATATACTAAGGTTATACCGTTGGTCGTTGGCAGATTTGTTCAATTTTCAAACGATGGATTCTATTAAACAACACAAATTTCCAATCTTATAATCATACAACAAAATAAATCATTATGTAATCTAGACAACACAGTTTTCAAGATTTAAATTTTAGATAAATTAAAATCATTTAAAAATAAATCCGAGAACGTGTTTTGGACAAAAATACCTCAGTTTTTCTATTTATTTAAGAATTTACTAAAATATTTCAAATATTTTCACACACTTATTTTGTTTAGTCATTATAAATGAAAAATTATAAATTATTTTCATCAAAAATTAATTTTATGAAGTAGATATATAATTTTCATTTATTTACCATCTCCCGTTTGATCTTTGTATGGCAGTTCGAGACATACATTCTCGCGATTCATTAGCCGCTCAGATGCGGCCGTGCGAGGTTCTGTGTTCGCGCCGCTCTTCATGGCAACATTTTGCATTAATTTTAAAACTAATATCGTTCAGCTTCATGGTTGTAAAAACATCCGCGCGCAGCGCTGTTAACAAAAACGCAAAATTGATGTCGAATATATTAAGGACACTTAGTCATTGTGAACTGTCACTTATTCGTTGGCAGTCTGCAGTCATGCTAGGGAACGATGAGAAGTTACCGAATGTTATCTCATCAATCGTTATCGATCAAGTGTGCTAAGGGCCCTGGAAGGGATTTAACAGCTGAAATGACCGATAAAATGACATGTGTTAATTCTAGACAATTGAGTTGCTCTCCGGTTCTGACAGCGCATCTTCGGGTAAAAAAATCATGGCAGGACTGAATCAAATAGAGCGTTGTAACCCGTCGACTTCGGATTTCAGCTATCCTACAGTGACTTGAATCATTGTGATCCTTTAGGTAAAAGGTTAAACAAGCGGTTAAGGAAACAGCAGAGTTTCCTTTGGGAGTGAATCCTTAAAGATATTGTAATTTATACTGTAAAAATAAATAAAGACTAATTATATTTTTAGATATTGAATTCAAATGTGGATTTTATTTCAATATCTCATTGCAATAGTATATTCTACAATTAAGTTAACGCGCTAGTTAATTGATTTCATCGAATATCGACCAAATGACAAGTAAACTTTATCGAAAATCTTATGTCACGAGAAGCAATCAATATTTGAGGAAGTAATTTCGAAGTTTGGAGCTAGTTGTTGGGTCACTTCCGGGAATATGACCTTTGAACTCTATTTGAAGATTCTTGGTGAAGCGTACTTGCCGGAAGTTTATCACTTGGTTCCAGTTTTGTTTGGAAATGAAGTCCTACTTCCAGAGACACTTTCGAGGCGTTGAGAATTAAAACTAACTAAACACTTGTGCTTCTTAAACTAAACTTATCAATTATCGTATTGGCACTGATTTGCTGCAAATAAGGCCGTGCAAATGCTAGGATTTCCTTTAAATATAGAGTTAATAAAGAAGCTTATATTCGACATTTATATCGACTCAGTAACATCAAAAGCCTCGAAAATGTTCGGATTTATTATCAGAACGTGTAAAAAATTCGATAACCTTAAAATAATGAAAATTCTATATTTTACATAAGTCCGCAGCTTATTAGAATGCGCTTCACAAGTATGGAAACCGCAGTACAAATCATATGTACACAATCTGGAACGTGTTCAAAATCGTTTCCTGCGGTAGTTAGATTTCCGTTGCTATCGTCCCCACTTAAATCACAAAGATTCGGCCGCGTACTTCAATATATTATCATTGGAAGATCGAAGAAGCTCGGCTGATGTCCTCTTTCTACAGAAAATATCCAGGTCCATCGAAGATTGCCCGGAACTCTTACAACGAATCCAACTACGAGTTCCCAACAAACGAACCAGATCAGACAAAAATTTTAGCCTCCTTCGATGCAACACCAATTCTAAGAAAAACTCCTTCATGTATCGTGCATCACACACTTTCAATACGTACTATACACAATTTGACATTTTTAACTCTGCACCACACTTCTTAAAGTCACACAGGAAATCTCTCGATACTTTACTATAACTACTTACATACCATACATACACCCTACTAATTATACAGAATAGATCCATCCTTTCCCTTCCCTCCCACCATCCCATCCCCATAGGCTAATGAAACTATTTTTCTTTGTTTACAAAAAATTAAGATACTTCAGTGGAAAACTATTATTGGTTAAATGATTTACACATTATTTATTTCATTTTATAAAATGTTAAAACTGTTTGTTTTCCAAATAAAATAAAAATATAATATTAAAACCGATTAGGAACACAAGATAAAATGTAACATTTTTCTGCAACACATACAAGACCAACTATTAGACACATTCACTCTTACTTACGATAGGATGCATGATCTGGGCAAGTTTTGGGGGTACATCGTATTAATATATTTAAGGCATCCATTTATATACATATAGAACTAAGCGCAACCTATACCGGCATTTTGATGAATCTTACAAATTATAACCGTAGGTAATATAGTTTTTTATGTGTCTTATACAATTGTTTTAGTTTAAATTATAATCTATGTTTAAATGAAATAATATCAATATGTTAAAACCACTGATTTAATTAATTAATGCCGACCGGTTTCGGAACAACCGTTCCGTCCTCAGGGCAAACATATAATGATTTGACAATCAGAAAAGAGTGGGAGAATACAATTTATTACTAAGTCTTGTGGTAGGGATGGTGGCGTATGTAGGAATGTTAAACAATTTTTTGCACAATTTTTGATTTTTTCATAGGTTGTGTTCTTACAATTTACTCATATGTAAAAACCCAGCTGGGCATAAAACTAAATAAATGAAGAAATAAATAAAATTATCGAAGAAAGCAAACACTTTGTGGCTTGACATTATACCAAATAAAACAAATAACTTAGTTTTAAACCACTTTATATTTATTATTATATTTGTCGACCGGTTTCGATTGGACTCAATCTTCATCAGGACAATAAAATAAACTAAATCATAATACAGAGAAACAATATAAGGTAAACAAAATAGAGAGAGAAAGCAATATATGGGAGAGGGAGAGAACATCATAGACTGGTTGGTGGAGGGGTAGGGGGCGGGGTAAAGGAAGGGTGGGGGTTACATAAGGAGTAAGGGAACAACTTTAAAATTGGACTGTTTGTTAATTCTAGTTGTTTGTTTAAAATTTGCAAATTATTTTTATTTGATTTTGAAATTTCTAAAGCTTCTAAATTATTCAGGCGTATTCCTATTTTATTTTTATGTATTATTTGGACTCCCGTATTTTTATTAAATGTGTGGTTAGTATTAATTAAATGTTCGGCAAATTCTGAAAAACCCGTGCTTGTTAAACACCTGACATGTTCTTTAACTCTAATATTTATATTACGCGCGGTTTTACCTATATATGTTGCTGGGCAATCATTACAATTTAATTTGTAAATGCCAGAATGGCTTAATTTATCCTCCTTATCTTTAGAATTTGTTAAAAATTTTGTTAAGTTATTATTAGTATAGAAGGCCGGCCTTATTTCTGACGGAAGGTTAGAAACGCAAAGGGAAGAGAATTTACTTATATACAAAATTCTGCGCCATTGGGTAGCAACATTATTATTATTAATAGATGGTAGGGCATTATATAGAAATTTATTTGTTGTGATTCGGCGAAGTTTTTTTGAGAGGATTTTATCAATTAGATCGGGATCATATCCGTTGTTGATAGCTATTTGTTTAATTGTAAGAAGTTCATTAGAAAAATTATTATTAGATAAGGGGATAGTAACTAGGCGGTGAATCATGCTGTGGAAAGAAGAATGTTTATGTGACATAGGGTGATTGGAAGTATTATGTATTATGGTGTCAGTAAATGTAGGTTTTCTATAAATGTTGAAGGTTATTTTGTTGTTAATGATGGATAAGGAGAGATCTAGAAAATTTATATTGGAATTTATGCCTATCTCAAGTGTGAACTGGATTTTTGTATGGAAGGAATTAAGGAGTGATAGGAAGGCATTTAATTGGCGGTCTGAGCCCGTCCAAACGCAAAAAATATCATCGACATAACGTCTCCACAAAAGAACATTTTTTAATAAAGGGGATTTACAATCAAATATCTTATTTTCGATACTATCCATGAATATGTCAGCTAATACAGGACTGGTAGGTGCTCCCATCGCGAGACCATCTTTTTGTTGGTAGACCACCTCATTGAATTAAAAATAATTTTGATTTAAACATAAATTAAAAAGTCGAGAAAGATCATTAGACATGTCATTAGATAAATGGGAATTATTAAGTAAGTTAGTTACTAAAGATTTACATTCACTCACAGGTATATTAGGAAATAAATTTATAACATCAAATGAAATGAGTTTAGAATTAGACGGGAGAACTAAGTCCTTCAAATGATTCACGAATTCCATGGAATTCTTAATTGTATATTTAGGGGAAAAAACATTGCAATTATTAAATACATTAGTAACAAGTGAGGCTAATTTAAAAGAAGGGGAATTACAACAGGCAACCACTGGCCTAATTGGGGAGAAAATTTTGTGAATTTTTAAGAACCCATATAACCTGGGTATTTTAGGATTTTTTGTGAGTAATTTAACTTGGTCATTTGACAAATCTATGAACATTGGGTTTTTACAGTCTTTCAAAGCATTCTTTACATGTTGTTGGAATTTATTAGTGGGGTCTGATCTTAATATTTCAAATGCATCATTGTTAAGAAAATCTTCAATTTTAGAGTTATATTCCATTCTGGGAATAATTATTACAGTATTGCCTTTATCTGCTTTTGTTAATACTAAGTTTTCAGTAGTTAACTTGTTTCTAACGGTCCTAGCATATAGGATTTCTGAATTAAATGAAGGGATGTTTTTGGGGATCAAGTCTTTTAGCACTTCTGCACTTTTATAACTTAACAAAATTTTTAACAAATTCTAAAGATAAGGAGGATAAATTAAGCCATTCTGGCATTTACAAATTAAATTGTAATGATTGCCCAGCAACATATATAGGTAAAACCGCGCGTAATATAAATATTAGAGTTAAAGAACATGTCAGGTGTTTAACAAGCACGGGTTTTTCAGAATTTGCCGAACATTTAATTAATACTAACCACACATTTAATAAAAATACGGGAGTCCAAATAATACATAAAAATAAAATAGGAATACGCCTGAATAATTTAGAAGCTTTAGAAATTTCAAAATCAAATAAAAATAATTTGCAAATTTTAAACAAACAACTAGAATTAACAAACAGTCCAATTTTAAAGTTGTTCCCTTACTCCTTATGTAACCCCCACCCTTCCTTTACCCCGCCCCCTACCCCTCCACCAACCAGTCTATGATGTTCTCTCCCTCTCCCATATATTGCTTTCTCTCTCTATTTTGTTTACCTTATATTGTTTCTCTGTATTATGATTTAGTTTATTTTATTGTCCTGATGAAGATTGAGTCCAATCGAAACCGGTCGACAAATATAATAATAAATATAAAGTGGTTTAAAACTAAGTTATTTGTTTTATTTGGTAAATAAATAAAACATAAAACACTACAAGCAATGCACATTTGCTTATAAAAAAATGTCGCCACTTAAAAGCGCTTTGTCTCTTTGACACTTGCCTGATGTAGTACACTGCCTTCCCATTTGAATTTCATAATCGTGGTGAAACAATGTTCTGTATTAGAAATTTAAGGCCCGATGGGCCAGATATTTGGATCACAAAACACGCCCACATGGAATATCTTGTGTTCTTCTTTCATTATTATATGGTTTGAAAGTATCTTAAGGTAAATAATATTCATTTAACGGCCTTCCAAATATATTTAGAAATATTGCGCAATATGATATGATTCATCAAAGAACTCTGCTAATCTGGTAATCATAAGAAATAATAAAAAATGCTATAATTTATACGCCGGACGTTTAAGTTTACTGAAATTTGAACCGTCCGGCGAACAACTAGTTCATAATAGTGTTATCCCTTTACTCGTTTTTTATATACCGTTTTTGTCACAGTTAAACTCTGACTGGGTGAGTCCGGTATCACAGTCCGAACAACAAGAAAGCAACGAGAAATTCCGCCTGAAATTTCACACAGAAATGCTCCTCGTTCGGCCTGTGGATTCGTGCTCGCCTAACCATGCTCGCCTGTCAATTCTACGCTATCGTTTTCAATACAATAGTGAAGTGTTTATATAATATTATTAAAGTGTTGTCACTACCGAGAACTTGTCGCTTCAGTTCATTTTTATCCAACAGACCAAAACGTAAATCTGGAGATATGGCGCTTTAAAGTTTTTTTTACGATAAAAGCACATAAATTTTGGAGGACGTAAGAAAAAGTGCGTTTTTAAAACCCCTTAAATAATCTGTTATAATTTTTATTAATAAGTATCGTGTAAATAAAGGTTTTTTTGAGAACAACTGCATACTTCTCAATTTCACTAAAAATGGTCTGTTGGACAAAATCGAACTAGAGCTACGAACTCTCGGTGACTGAAAATCCCCAGTTGATATAAAAATACTCGTTTCTACAAATACCACTCAACTTTAAAATCATGTAATGAAGATATTTTAGATCTATTATAATTATATAGATCCATCATCAGGAATCTTGTGTGATACAAAAATGTCTATAAAACTAAAAGGAAAGGTATAACAGACTATTGTTAGACCCGCGATAATGTATGGCTCCGAATGCTGGACCATGTACAACTCCTACACTAGGCAACTTGAATCAGCAGAAATGCGAATGCTTAGATGGTCGGCAGGAGTGTCACTAAAGTATAAGATTGAAAGTTCACGCATTCGTGGTAGCCTGAGTGTCACGGACATAAACAGTAAGCTAGAGGAACGACAGTTGAGATGGTATGGTCACATAAAACGGAGACCACCAAATCACTCAGTGAAGCAGGCAATATCTATGGAGCTTCATCGACAGTCATCCAGAGGAAGACCAAAGAACTCCTGGATGACTCAATACTCCAAAATCCTAAGTAGAAACGGCCTGGATAAAAGTGATACCCAGAACCGAAGAAGCTACAACCTGAGAACGAGGAGAGCCGACCCCAACAGCCTACTCAAGCAACGAGTTGGGACAGTGCAAGGAAGAAGAAAGATCGCCAGGGAAGATATGTAGACTGTGATGAGAAATGTGAGGGAAGAAGGAAGGAGAGGAAGTTCGGGCATTTTCGTCACGCAAGGACGCAAGTGATGAAACGGAAACAGATGGGGAGTTGGATTAGGAAATTACTTTTGGATTGAAATTATGTGTGGAAAGACTATTCTATAGTTATTATTTCGATGCTTGTAACACATAAGTATTCTGTATATTTGCCTTGCTTTCCAATATGAAATCTTTGCGGTATATTCTAGCAATATTACACTCTTTAATAATATGCAGCATCTGAGGGACTTGTCTGAGTTGACTCATCTCCTTTTGTATCTCCCACGGACCCGTACTTGTCCTCCATAGACACCTATTAACACCAGTCACCTCACTCACAAGAGATACTATCGGATTATTACGGCACTTACGTTCTACTTCTCCCTATTTATGGGACTTTATCGCGTGATTAATCTGGGAGAGGCTGTTAATGGGGGAGATATTAATAATAAAAGAAGAACAGGATGAAAAAAAATATTTTCAGGCGTAAAAACTTTCGAATTAGTTGTAAAAATGACTTATTTTTAAAACTAGCAGAGCTAACTAACCGGCGTTGATCGGGCTTTACAAAGAGTTTTTTTTTAAATCAGACATAGACATTGACGTTCTTTTTTATTACTTTAGCTCCACACTGAAATCCCTAAAACAAACAATTTCCCTCAGGGCCTTTGTCTTTGGGGATGCTGTATTTTTTTTCATTATCTGTTTCTCTCCTGTGTATCACTGTAAACTTATGTATCACTTAAATGTAAAAGCCTTTTATGGCGTTTAAATAAATAAATAAATAAATATATCATCCTAATTTGACTGTCCTAAAATGGGATTCCTCCTAGTTGGGCAGTTTAAACATTTTATAAATAATGTATAATCTTTTAATAAATAAATAAATAATATAAAAAAGTCGGCAATAACGGGAAAACGTGGGTATCTTTATCGGCTACCCATCTCACAAAGGAATATTATCGGATCCTCTCGTATTTCTAAGATGTAAGGAGAATTACTGGGTGGAGAGAAGTGACCACAATAATACGATTAATTAATTAATTACTGTCAGCATTGAATGAATTAATAATATTACTTATTTATTTATGTACTTATATATTTTACGCTTATTCAAACATATAATGTGATATACGATTTACTTTTGTGGAACAGTAATTTATGAATAAATTGTTTTTGTGTTTAATTCGTAGAACTCCGATTTATTTTATATTTTTTTTAAAGAAAATTTTATAACTTTAACAATATTCGCAAAATCACTACGTGGTGTCATTTTATTCGTAAAAACGGTTAAGAACAAGACTGAAGTTCTTACGAACAAATTAACAGTGTTTCAATGTTTATTGGCGGGAAAATGTAAGAATAATTTGTTGGTGAACGTACAAAATTACGTAAACCAACAAATTATTCTTACATGTACCTGCCAATAAACATTGAAACACTGTTAATTTGTTCGTCAGAACTTCAGTCCCGTTTTTAACCGTTTTTACAAATAAAATGATCGTATTTTAGAATAACATTTTTCTCCGTGTAGTTATAATTATAAATCTTAGTTTTTTTGTACAGCGCCCTTAAGGTGATTTTTCACGAAAACGGCGCTATATAAATTAGCCAAATATTATTATTATTAAAGAAACCGCACATGCGCAAGAATGGTTAGCATCAAATTCAGGTCGTAATTCAAGTTTGCCGCTTACTATACATGTGAAGAATTTTTTTATAGCTCTATGCAGTGAGTAAATGGAAATTTAAATTATTACATTTTTCTGTGCAGTGCACAAATCCCTTGAAACTTTTTTAATTAACTTGGATTACGAACTCCCTGTAGTATGAAGTACGAAGGATATCTTTTCTTTAAGCTCAGATCATAGGATTAAAGAACGGTCATTGAAATTTTTAAATCTACTTTTCGCGGTATACTCTCTTGATTTAAAATTGAAATGAACGTGCAACTTATGAGAGTTGTATTTCATATGTCAAAAAGCGTAACAAAAAACCAAAAAGTTTATGTATTTTCTTACTACAATTTTTTTATTATTTTTTCTCTTACTTTTGTAATGGCACTACTCCCCAATTCAAAAATTCAAACACGAGAAATGTTTTCTTTATTTAATTGGGTAGATTCGTTAAAAAACTATTTTATTTTAATTAGCTTTTAAGACTTATGATTTTCTTTTGTAAATATATGTACCTATGTATTTAAAATAAATAAATAAAATAAAATAACGTAAGAGGGCTGCAAGGCATATTTCTTCTTCTAAAATTTGATTAAAAAGTACTAAAGAATTGGTTTATAACCTAGATAGTGTCTCGGATAAACATATTCGATTTTTTTATTAATGAATCCATTTACAATTTGAGGATTCACTCAATACAAATTTTATTATCTGCAATTTACAATTTGGGAAGCGGATATGGGTATCGCCGCCCCGGCAATCATTTATTGGATAACCAACACCTCTGCCGTAGGTCACCCCAGCTGGTTCGCTACGTTTGGTGACTTAGCAGGGGTGCCCGGGTTCATGGATGTGAGGTTTGTCCGGGTCTTGGCGGTGTATGCATCAGCCCGCCTGCGGCGTATCAGGCCGGATCGGAAGAGGCTGGTTGAGGGAAACATTTTGATCTCTCCAGCCGGACTCTCTCGGAATATCGCCTTGCACTGCAGTGGGAGGGGTGGATTCATATGTTTGTCATTCATAGAGACACCGACCCTTAGATCTACCACCCCTCATACCCTTTTCCTTCCCAGAATTTTCTCTCCTTCCTTTCCTGAAATTACCCACCACACAGCATCCCCAAAGATAAAATAGACGCTGAGGGGAATTATTTTCCTCAGGGCCTCCTGTGTGGAGCTCATGTAAAAAAATAAATAAATATTCATCCAAATTATAAAACAGTCAATAAATGTCGTATTTGGCTGATTGGAAAAAGCGCACGTCCCGGTAAGACGAGAGGTTATGGGTTCGAGTCGCAGTTGCGACCGCTGTCATTTATTTTTTATGTATCTTGTTCATTTTTTTTCTTTAATTTAGATTATTAGTGTTATCTTCTTCTTCAATGATAAACATCTTTCTTTTTACCGCGAATTATTTTTACGTGTGGTATAATGTTACGCAGAATAAGGAAAATCGCTGTGAGAATTCACATGAGTATAAATACATACAGTCGTCTTCTTTCTTTGTCAATTTGAACAAGTGTTAAAGAAAGAATAGGGACTAGGTTACACCAATTTGTTTCTCGTTTTTTGCTGAGTTTTGGATTTCGTGCAGACCGGAAAAAGGTAATATCGGGTTTCACGAATTCGATTTTCGTGATTTATTTTTTTCTTAGATTTTGAAGATTTGATTTGGCACAGAAAATGAGTTTGAAATGATCATACTGTCCCTCTCGGCGTAGATACAGGAAATCAAGCCACGAATTTCGGATGCTGCAAATATATAAAATATTTTTTTTTGGAAATACTATCAATAGGTACCTACCTAGATTTTTTAAGTAGGTAAGGAATCTTTTAAAATTAAGTGAATTTTATGGTATTTTTAAATATTTCGTTATTCTTTAATATTTACTAACCGTCAAATATCACGGGATATTATAATTGTAGGTTTTGAGAGGCTGAAAGTATTTAAATAACATCTGCAGGGGTGCCCGGGTTCACAGTGTTCTTTGTCTAGGTCTTGGCGGCGGATGATCTAGACACACTGAACGCCAGATTCCTACCCAACCCTCATACATTTTTCCTTCCCAGAACTTCCTCTCCTTCCTTTCCTTAAAAATACCCTCCACACAGCATCCCCAAAGATGACATAGGGCCTGAGGGAAATTATTTTCCTTAAGGCCTCCTGCGTGGACCTAATGTTAAAAAAAAAAAAAAAAATCTGCCCCAACAACAAAAATTTTCATTTTTCTAAACAATTTAAAAAGATTTTTTTATTGACAAATTAGATAGAAGATTATTAAAACTTTACCTTTAAAAAGAACACCGTTAGTAAACTTGAAGAATCATTGACTGGACACCTAAATACAGTGGTAAATCAATACACATCAAAAAAGTAAATTAAGTGATGAAAAGTGATTAAATAGGTTACTTTAGATTAAGTTTTGTACTATTTATTTCATCACTTTAAATGATTTTATATAAGTTTTCAGAGGTGTGTTGAAGTACCACTATAAATATTGATTTAAGGATAATTGGGACGATAGCATTTATAAGAAACCACTGGTACATAGTCACAGCACACGTCTTACAGAAAAAAAATGCTTGAAAATACCTAAAATAACAAATGGAAACCGAACGCTGGAGTACTGTGTACCAGTGATTTTTAATAAGCTGAAGAATAAATTTGCTTTTGAGGAAAATGAAAGTTTAAGCATGAGAATTGTATAGATGTGGCTTATGAATGAGGGATCCATGTATCTGTAAAAAAGACAGAGTAAACAGGAAAGACATCGTAAATAAGCTTTACTTCTAATATAAATGTATGTTTTTTTTTCTCACTTTAAAATTTTTATTATCATCTGGAAGGCAATGGTTTGCTTACCGTAGAGTATAAATGGTATTTAAATGTATATTATTATTATTTTATTTTTATTTTTTTTAATTGTTTATTCCAAATCTCGCGGAGGGTGGTGCAATCCCACGAGCTCCATATTGTACATAGAACATATTATCAAATTAATATTAAAAATATACATATATATTGTGAGATACTGCACTGTGAGATAAAACAGAATAAAAATAATACAGAAAAACAAAAAAAAAACATGAAAATAAAGTTGTTTTTTTTTTTTAACTATGACATCAGGAGTTGGCTCCATCGCTTGTAAATAGGACCCTGCCAGAAGTGCAGTGCTGCCATCACAAGACCGTTTTCACTCGTGGCTAGTCGCGTTCTAAAGCTGGTGATCCGTTTTTTGAGTAGTGCTCGGAATGCAGGAACACGCCCTTCTACAAACATCTCAGTGGCACTGCAGTACCAGGACAACCCAAAAAGTATTCGGTATGAATTGTTGTACTGTACTTCCATTCTTTTTAGAGATGCTTTGTTATAGTTGGTCCACAGCTCCGAGGTATATAGGCTCGTGCAGTATGTGTTAAAAAGTTGCCTTTTTGCTTCTGGGCTACACTTATTAAATCTTCGAGAAATCATATTTGCCCTAATGCACAGTGATCTTCTCTGTCGCTCAATATCAGTATCATCATTGAGTTCCGCTATTACGATGTGTCCTAAGTATTTGACCTCCGGTTTTTCAGATATTTTTGTGTCGTTTAGGCTGACGGGTAGTACCTTTGTATTATGTTGTGTAAAATGTCTATGTACTTGGTACTTTTTGTAGCCTTTTAAATGAATTCTGTGTGTGTATGTATAATTTAATTTTTTTTATTTTGAAGAATTACACAAAATCACACTTGTATTTTCATTCTTATTGTGTTTGTATTCTAATTGCGTATAGAGGTAGAATCTGCAGCCAAACAACCATGTGGTGGCTTCGTGGAACTACCTATTTGTTGTCTAAACCGTGTACTTTGTTAAGTGTGTTCTATTTGTTAGAAGAAAAAAAGTTCGGTAGCACCATTCTGTTTCTTTAAAATAAAATTATGAATTAAAAGCCTTTAATGGGTGTAAATAAATAAATAAATTTTAAAAAAATAGTTCATATAACTTCATAAGTTCTTTCGAGAAAATTAAATCACCCGTATTTGAAAACTCAGAAACACTTGTAAAAAAACAGATAATCTACCCCAATACAATGGGATTCGTCAAATAAATCCAATAAATCATATGAAATCGAATCATCCCCCAATCTGGTTTTACCCTGATAGTATCTGTCATTATTTCCACAGCTTTCTCCCACACTAATATCACCCTTTTGGATTCCAGGGCCTTTGGGGTGGGAAGGAATGGGAGGAATGGAGGCTTCGACATTTTTAGCATCAGCGATTTCCAAAGTTATTTGCATACTGAAGGGCCTCCTTAACTAATTACGTAACAGTACGGATGGCTGATTTCAGAAGAGAACGGTTGTTATCGGCGTTTGTGGAATTCGTAGAGTTGTTTTGAAGATTGGGCTTTAAAATATTTGTTCAATAATTAACGTATTAAAATTACGTAAAAAACGTAAAGCAATTCAAATTAATTTGCGAAATGGTGCACCGTGTTTCAGAGTGCTGTAAGAAAAATATGTAAAGGGAGGGATTATTACAATAATTATGAAAATATCAAGTCCCAAATTATAAGTACATGCTCAGGACCTTGTCGGAAAGGCGTGCAAGATGAATGGGCCATATAATACGACAAGAAGGCCTCTTGCATTCCATAATGGAGGGTATGACCGAGGGGACATACTCTACGGGACGCCCACTCCGAGAGAACCTGGAAGACCTGCTGGTGGACATGCGTTGCTCATCATATGCATACTTCAAAAGAGCCGCACAAGACAGGGAAGAATGGAAGAGAAGAATTGAGGAAATTGCTGCAAACCAATACCAGGATTGAAATCAGAGAGAGGGAGATATTCTAAAACTAGTTGTACAATCAGTTAAATGGTAAATCTACATTATTTAGAGAAGCATTTAAAAAAATATTTAATTAACACGTTTACATAGAGAATATACATTAAATCACCATACTTGGCGACTGCCTGTTTCATGGTGACCAATATCTATAGTATATTAAATTTTTATGAAGTCTAGTGTAAACATAAGGTTTTAGATAAACATGCTAAAAATTGGAAAAATTATAATAGAAAACAGAAAGGAGAAAAAGACATGCATAAAGATTAGAATTAAACAAAAATAAACATAACTTTTCTATATGGGTCATGCATGCACACATGTGCAATAAGTGACACATACATACTCATATATAAGAAGAAAAAAAGTGTTTATATTACACCGCACAAGAACATTTGAACCCTCGAACTTCGGATTGCTAGTCGAAAGCCTTACCCCTCGATCATTGTTCCCTATCTCCTGGTATTATTTTCTGCCTTACAACATATGCCCGGGTTCATGGGGCAAGGTTTATCTAGGTATTGGCGGCGGATGATCTAGACACACTGAACCCCAGATTCCTACCCAACCCTCACACATTTTTTCTTCCCAGAACTTCCTCTTCTTCCTTTCCTTAAAAAATACCCTCCACACAGCATCCCCAAAGATGACATAGGCCCTGAGGGAAATTATTTTCCTCACGGCCTCCTGTGTGGATCTAATGTAAAAAAAAAAATGCCCATTTCGCCGCTCGTCTGTGTTTTCCATAGTATTATTAGTGTTTGAAAACGCCGCTAGGCGCTACACTAGCAAAACAGTATGACAGGTAGCGGTAGCGTCGCTTGTGAGTAGCTACGTGGAAGAACGGCGTAAGTTATAAAAGATTTATTCCTACGGCAGAGGGGGTCAGTTGAATTAGGAAGCGGCCGAGGGAATATAATTTTTTTGTACTGTCAACTTGACGGCTGACAGCAGCTCGACATGGCGCTCCGTGTATTAAAAATGACACCCTCCCCTGTTTACGGCGGATGGGGGGTCGGTATATCGAGCCGCTAGCGGTTACGGAGAATAATAATAAATAGCGAAGAATCGAACCGCGCTTATAACATATCATCTTTTTACGTCTGGCGGGTCTGTATGGGATTGTATGGCGAGCGCTATTGTGTTATGAAGTATCTTATGATGTGAGCTTCGCCTTTTGTCGCCCCTTTAAGAGGGTGTTACCAGAGCATACCGGAAATGAGTCCTTTTTAAATCAAATTCTAGACTATTTACAAAAAAACATAAATTGATTTTGAAAGATAGTTATTTTCCTGGTAAACGCATTTTTAAATTTTGAAAAACTAAGTTAATTTTTAATATACGTTGCTCGTTGGCAGATTTGTTCAATTTTCAAACGACATATTATATTATGCAACACAAATTTCAAATCATATTAATCATTCAACAAAATAAATCAAAAACATAATCTAGTAAACACATTTTTCAGAATTTTAATTTTAGTTAAATTAAAATCATTAAATATAAATCCGAGAACGTGTTTTGTGACGAAAATACCTCAGTTTTTCTATTTATTTAAGGTTTTACAGACTAAAATATTTCAGATTTTTTTTAAACCCGTATTTTGTTCAGACATTATTGAAAAATCATAAATACATACTTTTTATCAAAAAATACTTACAAGAAGACACGATATTTAATAATTTATCTTCGTACATTTTGAGCTTTTTTATAGCTTACTTGAATGTAGGTATATATTAAAGCAAGTTTTGTATGAAATAAATCGATATAAAATTTTTAATTTAACAAAATTGATGCGGGGAATAATCGATCTTTCTCATCGGAACCTTTCTGTACAGTTGCAAGCATTTTTAATATTTTATTCTCAGCCGCTAGTCAATGGCTCTTAATCTATATCTATACAGATAAAACATTTGCTTCGTCATGAAAAAGAGAGAGGTTTACCGCCATAGAACCCTAAACAAACAAAATCACTGTCTGAAGAGATTATGCTAAACCCTGTAACGATGCCCTATTAACCAAACGACAAACACGATCGGTCGTTGTGTATTATTGTATCGTGTGTTTGCACTGAACAGATAATCCCTAGAAATGTAATATATTCCTATAGATTTTGAAGAAAATTGTTGTCGTCAGTTTACATAAGACCTCCATACTGCTAGGCCCCAGACATGCCAATAAAATTTCCTAACATATTAAGTGTTTGTTTTAACCTCTTAAAAAAAAAACTTTTACATGTCGTCTCTATTCACTCGGTCGAGTAACCGCTCAACCTCTGATATCAACCCTATCTGTCCAATACTTCCGTAAGTCACCCGAGACCAAAATTTCATTTACATTTTTTACTCCAAAATTATGTCAGGAATCACTAGTAAAAGTAAATCAAGTACGTCCCTTGACATCCTGTATATATATCGATCACGGAAATTTGAAATGGCGTAAAGTACAATGTATTTATTGTTCAGGAGAGTGATAAGAGAGTTTGAAACTTTTTCAAAAAATTATATCTCCTGTTTTTGTAGACCTATAATTATAAATTTTTATTATAAAATAACTTGAATAAATAGTTTAGTCATTCAGAAGAAATTAAGTACGGTGTCCCTCAAGGTAGCTTCCTAGGTCCTCTTCTATTTCTCATTTATATAAATGAACTCACTTCTATCAAAATTGCTTCTATCGACTACAAAGTAATCAGTTATGCAGATGATGACACGGTTATTCTATACAAAGATCTAAGTTGGGAAAAGGCCTTCAAAAGTGCGTAAACTGGTATGTTAGCAATAAAAAATTGGCTCGACAAGAATCTACTTACCTTAAACATTTTCAAAACTAAATACTTAACATTCAGCAAAACCATTACTGGGCAAAAGAACTTTCCTGCCTTTATTCCTCCACCCCTGTACTACATCAAACCCATCAAATCACAAAATAGAACATACTGATAACATCAAATATTTAGGCTTAACAGTGGACTTCAAATTAAATTGGGAACCTCACATTAACTTGCTCATTAAAAAAATACGTAAACTATTTTTCATTTTTAAAACGATAAGAAACATCATGTCACTAAAACAATCAAAAAATGTTTACTTCGCCCTATGTCAAAGCCTTTTAAATTACGGTATTTCGGCATAAGGGGGAGCCGCCGACAAATATATTCAACCACTGAATACAACCCACAAAACATTAATTAGGATCATGTTCAAAAAACCTTATCTGCATCCAACGGAAAACCTCCTTATTAGACATAACATATTAGATATTAGGAAACTATACATTAAAAAGATAATTCATAATAATTGCACAAAATCCTCACCATGCCATATAACTCACCCACAAAATACAAGAGCAAAATCACACAATCAATTCCAAGTGCCTACAATTAAATAAACTTTTACCAAAAGGCACGAATCCTACCTCTCACTTCTAATATTCAACACCTTCTTAAAAGAAACCACTTACTCCATCACTGATAAAAATCTAAAATGGCTATATAGACAATGCAACATTTGGCTACTGCACAACAAAAGAGAATGCATCACTAAGTTATTGCTAATCTCTTCCTAATCGATACCTTTTTTACACATGTTCTTTTTATTGATTTATTATTCTTGCAACTTGTATTTTAATGTTTATTTTCTGTCTATTTTCCTGTTTTTATCTTTTTTAATGTTCTAATTATTACCTTTTTTCTGTTTATTTTCTGACTATTTTTCTGTACATCTTTATCTTTTTTAATGTTTTAATTATTACCCGTCTCACAACAGACAACGTCTAGTGAGGCGGGTAACTTACTAGTTATAAAATTACTGTATTACCTCAATAAACGCCCGGGTTCCCGGCAATGAAATTGAAATTGAATTGATTGAAATTGAATTGAATTGAAAATACCTAACATTTTTTGTCAATTTCGTTGCTAACAGCATTTTATTTATTTGAGAAAATTTCAGAAGAAAATTTCTCTTTAAATGCACGTCTTAAAACACGCAATTATTTTCATAAAAATATTTTAAAAACATTGCACATAAGATATACCAAAGAGAAAAAATCGGAGAAAAATTACACCTTTAGCCCATTTTTAAATATTGTCTTTTACAACATTTGAAATTTTCGCTATCGATATATATATATTTATCATTTTATCTCTCGCTTCCCCTTACCCATAAAACATAACCCAAGTTGCGGTAATTTTATCGGTAATTACCATCGGTTTTTTCGCGAGCAAATTGCTGGGCTGCGTCATGCGGCTGGGGGTGTTGGACTCACCTTGTGGTGTCGCTCTCAGAAGGCCCACGGCCTAGCTCAGTGATGGGAAAAGGGAGAGAGACTGCTGTCCCAGGGTCATGGGGGGTAGGCACGAACACAGATTCCTGCCCCTAGAGATCAGCGGTCACCTCACATCGTGAATGAAAACAATATATTGGAGATAATCACATTGTATTTACACGGTAAATGGTACACAAAATATAACGGTAAAGGTCCCTATGAGAACACGGTCTTCTACCCTTCTCTCTCAGAATAACGATTGTTATAGCGATTTCTAAATACACGAGTGGCACAAGAGGTTAGAGGAATTTGGGAGACTCACGGCTGTTATTGAGGACTCCATTGTTTTGTTGATTTTCATTGACACAACCAAACTTGTTGGTTCACTTAAAACAAAGATCCCGCGAAAACGGCTTGTTCTCGGCGGTCGCCTGCCGCGTGCGCGTGCCGTGTTGTTGACAGCGCGGTCCTCCGGGAAGAAGTGTGGAGACGGGCGTCATTGCCTGGCGAAAGCCGAAGCCGAAGCAGGTGGCGCCTTCTTGCGGCGTGTTATAAAACATTTGCCTCCGTGGCAACTACGCGTGTGTGTTGTAACATAACAAAACAATCAATTATTATAATGCACAGAAATCGGAAGGACACAAAAACTAGCGACTATCTGTATTTTTTTCTATGAAATCGAAATAACAGTATAAGATCCCTAGGAATTATCTATTCAGTGCTGCCTATATTTGCATTTTGTGTAGGCGGTTTGTTCGGAACGGTGCTTCGTTAATTGTATTGAATTATTATATGTTATTAAAGTATACTTAGACATGGTTTTTTGCGATTAGCTTTGGTGTAGCCGTCAATTACCGGATACCAAGAGCTGTTGAGCTTAGCTCCGTCGTCTCTATTAATATTAATTGGATTTTTGTAGATTTCAATTGCCTCCGTAATCAGGCGTGATCTATAAGTTTTAGGTCTTCCCAGGACACGGCATAACACCCCAAAAACAAACAACGAAAATGCTTTTGGCCGTGAAAATCTAAAAACGTATCATATTTTAATTATATTGAAATAAATGTAATTCACGTGGCAGAAAGGTATTTGCTTTATTGAAGTGAATCAAAACGATTCGCGTAGAATTGTTGCACTACTTTCTGTTAAATTATTTGCTGGATGGGTTGCCCTCGGGTCGATTCCCTTCATTGAAGCACCTTCTGAGGTACGACATTTTTCATTTTATTGTCAGGTGTGAGAACGAACAAAGTTGGTGGTTTGCCGACATGTGAACATGCTACGTACAATTGACCGTTAGAGAAACATCAATTTTCTAGATTCAGGCCACAAGTCCAGAGAAAAAGGCCACAAGAACTAGAGAAGCAGAAACAATTGCTTCAGCGATCGTCACGTCCCAATGAGTATAATTTTCAAGGAAATTGTGACTAAGCACGAAATGTTCGGTAAACTACACCTTTGACAGTTCGAATTGATTAAAATTATGTCGACCAACGCACATTATTTGAAAAGCCTTTCCATACAAAATATATGAAAAAATTAATTTTCTTCTTAATTATTTTTCCCGTGATTTTTTCGATGTTTTAATAGTTATTCTGTTAATCGGGACGAAGACAAATCCAACAAATCAAAGATCATGAAAATCGGTCCAGCCGTTCTTGAATTATAAATGGTGTAACCAACCCGACTTTGTTTTATATATTAATACTTTGTTTTATATTTTAAGATCATAAAAACCGGTCCAGCCGTTCTTGAGTTATAAATGGTGTAACTAACCCGACTTTGTTTTATATATTAAGAGATTAATAATTTTAAAATAATAATAATCAACGTTTTTTTTAATATTATGTTTCCCTATTTTTTTCATTTTCCTCTATCTATTTTTTAAAACCGGTACCCAGTTGTATCATCCTGTATCCATATGAAGAGATGAAATAAATAGACATCTCATTTTATGGAAACTGGACGAAAAAAAGCATCATGTAAAACGCCCATTAAAAGCCGATGGTTAAAACTGCGATGCCTGACTGGTAGCCTTGATCCACTCGACTAATTTATCCGAATTGTCTTTACTTTTTCTATCCAGAAAAATATCATCTTAAATATATCGATTTACAATTATAGATGGTTGGGCCTTTACATAATACACAGCTATACTTGTATACACACCTAAATATATATAGCATGAACCGCTGTTCTTGGTAGATGTATTGTTACATATTTCCTTCCTACCTACCTGTATATCTGTCATTTTTCATTACTCTCATTATATGTTGATCCTCGCACAATATACATTTTCGCATCAATATTCCGCTCTTTCGCTCTCTGCCAGTGTAAATCCGCCGCTGTTCAAGAAAGTACCGCTACAAAACAATACAAATATTCCGCTATAAAATACAGTGTAATATACATATATAGTGTATAACCATATTTTTATAAGAAAAACTCTCTTTTTAACTTTTGAAGGTTATTCCCATCAATGTAATATATCATTAAAGAAGAAGATAACAATAATAATCTAATTTCTTAAAATATGAAAATGAACAAGACACAGAAAAATAATAAAAGATAACGGTCGCAACTGGGACTCGAACCCAGAACCTTACGTCTTACCAGGACATACACCTCTACCAATTGTGCTACTGCGATATATTATGAGACTGTCGTAATTGTCAACTTCATATTTCAAATTTCAGAATTAACAATATTATCGTCGACTAATGTTTTTTTCCATATAAAATCAGATATATTTATCCGAGACACTATCTAGGTAACAAATACATTCTTTGAATACTTGTTTCCAATAATAAAGGTAGCTACCAATAATATGGAATGTGTCTTGTTTATTTTCATATTTTTAAAAATTAGATTATTATTGTTATCTTCTCTTCAATAATATATAACCAGCTCGACAGCAGAAAGTGATCTGTCATTTTTCATTACCCACATTATCAGTCATAAATTGATCCTCACACAATATACATCTACGCATCAATACTCCGCTCTTTCGCTCTCTGCCGGTGTAAATCCGCCGCTGCTCAAGAAAGTACCGCTACAAAACAATACAAATATTCCGCTATAAATTACAGTGTAATATATAACCAGCTCGACAGCAGAAATTGACCTATCATTTTTCATTACCCACATTATCAGTCATAAATTGATCCTCGCACAATAAACATCTTCGCATCAATATTCCGCTCTTTCGCTCTCTGCCGGTGTAAATCCGCCGCTGCTCAAGAAAGTACCGCTACAAAACAATACAAATATTTCGCTATAAAATACAGTGTAATATATAACCAGGTCGACAGCAGAAAGTACCACAAGTTCCGCATTGAGTCATTCGTTTTCTTTCCTTTGCCTGAGACATATTTTTCTCCTTGTGCATTATTCACATTTCATACAAAGGTCCTTCAATTATACAAAAAATAAACCCGTACAGAAATAAATAGAAATTCAATTGTGTTATATATTTATTTTTTTATAGTCAATACCTCACAAGAGTACCAACCGCTCCCGTCTGCAGGCAGTGGGACTATGGCATCCCTAATCGGGGTATGTTATGAGGCTAAAGGTAAGTGGGGAAGGGAAGGAGACGAGAAAGAGGAAGGTGAATGGCTATTCATATCTAGTCACTAAACACGGCTAAAGCCATTTTAAGCAACGTTTCAATTCTGAATGGTGGTCTTACACCAGGGCGATACTAAGAGTATCTTCCACTCAGGAACGTGCCGCAAATATACTATATATGATTTTTTAAATAATTAATTGTGAAATAACACAAATCAATTAAATAAAATTTATTTGCGCAAGCCGGGTCGAACCCGCGGCCTTCGGAGTCTGTCATTGGATAATATTACGATATCAAAAATTCATTCGTTTGAATGCATTTTGTTACAGTAAAACAGTCCGATACCGCAATCGATTTCACAAAAGAGATCGGTGCTGGATATATAAAACTAAAACTTTTTGTTATGAAAAATTTGGTTTTCACACAAATTACGTTTTTTCATTGTTTTTATTAGTTTATTATTGAGGTATTTGGGATGTGTTGGATGGTTCAATCAGTAGGGTGATCCCCTAAAAAAATTTATTGTTATTTTTCCCTATTTTTTCAAGTAAGTATGCAAGAAGGATATTAGGCCCTGCAACCAAAGTCGATATACTTATATCTTTAGGCGTCTAGAGTGGAAATTGAGACCAGTGAGAGTCAGTGAGACAATGGCAATTGGGTATGTTGTCATGGGATAAAGGTAGTGGGCAGGGGAAGAAGATGGGGAAGAGGAAGGTGGGAAATTACCTGGCTAAACAGATCTGGTCACAAAACACGTATAAAGCCATTTCAAGCAACGTTTCAATTCTAAATGGATGTCTTACATCAGGTCGATACTGAGAGTATCTTCCACTCTGGAATGTGCAGCTAATAGGTGACCGAACAACTCAACAATGCACGACTTCATCACTCCTTTGAAGAGTAAAAAAAAAATGGTTACATAAGTTAGGTTAGTTTATGGGATATTTTTAATGTTTTTTTTCTTCACTTTTAATGGCTTTTCAAAGAGGTGTTGAAACGCCATTTTGTTCAGTTGTCGTGGAACCCGAACACGTATTTATTGACGCCCTAATGGGCTTTTACATATCGAATACAATTTTCTTTTATAACGATGTTATGTATTACGTTATGTATCATGTTATGTATTATGTTATGAATGAAAAAAATTGCGAAATAACACAAATTTTCAAATAAAATTCACTCTAGTATAATAACACAATTCGTTGATCCTAAAGTGATTTACTCGTAATATGATTTTTATTTTTATTTTATTTATATAATACATGTTACATAATTGTGACATTTACATAAAGTTGATATATTAAATCACCATACTAGGCGGCTGCCTGTATCATAGTGACCAATAGAGTATAGTTACATTGTATGAAATATGAAGTCTAGTGTAAACATGGAATTAGTATAAATCATGTTAAATATTGGAAAAATTATAATAAAAAGTAGAAAATAGAAAGGAGAAAAGAAGTACATTTGCATTAGATTATAAAAATGTACATAACTTTTTTTTTCTTTTTTAATATGTGTGCTTGCAAGCACACATGTATAATGTATGTGTATAGGTGGACACATCTATACAGACATGAACATACACATACATAGCCATACATGCACCTACGTACATAAATACATGCACATATACGTACACAATCATACATATACATACATATATATATGCACACATACATGCACATATATATATATATATACCAACACATACACATAATATATACACACACCTAATTTCCACATCCTCACACATATAAACAATATATACACCTTAATATGTCAGGACCAAATGGAAATTTCACAAGCAATTAACCCCTAAAAAAATTGGCGTATTTTGTCAGAGGCTAAAAATATTCCCGCTTTGCAATAAAATCCAAATAAATGGAACATTTGTTAACGTATTCCAAAACTAAAAACTGTTTTCGAAAGGTGATGAAATAGGCTTTCATATTTCTATATTAAAAATTACTATGTATTTTTATAAATATAATTTTTTTTGCGAAAACTTTTTAAATTTTTAAAAATGGCTCACTTTACTTTTTCTTCTAACTAAAATTACTGATAATGAAAAACCATAAAACACATACTTATTTCATTAGATATACAATCACACCTTCAATAATATCGCATAACTTTGACTGCATACATAATAATTGTATACAACCCTGTGCCTGTGGAAGTATTGACCTTGTCAACGAGTATGTCTACTTAGGGGTAACGGTGGATTGTAATATGAAATGGGATATACATATTGTTAAGCTATGTAAGCGCCTTCGAGCGATCGTAGGCAAACTGTATAAACTTAAATATTATGTGCCCATCAAAACAATGAAATTAATATATTTGTCCCTGGCTGAATCTAATGTGAGATATGGTATAACTTCTTGGGGGCACTCATGTAAGACAAACATCCAACATGTACAGTCAATTCAAAACGCCATGGTCAAATTACTTGTCAGCAAAGCAGTGTATGACCAGCGGCAAAATATCACAATAATGTATAAATCCATAAATGTTTTACCTATTAGAGCTCTTTTTTGGCATAAAATTTGTATGCAACATATCTTAGATAGCCCATACAAAACAATGGTGGATCACGTGTACAATACTAGGCTTACACAAAATGAAGGGTTGATAGTACCTAGATTTTCTAATAAACATGGCCAGAGAACTTTTGAATACATTGTACCACTTATATTTAATATGCTGCCATATGATTTGAAAAAATGTTACTCGACACCTAAATTTGCGCTATTGTTAAAAACATGGCTATTGGAATCAGATTTTCTGTATTGAATGACTGTACCTCTTGCACTTAAAAATTTTTTAGACTTAGTATTCTATTATTTTTTATACTTATTTATGTTTTTATTATGTATTTTATTAAATTGCAATTTTTTTCTTATTGTATTATACTTGAGACATTTAAATTGTACAATGTTTTGTTCACACTGTTTTCCTGCAGACAAGCTACTTGCAGTAGCTTTGCAGGTATATTGTTAACATGAAAAAAAAATCTGTTTTTCTGTAATTAAAAAAAAAAAAAAAAAAAAAAAAAAAAAAAAAAAAAAAAAATAATAATAATAAACCTTACTGTCACCTCACTTTTTTTCGTTTCATGTAAAAAAAAATCTTAAAAAATTCACAAAGTTCCATAATTTTTTTTCAAATTGCTATCGGAAACTTTGGTTTCAGAAAGGGGTAAATTTTTTTTTTTTTTGTGGTTTTCTTTTAGATTTGAATATATAGTTTGTTGTATTCTCTTTTCAATACCGTTTAGATCACATTTCTGACTATGATAGTAAGGGAAAAACAACGATTTCTGTGAGACTTATGTGAGCTGGGACAAATATGGTCTCCTGTGATTAAACGGGTTCTAAGTAAGAAGCCGAGAAGACTTATTTATCTTAGCTCAAAGGGAATCACTGACCTGTGCTATATGAAGTTTTTTGAGATAAAGGAGTTAGTGAAGGCAGGTAAAAGAAAGAATAGTTTTGTTAATAAAAGCCTCTTTCGAAAAGGCTTTCAGGAAGGATTACCACTTCTTTTAACACTGGCATAACCGACAAAATTGGCTATAACAATGGGTTGTTCTGTCGATTTTTAATAAAATTGCAATTAATTGAATAAAGATTTAAATGACGTAAAAGATGTTACTTATTTACACGTTTTATCCGTACACCATTTTTTAAAGATTTGAACACCTTACAAAAGTACCAACTGCCTGAAGTCAATTTATGAATTCTTATAAACGCCCCTTTTACATTGGGTACATTAAATAGTTACATTGTTTTATTTATTTATTTATTAGCGCCCTAATGGGCTTTTACAAAACAAATTACTAATCGAATACAAATTTATTTTATAACAACAGTACACAGAGAAAAATGTTATTCGAAAAAACGATCATTTTAATAGTAAAAACGGTTAAAAACGGGACTGAAGTTCTTACGAACAAATTTTCAGGGTTTCAATGTTTATTCTTACATTTTCCTGCCAATAAACATTGAAACACTGTTAATTTGTTCGTAAGAACTTCAGTCCCGTTTTTAACCGTTTTCACTATTAAAATGATCGTTTTTTCGAATAACATTTTTCTCCGTGTATAACAAAATAAAAAAGATTACAAAGTATATAAATAAAGCATAAACACAATATAATAAAAAATAATATATATAATGCCAAATCCACATGGATTACTTCTGAGAATTCGTAAGTACAATTCTAATACCTACAAAAAAAAAATCAAGAGACATTAATTTTTACTTAATTACTCGTTGTTTGCATCTCGAATACGAACAATAATAAATAAATAAAAAAAACAAGCAAACAAAAATTGAAATAAAATAAAATGATTTCTCATTCATTATTTACATTTAAATTTGCATATAAATGTGTAGAAGTTTAAATTAAATATGTCAGCGACATCAGTTAGATATATTAGTTTTATACCAGGCTTAATAACAAAACATTGATTGTTGCTAAAAATTATCATTTACATTCGAAATGTTTACAATTAGATTAAATAAATATAAAATTTTAATTATCGTAGAAAATATTTTGAGATGTAAAAAATTTTTAGGGGTATTTTAAATAGTGCATTTATTAGTTGTGTTAAAATCGTCAAAATGTTTTGAATATTCATTTGTTACTAAGCAGGAAAAGAATTAGCGAACTTGCTTCAAAATTTTTGTTTGCATTATAAACGTTGACATTGAAGAATATCCTGCCTAAGCCTAGTCCTAGTGTGTTGGGTTGGTACTCTTAGGTTTACTAGACTCTGAATTAGTAGAGTATATTGTTAGGATGACGTGTAATGAAGAGATGAAAGGGGGAAATGGAAGATTTAGAAGTATCTGGCTCTTCAGATTTATTCACCAAATAAGGATAATGCCATTTCAAACAACATTTCGATTCTTAACGGTTGAGTGTCTATCTATCACTCTGAAAAAACACTCACGACCGTTATAATTGATAGTTTTTTTTTATTTTACATTAACTCCACACAGGAGGCCCCGAGGAAAATAATTTTCCTCAGGGCCGATGTCATCTATGAAGATGCTGTGTGGAGGGTCTTTTTGAGGAGGAGAAGGAGTGAACTGAAGTGTCTTAAAGAGACTTATGTTGTAAGAAGGAGGAAACACAGAGGCCAGCAAAACGTTCTACAGCCGAGCTGTTGAACACGTAGAAACGACCCGTTCTCATGTGACAAATGTCAACCTACATATGTTGGGCACGCGTTTGGCGTGTTTCCCAACTATGCATCGGTGCCGAGGGGATCAATGATGCTAGTTCCTAGGAGCATCTTCCATTGAAATACCGGTAGAATAAGGTCAGTATTCCCACCCTACGCCGTTACGCACACAAACAAGTGTGGGAGAATCTATCAAACGGAAGGATCGTTTCTGCACAAAGTAGAGGTTGTTTTTTCAATTATTGTGTTTTTTTCAATAAGATCAGAGGTGGCTTAGCTTATTACAATTCGACCAAAAGCGTTAACGGGCCGAGAAAGAGCATTTAACTGGAACCTTTTAAACGTTACAAAATCAAAATGGCTCTAATCGTCAATTTGTTATCAGATTTGACGGAGTTTGAAACAACTCAACCTAAATTATTGTTCCTAATAATGCGCTAACAATACTGTGAAAAATCACGGAACATTACAATTGTGAAACTTTTGAAACTGGATGTATTTATAAAATGTTTGCATCCACGACTTTCAAAAACATATTGTTAATTTTCTTTATAATAAAGCAAATCACAATTTTCATTGACATTTTTTGTCGACAATCAGAAATTTGCCTTTCGAATGAACATCTTCTCATCTTAGTTACATTTATTTTTTCGCTTCTTTTATCCGCTTCTTGGCGGTGGATGCATCTGCACACCAGCTACGTGAACTCATACGTCCGACACTCCTGGAGACACTGACCCCTAGATTCCTATCCACCCCTCATACCTTCTTTCTCTCCAGTACTTCCTCTCCATCCTTTTCCTCAAAAGACCTTGCACCCAGCATCCCCAAAGATAACATAGGCTTTGATGAGAATTATTTTTCTCAGGGCATCAAAAATATGTCATAGACAGACCTACAACCAAAATTATTATAATTAGTGAACAAACTTAGAATAATATATCTATCGTTGGCGGAATCCCTAATAAGATATGGAATAACTACATGGGGACATTCAACAAAAACAAATCTTCTTTCAATGCAAAATTTACAATATTCCTTAGTAAAATTATTATTAAACAAAGCTGAATACGAGCAAAGACATGATGTATCAAAATCATTACTATATAACTCTGTAAATTTATTATCTGTTCGTGCTGTATTGTGGTTCAAAATTGCGAATCAGCATACATCTCAATCTAAATATAACAAAATAGTGGTACATGTTCATAATACAAGACTACCTGCAAACGATGGACTTGTTATTCCCAGATACCTAAAAAATACGGTCAAAGAACTCTAGAATACCTCGTACCAATATTTTATCACATGTTACCCAATTCAATAAAAAGCTGTGAATTGACTTTCAAAAGGAAATGTATGCTAAAAAAATGGTTATGTGAAAGAATTATTTTGTACTAACCTCCGTATTTCTAAATTTCGTTTTTAATGTTTTTTTCCATTACAATCTTTTTTATTTTTCTTTCTTTCGTTTTTCATCTGCTCTTTATTTTATATATGTAAAAATATGTGGATAAATGTATATATAATGTAATAATGTGAATATATTATGTACCTGTTTAAATTTTAAAGTAATTGTTAAAAGAACCCGTTGACAAACTGATATAAATCATCGAAGAAGAAGATAATAATAATCAATTTTTTTAATTTTTTCAAATATGAAAATGAACAAGACACAGAAAAATAATAATAGATAACGAATATAAAATCGGATATATTTATCCGAGACACTACCTAGGTAACAAATACATTCTTTGATTACTTGTTTCCAATAATAAAGGTAGCTGCCAATAATATGAAAAAAAAAACATTAGTCGAAGATAATATTGTTAATTCTGAAATTTGAAATATGAAGTTGACAATTACGACAGTCTCATATAAGATCGCAGTAGCCCAATTGGTAGAGGTGTATGTCCCGGTAAGACGTAAGGTTCTGGGTTCGAGTCCCAGTTGCAACCGTTATCTTTGATTATTTTTCTGTGTCTTGTTCATTTTCATATTTAAAAAAATTAGGTTATTATTGTTATCTTCTTCTTCTTCAATGATATATTACATTGATGGGAATAACCTTCAAAAGTTAAAAAGAGAGTTTTTCTTATAAAAATATGATATAAATCAGTTTAACGGGACTTAACGTTTAATTATGTAAAAAAATAATGTTATATAAAAAAAAAAAAATGTTATAATTCATTTATTTTTAATAATTTTAAGATGGATGATGTTATTTTCAATGCCTTAATAAAAGAGAGTGTTCCGAGGGTGCTCGAAGTGTTAAGTCCTGAAAGCTGTGAGAGAACTGAAAGAAATTTCATCCCCTAAAGATCATACGACCTCATTAGTGAAGCTTTTCCAACTCACATTATTATTTTTCTTTGAAAACTTGTACATTTTTCAAGATCTCAAATTACCAGAGGGGGAGATAATAGATATTTTCGTTTATTTTTGATCTCAAATGTTACGCTAAATTAAACTTTACATTAAAGTTTTTTTGTTATTCGAAGAAAGGAAACTTTGTTTTATTTTAAGTGGGTACACAACGTTAAAATTAATAAGTTTTTTTTTTTAATACCGCAGATGTGTCTCAGCTGTTCGGAGATATAGTTCATCATGTCTCGAAGCGTCGAAAACTGATAATTGGGGTTTTTAACCTTAGGTTAGGTTAGGGTAGGTTGGGTTAGGTTAGGTTAGGTTAGGTTAGGTTAGGTTAGGTGAGGGGGTGGGGGGGGGAGGCCGGGAAATGGAAGGTTAGGTTAATCTGAGTTATGATGTGATGAATTATCATGTGAGGAAGTTTCGTGTCTGAATAAGTTTACTATGGGAATTCAGATGCTGAGATCTCATAGTCCGATTAGACATGGAACCGTTCGGAGACAGTGGTATTACGGAATATTTGGGTATTGAACAGTAATTATCTCTGAATATCCTAATAATATCCTTCTAGTCCTGAGATATTCTATTTTATTAGTACTGGGCCAGTATCTCCATAGGTTCTTGAGATCACAATGACTGTTTATTGTATTTTCATACTTCACAAATATATTTTTGTGATGTTATGCCGTGTTACGCTAACTCCTCCTTTAGCCAACGTTTCGGACAACATTACAGTGTCCATCATCGGGGCAGATGTTTTGACATGTGTTGACACATCTGCCCTGATGATGGACACTGTGATGTTGTCCGAAACGTTGGCTAAAGAAGGAGTTAGCGTAACACGGCATAACATCCCAAAAATAAACAACAAAAATACTTTTGGCCGTGAAAATCTTAAAACATATTTCACAAATATAGTTTGGGAGGACTCACTTACTACTGGGAAGCTATTTTTTGTCTGGTAGACTGCCACGATATAATGACAGAGCAGACCTGACTTCAGGTTCTTTCTGCACATCTTGTAAAACGATACGAGCTACGGCTGTGAATGTTGAACTGTTGTATACCATTCGTTTTTCAAAGGCGAAACAGCTGTCAAGCGTAAAACTATTCCAAACAGAATTATTGTTATAACATTAACTCTAAACAGTAGGCCTCGAAAAAGGAGGGCCTGTGTCATATTTGGGGATGCTTTGTCGAGGGTCTTTTTAAGCAAAGTAAGTCATCTCTAGGCTGAAGCCACAAATTATCTGATGATTGTTTGCAAAAGTAGGAAGTTCGTCTGATTGATAATCCATTGTTAATAGACCGATTGCCTTTTCTAATTCACAGTCGCAATGTAAGCTTGCTGCGTCTGTTCTGCAGGTATTTCAATGGAATCTGCTCAAATTAGCTACCAGTATTGAATCCTGTGCACCAGTGCAAGCACGCGAAAATCTATGGATACGAGCGGAACATCCGATCACAATTAATGTTGGCTTCATGATTCAATTTTGTACAAGTAACGCGCCGACCAAAATGGAACTTAATTTTATTTCTTAATTATTAAATTTATAATTGTCATTGTTATTGTAATGTAAATCACTTAACAAAACAATGGGTATTTGGTAAAGTGTACGTTCCATAAGCAAAACAAAATAAATGAAAAAAATGTTTTAGTTAGTGAAGACAATTTAAGCGAAACTCAATCGAAAATCTGAAACAGAAAAATCAGTAAAAAATACTGTCACATCTGGGACTCAAACCCAACACCTTTGGCTTTCCGGGACGCGGCTCTACCAACTAAGCTAATGTTTCCCTATCCGATTCGGTCATATTTAACAGAGAACTACCAACATTATCTGCATTTTCTTAACGCATATTTTCATTAGCTGCTATCTTTATGTATTAGAAAAAAAAAATTTGGGTCGATTTCATTGTTTGAACCGTATTATTTTTTCCAATATTTAGTTGTTTATTATTTTTGTGACCAAAATTCACAAATTTAAAACCCTATCTATAAGGGATGGTAAATAAACCCCAACGACTGTTAAATAAATAATTAAACACAGAAATGCTCTCAGTTTGTCGGTTTTATGTCGGAAATTTACTGTCTTCTTTTTTATTGGTACTTGCGACTTTAAATTTTATTGTATTAGTTCGTGAATTGTTCTTTAAGGCTTTTGTTTATTTTGGATTTTCTTCAGTTGCAGGTTTTGCTGTCATTACAAGAGACAAATCGAAATGGTTTCTTTAATTTTATTGACATTATTGTAGGAAATTGTTTGAAATTTAACAAAATTTTCGTGGCATTTAGTAAAAGTTGCAGTATAAATAATATAAATATCATTATTAAATATCCATAAATATTATTTTATAATTTATGAAATATTATTTGATTGGTTTGGTTCACACGAAGCCTTTACAAGGCGCTGAGCTGCTTACAAAAACCATGAAAAAATCGTTAATTTCTGGTCTTCCCACTATTGTACAAATATTTATTAACTAATTTGTCAATTCTCGAGGCTCAAGGCGTTGAGATGGCATCGTGTGGGCAGAACAACTGTAAATTTAAAAATACAGAGTTCTAAATTCATGTGAATCCCAATTGTTCCCAACCGTCTGGAGCCAGTCCCCAATTTGGGTATGTTGTAAGGATGAAGGTAGTTGGGAAGGGAAGGAGATGGAAAATAAAGTAATGTGTGGATTCAGATCTAGTCACCGAACACGGCTAAATACATTGCAAGCAAAGTTTCAAAAATGAAAGTTAGTCTAACAACAGGGCGTAATGGGAGTATCACTCTGGAACTTGCCTCAAATATGCTATATAATACATATTTTAAATGAATAAAATGTGAAATAATACAAGTTGACCATATTTGTCCAAGCTCACATAGGTCTCATAGAAATCGTGGTGTCTCCTTTACTATCATAGAGAAAAGTATTATCTAAACGGAATTGGAAAGAGAAAACAACACGCTATTTATTCAAATCTAAAAATGAATCACAAAATTATTAAAATCTACACCTTTATGAATACAATATTTTTGACCGTAATTAGGAAATAAACAATGAAATTTGTGATTTTTTTATAAATTATTTTTACACGAAACGACAAAAGAGTGAGGTGGTAGTAATGTTTGTAATTCATTTGTCTTATAAAATATGTGTGTGTTTTTAATTTTTTTTCATTATCAATAATTTTAGTTAGAAAAAACTTAAGATTATAACTTTTAAAACTTTTTAAATTTTACATTAAAAAAATATATATAACAAGGTTATTTCTAATAATAAAATTTAAACTTGTATCTCATTACCTTTACAAAACAGTTTTTAGTTTTCGGATACATTTAAAAATGTTCCATTTATTTGAATTTTATTATACAGCGGAAATATTTTTAACTTCTGACAAAATACGCCGATTTTTGAACAAAATAAATTTCACTTGCGCTAGCCGGGATTTGAACCCACGACTGCTGATCGGCTAATTGATAGCCTTACATCTCGACCACAGGTCTTAGTTTTACTTTGTCTTCTTATTGGTTTTGACAGCCGGCGTAGTCGAGAGGCAAGAATCTTAACTCCCAATCCGAAGGTCGCGGGTTCGAACCCGACGTGCGCAAATAAATATTATTTGATTAATTTGTGTTGTTTCATAATTAAGTGATTAAAAATAACATAAAGTATATTTGCGGCACGTTTCATAGTGGAAGATACTCTCAGTATCGCCCTGATGTAAGACCACCATTTAGAATTGAAAGGTTGCTTAATAATGGCTTTAGTATTATTTGGTGACCAGATCTAAACAGCCAGGTACTCCCCCATCTTCCTCTTCCCCGTCTACTTCCCCTCCCTATCACCATCAGCCTCATAACATACCCCAATCAGGGATGCCACAGTCTCACTTGGGACTCAGTTGGGACTTATATTAAAAAAAAGTTCACTTTCTGCCTCTCCTGAAATATATATAAGACTGTTTGTTGTCTTTAGGTTTTAAATCACAAATAAAACAATGTGTTGCTCTGGAGTATAAAGAAACGACAATTTAAGTTTATTTGTCATATAGAGGTTGTTTGTATAATGTTTTAAAAATATCGGCCACATAACATAGTGTAACCAAAGTAATGACACTTGAAAAAAAACAATAGAATAAAATAAAATTCATAATTAAAATATAAAGGAATCCTAGATATTTCTAGGTAGGTACTTAAATATTAGGTAGGTACTCTTATTCCTTTACATATATTTTCCCAACAAAATATGCATTTTATCAGCATTTACTAATATAATAAAGATAAAAAAATAAAGAAAAAATAAAGAATATAATAAATACTAAATAGTATAATTTCCACTTAGCGGTCCAAATAGGTTATATAATTAACTTGTGATTGGAAAAGTTCAGTTGGCCGTAAATAATTATAATTACTGATTTCAAATTCGCAATATATTATTTGTCAAACGCAAACAGTATAACCAACATTTTATATTCATGCTTTTTAAATTTGTTTTACGTGTATGTTATGTCGTACGTTTATGTACAATATGTCACATGAAAACGATTATTAATCAATTATTATTTTTTAATTGATTAACTAATGTTAAAGACAAGATTTTTATGCATAGCACAAAAGGTAACAATTATTATAAGCAATAATTATTAGCCTGAAACACTCATCCACATTGAAAAAATCTCCTGAGAAAAGATACATGACAACAACGGGAGTCGAACCCGTGCCTTAATGTAAAAAGCAGTAATTGTTGAATAAAACACTAGTATATATTGAATTATTTGGCGTGTAAGAGATAAGCCGACGTAGCTCAGTGGTTAGAACAGTTGACCGGAAATCAGAAGGACACGGGTTCGATTCCGGTCGGCGTCGTTTTTCTCGGGAGAATTTTCATTTCGGTTTGAATGAGTCGAAATTTTCGGTTTTCTTTCCAATTGGTATAGATCTCTCTTCTTTTCACATAATTTTAAATAAACTACTTATTTTAATTTACGATTTGGGAGGCTGGCATTTATTGGATAACCAACACCTCTGTTGCAGGTCACCCCAAGTGGTGCTTCACGTTTGTTGACTTAGTAGGGGTGCCCGGGTTCATTGGGTGAGGTTTGTCCGGGTCTTAGAGACTGGTTGTGGTTGAGACTGGCTGATCGGAGAGACTGTTTTTTTTTTATCTATTCAGCCGGGCCCATCGCCTTGCACAGCATTGGGAGGGATGGATTCACATGTCCGTCACTCCTGGACACATTGATCCACAGATTCCTACACACCCCTCATACCTTACCTTTTTCCTTACCAGAACTTTCTCTCATCTTTTCCCTAAAACGACCATCCACACAAAATCTCCAATGACGATATAGGCCCTAAGGGAAATTTTTTCCACGGGGTGTGATTTAGTCCCACGGGGTATGAGTCTCAATGGCATTCACATGAAATAAATATTATATACCCAATTGTTCATTTCATCTTTTTCTTTTGTACTTTAATTAAACTTTTCTTATGTTGTACAATATTATTTCAAAACTTCAAACAAAAGTTATTTCTTAATTTTAAGCTTCAGTTGGTTTCTATTATCAGTTTTCTGAAAGGAAACAAAATTAGCATATTATTGTAAAAGTTAAGTTTAAAATAAACACTTACCGACATCTGTGTTTTCCGAAAAAACTAAAACAATCTTCCACCAGAGAAGCGAACCAAAGCATTTCCCGGAAAACCATTTCCTTGCATGTGTAGTGAATTTAGCTTTCACAAGTTTTCCATAGATGTACCATATCGAGAATTTTTCATACTTTGTGAAGACTTTTTAACATCTGTTTCAAATAAAATCGAAATGATTTTCTGTTGACGACGCACTTTCTAATCCCGAATGAGTTTGATGAATGCTTTCAAAGCCGAGCTTTTGAAAGCAGATGGTTTTCATATTATGATTGTAATATCTACGCTTAAACCTTTAAACCCAGGTTTATTTCTGGTATTTCATGTATTTGTAGGACACTGATAATCACTTCGGTTTAAGAGTCGTTCGCTGTAGGCAAGTACTTTAGTCAAGTAGCGAGTATATCAGCAACTAAACACGTCCGAATGACCGAATACCACAATTTTTGTACAGTAGGTAAGTCAGCTTTTTAGTACAGTGACTAAATAATAATAAATAATAATAAAATAATTCTTTATTCCAGAATATGGGGAGGTGAGTGCAATCCCACACATCCCATAGATAGTAAATGTACATATAATATTGAAAAACATAAATATTTTATAGATTTGAAACGTAAAAAAGATATAAAAATAAAAGTAAAGTAAAAGTAAAATCAAAACACGGAAACGCAGGAATCCATCGGATCTAGGATTGTGGGAGCCAGTGTCTTTCTCCAATGGTCTTCTATGCTCGATCCTGGGGTCATACGGGATTCTATGACGAGTATGTTTCTGGAGTGGTTTATTCTTTCCCTCAGTCCTGCAACCCTGGTTCTTATTACAGCTTTGAATCCTGGAACTCGCCCTTCTGTGAACAAGCTGACTTAAGAGTAGGTTATAGGGCAAACAGGTGATTTGCTGCAAAACGGCCCTCTAAAACAGCTGAATTACTACCTTTCGTATGTCATTGTCAGACTTGATATTTTTTGGTAACAAATAATGGACTATTATTTTTTAAACTGCTGAATTTTTTTTGTAATTGATGTAAGCATTCGACCATAAAAAATAAAATCATTGATACACCATACAACCCACTTTTCAAACTTCGATTTATGACTATCCCTATAAATAATGATTTTACACAATATCTTTAATTTAAAATATGTACGTAATACACATATCTGTCGAAGTACAGGTTCATATTGTCGTTATGATATCTGTTGATGTTAAAAATTAAATAAATACTTCATTTTGGATCACATTATCTCATACTTGAGGGTTTTTGTTCATTACGGGCTGGAACCTCCCGAGGTCGAGAGTGAGGTTACGGGCTCCGTCTTTGACAGCACATATACTTCGAAAATGCCGTCAAAACGTTTTATAAATGGGTCCAAAAGAAGGATACCAACTCACTTAAAGCATTGGAATAATTTATAAAAGCTACAAAAACAATGAGTATAACAAATTATGTTATTTCATATAAATATTTCACTCGCATCTTTTCAAATGTCACAATACGCAATACGCATGCGTCTGTTCAGAACAGTCTGTTACTCAGTTCATGTTTCTTGAAAGCGCCCAAGCGAGAGTTCATTAAGTGTACGCGGTGTCTGGTAGTAAATCATTTATTTCTTCAATCTTTGCAAATTCACTTATATAATAATAATATTGTTAAATGAAACAAATTATTTTGTGTAAACCACTATAATCACATGTTGCGATAATTATATGGTATTTTTACGAGTTTACTTCGAATGTTTGAATTGGAAGGACGGCTGAGACGGAAATCGGTCGCCAAATTTCGATTTAGGCTATGAAATATAACATGAATACCAATATTCTTCTAATATATCAATTTGAAAGGCTGGCTGCGAAGATTTCGACCGCAAAATTTCGATTTATGCGGAAAAATATCGTATTTTTGCGAATTTATTTCGAATATCTGAATATGAAGGGCCGGAAATCGGCAGCGAAGATTTTATTTACGCGGAAAAATTACGTATTGGGAAGTATTTTTTCAAATATACGGCCGACCGTTGCAGTAAGCGGCTGCGAAAATTCGATTTTCACGGGAATAACGCCATCCGCTCACTGAGGCAACTGAAAACAGTCAACTGGCAACCGTCTTTGTATGACAATATGAAGGCCCGCACACTACACAATCACTCAAAAACTCGTTGTCAATGGTAACGCAAGCGGTGACTCATGACTCGCACTGCTGATTGCCTTGGCCGGCCATTGCTAGTTGCCAGCCGTCAGCTGATTGTTCTTCGTCTATGGTTAAACAAGCTTTTTGACCAATCAAGACATGGAAACCAGCCGGTTTTAGTTTGGTTTCAGTTGCCTCGTCAGCGGAGCGCCTAAGTCGTATTATTACGAATTTACTCCGAAGAACGTACCCGAATTTGAATTTTCGGACGAAGAACTCGATTTTCGGCGACTTTATGATTTTTTTTTCATAAAATTTTGATTTACGTGGGAATTTGTTAAATCGAAATTTGATTTTCGATGTCCCATGGATTTCGAATTAACTAGCTTCTACTGTAGTAATCATAATGATGAGTTCTAGAAAATATAGTTTAAAAGACAATAAAAGGCTGAATATTTAGAAGTGAAATAAAAAAAAAAAACATTAAATCGACTTTGAATGTGAAGCACGAGTTTCCAAACGACGTTTATAAAATCAAACCAATGGCAATTTCCACTGGCAGTGCAATAACACATGTCGAATGTAGAGAAGGGACAAACGTGAGAAGGGACGGTTACTGCCACCTAGCGATGTAAAAATAAAGACATTTTGACAGAAAATGGATTGTTCCAAGGCTATAACATGCGCTTAAGTAATAAACATTTAATTAAATAAAACATTTTTTTTTTTCATTTCATTGTTTTTATTTCTTGCTAGGGCAATCCAGATGAGTTACAAAACTCATTTTAGGACAGGAGAAACTTACAATTCATAGGTAGGAGGTAGTAGTTACAATTTTACAAAGGTATATTGATATCATAATATAAGTTTTACATTCAGTACAGCATAAAAATAAAAATATAGACTGGTTAAGTAGAACAAACAACAAGAGAAAACAGTAAAGAGAGGGAAAAACTGATACGAGTATATAAAATATAAATAACTATATAAATAGTATATAAATAACTTTGTGTAAACCACTAATCACATGTTATAATATCTACATGTTTCAAAACCGATGGTTTCTTCGTCAGGATAATAACATGAAGAAATAAACATTTAGTTTTACTAACTTAGCTTACTAATGTAACCTATTCGGTCGTAGTGCGAACACTTTTTGGTCAGTCAAGTTAAGTAGCGAGTTAATCGCTACTCGACTTCCTACTTGTCAAAGTGCGAACAAGCCATTAGTACGGATAATTTTGACTGTTACTTACAGAGTCATGACAGACCTGCCATCGTTGCTACAATTAAACACCATGTACCGACAAGGTACATACGGCCTTACTAAAAAAAAAACACTCCGCGGCCGTTAAACGGTGTTTTACATGTGGCAACGCTGGAAATTTTACTTGTAAATTGGAGTTTTCATAATAATCCGCTAGGTGGTGTGATTGATGCGCCTGCGCATTGCCGAAAATATAACCGCGTACGCTAACACTTCGGAAAAAAGTCGGTCGCGTTTTTTTGTCTGATTAATATGATCTTTTAGTTAATTATTTCAATCTTTATGACTAATTCGCACTTATATTCATGTATTCAATATATTTGCTATTAATTTGTGTTGTTTTTTGTTAGTTTAAGTCAAATTGTGGCACTAAAATCATGTGTTCTAAATTAAGCTGTCAGAAAATGGTTCATAGGTTATGTTCAGAAATAATTTGCATTTTAAGATCTTTATTTTATTATAAATTCTTGAAAGTGATGTTTTTTGGTGACTAAAATGTCTAATACATATTTTAGTAAACGTATCAAAGAAATTAATGCCTTAAGATGTGCAAGCAACGTATTCAAACGTGAGTTTTTTTATTGTAAATTTTTGGATATGAAAAGCGAATTTCAAGATTTTTTAATATTTTTTTATTGTTTGAAGGAGTAAAAAGTGAGGTGACAGATTTATTTTAAAATCATTAAATAAAAGGACTGTGTTTTTTGAATTTTGAATTTTTCCAAATATTTCAATGTTTTAATAGAAAGTGTTTGGGGTAAGTGAGTTTTTTTTCCAACTTGATGTTTGAATCTTAAAATACTACAGTTTTTAAACATTTAAGTATATTTTAGATATGAAAATCTTAAAGGTAATTAAATTTTGGTTCTAAAATGGTATTTGTTTTTACGACATCTCAAAAAATAATAAATATATAAAACATTAAAAAAAAAATTCGAAATTCGTTGAAAATTACAAATGGAACAAATATATACAACAGATAAACTACCCTCCTTGGCCGTGTAAGCAATGTACATATCTTTCCATGAACAATTTTTTGTCAGTTCTTAATTAGTAAGGATTCTTCATACATGGTTGTTTGACCATTGTACAAATTTTTCAGAAAGTTTATTAGTAAGGCTGGTAAAATGGCGACGTTGTCAGATCAAAACCATATATTTTGTTTAGTAAGAATTTGAAAAACGAAATGTACAGACTTTACACAACGTGCTACAGAAACACCGTTTAACGGCCGCGGAGTGTTTTTTTTTAGTAAGGCCGATAGTGTTTTACATATTTGTACATACATATTTTGTCTAGTATATAAAGAATACTAGACAAAATATAATATTCTTTTGCAACACATACACAATCAACTATCAATCACACTCACTTACCAATAGGATGCACGATTTAGGCAATAAGTTTGGTGGTGTTGTAGATATATTCGCTGATTCCCTTTATAATATAAAATGCAATTTAAACCAACACTTTGTGGAATCCTACAAATTATTGTAACATGGGTATAATATATTTAACGATTTGATGTTTTATATTATATTATTGTCAAATATTGTAATGTTTTACATTGTATTATTGTATTATTCAAAATATTTAACGGTTTTACGCTGTATTCTTCAAAAACTACTTGTATATTCTGAAAATTTTTCACTTTTATAAGTTTTGGTATAAATTCTTTGTATGTGAGTGTAATCCTCGAAAACTTGAATATTATTTTATAATCTATGTATCCCGACATTGCTCTGGTGAGAGACCAGTTACTTTTGTGAATACTGCTGACCATAATATATTTTTGTCTATGGACAAAATGGTCCATAGACAAAAATATAAGAATAGCTTAAAAATACATGACTTGTCAAATTTATTGAATTCGTTTCATGTTAGGGTAAGTACAGCATTATTGAGGTTATTTTCACAAAAACGGCGCTACACAAATCATCCAAAAGTTATTATTATTATTATTGATGTTTTTCAAATATTCAAAAATAATGGCAACACCTAACATTATTCGCACATTTTCTTCGTTGAAACTCATTCCCAAGCCCAAAAAACACTCAATATCTGTCAAAGAAGTGACAGCATACCTCTCGTCACATGTCCCCGGCAGCTGAAAACCACTGAATCGAATCAGATAAAAATGTATTATGGTAGTATCCGTATGCCCGTTAGCTCAATTTGTCTTTCTTCAATCTTTGCAAATCAATTTTTTTTTACTTTTGATCAATTTTTTTATATATTTGAACTTGTAAACTCTTTCTTAGATATAAAATTAAATGTGATCTAAAAGTTTGAAGCCTCAAATGAATTAAATTACCAATTGGCGTTCAGATAGTTTTTGCAACCCCGCTCCAAAGAAAATGAGGATTCAGAGAGAAAAACTACATTCTGACGGCCGGCGTAGTCTAGGGGTAAGGCCTTGGACTCCCATTCCGAAGGTTGTGGGTTAGATGCCGACGTGCGCAAATAAATTTTATTTGATATATTTGTGTTATTTCAGAAATAATTAATTAACAATAATATATTAATCATTAATAATAATTTAATTTAATTTAATTTAATAATAATTTAATTTTTCAGGTAACAATATCCACCTGACCCCAACTAACCATAATAAGGTATTTTTAAAAGGTTGACTTAGGTGGTTTCCTCTGAGCATTTCTGAACAGAATATCAAATAAAAAATATTAGTAACGTAGTAAATAAAATAATTTCTCTTTATCGTGAGGTCAATTTCCTAAATGCATACTTAATAGTAAAATTTGATCAATAGATTAGTGCGATATTGACCTCTAGGGTGTGTTTTTATATAATTTTGTCTATCGAAGGACCTTAACATGAAAATGTGTGTAATTTAATGAAATCACTACGTAAGTAGAAAATATGTCGCAGGCAAAGGAAATGAAAGAAATGAATTACAGAGGAACTTGTGGCACTTTCTTCTGTCGAGCTGGTTCATGAATTGCACTACATTTATAGCGGAAATATTTGTATTGTTTGGGTACGTTTGTTAGTGGCGGCAAAGAGCGAAAAAGCGGAATATAAATATTGATGCGGAGATATTTCTGCGTTGAGGATCGATTGATGACTGGATGTGGGTAATAGAAAAAAAATGATAGGTCTAAAAGTTAATGGTAGGAAGGAAATGTAACAATACTAAATACAAGTATAACGGTTCATGATATATACATGCATGAAGTTAAGTGTAGATGTGTATTGGGTAGATGGGTAAAGGCCCAACCAACCTCTTTAAGATGTTTTCCTAATTTTCAATAAATTGTTCTTCTTTCTTTGTTTTGATTATCTTTGATAATTTTGTTAACCTTATTTTAGGATGTTTATATTATTTTTAGATAGGTAGTATTAATTTACCTCTAAATGTTGCATTTCGCCTGTCTGTTAATTTATTTGTACTTTCCATTTCCGGTTCAAGATGGTAAAATTGTCGTATTTATTTGGTCTTTCTTATTAGCAATTTTTCATTTTCCGAAACCTTCCTATATAATGCCCTAATAAAATATATCATTTATTATAAAGAAGTTAGGCATTTAAGTTTATACGTACTAAAAACAATCTTATTATTTTAAAGGAAATTTGGTTTTGATTTATTAAATAAGAAATAACCAGAAACGTACTTTTTTGATTGCAAGGTCTACTGTTCACAGAACTATAGGTTAGTTTTATCTAGGGATAATCTGTTCGGTGGTAAAACTGAACTCCGTATCTTAAATATTATGATATCCTTTAGGTCGGGTCCTTTGCGGGTAAGGGCGTGTCTAGGAGTCGCCATGGTAACGGTGGGGCTGCGTTACCTAGCGGTTTCCACGGCAACGGATAGAGCCTTAAAGGTTACTTTTAACTTTCTAGAATTATTGCTTTCTTAAAAGGTAATGCGGTGCGTGTTTTTTAAAAGGATATTATACTTTATAGAGGAAAATTACGGTATCGAATTTAATTTTTATTAATTAACTACTAAGCATGAAGCTATTTCCCCGCAAGGGTAAGCATAGATGATGGATCGAAACACAACACTGTCTTGGCATATACCCCTTGCTTCATTCGCATATCGTCTCATACAATATCAAGTTGTAGCTAACAGCCATAAATATTTAGTATTTATAAATTTTCTGCGCTGGTATCACCAGGATGATTTGCGAATTCCATTCCGATTTCAACGTCCTGGCAAGTGGCTGTTTCCCCTCCGATAGCTACGTATTTAATTAACTGCAGAAATTAGTATTCCTGTAAATATACCTGACTTGTTTTTCCCAAGAGTTTTATTGATAAACATCCGACACACGCAGCCTAGTTTACAGCCCAGGTATTGTATGTAGACCAAATCCTATCTGGGATTAATACTCGCAAATACAAACACACACGCACAAGGCAACAACAAATACCAAAAAGTATTCACTTTTTTTACATTAGCTCCACACAGGAGGCCCTGAGGAAAACAATTTCCCTCGGGGCCCATATCATCTTTGGGCATGTTGTGTGGAGGGTCTTTTTAGGGAAAATAAGGAGAAAAAGTTCTGGTAAGGAAAACAGTATAAGGGGTGGGTAGCAATCTCGGGGCCGTGTGTTAAGGAGTTACTATGAAATTATTTGTCCTTTTGCGGTACAAAGCGATGTGTCGAGAGAGTCCGGCTGGAGAGGTCAAAAGGTCTAATACAACAGGTAGGTGGGCAAATGCATCCACCAATAAGACCTAGACATACTTAACCACATAAATCCGGACACCCCTGCTAAGTCACCAAACGTAGTGAACCGTTGGTTGGCAGGGGTGTTGGTTATCCAATAAATTTATTTATTTATTTATTTACATTTGATACATTTAAAGCCAAAATAACAAATAATATTACATAATAAGAGAATATATTTAAAATGAATACAAGTGTTATTACGTTGTTTTAGGTCGATATTAGTTCCTAGCTAGGCAGATTGCCTGTTCTAAGGAACCATGGTTCACTTTGTCATGTCATGTCTTCCTTGGGCATCATAATGTATTCTCCTTACAGTATTTTCTTCGTCCATCCGTCTAAGCATCCCTTTCTTAATCTTATTTATTAAGCTTACATCAGAATCACTCCTTAATTTTTGACACGGGCATATTAAGTTTTACCACGTAAAACTAACCCCTTACTAATAAACGTGTTTTAAATTTTACACAATTGATCAACATCCATGCTTAATGGATGTAAAAAATTAAAATTTAAAACTCATTGTTTAGTAAGAATATAAATATTTAAAACTCAACAAAGATTAATATCAAGCAAAAAGCGTTCTTAGTGCGCAAAACCCAAATACTGCGACAAACCAGTTTTATAACATTCCAAGCGTGCTCCACCCACGCCGCGCTATGCGACCTGCGATTAGAATGTGAAAACGTCCTGTCTGATACGTTTACCCTCCGCCAAGGATAACTCCTCAACAATGGCTAAATTCGCCCGGGAAAATTAAATCATTCGACCTAATGACGTTGCCATGGTAACGGGGAATTTCTGTTTAAATTTGTTCTGTTCTATAATTGAATTTTAATATAATTTAAAGTTTTGAAAAGATTTCGTTCCCTATAAAACATCCTTGTAACCTGACCTAGCCTAATCGTAACTAAACTAACCCAACCTAACCAAATTTAGCCAATTTTTGACTTCTTTCGTCTTTCAAAACGATAGGTTTTCTTACTGTGTGGGTTATACTCGAATAATATCATTGGTGATAGATTAGGTTGTATATTTACGACGTTCAAATAAAGGTGAGACGACTTTTGATGCTAGCTGTAAGGCTTTTTTTAGAAATGGAATGAATGAATTCAAGTAAGGAATCAGTAACATTAGGTTTTAATGACTCGACTCTTTTTCTTCTCGTAAAAGCATAGACAAAATGATACAAAGACAATTTGTTGTATAAAAATTAAAATAAAATGTGACACAGACGTGAAATCGAAAGTAAATGAGACCATAGACTGAAATGAATCAAGATGATTTTAAATATGAAATGACAGGTTAAAAATGAAGTTAAATATTGCAAATAGGACACACACCAATAAACAAACCTAACCTAACCTGTTGTTTTATCATGTTCTGTTTTGTCACAGTTCTGTTTTATCCTGTTACCAGATATTTGATATCATGCTCGATTACATAAACTTATGAAATTTATTGATGTAATTATTTAGTTAGTATGTCTTTGTTACAGAATTAAGCTCCGTTTTTCCCCACTTCTTAAATAATGAAACATTTTTAAATATCGGTCTAATTATTTCTTGAACAGATAATTCATTGTACTGTTTAAGGCCTGGATCGAAATGTTCTATGATAACTGGCGACATCAGTTTTCATGAAATCACTAATAATCACAATTCTAGGAATTTTTAATTTTGAAGGCAGTGTGGGTGCCGTCGCCCCAAGAACCATTTATTGGATAATCAAGACCCCTGTCGTAAGTGGTCCCTCCGCAAGTAGTTCGGTATGTTTTGGGGACTTGTCAGAGGTGGGATTGAAAGGTGAGGTTTGTTTTGGTCTTGGCGACGGATACGTTTGCCCACCATCATGATCAGAAGAGATACTGGAGAGATAGATAGAGATATATTGAGGGAGACTTTTTGAACTCTCCAGCGGGCCTCTTTCGGGAGACCTCTCGGGAGAGATGGATTCATACTTCCCTCACTCCTGTACAAATTGACCTCCACCCCTCATACCTTTTTCCTTCCCAGAACTTCCTCTCCTTACTTTTCATAAAAAGACCTCCCATACAGAATCTCCAAAGATGACATAGGTCCTGAGGGGATTTTTTTTCTCGGAGCCTCCTGTGCGAAGCTAATGTTAAAATAAAACTGTTCAGTGCGCTACAAGTTAACCGAGGATAGCGAAATCCTGATTTAACTCGACCGTTTAGCATTTCGTCTGTCCGTAAATTTATTTGCAAGTTCCGTTTCCGTTTCAAGACGGTAACCATTTAATGATTTTCCTTTCAAATGTGACATCGTCGTACTTATTTGGACTTTTTATTCGAATTTTTTAAATATTATTTTACCTAGTAAATTCATTAAAAAGTTTGAAAAAAAAAATATCATTGACATAGGAACTGTATTTATTCCTCCAAATTTTAAAATAGATTACTTGGTTTATAATTAAATTAGTAGGTTTTTAAGTATCTATATATATTTGGAAATCTTATGATTCTGGAGAAAATTTTAATTTTGTTTTATTAAATATGAGAAACATAGACTTTCGGATGCGTAGTCAATTACCGATGTTCACAGAACTAATTATTCATTTACATAATGGTGTATTTAAAGCTATATATTTAATCACTTGTTACATTATATTACTGAAACACATCTGATAATAAACTCACAACTCATCCCGAGAAGGACAAAATATTACATAATATGTCATCTTCTTAAAATAAAACTGTTTCAATGTTTACACTCAACGGAACATATTGGTCCTTACATAAAAAGAAAGATGAATATTTACATTACTATTCAACATTTACAATAATTAATATAATATTTGGTAAGTCAAATATTTGACATGTTTGAATACAATATGTATACGCCAATAGGCCACTTGTATCAATTTAACCCTTTGAAGGCCAGCATAGGAAAAATATATTTTTTCATTACGACGTAAGAAATTTGACATTTCATACGAATCCAATATTTATAACATATAGTGATATATTACAAAAATTACATGAAAATAATGTAGATAAAACGATCTTTCTGATAATACCTGAAATCTATTCTTTAATATTACAATGAAAGAATATGGAGTTTCTAAACCAACTCCGTCAATATTTTGACGCGGCGGCCATTTTGTCAGCCATCTTTCTTGCCCGCCGCGTCATCGACAATTTATTAAAATTATTCCGAGATGCAAGACGCTATGCAGTATTTCGTTACGTTGAGAACGAGAATGGTCCAAGCGATTCTGACCTTGTTCTTGATACAATTTTTTTATACATAAGGGACAAAATCATTTCCAAAAACCGGTGATCATACGACCAATCAGAGGAAAAAAAATCGGGTTTAGGCAAATATTCTGAAATGTTCCGTTTTTTTTGTTGTTTTTAATTGTATTGTTAAAATCCTGGAGATTTTTTGAAAATTTCAATCTGAAAAATCGGAGCATGTTTTTATAAAACGGAAAGACGGGACATAATTTTATGGTTGCGATAAAAATAATTATTATATAGCCAAAAATCATTTAAAAAACGACATATTTCACACTAATGGCAGAGGAAAATAACCAGGCATACCAAAAATATTACATCTCATAAATATTTTTTTCCTTGATCCATCTTATTAACTATTAATCATTATTATGTGCAACGTCTATATATGACTAAATCCAAATATTTTACAATAAAACCAAGTTATAAATAATTATTAAAATTAATTAAAAGGGAAGGTTTATCAACAATATTAAACCAGGATAAAGAAGGTTCACATAAAATATATTAAGTTGGTCTGTAGTACATAGTAGGTACCAATACGTAGGTTGGTTTTTGTTTTTGCAGTGAGATTATTTTAAACAGCCGAACATTCTTTTCTTAAACATATTAACTTGATATTGTGCCTTTTGTTTGATATTATCAAATTGTTATATATTACATTATAATTGTAATAAAACTGTACTTGTAAATTATCAAACTGTACTCGTAAATTATAATAATAAAAATATAATTTACGCACCAGATTTTCAGGTCCGGGTTTAGTTTTTTCCATAGGAAAAACTAAACCCTTTCATACACTTTTCCATATAAATGATTATCTAGTAAATCCACGTTATGCAAGTGTATTATATAAGTATAATTAATACAAAACAATACAAGAACAACATGTTAATCTACCAAACTATTAAATGGGAATATAAATCACCGACTCCAGATATTTTCATATCAGAGGGTTCGGAAATTTTGAAAAAAAATTGTTAAAGCAGCACCATTACCATTACTCCTCTAAGACAGGCTTAGACTGCTACGGAAGGCATCTGTACGATGTTCATTCACTTCATAACAACTGTCAAAGTACTTTCCGTTTAGTTTTGATATTTATAATTGAGGTTCCAACATAATTGATAATATTACTTAGAAAAGTAGCAATTATAAATAAATCTATTTTCGGCAAATTATCAGACTGACCCTTAACAAAACCTATTTCAGCCATTTTTCAAATTTAATAGATTGCCTCATAATTTCGTGAAACAAAGTTCGCAGGCTAAAAACAATAAGGCATAATAATTTAAAGCGTCAAATTAAAAAAAATCGCCGGAAATCAAAGTGTTGCTAAATAAAAAAAATATGTGTCGAATTTTACAAAATGAATTGAATATTATCGGAGACTGAACATTTTCATGTAGTGACGTCACAAGCCCAAAAAACCAATTATTAAAAAAAAATTTAAACATTTTTATAACCTAGTAGAAGAAGTCCATTATAAATCCATGCATGTGGCCTATTATACACATAAAACATTATATATTAAAACAAACACAAACTATCATTATGTGACCAGTTAGACAATCATATATTATAAAATTCATATAAATACGCCTTACAAGGTAAACAAGCTTCGTAGAAAGACACCATAAATACCAGGCAATTAAAAAATTCAACAATCTTTCATAATAAAATATGGAAACATAAAACATTTCAGATTTGTAGAAATGTGGCAGCTTCGCAGAACTACCTTTTAATTATTGTCTAAATTATGTATTTTGTTAGAAAAAAAAATTAAATTAAAAGATTTGAGAATTGAGGAACAATATTTTTAAGATTTTAGGCAATATTAAAAAAAAATCATAACACAAAAGAATAAAACAAACATTCACTATCGCAATACTATTACAATACATATAGGTATATCATTATATTCAACCGTATTACAAAACATTTGCAGATTTATTCAACCCTACTAATAATTTATTTATTTTATAGAAACAAACAGTACATTAATTACAGTGTGATGACAGAGTATACAGATATTAAATAATATTTCATGGTGGGTACCTTTGATATGTTTCTTTGTAATATCTTGAGTGGAATGTATAATTAGTAACTACCGGGTGATGTGCGTAGTGTGTGAGTGTGTGTACATGTGTGAGAAGTGGTGATCTGTGAAGGGATATGTACGCGCATTAAACAGTTATATCATTGACATGATGCTCCTTTTAAATATGGGCAGCGAATCTGAGAAAATGTAAATATTATAGTTTAGGCAAACATTATTGAATGTATGAAAAGCACGGTTAATCGGCGAATTAGTTTCTGCATTTGTTTTGTAATTTAGAGTGTGGAATAGTGCTGTAGGCGTGTACGTCTTATTGATTGTTGTATTCTATTTTATTTTATTATTGTATTCTATTTTATTTTATTATTGTATTCTATTTTATTTCATCACAGTTTTATTTTAAATCCTTTCAATGTTTCTTTCTCATTTAATATCTATTTATTAAATTTTAATAAATTGTAAAGTTGGGGCCTTAGCACGGCCTAAGCGCAAAATGATCAAATGAGGTGTGTGTATAATCAAATGCTTTATTTTGAGAAAACCAAAAGAAACCTTTAATTTCAGTCATTCTCATACACAATTTTATTCGCAAAGGGAAACTTGGGCACACAGAACTAGTTTTAATGACAAATAACTGCTTTTGTAGATAAATTAATAAAATAAAACGATTTGCCGGCCTCTGTGTTTCCTCCTTCCTATAACATGGGTCTCTTCAAGACCCACGTTCACTCCTTCCTCTCCTCAAAAAGACCCTCCTCACAGCATCTCCAAAGAAGACATAGGCCCTGAGGGAAATTATTTTCCTCAGGGCCTCCTGTGTGGAGTTAATGTACTATTTATTTGTATTTTTTTGACATACTTCGTATTGTGGCGCAACTTGCGCGTTTTTTTTAAATCATCAAAGTTGAAAAAAAAACTTTTTTATGTTGATAATTCATTTTAAATGAATTAATGCTTAAATGCTTTACATATGAGTATGCTTTGTCTAGTTTACAATATTTTATTGACACTATAAACCAAAATTTTGCATTAAAATGAATCATCAACATAAAAAAAGTTTTTTAAAGAAAAAATTGTATGGCACAACGAAATTTTGAAACAGAAATTTCCTAAATACGATACGATCGCATTTAGAAAATAAACCAACCACCTTTGCCTTGATCTGCCGATCTACTAAAAAAATATCATTTGTCACGATATTTTCACACGTCGCTACTGATCCCATCGCTATCAGAAATATCCCGTTGCGATGGGTTTGAGCGGTAAACGCGCTGTTTCGTGTATGCGGCATGCTGCTAGAATGAGACACAACGCTTATCAAGACATGCTAGAATATGAACGCGCTTCTCTAGTGACAAACTCAGTTGCGACGCGTGGTAAAAATATATTTTTAATGTTTTTATTAGAAAAAAAATATCATGGACAGCAAAATGAAAAAAATACATGATAAATAAATAAATGACAAAATCAAAAAAAATGTGCTGTGCATGCAAATTTGCATTATTGGTTCCGATAATACCGGCAATAATAAAAAGCAGTTTCTGGACTTATTTAGTTTTACTATTTATTAAATATAATTAACCAATTTTTAAATGTTTTCAATATAAAGTTAAAATGCTAACAAATAATGCAAAAATCCACATCCGCGGATGTCAAAAATGTTGCATTCCTTCATTCATTCCTATAATTCCTCTCCCCCTATCCTAATACTCAATTTGAGACACAGAGAGTCCTATCTTTAAGGTAAAAAATCTTTCAGGGCCTATATCGTCATTGGGGATGCTTTGTGGAGTGTATTTTTCAGGAAAGGAATGAGAGGTAGTTCTGGGAAGGAAAAAGCTTTGAGGGGTTGGCAGGAACTTATTTTCAGTGTATCGTTTGCAATTGGGTTGAAAGGCAATGGTCGAGATAGTTAAGAAGTCTCCCACAATCAGGTTCTCCCTCTCCCCATCCGGGCTGTCACGCAGTAGGTGGGCAAACGCATCCACAGGCAAGACTTAACCATTTGAGGTTACCCTATGGCAGGGGTTTTGATTATCTAAATGTACCATTTCTAAAATAGACTACATTACTAAATTCAAGAAAACGTTTGCAGAAAGCGAATATATATTTATAAAAACAACAACAACTGTTTTCCGGAAATTTTACAATCTGAACAAAGGGTTTCCATAAACCCTCGGAAACTATCTATTGACTTCAGTGGTAAAATAGTAGAGGACGTCAGCAAAAAGATATCTTCAATGGAGATCAAGCTGAAGCTGGTTGACCTGTTAAAAGATGAGGTTGATTCCCTGAAGATCCATGTAGCCAATATTCAGGATGACATGGAGCAGCGCGACCAATGGGCGCGCCGCTCAAACATCGAACTGGTCGGCATTCCAGAAAAGAAAGGAGAGAATCTAATTTCAATTGTTTCCAATATTGCCAAAAAAACAGGTTTCGACATCGATCCAAAATTTGATATTGATTTTGTTACTCGGGTGGCACCGAAAGAATCAAAAAAAGGGCAAAATAAACCAATAATTATAAAGATGCAAGCAAGATACAGAAAAGATGATTTCTTGGCTTTAATTCGAAGGACGCGTGACTTAATCAGTAGCGACATTGGTTGCGACGGTGATTCCCGAATTTACGCCAACGACCACTTGACGAGCGCTTCTAAACGGCTGCTGCACTTGACGAAGGAAGCGGCCAAGCTGAACAACTATCGTTTCGTCTGGGTCCGGAACTGTAGAATCCTTGTTAGGAAATCAGAGGGGTCACAGATCAGAGCGATCCTCAAAACAGAAGATTTAAACAAGATTGTATAAAACTTCAACTGAAGTGGGCCACGAAAATATTATCATTTTTATTGTTTATTTTTTATCTTCTTATGTATGTACTTTTAATATGTAAATACGTCATAATCCTAGACACAAGTTATGGATTTTACAATAACACTTTATTATTTTCATTGTTCATTTTTTATCTTTTGATGTATGTGCTTTTATTATGTAAATGCTTCATAATCCTAGACAAAAGTTATGGATTTTACAATACAACTTTATCATTTTCATTGTTCAATTTTGATTTTCTGAGATATGTGCTTTTAATATGTAAATGCTTCATAATCATAGACAAAAGTTATGGATTTTACAATACAACTTTATCATTTTCATTGTTCATTTTTTATTTTCTGAGATATGTGCTTTTAATATGTAAATGCTTCATAATCCTAGTCAAAAGTTATGGATTTTACAATAACACTATATTATCTTTATTGTTTACTTTTTATCTTCTCATGTATCTAATATTAGTGTATAATTGCTTCTTAATTCCAGATGCAAGCAACGGATATTGTAAAAACTGCATATCATTATTTTTATGGATAATTTTGTATCTTGTGTTTTTAATGCGTAATTGCTTCATTATTCTAGGTTTAAATTGTGGGTATTATAATTACTTCATAATTCTAAGTTCAAGTTACAATTACTATAACAGCAGGGCATTAATTTTAATTTTATTGATAATTTTTTATCTTAAGTATGTGCTCCTAATGCCTGTATTTATGTTTGACCTACATGTTCCATACAAATGTTTATTATCGGTGATTTGAATATTTATTATCAAAATGTTAGAGGTCTCCGAACGAAATCCCATGTATTCCTTTCCGGTGTTTTGAATGCCAATTATGACGTGATATGCCTGACTGAGACTTGGCTCTTACCAAGTATATTTGACTCGGAATTATTTGATGAACGCTATGTAGTGTATCGTTGTGATCGTGATTATATCTTGTTAGACCAGGCACTCGGAGGCGGCTCACTTATTGCAGTGCGCCGCGAACTGCCGGCGTGCCTCTCACCCCCTCTCCCGCCCATTAAGCGTGCAGAGATAGCCACCGCTGCTCTTTCACTAGGTTCTGGAGCGCGTGCTTCTAAACTACGTATATACTGCTCGTATTTCGTGCAAGGCGCGGAGCATATTAAATCATTAAGTGACTTTTTTGAATTTATATCTACGATGCATACCAATTTCCCCAATGATGAATTCCTTCTATTGGGAGATTTCAACATACGGCATGCCCCATGGCTTCTGCCTCCAACCACGGACGGTTCCCTGGTGCTTAATCGGTCCTCAATCGATGCACTATCTTCAACTCTTTCTGATTTTTTAGACTATACCGGCTTTCGTCAATTCAACAACCAGCTTAATGTAAACGAGCGTGTTCTGGACCTAGTGATATCGAGTCGCGCGTGCACTGTTATTGGGTGTGACACACCGCTAGTGCCGGAGGATGCACACCACCGCTCTCTGGAGGTGTCGCTGCGCTTGTCCTACGAACCAACCCTCCAAACGCCGCGCTCTCGCACCGTCCGCTCCTATCATAGCGCTGACTACGGGCAGATTAATAGCGCCTTAGCAGCCGTCAACTGGACAACTACTCTAAACAGCAGCAATGTAGACTCAATGACTGCGCGTTTCTATTCCGAATTAAATAAGATAATTGTCACGCATGTACCATCTAGATCAATTAACATAGACTCAAGGTACCCTCCATGGTACAGCACCGCATTAAAAAAAGTTATTAAAGATAAACTTAAATTTCACAAAAAATACAAAATTTATAACCGTAACTCCGACTATCAAATTTTCTCTCTTCTCCGAGAACGACAAAAGTGTATGGAGAAAGTGTGCTATGATAATTACATTAATATGGCTGAAATTAATATTAATACTGATCCCAAACACTTTTGGACCTTTGTTAAATCCAAGCAAAAAAACTCTGAAATTCCTAACAATATGTTTCTTAACTCTCAGCATGTATCGGGTGGGGAAGATATAAGTAACTTATTTAACATGCACTTCCAATCCTCCTTCGAATCCCCCACCCCGTCTACCTCGGCTACAACTCGAATATATAATCCAAACACCTCAACTCTCAATCTTAATAATGTTAATATAGACACTCAACTAGTTTGTAAATATCTTAAATCATTAGACCCTACCAAAGGCAGTGGGCCTGATGGTATACACCCTGTATTTTTAAAGAATTGCGCTAATGTTTTATGTTATCCGCTAAGTCAAATATTCAAAACTTCATTGTCTTCTGGCAGTTTTCCACAGGAATGGAAAAGTTCATATATTGTGCCAATATTCAAAAAAGGAGACAAGCACAATATTGAAAATTACAGACCGATCTCTAAGTTAAATGTAATGGGTAAACTTTTTGAAAAAATTGTTTTTGACATCATTTTTCCATGTATACGACCACACATCATTTCAAATCAACACGGCTTTGTCACCAAAAAATCAACAGAAACCAATCTATGTGAGTTTGTTGATACAGTCCTTGTTGCTATGGATAATGGATATCAAGTCGATGTAGTCTACACAGACTACTCCAAAGCCTTTGATAAAATCCCACACAGCATCTTGATAGAGAAAGTCGAAGCAATGGGTATACACGGTGACCTCCTTCGGTGGTTTGCCTCTTATCTCAACAATCGTACGCAAGCTGTAACTGTACAAGGGTTCTGCTCTAGTTTCGTCCCCGTAACCTCGGGAGTTCCCCAAGGATCTCACCTTGGTCCCCTCTTATTTAATATTTTTATGAATGATGTTAACAAAATTATCCGCAACTCTCAGTTGTACCTATATGCGGACGACAAAAAGATTGTCAAAATCATTAAGTCTGAGATGGATTGTATAGAGCTCCAGAATGACCTGGACTCTCTGGTTAATGTGTATTGTCTAGAAAATCGCCTCCTTTTGAATGCAGATAAATGTAGCGTCATATCTTATTCTCGAAAGAAACACACAGTATTGTATCCATACACAATTAAGAACAATATTTTAAACAGGGTAAATGTAGTAAGGGATCTTGGAGTTCTATTAGACAGTAAGCTTCTTTTTCAATCTCACGTCGAGCATATCACGTCGAAGGCTTTGAAAATGTTGGGATTTATACTTAGAGTAAGTTCAGCTTTCAAAAATCCACAAACATTTAAAATTCTCTACATATCCTATGTCAGAAGCCACCTAGAGTACGCTTCAACTGTGTGGAACCCCCATTGTTCTACGTATAAAGCAAATCTAGAAAGAGTTCAGAAAAAGTTTGTCAATTATGTCTCTTTTCGCGTACGAAATTATGTAAACTATGTCCCCGTAAACCTTAAATCTCTTGATCAACGCCGAGACACCAGAGACTTATTAATGCTCTATAAGATAATTCATAACTATATTGACAGCCCATACTTACTACAAAATATTCATTTTAGATGTCCAAAAAGAGTTACTCGATCTATGGATACCTTTTATATTCCTAAGAGCAAAACGAATTACCTTGAAAATGTATTTATAAGAAGAAGCTGTAGCACATTTAATAGATTATGCCCAAACATCGATGTGTTTAACATGAACCTTGCTAAATTCACAACATTCATAAAAAAATGACATTCCATCGAATGCCATATGTTTAACCAAAAACTTAATTTCATTGATTTATTTTTTTTTTTTTTATTAATTCCTCACATTTTCTCTTTTACTTTTAGTAGTTTGTATTTTAATGAAATCTTTTCCTCAAAGATATTATTGATATCCTTTAAAATTTAAGTGTAAACCTTAGAAATGTGTATATATTTTATGTATCACTTTGTAAATTGAAGATGCGCTTAATCAGAATTGTTTGTATTAGGTATATTGTTGCATATTTTTTTTTAATTATGGTCCTATATTTAAATGTCGTTATTTTATTGGTCAATGACATAAACATATTATTCACTGTCATAAATAAATGTATAGACTGTTTATAACGCAAATAAATAAAATAAAATAAAATAAAAACCCGTGGGAAGAAAGGACTGGTTTTATTCATCTTCGTTTTCTCATTTGCTCAATATGACTGTATCCTGAATGTCTTTGTAGTCTATTCTGTTTGATTACATGATTGTAGAGGACGCAGTACTGTCGCTGAGATGATAGTGTTAATTTAAAGTGATATTTTTCTAATTAAACTTTAATACTACATTGTTGTCCTAAATAGTTGAACGACAATATTTCGCTGCCCTAGTGCTTGTATATTCAATAGACCATTTGCAAATTTTAGAAGGGACGTTTGTTTTTGTTTTTTATAGGCAAATTCTAAATAATTCTCGACTTTAGTCATTTCGTTTTATACATGTCTGTTGAATACGGAATAAAAAGAAATGACCAAAGTCGAGAATTATTTAGAATTTGCCTGTAAAAAACAAAAACAAACGTCCCCTGTAAAATTTGCAAATGGTCTATTGAACATACAAGCACTAGGGCAGCAATTTGTCAAACGTGAATGTTTTTTCGACTCCCTTTGTGGCCGAGGGGCAAGACTCTCGACTAGTGAAGGTTGCAGGTTCAAATCCGGTGCGCAAATAAATTTTATAAAGTTGATTTGTGTTTTCACAATTTAATAATTATAAAATTTGCGGCACGTTCCATAGTAGAAAATACTCTTAATAATAATAATAATTGGATGACTTGTAAAGCGCCGTTTTTGTTAAAATTCACCTCAAGGGCGCTGTACAAATTTCAATACATTTCTACAATCTTACTTCTAACTAGACACTAGACAAATATTTACTTATTTTGTTTATTAATTTTTAACGCACTGGTGGGCTTTTACATTATTAGTGTATGATACAGTGTTATATAAAAATGTTTAAATAAAAAAAGTTAAATAAATGAACCTTATATAAATGGTAGATATAAAGGTAAATTTAGGTGAAAATAATATATTATAGGAAAAAAGAAAATAAAATCTTATCCTAAAAAATCTCTTCGTATCGCTCTGGTGACCACCATTCAGAATTAAATTTTGCTTGAAGTGGCTTGAGCCGTGTTTGATGACTAGATCTGAAAAGCTGACTAGTTCTCGAGATCATATATATGCGGCTCGTTCTTGAGTTAAACAGCTCAGCTGTTTAACTATTTGCCGGCATATGTGTTTCCTCTCTCCTGCAACCTGGGATTCTTCAATAACCATGTTCACTCCTTAGTCTCTTCAAAAATGTTTTGCATAGGTACAGCATGACGTAGGTCGTGACGGAAATTATTTTCACCAGTGCGTGGAGTTGATGTAAAAAAAAAAACATGGAGACATTACAAAGTGTAATATCTATTACTCAAAATCATATACAAGGTGGCGCAAAAGTCATCACCCTATCAAAAATTGCCATATTTTTAGCAAATGGCGGCAAATGTAAGTTATGTTTTGACATATGTAAAGTAAACAGACACAAAATACACGTCAATAAGATATGAATCGATATACCTCTCAAGAACGCGCATACCCCTCGAATCACCAAAACTCTCGTTTGGTGAGTTACATTAGTCTGCAAGATCGCCCAATTTAACCGTCGCAGATTTCTTTTTGTGGAATTTCTTGAAATCACGAGTTTATGTCAACCAGCTTCACACTCTTGAAGCCCTCAAAGAGAATATCCGCCAAGAATGCGAGAACCTATCGCCAGGAGGGTGATCGAAAATGCCATAAATCGGGCCCGTATGGTCACAATTCAGGCCGATATCAATTTTTCAACTTAATGGAATAAAAATGAAGACATTAAGTAAACAGAATCCATAAGCAGAACAAAATTGTTTTATTAATAAAAAAAATTACAGCCAAATAATATCGGGTGATAACTTTTGCGCCATCCTGTATTTGATGTGAGACGTTTTTCATTCGAAGCAGTGATTTTTTTTGACATGAGCAATAAAAATACCACTTCGTTATAAAATAAAACTCGAATTTGTGCGTAAAGGTATGAAATTATAAATTTTTTAAAAGTTTTTTTTTTAAGTTTTCTTTATTCATTGAATTGTTTGCTACATGAATTGAGTATTTTTCGACCATCATGACACAGGCCCGGGTTGTGGTGGTCGAAATTTTGTTTATTGGTTAACTGAAAAACGTCCTCTTTTCTTCTTCATTCTATTGAACAAACCACTTCCCTGGAGAAATCAAGTCTTGAAGATATTATATTTTTATTGACAGATCGAAAAGGATATCTCCTTTTGCTTTATCGTGTTCATAAACTAGACCAGTGGCGTGCAAGGTGTTGTCAGCGTCGTAAAGTGTGCTATATTATTATACAGGCTGTAACGAATACCACCTCAACCGAGGCCTGGACACTGAATCAAGGCGGCCTCTTATTTATATATAAGATACTTCTACTATATACTAATTGTATTGTAGCCATTCTACTTTTGTTGACATATCTACTTAATTTACGTTCTTACCTAATTCATTTATATATTTTCTTACATTAGCTCCTGTTGGAGTGGAGAGGAAGATACTCTCAATATCGGCCCGGTGCTTGTAAGATCATCATTAAGAATTAAAACGTTGCTTGAAATGGCTTTAACCGTATTTTGTGACCAGATCTGAATAGCCAGGAACTTCCCCAACTTTCTCTTCCCATCCATCTCCCCTCCCCGCTACCTTCAGCCTCACAACATACCCAAATTTGGGATGTCATAGTCTCACTGGCTCCAAACAGGAGCAGTTAGGACTATTGTGCGGTTTTCAGGGAAAAAATCTTTGGGAATGCTGTGTGGAGGGGCTTCATAGAAAAGGGAGGAGAGGAAGTTCTGGGAAGGAAAAATTACGAGTGGTGGATAGCAATCTGTGGGTTAGTGTTGAAGTGTAAATATATAAAATAATAACGGACGAATAAATCCAATCCTCCCACTGCGGAGTAAGGGGATGTTCTGAGAGGGTACTGATGGAGAGATCAAAAGGTCTGCAACGCGGTAGGTACGTTTTTCAGTTAGGTTTAACCTTTTGGCAGATTTTAATTGGCCTGATGAATTTGAAAAAAACACTTGCAGACACGTATTATTTATTACGTTTAAAAATTTATATATTTCTTAGTCTTGAAGATGTAGACTAGCTTTCATATTTTGTTTTTTAGTATAGCTTTATATATGATTGTTCCATTTAATTGTTTATCAATAATTAAGCCAAGATATTTGATATTGTCTACTCTTTCCAAAGTGATATTGATATTGTCTACTCTTTCAAAGTTTATATGTTTCTTAGTCTTGAAGATGTAGGCTAGCTTTCTTATATTGTTTTTTAGTAAAGTAATGTGATTGTTCCTTTTTAATTGTTTATCAATAATTAAGCCAAGATATTTGATATTGTCTACTCTTTCCAAAGATTGACAATTACACTCCTGCACGCAGCTATGTATTTTTGAAGAACGATCCAAAAATGGTTTATTTACCGATGAAATGCTAAAAGTAATATTAATATTTAGTTTTGCTTATATTTAAGGTTAACATGTTTTCATTAAGCCAATTTTTGACTGCCCTTAATCCTGTCTCGCGATTAACGTACGTTTCATAATTTCATTATAATATAATTAAACCATTATATAATAGATTTTATAAATAAATTTACACGGGGGCGATGTATTTGTGATATATTTTCTTAACAATGTTTCTCAAAGTAAGGTATTTTGAGTTATTTCACTATATAACTAAGGTATATGTATGCGTTATGGCACACGTTGTTAAGCCTTGATCTATCTGCCTGAAGATGTCGTCAAAACATCGTTCAGGAGTTTACAACTTTTCGCAGGTGCCTTCATGAGAACTTCATTAAATACTTGTGGAATACTTTCGACATGTAATAATATTGTAGGTATAATATTTACTTGTGTCTTGTATAGGTGAACCATGAAAATTCTTCCTTCTGAAACATGATTATGTTTTACTACGTTATTTATACAAGTCCTGGGATAAAATATGGTAACTTTGGGGGGTTATTCTGCAAGGTAAATAAGTTTTTTTTTTGAAATTCCGTTATTTTTTTGCTATTTAAAAAGTCATACCTACCGCAAATCTACTCGGAGAAAAATGTTATTATAAAATACGATAATTTTATTCGTAAAAACGGTTAAAAAGAACAAATGAATGAACAAATTAACAGGATTTCAATGTTTTTTGGCGGGAACATGTAAGAATAATTTGTTGATATACGAAATTTCGTACCTATACCAACAAATTATTCTTACATTTTCTTGCCAATAAACATTGAAACACTGTTAATTTGTTCGTAAGAACTTCAGTCCCGTTTTTAACCGTGTTTACTATTAAATAACTTTTTTTCGAATTACATTTTTCTCCGTGTATAGTGTTTAAAACTAAAAGGGCCATCGTTTTTTTCCAAATTTCACGAGGCCTATGATGTACGAAGTCTTGGAGGTTTCTGAAGGTTTAGAGTCGGAGTAAATTGAGCTCCTTGTGTGACTTATTTTGTTTTCTGAAGCAAGGGGATTGATCGCACAGTAATGATTGAGGTTATACTCGGAATGATACACTTGTTTTACTGGTATAATTTGATTAATTGCGTATAAATAGTTCAGATAAATTTGCAATAAAGTAAATGATTTAAGATGATGGCAGTAAGGCTTTTATAAATGAATCAATGATTTTTTGACACCTTTTGCTTCTGGTGTATATACAAGCATATACAAACCAATTTTTATTGCATAAGATGAATTGCGACACAGACGTTAAACCACGGTACAGACTCGAAGCTCACATACAAAGATACTGTGTTATAAAGTATCTTTTCTACTGACACACTATGTTATAAAATATTTCTTCCTACGGCAGGAGAAGGAGTCAGTTGAAATCGGAAGCGGTCAAGAGAATATCATTCTTTGTACTGGATTGACGGCTCCGTGCATGCTCCGTGTATTCAAAATGACCCCCTCTCCTGTTTACGGCGAAGGGGGGGTCGCATAATTATTTTTTTGATATCGCAAATAGCGCCGATTAGCGAAGATTCAAACCACGCTTATAACACATGATCTTTTTACGTATGGCGAGCGCTATTGTGTTATAAATGTCTTTTTGATGTGAACTGCGAGTCAAATTCAAAGTTCAATTGAAAGTGAAAGAATATAGAGTAGGAAATGAATATTGATTATTTTAATAATAAAATGACAGGTAGAAAATTAAGTTAAATATATCAAATAGGACGACACAACACTCTTTTAAGAGAAGTGAGTTTATATTGTAACATTGTCCCCCGAAAATCTATAATTCGTTCCTCCAAATCGGAAAGTCCTTTAAGAATTTGGAAGAGTTTCCAATTTTGAGGCGAATTGATGTATTGTAAAACTGAACTTTGACCCTTTTAGGAGCAAGAATAGAAATTTGCTTGTGGTGAAGAGTGACAATTGAAAATGTAGATTTTTTTATCTCCGTAACTCCGTATGCATGTAGACAATAAAAAGACGTACGTACCGCTCGTAGACAATAAAAAGACAACAAAATAACCAACTTTGTTTACTCTATGTCTTCATCACTTTTTTTAATAAAATATATCAACATGTCACAATGTGAATGTTTTCTTTTTAGTAAACTTTGTATTTTGATTTTTATAAAAATGGTTACCACCATTTTTATAAAAATCAAGTTGGTTATATTCATTTAAATTAAAATGATGACACAAAATAGTTTTGCATTTATCGATTCAAGTTTTTACGTTTTATGTTTGCACTAAAATCACCTTACAAAGTAACTACATTTTACCCCTGACACTTTGTAGATATTTGTTGTTGGTATATTTTTCATTCTGAAAAACGACGGTTTTAACCAAAACTTTTTCAATTAATTCTATTTTATTTTGTAAATTCGCCACTCAGAGACGAATTACGTACTACCAATCTAAACTTATCTATTTCTGAACATAAAATAATAAGTGCCAATTACAGTCAGTCCCGATGGAAGACGTTAAAAAGGCTTTCAAAAGTGGGTTTTATAGGCCAATTCGATAGAAAAAGACTGTCAACATTTGTCGCAAAAATCTAAGCGCTTACATAAAACCTTTCGAAGATCTAACTAACCCGTAAATAATAAATGATATGTTTGACTCTATCTTTCACGTAAGCGTATTCCCTTTGTCCTATTCACCCATCGCTTCGATAAGGCGCCTCCAGGCTTCCCTGTCCTGGGTCACTTCAGCGGCTTTTGTCCATGACATACGAAGCCACTCTTCGCACTATTTCTGGAGTGTTTGTTTTTTTTTTCATTTATACTAGCTGAGTTGGTTTACGAATAGTTTCAGCCAGCACTTAGGCAATAGGTCCATTGTGCTATTTCCTACTTTACCCTATTCCTGTAACAATAACCCGTTACCTTTTAAAAAGTTCACCAGAGTTGTTATTGGATATATAGTAATGTCTTCTGGTTCCACAGTATATCTTCTCAGATATTTATTAACGCCCTTTTAGAGGATTTTATTCTTCTTCTTCCTTGCACTCTCCCAACTCATTGCCTAGGTAGGCTGTTGGGGTCGGCTCTCCTCGTTCTCAGGTTGTAGCTTCTTCGGTTCTGGGTATCGCTCTCTTCCAGGCCATTTCTACTTAGGATTTTGGAGCATTGAGTCATCCAGGAATTCTTTGGTCTTCCTCTGGATGACTGTCGATGAAGCTCCATAGACATTGCCTGCTTCACTGTGTGATCTGGTGGTCTCTGTTTTATGTGACCATACTATCTCAACTGTCGTTCCTCTAGTTTATTGTTTATGTCCGTGACACCCAGGCTACCACGAATGCGTGAACTTTTAATTTTATCTTTTAGTGACGCTCCTGTCGACCATGTAGGAGTTGTACATGGTACATCATTCGGAGCCATACATTATCGATTTTAGAGGATTTTATATATGTATGGATTTGGGGGTTACCAAATGTAGATGTGGTATAAATCAAATAAGTAATTGTTTCACTCACAGGTTTATTTAAACACAATTGTTTATCCGATAAAACTTCAGTCCACAATCCAATATTTAAATGATAAGTATTCAAGTGGCAAGTATGAAGTGCACAGTGTTATCGGTCCGGCAATCTAGATCAGAATGGTTTGAGTATTTGTTCCAAGCTGGAACGATGGTTAATTTGAATGGCTCCTTTTCGCCACATATGAATAGTAAACATTATATTATAGTATTTAACTGTTAATAACTGAAGTGCCATTTCTTATTTGTTTAGTGATAAATTGAAGATGTTCACTGACATGGTATAATTATTTCTCTCCCATTAGCATTCTGGGCAACGATACATATGGTTGTTCATACATTGATACACATGACTTATAGTAGTACGTAATCAACCACAAAATTTTAAAATTTTAGGAAGTAGGTGACATTTTAGTTATAGTAAAAGATTAAATTTTATTTAATTAAATTGTTTTGCAGATTAATTCATTTAAAATAACATAAACAATAAGTATATTTGCGACACATTCCAGAGTGGAAGATACTTTCATTGTTGGTTGAAATACCTACAGTCAAAATGCTAGGTTCTTCCCGATCTTCCCCTTTGGCATCTCTTTCCCCTCTCCATTACCTTCAGCCTCACAACATGCCCAATTGGTATGACATTGTCTCACTGGCTCCAGACGATCGAAAGCAGCTGGTACCCTTGTGCGGTATTCACATAAAAATAATATATTTTTTAAAAATTTAATTGGGCTTTTACATATCGAATACAAATTTAATTTATTAAAACATTATAACAAATAAAAACAGTATAAAAAGCCAATACCACTTTAGTCCGTAGTCAATTTTTTTTTTTTTTTTATTGACAAAATTTTTTTGATACATAGGGTACATACATAATAATGTAAATAAAGAGAGCAACAAAAAATCCCACAAAGGCGAAGCCTGTGCGTGGGCATTATAATATGTGAATATAAAAACAGTGGTGGTTAAAATAAAAAGATTAAAAATTAAAAATATAGTACATATGTGTAGAGGTAATTAATTATGCAGGAATATCTGTGAAAATTTTAATTAAATTTCAAAAAATATTTATGTATTCTTAAATTGGAAGCTACATCAGGATAAGATAAAATACAAAAATGCAGTCTATAGGTTATAGGTTAGGTTAGGTGATGCTAGGTTTGCACAAATAAAAGCTAATATTTTACAGTGGTCACCATGACTGAAATTGAAAAGGCTTTGTAAATACGCTAAACGTCTTCTGGTTTTATTTGCAAATATCTAAATATTGCGCGATGCTAAAACTGCGCGATACTTTGAAACTGATTTTGGTCGCTACTTTAGTAAGCCATTGAGTATATTGCCAAAGGAAAATTACGTAACATTTTACAATAATTCGGTTTTCTACGTAATTTATGTAAGCGCCAAACTTAATTGCTGACCTGACGTTGATACATAAAACGTCTCAATAGGTCCATAGCAAAGCTTTTAATACCCGTTTAAATTAGCACCCGTTTAATCACAGGATACCATATTTGTCCCAGCTTACATAGGTCTCATAAAAAATATTTTCTACCTTACTATTATAGTGAGAAGTATGATCTAAATGGTATTGGAAAGAGACTACAACACGCTATATATTCAAATCTAAAAGTTAACCAGAAAAAAATCAAAATTTACACCTTTATGTAACAAAAGTTTCCGATCGCAATTTGAAAAAAAAAAAATGAAGCTTTGAGAATTTTTTAAGATTTTTTTTTACATGAAACAACAAAAAAGTGAGGTAACAGTAACGTTTATAATTTATTTGTCTAATATGGATGTAATTTTTTTTTCATTATCAGTAATTTTAGTTAGAAAAAACGTTAAGTGAGCCATTTTTAAAACTTTTTTAAGTTTTCATCCAAAATTTTTATATTTAATAAATTACATAGTTCTAATAATAAAATTTGAAAGCCTATTTCATCACCTTTCTAAAACAATTTTTAGTTTTCGGATACGTTAACAAATATTCCATTTATTTGGATTTTATTGCAATGCGGGAATATTTTTAGCCTCTGACAAAATACGCCAAATTTTTGATGGGTTAAGGTAAAAAAAACGGTATTCCTCCCCGCCCATGACTTTCTCTGTCACACGTATGTTTTACGCATCTTTCTCGTTCGCTTACGGTCATTGTAAAGTCAGTAAAATAACTGCATCTGCGCGAGAATGGATCGTATTAAGTTTAGGTCGGCATTTAAGTTTGGTGTATACACTACAACTACTTTGTTGAAAGAATATTGTGGAACAAGATAATTCAACCAAATCAATTTTTTTCCAATTAAACCTAAGCTCTAATCCAAAGAAAAATGTAAACATTTGGGTTATTTAATATACAATTTTGGGACTGGTGAATTTGTGGGGTCACATTGGTGTCCCAAAAGAAATCATGTAACGCATGTCTGGCGGTCCTGATGATTGAAGGGAAAATTCCACATGAATAAGCTATGAAAGTCGGACGCCAGTCATTTCTGTAATGTACCACGCTTGACCTCTGGAATAATAAAACCTTTTTTGTTATATTTCTTCTAGCGTAAACTTGTGAAAAATCATGAGTTATTATAATTGAATTACTGATTTTAAAAATATACTTAGTTCATAAAAGCATATTCTGAGATAATCAAGATCGAGTAAGAAATTACAAAAATTTTTCAAGTTCATCTTACGCACTTACTTAAAAGATACTTACTTTAAAAAAATAGCAGATGTTCTAGCACAGCTTAGCGTGACAAGAAGAATGGTGCTGTTGTATAAAATTTCTGACACAGTATATGAATTTAATTCCTCTAAATATATATACCATAATATAATATTATGTTCCCAGATAGAAATGTAAAAATGAAAAGATTGTACTGTAATTAGGTGAATAATTTGTTGTACATAAAGTTTAAAAAATAAATAAAGAAATCAAAAGTAAGTCAATCAAAAGTAAGAGCTACGAAATGGAATAACATTGTTTAGATATGAAATTAAACAATTTTTTTCACTTTGTTCCACTTGTTTATTTACACCAGGACCGGTTTCGTCCTACTACGGACATTTTCAGACTGGTGAAAATGTCCGAAATGTCTGAAAATGTCCGTAGTAGGACGAAACCGGTCCTGGTGTAAATAAACAAGTGGAACAAAGTGAAAAAAATTGTTTAATTTCATATCTAATACAATGGAATTCCACCATGAATTAACAGTTAAAAAACTAGACTCATTAAAAACATTGTTTAGCTAATTGTGGTTCTATAGTTTTATAAAGCACGCATCCCAGGTTTGATGAAAAGAGGGAGTGTGCTTTGTCTTTTAGAGCCACCTATTATTTTATGAATAGGATATTTTTTTCCATACGGAGCATATGATTATCTTGTAGCCGTTGTGTCCAATCCTAATAATCAACTGCTGAGCCGAAATCTCAGCTCAACCCTGCTCAAATCCACAAATACATTTTTCCAAACCACAATCATTGCCATGCAATGCTCAACGTAAGGAAGCTACACTGGTGGATTAAGCTTGCCTTAGGATGAAGTACGTATAAAAACTGTCAACAGAGTCTGACATCTGTCATATGATTCACACTGTTTTGGGTTTTTAGAATTGCGTTTTTTAAATTGAATTACGGACTAATTGACTTTAGTAGATATTGTTTAAAAGATGGAGATATTAATTATATCGTAATATTAAATGATAAAATTTTACAACCGTTTTAAGAGCCCAATTTTGCCATGCAATCAATTGCTTTTAGCTTTACGATTGTCTGCAACTGAAAGGTTTCACACTACAAATGAAAACTTTTGCCAAATTTTCTCATCTACGTCTAACAAAATCGGAGCAGATCTGCCGTCAAACGTCAAACTTATGTCAAACTGTATCTTAATATATAAAACAAAGTCGGGTTAGTTACACCATTTATAACTCAAGAACGGCTGGACCGATTTTTATGATCTTTGATTTGTTGGATTTGTCTCCGTCCCGATTAAAAGAATAACTATTAAAACATTGGAAAAATTCCCGGGAAAAATAATTATGAAGAAAATAAAAATTTTCATATATTTTGTATGGAACGGCTTTTCAAATAATGTGCGTTGGACGACATAATTTGAATCAATTCGAACAGCTAATAAATTAAACACAACATTTATTGATTCTGAGTCGGTACGAAGTTTGCCGGGTCAGCTAGTAGTATATAAAAAAGCAGGCCAAGATAACACTTTTTAACATGTTAAATACGTTTGTTTAAAAAATATAAAATGTCGATTTATGTATTACACCAGGTAAAAGAAATTATTTGTATAAATAATAAATACAATTATTAACGCTTTAATGTTAATTTAACATGAAAAGTTTTTACTTTGGCGTCATTTTATTGCCTATGACAAAAGACGGCCACACACACGAGCAATTGGTCAGTACCAAATATAAAAACATTGGGAAGAGGCAAATTGGAGCTTTGCTTAGGATCACTTAACTTAGCGGCGCCTCGTGGTATACTCGGATTAATCAATCGAAAAGTTGGACACAACGGCTGTTAGTATAGGTATAACTGGCAAATATCTAAGATACAGATTTTAATTGAGTGTTTTTTTGAGGGTTGGAAGGTTGACATTTTTTTCACTAACATTATGTTGCTGCTCATTTCGACACAGGTCTGCCCTAGTGCGATGGATGGCTTATGATTTTTGTTGTTGCGTATACTTGAGAGAATAAATAAGTATTCAGCTTTATATTTCCTTGCTTTCAGGTAAGTCAAACACTCTTCCCGCTGAAATTTTATCACACCAAGTTTGGTGCACCAGCGAAGCAACTTGGCGAATATTGGTAAGTAATTGCATGCGTAATATAAACAATGATTTCTATAATTTATGTATCTACTCATGCGTAAGTTTTTTTATTTAATAAACCTTTCCGCAACCTTAAGACTCTATATTCCATTTAAACAGCGTTCATCCGTTCCACTTAGAACACTGAACACGGATCTGGACTCCTTTCTACCAAGCTCACATTGAAAGAATTGAAAGAATTAAAAAAAACAAACAAAACTTACATTTTCAAATTACGCAGAATCTATTTATCACAACTTCAACACCCTTTACGACCTTTTATTTTTGACCAAATCTTATTATTTAAAATTCTTAATAATAGCCTGCACGGAGAAAAATGTTATTCTAAAATACGATCATTTTATTATAGGGTTTCAATGTTTATTGGCGGGAACATGTAAAAATAATTTGTTGGTATACGTAATTTCGTACGTTTACCAACAAATTATCCTTACATTTTCCCGCTAATAAACATTGAAACACTGTTAATTTGTTCGTAAGAACTTAAGTCCCGGTTTTAACCGTTTTTACGAATAAAATTATCGTATTTTAGAATAATATTTTTCTCCGTGTGGACTCGCTTGAGCTTACCAACATAAATAATAAAGACTCATATTCCGACAAGATCAACGACAACGACAATCCAATTTATTTTATTTTCCCACGTGTAGAAGTAACATTAGAAAAAATCCTCAATTCCTCGTAATACAACACAATTTTTCAAAATATAAACATTTTAGCAATACACTTCAGAAATATCGATTAGAAGTGGTAACACGAACAATCGAAAATTAACACAAGAATATGGAATTTTCTGGAGCATCTCCTATCCCTATCCTATATTTCTCTCCTCTCCTTGTAACCTATAATTAATTTTAAGCAATAAAAAACTCCATCTCCATTCAACTTTAAAATAGGAGACTAGTGTGGCTTGACTTCAATTAACAAGGTATATATTTTATGCATAAGCTTTTTGTCTCTTACAAATAAATAAATAAATAAAATTATCTTCGACTAATGTTTTTTCCATATTACTGGCAGCTATATTTTATCATTGGAAACGAGTATTCAGATAATGTATTTGTCACCTAGATAGTGTCTCGGATAAATATATCCGATTTTATTTTTATGGAACATCTATTGAATTTTTATAAAAGTCTAAATGAATATTCAAATTTTTATAAGAAAAACTCCATTTTTAACATTTGAAGGTTATTCCGATCAATGTACGTCATATCCCATCAATTTTTTAAAATATGAAAATGAACAAGAAACAGAAAATAATAAAAGATAATGGTCGCAACTGGGACATAAAAAAATGATACTGGAATAAATAAAACCCTACAATTATAAAATAATATAACCTCACTTTTCTTAAGAAGTGATTTTCAAGTGTCAGTTTGCCAAAATGCAATTTGGCCAGCTCTTTCGGAGCATAGTTGTTAAAGACATTTTTTATTAATACCAAATCTAATCTCAAATTGTACAGTCTGTATTCAGTGTGTAACTAAAAACACTGCGTGTTTTTTTTATAAGTAAGCCTGTCATTGTATTAATTTATCATTTGTTGAATGTGGATCGAAAATCTAAAACAATGCTTTTTTGCCATTTCACAAATACTGCCATGTAACTTTTCTTCTGAAGACTTCTTATTTAATTGGTACGTGGGTTTACTAACAGTTGCGAATAAACGCTGATTCTCTTTGCAGTGTTTCTTAAGGCAGAAAAATAACAAAGCTACTAAGTTATTAACTTAAAAGTTCTAAGGATATGTTTGTAGAAAATGAACAAATTACTCAAACGATTTTACTAAGACACAATTTCCGTTTTTTTAACAATGAGTACGAAAAATAAAGCAGACAAAAGCACATTAACAAATTTAGAAAGGAATTTTACGAAATCACTCTGTGGAAGGACAGCTTTTTAGAATTATGTAACGAAAACCTTCGTGGAGCAGTTAAGGTCCCCTGCAGCAATCCAAAGGCCGCGGGTTGAAATACGACGTTCGCAAATAACGATTTTTTAATACAAAATACTCACAATATATTTACGCCAGGACCCAGATCGGAGGACACTCTTAGTATTCTCCATCTCCTTCCTTTCCCTAGAATGTTTAACCTTAAAATATACCTTAAGAGGGTATTACCAGAGAGTACCGGAAATTAGTCCTTTTTAAATCAAATTCTAGACGTCTTGGCTCTTTTTTTACAAAAAACCTAAATTGGTTTTGAAAGATTGTTATTTTATCTTTTAAACTTTTTAAATTATGAAAAACTAAGTTTATTTTTAATATACTAAGGTTATACCATTGGTCGTTGGCAGATTTGCGCAATTTTCAAATGACATAATATTATACAACACAAATTTCAAATCATTTAATCATACAACAAAATAAATCAATACAAAAAACACATTTTTCCGAATTTTAGTTTTAGTTAAATTAAAATCATTAAAAAATAAATCCGAGAACGCGTTTTGTGACGAAAATACCTCAGTTTTTCTATTTATAAGGTCTTACAAACTTAAATATTTGAGTTTTTTTTACACACTTATTTTGTTTAGACATTATTGAAAAATCATAATTACTTATGATCAAAAAATACAAGAAGTACAGGATATTTAATAATTTATCATCGTGCATTTTGAGCATTTTTATTGAAAATTTCCTTTAGCAATCCGAGAAATAAGATTCAATTTGCTCTGTCGCTCCAGTATAAAATAATTTATAACAAACAGGTATTTACTTATACTTAAATGTTGAACCAACCTTAAAAATCGTTTCCGTTGAAAACTATGACTTTTCATCCAAAAAAATATTACAGAATATACTATATATAATACAATTGGGGGCGAAGGGGGGTATGGATGCCACCGCCCCGGGACCCAAGTATTGATAAGTAACCATCTCCCTCGAGATATATCAGCCCAAGTGGTTCGGTACGTAAGGGATGTCCGGGTTTATGGAGTGAGGTTTGTCTAGGTCTTGGTGGCGGATGCTTTTGTCCACTCACTATTGATTGGGAGAGACTGTATTAGGGAGATTTTTTTATCTCTCCAGCTGGAATCTCTTGACTTATATGAAATCTATACCTCTACATAACGCTGATAACGTCAGCGACTACGTTGCCCTCGAGTATATTTTCAAATACAAAAATCGGAAATTAACTCATTAAAGTATACCTTTACATGCCATTTTTGTGACATCGCTGGACGAGTTGGCTCCGGGTATACTTTTAGATTAAAAGATAGATATTTTAAGATATACCCGAGCGCAACGAAGCAATCTTTGGTGCTCTTCTCGTTAATTCCCTTTTCACCCGCTAGGTGTCACAACATTTATTTACTTGCATCATTTGTCGGTCTTGTCACCATAGGTTAGGTTTGGTTAGGTCAGGTAAGGTTAGGGGGGAGGGGTAAGGCGGGGAATGGAAGGGAAGGTGAGGTTAGGTTGGCTTAGGTTAGGTTAGATATTATAAAACTCAACGTCCCTCTGTCTCTCTACTCGTTAGCGTAATTAAAAGTCGAGAGACAATTATAGTTCTCAACTTGAATGTATTCCGCAAAAAAGTGTTGCGGTCATGTATATTTTTTATTTTTTATTTCACGGGAGGGTGTATTTTTAATGTATACCCGAGCTATAGAGCGTTGTTTAACGTTATATATTCCTGGGAGGGATGGTTTAATACTCCTGAACACCTTTAACCCTCAGATTCCTCCTCCCCTTATACCCTTTAACTTTCTCTCTCTTCTTTTCTTTCCTTAAATAGACCCTCCTCCCAGCATCCTCAAAGATGACGTGTGGATATAATGTCAAAAAATGTATTTACATTAAGTCACGCTTCAAAACTGCATACTAACTAGCAGTATTATTTTATTTATTAAAACGTATTTTAGGTATAACTCTTTCCCCAATTAACAGTTGGGACTCTTGTGAGATATTCACATAAAAAAAACATTAAGTGGTAGACAAGAAAGGCATTAAAAACCTCCATGTGGACTTGAAGAAGAGAGCTTTCCCGTTATTAAGAACCGTTGCAATAACACGTGACTCATTAACACAATTTCTCAGAAGACTTAAATTAACTTGTTAAGAAAATTTCTCACGACTGAGCAAGCAAAATGAATCAACTTCTCAAACAGAGAGGAGCTACTGAAACAACGTATTATTTTACAGTGTTATTTAACATCGGGGAAACTTTGAAATAGGTACTGTTTAGCTAATCTCTCCGATACCTCTTTGTGAAACATTTTAGTAAGCGGGAATCATGGAGACTTTTTGGTTTTTCTGTTGTGTTTTACAGTTAGAATAGTTATTTAAAAAATTAAAATCTTTGGACGTTGTTTAGATTTATCACCTAAAATATACTTTTTGTTTCTTATTTTACTTAACCCTCCACTACCTGATGTAGACGAAAAAGTGTTGCGGTCGTGTATATTTTAAAATCCTTAACACAGCCGGATATAGTTTTAATGTATACCCTAGCTATAGAGCGTTGTGTAAAGGTATATCATCCATATCCGACTATAGCAAGGCCTTTGACAAGATCAACCACAAAGTCCTGCTTAGTAAACTTGCTAATTATGGTATTCATGGAGACCTCCTTCGCTGGTTATCCTCATACGTAACAAACAGGTCCCAGGCTGTGACAGTGGGTGGATTTTCCTCCATCTGGAAAATCATCACTTCCGGTGTGCCTCAGGGGTCCATGTTGGGTCCTTTGCTTTTCTCTATCTATATAAATGACATTACGACATGTTTTCATAACGCTCAAATTTTACTATTTGCTGACGATATGAAAATATACCTTCCTATTAGCTCCCCGGAATGTTGTGAGTGTTTACAAGCAGATTTTGACCGACTGACGGATTACTGTCTCAGAAATAAGCTTTTCATAAATATTTCCAAATGTTGCAAAGTCACATTCACACGTAACCGTGTGAAAATACTACATGATTATACCATTTCTGGATCGCTGCTAACAAATAAAGATTGTATACGTGATCTCGGGATTCTTTTGGACTCTAAACTTACCTTTGATAAACACATTGATCACATTTTCACCAAAGCAACAAAAAGTCTAGGTTTTGTGCTGAGAACATGCAAACTTTTCAAAAACACCAAGACTTATCTGATTCTCTACAATTCGCATGTTCGTCCACACCTGGAATACTGTTCACAGGTTTGGAACCCGCGCTATATTGTTTATGTTAACAGATTAGAAAGAGTTCAGAAGCGATTTCTTAAATTCCTCAATTTCAAATCATTCAACGTATACGAATCTTACGACGAAATCGAGAAACATTTTCAAATCACAAAACTACTCAACAGAAGGCTGGTCGCTGATCAGATGCTCTTGAACAAAATTATTTACTCAAAAGCTGACTGCCGGAGTTGCTAAACAAAATAAATTTCCACGCACCGATTCGATATAGCAGACAAAATACCCTTTTCTACATCGATAGATGCAACACCAATTCCAATCAAAATGAATTTATACAAAGGACATGTAAGTACTATAACAATAAATTTGCAAATTCAGACACATGTGCTGACATATTCACTGCTAGTTACTATCGCTACAGAAATTCTTTGTACCACACTCTAGAACGGTTAAATTAATTGTACCTAATACAACCATATTACTTGCGTGGCAACTTTCCCTTATCCCTTTCCTCCCCTTACCCATCCCAACCCAAATACCTATTTCGCAGTCTTATTGTTGTGTATTTGTTGTCTTATTTTGTAGTTTATCATTTGTATTGTTATGATTCTTTTAATTTCTGGTTAATAGTGTTTTTTTTTTTCTAGTTTACACTCATTTTTATATTTTGAAATACTTATCTGTGAACATTAATAATTGGTCTGTTTTTTGTCATCCTTTTATGTATATATAATACTGTTAAGACTGTTTATGTTCCTTAAATAAATAAATAAATAAAAATATACGCCTGAACGAATCAACTTCTGGAAGGGATGGTCTGCTACATACGCTCCGCTCCATAGGCTAAGAAGTGTGTGTTTAAAGTTTTCGTGGGAAATGCTATTATATAGTCTGTATGTTAGAGATATTCAGGATTTGGAGGAACATGGATGGCACAAAAAAGTTACACTCAGCAGGATAATGGAGGCATCACCTTTAACTTTGGTCTGATTCTGAGCGCTAAGTGATTCAGCTAGTTTTCAATTAACCACTGGAGCGACAGAGCAATTTAAATATTTTTTCTCGGATTGCTAAAATAAATTTTTCCGCCCACATTAAAAAAAATCATACTGGCGAATTTGAATATGGAGACGTACAATCTGATTATAGTTCTATGTAACCAATGAATATCCCTATCTTTTGTCTATTATCATATATATGTAGGATTTATAAAAAAATATATAATTATATCTTTAACCTTAAAACATTTCAAAGAATCTAAAGAATATTTATTTTGTTATATTTAGAATGTACAATATATATTATAGTCGTTTTAATAAAAAAAATAATAATTTGCCACATTTTGGCAACAAAGCAATCCGAGATTTTGGAAATAGTGCCATAATGTGGCAAAAAGCGCTCGAGTGGTTAAACACGCCACAAAAACTCGTAGTTAAATTAATAAATAATTAAATAATACACACACAGTTGTCACTTGTTTGAAATCTGTCACTGTACTGAATTTTGTTACGTTATAGTTTTTAAGCCAAAGGCGCTCCGCCCACTGAGGCAACTGAAAACCAACTAAAACCGGCTGTTTCTCTGTCTTGATTGGTCAAAAAGCTTGGTTAACCATAGAAGAAGAACAATCAGCTGACAGTTGGCAACTATCAATGGCCGCCCAGGGCAACCGGTAGAGCAAGTCGCAAGTCACCGCTTGCGTTACCATTGACAACGGGGTTTTGTGTGATTGTGTATGTGCGGGCCATCACATTGTCATACAAAGACAGTTGGCAGTTGAGAGTTTTCAGTTGCCTGAGTGGGCGGAGGCGCAAAGTTTGTGGGTACCTAACTGGAATAAGGAGGGATAATTTCTAACACTATACATACCTGCTTACATGATATTACCATCAATTAGTTTTTTAGTTCCATAAATTACCACTAGATAAAATTTGTCATAAAATATTCGAAGTAAAAGTCAGTTGTCATGAGATTTGTCAAAAATGTAGGTGTGTTGTTATTTGGATAGCAATTTTCATGCGTATTGTGCACATTTTTGATTGAGTTAAACGTAGCCTGTTTTAACTCGATTGTGAGATAGGATTCACCTTGACTTCGGTAGTAGTTGACAGAGACGGAAGATGAAGAGAGACAGAGTGTCTATTTAAGCCTTGCAGTGAGTAGTAACGCGCCCTGTTCCCAGCTAGCAGTTTAGACTCAATATACTGTACATACTCGTAGTTTCAATAAACCAACTTTATAATACGCCGTGTACCATTATTATAAATATCTTTAATCATTCAAAGATTAACAGTGGCGCAGCCGGTACAGGTTATAATTATCAAATTATAAAGAGAATCACGCGGATTCACGGTACAAAAAAAGTAAAAACGCGAGTCACGAATTACAGTGTCCAATACTATTGTTGCAAGTAGTATTTTGTCGGGTCGGTCACGGGCCGATAGAAGTAGTATCTCCACGGGAAGGCGTGAGAGCTTCTACTTCTAACCGGAGTCACGGAGCCAGCAGCAGCACCGCGGATCAAGGATCGGTGTTCCAGATCACAGGCGTGGTCTGGGGGATCAGCAGCAGAGACATCACGGGTCATAGGATCTAGGATCGGTGTGCCAGATCACAGGCGTGGTCTGAGGGGCAACCAGCAGCAACACCACGGGTCAAGGTCGAGGATCGGTGTCCAGGTCACAGGCGTGATCTAAAAGGGGAGTCATCAGCATCACCACTAGCCGAGGACCGGAGTCCTAGGCACAGGAGCGGTTCTTCAAGGAGAACTTCAAGGGTCAAAGGAGAGGAGTCTGGACCAGAAGATTAACTCAGGGAAGTCCTATTTTTTTTCTTATCTTTTCTTCTCTTTTCTCCTAATTTGATCACTGTGAGAGGGAAACATGGAGTCCAGGGGTTTGGGATCCTTCAGTTTGCGTGACGGTAACTGGGAGAATTTCAAAGTCTGTCTCGAACAGTACCTCCTAGTGCATGATGACAAATTTACAACAGATTTAAAGAAGACGGCTATTTTTCTGAATGCTTTAGAGGACGATAGTTTCTCACTGTTAGTAAATTTATGTATACCCAAGAAAGTAACTGAGGTAAAATTGGAAGAGTTAATTTATAAATTTAGCGATTATTGTGGTATGGCTAAATGTTTTTTCGAAGAGAGGTCGAAGTTTTATTCAGCAAAACAATCGGTCAACGAATCAATCAAGGATTTTGCAGTTCGTTTAAAAGCATTATCAATTAATTGTAAATTTGGGAATAATTTATCAGAGAAATTGCGAGATTTCTTCGTTCTCGGATGTAGACCGGGTAAAATAAGAGAGAAATTATTTTTGGAAGGTGAATTACACACTTTCGAAAAATGCGTTCAAGTAGCAGAGTGCATTGAACTTGTAGTTTCAAATCAAGTTCAAGGTCTTAGTGATAATATAGTAGCCGCGTATGGCAGAGTAAATAGTAACGCCACACGAGTGTCGAGTAAAACGTATAGGCGGGATAGAGACAGCTATAGAGCAAATAATAGCAATCCTCCTAGAAATAATAGCAAGTCACCGAAGACAGTTTCGCCAGAGCGAGAATGCTTCACTTGTGGTAGCAATAAGCATACATCGGTAGATTGTGAGTTTAAGAATTATGTTTGTAATACATGCAACTCGAAAGGTCATCTAGCAAAACAATGTAAACGAGGTTCAGGTCGTAATAACGTTTATACTTTATTGTCAAAAACGGGCGTATATTCAGACGATATTAATAGTGTGGAACCATTTTATGTAAATATTTTATTAAATGGAATAATATGTAGGTTCATGTTAGACACTGGGGCATCATGTTCAGTATTATGCCAGGAATCGTACTTAAGTAAATTTAGAAACATAAAACTGACGCGGGAAAAAATCAGCTTACGGGGTTTCAACAATACTCTCATAAAAGTGGTAGGTACTTTCACTTCTACTGTTGAATTTAACAATAAGCGTCGGGATTTAAAGATTGCTGTAGTCGAAAATACATATTTATCAGTGCTAGGACGTGATTTTATGGATATTTTTGATTTAGGAATTTCAGGAATCGTGAATTGTGTTAGTGAGAATACATTGAAGGATCGATTATAGTGAAATTTCCAGAAATATTTACGGATACGTTTGGCAAGTAAGTTGAATTAAAATTAAAACAAGTTGATAAATAAGGTAGTGTAAAGTATCAGTGTAAATCCTTTTTATTAATAAACCTAGGGTTGTGAATGTGAAATTTTCAGTTAATTCAGTTAAAGAGGTTCAGGGTAAACTAGATTGAAATCGAATGTGAGTTTTCGGGAAGGCGAATTCCAGACATTCAATATCGGAAGGGGTATAGGATTTCAGATCTGGGGATTTGCAGGAAGGTGTAAATCTCAGAACGATTAAAACACAAAGAAGTACAGAGTGGTGTATTTGTTTTTAGAACTGAAAATTGTCGCAGGCAGCACGGGACAACTTGTAGTGCAATTATTTTTGTAATTTAGTTATAATATAATTCATCATAATAATAATAATTTATCAACTTATTTTATCAAATGACTAATAATTTAATTTATTAATTAACCAACCGTTAGTGAGAATTTTTGGTAGGGACAAGAAGGTTCCTATAATTTTTCTATAGTTTTGCATAAATCTATCTGTGAATATGTGTGTACGTTTCCGTTTTCGTTGCAAGATGGTAACCGTTTTAATGGTTAAGAAAAGATTTTTTTTTTCAAATATTAAACAGTCGTGTTTATTTGGAATTTATCATTAGCATTTTTTTAATTCCGTTCCTTCCTACCTGTAAAAACAATTGTCATTGAGATTGTGACGATTCTTTAGACAAATTATTTTATACATTATTAGAAATTAAAAAAATATATGTTACATAAAATTATAAGCTTTTAAGAATTTAGCTACTTAATTACCTACTTTTAAATTTTATGATTTTATATAATAATTTTGTTTCGATTTAATAAATAATAGAAAATTAGAAACATACTTTTTTGGATGCGAGATCTACTGTTGCATAGAAATACCACAAGCTTTAACATGGTATTGTTGTATTTTAATCATTTATCTTCGGCATTTATCTCTCATTAATCTATCATTAATATATCATTAATCTGTCATTAATCTATCATAATCTATCATTAATCTATCGTTATCTATCGTTAATCTATTATTAATCTATTATTAATCTATCATTAATAGATCATTAATCTATCGTAAATCTATCGTTAATCTATCGTCAATCTATCACTAATCTATCATTAATCTAGCATTAATCTAGCATTAATCTATCATTAATCCATCATTAATCTATCATTAATCTATAATTAATCTATCATTAATCTATCATTAATCTATCATTAATCTAGCATTAGTCTATCATTAATCTATCATTAATCTATCATTAATCTATCATTAATCTATCATTAATCTGTCATTAATCTATCATTAATCTATCATTAATCTATCATTAATCTATAATTAATCTATCATTAATCTATCATTAATCTATCATTAATCTATCATTAATCTATCATTAATCTATCATTAATCTATAATTAATCTATCATTAATCTATCATTAATCCACCATTAATATATCATTAATATATCATTAATCTATCATTAATCTATCAATAATCTATCATTAATCTATTATTAATCTAACATTATTATATCATTAATCTATCATTAATCTATCAATAATCTATTATTAACCTATCAATAATCTATCATTAATCTATCGTTATCTATTGTTATCTATCGTTAATCGATTATTAATCTATCATTAATCTATCATTAATCTATCATTAATCTATCATTAATCTATCATTAATCTATCATTGAAATATCATTAATCTATCATTAATATATCATTAATCTATCGTAAATCTATCGTTAATCTATCGTCAATCTATCATTAATCTAGCATTAATCTATCATTAATCTATCATTAATCTATCATTAATCTATCATTAATCTATCATTAAACTATCATTAATCTATCGTTAATCTATCATTAATCTATCATTAATCTATCATTAATCTATCATTAATCTATCATTAATTTATCATTAATCTATCATTAATCTATCATTAATCTATCATTAATCCATCATTAATCTATCATTAATCTATCATTAATCTATCATTAATCTATCATTAATCTATCATTAATCTATCATTAATCTATCATTAATCTATCATTAATCTATCATTAATCTATCATTAATCTATCATTAATCTATCATTAATCTATCATTAATCTATCATTAATCTATCATTAATATATCATTAATCTATCATTAATATATCATTAATCTATCATTAATCTATCATTAATCTATCATTAATCTATCATTAATCTATCATTAATCTGTCATTAATCTATCATTAATCTATCATTAATCTATCATTAATCTATAATTAATCTATCATTAATCTATCATTAATCTATCATTGATATATCATTAATCTATCATTAATATATCATTAATCTATCGTAAATCTATCGTTAATCTATCGTCAATCTATCATTAATCTAGCATTAATCTATCATTAATCTATCATTAATCTATCATTAATCTATCATTAATCTATCATTAAACTATCATTAATCTATCGTTAATCTATCATTAATCTATCATTAATCTATCATTAATCTATCATTAATCTATCATTAATTTATCATTAATCTATCATTAATCTATCATTAATCTATCATTAATCCATCATTAATCTATCATTAATCTATCATTAATCTATCATTAATCTATCATTAATCTATCATTAATCTATCATTAATCTATCATTAATCTATCATTAATCTATCATTAATCTATCATTAATCTATCATTAATCTATCATTAATCTATCATTAATCTATCATTAATCTATCATTAATATATCATTAATCTATCATTAATATATCATTAATCTCTCATTAATCTATCATTAATCTATCATTAATCTATCATTAATCTATCATTAATCTATCATTAATCTATCATTAATCTATCATTAATCTATCATTAATCTATCATTAATATATCATTAATCTATCATTAATCTATCATTAATCTATCATTAATATATCATTAATCTATCATTAATCTATCATTAATCTATCATTAATCATTTATGATCGGCTACAATGTGAATCAATGGCAATCGGGATTAACCTCCGGAATGCCAGGGGTAAAATGTTAACTTCCTCCGTACGCCGGCTGACACTATTTTCATAAAACCCTTACATTTAAAAAAAAATTGAGTGCGTCTAACCTTTAATTAATTAATATTTTTTTATAATTATTTATAGAAGAAGGGGTAAAATATTCCCGTGAGTCACACTACTGCCACTTTTTACTTAAATACCTAGATTTCACAAGAATCAGAAAAAGGGGTTAATATTCATCGTAAAATATAATACAAATCAAAAGGTTTAATTAAACATAACAAAATGGCTCGTTCAACATTCAACAGTTCCATCTTACCAGATAACGTGATATATTTATTAATCTTGTGTTGTTTCCCTATTTTGGAGAATTGTTTTTCTCTCTTCTAATGTCATAAAAAATGGTTTTAGTATATTTTCCACCAAAAAGCGTTCTTTATACTAAATATGTCACAATATAGTAATTTCCCGTAAATAAATAAAGTACCACAAATTTTGAAAATCAGAAACATAATGTTTGTCATGGAATTTTGCAACACATTTTTCCACAGATAAATTAAACATGTTTTAAAGCGACGTTAAGCCATATTATTTCCGTGCCAAGCGAATAAAATATATTCTAGAATGCTAGGAGCATTTTTTGATGTTCATAATCTGAATAATCATTAATAATAATAATCAGACCGGTCAGTGGTTCAGTGGGCATCGCGTTTGGGTCCCACCCAGGCGTTCCGTGTTCGGCTGGCTAAGTCTTCCATCACAACACAAGCAACATCTTCCGCTTAGTGTGGTGGTAGTAGGAGATTTTCAAATGTTGTTGGGTTATTCGTAACCTGGGAATGTTTGTCTTTCTTTTTAAAAATAAAAAAAAAAATTTGCATTTTTAGACTGATCGATGATAAGTCACAGATTCAGTTGTAAAAGAATTTTGTTATAAATTTTTGATCTCAGGTGTAAGAATACTCTTTGATCTGACGTTGTAATCGTTGTATTGCTTGTTGGAACCGAAAGGTCATTTCTGTCCCTACTTCTATTGATGTTTGACGGGAATATATCACACTTCTAGAGTTTTTATGTTCAGTGATGTACATCTTCTACTTCTTAAGAGGGAATTACCAGAGAATATCGGAAATTAGTCATTTTTAAATCAAATTCTAGACGTATTAACTCTTTTTTACAAAAAAAACATAAATTGACGTAGAAAGATTGTTATTTTATCTGGTACACGCAGTTTTAAAATATTGAAAAACTTAGTATATTTTTAATATACTAAGGTTATACCGTTGGTCGTTGGCAGATTTATTCAATTTTCAAACGATAGATTCTATTAAACAACACAATTTTCAAATCATATAATCTTACAAAAAAAAAAAATCAATACATAATCTAGTCAACACATTTTTCAGAATTTTAATTATACTTAAATGAAAATCATTAACAAAATAAATCCGAGAACGTGTTTTGTGTCAAAAAACCTCAGTTTTTCTATTTATTTAAGGTCTTAAAAACTAAAATATTTCAATTTTTTTTACACATTTATTTTGTTTAGACAATATTGAAAAATCATAAATACTTATAATCAAAAAATACTTACAAGAAGTACACGATATTTCATAATTTGTCATCGGGCGTTTTGTGCATTTTTTTGCTTACTTGAATGTAGGTATAAGGTATATATTAAAGCAAGTTTTGAATGAAATAAATCGATATTAAATTTTTATTTTAAAATTGTGATACGGGGAATAATCGATCTTTCTCATCGGAACCTCCCTGTACAGTTGCAAGCATTTTGAAACTTTTATTCTCAGCCGTTGGTCAATAGCTCTTAAAGTAACTGTTGCACTAAGTAAAATGAGCAACGATTAAGTACTTCTGAGAAGCCTCGGGCATAACAAAGGAAATGTGCGCACTGTGTATTAATGTGTACGGTGTAAAGTGTAAGGGTTGATTAGCATAATATACTTGAGGAAATATCTACCCCGTTTAACAGAATCATTAAAAAAATACAGGGTGGCCATAGTGTAAGGCCCTTCTTATACAGGGGTACGCAAGAATCCGATACTCAGGAGGCCCTGAGGAAAATAATTCCCTTTAGAGCTTACGTCGTCTTTGGGGATCTTTTGAGGAAAGGAAGGAGATGAAGTTGTGGCAAGGAAAAAAGTTAGAGGGGTGAATGGGAATCTGAAAATTTTCAGAAGTGATGGATGTGTGAATCCATCCCTCCCACTGCGGATCTAGGCGATGTTCCCATAGAGTCTTGCTGAAGAGGTCAAAAGGTCTCCTTCAGCCAGTCTCTCGCAATTCAGCCTGCCACGCAGTTGGTGGGCAGGTTTGTCCGACGCCAATACACCGACAAACACCCATTAACCAAGGCACGCCCATTAAGTCACCAAACGTAGAGAACCACTTGTACTATGGCAGAAGTGTTGGTTATTTAATAAATGATTCCTTGGGCGGCATTACCCACACCCGCCGCCAAATTGTATATATTCACGGTATTTTGTACAAAGGCATACGTTGCCGACATTTTTTAAGTATTCCGCGATCACCTTCGAGACTTTTAACATGGCGTTACTTGTTTCAAACATTCTGAAACAATGCGCTTTACTTTAGATCAATGCTAGAAACAAAACAACCAACAAAGAATGACATGATATAAAAACTACAGCTACAGAAACATTGACGTTTGGTCGTGAGCGAGAATTCAATTAAGAAAGAATTCTAGTTTTTACGTTTTAAGAATTTAACCATGATTGGTAACGACGTCTCGTGAATCAATGGTGACTGAGCGTGACAAGATGTTTGCGACGTGAGTAAACAACGTGAGTATATGGTATTAGATATCCCCGTGGATGAAGGGCCCAAGGGCCCTAGCAGAGTAACAGATTTTTCTAATGATCTAAAAAAACCATCTTGTACACGGAGAAAAATGTTATTGTAAAATAGATCATTTCATTCTTAAAAACGGTTAAAAACGGGACTGAAGTTCTTACGAACAAATTAACAGTGTTTCAATGTTTATTGGCGGGAAAATGTAAGAATAATTTGTTGGTATACCTACATACGAAATTACGTATACCAACAAATTATTCCTATATTTCAAAATGACGAAATTGAGTTACAAATGCCAATCTATGCGCAATTTCCGTAGCTACAGGGAGAAAAATGTTATTCTAAAATACGATCATTTTATTCGTAAAAACGGTTAAAAACGGGACTGAAGTTCTTACGAACAAATTAACAGGGTTTCAATGTTTATTGGCGGTAACAGGTAAGAATAATTTGTAAGTATACATAATTTACATACGTATACCAACAAATTATTCTTACATTTTCCCGCCAATGAACATTGAAACACTGTTAATTTGTTGGTAAGAACTTCAGTCCCGTTTTTACGAATAAAATGATCGTATTTTAGAATACCATTTTCTCCGTGTGCTCCCACTGTATGGAGCCAGTGGGGTATGATGTGAGGCTGACGGTAGTGAGGAAGGGAACGATCTGTAGAACAGGAAGTACCTGGCTATTCAGATCACCAAACACGGCTACAGTCATGTCAAGCAAATTTTCAATTCTGAATGTCTTACACCAGGGCGAAAATGACAGTCTAAAACTATGCTATACATTATTTTTAATTAAAAATGTGCAATACCACAAATTAATCAAATAAAATTAACTTGCTCACTCTACGAATTTTGCACCCTTGACTTCCGGATCGATAGACGAGAGCCTCGCCCCTTGACCACGGAGGCCTTCGCTATATAAAATTGATTTGTATCAAATATTATATTATACACAGTTGTATGTAGGTGCTTTGATATATGACCAAGTTAACCAAAGCAGAAAATCCATCAATCTTTTTCATCGTCCCTTAACTAGCTTCTTTAGACGTTATAATACTGTTTACATTCTTAGGTTCTTAATGGAAGTATACAAAATATAATAAAATAAGATTAATTACGGTTTACCCATGTTGACTTAATGTAATATGTATTCACTAAGTAAGTTTCTGAATAAAATTGCTAATACATCACACGTTACGGCCTTCCACATCTACATATAAATTTTTTTATAAAATTGCGAAATCTTAGATTAAATTGAAAATATCTTCTTACTAATATTATAAATGCGAAAGTTTGAATGGATGTATGTATGTTTGTTACTCTTTAAATCGAAATTTAATGCTTGGATTTTGATGAAAATTAACAATAATATAGCTCATACATCAGAATAACATATAGGCTATAATTTATAAAGCTAGCTATTTATTTTCAATATATTGAAAATAATAATTATAGTTTAATAGAAAAGTTCAAAATTTGAGAATGACATTTTGCAAAACTATGATTGTTAAATCAAAGTTCTATTTTTGGAAAATATTTAAATTAATGAATTTATTTGAAGTACTCACCTAATACTTTGAATCGAATCAAGAATTATACATATTTTAAATAAATAGGTTAAGAATTTTGGTATAAACGGAAAAGAAAATAGATTACTCAAAGTACTAATCCTACGCAGACGAAGTCGCGGGCAGAAGCTTGTATGTTATAAATCACAAAATAATCTAAAATCAAGCTCTAATGTCCTAACAAACAAAACTATCGGTTTGTATGTTTTAATTTCAGATTTTCATTCGTTAACCACTGGAGCGACAGAGAAATTTAAATCTTTTTTCGCGGATTGCTGAAGGAATTTTTTTCGCCCACATTAAAAAAATCATACTTCCGAATTTGAAAATGGAGACATAAAAACTGATTATATATATAGCCAATGAATTCACCTATCTTTTGTGTATTATCACATATTCGTGGGATTTATATAAAAAATATTATTAAATCTTTAATTGTAAAACATTTTAAAGAATCTAGAGAATATTTATTTTGTTATATTTTGAATGTACAATATATTATATAGTCGCTTTAAGAAAAACAAAAAAAAATCACATTTTGGCAACAAAGCAATCCGTGGTTTTGGAATTAGTGCCATAATGTGGCAAAAAGCGCTCGAGTTGTATGTATGCATATATCTGCAAAAAAAAATATTGATTTTTTATAAGAACAACTTTTTATTTATAACTTTTGAGGATTATTTCCATCAATGTAATAAATCATTGAAGAAAAAGATAACACTAATAATCTAGAAATGAGAATATAAAAATGAACAAGACACAGAAAAATAAAAGATAACGTTTTGTGTTTGTTTTTTGGAAATCTTGTCAAATATTTTAGGAGTTTTAAGTGTTAAAATTATTTTTAATAAGAATCGAAATCTAATTTTAATAAATACTGGGTTTAAGGTCTGAAGGTGAATATTAAAAAAAAATAATTTAAAAAAAAAGTCTAAATACTCAAATAATCTAAATTCAAAAGTATATTATTATAAATCCTATGGAATAATCGAATGTGGAATAATCGAACGCGTTGCTTGAAATGGCTCTGGACGCGTTTTTTCATCATATTTTAACAGCAAGGTAATTTCAAACTCTCTCATTTTCCATCTCCTTCTCTTCTCCTCTCCTCTCCTAACGATCCTACTAAAGCTGGTCAGTTGGGAGAATTGGAACTCTTGTGCGGTAATCACAAAAAAATATATATAATTTTGCGTATCGTTGTTGAAAACCAGTTTGACAGAGAGATTTTTTGATGCGTTAAGAGTTTGGTATCGCATTTAAAAAATTTAAAAAAATTCTTGATAATTTTAATACTAATTTTTTCTAGATAAATTTTATACATAATTACCATTTTTTTAGACTGATGAACATAGAGAAACAATTTTGTTTTACCTCAGTAGATTGAACACGAAGATATCTTTTAAAAATTTAGAATTTTAAAATTGTCAAAAACGACATTTAAAAAAAATATACAAAGCATCAACATTAAACAACGTCGTTTTCTTAAGAAAACTTGAAACAGAAAAGTACAAAACAAATAATGACATTAAACGAGCTTCATTATAATCTGACAGTTTCTTTTATAAATGCTTCATTTCATTCATCTACTCGGATTAAAATCCCTATTCAGAAAATATTCTAATACAACCACCCTGTACGGAAGGGGTGGAGGCTTTGGGGGTGGTGAAACCTCCCTTTGTGGGTGGAGCTACCGTTTAGGCTTCAGTAGGACCTTATCCGCCGGGAAGGATGCACGCATCTTTGAAAGGGTTGATAATTAAGGCTCTGTTTTGATTTTACGTAGAATAGAAGTTGTTTTAAAGTTAATATTCTAAACTTTAATAACGTTGTGTTAATGCGTAAATGTGTCAATTGGTGTTCAAAGTGTTTTGTGATGTTTAAAACTTGTGATTAATGTTAAAAAGAGTGGAAATACTGTTGGTAAATGAGAGTTGTAATGAGATGAATTGATTTGGAAATTATATTACGATGTATGTTTGTTGATTTTTTTATGAGATGGAAAACGCAGCGACTTAATGATTTGTTTATTTGTTTAAACTCCAAGGATATTTTTCTACAAGAAAATCTATTAAACGTTTTCACAACAAATGAATTGTTGGTAAAAAAAATTTTGGGTTTAAAAAAAAAATTACGTTCACAGGTTAGAAAAACCTGATGTTAAATAAAAACTCCTACTGATAATATTATAAATTTGAAATGTTGAACAAAGGATTAAACCCATGACTTCTGGGACTTTTTCCCGAATTTTCTATGCTTTAGATAATTCGTCCACCAACTTTTCTATTTACCGTTAAAATTTTTGCCATTGTGCAAAGTGTATATCTTAAATTAAACCAAGTTTTTTAAGTGATAATTAGTAAGTGTAAGTAGAAATTACCTATCAAACGAAAAAAAACACTAATTTATTTATCAACCGGTTTTGGTTAGTTTGAGCTTCACCAGCATAATAATTAGATCTATTTAAATAGTTAGTCTTATAAAAATTAAGCAAAACGAAACGGGATGATAAATAAATTTAAATAAGTTAGTGGTTTGGAAAAGTTCTTTGTTTACATTAAATTGTCACACCACATGGTGTACGCTTTCTGTGAAAATGAATATTATTTAAATAACACCTCATGCCTCGGGCATATATTGTCAGAAGATCAATTTATTTCCGCTTGGCAATAAAATCCAAATAAATTGATAATTTCTGAACATCCATTAACTAATAGATGTTTTAAAAATGTGATAAAATACGCTTCCAAATTATAAATCGAAATAAATATTTAATTTTTTTTAATTTAATTTTTTTTAATGCAAACATGCAAAGATTTTTAAAATGACTCACCTTAGTTTTTTTATAATTAAATTACTGATAATGAAAAAAAACCAAAACACACATATTTTATTAGACAAATGTATTATAAACGTTATGGTCACCTCACTTATTTGTCGTTTCATGTAAAAAAAATAATTGAAAAATTCCCTCTACATTCCCAAATAATATTTTTCAAATCGCGGTCGGAAACTTTGTTTTAATAGAGGTGTAAATGTTAAGAGGGTTATTTCCCGAGAATACCGGAAATTAGTCCTTTTTAAATCAAATTCTAGACGTATTGACTCTTTTTTACAAAAAAACATAAATTGATTTTGAAAGATTTTTATTTTATCTGGTACACGCAGTTTTAAAATTTTAAAAAACTAAGTATATTTTTAATATACTAAGGTAATATACCGTTGGTCGGTGGCAAATTTGTAAAAAAATTTGGATTCTATTAAACAACACAATTTTCAAATCATATAATCATACAAAAAAAATAAATCAATGCATAATCTAGTTAGCACAGTTTTAAGAAATTTGATTTAAGTTAAATTAAAATCATTAAAAAATAAATCCGAGAACGTGTTTTATGACAAAAATACATCATCAGTTTTTCTAATAATTTAAGGTTTTACAAACTAAAATATTTCAAATTTTTTTTACACACTTATTTTGTTTAGACATTATTAAAAAATCATAAATACTTATGATCAAATAATACTTACAGGAAGTACACTATATTTGAGAATTTTTATTGCTTACTTGAATGTAGGTATATATTAAAGCAAGTTTTGAATGAAATAAATGGATATTAAATTTTCAATTAAAAAAAATCGATAGGGGAATAATCGATCTTTCTCATTGGAACCTCCATGTTCAGTTGCAAGCATTTTTAAACTTTTATTCTCAGCCGCTGTTCAATCGCTCTTAATGATTTTGTGGTTATTTTTTAGATTTGAATATAAAGTGTGGCATTTTCTCTTCCGAACAACGTTTAGATCATATTTCTCACCATGATATAGTAAGAGAGATACAACGATGGCTATGAGACCATTATGGTTTGTCTAACGAAACGAAGGTTTGCGACGACATATTTAATGGCGCAAATGGCGTATGCCAAGACCGATTTTTGGCGGTCTATACTCTATGCCTACCCCTGCGGTGAAACGGTGTGATGGATAGTTTTTTAGTTAGTTTAAAAAAACATTGGTATCTGTTAAATAAGGGAACTGTTTTGGTGTGTCAATCACATATTTTATTCAATCCCTACCTTTTGTAATATTCAAAACTTTGGAAGCTTCGTTCACAAGCTGTCGTTCCACGAGTTTGCAAACTAGAAAAAAAAAATTCCTTGAAAAACCAAGGAAAAATTGTGAAGATGATAAAACAGGAATCTACAAAAATGGTTCTATTGTGTGTAAGAAAATGGTTACTGTGGTAAAACAGGAAACTACTAATATTGAAAATTAAATGGAACCACAGAGACATCTTTCGTTGACATCTTAATTTAAACATGATTTTTGGACTGACTGCAAAGCTATCCTATTCAATCCAAAAATTCACTTCACTGTTTGTTCATTATTTATTGATTATTCGTATTACACTATGATTATAAGTATGACATTCAAGCATTTTTCAAATAGAAATACAATTACTTCAATATCTAAAAGGTATGTAATAAAGGTATCGTAAAATATAATTTTATTCAATAAAAGTGGATCGCATGTTATAACCAATAAGATTACAAGATCTAATAAAAAAACGAATTTTTTATATTGTAATATTAATGAAAAATGATTGAAAACAGCCTTATTGTGGACTTTTACAACCGCCATGATTTTTATACGGACTCGACACACACTCCTTGCCTCATTCACATTCATATTTCATACACACCTTTCTGTTATTAAAATGAGTAGAAAAAATTACATACTTAGGCGTTATTTTAAACCAAACCTGAACTTCTCAAATATTTAAAATAATAATGTTATCTCTAATATATAAAACAAAGTCGGGTTAGTTACACCGTTTATACTCAAGAACGGCTGAACCGATTTTTTTGATCTTTGATTTGATGGATTTGTTTCTGTCCCGATTAACAGAATAATTATTAAAACATCGGAAAAAATCACGGGAAAAATAATTATGAAGAAAATTAAAGTTTTCATATATTTTGTATGGAACGGCTTTTCAAATAATGTGCTTTGGTCGACATAATTTGAATCAATTCGAACTGTCAATGGTGTAGTGTGCCGAACATTTCGTGATTAGTCAACAGCTCAATTTCATTTTTTGAACCTAGAGTAGGTATTTATTTTAACTTAATAAAAACTTAATTTATTTCAGTTAATAAATTAAACACAATATTTATTGATTCTGAGGCAGTACGAAGTTTTCCGGGTCAGCTAGTAAAAAATAAAGTGAAAAAATCATTTGATTCTCTCAGTATCGCCTTGATAAGAAACCACTATTCAGAATCAAATATGAAACAACGATTCAGGAAAAATCAATCAAAATGGCTATAGCCGTGTTTGGTAACAAGAAGGGTGATTCTGTATATTTTGCAATAGCATAACTCTTTTTCAGAGAGCGATTTCTGCCATATATATTCGCCATTTTAAATGTCCCTGATTGCCTTTCGGATAAAAAAGCCCATTTTCTTTTGATTCGGCTTTTTTTTAGCTTAAGCTGTTAATTGTATTTGTATTTTTATAAATATTTTTTTAGATGTAGGTAGGGTACTATGAAGGATAAAGATGGCTTTTCACAATAATAATAATAATAATAATTGGATAATTTGTAGAGCACCGTTTTTGTGAGAAATCGCCTTAAGGGCGCTTAGGGCGCTAAGCCCCTAGGCGCTTACACAAATGTATTAAGTTTTCTTATCATTCACGATATTTAAATATCATCAAAAAAATATTAAAAAATTATTCACTTAAAATTACTGTTCCACGAAAAAAAAAGTTTTATGTAGATATATGTAGATTATGTGAAAACGCTCCTCATTTGGAGATGCCACAGCCCCACTGATTCCAGACAGTAGAGCGCAGTTAGAACTAAAAAAACGATGGGATTTTTTAGAAAACACGCATAGATTCTCAGGAATATATTCTCAATTTATCTCTACACAGCATCCCTAATCTGCCATGTATCAGTGACAGGATCTTAATTGCGGGTTTTCCTTCCATCTCCCGCATTAACCCATGCACTGAAAATATACATTAATAGAAGTGCAATATACACCGAATTTTTCATAAAACCCTTCGACTCGTAGGACCCAGATAGGTTGGTGGAATTAAAAATCTGTTCAAGAGAGAAATATCAATTTAAAAAAAGTTTGAACATTTTATCCGAAGTAAGGTCAAATCGACCTTACTTCGGGTAAAAAGACACGCCCAAAAGTCGGTCATCCTGTCATATTGACCCCACACAGGAGACATTGAGGGAAATAATTTCTGTGTAGATAGATGGTTTGTGAAGGGTAGTTTTTAGGAAAGGACGGAGTGATGATGGTCTTTAAGTCTTTAAGAGACCCATGTTATAGGAGGGAAGAAACACAGAGGGCGCAAATCGTTTCACAGCCGTGCTGCTGAACGCAAGAATGTATCGTAGAAACAACCCGTTCTCCGGTGACAAATATGATCTTATACAAATGTTGGACGTGCTTTTGGCGTGTTTCCCGACTATGCACCGGTGCCAAAGTATTCAATCACAATAGTTCCTCGGGTTCCTTATGGGACACGGTTCCAGGTCCAACCTGCAAACAGGAACTAATCTGGTTCACAGATGGGTCCAAGATGGAGAAAGGAACAGGGGCCGGGGTCTGTCTGCAGGGATCCAAGAGGGAACTCAGTATACCTCTAGGAACACACTGTACTGTGTTTCAAGCTGTGATTAAAGCCATCATGGCCTGCGCACAGGAGAATATACTATCGGGTACAGGAATAAGAACATAAGCATATGTTCTGATAGCCAGGCTGCCTTAATGGCACTGGGAAGTAACCGATGCGACTCTAGACAGGTGATGGAATGCAGGACTATTCTTACAAAACTCGCCACCATCAATAAAATAACCCTGATCTTGGTACCAGGACATTAAGGCATTGAGGGCAACGAGCGGGCTGAAGAAACAGCAAGGAAAGGGGCGAAAGCAGCACTTGTGGGATCCAAGTCGGCCGTAGGAGTAGTAGCTTGCCACACAAAATTACATATTGATAGGTGGGACAAATTCCAGCACTAGAATAGTAGAGGGCAACCGGAATGAGACAATCCAAAGTTCTCATAAAAGGACTAGACCCTAGACGAATCAGGAAACAGAAATAAGGACAGAAACTCGCTGAGGGAAGTGGTAGGACTATTAACAGGACACTGCCATCTCAGGAGACAGATGCAGATATTGAGAATGGAAAACACCAATATATGCAGAAAATGTGAAGAGGATGAAGAGACTCCAATTCACATATGGTGCCAATGCCCTGCCCTGTTGGGAACTAGGCTCAGATACTTGGAGAGACATACAGTAAAACCAGAAGACATAGCCACATATCCAGTGAATGACAACCCTGGTGAACTGTACTAAAGGGACTGGGTTGGGAAATGGGAGATAGCACAAATGCTAACGGGAACTGCTTGTAAATAGTCTCCGCCTTTGAAAAAAAAGTTCCTTGGAGCATTTTCCATCGAAATTCCGGTAGAACAAGGACAGCATTTCCATCCAACGCCTGTGCTCTAAAGAATCTATCAAACGGACCGTCCATTTATGCGTAGAATCGAGGGTTTCTCTCGAGGCTGCCAAATTCAACCGTGGGGCGCACTTTCGATTTGTAAAGGGTTAGCAGTTATGTACTATTGAGTCTCTACAGTAAGCCAAGCCAAATATAAACCTGGCATCAATGGAGCCCGCGTACCTGCTGAGCTGGTCACTTAGAGTTACACTAAGCATATCAATGAGGAAGGCCTGTTCAGAAGATTGCTTACGTTGAAGTAGACTAGATTTAATTGACACTTCTATACGTGTGTCCATTCAGTGACCTCAAATGACTTGTGCTTTGTATGTGCCAAGGTCTGACTGGACACCGAACAAGATAAGGTAATAGTCACGTTCGCTCGTAAACATGAATATCGTTAAAACCGTTCGAATCGGATTTCCGATTTCGATACAGTCAATTAGATAATGTCACTGGTAGTGATGGACATAATCGAAACATGTTGTGAGAGTAAAACTGGTTCGAACTCGAAATGACTATTAGAAGTTTATTAATTTAAGTTTTATTAATGTTTATTTTGTCAATTTTGCCGGGAGCACGCCAAATATTATAAATTAGTGCATATGGTGCAAAAACTATAAATGACGATTTATTTTGTTTTCACAAAAAAAATTGTCGAAAAAAGTTAAGATCGTTGGATTCGCAAGTCGCATGTGCGCGTCATAGTTAAATTTTTCGGTTGCCTCGCGTACGGAGCACAAAATATCTGAAAAAACCCTTGACTCAGTGCAGAACGCCCCATTCAACATTTCAAATTTCATTTTGCGATCCTTCCCTTGCAACTGTACAGAACGGTCCCGATGAGAAAGATTGATTATTCTCCGTACCAAATTTTTTAAATAACTCAATATCCACTTTTTATCATTCAAAATTTGCTTTAATATATACCTGCATTCAAGAAAGCAATAAAAATGCTCAAACGCGTGATGATTAATTTCTTAATATCGTGTACTTCTTGTAAGTATTTTTTGATGATAAGTATTTATGATTTTTCAATAATGTCTGAGCAAAATAAGTGTGTAAAAAAAACTTAAATGTTTTAGTTTGTTTTGTAAGACAAAATGAGGTATTTTCGTCAGAATAACATAACACATACTCGGATTTTTTTAAAGTAAAATTAAAATTTTGGAAAGTGGCTTTTCTAGATGTATTGATTTATTTTACTGAATTATATGATTTGAAATGTGTGTCGTGTAATATAATATTTCGTTTGAAAAGTTAACAAATCTGTCAACGACCAACGGTATAACCTTATTGTATTAAAAATGACCTCGGTTTTTCAAAATTAAAAAAAATTACTTAACCAGATAAAATAACAATCTTTCGAAAACAAATTATGTTTTTTGGTAAGAAAGAGTCAATATGTCTAGAATTTGATTTAAAAATAATGAATTTTCGGTATTCTCTCGTTATACCCTCTTAACATTCGTTACGTGAGAACGGGTCGTTTAAGACTCGTTCTTCGTTCAGCGGCTGGGCTATGTGGAATTAATGTTTAAAAAAATCCAGAGCTCACAAGGTGAAAACCCGGCCTGGGTCAATATATTTTATTTATGTTGTGTGTGTATTTTTTAACTAATACAAATTAATATAAAATCAGCAGGTGAAATCCCACTAGGTACTACGATTTCAAAGACGAAAACCAATACACACTACAAAAACTTCAACAGTTTTCAATGAAAATTAGAGATGGCAGCACTTAATTTTGTAGTCAAAGTGTGAAGAAGGGGTGAGAGACTCCGACTGGAGAGATAAAAAAGGTCTCCATCAACCAGTGTTTGGGCTAGTAGGTGGGCAAACACGTGTGCCGCCAAGACCTAGACAAACCTTACGCCGTGAAAATGTGAACCTCTGCTAAGTCACCAAACGTAGCAAAATACTTAAGGTGACCTTTGGCAGGGGTGTTGGTTCTCCAATAAATGGTTGCCGCCTCCGAAATTGATTTACTGTGCAGTTTGATCGCTATTTAAATTTAAAAGAGAATATAGATGGCGGCACTTTCGCTTGTAGCTCGCACTTGGAGTCAATGTATACAACAGACGTTAGTGTATTAACAATATAAATAATTAAATAATGTATTCGGATCGGTAGAAACTCTCAATCACCATGATGAAAGATCGCTTAAGAGGAACGGCTGCGTGGCCGGTTTCATACAATACGCAGTTTTGGACTTGAGGCCAAAATACTCCACCAAACTGAAAAATTATTTTTATAATTATAAAAAGGTATGTCAAATATCTAGCTCGGACAGGAGCTACTTTTTTTTTGCTTTTAAATGACGACATATAGATAATTAAATAAATTAGTTTTGGTTCATTTTGGAAGCAACTTTGGAATTATTTTGTGAGTTATTAAAATTATTAAAAAATTCTGCCTAATCATTAGTTTTAATATAATGAAACATAAAATAATAAAATGTTAAAATGGGTTTCTTTGGGTAGTAAATAAGACACAAGTTTTTGTTCCGATGTAAATAGGTAATTGGTAATTTAAATTTGCACGCATTAAAATTGTTTAAAAAATATTTATATATATATAATATTTAAAAAAAAAAAAACTTATCATTTTTTTAAATATGTTTACATTTACTCGCAAATAACTGTCCAAGTTGCCTCTAAATACATAAATTATTAAAATATTTCATAGTCTATATTTTATAATTTAAATCAAAAATAAATAAAGTTGCTCCTGTCCGAGATAGACATTTGACATACCTTTTGATTACAAAAATTATTTTTCAGTATGGTTAGGTATTTTGGCTTCAAATCCAAAACTACGTTTTGTATGAAACCGGCCGCGCAGCCAAGAGCCTTAAAAGTGCCTGGAGCAGTGTTCAAATCTTAATATATAAAACAAAGACGGGTTAGTTACACCATTTATAACTCAAGAACGATTGGACCGATTTTTATGATCTGTTGATTTGTTGGATTTACATTCACGTCCCGACTAACAGAATAACTATTAAAACATCGGAAAAAATCACGGGAAAAATAATTATGAAGAAAATATTTATTTTCATAAATTTTGTATGGAACAGCTTTTTACATAATGTGCGTTGGTCGATATAATTTGAATCAATTCGAACAGCTAATAAATTAAACACAACATTTTTTGATTCTGAGGCGGTACGAAGTTTGCCGGGTCAGCTAGTTTAAAATAAAATCGTGGTTTTGATGGTGAATATTTAAAACCATGATAACCTATGGTATTGTCTTATACTTTCTTGGGGTTAAACAAATGAAAATATTTAACGTCGCTGTTATTATTAAGGGTCTCCATGTTGTATTATAATTAATGAACATGTAAAAAAAAATTACCTTATTTTCATGTCAAAAAGTTTCGGAAATCATAAAAAAACACAGAATGTGCCCATGTACCTAGACACGTTATCATGTTATAATTATTGTAATTATTTTATAAGAAAAAAATAAGAATATATAAAATCCTTGAGCCGTGTTCTCAAGAAAACATGGTATCCATTTTAATGAACATCAAAGAGAACGTCTAAATTCTCGTAATGGACCAAGTTCGGTGTAACTTCTTTATTTTAATAAAAGCTTTGTATTTCGAATGGATACCGTACCCCGAGCAGAGCCGGACCTATAAAATATTATGCGTCTTCGTTAACAGTCCTTGCGCCCAAAAAAGTATGTTTCTAATTTTCTCTTATTTACTAAATGAAAACCAAAATTTCCTTATAAATCACAAGATTTGTAAGTAAGTACTAAAATACCTACTAAACAAATATCGGAATTTTGAAATGCTGTAAGGACAAGAAATCAAAAAATGAGCACATACATCATTTTTGTTTTTTTTTTGTGTTTCGATCTGCGTCGTGGAAAAATTTCTAGGAAAATATTTGTGTTCTCTGCGACATACACTTTAAAAAGATTTCTTTCTGAAATATTAAAATAAATTAAATACTGGTAGTAAAGAAATTCACAAAATTTTTTTGAGAATTATGAAAGATCTAGTCGATGTTATTTTAAAATAAAAAATCATAATTATAATGACTTCGAGATATGATTTATTGACAAAAATTAAAAAATTTCGTTTCGACCGAAACGTACCGAAATTCTTTCTTGAGCATATGCTTAATATCATTGATCTGAGTGCGGTCAATGCCAAGAACGAGAGTCAAAAGGTTATATATGTGTAATTGAATATTTACAAGATTAAAAAGGCCAAAAAATTGGTTACTTAAGATTTAATTTGTTTACAGATTTGAAATATTAACAAATAGCTTCTTCCCGCGACTTTGTCTGCGCAGGATTAGTACTTCTATTATCCTATTTTCTTTTCCTAGGTCCATCTATGTTTATACCAAAATTTTTAACCTATTTATTTAAAATATTTATAATTCTTGATTCGATTCAAAGTATTAGGCGAGTACTTTAAATAAATTCACTAATTTTCTAAAACAGAATATTGATTTAAATGAAATTTTATTGTTTTGCAAAATGTCATTGTCAAATTTTGATATTTTCTATTAAGCAATAATTATTATTTATAATATATTAAAAATAGCTAGCTTTATAAAGCCTATATGTTATTCTGACGTATGGGCTTTATTATTGTAAAGTTTCATTAAAATCCATTCATTAGTTTTGCGCGAAAGAGTAACAAACACACATACATCCATTCAAACTTTCGCGTTTATAATGTTAGTAAGATATATATTGCAGCAACAAAATGAAAGAAAGTTATCAAAGGCGCCCCGTTTAAAATTCCGCCCGATTACATTAACCAAAGCGCCCACGGTAAATCCGGCCCTGTTTCAAAGCTACTGTAGAATTTAGCGCACCTAATCTGTACAAATGACAGCGAATTAATCCAACCACACGTTTTTCCATCGTTTTTCGGCTGAAATATGACTACAGTGGGAAACAAGCGGGTAGAGGCTACATTTTTTCTTATTTTATCTCGTACGGGAATCTCTTTTGATTAGTTGGGTACTGAGAAAAACGTGGAATAATAAATATTACCATTGAAAAAAGCAGAATTTTTTCATTTTATATTTTATTCGGTTTAACCCCTTTAACCCCTTTAACCCTCAGACCCCGAACATATTTTGTTAGATGGTCAAATCATTTCCACAATACAATAAAATCCAAATAAATCAAACATTTCTGAACGTATCCAAAAAGTAAAAACTTTTTGAAAATTGATTAAATTCGCTTTAAAATTGTATAATTCGAAATAGACATACATTTTTATTAAATTAAAAACGCAAATATAAAAATCGTTTTAAAAATGGCTCACCTTCCGATTTTTCAATTTAATTTTTTTTTTAAAAATATGAATACCGCACAAAAGTCTCAACTGCCCCGTCTGGAGCCAGTGAAGGTAGTGGGGGGAGGGGAAGAAGATGGGAAAGAGGAAGTTCGGGAAGTAACTATCTACTCAGGTCTGGTCATCAAACACGGCTAAAGCCATTTCAAGCAACATTTCAATTCTGTATGGTGGTCTTATTCCAGGGCGATACTGAGAGTATCTTCTAGTCTGGTTAAGCTAAAATTACTGAATAAAATAAAATCAAACACATATTCCTATAATTAACACTTTCTTCGCCTTACTTATTGTCGTTTCGTGTGAAAATTATTAATAAAAAAATCCCAAAATTTCATGATTTTTTATTTTCAAATTAAAAAATTAAAAAATTCATTATATTTAAAAACATTTATATCCCGGTTAGGGGCGTTACCTTTTAATTTTTCTGTGTCTTGTCCCGTTTCATGTTTCTTTTATCTTCTTCTTCTTCTTCTTACTTTGCATTGTCCATTATAGTTTCTTCGGTTCTGGGTATCGCTTTTATCCAGGACGTGTCTGTAGAATTTTGTTGCATCGAATCATCCAGGAGTTCTTTGGTCTTCCTCTGGATGTCTGTCAATTACCAGAAAGCATATAGTAATTTTAAGAATTTCCCATAGGTAGATACTTCTCGATATAAATAATATGATAAATTGTTTTCCGCGCTTCAGTTCTATCCCGTATAATAAATACTTGTAAAGTATCTTGACGTATCAAAAATATTGGAAACAATTTGTAACGTGAAGTTCTACATACTATAATACCATCAATCAATAATCATTCTTCATTGAAATGTCTCGAAGAAGTTTTTTTCTCCCTTTATCATATTCCAGACGTATTGACTCTTTTTTACAAAAAACATAAACTAATTTCGGAAGATTGTTATTTTATCTGGTAATATTATGTTAAAAATTTTTGAAAACCAAGTTTATTTTTAATTTAATAAGGATTTACCGTTGGTCGTTGGCAGATTTCTTAAATTTTCGAACTCAAATATTGTACTTTAAAACACATATTTCAAATCATATAATCTTACAGTAAAATAAATCAATACAGTAACTAGTTAACCTACATTTCACAATTTTAATTTTAGTTCAAATAAAATCATTAAAAAAATCCCAGTATGTGTGTTGTGGTGAAAATACCTAAGTTTGTCTATTTGTTTACGGTCTTACAAACAAAACAAAAAAACACATTTTTTTACACACTTCTTTTGCTTAGACAGTATTGAAAAATCATACATACTAACAAGAAGTACACAATGGTGTAAAAATTATCATCACGCGTTTGAGCATTTTTATTGCTTACTTGAATGTAGGTATAATATTAAACAAAATTTTGAATGAAATAAAATCACTATTGAGTTATTATTTAAAAATTTTGGTATGGAGAATAATCAATCTTTCTCATCGGAACGGCTCTGCACAGTTGCGAGGGAACGATTGCAAGTTGAAATTTGAATTCTCGCCCGTTGGTTAATGTGCCTTAAAGTGTTGAACATCCCTCCATATTAGCAACGAAATTTTTGATAAAGTATTCCGACATCTGAGAAAAAATCATATTTCAACAAGGCAAGTCAATATTACAGCGCTGTAATATAATACGGATGTAATTTTTTTTATGTAATTTAAGGGGAAAAACAGAAAATACTAACCTTGTATGTTGATCTCTGTAACGTGGGAGGCCTCCCAGTAATTTTAATCCACTTAAAATAACATCAGAACAATTTTTGCAATTATCAAATATGTCAGTTGTCAACTTTACACGGTAGAAATCACAAATGTTATATACCACATGTGACAATAATATTTTCTAAATAATAGGTACATTTTAAACTGCACAATTTTGTACAAAAAGACAACTGAGCGCCATCTGTGATCCATTGTGGCCGATCACGATAATTTTGCAGTTTTTTAACCAATACATCTTAGGGCCGGTATATCAGTCTTTGCTAAGGAGCACATTCCTCGCTCAACTTAAACCGCCAAAATCGGCCGCTGAAGCCGTGGTAAGCCGCAGAATAGTTCCTTTGCTAGACGCTGTAGCGCTATTGGCAAAAACACATCTTCCATCTGTCAGATTTCACATTGCTTCGGTTTCGATCTGCTATGTACGGACGCAATAAATTACATTGGAGGAATAAGTTTACCTATCAACATGGAATTTCGAACTTTCTTCGAGTGATGACGATTTAGACATCGTTTGACGTTTGGTTGTTTTATAATAACCATAGAGTCCATAGATACTTACATAAATAAATTGGTTCGGCATAGAAATGACTAAAATTATCACAGAATAAACGTTTAAAATTGGTCAACTCTAGGATTACGACTGATATACGGATTGTGTGCTAAGCCATGCTGAGCTCCACATTCCTTCAAAGTCGAGCTTTAGACCAACTGATATACCGGATCTTAGTGTCTCTTATAATCCAAAGAGACCGCCAAATCACCACTTTTGCAATATACATTTTATTTATTTTTCGATCGTTTAAAAAAAACATATTACAATGCCTAACCACTGTGCTTCGTCTTCAATCCGTCCACCTTTAAAATAAATTAAACTATAAAATGTTTGAAGCCACGTAAAATTACAAGAATTTTCTGTATTCAGTATACCTACAGCAAAGTAATGCTTTCATTTTGTTTGATCGCTTTGCGTGACGATACAAAATTAATTCATGTATACTTTCCGGGATAACTCGTAAAACTGTAATGGAAAATCGTAAAACGTAAAGTTACTAGGGGGGAAATATTTAGCAAGTAAAATAGCACAATAAATACATAGTGGCTGTTGAAGGAAACCCAGATTACGTATGTATCTCATACGACATTCTTCCCAACTTAGCGGAATATTTCAACAGGAATTTACGTGATTTGAATCAAAACCGCTGGATTTTGTAAAGTTTCTGGGAGGAATTGGTGAAAAATGCTTTTTTTCCATAATATTTCTATTTTTATTTTAGATTTTCATTATTTATTTTTTTACTTTTTTTATCATTTTGCATTTTGTTTTACGTTGTTCATTTTTATCAAAGATGAAATATTATTTATTTTATTTTACTTTAAATAGTACAAATAAATAATAAGTAAGCCGTTGGAAAGTATTTAGAAAATATTATAATATTTTATTAAAGAAGTGGAAAAAAATTGCATTTTTAAATGCTCAAAATTTTGATCTCCGGTGACTTTGAAGAGCGTTACGAGAGGCGTAATATCGGGCATTACGAACGTTACGGAGGCGAACGATAATAAATTAAAATGAATTTTGAGGTTCATTCCTCACAATCTAATCGTAATAACAGTGCTCAATTCCGTAGTAATGACGTTTGGAATGGGTGCTGGCATTTATGCTGACAATAGTTGTGTTGTTGTTTCTCACATTCTAAACGTTAAAATCTAACTAATGACTAGCACTTTTTGGATTGGAATTTTTTTAATTTCCTGCTGTAATTCGCTCTCTAACTAGAATCCGCATCAAAAAAGTTTTATTTTAAACTTTGTAATAATTAAATCAACAATCCCATTCCAAGTGTAATTCCCATAATAAAATAATCAAATTTTCGTTTAGAGTGTGCGAACTCAGTGCATCGAAACGACTGATTTGTCACGATGATTGTTAACATTCCAAAAGAATCTTCAATATAGATTCTTATACACTTTTAGAGGCAGGATGCATGTCTCCTGAGTGAGGAGATTTTTGGGCCTCCAGTTGGAAGAGGAGATATCGGTGAGTCGTGATATCTCCGCGCGTGCTAGTCGGAATAATAAACACTGTATGATGATGATGATGATGTTTATTTATAATATTTACATAATGCACTATATACAAATGAAGACAGTATTTACATATGCACCGTTATACAAATTCCGACGTGGGACTGCTGATGTGTTTCGCGGCGGCCGGTTGCCGTGAAGACCGATGAAGAACGACTGCTGGATTTGGCTTGCTCGAGCCCTTATATAGGGCCGAGCCTGGTACGAGAACGGCAGGCGAAATCGTGCACACGCTAGAAGTTTCTCGATATTGCAGCGCAGCGCTGTGTATTATGTGACCCAAATCCGAGCTCTTTCCAGAAGGTGGTCAGTAGGCGCGCAGTACTAAACATTGCGAGTACCTAAGTAGGTAGCGTATGCAGTGCGATAAGGCACAGCTACATGAGTAGGTGAATCGCTACACACTGATGATTGGAATGGTTTTATTCGATGCCAGGAAGAAAATTAGATTAGATTACTAAATAAGTATTTATTTCAGTCGTGTGGTCTAAAGTACACTCGTATTTTTTTAATAAATATTTTCATCGGATTTGATATATTGAAAAAAAATATTTGACAATTTCTGTCTATTTTAATAAAATTAACGCAAACCAGTGAAAAATCACAGGATAGTCTGCAGCCTTGACAAATAATTCAACCAATAGATATTTTTTTAATGATTCAACCTTCCAGCACTAGTTTCCTATAATAAAACATATTTCCCTTCCATTCTTCTGTCTATAAAATTTTTAAGGTGCGACTGAGTTTGTACCTTAATATTCGTAGATATTATAGCATTGTACTTTTGACAATCAGTTATAAAAACCACAAAGAATTTTATGGTATCCATTAATAGTTACGGAAATAATGGTTTCTTTTATAGAACATACTTATCTTTCTGGTGGCCGGATTTGCCGAGTAATGATAAACAACTTTTCTTTTGACAAACGATGGTTAACTATGTAAAAAACATAATGGAGGTTTAACAATTTTTTAAATTTAAGTTTATATTTCAAATATCCGATCGTTATATATAAAAAGTTTCTTCTAGATATTTCAGAAAGTCAAAGCTTAAGAGGGTATTACCAGAGAATACCGGAAATTGGTCCCTTTTAAATCAAATTCTAGACGTATTGACTGTTTTTTACAAAAATAAGATTGTTATTTATCTGGTACACGCAGTTTTAAAATTTTGAAAAACTAAGTGTATTTTTAATATACCGATGGTCGTTGGCAGATTTGTTCAATTTTCAAACGATAGATTCTATATACAACCCAATTTTCAAACCATATAATCATACAAAAAATTAAATCAATACATAATCTAGTCTACGCAGAACGTGTTTTGTGACGAAAATACCAATTTTTTTTCTATTTATTTAAGATCTTTAAAACTAAAATATTTCAAAAAAATTTTACACTTTTATTTTGTTTAGACATTTAAAAAAAATCATAAATGATATAAAAATACTTACAAAAAATACATGATATTTAATAATTAATCATCGTGCGTTTTGAGCATTTTTATTGCTTACTTGATTGTAGGTATATATAAAAGCAAGTTTTGAATGAAATAAATCGATATTAAATTTCTAATTTAAAAATTTTGAAACGGGAAATAATCGATCTTTTTCATTGGAACCTACACTACAGTTGCAAGCATTTTTAAACTTTTTTTCTCAGCTACTGTTCAATCGCTCTTAAGTCAAAAGTTAAAATTTTTTTATTAATAAAGTTGTGAAATTGCGTTTTACGATCTCTGTTTTATAATGCATTTAAGATGTTTTGATTTTTGATGAATCTATTTTATTTTTCCATCGTATATCATTTGTAAAACACTACTTAGTAAAAGTTTACGAACCCCGGAACTCACCGTTCAAATATTTTTTCTTGCAAATAACAAAATAGTTGAATCCTATAAAAAAATTAGGTAATTTCTTTGTTCAGAACGATTGGAATGGTCATTATAGGTACATTGATTTTCAATATGGGAGCACCGCCGCCCTGGAAACCATTTATTAAATAATCAACACCTCGGTCATTGGTCACCCCAAGAGGTTTGCTTCGTTTAATGACTTAGCAGGGATGCCCGGGTTTGTGGGATGAGGTTTTTATAGATATTTGCCCACCAACATCATGGCAAGCTGGATCGGGAGAGAATGGTTGAAGGAGTATCTTTGACCTCTCCAGCCGAATTCTCTCGTAACATCGCCTTGCACTATAGTGGGAGGGAAAGATTCATACGTTTTTATTTTATTTTTTATAGTGAACACCTCACAAGAGTCCCAACTGCTCCCGTCTGGAGCCAGTGAGAATATGGCATCCCCAACTGGGGTATGTTGTGAGGCTGAAGGTAAGCGGAAAAGGGAAGGAGATGGGGAAGAGGAAGGTGGGGAAGTACCTAGCTACATTCATATCTAGTCACTAAACACGGCTAAAGCCATTTCAAGCAACGTTTCAATTATGAATGGTGGTCTTACACCAGGGCGATATTGAGAGTATCTTCCACTCTCGAACGTGCTGCAAATATAGTATATATTATTTTTATTAATTAATTGTGAAATACAACAAATAAATTAAATAAAGTTTATTTGCGAACGCCGGGTTTTAACCCGCGACCTTCGGAATGGAAGTCCAAAGCCTTGCCCCTGGAGTACACCGGCCGTATTTCATTCATTGACATACTGACCCCCCAGGTTATACCATTTTTATTCCCAGAACTTTCTCTCCTTCCTTTCCTAAAAACAACCTCCACACAGCATCCCCAAAAATAGCGTAGGCCCTGAGGAGAATTATTTTCTTCATGGCCTCCTGTGTGGAGCTAATGTAAAAAAAAACTTATTTTGCGTACATAAATTATTAGAATGTAAAATATGAAAGTTGAAAGAAAAACATATTTTTGTTCATACGACATTGCTGATTTGTCGATTTATTTATGATTTATTGCTTAGATCTTCGAATAAAATTCAGATTTCGTTATGATTTAACAAAAAATTGATCGCAATTATAGTCGATGTAAGATCTATCCACTCCGTCCCTGGCACAAGTTCAAATATTCCTGAACATTTTTACGAGTACGACGGGATAGGGTGTTCAATGTTCATAAAGAGATTACCGTTTGATCGGATAACGTGATCTTCAGTGCTTAGACCACCAGAGAGATAAACCATACATACCTAATAGAAACAAGGGAGGTGGGCCGTGAACCCTTGTTTATTTCACCTAAGCCCCCAGAAGTTTTTGACATGATATTATATTATACGTAGTACATCTTTTTTGAAAAATTACTGTTCAGTCTAAAAGTAAGGTCTCCTATTTTTTTCTCATTTTAATTGTTAAAGAAATTAAAATGCAATTTCAATGATTGAAAACCACAGTATTGACTATTAATTTTTTAAATTTTCAATATAATCTCCGTCCATTTTTACAGTTTCGGCCCAATTTTTAACAAGGGCATATTTACTAGAGATTGTTTTTTCTGTGACTTGGAAAAGTGCCTTTGAAATTGTCGTATGATTTTTACCTTAGTATAACATTTAAAAAAAGGAACGGAGTTAATCAAGGAAATTTATATAAAAGAGATTAACCGATAAAATAATTTTGTAGATATGCACGTAAGCTAAATTTCACCACACTTCTTTCTAAATGAAAAGATAATATCTTAAACAAAAAAATAATTTTAATAACCCACATATTTGGGACCTAGGATTCAAAGTATAATTATTTGTTTGCAAGCTTTATATATATTACATATTTGACCCTCCACCCTCCAGGTGAAATTATTTCTCAAGTTATGCTTCTTAGGGTCTTTGGGACCCAGCGATATTTATTATTTTCCTTATATACGTTATTTTATTTATTCTTTTCATTTATACATATTATTTTGTAATCAAAAATCACGAAACATTTTCGGCTTCTTCCTTTGGTAGAAGAGAATTATGTGCTCTTAAAAATATTTATTTCTCCAAACTTCGGCGTCATTTTTAATTAAATGAAACAACTTACTTTGTGTGCACCACCATATATTCATTATTACCGTCATGTTTCGAAGATAGTAAGAAAATGAAATAACAAAAGAAACAAACAAGCATAGACTAAAAAGAACTATAATAAAACTATTTTAAGTAATTCACCTCTCTCTATAATATAATAGAGAGATAATTATTACAGTAGATACTACATAATATTATATGTAATTACAAAATATATCATTACATTTTATGCAGTTTGGAACACGTTTAATACATTTTTATGAGTACTGCAGGAATGAAATAATACGTTTTCTTGCGATATTTTGTGTATACATTTTACACGTGAAAAAAACATTTCGTTGCCTTTGTGTTTAATTCTCCAAACGACCATTTGGAAATTTTACAGAAGGAGGAAGTTTTCTTTCTTTATTTCAATCAAACATTGTGATAGGTGTTTAAGATGAAGCTATTTCCCGTAAAGGTAAATGTCTCGTTAGTTTAAATAATTCTTTATAAAGTGATTCATTATCATTTTTGATACTTTATTTATAATTTTTAAATGAAGATTAAACATAAACTAAATTGGAGATTGGACAATTAAGCACTCAGGCGACGATTTGTACCAGAATGCAAGAGGATCAAAGATGGCAGTTTACTCGGAATCATGGTTTTGTTCAATCTATAAATAAAATATAATATTATAAACGCGAAAGTTTGTATGGATGTATGTGTGTTTGTTACTCTTTCATGCAAAATTTACTGAATGGTTTTTAATGAAACTTTACAACAATATAGCTCATACATCAGAATAACATATTGGCTATAATTTATAAAGCTAACTATTTATTTTTAATATATTGAAAATAATAATTAATGACATTTTGCAAAACAATGATTGTTAAATCAAAATTCTATTTTAGAAAATATTTAAATTAGTGAATTTATTTGAAGTACCGCCTAATACTTTGAATCGAATCAAGAATTATAAATATTTTAAATAAAAGAATTTTGGTACAAACGTAGATGGGACCTACATAGGAAAATAAAATAGATTACTCGAAGTATTAATCCTACGCAGACGAAGTCGCGGGCAAAAGCTGGTTGTTATTAATTCAAATCTGTAAAAAAATTAAAACTTAAGTAACCAATTTTTGGACCTTTTTAATCTTGTAAATATTCAATTACACATATATAACCTTTTGACTCTCGTGCTTGGCATTGACCGCACTCGGATCAATGATATTAAGCATCTGCTCAAGAAAGAATTTCGGTATCTAGAAGAATTTGTAAAAGTTGAAATTACTTTGGGCATGCGGGCACGCCTACATCGGTTGAGTCTTTTGCCAAAGATTTTGATGAATTCGTAAAAGGCGCCAAATAACATTTGATCGAAACTTTGAAGCGATACGTATTTCCGTACGACTGATTCCAATAAGAGCGCCATTGCCGAAACAGGAATGCCTCTTCTCTTTACTGAAAAAGTTTTCTTTCGAACGTTTCCTGAAATTGTTTCCGTGAAAGATTTAAATCGGGAGCATTTCAGATTATGGAATTCTGATTAAGATTGTGCTGGAGATTAATATTACAAATTATAAGACAACAATAAAAAATAAATTATTTTTGCTATGACTTACTTCCTCCAACCAAATAACACTCTCTTCTTGGGGATGCAATAGGAGGAATTTGGACGCTTGCGTTCTACTCAAATAAAAATGGTGTTAATTTTTTTTTTAAGAAATTGCGATTAAAAAATACTCAAACTTTTTTTTACTTCACACAGGAGGCGCTTTGGGGAAAATGATTTATATCGTGTTCTATGTCCTAGGTAGGCAAACGCATTCGATGCTAAGACCTAGACAAACCCCACCTCATGAAGCCTGGCACTAAACGTAGTGAATCACTTGGGGTGACCCTTTTCTATTGGTGGTTGACTATAGTCAGGAAAATCTTATCTCACTTGTATCAATCACGTAGGTTTCGAAGCTCTATTTTTATTTCAAGCTTTCTTTCTTGATAAATTAATTATTATCTTTCACAGTGTCAAAATAATTTTATTCAACGCATTTGTCCATCTTTTTTGTCCGTGATTTTGCACAAGAGCCCAAATTCCTATGGCCAGAAGGACTATGGCATCTTCTACTAAATAGTACCACATTTTTTGTGTAAACTCCACACAGGAGGCCCTGACGAAAATAATTTCCCTCTGGGCCTATATGGCCCTCTGGGCACGGTTAACATTTGTCACATTAGAATGGGTCGCTTCTACAACTCGTTCTTGAGTTCAACAGCTAGGCTGTGGAACGATTTGCCGGCCTCTGTGTTTCCTCCTTCCTACGACATGGGTCTCTTCAAGACCCATGTTCACTCCTTCCTCTTCTCAAAAAGACACTCCATCCAGCATCTTCAAAGATGTCATAGGCCCCGAGTGAAATTATTTTCCTCAGGGCCTCTTGTATGCGGTTAATATAAAAAAAATAAAAATAAACGACAACTTTCATATTGCCCCAATATACCAATAGGCGATGCCAATCAAATCCTTTTCGCTCTATACGAAGGCAGTCTAACTTCTAATTTATAATAATTTTTAATATAATATCGTTGAATTTCATCACATCAAGTCAATTTTAAATATTTACCTATTAAATGTACAAGCGCCCAATTCAAAATAGAATTTCATACACGAAATAAGGGCGCAAATTAAAATTTCATTAGATACGAAATAATTTGAAATATTTCGATTAAAAAATATACCCTCATTGGTTAAAAAACTCGAGGCTTTTTTGCCCAAAATCTTTGAAAATTTTTAAACGATTTTGCACCAAATCTTGATTGGATTCTGCTTGTTTGTGTAAAAATTAAGATTGGATAGGTAAGTTAAGCCCATTACTGTAAAACTCTTTGAACTTTCTGATGATATTGTGTTTTAATTTTGAAGTCAAGGGTTATTCAGTAATCTTATTGAATTTGTCTGATTAAATTTTAATATTTTAAAGTTTTAATGGACTTAAAGATTCTGTCAAAAAAAAGATATTTACATTATAGCGTCGAAACAAAACACATTGTAAACAATTTGAGTACAAATTTCTCATATAAATGTGTTTAAAATAAGGTTAAGAATTATTTTGGTAACAAACAACAATGTCATGGTGTTTGGTAAAATTGGGTGCATACAAACAAATGGAAATATTTAAATTTTGAAGGCAGAACAAAGTCACATCAAAACAGTTGGAAGATTTTATTTGGTTTATTATTTATTTAAATTAAAACAAATAACTTTGATTAATCCACTAATATAATCACAATTACCTACATGTTTCAAAACCGATGGTTTTTTCGTCAGGGTAGTAATGACATTAATAACAAAATAAACAAACAATTATAGACTAAAAAGAACTATGGACAAAAATATTTTAGAGAGAGGTGATTAATTAATTAAAAATATCGTAAAAAACAATTATTTGAAATTAAATATAAAAATTATTTTAAAAATATGAAAAATTACATTATATAAATTATCAAAACATAATAAAGATGTTTAAACAACAAAAATAAATTATTTTAAATATAATTATTAATAAGAAAATAAATTTAAGAGATGGCTATTTTTAAAAAATATTTTAATATATTAACACAGAAATAAATATTATAAAACAAATTGCAATCAATAACGGTTATAATACTAAATTAATAGACAATATGTTAAACAAAAAATATAAGAAAAAGTTTATTAACTCTTATGTTTATCCACATGTGATTGACAATAATAATAATTGGAGAAAAATATTATTTTTAAATAATAATACTTCAAATTTATTAATTAAAAACATGCCAGATAATATTAACCCAGCCTTTTACACAAATTAAAAAATTATATTTTAAATAACAAGGATAAGGGTGATTATTTGAACAAATCTGGAGTTTATAAATTAATGTGTAATGATTGTAACTTTTTTTATATTGGAAAGACTTCTAGAAATTTTAATATTAGAGTTAAAGAACATCTAAGGTGTTTGAATAATAATAATTATTCTGAATTTGCCAATCACATTTTAGAAACAAATCATTCTTTTGATATAAATAAAGGGTTAAAAATTTTACACACAAACTCAACAGATTTACAATTAGCAAACTTAGAAATTTTAGAAATTAGAAAAAGTGTTAATAGTAAATTAAATATTATTAATAACCAAATATTTTTTTAAAATAGCCATCTCTTAAATTTATTTTCTTATTAATAGTTATATTTAAAATAATTTATTTTTGTTGTTAAAATACATTTATTATTATGTTTTGATAATTTATATAATGTAATTTTTCATATTTTTTAAATAATTTTAATATTTCATTTTAAATAATTGTTTTTTACGATATTTTTAATTAATTAATCACCTCTCTCTAAAATATTTTTGTCCATAGTTCTTTTTAGTCTATACTTGTTTGTTTATTTTGTTATTAATGTCATTACTACCCTGACGAAGAAACCATCGGTTTTGAAACATGTAGGTAATTGTGATTATATTAGTGGTTTAAACAAAGTTATTTGTTTTAATTTAATTCAAAATGACGCCACAAAGTGATTTTGCGAAGTTTGAAGAAATATTATTTATTTGTTGGGGATTGATGCATCCAAAAATACTTACGAATTACGGCTACAGATGCAATTGCATTGGACTGTAAATACAAAAAAAAAAATGAGACAGAATGGTGTTTACTGGTGATAATATGTGTCGGAAAAATAAGAAATGCAAGGAAGAGGGATACCCAATCACTTACAAAAGAGTTACATGGTTCCACCGCGATACCTCTAGGTAAATATCGCTACAACAAAGCAAATGAGTACACACTGATAATATGCACTTCCGAGATGGTCGAATTTTTTATTTTTAAAAATCAGATTGCGTACTCGAAAAACTTGCTTCCAAAGTAGTTCCAAATCATCTTGTGTTTTTAAAACAAATGCTCTCGATTTTTCACTATTTTTCCTGTTATTGTTCCAAATTTCAAATGATTTTCCAGCATGGTGATGGTTAGGGAGAGATGTGAGCTAGATAAATTGTATCGCGGTAGAAACTCAGCATATTCTCATTTCAAACCATACAAGGACTATAATTGATTTAAATAAAGTTTTCTTATTATTTATTACGAATTATAATAAAAATCATCAAACATAATTTATGCAATATATTTTTACGGTTGCAATACATTGTTACTAGCCGTGTTGACAAATGCTCCTCACCTGTCGTTCCAATATCAATTCTCTGCAAATATTATTATTTGTTAAATTTGTTAGTTCTACCGTTTCTCAATAGGATTGTTTTAGCTTTTAAAAAAATTGTGATCAGTGGAAAATCACAATAACTGTTATGTTTTTATATTGATCAACTGATCACAATTTGACCATTTTTAATACAAATTCTAGACGTATTGACTCTTTTTTACAAAAAAACATAAATTGGTTTTGGAATAATGTTATTTTATCCAATAAAATCGCATATTTTATATTTTGAAAATCAAAGTTTATTGTTAATATACTAAGGTTATACCGTTGGTCGTTGGCAGATTTGTTAAATTTTCAAACGAAATATTGTATTAATTTTAGTTACATTAAAATCATTAAAAAATAAATCCGAGAAAGTGTTTTGTGACGAAAATACCTTAGTTTTTCTATTTATTTAAGGTCTTACAAACTAAAATATTTCAGATATTTTTTGCACAGTTATTTTGTTTAGACATTATTGAAAAATCATAAATACTTATGATCAAAAAATACACGATAGTGTACACGATATTTAATAATTTATTATCGTGCGTTTCGAACATTTTTATTGCTTACTTGAATGTAGGTATATATTAAAGCAAGCTTTGAATGAAAAAAATCGATATAAAATTTTTAATTTAAAAAGTTTGATACGGGGATTAATCGATCTTTCTCATCGGAACCTCCCTGTACAGTTGTAAGCATTTTTAAACTTTTGTTCTCAGCCGCTGATCGATGGCTGTTAATGGGGACCTTTCGAATTTCGTAAAAACAAAATGACGCTGAATGACCATTTGATGACATTCAGCTGTCATGTCACGCAACTGGCATGTCGAGCCATGAGTCACTGCCTGCATTGCCATGGACAATGGGTTTTTGAGAAGTTGTGTAGTCTGCGGACCATCACATTGACATACACACGATAGCGAGTTTATTTGTAAACTGGTTGCCTCGTGCGCGGAGGCAGTAACGGAAATAAGATCACGAAGGAAACGGTTAGTAAAGATTTCCAGGGAAACGGAAAAATAACAGGCAGTGTACAAATATATTTAGTAGGAGATGGTTGACTAAGTTAAATAAAGCCGTTACATTTGAATTTCCGTGAAACAAAAAAAAAACAAAATCTTACCATGTAACATTCAAAATCAAGTGTAACTCAAAGCTGGTCATGCGGTAATAGATTTAGTATTATTCGTCCATTATCATTATTATTATTATTAAAGTGACCATCCCCTATCTCTGTTTAATTAATTACCCCAAACCCGCCCCAGTGAGCCTTCGCCACGTGACGCACCCACGTGATAAATTCTGCCCGATATGCCTCGTAATACCATCCCACCGTTGTTGTGGATAACGAATTGGGTTTGAAGGCTCGGACCACAAATCAGCCACAAAATGAATGAATTAACAATCCTCCGAATTCTTATAAAATTTGGTTTCAACCGAAGATCAAAAGTTTTCAATTTAAAGGTGGTAGGACTACCGCCGCCCCCCGAAAATCATTTATTGGATAACCAACACATCTGCCATTGGTCACCCCAAGTGGTTCGCTACATTTGATGACTTAGCAGGGGTACCCGGGTTCATGGGGTGAGGTTTGTCCGGGTCTTGAAAGTGTATGCATCGGTACGCCAGCTGCGTGTCAGGCCGGATTGGGAGGGACTGGTTGAGGGAAACCTTTTGATCTCTCCCAGCACATCATTCCTAGAGACACCGACCCCCAGATTCCTACCCACCCCTCATACCTTTTTCCTTCCCAGAACTTTCATTCCCCAAAGATGACATAGGCCCTGAGGGGAATTATTATATATATATATATATATATATATATATATATATAGGTCACCCCAAGTGATTAGCTACATTTAATGACTTAGCAGGGTTCATGGGGTGAGATTTATACATTTTTAACGGATGCGTTTATCCAACTACTGGAAAGAGACTAATTGAGGGAGACCTTTTAAACTCTGGACACTCTCGACCCATCGCCTTGCACCCCAGTTGGAGGGATGGATTCATACGCCCGTAAATCCTAAACACATTGACTCCTAGATTTCTACCCACCCCTTTTATTTATTTTTTCCATAACTTCCGCTTCTTCCCCTAATTCCAAAGATGACATATACCGTGGGGAATTTAATTTTCCTGAGAGCTTCCTGTGAGCTAATGTAAAAAAAAAATCAAGGCTAACCCATCGTCAGCGTAAAAGTCGAAATATATTTTAATGTTTTTATTTCTTACTTATCTTGACTAATAAATTACCTTGTAATAACCATATTTATACAGTTGGCACTCCTACAATGTACCTGGGAAAACTTTAAATATTACGGCTTTGGAGAGGAGTATGTGTATCCTAGAAGATTTCAATGGTCATTTGTAGTCGTGCCAGCAAAGCATATATTCATAATTTGTTGGGAAATTGGGACGATTCTTCCGTTTTTTTATATTATATTTTGGTACAGATCAATCCTGATGAGCTGTAAGCAGCGGACGGCTACACCAAAGCTAACCTCAAAAAACCATGTCTAAGTATACTTTAATAACATATACTAATACAATAAAAAAAGTATTTTTTTTTTTATTTTTTTTTTTTTTATTTTTTATTTTTTTATTTTATTTATTGAATCTATATAATAAGGTTTACATTTTTTTTTTTGGCCTTGCCTGTCTCACTAGGAACTCCTGTGTCGAGACAGACTAGTTTACAAATATTTTCTAATTATAATATGAAGTACATTTTTCAATAAAGCAAAAATATTTGACAAAATTTTCAGGTTGGTAGGTAGTGGTAACAATAATGAGATATACGATTATATTTGGGTGAGGTGACTAATTATTGCACGACCTTTTTCGATGATCCATTGTTTGATCAGGATTTTGTATTTTTTAATATTATTCGATTGTCTTGTTTTGTCAGGTAGGTTATTGTATATTTTAGACGCAATGTATTTGAAATTTCTTTGACCAAATGTTGTGTTTGTTTTAGGTATTTGTATGAGTTCTTTGGTTTTGTGCCGCGTGTTTACAATATTTTGGGTATTTTTATAAAATGTATGTGTTTTATTTTTAAACAGATGAGTTAAGATAGTTTTTGTGTATATTTGTCGAATATCTAATACATTGAATTTGTTGAATATATCTACAGTACTTGTTATTATGGGAACTTTAAGAATAACTTTCATAATTAATTTTTGTGCCTTCGATAATGAATCTATAGCTGATAGTGTTGCACCTCCCCATGCGATTATTCCATATTCAATGATTGATTGACAAAGAGAGTAATAAACAATTTTCATAGATTTGGAATCTAGTATGTTTCTAATGTTTTTGAAAAAATAAACATGTTTTCTAAGCTTATTCGTGATAAGTAGGCAATGTGTATTCCACTTAAGATATTGATCAAATGTAAGACCAAGGTATTTGATATGGTCCGTTCGATCTAGGCAAGGACATTGACAGAATGTATCGTGAATACAAGAACATTCATGTACTTTTATTTCAGCATCTTGATTAGGTTGGCCAACGATATTCATACTAAAAGGAATGTATTTTGTTTTGGTAGTGTTTAGTGCAAGAGAATTAATATCTAGCCATTTTTTAACAGAGTTAATTGATTTCTCAGCCATTTTGTATGCGTCTAACCAAGTGTCTGATTGAATGAGTAGCACAGTATCGTCAGCAAAACTTACAATTTTTCCATCTATCATTAGGTTACAAAGATCGTTTATGTATATGAGAAACAAAGTAGGGCCTAAGACGCTTCCTTGGGGAACTCCGTAGGTTATAGGGAGGGGTTGGCTGAATTTGTTTTCGATTTTGACACTTTGAGTTCGATTAGTTAAGTAACTTTGAAGAAATTCTAGGTCTTTCCCTCTTATACCAATGGTATTTAGTTTATTAATAAGGATGTCAAAGGAGATGGTATCAAAAGCTTTTGAGAGGTCTAGGAAGATAGAAATGCATTTTTTACCCTTATCTAAATTTGAAACAAGAAAGTCTGTAACAGCAATAATGGCATCGGCAGTGCTCTTATTTGACCGAAAACCAAATTGATTTTCGGAGAGTAGCTGCTCGCTTTCCAAAAATGTTTTCAGTTGTTTGGTGATTATTTTTTCAACTACTTTCGAGAGTGAGTTAAGTATTGTTATGGGCCTATAATTGTTAATGTCCACTTTTAGACCACTTTTGTATATGGGTATGACGAGCCCTTGCTTTAATTCATTAGGGAAAATTCCCTGTGATATGCTGAGGTTAATTATGTAAGTGAGAGGTTCCAATAGTTCGTGAACAAGTGTTTTGAGTAAACTTACGGTGATGCCATCCATACCGGCGGACTTTGTGTCTTTTAATGAGTTAATTGTATTCTTAATATCGTCATGTGTAACCGTTTGAAATTTAAATTGTTTAGAAAGGAGTATATGTGTTTTTTCCTGTTTTGTATTAGAATTCGGGGAGGACATTTTGTTTGCTAATTTTTTCCCGACATTAGTGAAAAAGTCATTGGCATGGTTTAGGATTTTTTCTGGATTCTTTGAGAAGTCGACGGTCAGTCCATCAATATTTAGTTGTTTTAGGTCAGTGTTTAAGTTAGGCTTAGTATGAGTAGCTTCACGTAATATGTTCCACATTTCTTTTGGATTACCTTTGCTTTCTTCTATTTTATGTCTATAATATAATTCCTTAGCATTCCTGATGACTTTTGTACATATGTTTCTGTATCTTTTGTAAAAGTTGTTAAGTATAGTGTCAGAAGGATTCAATGAAGTTTTTTTATGAAGTAAGTTTCTTTTTCTTATACAATTTATAATGGTGTGATTAATCCAGGGAGTTAGAGGTTTAAATTTGTGAGGGATTGTTTTTACTATAGAATTAGTGTTATTATTTATTTCAGTTTGTAGTTTGTCTATGAAGTAAGTCCATGCATCATCAGCGTTGGGTATGTGTAGTAAGTTGTGCCAATAATTACAGGAAAAAGATTTTTTTATATTCTCATAATCAACTCGTTTTATGCAATAATAGTGTTTCATTTTTATATTTTTTGATGGTGTGTTTAATGAAATCATAGTGGCATAGTGGTCAGTAATAGTAGATTCAAAAACCAGTGTTTTATATGGATTATTCGTTTTTATCATAATGTGGTCAACACAAGAGCTGGATTCTTTGGTGACCCTAGTCGGGTGATTTATTGTAGATATCAATCCATGGTAACTAAGTAGATTTAAGTAATCTTGGCATTGTGGGTGTGAATTACTTGGTAAAATGTTAATGTTAATGTCTCCGACTAAAATTAAGTGTTTTTTATGCGCAAGTTGTGATAATTTTTCATTTAGGCTTTGTATGAATGGGGTTATATTGTGGTAGGATGGAGATCTATACATTGCTAATATGCATGTGTCACCGTACGATATTTGTAGACAATTTGCACCCGGGATTATTAATTCCAAAGTCTGAACATTCAGTACGTTATTCACATATATAATAATGCCGTCATTCTGATTGTGATGTGTTTTTGTGGAGAAGTGAGTATAATCAGGAAGGTGTTTTGGTACATATAGTTCATTAATCCAACATTCTGATAGAATAATTATATCAAATTTAACCTTTAGATTATTCAGTAAAGTGAGTATTTCTTCCCAATTTTTATTTATGGATCGAATATTATGGTGAAAAATTTTTAGGTTCGTATAGTCTTTCATTAGTAATTTACAAAATTTTATATCTGAAGATACATAATTATTAATTTTATCAGAAGAAATTTTTTCATTATCAAAAATCAGTCTAGCCATTTTTAAGAACAATTTACAATGGAAGTTTATATTTTGAATTGGGAGCCCCGTCACAGTGGCTAAAACTGGGAGTTCGCCCTTTACCCGATAGTAGTACATAGGTAAGATACAAGATTTCTGACAGTTTGGAAACAATCACTGTAAAATGATTTCACAACAATAATTTAGAGCAGTCAGGATCAGGTTTTGTATGGTAAGAGCGATCGGGCCAATGTTCGACATGTGACAGAGCTCATCAACATCCTAAATAATTTTACACAAGTCATCAGAATGTTTAATATATATTATTTTATCCGTGGCTGATTTCTTTACCAAAATTTTTTCGTCTTTGTACCAAACATACGAAAACTTTTTTTCATTGCATATTTGTTTGGTTTTCCATAAAAGTTCTTTGAAATAAGGATTAAGAATAGCACTTATAAAAATCTTTTCGCAGTTAAAGTATTTTAAGGTATCATGGTGAATTTTTTTTCGGTTTACTAGTAGTAGGTTTCTTTTGCGAATATCCGTGAATCTGACACAAATTTTCGGGGGTGCTCCGGGACGCCTGTCGGGGATCCTTTTGGCTTCCAGGATATCTAGGGGAAGAATCTCTACACCTACAGCCGCTGCCAGCTTCTTGACGGTCTCCGAGGGTTGTTCGCCTTCATATGGTGGTATTCCTGCGACCTCTAATGCATCCTCCTTTGAAGTCTGTTCGAGGCTGGCCAGGCGAATTTCGAAATTTTTTATAATAAGGTTTTTTTCATTTAATTCTTTTCTTAAGTTTTCTACCTCCGATACTAAATTTACAATAGTATTCATTTTTGTATTGAGGTCGTCATATTGGCTGCTGATAAAATCTCTAGAAGTTCGTGCATCTTTATTTTCGTTGTCTATTTTTTGAAACATTTCCTTTTTCATGGTCTCAAATTTATTCTCCATCTGCTTCATGAAGATTCCAATGTTGGTCTCACTAGTGTCAGGAATATTCAGTCCTAGACCTTTGCTCCTAGTTTGTTTCTCGGCCATAATTGTTCTGCAACTGTCCCACAATGCCAAAAACCTCAACGATACTCAACTAAGTATATTGAATAATGTTAGTCACAAATGCTAAATCACTGTATAGTTATAATTTTCACTTTAAAGTATCACTTTGTAGGCTTTTGCAACTTGTACACTTTATTTTATTATCAATTTATACGGGAGCAAAATAAAAACAAACATCTGTCATTCAAAGTTATTGTTACCTCTGATTTTATATAAAACCACTTTGTTTATACCTTGATATTGGCTACATTCGCTTCAGATTGGTTTTTCTAATTCTAGAATTCGCCACAAGATGACGCTACTTTCGTTGGACATTTCGTTACATTTCTCCGTGGATGGGCCCCAGGCTAACGTAAATACTGCGCTTTCACGAAATTTCCCTTTTAAAGTAGTTCACTTTCTTCTGAAATGAAGCTGACGACACGGTATCGCTTCCAAGTAAATAAGCACACACTTAACACAACAAATTCACATCGACGGATCTGCCCTGATGATGGACACTGCAACGCTGTCCGAAACGTTGGCTAAAGAAGGAGGTAGCACAACACGGCATAACACCCCAAAAATAAACAACGAGTTTGTTCCAAGTATACAAACATTCTATGCAAAAAATTCTACCTCAAAATTCCACTTTAAAAAGGCAGAGAGGTAAATACCTCACACAATCCTAAAACCCACTCAAAGCAAATAGACATACTAAATATACCTAATTGTAAATTTACGTTTGGACAAAGAAGCTCTGAATTTTATGCAGTATAGTTATATAAAACAAAAAACCTACATTATAGATATGAAATCTTGGCTTAAGGAACTATCGGAAAAATAACCGGTTTATTAAAAACATCGCTATAGAAGATTCTGAAAAAACCTTACCCAAAACATGAGGCTGTACCATGGACTCGCTGAAAACTATCCAAAACATAGTTCCCTTCAGCACAGGATCTCCTAGTGAGGATGACTACGAAAATAATACACATATATTCAAGGGCGGATCCAGCTTTGGCGCCAGGGGGGGTCACCAGGTCAAATATATGAAAACATTATGTTTAACAGTTATCACTAATTAAAGACAAACACAGCATTGGTAACATAACTTATCTTTACGAATATTTAGACATCATTTTGGTGAATAGGTACATTACTTATATTCGGCAAGTTACTATCCCATTACATACATATAAACAATATAATAATATCTTTTTATATCAACACTTAGGTGGACCACTAATCAGTTTTAATTAGTGGTCCACCTAGGTCCTGGACCCAGCCCAGGGGGGGGGGGGGTCATGACCCCCATGACCCCCCCTGGATCCGCTCTTGCGTCTATTTTCTACTTACCTTGAACATTTATCTTCTTTAATGTAAAAATTAAAATATAGTAACTTAATAAATAAAAAAAATTGTTCTTCTTTAGTCCTTCTAGTCTTTTTATATTAACTAAGTTCAATAGTACAATAAATCAAAAGACAAAATCAATTTTATCATACGAGAGGTTCTGTTCAATAATTTTCTTCCTTTAAATGCGAATAATGCTGATATTGAAAATCTTCGACGTATTTTTTAACCCGGAAGCCTTAAAAATTGTCTGACAAAACCGAGATGACATCCAACATCATGTCACGTTGTGACGAGATTGATGATATGCGATGAAGATTGAATTTTATGATGTAGAATTCTTAATATTCTTTAAAGCAGGAATCGGGGACATTTTTATTACAAATTCTTTGTTCCATGTCAACCCAGAATCAACTCAACTCAACACCTCTTTAAAAATTTGTTAACCACTCGAACACTTTTTGCCACATTATGGCACTATTTCCAAAGCCTCGGATTGCTTTGCTGCCACAATGTGGCAAATATTTTCTGGATTCTTTAAAATGTTTTAAAGTAAATGATTTTATAATTTTTTTTTATAAATCCTACGAATATGTGATAATAGACAAAATATAGGCGAATTCATTGGCTATATAGAACTTTTATCAGTTTGCACGTCTCCATATTCGAATTCGGAGGTATAGTTTTTTTTTTATGTGGGCGGAAAAATTTCCTTTTGCAATCCGAGAAAAAGTTTTAAATTGCTCTTTAGCTCCAGTGGTTAAAAGCTAAGATTTTTTTTTAATAATAGGTCATACCCTAACCTAACATAACCTATTTAACCAATTTTTTTATATATTTATTCATAACTTTTAATGACTTTTTAAAGGAGGTGTTGATTTGAATCCATCCGAGTTATCCGGACACCAAATTCTTATGAAAGAATTTGGAAATTTGGATTCAATCGATGTTCAAACATTTTCAATTTGGGAAGCGGGTCTAATACCGTCCCAGGAACCATTTATTGGAAAACCAACACCCGTGCCATAGGTCATCCCTAAGTGGTTCGTTACGTTTTGTGCCTTGTGAGGTTTATCTAGGTCTTGACGGCAAATCTGATTATCAAATTACTGAGTGGTGCTCGGCTCGGGAAAGACTAGTTAAGGGAGAACTTTTTTACCACTATACCGAACTCCCTAGACCCATCGCGTTGTACTGCAGTGGGAGGGATGGATTCATACGTCCGTCACTCCTGGGCACATTGGCCCCCAGATTCCAACTCACCCATTATATCTTTTTTCTTTCCCTTAACGTTCTCTCCTTCCTTTCATTAAAAATTCCCTTTACATAGCATCGAAAACAAGAAAGGCAAAACAAGCCCCGACAGAAATTTATTTTTCACAGGGCTTCCTCTATTTATTTCCTAATGTAAAAAAAACAAATATTTTGTTTTTATTTTGATCAAATTTTTCAAATATCTTTCTTCGACAAATAATGCATCTCATATGCCTGAATGTGTTTTTTATCAGATCTCTGAATAACCTCACCTTCTTCTTATTCTTATTCGTATTTTTCTCCTTTCAGCCTCACAGCTTATCCCAATGTTACTACACTTGCATACATTCTGAAATAAACCATTATAATTTATTTTATTTTATAATTTTTTTTATTTGTAATGTTTATTAAGAATTTCTCCGTGATTTTCATTTTTAGTTCTTTTGGGGTAACTTACCCCAGTTTACCAACCCCTGCTTTAAAGCTATAGATGACACGAGGAAACTTGCGTAAAAAATACGGCGTTTATTGACAGTGAAATATTGCAAATGGTTTCAGGGGTATTGTGGTTGGGGGCACTGAAGAGAGACAGACATGGAAATGTTTTGTAAACGTGTCTGCGTACCCGAAGAAAGCGCAAATTTCCTTACTTATAGCGAATTTGATCAAAAAATTAAAAAAAATTGAAATTCGTTGATTAACAATTATTTCAGTTTATTAGCCTATTTGGGTCCTGGAAGTCAAAATTTTCTATTTATTTATTGTTTATTTACGCCTTAGTGGGCTTTTACATGGAAATTTTACAAATTGAATTTAAAATATCAGCTTTTTTAAACGATATAAATCACACTTCTTGTGGTTCAGTCATTTGGTTCGAAAATAAGAGGTTACCTGGAAAGTTTTCCGGAAGTTTTGAAAATCTGTAATTTTATAGAGTTCGATGTGTTTTTTCCGAATTTCAACTTTAAACCTCGTATCTTTATAGCCATATTGGAAAAATAGCGCCTAATATCAGTGTTTTGACAATATCTCAAAACATATAAGTACAAAATTAAACTAGAAAAAATTCCCTACAACTTATTTATTTACAACTTATTTTGTAAAATCAATGATTTCGGCTTACGAGCGCCGTAAACTATTATTCATCTACATCACACCGTGTTTTTCGTATATTTCTCCAAAACATTTTACTATTGTTACAGGGATAAAAAACAGTTATGAGGGAATAAGGTACATGGTAAAGTATAATAAAAACACGTATATTTTGAATTCGGTATTGGTTAACTTGATCAGTGGCTAGTACAACGTGAAGATTTCTGGCCATACTATGAATAACATCAACTGGAAAAATCCTATATACCTGCGTTGGTATATATACTATATATACTATATACTATATACCAACAAATTATTCTTACATTTTCCCGCCAATAAACATTGAAACACTGTTAATTTGTTCGTAAGAACTTCAGTCCCGTTTTTAACCGTGTTTACATATAAAATTATTGTATTTTCGATAACATTTTTCTCCGTGTGGGGAAAGCTAAAGTTTTTTACGTTAGCTCTATACGGGAGGCCCTGAGGAAAACAATTTTCCTCGTCTGATATGCGTATGCTCTGTGGAGGGTTTTTTAATGATAAGAAATACAAGAAGATCTGGAAAGAAAAAAGGTGTGGGATTCGGATGGGAATCTGACGGTCAGCGTGTCCAGGAGTGACGGTTATATGAATCCATTCCTCCAACTGAGGTTGGAGGTCAAAAGGCCTCCCTCAACCAGTCTCTGTCGATCTGGCCTGCCACGCAGCCGGTAGGCAGACACATCCGCCACGAAAACCTAGACAAAAATCATTTTATGAACCCGGGCATCCCTGCATCACCAAACGTAGCGAACAACTTTGGTGACTAAATAAATGGTTCCCGGGGCGGTGGTACTCAAACCCGCCTCCCAAACTGGAAGGTTAAATCCAAAAATATTTAAACGCTCTCATTTTGCTATTTTAAACAACCATTTTACTATTTTTTTGTATTTTTACAAAAACAGATTCACGATGCTAATAACCGTCCGTGGTCGAGTGGTAACAACACTTGACTCCCAATCGGAAGGTTGCGGGTTCGAACCCGGCGTGCGCAAATAAATTTTATTTGATTAATTTGTGTTATTTCACAATTAATTAATAAAAATAATATATACCACATTTGCGGCACGTTCCAGAGTGGAAGATACTGTCAGTATCGCCCTGGTGTAAGACCACCATTCAGAATTGAGACGTTGCTTAATAATGGCTTTAGCCGTGTTTAGTGACTAGATCTGAATAGCCAGGTACTTTCCTACCTTCCTCTTCCCCATCTCCTTCCCTTTCCCACTTTCCTTCAGCCTCACAACATACCCCAATTGGGGATGCCATAGTCTCACTGGCTCCAGACGGGAGCAGTTGGGACTCTTGTGAGGTATTCTCTATAAAAAAAAAAAAAATTACGTGACCTATAAAATCAAGAAAGAAAAGTCTAAGGGTTTTTTTGTGGGAAAGACAAACATAATACCATTTTTCCGTTGATTTCGCTTGCTATTACATTTTAACAAAACCTGTTACAAGTCCTTAATAAATATCTAGAGGTAATGGTTGCTACAACGGGTACCCAGTGAAAAAAACTTACAGAATCCCTTTAGACGTTGGACAAAAAACAGGATTCCATTTCCTCTGACATTTCAAAATTGGGAACGTTAAATAAAGCCTCCTTTCTTTGTCTCTTTTTCAACGGTTTATCGTTTCGTTCTTTAGTGAAACTGAAATTTAAGTTTAAAGTGTTAAAAATAGAACGAGGTAAAAACAATGTGAGAGTTCTTGGAAGAGTTGTTTTTAAGAGGTTTTTGTAAGTTACTGTAAGATGTAAAAGTTAATAAGGTTTCTGAAAACATTTTATTTTCTATGAAGAGAGAAACAAACATGTAGTTTTGATACATTGGTTGTGATATATATACAGGGTGTTAAGGTAAGTACTTGACTTACTTTAACCAAAGATTCCTGATAATATTTTGAGTAAAAAATGTAAACAAAATTTTGGTCTCTGGTGACATTTTTGAAGTTTTTTTTTGTTTTTTCTACAAAAACATAAATAATAGTAGGAGTTGGACAGCTAGGGCGTTAAAAGGGGTTTGGTTGGTAACTCGGCTGAGTGATTAGTGACGACTAACGGAAGAAAAAGAAATGATTTGATTTTGAAGAAAAAAAAAATTAAAAAAAAAAAAGTCATCGAAAAAGTCACCGGAGACCAAAATTTCATTAACATTTTTTGCTCCAAATAATGTCAGGAATCGCTGGTTGTAAGTACCGCACCTTAACATCCTGTATATATAAAATGGTATTTAATTTTATTTTATGATAATAACGATCCTCTATTTTTTATAATAATTATTAACATATTTCAAACCTTTTGTCTTCATTTTCAGTGTATGTATTTTGTATACTGATGGAGAAACATTTGGATTGGAAGCATATCAACTACCAGTCTGAAAATGTCCGCAGTAGGACGAAACCGGTCCTGGTGCAAATAAACAAGTGGAACAAAGTGAAAAAAAAAATGTTTAATTTCATACCTAATACATAAATTACTAATACTAAAATAGTACATAAATAAAAATAATAATCTCGATTTGGGAGGCATGTAAAGGTACCCAACTTAGCAGAGGTGCTAGTATTCTTGGGGTGAAGTTGGTCTAGACCTTGGCGACGAATGCGTTTGCCCACATGCTGCGTGGCAGGCCGGAACGGGAGCGACTGGTTAAGGAATCTAGATATCTCCAGCCGGACTCTCTCGACCCATCACCTTGCACCGCAGTAGAAGGGATAGATTTATACGTTTGTCACTCCTGGACAGATTATAATTAACCTTTAATTTAAATAAATAAAATAAATAAATATGAAATTAAATCATATTGTGATAAAGCCCTCGTGCGCGAATCTGAATAAATTTGAATCGTAATGAACCTATCCAGTTGTACTGAATATACCAAGCCTGCGAATATAGCTTAAATTTATTCCCTTCGTTAAGGGATTATTTTATTATCGATCATTACTGCTTAGTGATTACTGATGATGTGACAGACTTCTCATCAATTTATAATAGAAAGCGTTATGCAACTCCCAGAGCCTCCACATTTTGCAATCGTTGTACAATCTTTTTGAAATGGTTGTCCAATTGTTATGCAATCAATGTGAAATCGTTGTCCAATTGTTGTACAATCAACGTGAACTCGTTGTTCAATTGTTGTGCAATCAATGTGAAATCGTTGTTTAATTGTTGTGCAATCAACGTGAAATCGTTGTCCAATTGTTGTACAATCAACGTGAACTCATTGTTCAATTGTTGTGCAATCAACGTGAAATCGTTGTCCAATTGTTGTGCAATCAATGTGAAATTGTTGTCCAATTGTTATGTAATCATTATGAATCATTGTCCAATTGTTGTACAATCAACGTGAACTCGTTGTTTAATTGTTGTGCAATCAACGTGAAATCGTTGTCCAATTATTGTGCAATCAACCTGAAATCGTTGTCCAATTGTTGTGCAATCAATGTTAAATTGTTGTCCAATCGTTGTGTAATTATTATGAGATCTTTTTTCAATCGTTGTGAAATCATTGTGGAATCATTGTGCTATATTTGTGCAATCGTTGTGCAGTGTGAAATTGTTATACAATCGTTGTTCATTCGTTGTGCAATTGTGGTGCAGTCGTTTTGAAATCGTTGTGAATTCTTTTGTAAATCGTTTTGAAATCGTTATGAAACCATTGAGGGTGCGTTGTGCAATCGTTATGCAATTATTGAGCAATATTTGCGAAATCGATATGAAATTATTTTGCAAACGTTGTTCAATCATTGCGAAATCGTTGTGCAAACGTTAGGCAATCATTGTGAAATCGTTGTGCAATCATTGTGCAATAGTTGTTTAATAATCGCTTAATATTTGTGCAATCAGTGATACAACTGATACAATGGTAATAGTAATGGTTTTAATATACTGATTTGAACACACATTGTCAGAGGATTAGTACTTAGATAGGTGGATGAATAGAGATGTATATGGTTGAGTCAACAAAAAAAATACACCAACAGTAAGATTAGCTGAAATTCAACATCCTTTATTTTTTATTATATTTTATACATAATTTGTTTAATTTCCAAGAAATTAGTGCTAAAAAACAAATAAACAAAAAACGAGTGTGCTTTAGACCACACGACTGAAGGAAAACTTCTTTAACTCCATCTATAAGTATGTAGATATATATATATATATATATATATGTGTTTTTTTTATATTTTTTATTAATTTGTTTTTTTTTTATAGAGAATACCCCACAAGAGTCCCAACTGCTCCTGTCTGGAGCCAGTGAGACTATGGCATCCCCAGTAGGGGTATGTTGTGAGGCTAAGCGGTGAAAGGAAGGAGATGGGAAAGATGAAGGTGGGGAAGTACCTGCTATTCAGATCTTGTTACTAAACACAGCTAAAGCCATTATTAAGCAACGTTTCAATTCTGAATGGTGGTCTTACACCAGGGCGATACTGAGAGTATCTCCCACTCTGGAACGTGCCGCAAATATAGTATATATTATTTTTATTAATTAATTGTAAAATAACACAAATAAAATTTATTTGCGCACGCCGGGTTCGAACCCATGACCTTCCGATTGGGGGTCAAGAGTCTTGCCACTCGACCACGGACGGCCGTCAGTATAATATATACATGTCGTAAAATTCTCAAAACATGTAACTAGCAATGAATAAAGAAAAAATGTATGTATATACATATACATACAATCATTTTCTACAAATATTTATTTAAATTTATTATCGTTCGCCTCGCCCGATCACACTTTTCGTAACGCTCTCGTTACGCATTCACCATCTTACTCCCCAAGTCAAGCGTGCGTAAAGGAGTTTTATTTCAAAAACTTTTGTTACAAATAACGAGAGAACAACAAACTCGATCGAACAATGTGGGCACTTAATAATTTACCCGTCATAATAAAACTTTTAAAAAGCGGAGAAAATAAATACCCCTTTTCCGGAACAAGCTATTCAAGACGCCAAAATGAAAAATACAGCCTTTTTCTTTCGGTTAAATTTCCTGAAACAATTTCGAGTAAAGTTTAATAGAAGAGAGCTTACATTAAATACGAGAAAGTTGCGTTTCTCTTACGTTAATAATAAAGAAAATTTATGGATCTCTTTCTCGCCGTAAAATATACACACTATATTATGAATAAGGCGGTTTTTTATGCCGTCGAAATACGAAAATAACAACTTGAAAATGTTAGTGGAGACCTCATTATAATACTATAATAAACTCTTTACGTCTATTGTACATGATGATTTTTAAAATTTATTTCGTAAGTTTAAAAAAAATATTTACCTACTATAAATATAATTTTTACATTTCAATCCCTAGGGTTATTTTCTCGTGGGAACAATTCATATAGGTATCATAAAAATCTTTACTATCATAACCTCAAACAAATATCAAAATACAAACAAAATACTTTGTTTTAATCCACTTTATTTTGATTTTTATTGGTCGACCGGTTTCGGTTCAACTCAACCGTCTTCAGGACAATAATATATAAACTAAATCATAGTACAGAGAAAGAATAACAGGTAAAGACGATAGAAAGAGAACGCATATAGGAGAGGAAGAGAACATGAGAAACTGGTTTGGTTAGGGGGTTATAGGAGGGGTAGAGGGAGGGGTAAAGGAAGAGTTGGGGTTACATACAGAAAAGGGGAACAACTTTAAAATCGGACTGTTGGTTAATTGTTGCTGTTTGTTTTAAATATTGCATTTATTTTTCTTTGATTTTGAAATTTCTAAAGCTTCTAAATTATTCAGGCTTATTCCTATTCTATTTTTATGGATTAATTGGACTCCTGTATTTTTATTTAACGTGTGGTTAGAATTAGTTAAATGTTCGGCAAATTCCGAGAAACCTGTACTCGTTAAACACCGGACATGTTATTTTTTATTTTTGTTTTTTAAACTTTATTTATTCTCATTTCTTTATACATATAACATAATATAATAACAAATGGTATAAACAAGAAATGAAAACCCACTAAGCCACTGCCTGATTGTGGGAAAAAAAAAAACAAATACTATATTTCCAAGTACCTAAAGTATAAAATAGACTTATAAAAGTAAAATAACATATAATTTTAATTTTAAAATTTAACTTTAAAGAAAAAGGTTGAGTTCAAGCGAAACCGGTCGACCAATATAAATCAAAATAACGCGGTTTAAAACAAAGTATTTTGTTTCATTTTGTATAATGTCAAGCCACAAAATGTTTGCTCTCTTCGATAATCAAATATCAAACCTTATTATCATGTGTTTCTGTGTGCTTCTCCCTTAATTCAACATGTGTCTCTTCAAGACCCAAGTTCGCTCCTTCTTTTCTACAAAAAGACCCCCCACACAGCATCCTCAAAGATAAAATACGACCTGATGGAAATTATTTTCCTTAGAGCCTCCTGTATAGAGTTAATATAAAAAAGGAAAAAATTTCGAATTTAAAAATGTTTGGTTACATATTTTCGTAAATATTTTTTTATTAAATTCAAGCTCAGTAAACGCCCACAACAAACTCATCTCTGATTATCTCTTCAATTGTTCAAACTATTATAGATTTTTATCGTTCATGAATTAAAACACCATTTAGAAATCAGAGGTTCATGAACACCCTGTTTACATTCCTATTATCAGTTCCTCCCCTGAGATATACAAAGCTCTTGGTTTCAGAAAAGGTTCAGCGATAGATTGGTTAGTTTAACCCCAAATAGCCTTAACCCTAACCTTACCAAATGGGTTTGTTTTTTCCAGTTGCTAAACGAGGAGATTTATATTCCGCAAAGATAAAATTGATGGAATTGATAGAAATATCGTGCGTGTTTTTCGTGTTCACACTAATTCTAAAAATATTTAACAATTTGGGAGGCAGTTTGAGGTACCGCTGCCCCGGGAACCATTAAACGGATCACCAACACCTCTGCCAGAAATTCACGAAATTCTCACTGATGTTAAAATCATGGCTATTGGGGAGTAACTTTATGTATTAACCACTGGAGCGACAGAGCAATTAAAATATTTTTTCTCGGATTGCTAAAGTAAATTTAAGTTTTTTAAATTTATTTAACAAAATATGGAGACATACAAACTGATTATAGTTCTATGTAGCCAATGAATTCCCCTATCTTTTGTTTATTATCACAAATTTGTAGGATTTATAAAAAAAATGTAAATAAATCCGAGTTATTACCCATAAAACATTTTAAAGAATCTAGAGGAATATTTATTTTGTTATATTTTGAATGTACACTATATTATATAGCCGTTTTAATAAATTTGCCACATTTTGGCAACAAAGCAATCCGAGATTTTGGAAATATTGCCATAATGTGGCAAAAAGCGCTCGAGTGATTAAAATGATAGTATGCTCATTCTTAGGTTATTTTAATTTATTTTATTATGTTATTTTATATATACAGTTATATTATTTGCTCTCACCATGTATATACATAATATTGTATTGCATTCTCAACTGTCTAGTGATATATAAATATAAATTTTCCTATTTTACACCGTTTTTCCCCATAACTATACTGTTTCTGTATTATTTTCAACTTGAGTAATCACACTATGTTTGTATGTATATACAAACTACGCTAATGAGAGTAATATATACTTATATATTATTTAATTTATTGTTCTAGATATCTAGATAATATTATTTTCTGTGGAACGAATTCTCCTGCCGACAAGCTACTTGCAGTAGCTTAGCGGTTATAAATTCCCATTGTATACCATTTTTTTACAGTAATAAAAAAATAGGTCACCCCAATCAGTTCGCCACGTTTGGTGATTTAGCAGGGGTGCCCGTGTTCATCTTGTGAGGTGAGCTCAGGCCTTGGCGGTGAAGGCATCTGGCCCAGATCGGAAGAGGCTGGTTTGGGGAGACCCTTTGAGTTCTCCAGCAGGTCTCTCATGGCCAATCGTCTTTCACCGCAGCGGGAGGGATTTATTTTTTATTTTTAATGTTTCTTTATTCTTTGAATAGTAAATATAACATTTGTGGAATTTATGGCTGCCATACTAGGCACATGCCCGTGTTATGGTGGCCGATGGTATGATATGATGGATTCACATGTTCGTCACTCCTGGACATACTGACCTCTAGATTCCTACCCATGGCCTATACCTTTTTCCTTCCCAGAACTTCTCATTTCTCCACTCAAAAAGATTCTCCACACAGTATCCCCAAATATCACTGAGAAAAAAACTACAAATCACAAAGTAAAAATACAGAAAATAAAAAGGTAAGGGTCGCAACTTCGAAAATAACCCAGATATTCTATCTCACTAGGGTAACACTTTATCGAATGAGCTACTGAGATCTATGGGTTTAGTCATAAATGGGTTAATAATAAATTTAGATAAGTCTCAAGTCACGGTGTTTGACAGAGAGAATACGAAAACAGTGTGCAATACAGTTGTGAATGATGACTACTTGGAGCAGGTGGACGAGTTTTCGTATTTGGGAAGTGTGTATACAAGAGATGGGAAGACTGATAGATACATTGAAAGAAGGGTTAACGCAGGTAACTCTTTTAATGGAGAACTGAACGGGGTTGGCGCTAACAAAAAACTGTCCAAAGAAGCGAAGCTGGCAGTCTACAATGTAGTGATTGCTACCCTACCTTGATGTATGGCAGTGTGGCATTGAACGGGCAGAGGAAGGATGAAAGTAGGCTAAATGCTGTAGAAATGAGATCCCTGAGGCACATGATTTGTAAAACCATGTATGATCGTGTGAGAAATGTGGTGATCCGCAAATGTCTAATCAACTATATAAGTGTGTGTTGTTTTTACAATATCAGTATTTTTAGTTAAAAAAAAAAACGTAAAGTGGTCCATTTTCAAAACCTTTAACGTTTTCATCCAGAATTATTCTGCTTTAAAAAGTATATGTTTGTTTCAAATAATCAATTTGTAAATGGATTTTATTTGCAAAGCGGAATTATTATGACCTTCTGACAGAATGTGCCCAAGGCATGAGGATTTAACAAATTAATAAAAAGTTTGCGTGATTTTACAGCTTTCCCTTTCATTATTTGCGCAAGAATTTAACCAAATGAATAACAACTTCTCAAGGAAATAGTAACAAGTCACACAAATACCAAAAATAGCCAACTTTCCTTTTCAATAGGTTTACCTTCACGCGTTTTGTTGGCCATATCAAGATTGTACCTAATATCAGCAATTTTAGACCTACTGTGATTTAAAGATAAGAACCATTTTATGTATTTTAGGTAACGAGTTTTAATATATTTAAACCATTTTCAAACACCACACACTTTACGAAAAAATTTATTTTTTAAATACATCTATTTGAATTTTTATTTTGTTTTCTTGAATTGATAAATGAATGCAAATTTTGGAAGAGAAATTTTACCCACTTACCGATATCTGATAGCGCTGAAATTTCGCAGATAGACTAGTTGTCGATGGCAATGCATTATATTAACTTTTGGTGGCACTTACGCCCACATACAAACAAGCATTTCTTTCAAAATAGCTACTAGCTGGCCCAAGAGATTTTTTAATTTTTTTTTTATAGAGAATGCCTTACAAGAGTCCCAACTGCTCCCGTCTGGATCCAGTGAGACTATGGCACATTGGGGTATGTTGTAAGGCTGAAGGTAAGTTGGGAATGGAAGGAGATGGGGAAGAGGAAGGTGGGGAAGTACCTGGCTATTCATATCTAGTCACTAAACACGGCTAAAGCCATTATTAAGCAACGTTTCAATTCTGAATGGTGGTCTTACACCAGGGCGATACTATGAGTATCTTGCACTCTGGACCGTGCCGCAAATATAATATGTATGTTATTTTTATTAGTTAATTGTGAAATAACACAAATTAACCGAATAAAATTTATTTGCGCACGCCGGGTTCGAACCCGCGACCTTCCGATTGGTAAGTATTATTTGATGCGTAGGTAGTATTGTTTGATGCATAGGTTCGTGGCGGAATGTCGAAACTGTTTCACTACATAATAAAACAAAAGTAATTTTTTTTCTTAACACCGCACAGCCCGCAGTCTGTGAGACAATGGCATCCCCAATTGTGATATGTTGTGGGGCTAAAGGGAGTGGGGAGATAAAGGAGAGGAATGATAGGAAGTTCTTGTCAATTCATACCGCTCATCAAACATGACCAACATCATTTGAAGCTACGTTTCGATTCTGAGTGGTTTCGTTAGGGCGATATTAGCCTATTTTCAATGCCTAGCTCTTTTAGAATAGATATATCAGTGCACCAGAGGTCTTAGCACACTCACTCGATAACGATCGATAGGATAACTATCGGTAACTTCTCATCGTTCCCTAGGACAACTGCAGATCGCCAACGAATAGGTGACAGTTTACAATAACTAAGTGTCCTTAATATATTCGATATCAACTGTCGTTTGCACGTTAGCGGTCTGCAGTTGTCATAGGGAACGATGAGAAGTTACCGACAATCGGTCGGTAACTTCTTATCGAGCGACCGTGCTAGCACACCAGAGGCCTTAGCACACTCACTCGATAACGATCGATAGGATAACTATCGGTAACTTCTCATCGTTCTCTAGGACAACTGCACATCGCTAACGTACAAACAACAGTTGATATCGAAAATGTTAAGGACACTTAGTCATTGTGAACTGTCACTTATACGTTGGCGATCTGTAGTCATGCTAGGGAACGATGAGAAGCTACCGATAGTTATCCTATCGATATGAAGTTACCGACCGATTGTCGGTAACTTCTCATCGTTCCCAAGTACAACTGCAGAGCGCTAACGTACAAACAACAGTTGATATCGAATATATTATGGACACTTAGTCATTGTGAACTGTCACCTATTCGTTTGCGATCTGCGGTTGTCCTAGGGAACGATGAGAAGTTACCGATAACCGATACAGACAATCGGTCGGTAACTTCATATCGATCGACCATGCTAGGGGTGCTGGCTGTCCACGGATTGTGAGAATTTTTCTCCAGCATTGATTGTAGCATGAGAACTTATCCCATATAAGTTCAAACTTTGTACATGAATCTACATTGTCAAAACGTGTTTATAAGTTTACATAAAATCATGCAATTCGAATTATAAGTATGCGTATACCACCTATTACCGAACTGGAGTTCACATTTGACTCGTTTACTCGAGTCGTAACAATTACGTTTTTTATTACAAAATTGCCACGCCAAACTGTTTATAAATTCGCTCATGCTAAAACTTAAATAAGCATGCGAACTATTAGCAAAAATAATCACTTCTTTTTAATGTTCCAATATGTGAAGTTTTCTTAAAACACTTTATACAACTATCAACTATATTTGACAGCTATCAAATCTAATGGAATTTGTAAAGCCTAACCTAAAACTTAAAACATAAGGTTGTTGCGTCTTCCATCAAAGTAACCTAAGTAATAATGGTAGATTCAGACTGGGTCGACGTACGTATGCATCGCTATGCCTAACAATATCTGGGCTAATTAGCAACCATTGATTTTTAATGAAAATGTATGTTTTAGAATCACATTGGCCACACGCATTGCGACGTGCGATGTCTGTGGCCATTTTCATAGAAAATGTATGGGTTGCTAAGCATTGTTTGGCGTAGCGATGCGTACGTACGTCGTCCAGTCTGAATCTACCTTTAGCGCCTCCGCCCACTCAGGCAACTGAAAACTCTCAACTGCCAACTGTCTTTGTATGACAATGTGATGGCCCGCACACTACACAATCACACAAAACCCCGTTGTCAATGGTAACGCAAGCGGTGACTTGCGACCATCTTGCGACTGTCACTGCTCATTGCCCTGGGCGGCCGTTGCTAGTTGCTAGCTGTCAGCTGTCTCGTAGTTCGTCTATGGTTAAACAAGCTTTTTGACCAATCAAGACAGAGAAAAAGCCGGTTTTAGTTGGTTTTCAGTTGTCTCAGTGGGCGGAGCGCCTTAATCTTTAAAAATATTTGTAAGAACTTAACAACGGGTTAAAAACTAAGTGAAGACTTAAACAGTGCCTATTTAGTAGACGAGTTACAATAAAAGTATGTTTATAAAACTGCAAGTAATGGAGTTACCAGTGTTCCGGTTGTGACTGTGCAGTTTAAATTTAGAACGCCGACAAGACAAATGGAATTATTTCAAGATGGCGGATGATTGATTGAAAGGGGCGGGAAAATTACTTCGGTAGCAGATCGTCTTCTTCTTCGTTTTGTTTCCTGAACAAATAACAAAGACGTTACAATGAACACAGTCCAGAGTACGGGAGGAGGACATGGAGGGAGCATGAGAAAAGATAAAGAAGAGGTTTGTGATTTATTTTCTTCTTCTTTTATTTTAATGTATTTTTAATTTTATCAAATACTTTATCAATTACTAGCTTCTGCGCAGGATTAGTAAGTACTTCGATTAACATTTTCTTTTCGTAGGTCTCATCTATGTTTATACAAAAATTCTTAACCTATGTATTTAAAATATCTATAATTCTTGATTCGATTCAAGGGTGAGTACATAAATAAATTCACTAATTTAAATATTTTCTAAAATAGAATTTTGGTTTTACAATCATTGTTTTTCAAAATGTCATCCTCAAATTTTGACATTTTCTATGAAACAATAATTATTATTTGTAATACATGGAAAATAGCAAGCTTTGGGTATAAATTATAGCCTATATGTTATTCTGATGTATGAGGTATATTATTGTAAAGTTTCATTAAAGTCCATTCAGTGGTTTTTGCGTGAAAGAGTAACAAACATACATACATCCATACAAACTTTCACGTTTATAATATTAGTAAGATAATGACTTATGATTACGAAATTGTGACCAATTTAATTTTTACAGAATCAATAAATATAATTAAACAAACTAACTTTGGCTGTCAGTGACATGGGTTAGTAATAGAAATATACCTGCGTAATACGTATTAAACATTATACAAGTTCAGTTACCTTTTAATTTTGAAACTTAGATGAGAAAAAAGTAAATATACATCTTATCAGACAAGTGATGTAGGTAACAAAATAATTTAATTAATTAATAATTCTTTATTGGAATGGCGTATTTTTTAATTTTCAATGTTTGACAGATGCCTATATGAAATACTAGAGTGAAGATACTTTTACTGAGTAAACGCGCATGGTTTTACTGAACTAGGTCCAGTGGACATACTTTAGTGAGATGTTCAAATAGAAATTTACACCCATTAAATTTTTTTCTAAAAAAGATATATATTTCATCATATTTAAAAAAAAATATATAGTAAAATATTTTTTTTTAATGTTTACATTTACTCGCAAATAATTTTCAAAGTTGCTTCTAAAATATTAAAATCTTTAAAAGCCTATATTTTATAATTTAAAGCAAAAATAAATAAAGTAGATCCTGTCCGAGATAGATATTCGACATACCTTTTGATTACAAAAATAATTTTTCAGTTTGGTTGTGTATTTTGGCCTCAAATCCAAAACTACGTTTTGTACGAAACCGGCCACGCAGCCGTTCCTCTTAAGGCGGTGCACCACATTTGTAATGTTAATGACGTGTAACATGTAACATTTGTAATCGGGTTAGGTTTATGGTAGATTCAGACTCGCTATGCCTAACAATATCTGGGCTACTTAGCAACCATAGATTTTCAATGAAAATTTATGTTTTAGAATCACATTGGCCACAAGCATCGCGACGTGCGATGTCTGTGGCCATTTTCACAGAAAATGTATGGTTGCTAAGCATTGTTTGGCGTAGCGTTGCGTACGTACGTCGACCCAGTCTGAATCTACCTTAATACGTGTAACATCTATCATTTGTAATCAACATTTGTAATGTTACATGACGTGTAACATGTAACATTTGTAATCGGGCAACATGTAACATGACGTGTAACATGTAACATTTGTAATGTTACATTTGTAATGTAACATTTGTAATGTAACATTTGTTTGTAACATTTGTAATTTCATGTAACATGTAACATTTGTAATCGGGCCGCCAACCGTAGATAGATAGATTATTTAGATAAGGTTTTTAAAAAATAACGCCAATGAGCGTGTTTAATTTTATTTAATAAGTTCAGAAACAATGTTTTTCTAGGCATACAAAAAGATTTAAAAAAAACTTGATTATTTCAAAGGTTAAGACGTATTATTCTCGCAGTTTTTTTTTAATAAAGCATTCAAAATATTGCTAAGCGCTAAAATTCAACAACAAAAAAACGCATACTTTGTTTTGCGTTGTCTTAATCAGTTTGCATTATTTACGCTTAAAGTGGTTCATTAAGGATTCTACTAGGACTTGCTTTGAGGACGGCGGTGCTTAACATTCGACAAATGCTCTCCTGTTTGATCCTTAACAAAGGGTTTAATTGAATAAGAGTGTACCAGATTTAAGTGTCCTTAACTTTGCTGGAACTACTTAACAGATAAGTATTACCTCTTTGAGAGTTAACTGTTTTCTTGTTAAAAACGCTTTTTATCTCTTTTTAAATATATTGTAGGTACTTAAATTTAAAAGTTAACTTGGATGCTAGTGCTTGATGTAATATATTCACAGGAAACCGAGGAGTTGCACAAATTCCAATGCAACCGTTTTAACCATTTGTAATCATTGTTACAGTATACGGTTTTATCCACCCATGGGAAAAAATAGAAAAAATTAGCGGGTTTGTTGTTTTTTTTAAATAAATTTATAAGTAAGATTTTCTTACATGTTTCCTTTGTGTTTTGTTCCTTAGTAAATTCATTATTATTAATAATTATTATATACCGATTTTAATATTAAATTACTAAAATACAGTTTTGGATATATCTCTCCTGTAGAGTGGTTCATAACATTATTTGGAGTAAAAAATATAAATGAAACTTCAACAATCAGTAGATATTGGACAGTTAACAGTTGGGGTAATAGATTCGGTGGCTACTCGGATGAGTGACAAGATATGACATGTGAACAAAAGGTTTTTATTTGGTTTTGAAAAAAAAAACATACAAAAAAGTCACAGAAGACTAAAATATCGTTAAAATCCGAAAAAATTCAGGAATCGCTGGTTAAAATGTGTGAAGTACATCCTTTAACAACCTATACAAACCGCTAATTATTAAGTAATTTAATACCACATTGTGCAATTTTTCCCTCATTTTAAATTGATTTGCGATTTAAGGTAGTTATCTCATGTGAAGACCCTTTTTGGTTTTTTTCGTGAATTTTTTTGATGAACTAAACTAAATAACTGCAAACTTTTTACCAAATATTTTGAGCACACTTTACAATTTTTTCAGCCCGAAATAGTCGCATTGTTGAAGTACACAGCAACTTAGCCACTCATCTTCAAAACTGCAGTGACCACGATTGCGGGCGTTCTGCTTATCTGAAACAAAAAAGCCAAATCGAATTTTCGAACTCGTTTTTGAAATAGGATTATTAAAAAATATTGTAAAATAAATTTTTGACATCTAGTTGAACGTTTTTACGTGTTTTGAAGATGAGCGACTAAGTTACTTTGTACTCCAATATTGCAATCCCTTGGAATAATAAGGAATAACAAATATAAATAACTTTGAATAACAAATATCCGTCTGTTGCGGTAACGTCATGCGACAATAAACTCTAAATTAGCTTATTATAGATCCCATTATCGCACAACTTTATCAAAGCAGATGTAACCTTGTTATTCCAAGGGGTCGATTGAACGATGATTTAGGATGGAAAAAATGTAAAATAGGGGCAAATTACGAATTACGATGACTGCCTTAAGTAGAAATAACCTCAAAAAAAATTGTCGCTGCTCAAAAATCACGTAGTAAGATTTTGATCTCAGTTTTGACAATGTTTTATAAATTGCAGAGGGGGCCAAAAGAAGTAATGCGCTTGGTGTTCGTATTCAATTGGTTCATGGCTTATCTCCACTGTTTATTTTATCTTGCTTACATAATATAAATATTTTAAACAATATCTTTGTTATTAATTTCAGTATTTTTTTTCTTACAGGTAAGTCCAACACACCTCTTATCATTGAAGTTCTATCGATTGCAGGAAATTCGGCAGACTGTCACGGCGAATATTGGTAAGTGATTCAGTTATGTTACCTATAATTTTTCGAATTATTCATTTACACCCTATGGACTCTTACATAGAAAAAGTGTTAGTTTCACGAGTGCATTAAAATGTATACAATAATAATGGTTAGGCTTTATAACATGTTTTTTTTATTATTTTTGTTTGTTCAAAATTATTATAACTGGTTTGTTATTATAACATTTTTTATTACATTCCGTGCAGTTGAACACATCTAGTTCTTGCGGCAAAGCATTGCCAACTGCATGAAATCTAGATAGAAGCCAGTATCTCAATGACTCAGTCCTGATTATGCTATTTCAATTTAAAATATTTTTAAAAATTAAAATTTATTTAGAGTAGATTTTGTTAGAATATATATGTTAGTAGGTTTTGTTAGTATATTTTGTTAGTATATTTGTTAGTATACAGATTTTGTTAGTATATTTGTTAGTATACAGATTTTGTTAGTATATATATGTATTAGTATATATAGAGGTAATAAAGCTTAATAAATCAGGGTGTCTATAATACAACGTTTCGGACAGCGTTAAGATTAATTAAGTGTAATCATGTGTAATCAGTGCCCATCACCATCAAATAAAGGTTACATATCTGCCCTGAAGCCGGACACTGTAACGCTGTCCAAAATGTCAGATATGTAAGAAAGAGGTAGCGCAACACGGCATAATACTTCAAAATTAAAACACGATAATACAAATTGGCCGTGAAGACCTCAAATCATGTATTTTTATTTTTTAATTATATGTCGAACTAAAATTACATAAATAAATGAAAAGAAAATACTTTGTTTTAAGTCACTTTATTTTTATTTTTTGTCCGTACCATCATTAGGACTGTTACAAAATAATGTCTAAAAATACATAAGTACACATATATATACATAATGTTGTGAACGAAAGGGACAGTATACTAGAGTGGGACAGAGCATCAGTTGTTTTGAAAAATTAAAATTACATAATTGCATTCAATTTCAATACATTTTATATGAATAGGAAAAGCATGTAAAATAGTTTATAGAAAATTTTTATAGTGATTTTTTTTTTCAATAAAGCAAAACTTTATGTGTAGACAAAACATTATTATTATTTTTAGTATTAAACCACCTCACTAGGATGAGCCTGAATCGAAATGGTAAATATTTGAATATTCTTTTTTGCTAGCTGTGATGTTAATAAATATTTGCCACAGAAAAATTATTGTTTTTTTTTCATCCAAAAAACTGTACGCAGTTGATGAACAGAAATATTTTTGGCCTTCAGCTGTTTGCAGTCATTTATCAAACGGCCCTTTTCTATTACAAGAAATAGATTAGTTTTTTGGCAGCGTCTTTTTTGTATTTCAAATGATGCCGCATGTATCTGCGACTTATTCTTCTCGGAAAATATGAAATTCGTTGTCCCAAAAAATCTCAAGGTTTGTCCTTTTGTTCGTAGCTATATACATGTTCTCGCCTGGTAACAAAAGGTAACATCTTTTTCAATGTGAATACTGCACAAGAGTCCCAACTGCTCCCAAACGTCTGAAGTTGTGGACGTAGCGGGAACGGGGAGGAGATGGGAAAAAGGAAGGTGGGGAAGTTCCTGGTTATTCAGATGTGGTCACCAAACCCGGCTAAAGCCATTCCAAGCAACATTTTATTTCTGAATGGTGGTCCTACACCAGAGAAGTGAGCTTAGCTCGTGAGTTTTGAGTGTGAGACAGTGCTAAGTTTGAAAAATTCGACATTATTGATGTTGTTTTAGCCAAAAACGATTTGTTTCCGAAATTTGTTTTTTTGTGTGAAGATTTTCAGGATATTTTTTGGGCTATAACAACATTAATATGTATTTTTATTTTCAACTTAATGAGTTTGACCCTGGGTTTGATCTTTTTCTGATTTTTCTATTTCAGATATTCTATTGAGTTTCGCTAATATTGTCTTCATTAATTAAAATATTACAACATTAATAATTTTAAAATAATAATTTTAGCACTCTAGCATACCTGAAAGTCAAGATTCTTGCAGATTTCGCGACATTCAAGGGTCTGCGCGTTTTCCATTTTCAAGATAGCGTTATTTATTAACCGCCACATTCGATTTGCTCATATAAAAATTCCGAGATTTTTCACGGGTCTGCTAGTAATAAAGTTATAATCTTTGCCAAGATAATTAAAAGTTAATAAAAATGTAAAAGAGATATAAGCTCGGTATATCAGTTGATTTTAAGATGTGCTTAGTTGGAATATCGAATGTCGGCTTGAAACACAATCCTTATATATGTAGGTCGCTAGCCTAGATATCATTAGTAATTACTCAGATTGTCTATAATTTATATAGAGGAAGTATTGTCTACGTTTGTATTATATCTATGCTTTCTACAACTGTAAGCGGGAAATTTTAACGTCGGTAGATTATTTGATGAACCTAAATATTTTTAGGCAGGTTGATTTTTTACGAGTTGATTTTTAACCACCCAGTCCCCTTGCTTGTTTTCACGACAATGTAACATGAGCAGTCAAGTCCAATAAGCTTGTTTTCCCACAGAAATCAATTTAACTCCGTTGTTGTTCTAGTTGCAACCCTAAAACCAAAATGAGAATATCTAAAATAAACCATGCTTCACATTTTTATTCAAAGTTGTCCATAGAAATAGATAAAAAATACTTATTTTGTTATATCATAACTTTTTGTTAAACTTAGTTAATTTTTTTAAAAATATTTAGTGTGAAATGGTAAAAAAAGTGAGGTGGTAGAATTGTTTATTGTACATTTGTATGATAAAATTAGTGGTTTTTACGTTATCCGTGACTTTAGTACCGTTTTCACATTCAAAAGTCATCAGCTGTGTCATTTTTACAATTTTTATGTTTGCATTCTAAATTTTAATATTTTCAAATTTTAACATTTATTTTACTAATATTATAAACGCGTAAGTTTGTATGGATGTATGTATGTTTGTTACTCTTTCACGCAAAATTTACTGAATGGATTTTAATAAAACTTTACAATAATATAGCTCATACATCAGAATAACATATAGGCTATAATTTATAAAGCTAGCTATTTTTTTTCAGTTTATCGAAAATAATTATTATTGTTTAATAGAAAATGTCAAAATTTAAGAATGACATTTTGCAAAACAATGATTGCTAAATCAAAATTCTATTTTCGAAAATATTTAAATTAGAGAATTTATTTGAAGTACTCGCCTAATACTTTGAATCGAATCAAGAATTATAGATATTTTAAATAAATAGTGTAAGAATTTTGGTACAAACGTAGATGGGACCTAGGAAAAGAAAATAGAATACTCGAAGTACTAATCCTACGCAGACGAGGTCGCGGGCAAAAGCTAGTTTGTAATAATGTAGATTGAAAGAGTATTTCATTACCTTTCAAAAACCGTTTTTAATATTCGGCTACGTTAAAAAATATTTCGTTTATTGAGCTTTAATTGGAAAGCGGAAATAACACAATTTTTTTATCAATCTGACAGGTTCATTAAGACCAAAAACCTACCCAAAAGCAATAGATCCGAGTTGTTAAAAGAGTTCTCTTCAATCAACATGGTCGCGATCATTGAAAATTTTAACTTCGGCAGTTTATTTCATGAACTAAAATATTTTTTGGCAGTTGGAATTTTACGAATTGATTTTGGTAAATTTCTCCATTTCAAACAGTATTGTGTTATATGTGAGGATGCTAATTTTAAATGGTATTTGTTTGTGGTTGTCATACACTATTCAAGAAATTAATCGCTAAAAGCAAACTTTCCTGACGTTGAAACTTTTAAAATCCCTTTGTTAAATTTGTAGGGGTTCCTTCCTTCGGTTCAAATGATTTAGGGCTTCCTTCATTAAAAACGTTTGTTGTTTGACACTGTTTTTATTTGCACTGTTACAATACATTCACTGTTACAATAAATATTTACTACCCGGCTTCAATAGATACCCCAGATTATCACAGACACAGACCTTGCTGTTTTACTAAATTTGGTTAAGAATGACCAGAAAAAACAAAACATTGATATTTATATGAAATCCTAAATGACACAAGCAAATAATGACCCTTTCCTAGGAAATCTTCTTTACCGACTAATTCAAACTGTATCTACATTACCGACAGATAGAACTGTCAATGTTGCCAGAAAATGAAAACTAACTCAGTAAATAAGTACTTGAAAAATAAACACCCTTATCAGACATGTTTAGAATGATTATCAATTAATAACCGATCGATAAATATAATAATAGTCCATACTTATAAAATTAGCAAATTTACGTAAATTTCAGTGAAATGGTAGTAATAAATATTATTTAAGTAGGCGTTTGAATTGACATTTCTCTGCTAGCGCCTTTGTACGCCCCGGCGTCTAAAAAAGAAACAATTCTCCGGCTTATCAAAACTCGAACGGCAGATTTAGCCCGCTTCAATTTGAGTGATGTACGAACATAGCGAGAATTTGGACTGGTTGATAAAGCGAGCCATTATATCAGATACATGATAAATATAAGATAATAGTACCAATTTTTTTTAGTTTAGTTGTTTTTCATTACTTAAATTTTACTTATACTTTTTATGCCCGGAGCTAGGGGGACCATGGCATCCACAAATGGATTATAATGCGAAGCTAAAGAGAGCGGGAAAGATCTGGTCACCAAATACGACTAAAGCCATTTCAAGCCACCATTTGATTCAGAGAGATGGTGAATTACCAGGAGAGCACATACTATAATTTATACAATTATTTCAGGTAGATGTTTAAGCCAAGTACAAATATGAAAACATAAAAATATTTAAGAGGGTATTACCAGAGAATACCGGAAATTATTCCCCTTTAAATCAAATTCTAGACGTATTGACTATTTTTTACAAAAAAACCTAAATTGATTTTGAAAGATTGTTAGTTTATCTGGTACACGCAGTTTTATAATTTTGAAAAACTGAGTTTATTTTTAATATACTAAGGTTATACCGTTGGTCGTTGGCAGATTTGTTTAATTTTCAAACGATAGATTCTATTAAAAAACACAAATTTCAAATCATATAATCATACAACAAAATAAATCAATACATAATCTTGTAAACGCAGTTTTCGGAATTTTAATTTTTGTTAAATTGAAATCATTAAAAAATAAATCCGAGAAGGTGTTTTGTGACAAAAATACCTCAGTTTATCTATTTATTAAAGATCTTACAAACTAAAACATTTAACATTTTTTTACACACTTATTTTGTTTAGACATTATTAAAAAATCATAAATACTTATGATCAAAAAAATACTTACAAGAAGTACATGATATTTAATAATTTATCATCGTGCGTTTTGAGCATTTTTTTGTTTACATGAATGTAGGTATATATTAAAGCAAGTTTTAATGAAATAAATCGATATTAAATTTTTAATTTTAAAAAATTGATACGGGGAATAATCGATGTCTCTCATTGAAACCTCCCTCTACAGTTGCAAGCATTTTTAAACTTTTATTCTTAGCCGCTTGTCAATCGCTTATGTTAGAAAAAGAAACCACTTTTCTTAGTCGAGTCCCTTCCCTAGTCTTCATTTGGTAACAACTCACATAACGACTAACGACCTTCAATCAAATTTAAACAATGCATTAACTGGGAAATTTTTTGAAACGGTACTAATAATTTTTAAAATTTTACTCGGAAATCAATAAGGGCATCGTAGGTAAAAAAATAAAAGTACCTACCTATCTTGAATTAATATAAATGTATCTTCTGTAAGTGGGCTAACCACAGTTTGATAATGCCTTCAGAAGGCGAAACAGATGTAACGCGTAAGAATTTTTATTTAAATATTAATATTATTGAATATACAGGATGTCCGGGGTTAAAATAAATTACCTTTGGGAGGTGATTCTACATGATGGTAGGAATAAAAAAGGTAACCAACTTTTTTCGAAATTGAACTTTTAGGGGTACTTTTTCAGTAAAACACAGCCATTGTTGATTTTGAATGCAAATGTCATTTTACTGTTTATTAGCAAATTAGGTAATTTAATGTACCCAGCAGCATTTGGATTTAAACACTGTATTATTATTTTCTTTGTTTGTTTTTGGGGTGTTATGCCGTGTTGCGCTACCTACTTCTACATCGTCGGATCTGCCAGATCTGCCCTGATGATGGACACTGCAACACTGTCCGAAACGTCAGCTAAAGAAGGAGGTAGCGCAACACGGCATAACACCTCAAAAACAAACAACGAAAATGCTTTTGGCCGTGAAAATCTAAAAACGTATCTGACTGTATTATTATGAACAAACATCGTTAATTTTGTGTTTGTTTTTTAAACTAGTGTATACTTACGAGTTATTTAAAAAAAAAATTATTCACAATTAAACCCGCTAAACTACTTATGTATTTTGTCAGCAGGGACATAGAGACAACATTTTATACAATTACATGATACAATTTAATCCTTATAATATGATGATACATAAATATATAAATTGGTTAAATTACAGAAAAGTATACATACATAAATAGCAGCAAGAATGTGAATTCCAATTTGGAATACAAGGGCTTCAGTGGGGCATCAGTATAAATCATTTTTATCCAATAGCCATTTCCTTAGATTATATTTAACTTTAGCAGTATACATGTTATTATTTTTAGCTGTCATCGGTAGTTGATAAAATATTTTGGGTACAATATAGTTAGTTCTTTCACCATATTTATTGGTACATTACGGAACTACCAATCCTTCATTTGGAGTGAATATTGTATTATGTTTATGGCAAACTCTTTCCCTATACAATGAATCAGACAATATAACATGTTGACTTACAATATTATAAAACAATAATCCTTTGATAGGTAAAACATTCAGAGACTTGTTACTTAAAATAAAATGTTGGTTCAGTGCGTGTTTAGTTTATTTTTGTCAATGACGTTTAAATACGTCGTCATTGGTTCTTGTATATTTAGTTGTAAACTAACCTTACTGATAAAATAGTGTTTCTTTTGTGCGATTTAGTTTAACCCACGCTCCATAATAATTAACCAAATAATAGCATCACATGTGATGACACTACTTGCATATTTTGATGAACGACCTTCCTGTATTCATTATATTCGTTTTCATGCTTGCCTACAAGCAGAAGTGGACATTTTGAAAATTTATTAAAGTAGTCAAAAGCAATGACTTTGGTTAATAATAATAATGATTTGATTCCAGGATGTGGGGAGGATAGTGCAATCCCACACGTCCCATATAGTTATAAATACAGTTAAATTATAAATAAAGTAGAACAATTATGAGAAGGTACAAAGTTATAAATAGGTAATCAATTTCTGCGTGGTCTTGAGTGAGCTCGGGCCCAGCGCTCACTCAGGAGTGGCGCTTGGTGCTGGAAGGCTGCGTTCACCACCGTGTTGTCGGAGGCCATTAGCCGCATCCTGGCTCCAGTGACCCGGTGTCTCATCAGGCCGGCGAATCCATTCAGTCCTAGTTCTGTAAACATTTTTGAAGCACTGCTGTATCTTCTGTATCCAAATATAATGCTACAGGCATTATTATATTGGATCCGGAGTCGTTCCGTTGAACTGATTTGGTATTGACACCATGTTTCACATGTATGTATAATTTCACATTTTGCTGGTACAAAATGCATTTAACAATGTCCTAAATTTTTAAATAATTCAGGTACGTGGCATACGTCATTCCTATGTCTACCTACGTTAAATTATCGTGAAAACAGGCTTATGTATCCAAGCGGTTAACAATGATTAAAAGTGTTTAATAATTTTATTGTTATAAGCGTAACTTCATTTACAATGTACATAAACCCTCTTACATCACAATTACACCACCAGAACAATAACAAACCGAAACTACAATGTACCCACACTACATACCACGTCAGCTCGAAGACACTTCATGTACCTAGCTCCAAAAATATTTAACCTTCTCTCCGACAACTTAAAAACTGAAACCCAACCACATACCTTCAAAAAACAATTATCTCTATGGATCGTCACACTTAGGAACTATGATATATAATCTTTTTTTTACTTAAATTGATTTGTATAACTCTAATATCTATCAATATTATAATTAACCTATTATTATAAATTATTATTATCAACATATTTAGAAACCTCGATATATATTATTTGTAATTTAATTTAATTTAATTTGTATAATTTAGTAAATTATAATTCAATTTATCAACCATCATACTATGTAACTTATAAATAAATTATAATTTATCTGTAACCCACATTTCCTATTATGCATTGTCATATTATCCGTAAACTACACTATCATCAATTATTATATTATCTGTAAACTTCGTTAACAATTAATTTAATGTTATATTATCTGTAAACTTCATCTATCAATTATTATTTTATCTGTAAATTTCATTGTCATAAATTCCTTGTTATATTTATTACCGGTAAACATCATTATCATCAATTACTATATTATATGTAAATTTCATTATCATAAATTCATTGCTGCATTAACTGTAAACCTCATTATCATAATTATTATATTATCACTAAACGTACTTCATTACCTTAAATTATATAATCTGCATACTTCACCCGCCATAACACAGGAACATCCCTAGCATGGCGGGCGAAATAACACAATATCTACACTATGTATAAAATTCTTTTAATAAATAAATATATTATTTAGTGCAGTTAACATCCCGAAGTTAATGCATTTTACCCCCCGGAAATCCTGAATATAAAAAAAATAAAAGTTATACAAATTTAACTTGATAATAAAAAAAAATCTTTAAAAAATTACAGAAATTCAAGAGTACAAGGATGATTAAAAATTGAATGAAGATAAATTGTAATAAGTTGTAATTTAAGGCTTACATTTCTTGCGACGTTTAAAGAATAGCTTTTCTTCCTTTCATTACTTGTGCGTGTATATTTAATTAAATCCCAGTGCTTTAAATGTTCTTACAGTATAGCATAACGGTGGTGGAAGGGGGAGGGGGGGGGGGTGTTTACAACATTAATATGCGGAGCCTTTTCATTGTCACGCAACCGTTAACTCGAGACTTATATAAAAACATTCCCATTATCCTGAAGCTGCGATTGCCAAAGTGGGGGACGTAATTTATCGTATCTACTATCTACATAACTTTATGAAAAAAAAAATCTATAAATTTGTGATTTTTCTTTGGACAATTTGTGTAATGTATCATAATCAGTATATGATCAATTCTTACATTGTTTGAGATGTCTATGTTATATTTGGGTCACGTGGTGTCGGTTACGACTTGTGCCGAAGATAGCCGAAGACGGATAAACAGAGTCCTTATTTTGCCAGAGCTCTTCAGACCAAAACTAGCTTCCCAGCTACTTGAATTATTAAGAACGTGTGTCCACTAGACGTGGGCAAAATTGAATGAATGATTTGAATTAATCAATTCAATCTTGTAACACACTCGATCTGATTCTCATTTTCAGAAGGAATTAAATCTTCATTCCTTACAGATTTTTTAAACGGCACCATATTTTTATTTCTATTTATTTTACATTAAAAAATATTTTATGTTAACGATTTACATATTTTAATGCTTCGTAGAAATTTTATTTAATATTATTCTGTATGTTTACTGCGCGGATAAGTTACCTATAAGCGCGCGCCGCTAAGATACCGGAGGTAATGTGCTATATGCATTGTACTACCTCTATCACGTATAGTATATCCCGCGCCGAAAACCCATAGGTCAGAGAGTCCCCACACCTCCAGCCCAGGCGACAAAACGTTGCGAGTCGAACGAAGTAGTTCCGAGTTCCGAACAACGCACCTCTCTTTTACAGTCCCATATGTCCCACTCATTCATTGAATTAATAAATGTATTCCTTATTCAGTTGTGTCGTCACAGTCCTACACGTCAGTCCGGACCGAAGCGGTCAAACCCAATCTCTGTGTCATTCTGTTCCACTAATTCAACGAATGAGCGAATTAGTATGATCGCCTCTTTTCAAATCCCGCTCCCATGATCGAGTATGTACTGCCTCTGTTGAAGTGAGTCGTTAGGTTCGCGGAACGCAAGTAAATGAGGTCACAGCAAGTCAAAAGACACTTGCTAGTCGGAAGTTCCTAATCCAATCCTTAACGACCGCTGCGAATCGGTTCGTCGTTAGTCCCCGCGCAGCGGAACCGTCAATTTAGTTCCCAGTCACAAGTCCCAGGCAAGACACAAGACACTGCTCAAAAGATACAATTCATTCTCAATGCCTGCCGCAAATTCGTTTGGGAGTGCAGTGCGATTTCCCCGTGGGCCGAGCCGTCAATTTAGTTACATCGTAGGTCGAAAACTTCCGATTTCGAGCCCTGCGTAAATTGGGTAGAATGCGTTTTATATTCGATCAGACGAAGCGGAACTATTTTAAGTTTAAAATAAATATAATAAAAATAGTAAAACTGTTTAATTTGATTTATTATATTCTGGATATAACTACTTATAAAAATACATTTTTTTATCGGTTTTGCTGTCACAACATCACATTAAAAAAATTCAAAACCCCGTCATCGTGGTTTTCGTCGATCAGTGTCTAAATTTTTTTTTATTTTATTATTATATATATATATATTTTTTTTTTTTTTTTTTTTTTTTTTTTTTTACTTTTTTTTTTTTTTTTTTTTTTTATTTTTTATTTTTTTATTTTTTTTTTTTTTTTATTTTTTTTTTTTGGAATTTTATGAATTAAAGGATCGAATGAAAGGAATCAGATCAAAAGGCCGAGGGAATCAGACTGAATCGATTCACTACTGTGAATAAATCTGCCCATGTCTAGTGTCCACTTAAAAAATACGTTTATAGTTACGACCGTCCGTGGTCGAGTGGTAAGACACTTGACTCCCAATCGGAAGGTCGCGGGTTCGAACCCGGCGTGCGCAAATAAATTTTATTTGATTAATTTGTGTTAATTCACAATTAATTAATAAAAATAATATATACTATATTTGCGGCACGTTCCAGAGTGGAACATACTCTCAGTATCGCCCTGGTGTAAGACCACCATTCAGAATTGAAACGTTGCTTAATAATGGCTCTAGCCGTGTTTAGTGACTAGATCTGAATAGCCAGGTACTTCCCCACCTTCCTCTTCCCCATCTCTTTCCCGTCCTCACTTACCTTCAGCCTCATAACATACCCCCAATTGGGGATGCCATAGTCTCACTGGCTCCAGACGGGAGCAGTTGGGACTCTTGTGAGGTAATCTCTATAAAAAAAAAACAGACCCTGTGATCTTAAATAACTTAAGTATAAGTATTTTAATCAGTACAGAATAGTACTCGGATGCTGGCCAGTATCAATAACACGTTTCATATTTGGAGAGGACGCCCGAGAAACGTTTCAATTTGTATAATTCCTTATTGGAAATAAATAAAATTTCCAATCTAACCTTTTTTTAAATGACTCAAACCGTATTGGTGACCAGATCTGAATAGCCAGGTGCTTCCATTTTCCTTCCTTTAGAATTTTGTGCGGTATGCACAAAAAAAATTAAGGTGAAAGACCACCATTGAGAATTGGAACAGCGCCATGGACTCACCCGTATTTGGTGACCAGATATCCCTTTCACTTCACAAGATATCCTAATCGAGGATGCGAAAGTCGCACTGGCTTCATACAGTTGGGACTCTTGTGCGGTATAAAACGAACATATATATCGGTAGTTCAATTGATTAGGCAGACATCTATGATTTCAAAATTTTGAGATCATAAGGAAAGAAATATCCGAATGCTCACCATATTATTGTTGTTTCGTACTTTACAAACATAGTTTAGGAGGACTCACGTCCTTACTACTAGAAAGCAATGTTTTGTCTGGCAGGCTGCCGCTATATAACGACAGAGCAGACCTGCCTTCGGGTTCTTTCGGCACATCTCGTAAAACGATACCATGTGACCCAACTGGCCTGTAAACAATTAAACTGATCTTAAACTACTAATGATATATTACAGTTTGGGAAACTCTCCTCCAAACAATGTAGAGACAAGGAATAAGAAATGCTAATTTTATTGAAATGTTCAAATGATGAAGAGGGATTTATCAAACTTTTATCGCGAGTTTCACAAGATTCATTATTGCGTGATAATTAAAAAGGACAACAATTTCTCTTTCGCCGTTTCTTTTTAATGTATTTTACAGTATTTTGGTTTCACCCTCAGCCTAGGAACGTCTTGATACTAAAACGGGGTCTAGGCTCAAACAAAGGTGGAAGTTTGGGCTTAAGAAGAAATACAGTCATCATTTGAAAAAGAGATATTTTACCAAAACTATTGCTGTCGCTATGGCTGTTAGTATAACTGAGCCTACATATTGTATAGTAATTGTATAATTTAGTAAATTACAATTCAATTTATCAACCATACTATGTAACATTGAAACACTTAAAATAATTTATTTGTCACTGGCATAATCTATTCCAGGATATGGATTAACAATATGGGAAAATACTACTATAACCAATCTGAAACAAGTCCAAGTGGTACAAAATGCAATTGTAAAATTATTAGTTGTCCCTAATATTTTCAAACAGAGACATAATACACCGTTGTTGTTTCAGAGTGTATTTTAAGAATTTTACCAGTTAAGGCTATAACTATGGCATAAAATAATAATTCAGCATTTATTTACCCCGCAGCATAAAGAAAACTTAGAACATAAATACAGCACTAGATTCACGCGCAACGACGGGTTAATAGTTCCTAAGTACGGACAGAGAACGTTTGAATACAACATACCGAAGATATTTATTTTATTACCTGACACTATAAAACAATGTAATTCTATGAATAAGGTTAAATATATGGTGAAAAATTGGCTATCGGAAAAAAAATATATTGGGTATGAAAAATGTATGAAAAAATGTTATCTGTAGATATAAGATGTAAATTATGTATATGTTACTAAATTATAAGCACCTGCTGACAAGCCAATTCAATTGGCTTAGCAGGACTTGTTTGTTGATGTATTTTTTATAACTATGTTTTCAATAAAAAAAAACTTATAAATAAATTATTATATTATCTATAACCTACATTTTTACATTTTCATTACTATATTATCCGTAAATTTCATTATCATCAATTGCTATATTATCTGTAAACTTCATCATCATAAATTCACTGTTAAAATCTAATATCTGTAAACTTCATTACTATCAATTATTATTTTATCCGTAGACTTCATTGTCATAAATTCATTGTTATATTATCTGTAAACTTCATTATCCTCAATTATTATATTATGTGTAAACTTCATTAGTATAATTTTATTGCTGCATAATTATATGTAAACTTCATTACTATAAATTATTATTTTATCCGTAAACTTCATTGTTATATTATCAGTAAACTTCATTATGATGAATTATTATATTATATGTTAACTTCATTATTATAAATTCATTGCTGCATTAACTGTAAACTTCATTATCATCAATTATTACATTATCAGTGTACTATTACCATAAATTATATTATTTGTAAACTTCACCCGCCATAATACAGGGACATCTATACCATGTACAAAATTCTTTTAATAAATTAATAAATAATTGTATAATATACTGCGAAAATTGAGCGAAAGGGACAACTGCACTTCAGGATAACACCTAAATAAAATCGGCAAAATCGAGGAATTGTTTTTTCAACCAAAACTGAACCGATTGTTAAGAATTTTTGTACCATCTCTATTAGAAGAAAATGTTGTCTGTCCGTTTTTCTTTTTTAAAAATACATTTTGTGTGGGTCAAAAAATTTAGCTTAAATGTCGGCCCATACACAGTATTCTGATCTCTTTAGGGTGCGTGAGCTACGCAGCAAAATATTATATATATATATATATAAAGTTTTCACACGAGAGTTAAGGTCCTCGACCACGAATCTGTAGGTCGAGGGTTCGAATCCCGACAATTTAATTGTTTTATTTCACATTTAATTCATAAAAAAATAATATAGAATATTCTGGAGACGTTGCAGTATCGTCCTTTTGAAAGACCATAATTTTGAAATGAAATTTTGCTTTAATTGGCTTTAGCCTTGTTTGGTGACGAGATCTGGGTAACCAGGTACTTCCCCACCTTTATCTTCCCTATCCCCTTTTCCTCTTTACACCCTTTAGCCTCACAACATACCCCAATAATTGCAGATGCAATAGTCTCACTGGAACCGGTTAACAGTAAGGAATTGGGACTTTTGATCGGTATCCCACTAAAATAATATATTAATTTGTTTATTTATTTATTTAAACGCCATAAAAGGCTTTTACATTCAAGTGAAACATAAGTATACAATGATACATAGGAGAGAAATATATTGCGAACAAAATACGTACTCTGAAATAATATCGAAATATATCTCAAAAAATAACATCAAGTATATCTATTCATACATACATACACAGTTTTATTTGTAAATTCTAGGTATTGAACTGTTAACAGTAATTTTGTATTGGGATTATTGTTACCCTCAAATTTATATTTGTTTGAAATGGTTGGGCAAGTATCTACTGGGAATTAACTCTGTTATCAGGGCTACTATTTTTATAAAATTGCAAAAATCTGAATAAAGCTTCTTGCACACCATTGCTGCTTTTGTTCTTGATATAATACACTAAAATAACCCCTACAAAAAGGGAGACTAACGCGATATCCGGAATTATCGACCAGTTGCCGTTCTATGTTCCATCATGAAAATATTCGAGAAAATTCTACATAAATATGTACTTAATCACGTTAATCCAATTCTTGATGACCGTCAATATGGTTTTAGACCCCAGATGTCAGTAACATCATACCTCTTATGCATCTCAGATTTCTTATCACAAACTCTAGACAATGGTGGCCAGGTGGATGTTGCTTATTTTGAGCTGAAAAAGCATTCGACAAGGTTGACATCGACATTTTTCTAAATAATCTATCTTCATTTGGTTTTTCCAAAAGACTACTCTGTTTTTTTTGCTTCATATTTTCGAAATCGTAGACAGTTTGTTTATTATAAGGGTTCCAGTTCTTTTGAATTCATAGTTTTTTTCTGGAGTTCCTCAGGGGTATATCCTTGGACCACTTTTGTTTCTGATTTTTTTTAACGATATTGGTTCAGTCATCACACATTCGCTGTATTGACTATTTGCAGATGACTTGAAACTATATCGCTCAATAAAAAATCTTCTTGACTGTATTCTCCTTCAACGTGACATTGACTGCGTCTCAAACTGGGCCAAAATAAATGGCTTGAACTTCAGTACACCCAAGTGCAATATCGTCTCGTATACAAGATTAAAGAAACCGCATGTGTTTGAATATACAATTAATGAAATTATTCTCCAACACCTAAACCAAATCAAAGATCTAGGAGTTATTTACGACAGCAAACTAACTTTTCACCAACACATCGATGATTTAATAAGCAGAGCATACAGGCTTCTCAGCTTCGTAAATAGAAACTCATATCCGTTTCGTAGCAGAAAAACACTGACGTTATTATATAACACACTAGTCCTAAGTGTACTTGAGTCAAATTCGATCATCTGGGCCCCACACGAATTAACATACACTTTACGCATTGAAAGAGTTCATAAGAATTTTTTAAGGTTTTTATTCTCGCGGCTCTATGGACGTTACCCCTGGCTTTACCCATCGATTTATATATTAGGCATGATGAATTACCACTCCCTAGAGACACGTAGAGGTACTGCTTTGCTTAAATATTTTTTTCAAATAATAAACGGTCACTTATCTAATAATAAGATACTGGCCCAATTAATTTTTTTGTATCAGAGTCTCACTCTCGAGGACGTCAACACAATCTTCTATATAGTAGAGCAAGCCGCACTAATTTATTTATGAACTCACCTGTGGGGAGAGCTACGTGCTTTTTGAATGCGGTGGATAAAAAAATAGATTTATTTTTTGTGTCCTATAGCGCATTTGTGAGATTTTTGGCATTGCATATACACTGCATAAATGGTACAATTATAAAGTCTTAGGCTATATTGCCTGTAATTGTTATAAATAAATGTACAAATTATATATAAATAAAAAAATAATTACGTATAATACGGTCTTCTATCAACAGTCCCGGGGATTCCCTGCGAATCAATTGCATTTGTAGAGTGAGCGTTACTCGTTCTTGGCAAGTATTATAGTATTCACCGGGTGTCGTCTGCGCCACGTGTTGCGGACTGAGGGACTGGTATGAATTGCGAATAAGAATTGTATGTTGTTGATAAATAGTACTGACTATTTAAGTAACAAAACATATTTAGGTTTGTTATGTAAGCCTGCTAAAAGGAACTAAAATATTCGTGATTGAGGCCCTCTTCTATCGGAGGTTGGCTATCATCAAGGAAATCCTCACCCTGGAGACTGCAGCCCGGAACAACTCAGTGGAACTTAAAAAATATATTATATGATACTTCACTATATCGCCCTTTGAAATAACAAAGTTCTATCTGTTGCGGTAAAGTCATGCGATAATGAACTCAAAAGTAGCTTTATTTTAGATTCTACTATCGCATGACACTACCGCCACATATAGAACTTTATTATTCCAAAGGGTCGATACGACATTCAATTCAATTGTTGGGCATACGTAAGATTTGTATAAGGTTTGCAGCTTGTCACAATAGAAGAATCTGCTAGCACACAAGACGCCCAGCTTCGTTGAATCCAACATGGTGGCGTTAATATTATAATTCTTCTATCTTTAATAATAATAATTATAGTTGTGTTTGGATAATTTCTATAGCGTCGTTTTGGTCAGAAAAAACACCTCAAGGGCGCAAGGGCGCGCATTATACGTAAAGGAGTACTCTTTTAAAATGTAACATAAAAAAGAGAGAGAAAAGATGATCCATTTCAAAGACGCGTTTCAGGCTTAGGAATCGAAATCGAGAAATCGATCACACTTCTTGGAATTATTTGTTCAGTGTTCATGTTTCAACAGGCTAACTACACTTGCTTACAAATTCTATTACCGTGTTTGGCGCACAACTCTCACGATATTTTTATGAGCAAGTGTTTGTTTGACGGCAAATTTACATTACTAAGTTAATAGGTACATGGAAATTGGCCTTTTGACAATAGGTCGTTAACAGGTTAGTTACCGCCCTCTGCACTAGTGGGACTCCTGTCCAAAGGTCATCTTTACAGGATCGGTTGCGCATACCAAACTTAAATTTGGAATTGATATCGTAACACTTGCTTAAACTGAATAATTATTTTTAATCAAAAGGTATATATAATAGCAAATGTCAAGTAGGTAGGTAACTTTGGCAATTATTTGAGAGCTAATGATAATTTGTTTAAAAATATATTTTTTTTAAATTATTTGCTCAATTAAATCGGAAGAATTATTATTATTATTACACATAGGTTCTTTGTTTCTAATCTCTAAATTACGAGTTGTTTTCTCGATAAAATATAGTGCTTTTAAGAAGGTTGTATTGTTTCACTTATTTTTTTTTTTTACATTAGCTCCACACAGGAGGCTTTGAGGAAAAAAATCCCCTCGGGGCCTAAGTCATCTTTGAAGATGCTGTGTGGAAGGTCTTTTAATAAGGTAAAGGAAGGAGAGGAAGTCCTGGGAAGGATATCGGTTCAAGGGGTGGATAGGAATCTAGGGATCAATATGTCTAGGAATGATGTAAGTGTGAAGCCAATCCTTCCATTGTGGTGCAAGGCGATGGGTCCAGAGGGTCCGGCTGGAGAGATCAAAAGGACTCTCCCTCAACCAGTCTCTCCCGATCCGGCCTGCCACGCAGTTGGTGGGCAGACGCATCCGCTACCAAGTCCCGGACAATCCTAACCACATGAACCCGGGCACCCCTGCTAAGTCACCAAACGTAGCGAACCACTTGAGGTGACCTGTGGCAGAGGTGTTGGTTGTCCAATAAATGGTTCCCGGGGTGGCGGTATCCATGCCCGTCTCTCAAATTACTGGATAACCACAAAGTTATAGCTACATTTAAAGAATTTTATTAAAGTTTGACGTGAGTACTGGAGACTTTAATGGGTTAACAGGTAATCTCAAATCCCATGGCCTGGAATGTAATACATGTGGAAACTTTACGTCTTGCACCATTATTAACCAGAATCTCTCCATACAGTGGGAGTTCGCGTGTTTCAGTACAGGAATTCAACTCACTTCGGAGAATTTTATTACTGCTCCTGAGTTACGTTCTCAGGTGATATTATTATAACACCTTTAGGCTTAATAAGTATTTTTTTATTTTACATTACTTTCTTATTATTGTTGCAATTGATTACATTCACATATATTTCAATTGATTAATAGTTTTAACCACTCAAGCGCTTTTTGCCACATTATGGCACTATTTCCAAAACCCAAAATAGCGTGTTTTATAAAGGACAAAAACTTTATAATAACCCAGAAGCCTCAAACCTTAGCACTTTTCGTAGGACATGTGCTATATAGGTTAAAAACAATCTTTGATTAGATTACAAATATTATACTGTATTTCTTAAATTGTAGTCAACCGTATTTCTTAAATTAATCTCTTAAATTGTATTTTTTAATTTGTATTTCTTAAACTGTATTTATTAAATTGTATTATCGTATTTTCTTACTAGATGTACGAAAAAAATGTGCATACATCTAAATAAACATAACAAAAACAAAACAAAATGTGGCAATTTTTTTAATGTTTTTTTATTACAACGACCAGATATAAAATATATTTTACATTCAAAATATAACAAAATAAAAAATGTTCTCTACATTCTTTAAAATGTTTTAAGGTTAAAGATTTAATAATATTTTTTTTATAAATCCTGCGAATATGTGATAATAGACAACAGATAGGTGAATTTATTGGTTATACAGAACTAGGTATAATCAGTTTGTATGTCTGCATATTCAAATTCGGAGGTATAATTTTTTTAATGTGGGATGGAAAAATTTCCTTTAGCAAACCGAGAAAATAGATTTAAATTGCTCTGTCGCTCCAGTGGTTAAAGATGCAAATGAGATCAAAGTCCTATGCTCAATCAGATGTTTGAGTTCATGGTTCATTTTAAATACATATGATTTATTTTCTAGCGTTACCTTTTTAAAAGTAAGTTGTACTTTAACCCTCCAGGAGGCGGTAAGTCTGTAACCAGGTCTTTTTCTCAATTTGGGAGGCGGGTGTGGGTCCACCGTCCTGGAAACCATATTTTGGATAACCAACACATCTGTAATAGATTTGTGGATTGCTATTTTTGGTGACTTAGCATGGGTGAGCCGACCAACTGCGTGGCAGGAGGGAGTTCTTTTGACCTTAATATTGCCTTGAGTGAGTGGGAGGGATGGAATCATACGTTCGTCACTCGTGGACTCGTACTCACTCTGACTCCCAGATTACTAGCCATATCTTATTCCTTTTTCCTTCCCTGCACTTATTCTACCACCTTTCCTGAAAATACCCTCTACTCAGCATCCCCAAAAATAACATAGGGCATGAGGAGAATTATTTGCCTCCGTGCCTCCTGTATAGGATACTGGATACTGGATAAAAACAAGTACCTCGAAAACACGCTCTTACAAGCATCCGATCACGAGAACAAACACCAACTACCTGCAATTTATTTTTTAGATCTGCACAGACCTTGTACTGTTTCGACATGAAACCGGTTTTGAAAATAAATAATTCCACTACGAAATATACGAAATCGAGCTGTTTCTGTACCCTTTGAGATAGTCATAAAACCTTTTCGTTTTAACAAATCAGAAAAAAAAGTTTCGCAACTTTTGAAATCGAAAAGGTCTGGTCAGACCTTGTCGCTCATCTGAAGGTTAAAGCTTGGTATTAATATGATTAAATAAATTTTCTCAGATCTGAAAGGGTTGAACACCGATTTGTCTTACTTAATAATATAACCTTACGGAAACCATGCGAGGCTTTCAAATCAATTGCCCTCACAAATGCAACGATTGACTTGCTGGGAGGGTGATTGCGAGGCATTTGGGAGTCTTAACCCTTTTATAGGTTATGTAAATTGCGCACGCTATTCTGTTCGCTATCATACAAACATCAGGGACTTAAACCTAAAATATTATCCATTTTAGTTCTGTATTTGTAGCAAATAGCTTATATAATGGAGTCTGAGCAATTCGTTCAATAATATAAGACTTCAATTCAAATGTGACTTTGTCATCAATTGGCCATTCAGCGCCATTTTGTTTTGTTTTTTTTGATTTTGAAAGGTCCCAGTAAAACGCCGATTATTTTTATCAAATTGAAATAAACTTAACAACATGATAGCTGTCTTTTTCTGCTGATCGCAATTTGTTCAAATGAAACGGACTTAGAATCGGTATTTAACGGTAATCTTCAAATTGTAAAAACAAAATAAATGGTGCTGATTGGCCATTTGTTGACTTTGTCACACACGAATTTCTGCTAAACCTGGGCCTTAATCTAGTTCAGAAGGTGGTTTGTGAGTTATATAATATGTATAACATTTAATAGTTTTTAATATTAAAAAATGTATTATTTTAACTTGACCGGGTTTCATTTCAAGGTGGTGGCCGTTTTAATTGTCCAGTAAAGATTTTTAAAGTTTTAATGTAATATTAGTTCTTAATATTTCTATTTTTGAAACTGATAATTCGTGGTGGAATTCCATTATAATATTATAATAAAACAAATTTAAAACTTTTTCCACTTTAATTTAATGACCGTAACCGGTTTCAGCTTGTCAAAGCCATCTTCAGACTGGTGAAAAATATTCTTAACCTAGGGATTTTATACAAAACATATTAGGGAGGGGGAGGAGGGTGCGGGGGGAGGGAGGGGTGGTCTACAGGGATTTTATTCAATTATGGATTTTATTACATTTGTTGTTAAGTGGTCTTGAGTGTCCAACTATCTAATTATTTTTTTGGTTATTCCCAGTAGGCTAATTACATAGGGTTGGTAGCTTACATACTTTAGTATTGTTTGGGAAATACCTTACAAGTAATGTGAATTATTAGCACCTAATTTTATTGTTGTCAAGTCTATTATTAATTACAATCTTTATTATATTTATGATGTTATGGAATTTTTTGATTAAACAATTGATTTTATAAAGGGGGATACGTTGGAGTAGGATTATTCTTATAATGGACCTAATACAAACAAAGTACATATTTTACTTGGAACATATATGATAGAAAATTACAATGGATACAATAGTGGAGATTTTGCAAATGATTCTAATTTCTTATTCATTACAAATATAGGGTCTACTTTTTTTGTTAGGCGGGTTATTTCTAATGATTCTAGTTTATCAAGTTTATGACCCTTATTACAAGTGTGGAGGACTTTAATATCTCTGTCTTTATCAAACGAATGTTGGTTTTCTAATAGGTGTGACGCTACATTCGACAATTCACCTTTATCATTCACCCAATTTGTGAAATGTTCTTTTATACGGGTTTTGAATGATCTTCCCGTTTGGCCTATATAATATGACGGGCAATTAGAGCAGTTCACTTGGTAAACGCCTGAGTTTTCCAGTTTTTCTCTCTTATCTTTATTATTAATTAAAATTCTCCCTAGAGAATTTACATTATAAAATGCTGTTCTACATTTATCGTTATTAGTTAGTCGAGATATTTTTGTGGATATTTCGCCAATATAAGGAATTTTAACCCATTGTTTTGTGATTTCATTTTTATTTACGAGGCCTTGTGACATTATTGCTAATGTAATTTTTTTATTCTTTTTCTTTAATAAACTATCAATAGTTTCGCTTTTGTATCCATTGTTCTTTGCTATTGTTTTTATAATATTTAATTCATTTGTATAATTTATATAATTCAAGGGCACATGTAAAAGTCTGTGAATGAGGGAATAGAATACTGATAATTTATGTGAAATGTGGTGTCTAGATGTGTTGTGTATGATGTTATCACTATATGTTGGTTTTCTGTAGATTGAAAATTCTAATTTATTGTTAACGATTTCGATACCTATGTCAAGAAAATTAATCTTGTTTCCACCCATTTCCATTGTAAATTGGATCGATTTATTGATTTTATTGATTTCTTTTAGAAAAATATCTAATTGTCTGTGTGTTCCTGTCCAGATAACTAAGATGTCATCAACATATCTACGATAGAAGGCAACATTTTTAAATGATTTTAATTTTTCGATAGATTCTTCTATATAATCCATGAAGAATTCAGCTAACACCGGAGAGATCGGGCTGCCCATGGCTAAGCCATTAGATTGAATGTAATAATTATCATTGAATCTAAAGAAATTTTGTTCTATACATGCACTTAGTAGTCTTGTTATTTCTTTCCGTTTTATTAAATTAATGTTTCTCTCTTCCATGTAATTGTTAATAATTATCTTTAATTCGTTTGTAGGTATATTGGAAAATAAACTAACAACGTCAAATGAAACTAGGGTTTTAATTTAATTTAATTTAATTTAATTTAATAAAACGGATTTAATTTAATTTAATTTAATTTAATAAAACGGAAAGAAATAACAAGACTACTAAGTGCATGTATAGAACAAAATTTCTTTAGATTCAATGATAATTATTACATTCAATCTAATGGCTTAGCCATGGGCAGCCCGATCTCTCCGGTGTTAGCTGAATTCTTCATGGATTATATAGAAGAATCTATCGAAAAATTAAAATCATTTAAAAATGTTGCCTTCTATCGTAGATATGTTGATGACATCTTAGTTATCTGGACAGGAACACACAGACAATTAGATATTTTTCTAAAAGAAATCAATAAAATCAATAAATCGATCCAATTTACAATGGAAATGGGGGGAAACAAGATTAATTTTCTTGACATAGGTATCGAAATCGTTAACAATAAATTAGAATTTTCAATCTACAGAAAACCAACATATAGTGATAACATCATACACAACACATCTAGACACCACATTTCACATAAATTATCAGTATTCTATTCCCTCATTCACAGACTTTTACATGTGCCCTTGAATTATATAAATTATACAAATGAATTAAATATTATAAAAACAATAGCAAAGAACAATGGATACAAAAGCGAAACTATTGATAGTTTATTAAAGAAAAAGAATAAAAAAATTACATTAGCAATAATGTCACAAGGCCTCGTAAATAAAAATGAAATCACAAAACAATGGGTTAAAATTCCTTATATTGGCGAAATATCCACAAAAATATCTCGACTAACTAATAACGATAAATGTAGAACAGCATTTTATAATGTAAATTCTCTAGGGAGAATTTTAATTAATAATAAAGATAAGAGAGAAAAACTGGAAAACTCAGGCGTTTACCAAGTGAACTGCTCTAATTGCCCGTCATATTATATAGGCCAAACGGGAAGATCATTCAAAACCCGTATAAAAGAACATTTCACAAATTGGGTGAATGATAAAGGTGAATTGTCGAATGTAGCGTCACACCTATTAGAAAACCAACATTCGTTTGATAAAGACAGAGATATTAAAGTCCTCCACACTTGTAATAAGGGTCATAAACTTGATAAACTAGAATCATTAGAAATAACCCGCCTAACAAAAAAAGTAGACCCTATATTTGTAATGAATAAGAAATTAGAATCATTTGCAAAATCTCCACTATTGTATCCATTGTAATTTTCTATCATATATGTTCCAAGTAAAATATGTACTTTGTTTGTATTAGGTCCATTATAAGAATAATCCTACTCCAACGTATCCCCCTTTATAAAATCAATTGTTTAATCAAAAAATTCCATAACATCATAAATATAATAAAGATTGTAATTAATAATAGACTTGACAACAATAAAATTAGGTGCTAATAATTCACATTACTTGTAAGGTATTTCCCAAACAATACTAAAGTATGTAAGCTACCAACCCTATGTAATTAGCCTACTGGGAATAACCAAAAAAATAATTAGATAGTTGGACACTCAAGACCACTTAACAACAAATGTAATAAAATCCATAATTGAATAAAATCCCTGTAGACCACCCCTCCCTCCCCCCGCCCCCTCCTCCCCCTCCCTAATATGTTTTGTATAAAATCCCTAGGTTAAGAATATTTTTCACCAGTCTGAAGATGGCTTTGACAAGCTGAAACCGGTTACGGTCATTAAATTAAAGTGGAAAAAGTTTTAAATTTGTTTTATTATAATAATATTAGTTCTGTTTATTTGGACTGTAATAATGTGGTACCTATCTGCCTAAAGAAAGTTTGAAAAAAGAAATGTCATTAAGAAACCTAGTGAATTTCATCGAAAAAAATTATAATTTCTTATTTTTAATTTTAAAAAAAATTACATGAAGCATAGGGTTTATAATTATTATGTGGGCAGATATGTAGGTCAGTGGTTGAGTGGGCATCGTGTTTGGGTCCCACCCAGGCGTTCCGTATTCGATTCCTCGGCTGGCCAAGTCCTCCATCACAATACAAGCAACATCTTCCGCTTAGTGTCGTGTTAGTAGGAGATTTTCAAATGTTGTTGGGTTATTCGTAACCCGGGAATGTTTGTCTTTCTTTTTAAAAAAAAAATTATTTAATTATAAGACTGTTTGTTGTCTTTAGGTTTATAATGACAAATAAAACAATGTGTTGCTCTGGAGTATAAAGAAACGACAATTAAAGTTTATTTGTCAGAAATTAAATTGTTTTTATAATATTTAAATCACTTAAATGTCAGCCACATAACATAATGTGCAATAATGTGTAACCAAAGCATTGACATTTGAAAAAACAATATAATAAAATAAAATTCATAATTCAAATATAAAAGAATCCTAGACATTTCTAGGTAGGTAATTAAATACTAGGTAGGTAGGTAAATAAATATAAAGGAATCCTAGACATTTCTAGGTAGGTACTTAAATACTAGGTAGGTAGGTAAATAAATATAAAGGAATTCTAGACATTTCTAGTTGGGTACTTAAATACTAGGTAGGTAGGTTAATAAATATAAAGGAAATCTAGACATTTCTAGGTAGGTACTTAAATACTAGGTAGGTAGGTAAATAAATACAAAGGAATCCTAGACATTTCTAGGTGGGTACTTAAATACTAGGTAGGTAGGTAAATAAATATAAAGGGATCCTAGACATTTCTAGGTAGGTACTTAAGTACTAGGTAGGTAGTTAGGTAAATAAATATAAAGGAATCCTAGACATTTCTAGGTAGGTACTCTTATTCCTTTACACGTACTTGCGATTCTTACGATTTCAGATTAAATTTTAATATATAAATTATTTATATTAAACAATCCTTGTGGATGAATATCAAAAAGAAATGCAGTTTTATACTATAACACTAATTTCTTCACTCTGCCTTCTCACAAATTTGCGTCGCTTGGGTTGGTACAAGGGGGATGAATTTATTTTTAAAGATCTATTCAAATATATGGATTTTCATCCGCTTTGCTCAAATTAATACGTAATCTTAATTATACTGAGATCTACTTATATCTAATCTAAACTAATTGTCATATGGTTCGGGGGCAACTAACTTTATGATGTGGTTTCTTTTTCGCTTTTTGCAAGTGGCTTTCCAGGCGCAACGAGTCGTCAGGATGCGGCAATGGGTCTGTGGCGGAGAACAGTGGGTGGCAGGCAGTGGTGGCGGGTGGCATGCGGTATTATACTCTCTAAATGTTTCCAGGGGATATCAGCACTTTGCAACACACCTTTCTAATATTGTCATTTTCGCAATGTCTAACGCTTTAAACTGCATCAGCACTGGAACATGCTCGTTTATTTTGTTTTTTTAGTAATATTCTCCTCAATCTGTACTGGCGTAATCCACCCGTAATCCAAGTTGATTTTCTCAACTTCCTATAAATCTCTTCCTAACTCCTCTCTCGCTCATCTATCCGATCCTCCTATTTGTTATCTGCCGTGACCATGCACGGAGAAAAATGTTATTCGAAAAAACGATAATTTTAATTGTAAAAACGGTTAAAAACGGGACTGAAGTTCGTACGAACAAATTAACAATGTTTCAATGTTTATTGGCGGGAAAATGTAAGAATAATTTGTTGGTGTACGTACGAAATTACGTATACCAACAAATTATTCTTACATGTTCCCGCCAATAAACATTGAAACCCTTTTAATTTGTTCGTAAGAACTTCAGTCCCGTTTTTATTATTAACATGACGGTTTTTTTTTAATAACATTTTTCTCCGTGCGGGAAGAAATTCCCCAGATCCCCTTCCACTTCTTCATTAACCTTGCCATTTGATCCTTTGTTTGTTATCTTTGACACGTCACAAGATATTATGGTGGTATTGTTTTTGGTGTCAATAAGATCAAGGTTTTGGATAAACTATATGTGAGTAAGCGTGTAAGGTGCAGAGATGTGTAGTCCATATAAGTCGAGCGTCGCGACTGCAATTGTTGTTGATAGGTGCGTCCAAGACGGTTCTCTACCAGTGACTCTAGGAATGCTAGTATATTAATAAAGTGTTATGTGTGTTGTCAGTAGCTAGTAGTGGCTAATTATTATATTACTTATACAAGGTTCCCTTACACGAACGGTAGGGGTACCGCTGCACCGGGAATTATTATTATTATTTTTTTTTTATAGAGAAACTTCACAAGAGTCCCAACTGCTCCCTTCTGGAGCCAGTGAGACTATGGCATCCCCAATTGGAGTATGTTGTGAGGCTGAAGGTAAGTGGGGAAGGGAAGGCGATGGGGAAGAGGAAGGTGGGAAAGTACCTGGCTATTCAGATCTAGTCACTAAACACGGCTAAAGCCATTATTAAGCAACGTTTCAATTCTGAATGGTGGTCTTACACCAGGGCGACACTGAGAGTATCTTCCACTCTGGAACGTGCCGCAAATATAACATATATTATTTTTATTAATTAATTGTGAAATAACACAAATTCATCAAATAAAATTTATTTGCGCACGCCGGGTTCGAACCCGCGACCTTCCGAATGGGAGTCAAGTGTCTTACCACTCGACCACGGACGGTCGTCAAAATTTTGCCAAAGGTCACAAATAAAATATATAACCAAAATTTTGCCAAAGGTCACCTCAAGTAGTTGATAACCATTGATGATAGCAGGGGTGCCTGGGTTCATCGGGTGAGGTGTGTTCAGGTCTTGGCGGCAGATACACATTTTCACCAGCTGAGTGGCGGGCCTGGTCAGAAGAGGCTGGTTTGGGGAAACCCTTTAATTGGCGGTAACTTCTCATCATTCCCTAGGATAACTGCAGATCGCAAACGAATAGTTGACAGTTCACAATGACTAAGTGTCCTTAATATATTCGATATCAACTGTTGTTTGTACGTTAGCGACCTGCAGTTGTCCTAGGGAACGATGAGAAGTTACCGACAATTATCCTACCGATCCTTATCGATCGACAGTTGATTTCGAATATATTAAGGACACTTAAGTCAGTGTGAACTGTCACCTATTCGTTTGCGTTCTGAAGTTGTCCTAGGAAACGATGAGAAGTTACCGACAATCGGTCGGTAACTTCATATCGATCGGCTAGCACCCCTGGATACACTGACCCCTAGATTCCTACACACTCCTTATCCCCCTTTCCTTTCCAGAACTTCCTGACCTTCCTTTCCTTAAAAAAAAAACAACCATATGACATTTGTTCAGAGGAAAATTATTTTCCTCATGAGACTCCAGTGTGGGCTTAACGTCAAAAAAGTTGTCGAGGTTAAAGTGCAATAATAGTAAACGGAAATAACGCAAAAATTCCTCTGTAACGCTGGCGGATCTTCTTGGGATCGAAAGGAAATTTTCGCACTTGGTTACGGAGAGGTTAAGATGAGATTTAATTTAACACCGCCCTAGGTGAAATTTAATTGCTTCGGGCGGGTCGCTTCCTAAACCCAGCCCTGGGGATTGTGACGATAATGTCAGCTTAATTCACTCCTAATCTACTTATTTTTCCCCTACTTGATAGTCCTTGGTAGTTCAGGTTGGGTTTAACAGAAATTTAAATATAATATTTTCACCATATAGCCGATGAGCGCTATTTTGATGTTTGCGTTTTAAAGAAAACTAAACTACATTTTTGAAAAATTTTAACACACACAAACTGTCCATAATATACCAGTTAGACAAGTGTACAAGGAAAACATACAATTTCCGAAAGTAAACACAAGCTTTGACAAAGAAAATAAAAGCATTCAACAATCTTCACCTCTATTTTCACCTCTGGTTTTGTAATTATATAATACATCTTAATTAAAAACAATTTCATCCTTAAAATATTTTGTCATTTGGTTGTTCATAACTTTATGGACAAAAATTAACACATTAAATAACAGTCTCTTTTTTACTGGAATCCAATTTAGCTGCTGTCTTATTTGTTTAACCCTTGCGTATTTACCCTTTTCCCGTATACATCTCATAGCTCTATTCTGAATAACTTCTAGCTGGTTAAAATTTCCTTCATTGGCCAAATATAACATCGTATAGCAATAATCAGGACGCTTTCTGGCTGTGGTTTAAGGCTAGCTGCTTCTCTTGAATTTCTTTGTTTATCCACACGCTGGGACGTGTACAGAACACGCATGATAAACATGCTGAATAGATTCACCGTTTAGATAATAAATAGGCTCACATGCAAAAAACGCGATGCATCCTCAGTTACGACTCCATTGCTACTGAATTTTCACGAAATAGGGCACGATGCTATCCATAACCCCTCACCACTCATTTATGATGGCCCAAAAAAAACGGAACCCCGCTACCCTTTTTGGAGTTATGTGTCAAAAATTACCAATCTTCGTTGGAGGTTAGAGGGGTGCCTGCAACGTGAGGGTCGGAATCCAAACACCATTATTTAAAAAAAAAGTGTCTGTAAATAAAACATGAACAAACTATTAGATTATTTAAATTTTATTTTATTCAACTTTCAAATACCCGATACCATTTTCAGCTGAAATAAACAAATTATTATTATTATTATTTGTACACCTTGTAAATTCAAAATGTATTTTCAACGCCGCACAATTGTTTCAATTCACACACATTAATAATTATGCAGATGTTCTTGCTAATCGCCCTACCGAAACATGGCTGAATTATAATATATGCACACACTGAAGATAAACTGATGAAAGCATATTGTGTGTCTGTGTGCCCGAAGTAATCTCAATTTTTCTTGCATCATCCGAAGAAAGGGAAAATTTCCTATTTCGGAAACGCAAATCTTTTTTTACATTAACCCCTGGGAGGCAATTTGAGGATTTTTGTGAAGAGGTAGAAGTGGACTTGGTTCTTGGAAGGACCCAGGAAGTAAACACAGAGGCCGGCAAATAATTTTTCACTGATATCTTGAACTCAAGAACGAGAGAAAGAACAACCGAAGAAACAACCAGTTCTCATGTAACAAATATTGTCAATCGTGTACAAATTTTGGGCAAGCTTTTGGTGTGTTTCCTGACTATGTACCTGTGCTGAAGGGATCCATGACGCTATTTCCTGTGCTGTGCTCTAAATATTGCAATCCGTTTATTAAGATAGAATATATCAAACGGACCTCCCGTTTCTGCACATGGTATAGGGTTTTTTCAAGACTTGCCAAGTTTCAATTTATCTCTTTCTGAAATCAGTATTACGTAGATATAATGTATGTTTCCTCTGACATCTCAAAATGAATGTTTAGGCTACGGTACCGACAAATGAAATCTTAATATATAAAACAAAGTCGGGTTAGTTACACCATTTATAACTCAATAACGGCTGAACCGATTTTTATAAGCTTTGATTTGTTGGATTTGTCTCCGTCCCGATTAACAGAATAACTACGAACTGTCAATGGTGTAGTGTGCCGAACATTTCGTGCTTAGTCAACAGCTCAATTTCATTTTTTGAACTTAGAGTAGGTACATATTTATTATATTAACGTAATAAAGACTTCATTTATTTCAGCTAATAAATTAAACACAACATTTACGCCGTTCTTCCATGGAGCTACGTTCAAGCGACGCGATCGCCGCTCGTCTGTATTTTCTATACTATTATTACGCCGTTCTTCCATGGAGCTACCTTCAAGCGACGCGATCGCCGCTCGTCTGTGTTTTCCATACTATTATTAGTGTTTGAAAATGCCGCTAGGTGCTACACTAGCAAATTTGTTTGACAGGTAGCGGTAGCGTCGCTTGTGAATAGCTACGTGGAAGAACGGCGATAATATTGCAAATCGCCGCTAGGCGCTGCACTAGCAAAATTCTATGACAGGTAGCGGTAGCGTCGCTTGCAAATAGCTACGTAAACGATGGGCGTAAAGGTAGATTCAGACTGGACGACGTACGTACGCAACGCTTCGCCAAACAATGCTTAGCAACCCATACATTTTCTATGAAAATGGCCACAGACAACGCACGTCGCGATGCGTGTGGCCTATATGATTCTAAAACATAAATTTTCATTGAAAATCTATGGTTGCTAAGTAGCCCAGATATTGTTAGGCGTAGCGATGCATACGTACGTCGACCCAGTCTGAATCTACCATTATTGATTCTGAGGCGGTACGAAGTTTGCCGGGTTAGCTAGTTATAAATTCCATATTTTACAATCAGTTCTACCAGAAGAGTAATGAATCATAAGAGTAATGAATTTAGTAATCTATGGGCTATTCGGGTCGCATGGTCTCATTTACGAGAAGTGCTGAAGGTAGATGGGCAGAGTCATTATAATCCGAGAGCTTCGCAGACAAAACTTAGCTTCAAGTTAGAAAGGACGTTAGTCCTCTGAACTATATTTATAAAATCGTCAATAAACAGTCGCTGTGATTCAAATAACCTAGTACTTTTAATACGCATATTGTATACTGAAGAGTCTTGGTCCTAGTACTTATAAAAAACGAAGTATGGAAAAATGGAGCTTACTTCAAAAACGCGCGACACGCCCACGATACACTTCTATCGATGTATCTCTTCGGTGTAGAGAGTAAAGTACAAAATGCACTTGGCTTCCCTCCAACTGTAATTTACGGGGCCACCATAATATAAACACACGCGGTCTTAACCCACTTTACGCTGACCTCGAAGACTTGTCTCTCTATTTTACAATCCCCTCTTGTAAGATGGGTCGATGTTATTACACAAAGGAGTAAGATTTCACAAGTGAAGGCTAAATAAATATCTACAACCATGTATATTTATTTAAACGCCCATAGGGCTTTTACATACATAAAGCAATACATGTTTTGATTAATTACAGTGAAGAATTAGGAAAAAAAAAGGCTGGTTTGGGGAGACCCTTTGACCTCTCCAGCTGGTCTCTCTCGACCCATAACTCTCTCTCTAACTTCCTACACAACTCTCATTTCTTTTCCTTCTCAGACCTTACTCTACTTCCTTTACTTAAATATAACCTCCAGGATTTTTTTTACATCAACTTCACACAGGACCAATTGTGTGAGGCTGATGTAAAAAAAAAGATAATAAATCCAAAACTTACTGCTACTTGTTAGGCAGAGTTAATATACGTTTTCAAATTTATGTATACGAGTATAATATGCACTCCGCTGAGCTCATGTTAAGTGCTCCTTGTTTTCATTTGATTTAATGCTGTATATTAGAATAACAATACCAACGAAACATCTCCCGCATTAAATTACGTTGTTACGAGATACTCAAAATAACGATATTTTTTTGGAAATATGTGGACGGAGTTTGTGGAGAAAATTTATTTATTATGAAGTAGCTGATACCCGGCATGCGTTGCATTGCCAATTAAATAAATAAATTGTTTCTCCTTTCATGTCATTTCCCATTCGTCCCGGTTCCCCTTCCGCCTCCCCTTCCTCTTCCCGCCTCGCGTCCCTTTCCCCTCCCGCATACCCTTTTCACCTTCCCCGCTTTTTCCCTCCCCTCTCCCGCTCACCCCTTTCTCCTGAACCTCACCCCCCCCCCACGAAGCCCCCCTCCTTAATTCCCCAACCGATCCTCCCGCATAACCCTCCCCTTAGCCTTTTTTTCCCTGCCGCCTAACTCCATAAATACTTCCATTTTACCAACAACTCGTGCGACCTATTTAATTTTTTATGCAAATTTCATAATGCCAGAACTCATCAGTATATATATAGAAGTATTCACATGCATGTTCACAACAATTCAAAAAAAAAATAATTGGAATCGGATGAAATTTTAATCGCAATCGTATGAATAGTATAGGAAATAATTTCAGAACGCCAGAGCTCACTATCCTATGACCAGCCTGGGTATGCGCACATCATATTCCCAAAGTTTCATCGCCATCGGATGAATGGTATGGCCGCGCATAAGGTACGAATATACAAACATTTATTTTTATATTATGAATATGTTTGGAAAACTAAAAATTCAGACGGTTAGTGACCAGATTCGTGTAAACCTAGAGGAAAAAAGATAGATAACGGGTTTGGGAAGGATGGGAAGTACCTGGCCATTCAGGTCTGGTCTAGCAATTCAATCAGTAGATGAGATTTCTCAGGTATAAAATTCGATGACCTCCGTGGTCGAGAGTAATGCTCTCGAATAGCAATTCAAATCCCGGCGTGCGCGAGTAAATTTTATTAGATTGGTTTGTCTTTTCACAATTTAATAATTAAAAATAATATATTGTATATTTGCGGCACGTTCCAGAGTGAAACACACTCTCAGTTTCGCCCTTGTGTAAGACCACCATTCAAAATATAAAGGTTGCTTGAAATGTCTTTAGCCGTGTTTAGTGATTAGATCTTAATAGGCAGGTACTTCCCCACCTTTATTTCCCCAACTCCTACCCCTCCCCACTTACCTGCTAGGTAAATGGGCATGCCATAGTCTCACTGGCTCCAGACGAGAGCAGTTGGGACTCTTGTGCGGTATTCAAATAAAAAAAAGTTCCAAGATTGAAAATGGCACTTAAGATCGAAGCAAATTTGAATTCATTGACCTTTGGTAGGCCAGGTTTTTAAAAAATAAATTTGTGTTTCGCATTTTATAAGTTAACAGTAACAATTCTTTCAGATTTTGGTAGTTTATACAACTGTTGTTACTAATAATATTATTTTGTAATAGAAACTCGTAAACAAATAATGATTTAAAAAATAATAATAATAATAATTTTCATTGGTGGCCACCGGTGGGCCAATGGCCAATTAAAGGTTGAACCAGATTTTACGTGAGGCGCATAGACAACTGAAATCAGTGTGTATGGTGTATTTGGTTTTAAGGTTCCCTATCTGTTTCCTAACTTCAATTATTTTTTTTATCTAGGTATGCAATATCCTCAAACCAATCAATTGCTCCAAGAATTAATTGTTTGTGCTCTGCATTGAAATATCTTAACAAAAGAAAACTTGCTTCTCAAGATAGAAAAATTATATAAAAAAATGTGTATTGTGTTTTAAAAACTCCAGATTTCCGATCCCTTTGAATATACACAGACAACATACATATGTTATCCAAAACAAAACCTCCTCAACCAGCAAATAAAAACGTGGACATAAAATGAACATTTTCTGAACATACATTTTTATTTATGCGTTCTATTTGAAAAAAACTCAGTTAAAAAAACTTTTGACTGATATAGCCATTATACATAAATTATGTAACAGAGATTGCCTTCCGACTTTATGATAACATTTACATTTGTGTTTTAAAGAAAAAGCTTCGCCTTTATACGACTTGTTAGAATGACAACAGTAGTATAGGACTGAATTTAAATATTTATAAAGAACTACATTTATAACTCCTTCCATTTTTTCAACATTATGTTTCCTACCTGCCGAAGAAAGTTTGAAAGTTAAAATAATTGTCATGGAGATAGTGACGTTTCTCTGAACAAATTGTATAATTCCTTATTTGAAATTTTTTAAATAAAATTAAATTAAATAGAGTTTTTAATTATGCATACGATTGTGAATCTATTTGCGCGAACAATAATATATCACAAGAAAATGGCTGACTGTGCAATTTCATTGGAAAAACAGGAACACCAACCTTGTATGTCGCTGTCTGCAAGTATGGGAGGCCTCCCAATGATTCAAATTCACGTTCAGGTTACCAGCACAATTCTTGCTAATAGTTGGATCCGCAAATGTTCCGAAACGACGGAAATATATTCACAATCATAAAATGCGACTTGCTCAAAAAACCACAAAAATGGAGAGAGCGAGAAAGATCTTTTCACACATACAGTTTCCATGATGACAGTTTTTATGACTACAATACGTTATATTAGTGTCTCTACTATCCACAAAGACTGTCAAACAACCATTTATGTAATATTCAAAAATATATTAAGTATTTTTTGTCGAACAAACAAAAAAAAACGTATTATAATGCCTAACCAATGTATGAAGTAGATAAATATAGTAAATGCCTAAGGATTGCCTGAATAGTTACAGTAATAGGTAGGAATAGTTGAATAAATACACCGTCCGTCCGTGTCTCTATTCAAACAGAAAAGGGATTTCAGTTCGATTGTTGGGCAAATATTCAGCTGTAATCGGGCGAAAACCGGCTCAATAGAGTAGTTGGAAGGCTCGGCTAGGAAATATATTCATAAAACGATTTGCCGTTCTACCAACAAACATTATCAAATATTAACGATCACTAAAGGAACGTACAATGACCTACTGGAAGGATTTCAAATACTAGAGAAAATGCAAAAAGAATCTGCTGTTTACATATTCATTTATTCTTTTATATGCCCATGTGGGTTTTAAATGGAGTTCATAATGTTAAGGGTTAGTTATAAACAACATGTTGCAAAAAATAATTTGCTATTATTGAATTAAATATTTCTTTACACACGCTTGACTTGAGGGGTAAACTGGCGAATGCGTTACGGAAATTACAGCTTTACGAGAGGCGTAATATCGGGCGTTACGAACGTTACGGAGGCGAACGATAATAAATTAAAATTAATTTTGAGTTTCATTCCTCACAATCTAATTGTAACAACAGTGCTTAAATCCATAGTAATGACGTTTATGTATTGTTTATTGTTTCTTCTTCACATTTTAGGTATAACAGTTTACAATACAATATATATATCTGGAATATATATATCTGGAATGGGTGCTGGCATTTATGCCTACAATAGTGTGTTGTTGTTTCTCACATTATAAACGTTAAAATCTAACTAATAACAAGCAATTTTTCCGATTGGGATTTTTTGAATTTCCTGCTGCAAATGTAAATTTACATCGCTCTCTAACTAGAATCCACATCGAAAAGTTTTATTTTAGACATTATACATTAGACGATCCGGTTGTTTGACAACTCTACCATATCTGGTAACGTAAGGATTATTCCAGTTATTTTCTTCCACCTGTCCCTCATCTCCAGCCTCTGCCTCCTCAAGTGCCGGATCGGATCGCATGGACAGATGGTGATCATTGACGTTTGCATGATATCTCAGTTTTAAGTGTATTCTGTTACGTCTGTATGTGTTACCATAGTTATCTTCTACAATATAAGACCTGTTACATTTCATTTTATCTTTGACAATAGCTGGCAACCAATTGCTTTTTGGATTTTTCTTAAAGTATACATAATCCCCCCTTTGTAATAAAGACATAGGTTTTGCATTGACATTATAATATTTAGAATTTTTCGAATTATTTTTTTCAACACACTTTTTGTAATCTGAGAATCTTACAACCTTTGGTTTTAATTTAATTTGAGCTAAAGGAATATTCATTCTCAAAGTTCTAGACATTAATAATTGAGCAGGTGACGGTAAATTAGCTTTAGGTGTATTTCTATAATGTAATAAAGCTATGTAAGGATCTGTTTTTGTTTCTTTAGACTTTTTTAAAATATTTTTTATAATTTTAACAGAACTTTCTGCCTGACCATTAGACTGTGAATGATATGGACTAGTAACTACATGTTCTATATCCCAATCAAATAAAAATGATTTAAATTCAATAGATTGAAAAGGTGGACCACCATCAGACACTAAAGACATTGGTATTCCATGACGTGCAAAAATAGATTTTAAGTGAATTATGACATTTTTTGCAGTGGAATCATTATTTAGAAAAGCAGTTTCTATAAACTTTGAATAGTAATCTGTTACAATAAGATACGTTTGATTATCATAATACATTAAATCAATACCTACTTGTTGCCATGGAAACTTGTTTATTTCATAATTTATCAGTGGTTCTTTCTGATTAGAGGCTTTAAATGTATTACATATTTGACATTGTTCAATTAAATTTTTAATATCTACAGAAATACTAGGCCAAAATAAAGTATCTCTAGCTAATCTTAGACATTTGTTTATTCCTTGATGTCCTTCATGTATTTTGTTTAACATTTCTTTTCTCATAGACTGAGGTACTAATAATTTATTACCCTTAAAAATTAACTCATTAATAACATGAATTTCATCTTGAATATTATAATAACATTTTAAAGTGTAATGGACTTTATCTTTGCTATTTGGCCAACCTTCATAATAATATTTTTTTAATATTTGCATAGTTTCATCTAAAGCAGTAGCATTACTCAATTTTGTACGATATTCTTCACTAATAGCTAAGTTCATATAGATTGAATTTACATGACAATGTAGATCAGACTCATAATCGGGTATATAATGATCTTTCAAAGCAGCTCTAGATAAAGTATCCGATATATACATTTCTTTACCTGGGACATGTACTACATTTAAATCATAAGATTGAAGAGCTAACATCATACGTTGCAATCTAGCTGGTACATCATGTAAAGGTTTTTTAAATAAATAGACTAAAGGTTTGTGATCAGTCTGTACTGTCACATTGTTACCATAAATATACTGATGAAACTTATTACAACCAAATTGTATAGCAAATAATTCTTTTTCAATTTGAGTATAATTTTCCTGCGACTGTGTCATTGTTTTCGAACTATATGCAATTGGACGGTTATTTTGCATAATAACTGCACCTATAGCTGACTTTGATGCATCTACTGATAGAGTAAGCGGTATTTTTGAATCATAATGACTTAAAACTGTTGCATTTGAAATGGCTTCTTTCAAAATTTTAAAAGTATTTTCACAATTTTCATCCCATGACCAAATTACGTTATTTTTTAATAAATTTCTTAAAATTTGTGACTTTTCAGACAAGTTTTCAATGAATGGACCTAAATAATTTACCATTCCCAAAAATCTTTGTAAATCTTTGACATTTTTTGGAGACGGCAACTCTAATATAGCCTTGACTTTTTCTTTGTCGACTCTTACCCCTTCTTGACTAAAAATATAACCTAGGAAACAAATTTCCTTGACTAAAAATTTACATTTTGACTTATTTAATTTTAAATTGACTTCTCTAGCCCGTTCCATGACTTTTCTTAATCTAATATTATGAATTTCTTCAGTTTCTCCATAAATTAGAAAATCATCCACAAAAATTAATATACCTTCCAGATCTCCAAACAAATCTATCATTATCCTATAAAAAATTTCCGTTGCTGCATTTATTCCAAAAGGTAGTCTTAAATACCTGTACCTTCCAAATGGAGTTTGAAAAGTACATAAATCACTACTTTCTTCATCTAATTTCAATGACCAGAATCCAGAATAAGCATCTAAATGAGAAAAATAGGCAGCTCCTATAAGTTTTGATCTGATTTCATCAATATTTTTTAAAGGATAGTATTCTCTCATTATGGAATTATTTAATCTTCTAGGATCAAGACAAATTCTTAATTTACCTGACTCTTTGACAGTTATGACGACAGAATTTACCCAAGACGTAGGTTTAGTAACCTTTTCAATGACCTTCATCTTGTCCATGCGATCTAATTCCTCCTGAAGACTTTTTTGTAATGCAAATGGGACTTTCCTCGGAGGATCCACGCAAGGAACAGCATCTTGGCGAAGCTTGAGATGAACGACAGGTGGTAAACATCCGAGACCCTGAAATACATCATTATATTCAGTTAATATGGTGTAACGATCACATTGAACATTAAATATTCTTTTTATAATTCCAAGTTTTTTAATAGTTGGAAGACCTAAGACTGATTGACATTCTATATTTGCGACAAAAAATATTATATTATTTATGACATTTCCATTGATTTGACATACAAGATCACAATTACCAATAATAGGTATTTTATCACCTCCAAAACCTGACACTTTTGTAAAACCTTTTTGTAAAATTGTATTACATAAATTCAATTTTTTAAAATTTGACATTGACATGACGTTTATATCAGCTCCTGTATCCAAAATACAGTCTAATATTTTATTATTTATTTTTACATCTATGTGCCATGCTTGACTTGAATAATTGTTATTATTAATGTTTCTGATTGTTGAGATAAAATGACCCTCAGGGCAATTAGCACTGTCATCATTGGGTTTTGATGACTCTGATTTTAAATTTCTGACTTTACCGTGACAATAATTATTTTTGAAACAATATTTAGCAAAATGGCCAAAAGAATTACATGACCTGCATTTGACATTGACTGCTGGGCACTTGTAGCGATGATGCTGACCACATCTTCCACATGTAGAAATATGACCGCTTGACCTTGACTGCGACGATGACGATGACGGTGACCCATGACGACTTGAAGATTCATGTTGATTTGACCTTGACTGCGACGATGACGATGACGGTGAATCATGACGATTTGTATGTTCATGTTGATATGACTTTGACGGTGATGTTCGGAGACGATGACGATGTTGATGGTGATGATATGATGTTCTTGACTGTCTTGAAGTGTTTTTCTGCTGACTGACTTGAAGGATGTTATCTGTATGCTCTTGTTGATTTATTTTGTCTGCATTGTCTTGTGACATTAGTATTGATTTTGTGATTTCTACAGTTTTTTGTAATGATAATGAGGAATCTTGCAATAAGCGCTGACGAATGTGACTTAGATTTGCACTCATGTTTGCAATAAATATATCTCTCACAAGAGATTCTCTCAGATTCCCAAATTCACATTCCAAACTAAAATTTTCCAAATCCAATAGGAAATTGTTAATATCTTCTGAATTCTTCTGTTTCCTTGTGAAAAATCTGTTTCTTAACATAGTTAAATTTTTCTGCGGTGCGAAATATTCATCAAACTTTTTCTTTACTTCATTTACCGAGACAGATTCCATTTTTATGTTGAAAGACTTAAATATTTCCATACCTTTGGAGCCAATGGAGTGTAGTAAAATTGCAATTTTCCTTTTTTCTTGAGCTTCTTCGAGACCTGATGCCACCAAATATATTTCATATTTTTGCCACCAATTTCTCCATATTCCATTATTATTTGGGTTATTCGACAACACTTGTAGATTTGGCAAAGCACTGAAATCATGTTGTACATGTGACATTATTGTATCTTTTGACATCTTGTATTTTATTTTTGATCCTCAATATATTTTAATGTAAAAATTAGTATCCGACTTCTGACACCATGTTTTGTTGGGTAAACTGTTGAGGATCTTATTGAGAATACTTTTGATTATATTTTATAATGAAGGTTTATTAATGACTTGACGTGACCAGAGCTCGACTGAGAGAGAGGTTAGACCATAGATATAATGATCACCAGTACTTTCACTAGTGATGTGATTACAGTAGTGATGTGACAGTTTCTCACATTATAAACGTTAAAATCTAACTAATAACAAGCAATTTTTCCGATTGGGATTTTTTGAATTTCCTGCTGCAAATGTAAATTTACGTCGCTCTCTAACTAGAATCCACATCGAAAAGTTTTATTTTAAACTTTGTAAGAATTAAATCAACAATCCCATTTTAAGCGTAATTACTACCATAATAAAATTAATCAAATTTTCGTTTAGAGTGTGCGAACTCAGTGCATTGAAACAACTGATTTATCACGATGATTGGTAACAATCCAAACGAATCTTCAATATCAATATATCTAGAATCTATTCTTATACACTGATGATTGGAATGGTTTTATTCGATGCCAGAAAGAAAATTAGATTAGATTACTAAAGAAGTATTTACTTCAGTCGTGTGGTCTAAAGCACACTCGTGTTTTTTTTTTCTTAAGAATTCCTTCTGGCGTTAGTAATGAAAAGTTGTCTTTGCATTTAAAACATCAAAATAACATAGTATCAAAACAATATCTTAAGGCTCCGGGGGCCCATTGAAGTTGTTAATGTGTTCAGTCTCTTTCATAGCATATTAGGACCAAATGAATAAACAAATTAGATTTTTCAAATAGCCCCATTTTGAACACATATCTCTCCCCTACACCTAGTTTTACTCCTTCTCTCTTACCTACCTCGCCCTCTCACCAATAAAGTTTATGTTTTCTCTCCCTCTTCTATGTTACATTTAAATACACTTTACTTTGTAATTAATTTAATATTATATAAAAGCTTGATGAAGGTTCAGGTTGGATCGAAACCGGTTGGTTTCATATATACAAGATATATTCAATAAAGGGTATTGAAACTTATTAATTTTATTCTATTATTATACTATACAATTCATATTATTGACGGCCGGCGTACTCCAGCGGTAGGGCGTTGGACTTTATTTAATTGATTTGTGTTATTTCACAATTAATTATTTAAAATAATAAATAGTATATTTGCGGCCCGTTCCAGAATGGAAGATACTCTTAGTGTCGCCCTGGTGTAAGACCACCATTCAGACTTGAAACCTTGCTTGAAATGGCTTTAACCGTGTTTAGTGACTAGATCTGAATAGCCAGGTACTTCCCCACCTTCCTCTTCCTCGTCTCCTTACCTTCCCCACTTACCTTCAGCCTCATAACATACCCCAATTGGGGATGCCATACTTTCACTGACTCCAGACGGGAGCAGTTGGGACGCTTGTGAGATATTATCTATAAAAAAATTCTAATTATTACAATAAGAATGTATTGTAAAGTGCTAAAGTAGACAATGTTTTAATTGAATAAAATACCAAAAACTTCTTCAATCTTCGTAAATTCATCTTGTGGCGTCATTTTTAATTAAATGAAAACAATCAAAATTATCTTCATGTTTCAAAACAAAGGGTTTTTTGGTAAATGTGTACACTTGCTTTGTAATGATTAATCCTGGATAGGATTTTTAGTTTACAGTCTTTACCATGGCTGTAAACTGGGCTGCGTGTGTTGGTTATTTATCAATGAGTATACAGTTCAGAAAAATTTACAGGAAAATGTATTTTAACAATTAATTAAAAGCGTAACAACTAGAGGTGAAAATGGTCAACTGCATTGAACGTTTAAACTAGAATGATTTGCTAGTCACGTTTTTTCACAATGGCTGTCTGTGATACCATTAGAGAAAATTTAATATTTTATGGCTGTTCAGCTACAGTTTCTTTGTCAAGATAAGATGAACATTAAATTATTTAAGTGAATAAAAATGTAAATAAAATAAAACACTTGTTTTGTTTAAAACCACGAATTTTTGTTAATTTCTTTCACCGACCGGTTTCGCTTTACTCAAACATCATAAGGGTACCTACAAATTAATCGTTTTAAACAAAACAAAAAAACTTTTGACTAAAGTTCAACTGTGTTAATGTTAACATTATCGTTTACAACCGATGTCTCCATGCTTCTCTCGTTATGACTCTCAGAGGCCCTAGCACACCCGCTCGATAGGATAAATATCGGTAACTTCTCATCGTTCCCTAGCATGACTACAGATCGCCAACGAATAAGTAACAGTTCACAATAACTAAGTGTCCTTAACATATTCGATATCAACTGTTGTTTGAACGTTAGCGATGTGCAGTTGTCCTAGGGAACGATGAGAAGTTACCTACAGTTATCCTATTATCCTAAACAAAAACCAAAAAGTGTTTTATTTTATTTTAATATGTTAAACCACAAAGTGATTGCTTTCTACAATAATATGAATACAAACAACTTTTATACACCATGTGGCATCATTTTATAAGTAAATGAAGCCACAAAGTGATTTTGCGAAAATTAAAGAAAAAATTAAATTATTTGTTCATCTTATCCTGGTGAAGAAAACTTTGGTTTTGAAACATGTAGATAATTTTGATTATAAAGGTGGTATATACTCGATGATTTGCTTTCATTTAAGTACTAACGGCCGCTGTTCCCAATCCTACTAATCAATTACTAAGCCAAAATTTTGCCTTAGTAATTGATTAGTGCACAACTACGCTTTTTCCAACACACAAGAATCGCTTAAGCATGCCTTAAGCATTTATCTTAACCTAAGGAGGCCGGACTAGTGGATTAAACTCGTTCCGGCCGCCTCAGTTTTGGACTAGTTCTTAAAAGTGTCAACAGAGTAGAAAAAATACCGCGAACACAATGTATGTTCGATGAAATATCACTTTGACAGAAGACACAGTTTCGCGCTCATTTCACTTCTGTTGTATTGCGTTTATCAATTATCATTTTAATCAATATGGATTGAGAAGTTCAGATGCGTGCGGAGCAAAGACGAAAAACGGTTAATTTATGCGAAAAACTATGTCGTTTTCGAATATTCGCCAAGCCAAGTGTCAAGTCCAGTACCTACGGTCAAGCTGACACTTTATTTTATATACGTTTGTTTAAAAAATATAAAATGTCAGTTAATGGATAAAAATAGCGGGCGAGGCCAGATAACATAAAATGTTTGGGGACAATATAAATCGAGCGCTACCCTACAAAATGCTTGGCTGATCGCGGCCTCAGATGAATCGATTTAAAAGTTAGGAACAGCGGCCGTAAAAGCTATTCAGGTTTTTGCTAAATGTTGCTTACTGCAGTACTCCTAATGAAAACGCCCTAGAGAGATTCTTTACCTATTTAATAGTTTAATGTACTGAATATTTGTTCCGTACTAACTTAATGGGCTCAACTGGGGTTGGTTATCATCTTCTTGGTTGGTTGCTTTTTGCAAAAGGAAGCACAAATAGTTTTATAACTACATAGCTCCAGGGTATTTACCGCCAGCCCATTTAGTTTCAAGCCTACAGCATTAACCTCCAGTCTGCCAGGAATTTTCTGTAAGCTTTCGCTCCCAGCATTATATTTTATGGTTTAGAACATATCGAAAGTATACTTAATAAACCATAATAGCTTGTTCAACAAAATCACCAATCAGAAGAGGAATTTTGCATGGCTAAAAGCACGGCACAAGTCAGGCAATCTACACGGAGAAAAATTTTAATCTAAAATCTATCCATTTATTCCAATTCCAAATCATTTTACTATAATATCATTTTAATATATGTATGTAATATCATTTTAATGTATATTTATATCCATTTATTCCATTTCCAATTCATTTTACTGTAATATCATTTTAATATATGTATGTAATATACCTATGTTTAATAACCTTTCCTGTGATTTGTAAGATCAAACTCTTTAGAGAATTAATTCACACTTCCAATCACCACCTACCTTTTATTGTATTGAACCTAAAATGTAATTAACCTTTATATTCAAATAACCATGTTTATATACAATTTATGTAACTCTACGTCTGTCTCGACACAGGTTTACCCTAGTGAGACAGGCATTGAAAAAAATAACATGTAATTATAATATATGTATGGATTAAATAAAAAAATAAAAAATACGTTAAATTCGTAAAACCGGTTAAAAACGGGACTGAACCTTTACAAATAAAATGATCGTATTTTAGAATAAAAATTTTCTCCGTGTATATTATTAATTTGTGCTCAGTTCAATTTGGGAGACGGGTATGGGTACCGCTGCCCGGGGAACCATTTAATGGATAACCATCATTTCTGTCATAGGTCACCCAAATTGGTTTGCTACGATTGATGATATAGCAGGTGTTCCCAGATTCATGGGGTGAAGTTTGTCTAGGTTTTGGCAGCCAATGCGTTTGCCCATCTACTTTGTGGCAGGCCGGATCGAAAAAGATTGGCTGAGGGAGACCTAATCTAGACCTCTCCAGCCGGACTCTTTCGACCCATCGCCTTGCACCTCAGTGGGAGGGATGGGTTGATACGTAGGTCACTCCTAGACACATTGACCCCCAGATTCCTACTGACTCTTTATATCTTTTCCTTCCCAGAACCTTTTCACTTTCCTATTCCATAAAAAGTCCTACATACAGCATCTCCAAAGATAAAATAGGCCCTGAGAGATTTTCTTCCCCAGGGCCTCCTGTGAGGAACCAATGTAAGAACAAACAAACTCCGTATCTGGTAAATGAATAAAATCCCGATTTTTTAAATAAGTTTAACTTTAAATTCTATCTTAAGGAAAAGCTCAAACGATTTTTTATAAAAATAAAAATCTACTAAAATGCTATGAAAATATTGTAAATAAATGTTTATCGTGTCGATACCTGGGAGTCATAATGCGAAACATGGAGACATCGTATTTATATACGTATATCTTATCGATACCTTGGAGTCATAACATGGAGACATCGAATTTTTATATATCGTATCGATACCTGGGGTGCTAGCATGGTTGATCTATATGAAGTTACCGACCGATTGTCGGTAACTTCTCATCGTTCTCTAGGACAACTGCAGATCGCAAACGATTAGGTGACAGTTTACAATGTCCTTAATATAAGTGTCCTTAATATATTCGATATCAACTGTCGTTTGTACGTTTGAGATCTGCAGTTGTTCTAGGGAACGATGAGAAATTACCGACAATCGGTCGGTAACTTCATATCGAGCGACCGTGCTAGCACACCTGAGGCTCTAGCACACTCGCTCGATAACGATCGATAGGATAACTATAGGTAACTTCTCATCGTTCCCTAGGACAACTGCACATCGCTAACGTACAAACAACAGTAGATGTGTTGAACTTTATTGAAAAGTCTAAAAAAAAAAAAAAAAAGTCTAAGAAAAAAGGTGAAACATGAAATATAGAATAGTGTGCCAAGAAAACGTCACTAGATGTTCCATAAATATAAAATAGGTTTTTTTTATTTAAAGGGTTGTTAACAGTGATTCACATCAAAGCTCTCACAATTACATTTACAATAGGCATGGTTAATAGTATCACTAATTAAAGACAAAACAGCATTGATAACATCATATTCTTTACAAATATTTAATGGATATAAATATAAATTAATAAATATGGAAAAAAGAGTCTAAGGTAATATGGTTATTTCTGAATTTGAAATATGAGATCAACTGATTTTGAAAAATGAATCAGTTCCTATGGCTGACTTGATTAAGGCAAGATATCATAGGTTCGAGTCCCAGTTTCGACCGTTATCTTTTTATATTTTTCTGTCACTCGTTTTATTCCATGCTTCGATAAGATTTATAAGTATTACATACTTCTCAAAAATAATTTAATTTGTTTTAAATTAAAACAAATAACTTTGTTCAAACCCCTAATATAATCACAATCACCTACATTTTCAAAACCGATGGTTTCTTTGTCAGGGTAGTATTGACATTAACAAAATAAACAAACAAGTATAGACTACAAAGACCAGATTAAAAGAACTACGGATAAAAATATTATAGAGAGAGGTGATTAATTAATTTAAAAAATATCGTAAAAAACAATTATTTTAAATTAAACATAAAAATTATTTTAAAATATGAAAAATTATATTATATAAATTATCAAAACATAATAAAGAAGTTTTTAAGGTTTTTTTTTTAAACAGAGTTATTTGTTTTAATTTAATTCAAAATGACGCCACAAAGTGATTTTGCGAAGTTTGAAGAAATAATTTGTTTTACAAATTTATTTTTATATTCGCTAAATAATAATACGAGTATATCAGCCAATGAATTGGGTAGAAATGAATTACTTATTCTAATCTTATTTCATTTCTCATTTAAAAAGGCAAAGACGAATTTCGCAGACACCTTCCATCAATTTTGCCCCTCGATAATCGTTTTTTCCCCTGAAACTACTGAAAACGTTTAAGCATACGTTCACAAAAGCTGAAAGTCGGGACCCATTAGAGCCGGTGATTATGATAATTCTGCCTTTGCTTATGGAGATGTACGATGCGGGTAGTGAAAAATACCGCTCGGAAAAATTTCAAAAGAGATATTTTGAATATTTAAGGTTATTGGAAAATGAAATGGATTAAGCTTTCAGGAAGCTTTGTTTTGATAGGATAAATATTTTCTTTGATATTAACTCCTCGCAGGAGGTCCTGAAGAAAATGATTCCCCTCAGGACTAATAATATCATCTTTAGGGGTGCCCTGTGTGGTGGGTCTTTTTAGGGAAAGATGAAAAGGAAGTTCTGGAAAGGAAAAAAGGTACAAGGGGTAGGTAAGAATCTGGGGGTCAGTTTATCTAGATGAGATGGATGTATGAATCCATTACATCCACTGTAGTGCAAGGCGGTGTTCCGAGAGCCTGTTAAATTATCTTTACATTTTTTCTATGGTAAGGTTTGTTCTTATCATTGAATGGATTAGTTTATAAGATATTTAGACTTCTATGCTTTAGAGAGGGATGTGAAATTGTTTTTTTTAATCAATTAACTAGAATTAAAGTAATAATTGAGTTACTTTTTCGATCGGTTTATCTTTTAATTGACTGTGGAATTGATGCCCTGGGAATGTGTGCATTTTTCGTTCAAACCTTTTTGTCTAAAATAGACCCACCCGTTGTATTGTCGACTGTCTTTCGATATAAGGTCAAAAATATGATATTTTAATTAATTAAGATAATATTAGCGAAAGTCAATCAAAAAACAGAAACAGAAAAATCCTCGAACTCGACTCGAACCCAGGACCTCTGGCAATCCGGGCCAACGCGCTATCCACTGCGCCAACGTATCCCTATCCGATTCGGTCATTTTTAACTCATACTTCAACAGAGAACCACCAACATTATTTTCATTTTCTTAACGTATATTTTTATTGGTTGCTATCTTTATGTATGATAACAAGATTCAACTCGAACTAAATGCCCTCTAGATAGTGTCAGGATAAATTTTATCACTTTTTATTAATATGCGACATGTATTGACTTTTTATGCAAGTCTAGGATGAAATATTTTTTATTTTTATATTTAACTTTTTAACTTAATGAGTTAAACCTCAAATTATAATATTTTAAATTGTATATTATTTTTTAAAATATTATAATTTGAGGTTTAACTCATTAAGTTAAAAAGTTAAATATAAAAATCAACACTATGAAATTTGGAATACAGTAACTATAACAGGCTTTCTTTAACATTTCCTTAAAAAAAATACCTTTTCATGATTAAAACAAAATTGTTAATTTGCAAGTCTTGTCAAACTTCACATTATCGGATTCAATCATGGATAATTTAAAATTAAATTTCTTTGATAAATACATTAAATCTATACCCACGACTTCGGGCAAAATCTAAAACCAATTTGCATTATCAAAAGATTGATTCTGTAAGGGTTGGAGAAACCATTTATCACACAGAATAGCTTCAATTCAATTATTAAAATCAATTATTCATTTTCGATAGACTAAGAAATCAAACCGCTTTGTAAAAGTGTATATCTATAAATTCTACTGATTCGATTCGAAAGAAAAAAAAATTCACCAATTTTTTACACACGATTTTTCGACTATTTGACATGAAAGTAATTATTCAAAGAAAGCATTTAGATAGTAAAGATTCTTTATTCAATATCAGTAGAATTAAAGAAAAACGGGGCATGATTTATCAGGCACAGCGACACGCCTAGAAGACACTTCTACCGGCTTATATCTACGTTGATAACATCTCATTTATTTGTAAATTTGATAAACTGGGCGTAAAGAGGCCATTTTTAACTCGACGGTTTTCTATTTCGTCCGCCTTTAAATTTATTTCTACGTTCCATTTTCAGTTCAAGCCTTTTGAAAATTATGAAAATATGTGATCTGTTTTTACGACAAATTAAAAAAGTATGTATTTATATGTGTACGTACTATATGGAATGTATTAGGTCATAGGTAACGGTGTATCTTTTTTTCTTCAATCTTTGCAATATGTATATCTTTTTAAAAATCGTAAATAAAATAAATTAGTAAGACTTAAAACATCTGGGAAAATATTATATGTCCTAGATGCAAAATAGCCCAAGCTGTTTAACGATTAACCGGATTAAGTAAAAAATGAATAAATGAATGTTAATTAAAAAAAAAACTAACGTTTTATTTTAACCCACAACCAACATATTGCTTGATTTTACCGATGATTTTCAGATTTTTACCGATGATTTTCAGAAAAAATACAAGTTAATTTAAAAGAAAACTAACAATTTTTTTATTCCAAAACCAACATATTGCTTGATTTTACCTATGATTTTCAGAGTATTCTGATGTTATTATTTTTAATTATATGAAACAATATAACTTAGTTACAATCACTGATTTATTTAGTTAAACGCCGACCGGTTTCGGAACAACCGTTCCTTCTTCAGGGCAAACATATGATGATGACAATTACAAAATAGTGGGTGGGTACAATTTATCAGTAGGTGTTGTGGTAGGGGTGGGGGCGTGGCTAGGAATTGATGAAGAGTAAGAGGGGTTTGCTTATTGTCTATAGTATTTCTAAATATATATTAGTAAATATTTAGATCCGTAACAGGAATTTTGTGTGGCACAAAAATGCCTATAAAACTTCAAGGAAAGATATACCAAACTATTGTTAGACCCGCGATAATGTATGGCTCCGAATGCTGGACGATGTACAACTCCTACTCAAGGTAACTCGAATCAGCAGAAATGCGAATGCTTAGATGGTCGGCAGGAGTATCACTTAAAGACACGATCAAAAGTTCACGCATTCGTAGTAGCAGTAGCCTGGGTGTCAAGGACATAAACAGTAAGTTGAAGGAACGACAGTTGAGATGGTATGGGCACATACAACGGATACCACCAAGTACATGGTGAAGCAGGGAATGTCTATGGAGCTTTATCGACAGTCATTCAGAGGCAGGAAGAACTGCTGGATGACACAATGCTCCAAAATCTTACGTAGATACGCCTGGATGAAAGCGATACCCAGAACCGAAGAAACTACAACCTGAGAAAGAGAAGAGCCGACCCCAACAGCCTACCTAGGCAATGAGTTGGGACATTGCAAGGAAGAAGAAGATATTAGTAAATATGGTGACCGGTCTACTCAGTAAAAACTTTTTAAGTGTATGAATATTGAGTACAAACTTTTCCTCACATAATAATTCCTCACATGATAATTCATTATGTATCGATGCGTCAAAAACTGATTATTGGGGTTTTTAATCTTAGGTTAGGTTAGGGTAGATTGGGTTGGGTTAGGTAAGGTTAGGTTAGGTTAGGTTAGGTTAGGTTAGGTTAGGTTAGGTTAGATTAGGTGAGGGGGTGGGGGGGAGGCGGGGAAATGGAAGGGTGGAAATGGAAGGGTGGGTTAATAATGAATTATCATGTGAGGAAGTTTCGTGTCTGAATAAATTTACTATGGGAATTCAGATGCTAGGATCTCATATTCCGATTAGACATGGAACCAGTAAATATAGGTACTAACTCTCCATTTAGACTAAAGACTATTTCTACTAACTGAGAAATTCAAATAGTTAATTAATGTTACATAATATTCTATTTACTATTTAATATCTACTATTCTTTCTATTTACTTAAAAAATTCCAATAAAAAAAAAATTTAATCTGCCTTGTATTTTCTTTGAGAAAATTTTAAAAATGTAAATAAGTTTTTATAGTTTAAATGACTTTCTGTAATTGGATTGTTCTCAAAATTGTGAATTATAAAAAACTAATTCTAAAGCTCAATCAACCTGCTATTTCCTATTAAAGGTAGTTCTTTCTAATTTTAAACAAACTTAATTTCTTCCGTGTGTTCTTACGGTTCTTTATTTCTTCCAGTTTCTACGTAAGTAGGAGAAATTGGAATCCGTTTGCTCTGAGAAGCACACAACAGTTTTGGATCATGTAAATGTGTAGCATAAAGATCAAATTTCGTATTTTAAAAGATTTAATTTACCTAAGTAAAGCACAGTTTTTTAAGACAATCAAAGACCGATGATCTTAAAAAAAATCAATTTACTATAATACAGGGTGTTAAGCATCGTACTTGAGTTACTTTAACCAGTGATTCCTGACATAATTTTAAGTAAAAAATGTAAATAAAATTTTGGTCTGCGGTGACATTTTTGAAGTTTTTTTTTCTACAAAAACATAAAAATCAGGAAAGTTAGAGGCGGGTTGGGGATTTGGTTGGTTAATTGGCTTAGAGACCACTGACGACATGTGGAAGTTTTTTTTTTTCTTTGATTTTGAAGAAAAAGTTTTTGAAAAAAAAGAAGACATCTTAAAAATCACCGGAGACCAAAATTTCATTTACATTTTTTACTCCAAATATTGTCAGGAATCACTGGTTAATGTAGGTCAAGTACGATGCTTTACACCCTGTATATCGAAGTTTGATGAATCAAAGAGGTTATTTTTTATAGCTTTAATATATTATCATTTAATTTTTTATTTGGTATTTCCCAGTAGCTTTTTTTGCTACTAAATATTCTATTTAGTTCCTTTTTTGATTTCAGAATCTAATACTTGACTATGAGTCTACTGTAAAGGACATTTGTGTTGTAATTACTTGTACATTAAGTTCTATAAAAAACAGTACAAAACAGTGTTTTTTTTACTTGGTAATGATCGCAATACTTGTAATTATCTATTATGTGCATTTAATAATTGACTAAGCTTAGCAAAGTCCTGTTTTAAGGGCCGGAAAAGCGCTCAGAAAGAATTAGGAGCGATACAACAATACGAATGTTGGAGCGAGCGCGCTAATATTAAAAACGATAAAATTCCAGCGAAAATTGGGAAAATGCTTAATTAAACTGAAAAAGAGCAAAATCTCTCTTCAACACCTTAAATAACATTTAAATAAACACTGTGATTTTTTTCATACATACAAATTGTAAAATAACAGAAACAAACGTGTAAATACTAATTTTTGGAGCATACTTTGCGATTTTTTTCTATCAAGAGGATTTTATGTAATTAACGTCTCTATAAATACGTACTCACATACGTGCAAATCTTAAAATTTTAGAGGAAATTTTTCATTTAAATTATTACATAAGAGATAATTAGAATCATACATCATACTTATTTTATTTATTTACTATTTTATTTATTTATACTAGGTTTTTACAGATGTTCGTTTTAGCTCCGTGGTCGAGGGGTAAGGCTTTTGATTAGCAATCCGAAAGGCGAGGGTTTAAAATTCTATTTAAAAAAAAATTGATTGATTTGTGATTTCACAATTTAATAATATAAAATAATGTTCGGTATATTTGCTGGAACAGTGGAAGATAAACTCAGTATTTCCCTTGTGTAAGACCACTATTCATAATTGAAATAGCATTAGCCGTGTTGGGTGACCAGATCTGAACAGCCAGGAACTTCCCCACACTCCTTCCCCCAACTCTTTTTACTCTCCACTGCCTTCAGCCTCAAAATATACCCCAATTGGGGATGCCACAGTCTGATTTGAGAACAGTTGGTAAGACTCTCGCAGGTACTATCCTTTGTTTGTTTTTCGCCATTGCCTGGAAAAATAGACCAGTTTCGTTTCACGTTACATCCTTAGCATTTGAAATATCGCGAAGGAAAAAGTTGCCCGTTAGCAACGTCTTTCCATTAGTTTTGTTGTTAGCAGTTAGCACTAAAGGGATTGCTGTTCTTTGGAACTGCAGTCGTTGTACTTTGCAAAATGCACGTGATTTATTTATATGTTTTTTATGTAATGAACACTTAAATGGGTGCAGGTAAAATTGATTAAAATTAATTGACCAAAGACAATGATCATCGAAAACATCTTCGGTCCAGGCATCTCCAAATACAAAGTTTTGAGATAATGAGGGAAACAATATTCGAATGTTCACCAGAAACAAAATATTATTTACACATCTGTTTTTCGTGTTGCGCTACCTCCTTCTTTAGCCGACGTTTCGGACAGCGTTGCAGTGTCCATCATCAGGGCAGATCCGGCGGGCACATCGTCGGATCTGCCGGATCTGCCCTGATGATGGACACTGCAACGCTGTCCGAAACGTCTGCTAAAGAAGGAGGTAGCGCAACACGGCATAACATCCCAAAAACAAGCAACGAAAAAGTCTATGTGTTTATTTATTTGATAACCTACACCATTTGGTTCAATTTTATCGTGTTCATTTTTAAGAACAAAATAATTTTGTTTGCAAAAATTAAAAACGTGAAATTTTAAATAAGCTTGCTTAAAATGAGCATACTCTTGCTTGTTTTAAGGATACTCATAAATAAGCGTGCTCTAAGCAAACAATTGATCTCACGTGCTCTTTATAAGCATGCTCTCGGCCAAAATGGAATATTTGCAAGAAAATACCAGTATTTAAAATAGTGTCGGTTACAAATACAGTCAGTTCCTTTTGCCGAAAAATAAAATAATCTTATCGCTTGCAACGCAATTATTTCGGAAACTTATAAAAAAAAAATAGAATAAAAATGAATAAAATAGGATAACTAGAAGAGCAAATCTTCGAGAAAGTAATCAAATATTAGTAGAGATTCGAAAAAAAGATATCAATGATTATAAAAATCATTTGGGTACGCGTGCTAACGCAAAAATTTGATGAGCTACTCTCTAAAATTAATTATTTATCGAATTATCGGTTCTAGTAACAACAGTTTGGGAGGTGGGTGAGGGTTCCGCCATTTATTTTATAACCTTCTCCTCTGCCATAGATCACCTCAAATGGTTAGCTACATTTGGTGACTTAGCAGGGGTGCGAACGAACCTAGAGATTAGTTGAGGGAGACCTAACCTAGACCTCTTCAACCAAAATCTCTCGACCGATCGCTTTGCACAGCATTAAGAGGGATGGATTCACACGTCCGTCACTCCTGGACACATAGATTACTACCCTTCCTACTTACCAGATCTTGATCTCCCTCCTTTCCACACAGCATCCCCAAATAGGACCTATGCCCTGGGGGATTTTTTTTCTTCAGGACCTCCTATGTAGAGCTACTGTAAAAAAATGCAGTTGGGCGTTTTTCAAAAAAAGTGTACATAGATAAAAGTCAGTGTCCCATCACTTTCAGGACCAGTAACTTATGTTGTGTCGGTTTTAATGACCACCCATATATTTTACCAATATAATAACAAATAAATACCTTTATGGACTAAAAATAATGAATAAATATTTTAAATTTCGATATTATTTCAAAATTAGTAAGTCTACAGGTCACTGTTTCTGGTATGTCCTACACCTACCACTACCAGTTAAAGTTCAAAAATTAATGTTATTTTATGTTATCCCAGTATTTATTTCTAATTCTACTAATAGTATATGATAGTATTTTCGATTTGCAACCGTTATATAGATTAATTATCGTACAAAATAATTTAAATGCCAGATATTGAGTTGTCCTACGAAATAACGTATGGTGGAATTTCCGACTACGCTACCACATTACTGACGTCTTCCAAAAAAAATATTACCAAATCGATGAATATTTTCGAAAAAAGCGATCCTATTTAGTCTATGAGGGGCGGCCATGCTTGGTTTTTGTTATCCAATTTGCCAAGAAATCGTAACAAAAGTGGTCGTTCTCGGCTGTACTAAAAAAGTGTTCCACCAACGACTCCGTATTTCTCCAGGTAAGTTAACAGCATGTATTAGACTTTACTTTGTATTAAATTGATTAATTTATTGTTTTATGAAATGTTTAGTTAGAACACACAGAAGTTTCATAATTTATTGATAAATACATTTTGAAAAAATATTGACGCGGTTACGTTACTTCTCTTACGCTACGGTTGCGTGAATGGAACTTAAAAGTGGCGTAATGGAATTCTAAAGGTCGGTTCACTCTGTCCGTATTTTAGTGTATTTGAGTGCGTTACAATTTTCTAATTAAATTTATATTTTGCACGTATCTTCAAAATGTAACGTATTACCTGTAGATATGTGGGTTGAGTGATATATGAGGCAATGAACAAAAAAGCACAACATAGATAAAAAGAAAAAAATATTTTATTTCATATGTGAATAATTTTTTTTTCCTTTTATTTTTTTATTAATTAAGATTAATTCTGAAAGAGTCGAAATGATGTTAAAGTACTAATATTGACGGCAATATGAACAACTATTACTATAGAGGCAACTCTGAAATTGAGTATAAAATCAGCTGGTTCATACAATTTTGATTAAGTAAGTATAAAATGTAGCATGATTTATGTTCCTGTATGTTTTAGTGGATCTTGTGATTAAAGTTGTGTATATTAACTAGTACTTTAATACCATTTCAGCTTAGTTCCCCATTTCAGGCTATATACGGTATGCACGTGTAGCCCATTATTACCTATCTAATTATTAGTGCATTTTTCTAAATAATTTATTTTAATTTTATGTTCAAATACGCCGTTGAAAGCTGCAGAAAAATCAAAAAGGTACAGAGACAAAATTAAAAACGATCCTGAAAAATTAAAAACGATGCAGAAAAATTAAAAAGGTACAGAGACAAAATTAAAAACGATCCTGAAATATTAAAAACGATGCAGAAAAATCTAAAAGGTACAGGGATAAAATTAAAAACGACCCTGAAAAATATGAGGCCTTTAAAAAAAAAGAGTTACAAAGATAAGATAAAATCAAAGAGCTAATCAAAGAAGAATAGAAAAAAGGAAACGGTGGAGAGAACAGAAACGAAAATAAAACGAAAAGAAAAAAGAACAAGTGGAAGAAAAAGTACTTGCGCGGGAGGCCTTGCACGGTGGCGGTAGTACGTAAAATCGCCCTTTTTTATAGAGAATACCTCACTCACAAGAGTCTTAACTGAGCCAGTGAGACGATGGCATCCCCAATTGGGGTATGTTGTGAGGCTGAAGGTAAGTGGGGAAGGGAAGGAGATGGGGAAGAGGAAGGTGGGGAAGTACCTGGCTATTCAGATCTAGTCACTAAACACGGTTAAAGCCACTATTAAGCAACGTTTCAATTCTGAATCATGGTCTTACACCAGGGCGATACTGAGAGTATCTTTTACTGTATACCCATACCAGTGCAGTGTAGCCACAACGGGCGTAGTATACATACGACTGATATTTCGCGCCCGCTGTAGCTACCGCGCAAGCCTCTCAGACTGGCCGAGGCCTTAGAATTCCTAAACGTTACCAAATGTTTCTCTTTACGTCACTGTCCTGTTATTGCTATGATTTATTTTCTAAGATCAATTATTATATCTCAAAGAAATTTGTTCTATTTTTTACCGATAAAGTTCATGATTAATTTTAAATTTGTTATAATTAAACATTCGTAAAAAAAAAACTTATATTCGTCTTTCTAGAACGAAAAATATACAGTACAAAGTATCCAAAAGTAGCGTATAAGAATATTTTTATTTAAAAACTTAATATTTAATTCAATAAGCTTGATTATATATTTTTTTTAGGAGACAGATTGTGTTTTCAATTCGTAAATAAAAATCTGAAATAATGAATTTCTTTTAATTTTCTTTATAAACTTTATGATAAAAGTGACGTAAAAGAATTTGTTACCTGTAGTATTAAACTTAAATTGCAATTATTTTCGAAGTTTATTGATATTTTCTATTTAAATACTTTTTGTCATGAAGTTCATACTTTCTTTAATAAATTTATGTATATTTTTAATCGAAATGCAGCATCTCACTTAAGTGGAATTCTTATTACGACACCGACATCTTTTTTGGAAAACGCCCAGTTATTATTGTGCTGTAATAAAAAATACCTATTCGGACATGCTAAGAGCACCCTTTCCACTCGTGAATCCAGTAGTTCCAGTGTTCAATACTAGCAATGTCACTGACATACACGCCACTAAGTAGAAAATGCTCAATAAAAGCATGCTTTTGTGCTACTAATGAGCACGTCTGTTTCTAGATTTATTCCATAAAACAAATACAGCAGATCATTTTAGAATTTGACGTTTACAGCAATATAATACGCTAATTTGCATATAATATTCGATACTACCCAGGGATATTAATTAACCAAAGCAAGCATTAAATATTAGTTGTGGCATAATTATATTGAAGATGTATTCAGTAGGTATTGACTTTGTTCCGAACCAATATTAACTTTGAGGTGATTTACCAAGACAACACTTGTTAATACTACATCATTCAATCTGTCAATTGATTTTAATTTTTTTTTTACATTTGTTTACAGATCCAATAAAAACTCAGTACGAATTTTTTTATACGAATTGAAAAACAGTAGAAATGAATGAAGAGAATGGTAGGTACCTATGTAGATACACATTAGCTGATTAAATACAAAGGGTTTTAAAACTCTCCGAATATTTTGATTAAATATAATATATTTAATAGGGCCTTAGAAGCAAAGACGCCACTCTCCAAAAGTACTGTTTTCGGCAAATGACAAAAAACCGATCAAAGAATGCTTCACATTTTTCGTGAGATTTTTTAGTAAAATCTTAAAAAGTATAATTTAAAGTGAAATATTATTATAAAATATGTTGTAATAATGTGTTCATTGGCCATGTTGAATTTATTTTGAATTTAGTCTTGTGATTGGCTTCTGTGGAGAGTGGTGATTTTGCGCTTGTTAATTGCTGTGGAGAGTGACGATTTTCATCTAAACCCTATTTTCATTTCCATTTTTCTATGATTTGCGGTTGATTTTTCTAAAAATCTCAAAAACCATCTTGTAATTACGGACATTGCGCATAGATTGGCATTTATGACTCAATTTCGTCATTTATGGAGAGTGGCGTTTTTGCTTTTAAGCCCATATATATTATATATTATACAAAGTTATTTATTCTAATTAAGGGTTGGTAGTACCCACCCAAAAAGAAGAAATGGGAGAGATACGACAATACGAATGTTGAAGGGAGCGCACTAATATTAAAAACGATAAAATTCAAGCGAAATTTCGAAAAATGTTTAATAAAACACAACTCGTTTCCAGTAGAGCAAACATCTCTCTTTAACACCTTAAGTAGCATTAAAGAAACACTGTGATTTTTTTTCAAACCTATGATATGTAAAATAACAGAACCGTATGTCAGTTATGTTTTAGATTTTCACGGCCAAAAGCATTTTCGTTGTTTGTTTTTGGGGTGTTATGCCGTGTTGCGCTACCTTCTTCTTTAGCCGGCGTTTCGGACAGCGTTGCAGTGTCTATCATCAGGGCAGATCCGGCAGATCCGACGATGTGTAATTGTTAGTGTTTATAATTACACATCGTCGGATCTGCCGGATCTGTCCTGATGTTGGACACTGCAACGCTGTCCGAAACGTCGGCTAAAGAAGGAGGTATCGCAACACGGCATAACACCCCAAAAACAAATAACGAAAAATGATCCGTACGTGTTTTTTTAAATTTTCGAAGCATACTTTGCGATTTTTTTCTATCGAGGGAATGTTATGTAATTAATGTTTCGGCTCTATAATTCTTCAGATATTATTTTTAAAAATAACATATATTTATTTAAGAACTTAGAAACTCAATGTATTTATGGGACATATGTTATAAATCGTTAGAAAATCGAAACTACGGCCCTTAAATTAAATTGACAACACACAAGAAATATAATTTACTTTTGCACGCCGAGATTTGAACCTTCGACATGTGGATTAAAATTTTGTTCTTACCCACGTAAGTCGTCAATTGAATAATATTTTGATTAATGATGACAATATTGGCGTAACTCAAGTGAAAATCAGAAAAAGATCGGGTCACATCTGGGACTCGAACCCAAGATCTTCTTTCCGGGCTGCTGCACTGATCACTGAGCTAATGTGTCCCTATCCGATTCGGTAATATTTAATTGTATCATACTTTGACTGAGAACTATAAACATTAACTTCATTTATCATATTTTTTATTGGCTGCTATCTTTATGTATGATTGCACGATTCAACTCGAACTAAATACTCTCTAGACTCTAGATAGTGTCAGGATAAATGTATCCAATTTTTATTTAATATGCGACATGTGTTGACTTTTCTGCAAGTCTAGGATGAATATTTATTTTTATTTTAACTTAATGAGTTAAACCTCAAATTTTAATTAATGGAGGGAGACCCAGACGTGTAATTTGGGAGGAGGATATGGGTACCGCCACCCCAAGAACCATTGATTGGATAACCAACACCTCTGCCATAGGTAACCCCAAGTGGTTCGCTACGTTTAGTGACTTAGCAGGGGTGCCCGGGTTCGTGGGGCGAGATTTTTCTAGATCTTGGCAACGGATGTGTTTGCCCACTAATGCGTGGCAGGCATGATCGGAAGAGACTAGACGAGAGAGGACTCTCTTACCCATCCATTACCTTACACAACAGTGGGAGGGTTGGATTCATACGTCTGTCATTCCTGGACACATTGAACACCACATTCCTACCCACCCCTCATACCTTATTCCTTCCCAAAACTTCTCCTCTCCTTTCATTCCATAAAAAGACCCTCCACACGGCATCCCCAAAGATGAAATAGGCTCTGGGGGGTTTTTATCCTCTAGGCCTCCTGTGTGGAGCTAATTTAAAAACTAAATCTTTTTCTGTTTGTTGTTTCTTTAGCTTAGTTAGCTGTTTCTAGAAAAATAATAAAATACACGGAGAAATATGATATTCTAAATACGATCATTTCATTCGAAAAAAACAGTTAAAAACGGGACTGAAGTTCTTACGAACAAATTAACAGGGTACGTTTAACAAAAAAAAAAAAATTAACAGGGTTTTAATGTTTATTGGCGAGAACATGTAAGAATAATTTGTTAGCATACGTAATTTCGTACGTATACCAATCCCGTTTTTAACCGTTTTTATGAATAAAATTATCGTATTTTAGAATAACATTTTTCTCCGTGTAGTGTTCTAGAGTTTCACCAATATTGTCTAAATAATTAAATTGTTACAATTTGAAGTTTAACTCATTAAGTTAAAATAAAAATAAATAATATTTCGACTGTCCGATGAGATTGTAAGGGAGAAAACCCCTAAAATTCTCCGAAGAATTATCATTTTCGCTTTTCTTTTTTCTGAATTTCAGATGACCGATCGATAATAAAAAAATTTAATACGGTAATGAAACCGTTTTTCACATGTAAATAGAATTACGCGTTTTGACGTATCGCGCAAATAACACGTGATGAATCGCTCGAATTCCAAAATTAGTCTACTCCAGAGCGAATATATGCAGTTTTGACGCAATGCGGTTCGTGGAATACGGAATACTTGGAATCCTGCTGGAATATCTGCGATTCCAGTTTATTACTTGTGCACACGTTCTGTACAAATGATGGCTCGTATTCCATACAAGGATTTCTTCAGATCGTGAATATCGTCCAGCAAAGGCACGTGTGTCCAATATGATCAGCTGAGATTGTATTTGAAAATTCATCTGAAAACCCTAATTTTGAAAATTCAAATTAGATCAAAGTCCTTTAGGTTTTTGTAAAGAAGAAATGTTCAAAGTTTGTTCAATATCATCATATGAGTACGCGCCTCTTTCAAGTCCTAAACTATAACTTAACATAGTACACAAACACACAAACTATTACATGATAAATTAGAATTGCATCAGTAATAAAGAGCCACGAGCTTGTAATATAGTAAAGTAAAGTATACGTTAAGAACATGGGTAAATAACAGAACAAAATGAAATTCTATTTAAATATTACAAAAATGAAATGCCTAAGAAATAATATTCTATTTCATTTTAAATGTAAGTAACTTTAGATTAAGATGAGGTACAAGTTAATGCATAAGGGTAGGCATATATTGATTGAAGTAAATTTCAAGTTCGAAAGATATCTAGAATTATTGTGTACCTAAGTAAAAGACATCTCTGATGATCGTTTAAAATAGCAAAGAGTAGAATATAGAAGTTGAGAACAAATAACAAAGCAAATTATGTGATCCTGTAAATAATATAAAATTGCAACGATGAAAAAATATATAAATACTAACTGTCCCGGCCACGCGTTGCTGTGGCTCATTAGTTTTGGTACATTGGAACAACTTCCTAATGTAGTTAAATTAATATTAATTCACTAATAAAGATAAAAACGTTTTAGTCGATTTTAAAAATTAAAAAGAAATTGGTAAAGAGTTTCGGAGAAATTATGAACAAACTAACATATTTTTTTAAAATTTAAATTTTATTACAAATTTATTAATTGAACTTATAAATCAGGATACGACGCTCTGCCAACCTGGTTCTTTGAGCGTCGCTACTTGCCGCGGTTTGTTCTGACGATTGATTAGCTTTTTCAACACGTTTGTATCGTGTCATTGTTGAGGTTAATTTTTTATCGCGGCACTTTACTGAAACATATAATTGCAACAATTAAAATTAAAATAATTGAATAAAAATAAAAATAATTTAATTAACATAAAAATTAGAAGCAAGCAAGAAATACAGACACGTTTTAGAATTTATCATAAGGTTTTCTTTTGTAATATTTAAAGTGGTATGAAAATCAACACAAAAAAAATTACATAAAAAAATTGTCTTTATTTTGTCGTTGAATATAATAACGTACAAACGATCCACACCAATATCGTATAATTATAATACAATATGCAGCACAATTTTACAAATAATAATACTCGAAACTGAAATCGAAATCGAAACACAACGCCATCAGCGTTTCCAACTCATAATTCGAGCAACTCGCGGCAATAGCCTATCCATTTTTCGGCTATTGTCGCCTATAAAATCAAATATTTTGTCAATTTATTCGGATCCGCCAGGAAATCCGAAATCCCGTAAAATCCGTTTGACACAAAATTCTCCCCTTTCGGGACACTCAAATCCGCAACAATGGCATCACTAATACACAACACTGGTTGGTTACCTAGGTAACATAAAATGCAAATTAAGGCGCTCCGCCCACTGAGGCAACTGTAAACCAACTAAAACTGTCTGTTTCTCTGTCTTGATTGGTCAAAAAGCTTGGTTAACCATAGAAGAAGAACAATCAGCTGACAGTTGGCAACTATCAATGGCCGCCCAGGGCAACCAGTAGAGCAAGTCGCAAGTCACCGCTTGCGTTACCATTGACAACGGGGTTTTGTGTGATAGTGTATGTGCGGGCCATCACATTGTCATACAAAGACAGTTGTCAGTTGACAGTTTTCAGTTGCCTCAGTGAGCGGATCGCCTACCTCATATCGCCATCTGTCAGAAACTTATGGAACTTACAAATAATTTCAAATGATTGTCTTATAAAAAAACATTTAATTCGCAATAATAAATCAAGATAAAAAACTATGCTATCTATTAAGTTGGACCAAATTACACACAGTAAGCCACCATTCATCAAAATCGGTTAAGTATCGGAGTTTACCTCGGACGAACATTGTGACACGAGATTTTTATATATATTTTTATACACGGTGATTAGTCATCACCGGATGTTCTTTGGCTGCAATATATTTTATGAATGAAAAATTATGGTTTTGATTTTGATAGGGTGATGACTTTTGCGCCACCTTGTATAATGCAAAATAACTTAAAATTAACATGATTGAATTAGAAAATGTTTAATGGTAGGTATATAAAACCAAATTCCGTATGAAACAATTAAATTACGAATATAATATAAACAGGGTGTTAAGGTACGTACTTGACTTACTTTTACTAGTGACTCCTAACATTAGTTGAAGTAAAAAATGTAAATAAAATTTTGGGATCCGGTGACATTTTTTTTGTTTTTTTTTTGTTTTTCTACAAAAACATAAAAAAGCAATAGATGTTGGAGAGTTGAGGGCGGGAGAAGGGGTTGGGCGGTTACTCGACTGAGTGATCAGTGACGATATGCGGAAGAATTTTTTTTTCTTTGGAATTTGAGCAAAAAATTTTGAAATAAAATAAATTCACCTTAGACCAAAATTACATTTACATTTTTTACTCCAAATAATATCACGAATCACTGGTTAAAGTAAGTCAAGTACGTTCCTTAACATCCTGTATAGTACAACATAATATTTTAATATGTGAGTATCATAGATAGGCATGAAGAAAAGGGAAGACTGGGATTTACATGATCATTGCTAAACATAGCGAAAGTCATTTGATATTTAAATACTGAGCGCGATGTGACGTTTTCTCGATATATCCCGGAAGAATTTCTGTAGGAACCGTCCAAATAAATTTGCATGGAAATTGAATTTCTTATTGGTGTTTGCATTTATGTCAACATCCAAAAAAACTCTCTCGCTTTCTGGAACGATATCACTTGGTAATAGTTCAATCGATGTTTGCCGCCACCAATCAGTGTCCAAACTAAAATTCAATCTATTAGAATGTTTGTATCAGATGTGTACATTTTTGTAATGTGCACATTTTATCGTTATATTTTAAGCTATATTCTGCAAAACACCCACTCTGGCGTAATAAAAGTTGCTAATTTTAAACATTCTTTACATTAAACTTTTCGTGTTTATTTTTTTAATAATATTATCAAACTTTTATTTATTTAATTTATTCTATAAATACATTATACATTATTTATAGAATGTTTTAGCTGCCCAACTAGGAAGAATCCCGTTTTAGGGCAGTCAAATTAGGATGATATATGGAACATATGGAAGGTGTCTTGTACAAACAAAAATAAATGGAAGAAATTAGGAGAAGAGAAAGAATCAAAATAAAAAAGATAAAAAATAAGAATTTTAAAAAAAAAAGTAATAAAATAAAAATAAAAGTTTTAAATACAATAACTGTTTTGGTTGTTTGTTTTTGGGGTGTTATGCCGTGTTGTGCTACCTCATTCTTTAGCCGACGTTTCGGACAGCGTTGCAGTGTCCATCATCAGGGCAGATCCGGCAGATCATCGACGGATATGCCGGATCTGCCCTGATGATGGACACTGCAACGCTGTCCGAAACGTCGGCTAAAGAATAAGTCGGCATAACACCCCAAAAACAAACAACGAAAATGCTTTTGGCCGTGAAAATCTAAAAACGTATCTGACAATAACTGTTGTTTGTTTTAGCACAGATATTGAAATAATAATAATGGGCATATACTTAATAACAAATTGAAACAAATTATAACAAACCAACATTAAAAACAAACTAAAGTTAGCATGAGCCGGCCGTAGGAGTAGCAGCTTGCCACACAAAACTACATATCGATAGGTGGGTCAAATCCCAGCACTGCAAAGAATGGGAGAGGGCACCCGGAATGAGACAATCCAAAGTTCTCATAAAGGGACCGGACCCTAGACGAACCAGGAAACTACTCGATATGGACAGAAACTCGCTGAGAGAACTGGTAGGACTATTAACGGGACACTGCCATCTCAGGAAACACATGCAGATATTGGGAGTGGAAAACACTAATATATGCAGAAAATGTGAATAGGATGAAGAGACTCCAATTCACCTATGGTGCCAATGTCCTGCCCTGGTGGGAACTAGGCTCAGATACCTGGGGAGACATACAGTAGAACCAGAAGACGTAGCCACATATCCAATGACAACCCTGGTGAACTTTATTAAAGGGACTGGTTTGTTGTTAAAGGATTGAGGTAAAATGGGAGGTAGCACAATGGACCTATGGCCTAAGTGCTCACGGGAACTGCTTGTAAACCGTCTCCGCCTTAAAAAAATAAAATAAAAAAAAAGTTAGCATTGCACGCAACTCTTCAAACAGTCCTACACATGTATGTAGGACTGTTTGGATAAAATAAAAAGAAGGAAAAAAAAAGAGAAGAGACAGAATATAATGAAATTACTAACCAATTAAAACATAAAGATAACCGTTGTTGGTTTGTTTTTTAAATAATAATAACAACAATAACAAAAAATAAAAGTTTTATCTACTTAATAATAAAGGATTAAAACAAAAGAGCTACTTGCATCAACTATTTATTCAAATATTATCACCTGTTTTTGTACTTTCGTTATTATACTATTACATTGTAAACTTAGTCAACTTATTTGTACAACTTTCAATGACACTGTTAATACATAACTTGAATTGTACCTACTTATATCTTTTTTTCATGTGCACCTTTTATAACTTAAGCCTCAAAACATTCCCCGATTCGGGATGCAATAGTCCAACTTTGGGACTTTTAAGCGGTGTTAATAGTTTTAAAATAAAATCAAGTTTCGCGGTATGAGCGTAAAACGCTTTATATACGAAACATTTTAAACAAGAAAATTATCAAATTATGCATTAATTCAGTCCTTATTACAGTACGGCATTATTGGGTGGAGAGGGGCCTTTAAGGTTTCCTTACAGCTCATAATTACAATTCAAAGAATAATTATAAAAATCAACCTTAGGAAACCATACGGGAATTTAATGTACCATCTACCACAGAATTGTATAAGAGAAACGCCTTATATCAAATTACTCAGATAGCATAAGCAATAGATTCAAAACTAATGGCTTAATAACAATCCATATGCTTAGAACGATCACGACTCAGCATCACTATTTAGGTGTGAGATGGTATAATATATTATTGTCCAAAAACAAAATTAGTGTAACCGAAACTTTGAAATATGAACAATTCAAGAAGCTAATTAAGTCCCTGAAATTGGATAATGTTATATTGTACCCTTAATTTACCCTTATTATTATTAGGGTAAATTAAGGGTACCATTACTTAATCTGTACTGTCAATGTTAAAAGTATAAATATTCTTGTTTATTGGTATTGTCTTTCAATAACATATTTTTTCCTAAATTGTATACCTATGTTAAATAATGTTTGTATTTATTTCAAAAGTCTTTGATTGTTGTTTACATATTTAATTAGAACATTATTTTTTGCATGTAAATACTCCTCCCATAAACACGAGCTCCTAGAGCTCAACTTATGGAGTAGTAGAATAATTATATCACTTTGCATAATGTAATCACTTGTAATGATATTTTTTTTCTTATAAATAAAAAAAAAAAAAAAATATTTCATTAAATTTAAATTGCGTGTTAAATTACTTCAAACATTTTCGCTTAGTTTTGGAGGTTTTCTCATTTCTGAATAATTTCCGCGGCTCTCAGCAAAATAATATTAGTATAACGAGTTGGAATAAATATAAAAAAGCACACTCCAACGTTATTCCATGGTTCCGCCCACCATAAATCCCGCTTGGAATGTGCCTTCCTACCCTCTTTACAGGGGCTGCGTGATAGCTAGCTTCATGATGTATAAATTAGGAGCGTGAACTATGTACTGTTTCTCTCTTCTTTACTTCTCGGGAAGCTTACTTTGCGAGATAAAAATAAACATTTTTTTTATAATTATAGTATTAATGATAAAAAAATATTATTCCAGGATAGGGGAAGGATAGTACAATACCATACGTCTTACATAGTTATACATGTTCATAATACAATATAACGTTAATCCAATATATATTAACCCATCAAGCTAATTTTTTCGCTTTTCAGAGCAATTCATATTTGTCTAGAAATCATTTTGTCTCTCTTGACTATCCTGGTTAGATAAACGGTGTTAGAAAGAAAAAAACACCATTATAATCAAATATAAAAGATAACCACAATATTATTAAAATGTACATATTTATGAAACCAAAGTTTCCTATCGCAATTTGAAAAAAAAGTGAAACCTTGGAAATTGTGTAAGTTTATATTTAAATAAAATACTTAATATCCAATATATTAAAATATTTCAGAAAATATTTTTTTTTTAATATCTCTTAATAGGCAATAACATAAAGACTCCTATTAAAAAATTAAATATGTACTGAATAATTAAAAAAAAAAAAAATTATAAAACAAATTTGTGATGTAATTATCTAATTAAATTTTAAAATGTAATTACTTACAGATAATCTATATAAATTAAACTTAAAAATTAATATAGCTATTATAAATAAAATACTTAATATCCAATATATTAAAATAATATTTTTTATAATAAAATAAATTAATTTCTAAAATTAAATCCTTTATTTTTACATTAAACGATAAAAAGTAAGTTAACAATAAAGTTTAGGTATATTACATTTGCTTAACTAAATGTGTGTGTGTTTTTATTTTTTTTCGTTTATCAATAATTTTATTTAGAAAAAACGTAGGGTGAGCCATTTTTAAACCTTTTTTCTGATTATAATTAAAAAGTTTACATTTCAAAAAGTAAAGGTTTATTTCGAGTTATAGAAATTGAAAGCGAATTTTATCATCTTTCAAATACTGTTTTTTTTTTTGATGCGATTAGAAATATTCCATTTATTTGCATTTTGTTGCGAAGTATATTCATATATAAATATATTTATATTTGAGTAATTTTTCAAAATTTTTCTTCAGCAAATACAATGATATAATAAAAAAATATTTAAAAAAAAATCCCTGAACCAGACCAAGCAAGATCACCGAAACGGAATATGTCACTACATTCGCCACATTTGCCGCGGATGTGTTGCAGAGAATGCCAAATGTTTAACAGATAATCATTTTTTTCATTGTAATTTCAAATTTAAATTCATTCATTCGAATAAATGGTGTAGCAATCTTTTTTTTAATTATTCTCAAACTTATCCACAAGGAAATGTGTAAATAGCTCAAAAGTTAAGGTGCTAGCGTATTATTTTGGTATCGAAAGGAATTTTCCGAATTTGGAAAATTGAAGTCCTTATGTGTTTTTATTGATCAAAAATATATAGCCAGATACTTCACATACTTCATCTTCTTTTCGCCCACTTTTGTAAGCCTCACAACATCCCCCAAAGTGGGATGCTGAAGTCCCATTGGCCCTTTACAGTTGGCACTTTAGTGTGATCATATAAAAAATGTATATATGTTCTCACATTTTATAACAAAGTAGTATAAAGGTAAGCCTTTGTCAATTTCTTTCACACCAAAATGTTTCCTTGTGGGAATAAAATATTTTTTGTAGCTTTTTTCATATACTTAAAAAATATATCGTAAAATGTGCATTGAAGAGTTTGTTATATTATCGATGAATTATAACTAACCCTACACGAGTAATCTTAGTCGTTTTCACTAACACAAGGTAAATGTATCAATTGTACTAAGGAATATTTTTTTTAATTATTTCTTAGAACAAGAAAAACTTATAAAATAACATATCTTCAATTTTAAAACCTTTTCAAGTATAAAATACATTTTGTGAGGATTGATGGTTAGTGTTAGTTAATTTGACAAACGATTTGTCTTAACATATAAAACCTATAAAACCTTTAAAAATATATTGTAAAATGTGCATTGAAGAGTTTGTTATATTATCGATGAATCGTAACTAACCCTACACGAGTAATCTTAGTCGTTTTCACTAACACAAGGTAAATGTATCAATTGTATTTAAGGAATATTTTTTTTAATTATTTCTTAGAACAAGAAAAAACTTATAAAATAACATATCTTCAATTTTAAAACCTTTTCAAGTATAAAATACATTTTGTGAGGATTGATGGTTAGTGTTAGTTAATTTGACAAACGATTTGTCTTAACATATAAAACCTCTTCTAGTCAGTTTGACAAATGATTTGATTAACACCAAAATTCCTACAGGTGTGATCTAAACCGATTCGAAAGATAACAGACGTTGCAAATTTACAAGACTTCTCGACTTTTTTTACCTTAGCTCCATAGAGGAAGCCCTGAGGAAAATTTATTTCCCACGGTGGAGGACGCTGTGTGGAGGGTATTTTTAGGAAAGGAAGCTCTGGGAAGGAAAATGATAAGAGCGGTGGGTAGGAATCTTGGGATTAATCTGTCCAAGAGCGACGGACCTATCAATCCAATCTACTTTCTCAGGTGTGATAAAATGAAAAATATTATTTGTCCTAAAAATAATTTCGATATTTGAAAATAATTCAGCAATTTCACAAGAAGTAAATACACAACTGCTAACCCTGTAAAAATCTCAAGTGCGCCCCATGATTGAATTTGGCAGCCACCTTTGGACTGGAGCCCCAAAATACCTGAAAAACACCCTCGACTCTGTGCCGAAACGAGAGGTCCGTTTGATAGATTCTCCCATCTTAAAAAAACGGATTGCAATCTTTAAAGCACAGGCGTCGGGTGGGAATGCCATCCTTATTCTACCGGTATTTCAATGGAAGATGCTCCGAGGAAGTAGCGTCATTGATGCCCTCGGCACTTTATAGTCGGGAAACACGCCAAACACGCGCCCAACATATGTACACCGTTGACATTGTCACATGAGAACGGGTCGCTTCTACGACTCGTTCTTGAGTTCAACAGCTCGGCTGCCTACGATTTGCCAGCCTCTGTATTTCCTCCATGTTCACTTCTTCCTCTCCTCAAAAAAACCCACTACTTAGCACCTTCAAAGATGACTTATGCCGTGAGGAAAATTATTAAAAAAAAAGTTAATATTAAAAAAACATAACGAGTGTGCTTTAGACACACGACTGAAGCAAAACTTGTGTGCGCGCAGTGCTCTCTCTTGCTCCTACAGTGTGATAGAGTCAATAGGCCTGAACTGTGTCTTAGATATACGAAACTTAACTGGCTATGAGAGAAAGAGAGAAAGAAAATGTGTTTTCGCACCTCTCTATCTTGCCCCCACACTAATATACGAAACGTAACTCTCTCCCTCTCTTTCTATCTTCACTAACTTGTATCTCCCTCTCAAATTCCGTTTGCTTCCCCCGATCACACTTTTCGTAACGCTCTCATCAAGCATTTACCAGCTTACTCCCCAAGTCCAGCGCGCGTAAAGAGATTTTACTTCAAAAAAAAAATTGAAAAATCAATAACTCAGGTACGGGACATACGTCATTCCTATGTCTACCTACGTTAAATTATCGTGAAAACAAGCTTATGTGTCCAAGCGGTTAAATCGGACGCCATGGATACGTTCACAATACGCTTCTATAGGTTTGTCTCTTCTATGGCAATTTAATGTTTTAAATAGGTAGGTATCACTTACTTTCTGTTTGCCCTACCTCCCCATTTGGGTAGCGCGAGGAAATGTGGATTGAATCGCTCGGAATCCTGTAAAAACAATTTAGCTGAAATATGTTGGCACGAGTCGGCCAAAACGGTGTAGCTATTTTCATTTCTTCTCGCGAAGTGGCTTTTCCTAAAAACCACTACGTTTTATTTCTCATTCCAGTAAACAAGATTTAAAAAATGGGAATAAATTTGAATGTTGTCAAGTTCGTGCTATGTAATTTGCCTATATGTAGGAGCTTATTTCCAATAATAATATTGATTAATTAATCTGTAATATAAAATTAATATTTGTTTGTTTGTTCGTACCTTATGCGCGGCCATACCGTTCATCCGATTGCGATGATACTTTGGGAATATTATGTGTTAAGTTAATTTAGTTAGAATCGCCCACGTAAAAGTCCATCATTAACAATAATTGAAACGTTTTGCTGTGCTTGAAATGGTTTTCACCATGTTTCATAATCGGCCAATTCCCATCTTTCATTTCTTTCATCGCTTAAAATCTCATTCAATATTTCATTCATTTTGGACTCTTTTGTAGTTTTATCATGAAAAAAAGCATTGATTTTTATAAACATTTTTCTGTTTTGGTTTATTTATTTATTTTTTCTTTTATACACTAATGGAGCTTGTTGGGGACAGAAATAGGTCCCGCAAAGCGGAAGGAATTGGATAAGAGAGGAATTGTCGACTTACCGCTTTTATTCCTTCGCTTTCAATTTTTCCGCTGGTTCTCACTTAAAACGAGCTCACTAGCACACGATACAATTGCTTTCCACAAGATTCCGACACGGTCGAAATACCAGCTCCGTATTCAACATGAGATGCTGACAGGAAGAAGTGCTAATTTGAACTAACAATTTGGGTGACAATTTTATTGCATTCGGTCGACAATAAAGGTAAGGAAACAAAAGGATTTTGGGGGTAGAATTATTTTCGGAAAAGGTACATTAGGATTATTGCAAGGCACCAACAGAGCTTTTAGATTGGGTAGCCATGTGAATTAGTTTCAAGGGGTTAGTGACAAATAATAGTTGCTAGGTATGGTTTATAATCGGATAAAAAAATAATAAAAAAATTAGATTATTATTGTTATCTTCTTCAACAACCTTCAAAAGTTAAAAAGAGAGTTTTTCTTATAAAAATAAAAATAATAATAACCTAAATTTATCAGAAATAATATTTTGCCATGCAAGTTTCTTTCGAGTATATTTTAAGCATCAAATTTATGTTAAATGTGTTGATAATAATTTGTATATTCGTTTGCTAAACTTTGTGGGCGTGGAACTTGCGAATTTGCGACATAGCTTGTTTACGTACGGTGATAATGAAGTAGTTTTAAATTGATTGGATAGGTATTCAAATCTAGAATTAACCATTCAAAAAAATAAAAACAAAGTTTTCGATAGATATTGGGAAAAATGTATAAAATTCCCAGATTTTTTTTATTAATTATTTTTTTTCATAAAAAATGTGAGGTGATAATAACGTTTATAATACATTTGCCTAATAAAATATATTTTTATCCTTTTTTGTTTTCTACAATTTTAGATAGAAAACACGCAAGGTCAGCCAATTTTTTTTAATGTTTAAATTAAAAATTTTAATTTTTCATAAATAATATTATTTCTAAAAATTGTCAGGGATTAAAAAAACGATATCTTTAAATAATATAATATTTTAGCAAATTCGAAAGTTGGACGCAAAAGATCAGCTAAACCAATTAGTATTCAAAATGTAAAAGTTCACAATTTATCTCCAGTATTATATTATCCTTTTGCGACCAAACCAGATTTACGAAGTAAATAAATTCTCGCCTTGCTATTTAACCACATAAAAGCTTACAAAATTCCGTAATTTTTAAAGCAAAAGCTCTACCACGACCAATAAATAACAGTGATGAATCTTCCCTTATTTTAGGGATTGGTTGATAAAGTAGCAGCTGTTAAGTAGTTGCGTGTGTACTGCACGTGAAAACCCCAACTCCCTCCCCAAACTAAAGCCTTTCTCTCCCCTAATATAAAAACAACCCTTTCCAATCCAGACATAATAAAATGTAGCGTGATGTTTGTTAATATATTTTGCGCAACCTTGGACTTTCTATTTAAAAACCAGTTGTGGTTAAACCCATTAAAAATATTCGGTCAACTACTACGGAGGTATTTTGTTAGCTGTTTCTGATTAAATCTGAAACGAATGTTAAGTATTGCGATTTGTGGATATTTATAGATTAATAACTAAGTTTATAAATATGTTTTTATGTACTTTACTCAATCCTTATGACAAGACAGTGGTTTTGTTTATGATAAAATCGCACAGGAGCCCTCTCGCCTGTAACCAGTGCGACTAACCAAACCTCAGTATTAATAGAAGAGGTAACGAGTAGAAGACGACGGGAAATAGGGATGTTTTAGATATATCTTACTATTCAGGTCTGGTCACTTAACATGATTATTTTAATTAAAAGAAAAAATTATCCCACTAATTGGTGTATTTGCTAGAATAGCCCATCTTCTACCAATACAAGTAAAGAGGGGATTATACTTTAGTTTAATTCGTTCCCATCTTAATTACCTCATAGAAATATGGGGAAACACAAATATCACACTCTTAAACGAAATTCAAATAATTCAGAATAAAGTTATTAAAAAAACTTTTTAACTATCGACCAGATACCCCCACCAAAAGAGTATACAAAGAAACTAACTTAATGAAAATCAGAAAACTGTACGAATACAACATATGCTTATTAATCTACAAAATTCAAAATGGCTTTATACACACAAATACTACATTTATGAAAACATCACAAGTACATGAACACCACACAAGACAACGTAATAAATTATACACAAATTCAACAAAGACAGAGTGTGGCAAAAGAAACATAGGCTATGAGGGTATAAACATATATAATCTCCTTCCTTCTCGCCTAACAACCGAAAATAAAATAAGTATATTTAAAAAAAAAACTGTTTGCTCTCAAAATTAATGAGCAAAACCAAAATGGTCTCACTTAAAAACATGTGTTACTTGGTGTTGGGTAGTAAACCATCATTATTAATATTATTTGTATCAATATATTAAGTTAACAAAGCAAAATATGTATATTTCTTTTAACTTAAAAAAAAAAATTCTAGCAACGTTTTCATTCTAAATGATGGTAGAAATAAGTATCATTAAGTTACGTTTTTAGATTTTCACGGCCAAAAGCATTTTTGTAGTTTGTTTTTAGGGGTGTTATGCCATGTTGCGCTACCTCCTTCTTTAGCCGATGTTTCGGACAGCGTTGCAGTGTCCATCATCAGGGCAGATCCGGTAGATCTGCCCGGATTATGGACACATCGTCGGATCTGTCGGATCTGCCCTGATGATGGACACCGCAACGCTGTCCGAAACTTCGGCTAAAGAAGGACGTAGCGCAACACGGCATAACACCCAAAAACAAACAACGAAAAAGTATCATTAAATTTACTTGGTTTGCGACCAGCAAGTAGAATAACGATATTTTTTTCTACAGCTTTTCCTTGGAGCGTCATTGTGTATTCAGTGTTTAAACAGTCAAATGTTCTTTCTCAAGAAAATGTACCTATCTGCCAACATGTTAATAATCCAAAATCTTAAATCATTTAGAAGAAGTTTTTTTAATATATAGTTCTATAACTTTACTCTCTGATACCACAGTAAGCCGATATGAAAATAGATATTTCTTATAATAATTTAATATCGGCAATTGATACATTGTTTTGTATTATATAAAGCTCAAAAATCATTTTCTCGATCACTTGAGAATCTGCATTTTATCACAAAAGCTTTTAATAATTCTTTGCCTCTATTTGGTTTTTTTGTAGATCAGCGCAATTCAAAGGTTTAACGGAGCTAATCCTCCGACATTGCATCCTATATTCACTGTCAAAGGACAGGATTGTGTTGTAAGTGATGCACGAAGAGGATCTTTAGAGCAGAATATCCCCTCCTCTTGTACTCAACAGTAGAAAGGATCCTTCAAAGCAAAATTCACAACCAATATCCAACGAAGAAAAGGCTCAATTCCTTGAAAAATAATCATTGTCACAAAGTCGAAGCAGTTTATTAAAAAAATCATTATTTATTTACTGAGCACAAAATTGACATAAAATAATGCAAAGGGTTCTGCTATTAGGATTTTCGTATTTTTACAGATAATCTGGAATATTAAATAAGTTTAAAAAAACTTATAAGTAACCGAAATAAAACCAATTATAACATTTAATTAAGTTAATGAAGATACCAACCTAATTACATCAATATAAAAAAGAAAATGACGATACTATGAATATCGCTTTAGTGAAAGGAAACCATTCAGAATGTTGCTAGAAATAGCCTTAACATTTTAAATAAGTGACCAGATCTGATAAATCGAGTTTTTATTTTTATTTTTTTAATGTATATTTCTAACAAAAAGAATAAACTTAACAAAGTGCACAGTTTAGACAACAAATAGATAGTTCCGCGAAGCCATCACATGGTTGCTTGTCTGCAGATTCTACCTATATATGCAATAAGAATACAACACAATAAGAATGAAAATACAAGTGTGATTTTGTGAAATTCTACAAAAAAAAATGATAAACCTATACATACACACACAGAATTCATTTAAAAGTATGGACACAAAAAGTACCAAGTACACAGACATTTTACACAACACAATAATATACATTTAAACACTCTACGATAAGCAAACTATTGTCTTTCAGATGATAATAAAAATTTTAAGGTGAGAAAAAAATGCATACATTTATATTAGAAGTAAAACTTATTTACGATATCTTTCCCTTTCTTCCCTGTTTACTCTGTCTTTTTTACAGATACATGGATCCCTCATTCATAAGCCACATCTTTACAACTCTCATGCTTAAACTTTTATTTTCCTCAAAAGCAAATTTTTTCTTGAGCTTATTTAAAATCACTGATACGCGGTACTCCAGCGTTCGGCTAAAGTATTTCTAAAACCTCCCTCTTCCCCATATACTTCCCCTCCCGGTCTTCAACTTAACACCACATTCTAAATGAAAATTCTATGAACCCACAGGATCCGGGCAGTTGGGAATCTTCTGCGTTATTCACATAATCGCCAATTTATCGATCTTATGTTAATCAATTAGTCAGCAATATTACCCGGAAAATGTTTTCTAAACTTTCTCGCTCTTAAATGATCACCCGCATTTTTAAGTGTACTTTTTAAGGAAACATCAAATCTGCTCAAAACAAATCAATATTGTTAGTGGTATAATAATAGTTTATTTTTTTCATCCACTTTTTCATAGAATAAAGAAGAAAACTAGAAGTGCCTTATATGTACATTTGAACGGAAATGTACATGAAATACGCATTGTCTCACTCGTCTGCCATCGAAGATCTCCGTCCCATTTGAATTTTGCAAACCCAGTTATTTAAATGAAAAGTACTCTCGGAGAAACCAGTATTCGAAATTTGTTTACAGAGCTGTTTTTAACACGATAAGCACATTTTTCTAACACTACGCAGGACATTATCTACACGGTCCGGTCCCTGTTAGTCTAAGACACTTCTTAGTTCGTTGGCTGAATTATAGGCAAAGAGAAAGATTGAACAATCCTATCGTATATATAAAAATTGGTAAGACTGACGCAATGAAAACAAACAACATATAGCTGCTGTCAAGTTAACATGACAGTATAGGTAAAAAAATCTGTTTTACCATATTATATGATGATTGGTTCTTAAAATTATACCAGGGGATTCACCTAAGTGCCCAAGCAGTCATTTTTTATGTACGTTTTAGTCCACAGATAGTTATTGATTGCATCATCAGTTTTGTATTAGAAATTTAAACCTTAATTAGTCAAATATTTATAACATGAAACACGCCTATAAGGCATTTATAGTGTTCTTGTTTTTCTATGACTTGTTTTGTTTATGACGATTACCGTTAGCCTATCGCGGCAATCTTCAGACTCATACAATTTCTCCTTGCTGCGATATATATTAAACAATTTATAATGGTTATTATATAATTTATAATAATTTATATGACGGCCAGCGTGGTCGATCGGCAAGATTCTTGACTCATAATCCGAAGGTCGCAGGTTCGAACCCGGGGTGCGCAAATAAATTATATTTGACATATTTGTGTTAATTTACAAGTAATTAATTACAAATAATATATAGTATATTTGCGGCACGTTTCAGAGTGGAAGATACTCTCAGTATCGCACTGGCGTAAGACAGCATTGAAACGTATTATTATTCAGAATTGAAATGTTCTTTAAAATGGCTTAAGCCATGTTTGGTGACCATATTCGAATAGCTAGGTACTACCCCACCTTCCTCCTCCCCGTTTCCTTCCCCTCCCTACTAACTTCAGCCTCACAACATACTACAATTGGTGATGCCATAGTCTCACTGACTCTAGACTGGAGCAGTTAGGTCTCTTGTGAGGTAATTATATAAAAAAAAAAATTTAGGGGCATCAAGGCTGGAAAACAGTGATTGTATTTCAATTTTATTAATCAGTTTTGTCATATCCGGAATTTTTATGATTAATTATTAATTATATACCTTATTATTTAGTGATTATATATATATTTAATTAAATTTTTTTAGAGGCGGGTATGGGTACCGCCGCTCCGAGAACCATTTTTTGGATAACCAACACCTCTGCCATAGTGGTTCATTACAATCGGTAACTTAAAAGGGGTGCCCGGGATCGGATGCGTCTGTCTACCAACTGCGTGGCAGGCCAGATCGGGGAGACATAGAGGTAGACCTTTTGTCCTCTCCAGAATGACTTTCTGTACATCGCCATGAACCGCAGTGGGAAGAGTACATTCATATGTTCGTCACTCCTGGATTTCTACCAACCTTTCATACCTACTTCCGTCGAAGAATTTCCATTATTCCTCTAAAGACCCTCTGCACAGCGTCCCCGAAGATGATATGGGCCTTGAGAGGAATCATTTTCTTCAGGGCCTTCTGAGTAAACCTGTGTAAATAATTTAAAAAAAAAAACATTACCAAGTTATAAATACCATTACATTTTTTTTAATAGAGAATACCTCACAAGAGTCCCAACTGCTCCCGTCTGGACCCAGTGAGACTATGGCTTCCCCAATTGGGGTATGTTGTGAGGCTGAAGGAAAATGAGGAAGGGAAGGAGATAGGAAAAAGGAAGGTAGGAAAGTACCTGGCTATTCAGATCTAGTCGCTAAACACGGCTAAAGCCATTATTAAGCAACGTTTCAATTCTGAATGGTGGTCTTACACCAGGGCGATACTGACAGTATCTTCCACTCTGGAACGTGCCGCAAATATAGTATATATTATTTTTATTAATTGATTGTTAAATAACACAAATTAATCAAATAAAATTTATTTGCGCACGCCGGGTTCGAACCCGCGACGTTCCGATTGGGAGTCAAGTGTCTTACTACTCGACCACGGACCATTACATGCAGGTAACTCCATTAATGGAGGACTGAACGCTGTTGGAGCCAAAAAAAAGTTGTCCACGGAACCGAAGCTAGCAGTCCACAATGGAGTACTGGTGTACTTACCCTGATGTATGGCAGTGAACTATGGAACTGGCAAAGAAAGAATGAAAGTAGACTGAATGCTGTAGAAATGAGATCCCTTGGGTGTATGTGTGGTAAAACCATGTATAATCGTGTGAGGAATGTCGAGATCCGAAAAGAATGCAAGGCTGATGTGAGCGTAATAAGTAAGATTAAGAAAGGGATGGTTTGGGCATGTTGAGGGAATGAATGAAGAAAAGAGTGTAAAGATAATTTATAACGCGAATGTGAATGGTAGAAGAAGCCGAAGATGCCCAAGGAAGAAGTGGCACGATCAAGTGAATCAGATACTTGAGTCGGGCCATGTCAAGAGTCAAAATAATAGAAGAGTATGTATGAGAACATGTATGAATGTGGATGACGCAAGGAGTGTGTGCCAAGACCGAGTTGTTTTGCGGTCCGTCCTCTCTCACTACCCCTGCGGAGAATTGGCGTGATGGTTAGTTAGTTAGTGTCAAATATAGATTTTTTATTTTCGTATTTTACTTTCGGCCTATTTTCCTTAAATCTCACAATATTTTACCTAGATATAAAGTCCTCTCAACATCTACTTTAAAATCATATCCCCCGACAAGTTTTTTACAAAGGAAAACTACGTGCCCAAGTAGGTTGCATGTCTGGTCGTCCCTCCACCAAATTATACACAAGAAAGACAAGTTTGAGCTTCTCCTTCCCTTCTCCGCATTGGAGTGGTCTTTTTTGGGTCTTCTTTGTCAGGGGTAGGTCGGGATATCCCTGAGGATTTAGAAATATCATGACACGCGCTTTGGGGATTTTTAGTTCATTCAGGGTTGAATAGGGGTAAAAAATATCTAATTATAGTATTACACATGATATGTCCGTGAAGACTCTATCATATGATATTTGAATGGTCCCAATAACTACCAACTTCATCTGAATCTTTTGCGAAATGTATGATTTAATAATAAGACCGGCGATTGATTTTTTTTTATATTATAGATAGATATTCCCAACTGCTCCAAATTTTCTGAAGCCAGTGGTGCCATGGCATTCCTATAAAGGTATTTTGAGAGATTAAAGTGCAATAATACCTACCCACGGAACTTAGAGAGTACCAAAATCAACAGATAACTGTCAAAACACAAGGACTGACGCCCGGCGAACGAAACATACAAATTGGAGTTAGTAACTTTCGGGATAGAGACTTAGAGCGCAACTATAAAAAGAATGGGTGTATGCATAGATAGTCGTTTATGAGATATAGTGACTAGGCCCCCTGGCTTGTTTACCAAACACGGCTAAAACCATTTCAAATAAAGTACCAATTCAATTCTGATTTCACAAGAGCTGAATAACATGGTGCTAACCCATACTTTCCCTTCCCCACCTCCTTTTTTTTCCACACTTACCTACAACCTCACAAAATACCCAAATTGGGGATGCCACAGTCTCACTGGCTCCAGACGGGAGCAGTTGGGACTGTTGTGAGGAATTAACATTAAAAGGGCATCAAATTGTCGATCAGCGTTTCAGCGCAGATTTTTAATCGAAGTCGCAATTTGTGAGGCGGGTTCAGGCACCGCTACCCCGGGAACCATTTATTGGATAACCAACACCCCTGCAATAAGTTATCCAACACATCTTATGGCAGTGTTATGGCATCTTAAACAATGGGAATTGGGGACATTTATATCAATTTTGCTAAGCATAGTGTAGTTTCAAGATGACGATTAGTCAATTGCCTTCTGGTTTTAAGTGTATCATCCTTGAAATAACCACAACTTACGTCATATGATCTAAGATGGTCATGTAGTCCACAATTGAAGGTTAACATTCTTAGTATAATAAAATATACTGTATAATATGCTTTCGCGTCATATGATCTAAGATGGTCATGTAGTCCACATTTGAAGGTTAACATTCTTAGTATAATAAAATATACTGTATAATATGCTTTCGCGTCATATGATCTAAGATGGTCATGTAGTCCACATTTGAAGGTTAACATTCTTAGTATAATAAAATATACTGTATAATATGCTTTCGCGTCTTATGATCTAAGATGGTCATGTAGTCCACATTTGAAGGTTAACATTCTTAGTATAATAAAATATACTGTATAATTTACTTTTGCTAACTAATTTTTTGACTTAATAAAATTTTACATTTTCAATGTAGTTTGGACCATTTAAAGTTAATATGTATTGCATGATCATGTATATTGGCACACATTACCGAATTATTTACAATTTTCTTTATATTTGTAGTGCTAATTTCTATTTTGTATGCTTACGCCAAACAACTTTTCTTCATAAAAGGCATTTCCCGTTGGATTCAGACAAGTTTTAACTACGTCAAGCGAACATTTTAATTTGCAAATTGCTTGAATTTTTGCATTCGGCTTAAATACGTTAGGCTAATTGAATTTGCTTTGCTATGGCTGCTAATCCGACTGGCGGATTAATACATTGAACAATTTACATTCATTCACGCCTCTAGTGCGCACGTTCCGGTTTTTTTATGTTCTCAAATGAAATTCATTGAAAATTATTAGGCTGCAGGAAAATATATCAAAGAAGAAAAAAATGTAATTTGTTAAAATAATATTTTTAAAAATGCATAATGTAGGTCTGCTACCCCAAGAAAAACATTGTTTTTCTACCTATTTTTATGTTATATATTAATTCCTATTTATATTTCTACGTAGTCAAGGGGTATGGCTCTCGTCTAGCGATCCCCATGTACCCATGCTAAGTCAACAAACGTAGTGAGCCATTTGAAAACTGCCGTAATATGTGTTGGATAACTTATTGCAGGGGTGCTGGTTATCCAATAAATGGTTCCCAGGGCGGCGGTACCTAAACCCATCTCACAAATTGAGAATTCGATTAAAGATGTAAAATGACGCTGATCGACAATTTGATGCACTTTTAATGATAATTCCTCACAACAGTCCCAAATGCTCCCGCCTGGAGCCAGTGCGACTGTGGCATCCCCAATTTGCGTATTTTGTGAGGTTGAAGGTAAGTGTGGAAAAGATGGGGAAGAGGAAGCTGGGGTAGTACCATGCTATTGAGCTGTTGTGAAATCAGAATTAAATTGTTGCTTTCTTTGAAATGGTTTGAGCCGTGTTTGCTAACCAAGCCAGGGGGGCTAGTCACCGTCTCTCATAAACGTCCGTATCTACGTGTATCTACGCATAGATCCATACTTTTTAGTATGGGTGTATGCGTAGATACATGTATTTACCATTAGTAGTATCTATCCCGGAAGCTACTAACTCAAATTTGTACGTTTCGTTCACTGGGCATCAGTCCTAGTGTTTTGACAGTTATCTGTTGATTTTGGTACTCTCTAAGTTCCGTGGGTCAGAAACTATAAGTTTGAAACGTATTAATTTCCTGTTTAACAAAATATCTCGACAGACCTCTAACACATCGCTGTATTGTTTTAAAATCAATAATGTAGGTCTGCTACCCCAATATCTGCTTCCAATTTCTATGTTATAATTTCATTCCTATTTATATTTCTACGTAGACAAGGGGTAAGGCTCTCGTCTAGCGATCTGGAGGTGGCGGGTTCAAATCTGGCACGCGCCAGTAAATTTAGTTTCATGTGTTTTCACAATTTGACTATTTAAAATAATAAAGTATATTGGTCATAAGGTATATTGCACGTCACAGAGTGGAAGATACTTTCGTTATGGCCTTAGTGTAAGACCACCATTAACTCATCGCGATGTTTATACAAATCTATTGCTTTATTCCGATATTTTTTATAATTATTTTTAATTTTTTTAAGAAAAGCCAGTGCAATGCCGGGGATTTCAGCTAGTGCCTTAAAATGAACGTCGATCAACACAATTGCTTTTCTCAGAGAATGATATTAATTATTTTGTGTGCAACTATGCTCACGTGGATTATGCATTTAAAACATAGAGTCAACAGTTTTTTTTTACATAAGCTGCACACAGGAGGCCTGAGGAAAAAAATATTTCAGGGCATATGTTATCTTTGGAGATACTGTATCTATGATCTTTTTAGGGGAATGGAGGAGAGGATGTTCTATGAAGAAAAAAGGTATGAGGGGTAAGGAGGAATCTAGGGGTCAGTGTGTCCAGGAGTGACGGCCGTATGATTACATTCCTACTCTAAGTATCGCCCTGGTGTAATACCACCATTCAGAATTGAAACGTTGCTTGAAATGGCTTCCTTTTTGGTTACCAGATCTGAATAATGGCCGGCGTAGTCCAGCAGTAGGGCGTTTGACTACCATTCCTCACGCGGGTTCGAACCCGGCGTGCGCAAATAAATTTTATTTAATTGATATGTGTTATTTCACAATTAATTATTTAAAATTTATAGTATATTTGCGGCACGTTCTAGAGTGGAAGATACTCTTTGTATCGCCCTGGTGTAAGACCACCATTCAGAATTGAAACGATGCTTGAAATGGCTTTAGCCGTTTTTAGTGACTAAAACTGAATATCCAGGTACTTCCCCACCTTCCTCTTCCTCTTCTCCTTCCCTTCCCCACTTACCTTCAGCCTCATAACATACCCCAATTGGGGATGCCAAAGTCTCACTGGCTCCAGACGGGAGCAGTTGGGACTCTTGTGAGGTATTAACAATAAAAAAAAATAAAAAAATAGCCAGGTATTTCCCCACCTCCCTCTGCCCCATCTCCTTCCCCTTCCCACCACCTTCAGCCTCACAACATACTCCAGGGGATGCTTTTGACCTCTCCAGCCGAACTCTCTTGACTACTTTGTGGAGCTAATCTTACTAATATTATAAACGCGAAAGTTTGTATGGATGTATGTGTGTTTGTTACTCTTTCACACGAAATTAAATGAACGGATTTTAATAATGCTCTACAATAATATAGCTCTTACATCAGAATAACATATAGGCTATAATTCATAAAGCCAGCTATTTTTTTTTCAATATATTGAAAACAATAATTATTGTTCAATAGAAAATATCAATATTTGATATTGACATTTTGCAATACAATGATTGTTAAATCAAAATTCTATTTTAGAAAATGTTTAAATTAGCGCATTTATTTGAAGTACTCACCTAATACTTTGAATCGAATTAAGAATTATAGATATTTTAAATAAATGGTTAAGAATTTTGATATAAACGTAGATGAGACCTAGAAAAAGAAACAGATTACTCGAAGTACTAATCTTATGCAGACGAATTCGCGGGCAGAAGCTAGTGTAAAATTAAATAAAACCTTTGAAATATTTTCTGTTGCATATTTCCCGGTAACATAGATTGCAAACTCTCTCTACTTGACAAAGGGAAGTAATCTATATGGTATCGCCGGAAGGATTTGTCTTTTCGTTTTATCAAACGACTGAACTGTTATCTGGTGATTGCTTTCCTTCATTCTTTGCACTAGATATCAAATGGATGGTTCTTCGAAAGAAAATGCTTTCCGAGCTTTATAAAAATCAAGTGTAAGTTGTTTCTTGTAACAATGTTAGAAAACTTTCCAATTCCACGAATTCACGCTAATATTACCGTGGTGATTGAGTTATTTACACATTTCTTATTGAAATATTTTGATTTGTTTATTGCGAATGCAGCACAAGAGTTCCAACAGTAACAATTTATCAACATATAACATTAAAAAAAACGTTATTCGTACCCGCGGATCTTAACTAGACGGCTAGCGTTGTCGATGGGTAAGGCTCTCGATTGCCAATCCGAAGTTCTCGTGTTCGAAACCGGCGTGCGCAAATAAAATTTAGTTGACTAATTTCTGTTATTTCACAACTAAGTAATTAAAAATAATAATATATAGTGTATTTGCAGCACATTTGAGAGTGGAAAATACTCTCATTATCGCTAGAAGGGACTGGATGGACTGGATACCGGATAATTACCGGATATCCATCGCAATGTATTCTCATTTTTATGTTTATTGATTTTTATTAAATTGTAAAATTTTAGCCTCAGCACGGGTAAAGCACCCAGTGAGGCCCATATTATCAAATAATGTTATAAATATGTATATTTACTGTATCAAATAAAAAAAATAAAATCTAATAACCGCTCGACCACGGAGGTCATTAAAACATAAACAGCCTTACTAAAAAAAAAACACTCCGCGGCCGTTAAACGGTGTTTTTGTGAATCTTTAGATTTGACAACGCCGTATTTTCTTGTTTAAATTGGAGTTTTCATAATAATCCGCTAGGTGGTGTGATTGATGCGCCTGCGCATTGCTTTCCCGCTGAAAAAAAAATAGCCGCGGAAATGCGGAAAAAAGTCGGTCGCCAGTGAGTGTGTGATTAAGATGATATTTTCGTTAATGATTTCAATACTTGACTAATTCGCGCTTATATTCATTTACGCAATATATTTACTATTAATTTGTGTTGTTTTTCGTTAGTTTAAGTCAAATTGTGACACTAAAATCGTGTGTTCTAAATTGATCTGTCAAAAAATGGTTCTATAGGTTATATTCAGAAATAATTTGCATTTTAAGATCTTTATTTTATTATAAATTCTTAAAAGTGATATTTTTTGGTGACTAAAATGTCTAATACATATTTTAGTAAACGCATCAAAGAAAATAATGTCTTAAGATGTGCAAGCAATGTATTCAAACGTGAGTTTTTTTATTGTAAATTTTTGGGAATTAAAAGCTAATTTCAAGATTTTTTTATATTTTTTTATTGTGTGAAGGAGTAAATAGTGAGGTGACAGTTTTATTTCAAAATCATTAAATAAAAGGACTGTGTTTTTTGAATTTTGAATTTTTCCAAATATTTCAATGTTTTAATAGAAAGTGTTTGGGGTAAGTGAGTTTTTTTTTTCAACTTGATATTTGAAGCTTAAAATACTACAGTTTTTAAACATTTAAGTATATTTTAGATATGAAAATCTTAAAGGTAATTACATTTTGGTTCTAAAATGGTATTTGTTTTTACGACATCTCAAAAAATAATAAATATATAGGACATTAAAAAAAGAAATTCGAAATTCGTTGAAAATTACAAATGGAACAAATATATACAACAGATAAACTACCCTCCTTGGCCGTGTAAGCAATGTACATATCTTTCCATGAACAATTTTTTGTCAGTTCTTAATTAGTAAGGATTCTTCATACATGGTTGTTTGACCACTGTACAAATTTTTCAGAAAGTTTATTAGTAAGGCTGGTAAAATGGCGACGTTGTCAGATCAAAACCATATATTTTGTTTAGTAAGAATTTGAAAAACGAAATGTACAGACTTTACACAACGTGCTACAGAAACACCGTTTAACGGCCGCGGAGTGTTTTCTTTTAGTAAGGCTGAAAATGTGTAGAATGTTCTACACAATACTCATGTACATTTATACATCTATATATCTTGAAATGCTATACTAGGGAGATAATATTCTTAAATATTTCCTTTCTACCTTCTCCTGTGTCTACTTGTCATTTTTATTATAAGCACATTCCGCTACAAGAAACGACACACTGAATTACGAATATTCGTCTGCGATAAATTCCCCCGCCCGCCGCTAAAGAAAAATATCGTGAACTACGCAATCCGCTATAAATGCAGTGTTATAAATAAACCAGCTCGACAGAAAAGAGTGCGACAAATCCCGCAGTAAGTAATTTCTTTCCTTACCTTGCCTATAAGGATATCTAAGGATATCTATTTTGCACTTGCACATTCTGTACTACAATATGGAATCGTGGCTTGGGGAGGTGCATTTAAATCTAGACTCCTTCCACTTGAGACAATCCAAAAAATATTAATAAAAACCATCTTAAAAAAGCCTTAACACTATCCAACAACAAATGTTTTCCAAGATTTCCCGGTTCCCCCACTTTTAAAAAATGTTGACGAAATTGCACTCTTTCAAATACATTAAGAAATTTTTGATAAAAATAATATCCCACAAGTAAATATAAGTAAAAGAATTATTTCTGTTGGAGGGCTAACCATACCTCTAGTAAGAATTTCAACAGCACAGCATCACTTTATATTTAAGGGTATAAAATTAATTAACAAATTACCTTTAGATATAAGAACGAAGGAAAACTATGAGAATTACAAAAAAAAAATTAATTATAATTCTCTAATACCACCTCATAACTTTTCTTATTGCTTGATATTATGTTTTGCTTATTATTTCCTTGTATCATTTATAACTTACCTTTTTATTACTTTTACTGTATTTTCTTGTTTTGTATCATATTATAAATTACCTATGCTTTCATTAGTTTCGATGAATTTTCTTATAAAATTACTAAAGGTTTTAATATAATTATTTTGTAATTTAAATAGATGTAAAAATATATATTTGTCCTCTCCTAAACACAAGCAACTGCTTTATTAGGAGAGTGATTTCAAATGATATATTTATATTAAGTTGTAAATATTGTAACTCTAAAAAATATATTATCTCTTTGTGCAGTGGTTCAGTACATAATACAAAAGGTACTTCGATTACATAAAATTACACCCAGTACCTTTGGACTCCTGTCCCTGTGGAGAATTTGATTATGTGTTAAGAGCGATTGACCAGCAGCTGAGAATAAAAGTTTAAAAATGCTTGCAACTGTACAGGGAGGTTTCAATGAGAAAGATCGATAATTCACCGTATCAGATTTATTTCATTCAAAACTTGCTTTAATATATATACCTACATTCAAGTGAGGAATAAAAATGGTCAAAACGCACGATGATAAATTATTAAATATCGTGTACTTCTTGTAAGTATTTTTTTAATCATAAGTATTTATGATTTTTCAATAATTGAACTATTTTAGTTTGTAAGACCTTAAATAAAAAGAAAAACTGAGGTATTTTTGTCACAAAACACGTTCTCGGATTTATTTTTTAATGATTTTAATTTAACTAAAATTAAAATTCTTAAAACTGTGTTGACTAGATTATGTATTAAATTATTTTGTGGTATGATTATATGATTAGAAATTTGTGTTGTTTAATAGAATCTATCGTTTGAAAATTGAACAAATCTGCCAACAACCAAGTTTATTTTTAATATACCAACGGTATATTAAAAATAAACTTAGTTTTTCAAAGTTTTAAAACTGCGTATACCAGATAAAATAACAATCTTTCAAAATCAATTTATGTTTTTTTGTAAAAAAAGAGTCAATACTAATTTCCTTATAACTTGATTTCAAAATATATGTTGAATTTCAAGTGCAATAAGATAAAATAAATACAGATACTTCGGGCGCACAAACGCGCCCATGTTCTATTAGTTTATCTCTTCTAGGTACTCAATATATTCCTTTGAAATCCAAATTTCTCCATTTTAAATTGCATTACATCCCAGTTCTAGTGGAAAGTAATCTGTTGGATATCGCGAGCAGAATGTATTTATTTCCCTTTGTATCAAACGGTTGGCAGTAGTGAGATTGGAGATGTCCGGACATCGCTTTCTTCTTCTTATTTTTTTTATTTATTTCTGACTCTCCAATCTGCGCTGTGATGTGAAAGTTTGAAAAAATATTTTTCACAATAGTTCGTATTAATATCTTCTAGACAATTTTTTGCCATACCAATGGAATTTTTTTTTTAAATCATCGCAATCGCGCAGAAAAATGCATTTTTTTTCCATTTGAGACTTGTGGACTTTATGCCTGAAGAAAGTTAGAAAAAAACAATTATGATATTGGACAAATTGTGATTCATTAGTGCATTCGCTCACAGGGCAACTGAAAAAAAAATAGTTTGGCAACTCAAGCCGCTATCATACGTATTTCCATGTAATGGTCCGCACACTACACAACTTCTCAATAACCAGTTGGCAATGCAACTAGTCGCCGCGGCCGGCACGTTTCAGTTTCCAGGTTGCCAGGTTGCCATGGTTGCCACGACGCGACCTGTCAGTTTTCGTGTAATTTTATAAATGTCCCACTAAAATGTGTAAAAGTTTTACTTTAGTACGGTTTCTTCATGAGCAAGGAGCATTATTTGAAATATAACAAAGTTTGCATACAATATCTATGGTTTATAAAAAAAAAACTAAATTACTAAAACAAGTAATTACAAATCTTGTGATTTCAGAGGAAATTTTGGTTTTGATTTGTATCATGAGAGAAAATTATGAAAATACTTTTTAGACTCGAGGTCTCTTTTTGACAGTACTGCTAGTGTAGGGTTGATAAAAAATAAACATAATAAAAAAAAAACAACCTTTCAGATTACTTCAGATCAAATAGTTACAATCACAAACTTTTAGCTCAAGATGTCATGTAGCAAGCAGAGGACACAATATGATAAACACTGTTCATTGGGTGATATTGCAGTTGGTACTATTGGTGATTTAGGTTTGCCATTCTACCATTTATTCTTCTTCTTCTTCTCGTGCTCTGTCCGTTCAATGGACGTTGGCCATGCGGACTTCGTTTACTGCGGCTCGGAACAGCTCTACAGCATACTGGCCGAACCACTGTCACTGTCAAAGTTTTTCATCCACGATGTCCTCCTTCTTCCAGAACCCGTCTTCCGGCAATCTTTCCCTCCATTGTGAGGTGCAAGATCTCGTACTTTTCCGGCTGTCTCATCAGGTGTTCTAGATATTGAAGTTTTCGGATTTTTATTGTTTTAATAACTTATTTTTCTTTATTCGTCCGAGCCATAACATCTTTAATCGTAACTCTGTCCATCCAGCTTAATTTGAGTATTTTTCTGTAGATCCACATCTCAAATGCCTCAAATCGCTTTATCAGTTCTATGTCGATTCGATGTCCGTGCTCCATTCCACAAAATAATACTAAAAACACGTAGCTTCTTACCATTTGCAAGGTTGAGATCATGACTGCAGAACATCTTTTTCATTCAGATAAAGATTGCATGAGCTTGCTCAATGCGGCATTTGATTTCAACCGAAGGGTCCCATCTTTCATTTAAATTGCAGCCCAAGTAAACAATACTTTGTATCTTCTCTAGTTCCAGCACTATAAAGATTATCATTCAAGTCAACAGCGTTATTTTTGCTTAAGAGCATGTATTTTGTTTTAGTTGTATTCAGTTCTAACCCATAATTATCACAAGTCTTCACAATTTGATTCAGCAGAAATTGTAAATCCTCAATGTTACTTTTTAGAAATACCATACCATCTACTACAATTTATGGGTAGAAACCAAAAAAATTATGTTTTCACCTTTTTGTTATACCTTTTTATTATATTTTTGTTTTTATTTAGTTATTCTATTGTTAAACAATGATTAAAATGTAAAATTTTTGTGTGTAAGAGGTGAAATAAATTGAAATAAATAAAATAAATAAACAAATTTGAAGATGTATCCATCAAAGAAAATAATTAAATTTTCAAAAAATTGTGCGAATACAAATAAATCTACCCAGCATAGAATATTATAATTTTAAGGATTATTCGCCCAACCTGTTTGAACCTAACTTAGTAATACATATTAAAAGAACAATGTTCAAAGGAATACAGCTGAAACAAATAACAAACCTACATTTTAATATACGATGCGAAGAAGCTTTCTGGATCGCTTTAAGTATCGTTATTTAATGAAAATTGCCATTTCGTATTCAGTCTGCTAAAGTAGTACCCACGTAAAAAACATGACCTCCATTGTCGTTGTGTACCGATGTTTACTACGAATTGTGCAAATAAATTTAGTTTAATTAATTTTTAACAGTTTCACAATTAATTAGAGCAAAATTTTATCAGTACCGTCCTGAAAAAATATCGCCATTCAGAATAGAAACATTGGTTGAAATGGCTTCAGCCGTTGTCGATGACCAGATCTGAATTGCCACGTCTCCGCTGGCACTATTAGTATCTTGAATTTAAAAATAAACATAAAAAAATTATAAATAAACATAAATTAATGCATACAGTAAATAAAATGTTTGCAAATGGGGACTTTCGAAATCTAGAAAATAGTTTTATATCATTGTCTACCAAAATATATAAGACGTTTTGACTCCTTGACTTGACAGGCCAATGTAATTGATAACCTGTTAAGAGGGTATTATAAAATACCGGAAATTAGTCCTTTTTAATTTCGTTGTTTGTTTTGGGGGTGTTATGCCGTGTTGCGCTACCTTCTTATTTAGCCGACGTTTCTGACACTGCAACGCTGTCCGAAACGTCAGCTAAAGAAGGAGGTAGCGCAACACGGCATAACACCCCAAAAACAAACAACGAAAATGCTTTTGGCCGTGAAAATCTAAAAACGTATCTATACTATAATCGTAGAAAGTCCTTTTTAAATCAAATTCTAGACGTATTGACTCTTTTTTACAAAAAAACAAATTGATTTTGAAAGATTATTATTTTATCTGGTACACGCAGTTTTAAAATGTTGAAAAAATAAGTGTATTTTTAATATACTAAGGTTATACCGTTGGTCGTTGGCGGATTTGTTCAGTTTTCAAACGATAGATTCTATTAAACAACACAAATTTCAAATCATATAATCTTACCACAACATAAATCAATACATAATCTAGTCAACACATTTTTCAGAATTTTAATTTTAGCTAAATTAAAATCATTAAAAAATAAATCCGAGTACGTGTTTTGTGACAAAAATACCTCAGTTTTTTCTATTTATTTTAGGTCTTACAAACTAAAATATTTCAATTTTGTTTACACATTTATTTTGTTTAGCCATTATTGAAATATTATAAATACTTATGTTCAAAAAATACTTACAAAAAGTACACGATATTTATAAATTTATCATCGTTCGTTTTGAGCATTTTTATTGCTTACTTGAATGTAGGTATGTATTAAAGCAAGTTTTGAATGAAATAAATCCATATTAAATTTTTAATTTTAAAAATTTTAAACGGGGAATAATCGATCTTTCTCATTGGAACCTCCCTGTCAATCGCTCTTAAGTGTTCAATCGATTCTGATCAAACTAAGACACAATTAACCTTTCTTCGGACACTCAGAAATGCCCACATTTTTATTGGTTTAAATGCCATCTGTGCTTTTTAGCAATATAGCCTTAATATTTTATAGGTATTCCTACATAGGTACAGCTTTATAATCGTTCAATTTCCATCGTACCATTTCATTTCTACGTAGTTACCGGTTGAAAATGGAAAGTTGATTGACATTGCATAGCTCGGGAAAGTTCAATTGATTTATCTCCAAAAATAGGAATTTTAATTTTGGAATTTGCAGAATCCAGAGTTTTTTTTATTTATTCATTCGATAATTTTTTGGGAGGCGGGTATAGGTATTCCTTTCATTGAATAACGACCACTTGCCATTAAAGGTCAACCCAAGTGGTTCACTTTATTTGGTGACTTAGCAATTGTGCCCAGGTTCATGTTGAAGGAGGCCGTTTGACCTCTCCAGCCGAACTCTCTCGACCTAACGCCTCCAGATTTCTAAATATCCATCATACCTTTTTCATTCACAAAGCTTCATTTTCTCTCTTTACTTAGTCCCTCCACACAGAATCGCCAAGAATACAAAGAAGACCCTAAGTAAAATCATTTTTCTCAAGGCATCCTGTGTGGAGTTAATATAAAAAAAAAAAACTTAGGAGAGCAGGTATCTTTTTTCGAAATCTTCCCAATTCCTGTACCAAGATGCAAACATTTGTTAAATAAAACTGTAAAAATCAAATTTACACAGCATCGATCTTTTATAATCCCCAGTAAGCAACGTTTTTCGGGATTCCCCATTAAGCACGAAGGCGGTTCCCCTTCCGGTCACCGTTTCCGCATCCGGCCATTGAAGGCTTACGAGCTGCCATCTGTCGGTGGGCCGGATAAGCAATAAACCGGATGTGACGCCATTTCCGAGGCGGGAAACGGACGTCAAATGAAAAAGCGCGCGACAATGATCCGAACTAATTCCAAAGTTAAACGACAATGTAAAAATGCGGCAAAAATACTGAATTGGACTTTTGTTTATTCCTTTGAAGTAGGAAGTCCAATTTTTAATGATTTCAAGTTTAATTTAAAGAATTCTAATTGAATTTTTTTTAAATTTTAATAAAAAAAAAATTTTTTAAACTTCATTAAACTAGTTTTGATATTTAATTACTATTACGCTTGAGGTTAGCTGTTTCGCCTTCCAAATGCATTATCGCATTTCGTGGAAGGGTATATAAATTATTTCTATTGTAGGTAGGGCGTAGTCCAGCGGTAGGGCGTTGGACTTCCATTCCGAAGGTCGCGGGTTCGAACCCGGCGTGCGCAAATAAATTTTATTTAATTGATTTGTGTTATTTCACAATTAATTATTTAAAATAATATATAGTATATTTGCGGGACGTTCCAGGGTGAAAGCTAATCTTAGTGTCGCCCTGGTGTAAGACCACCATTCAGAATTGAAACGTTGCTTTAAATGGCTTTAGCCATGTTTAGTGACTAGATCTGAAAAGCCAGGTACTTCCCCACCTTCCTCTTCCTCATCTCCTTCCCTTCTCCACTTGATTGCCCCATAACATACCCCAATTCGGGATGCCATAGTCTCACTGGCTCCAGACGGGAGCACCGTTTGACGACCGTCCGTGGTCGAGTGGTAACAACACTTGACTCCCAATCGGAAGGTTGCGGGTTCGAACCCGGCGTGTGCAAATAAATTTTATTTGATTAATTTGTGTTATTTCACAATTAATTAATAAAAAATAATATATACTACATTTGCGGCACGTTCCAGAGTGGAAGATACTGTCAGTATCGCCCTGGTGTAAGACCACCATTCAGAATTGAGACGTTGCTTAATAATGGCTTTAGCCGTGTTTAGTGACTAGATCTGAATAGCCAGGTACTTTCCTACTTTCCTACCTTCCTCTTCCCCATCTCCTTCCCTTCCCCACTTTCCTTCAGCCTCACAACATACCCCAATTGGGGATGCCATAGTCTCACTGGCTCCAGACGGGAGCCGTTGGGACTCTTGTGAGGTATTCTCTATAAAAAAAAAAAAAAAAGTTGGGATTCTTGTGAGGTATTCACAGTAAAAAAAAAAAAAAATTATGAGTATAATTAAAATCATTAGACAAATTGCTTTTATTTTTATTACTAATAGCTATATCGATTTCCAAGTATTTAAGATTAAAGTGTATCTCGAGGTGACCAAACAACGGATTTATACTCTAATTTACTACGCACTAATGAGTCAAATACAATTTTCTTATCATGTAGTGAATGAATGTTTTTAATGAATCTGAACAAAAATCCCATGTTTTTAGTATGATTTATGTAATGAATAACTTCTAGTGTTTCATCAAATTAGACAAAAGGTCATTAAATTGTGCCATCAATGTTTACAAATTAATAAATGGGATGGCCCAGGGTTTTTTTCCAGCATACTTATTGTGCTGACTTGTATTCGTATGGTTTATAATAATTGAACTACTCTTAAACATACGTAGGAGTGGAGAAAGAATTATATTATTTTATTCTTTTGTTATTAAGCTTCTACCCTGATGATGGACTATGTAACTCTGTCCAAAATGTTTGCTTAAAAGGGAGATAGGGCAATACAGCATATTTCCAATATAAATATAAATTAAGAAAATACGTTTGGCATTGAAAATCACAAACCTTATCTACTTTTACTTGAATTCCAAGGCTGGGAAAAAGGGCCATGTAGTTTTGGAGAAATAATGAAGAATTATTTGTATGTTCGATGGTTATTCATCAGGAACGAATTGATAACCATTGCAGAGCATCGCGAACTGCTGTAATGTAATTTTAACTTGATGTCTGGACTACCGAAGCACTAGTACGTGACTGCAATGATATAAACTATAGTCTGGGAAGAGGTTGGAAGTCTGTGGTTTTGTAGTATGGAGTTTTTTTTTACGTTAGCTGCATGCAAGAAGCTTTGAGGAAAATAAAATTCCTACAGGGCCTTTGTAATCTTTGGGTAGGATTCTAAGGGTCAATGCATCTAGAAGTGAAGGACGTATGAATCCATCCCTCCAAACTAAGGCTTTTTAAAAAATTAACTCCACACAGGAGGCTCTGAGGAAAATAATTTCCCTCAGGGCCTATGTCATCTTTGAAGATGCTGGGTGGAGGGTCTTTTTGATGAGAGGAAGGAGAGAACATGGGCCTTGAAGAGACCAATGTTGTAGGAAGGAGGACACATAGAGACCGGCAAATCGTTCCACAGTCGAGCTGTTGAAAGTCGTAGAAGCGACCTGTTCTCATGTGACAAGTTTCAACCGTATACATATGTTGGGCACGCATCAGGCGTGTTTGCTGACTATGCACTGGTGCCGAAGGGATCAATGACGCTAGTTCCTCGAAGCATCTTCCATTGAATTACCGGTAGAACAAGGATAGCATTCCCACCCCGACGCTTGTGCTCTAAAGATTGCAATCCGTTTGTTAAGATGGGAGAATCTATCAAACCTATCTCCCGTTTCTGCACAAAAGAGAGGAGAAAAGAGGAGAGGTTTTCCTCAACTGGTCTCTCCCGATCCGGCCTGCCACGCGGTAGGTGGACAAACGCAATCGCCGCCAAGAGCTAAACAAAGTAACCCGTTGAACCCGGGTACTCCTGCTTAGTCACAAAACGTAGCGAACGTGGTGGACACATGCAATCGCCGCCAAGAGCTAAACAAACTAACCCGATGATCCCGGGTACTCCTGCTTAGTCACCAAACGTAGCGAACCCCGCCTTTACCCGCCTCCCAAATAGTTTTTATTAAAAAAATCGTTAATTGAATCAATTTCTTACATTATCAGATAATAATTGTAGAAGCACACATTTTTTATGTCACTTAGATATTTTCATTTAGATTTTTTGTAGAATTGTCTTAGTTGACTGAAACAGGTAAATAATAAGATAAATTAGAAATTGAAAGACGAAAATTGTCAGACTATGACGAAATGTGATCGCTAGGGTGAAATACAGTTAAAATATTAACAAAACGTATCAACTATTTTTCCTCTATACATTGAACACATCACAAAATACTCGTAAAACTTAAACAAGATGCGCACCAAGTATAACTACATACCTAAAACAAATACGTCCTTTGGACAAAAGCACTACACACGGATACCAGGCCACTAAGCTTTACAATTCACTTCCTGTGCTATTCACAATTTCTACACTTGCACAATACGAAATACACACCTACATGGAGCTTTAGATAAAATCTGCCTATTTTGTCCATAGTACCTACTTACTATTCTACGACTACAAACTTTTTTATTTTTGTGCTGTAACTTGTTTAAAATGAATTATTTTTTTAAATTTTTACTTTTTAACTTAATAAGTTAAACCTCAAATTATAATATTTTAATTAATTATTAGCGAAAGTCAATCGAAAATCCGAAATAGAAAAACGAGTTGAATCTTGCAATCATACAGTTATAATAAACACATACAGTGATAATAAATGAACTTAGATATAGCCTAAGAATTATATTATAAATTGTACAGCGCCCTTGAGGTGATTTCTCACAATAACGGCGCTCTACACATTATACAATTATTATTATTATTTTTATACATAAAGATAGCAGCCAATAAAAATATGCGTTAAGAAAATGAAAAATAATGTTGGTGGTTCTCGGTCGAAGTATGATACAGTTAAAAATGAACGAATCGGATAGGGATACGTTGGCGCAGTGGATATCGCGTTGGCCCGGATTGCCAGAGGTCCTGGGTTCAAGTCTCAGATGTATCCGTATCTTTTTCTGAATTTTTCTGTTTCGGATTTTCGATTGACTTTCGCTAATAGTATCTTAATTAATTAAAATATTATGAATTAATTTTTATTTTATTGATTTACACCTGTTTTTTATTATTGTAAAACGTCCACAACAACATACGTTAAATCCTAGTATTCGGACATTATATTATCGGAATAGTAATTCTTTTTTACATTAGCTCCACTCAGTATATAATAATTTCCCTCAGGGGCCAATGTCGTCTTTGGGGATGCTGTGTGGAGGGTATTTTTAAGGAAAGGAAGGAGAGGAAGTTTAGGGAAGGAAAAGGGTATGAGGGTTGGGTACGAATCTGGAGTCCAGTGTGTCCAGATTATCCGCCGTCAAGACCTAGACAAACCTAACCCCATGAACACCGGCACCCCTGCTAAGTCACCAAACGTAGCGAAACACTCGGGGTGACCTATGGCAGAGGTGTTGGTTATCCAATAAATGGTTCCCGGAGCGGCGGTACCCATTCCGACTTCCAAAATTGTAAATAAACAAATAATTAAACCAAATATACTATTAGAATTGTTTCATGCTAATAATCATCAATTCACAACCTTTTTCAGGCTTTGACTTGACATCATCTTAATATAACTTATTGCCCAGTCTATAACTTATTTTTCCAGTTGATTAGTCAGATATCTCAGAAAAATTACAATTTTTAAAACCACTGATTGCTTTTTGGCCAAAATGAGACAATTTTTTTTTCTCTTAAAACGACTATATAATATATTTTACATTCAAAATTTAACGAAATAAGTTAATATTCTCTAGATTCTTTAAAATGTTTTAAACTTAACAATTTAATAATATTTTTTTATAAATTCTACGTATATGTGATAATAAACAAAAGATATGTAAATTAATTGGCTATATAGAACTATAATCAGTTTGTATGTCTCCATAATCAAATTCCAAATTCAATTCGAGAAAAATGTTTTAAATTGCTCTGTCGCTCCAGTGGTTATAAAGTTAGATTTAACCGTAAATGTAAATACTTGGATACTGCTAACAAAAACGTAGTTATAGTTTTCCAGTGGAGAGTTTGAAACAATCAACATATTGCAAATCCGCCGGCAATCGTTCCATTAAGTTTTAGGGGGTCCTTTACCTGTTAGTCTAAAAAGTTTTCAGGAATATTCGTTAGATTTTTTTATTAGCGTTTATATGCCTTGAAAAACTGTAAAATTTAAACGAAATTTTGCCACAACATATCTTCTGCCTATGTATTTTTATAACCACTGGAGCGACAGAGCAATTAAAATATTTTTTCTCGGATTGCTAAAGGAAATTTTTCCGCCCACGCTAAAAAAAATCATACCTTTGAATTTACCTTTTTTTTATTTTTTTTTAAATTAGGTCCACACAGGAGGCGGTGAGGAAAATAATTTCCCTCCGGGCCTATGTCATCTTTGGGGATGCTGGGTGGAGGATATTTTTAAGGAAAGGAAGGAGAGGAAGTTCTGGGAAGGAAAAATGTATGTGGGTTGGGTAGGAATCTGGGGTTCAGTGTGTCTAAATCATCCGCCGCCAAGACCTAGACAATGAACCCCATGAACCCGGGCACCCCTGCTCGGTCACTAAACATAGCGTACCACTTGGGGTGACCTATGGCAGAGGTGTTGGTTATCCAATAAATGGTTCCCGGGGTGGCGGTACCCATTCCCGCCTCCTAAATTGAATATGGAGACATACAAACTGATTATAGTTCTATGTAGCCAATGAAATCCCCTATATTTTGTTTGTTATCACATATTTGTAGGATTTATAAAAAAAATATAATTAAATCTTTAACCTTAAAACATTTTAAAGATTCTAGATAATATTTATTTGGTTATATTTTGAATGTACAATATATTATATACCTAGTCGTTTTAATAAAAAAAATTTACACATTTTGGTAACAAAGCGATCTGAGGTATTGGAAATAGTACCATAATGTGACAAAAAGCGCTCGAGTGGATAAGTAGACTAACTATATCGGCTTCATGATTATTTTTGATATTTTTTATTTTACTAAAGACTTGAAATTTTTGCAATGTGACAAACGATTGAAATGAGGTTGCAAACTGGGTAGTTGAAATTGTGGAATATACATGTAACGGTAGGCAATTTGAATATCGTCCTTGAGAAAGACCACATATCAGATTCGAAACGTTGTTTGTAATGGTAATGAACATGTTTAACGATCTAACATCCAGATCTAACACTAGCCAAAATATTTACATAACTTACTGAATTCCCTAAGGTTAAATAATATAGTGTAGCGCGCCGTTTACGCTTGCCACTACACCATCTCTTTCCCCCGTACAGCGCCATCCTGCTCACCCACCCCTAAGCAAACCCGGATGCGCCGACGCCTTCTGCGCATCTCCCACCCTCGAGCCGCTACATAAACCACACCCCGCAACAAGGAATGGGCTATATAACAGGCCGCGCGCCCTAAATTAGGCAGTTCGTCTGTAGCTCGCTCTTGGCTAGTACGCTCTCTTAGTTGCGCTTCGTCCTATGGCACGACCCTCTAAGGAGTATTCTACTACCATAAGTAAAGCATAAACCAGACCCTCGACTGCTGCCTTAGTTGCGCTTCGTCCTATGGTACGACCCTCTAAGCAGAACCACAGTCAGTTTTTGTTGTTCCCAAAGCCTAACGGCAAGGTTCCCTCCGATCCCTTGCTCAGTTAATTAGTAAATTGATACATTGTGACTATTTTTACCATATTATGTGATCTGTGAACTTACTTACTTTAAATAAATAACCTTTTACCAACAATTGTGTTATAATAGTTATTTATGGACTTCGCTGTACTGAACATACAGCAACTGCACATCAAAATTATATATGTACATTACCAAAGAGCAATTACACAATACCGAAAAAAGTCATTGACTTCATTGCCTTCGAAGACAAATACCACCTATGAACAAAGACATAATTTGGCTCTAATTGTTTTTAATTTAATCGCGAAAGACATTAAGGCCATTGGGTGCGCGGCAAGTTTCATACAAAACGTAGTTTTGGATTTTAGGGCAAAATACCCAACCAAACTGAAAAATTATTTTTGTAATCAAAAGGTATGTAAAACATCGATCTCAGATAGGAGCTACTTTATATATTTTTGCTTTAATTTTTAAAATATAGACTATTAAAGATTTTAAGGCGTATCTTTGGACCGATTCTAGAAAATGGATTTTGGCGTAGACGTTACAACGATGAGCTTACACTCTGTTTAAGGAACCAAAAGTGACACAATTTTTAATTAATTTGGGAAGACTTCGGTGGCTGGGTCATGTGGAAAGAATGACAGAGCATCAAGCACCAAAGTCCCTGCTAAAATATAGACCTGTAGACCGACAGCCTGAGAAGACCAAAATTAAGATGGAACGACAACGTCCTCAAAGACCTACATACCTTAACTGGACTAAACTGGAAAGAACTAGTACAAAACAGAGATGAGTGGAGAAGACTCTCGAGGAGGCCAAGACCCACCAAGGGTTGTAGAGCCAATTATAATGATGATGATGATTAAAGTTTTTTATATTTTATCATTTTAGAGGCAACTTGGACTATTATTTGAGAGTAAATTTAAACATATAAAAAAAAAAATATTAAATATTATGAAATATAAAATTTAAAATATTGTTTTTTTTTTAAACAATTTTGATGGGTGTAAATTTAAATTACAAATTACCTATTTACATCGGAACAAAAACTTGTCGTTTATAAAACGCATTTTTAACATATTTTATTTTTTATTATTTTAGAACCAAGGATTAGGCAGATTTTTTTTTAATAATTATAAATAACTCGCAAAAAAATTCCAAAGTTGCTTCCAAAAGAACAAAAACTGATTTCTTTAATTACCTATACGTCATAATTTAAAAGTAAAAAAAAAATAGCTCCTATTCGAGTTCGAAATTGGATCTACCTTTTTATTACAAAAATATTTTTTTAATTTGGTTGGGTATTGTGGCCTCAAATCCAAAACTACGTTTTGTATGAAAACGGCCGTTCCTCTTAAAGACATTCACTTGACAAAAAATGCTAATCTAAAACACACAATTCACACATGGATGGTCAACAAAGGCTTTATGTACTGCGGACAGATAACTGCTACAACATTATAACAAAGCACTCTGTGCCTGCATTTTCCTCTTTTCTCTTTTCTTTTTCTGTCTTTATTTCATTTATTTTCTATTTTAAATGAATACTTTACGATATCGGATCGATAGGCATAACTAACAGCGTTTCATATCGTTTTCCCGAGCACGGCTGTACTGTTGACAGTAACTGAAACTAGCTTTAATATTGTAATATTAACATTAATACACTAGGGTCAGTTAAAAACTAATGCGCCCTATTTTTTTCTACTTAAATAAAGTTAGTTAAGTGAAAAAAAAAATGTTGCGCTATTCCTCCAACCTTCTTCTACAATCGACAGCAGTAGTAACTTTCTGGGTCAACAGGTGGCAGCGTTGCAGTCGCTTGCAAAATGGCCGATATCGAAGTTTGTATCAGATAGCGTTATGTGCTTGAATTCTGAAATGCAGAAGGTGAAACGCCCATTCGAAATCATGAAAGACTGAAAAATGTATTCGGTGATGCAACAGTGGAGTCAGCAATTTTAGGTGATGATAACGAAGCTGAAAGACAAACGCCGCCGTTGGCTGACGTAAAGCGTAGCGGTGGGCAGTTCACTGCACTGACTCTACACTATATTCAGCGAGTCGATGACATCATTCGTGGTGACCGCCGGATAATTACAGATGAATTGTGATGCATTCTCTCCTTCAATAAGTGCAGCGTGATGTGGAGCTCATGGTGAAATTCACTTTGAAAATGCGTCAATGGCTTATAAAGGAAAGACTGTGCTTTTTACCGCTTTGGAAAACACTTCATTGTTTAAAAATGGATCAAAACTATAAAAATGGACGGAGATTATATTGAAAAGTGACAAATTAATTGTCAATAGTGTGGTGTTCAACCTGTGTCATTGATTTTTAATTTCTTGACAATTAAAAGGAGAAAAAAATAGGAGGCATTACTTTTTGATTGACCTTCGTAGATTGGCGTTTTGAATGCACTTTTTGAGACTAAACGGCTGTTATTTGGTTAACGAGGTATTTAGTCATTTTTCAATCTTTTTCGTTTAAACTTCTCTTCACTAAGATCAAACGGAATAAATTGATCGCGTCTTGGATGAATTATTTAAGACTATGGATCTCGTATATCATTAATTTATTCATATAAGCCAGTTATTTTGTATAACAAACGACAATATTCGAAATGTTATGAGACTCTCCACCAACCAGTCTATGACGTTCTCTCCCTCTCCCGTTTGCTTTCTCTCCCTAATTTGTTTACCTGATATTGTTTCTCTGTATTATGATTTAGTTTATATATTATTGTCCTGATGATGGTTGAGTCCAACCGAAACCGATCGACTAATATAAATTGAAATGAAGTGGTTTAAAACTAAGTATTTGCTTCATTTGGTCATAATATTAACATAATTGTATGCAATGCACTTTCGAAATCATCACACACGTGTATTATCTTCCATGCAAAGTGCTTTCACGGTGTTTCATGCAAATTAAATGCCTCTTCCGTTCAATGTTATAGCCCTCGCCCTCAGATTTCACGTGAATATCTTAACGTTAAACATTTCCGATGGTATGTAATGCAGATTGGATTCTACTGCAGAAACGCTGCTTTGGAAGGTGTTTAGGGACGTTTTATGGGCGATCCGATGATATTGAAAAAACAAAATTTCAAAATACCAGAATATTGATACAACTTTGCATTAAACATTTTTGTTTTTTTATTGTGCGTTTTTTAAAAATAAATATTGATTCGAGTCGGTTATGCGAGAAACATCGCTCCAGGCCGCATTATCTTTCTCTTCGTCATAGAAGAGGAATTATTATGCCTGCTTATTGGTTTGGTATTTAACACAATATCTGCCTGGTGTGTTGACAATAAAATGGAACTGAATATAGCTAAGTGCAAAGTTATAAATTTGACCAAGAACACCAACAAAACTCTTTATTCATAAAGCATATATGTAGTCACAATATGGATACATTTGAACCGATAAAAGGTCTAGGAATTATATTCGACAACAAACTAACGTTCAACCAACACATTGAATACATTGTGAGTGAATCAAATAAATTACTTGGTTTTATTGTAAGATCAACCAAACTGTTTAAGAATTTTAATAACCTAATAATTCTATTCAATTCGTTAATCCGTAGTGTTCTTGAGTACGCGTCAATAGTCTGGAATCCACGTGTTTATTGTAGACACATTAGTCTAGGGATATTTATGTTTTAATTTGTTTTATATTACCCATAAGAATGTTCTATAAATATCCTATTTGTGTCTCAAATAAATAAAATAAAAATTATTATTTCTTCTGCTTTTTGTTTAATTATCCGATCACACCTGTAAAGCACACTCAGTTTAAACAAGTATTCTGAGTTTATTTAGAATCACGTTTACATGATGATTTTGCACTTTTTATCGGCTCGGTCCACCTTAGTTTCTGAAAGAACTCGCTTGTTCAGCATGCGAATTAGAACAGAGGAGATTTTACAAAATCATTTTTATTTACAAATAACGAGTTTTAATAAACTAATACTAAAGTAAAAACCAACCTTCATCGTATTAGTAAAATTTACAATGCTCTTCATTACTGTATTATATACTTATTATGTAAAAGCCCATCAGGGCGTTGAAAATTAATAATAAATAAACAAATTACCGGCTGAGAGAGAGAGAGAGAGAAATCTGTTCTATCATATAGTAATTAATTAATTAACATAACTGACGGTAGGGTTTAGCTAAGTATCGAACCTAAATGCTTTCGAATTTTTATTCCATAAATGGCAACGATAGTTGTTTACAAGCGTATTGTTTTTTTAACACTTTTATGTATAAAGTATTTAAGTAAATATTATGTTTAGGATCTTTACTTATTTTCCTACCTATTTACCTGGCCCTTTTTCCTACATGTGTAAAGTCACACACATTCAGTGCATTGACGATCTTCAAAGAGGTAGCCTGTGGTCTAATGTGATCTTTCCTATTGAGTTTACGTGTGTTTCGTGCAATCAGCAAATGAAACTGGTGATGAACCTTTCAGTCGTATAAGTGGAAAAGTGCATTGACAAAGACACCATTATCCTGCAATCCTTACAGATACTAATTTATCGCTTCCTATGTAAGTTTTTTTAAGTATTCAATTACATTTATTTGTTATGATACATTACTAACCCTTTCTCCATTTCTGTCCGGTCGGTTGCCTTAGAGTTGAAAGGTCTAATATGAACTATTGACAACTACACCAAACCGGTATAAATTCAAACACTACTCTTATTTATATGACTCCTACAAAGAAATATAATATTTGTTAAACTTTCCCCATAAATTTCGTTATTCGGCCATCTGTACAAATAGAATAATAACAAAAGTTTTTTTCTCATACAATAAAAGTAAGAACTTTTTAATATCCATTATACAAAGAACAGGGAATTTGTCAGTAATATGGAAAGCTCGCATTAGAATCTCTTCGCTTCGACTATTTTGATTAAACTTTCGCAGAACATTTTCCAAGCAATATAATTCACTTTAAAAAAAGCTTTCTTTCTATGGACCTGTTTGAATTAATACTTTGTTGAAAAGAAAGTTGAAACGATTTCATTTATTGTTTCGTGTTTATTGTGTGTAGTTGGAATTTTTCACTTTTTATTTATAAATGTTAAACTAACTGAATACTACGCCGCTTCTCCAGGGAATAGGGTATGCGAAAACAGAGAGGATACACCGCCATACTTTATTCTTGATTCTGTGGAAAATAGGGCGATTCGTCTAATTGACAATCCGTTACCCCTCAAGCTAAATTGTTCGGTTTTCGGGACAACTCTCCCAGATCTCATAGAAATCGCTGTCTCCCTCACTATCATGGTTATAAAAACGATATAAATGGTGTTAGAGAGAGAAAACGTATAATAATTAAAATATACTCCTTGGTAAATTCAAAATTTTCGACCGCAACTTGAATTTTTTTTTATTAAACTTAAGGCATTTTTTATAAATAAAGACATGATTAGGTCTTGAAAATATTATGTTTAAACATTAAACTTATAATTTAGTAAAATTTTCCTATTATTATAATTAAGATTAATAATAATTATAAAATAGAAATCAATTTACATGTAATTAAATATTAAGATAAATTGAATAGGTTGAATCTGCAGAAAAGTTGTCATGTGAAAGCTTTTTTGGACTTCATATATATTATAAACACTACAAATCGATTACACTACGATTGTAATAATGATGCCTATTTAAAATAAAAAAATTAACAAAAGAACTAATCTTTAGTAGTATTATTATTATCATAGGTGACAGATGTTTCGCTTTCCAAGGGAATAATCGAACAACGTCTTGGAATCCGAAGAAAGTTTTCTAACTTGATAACGGGATGGTTAAGCAAACTGTCATGTTCAGAAAACTGTCAACTTCAGAAAAGTTGTACAGTCAAGAACAGAACTGCCGAGTGTTCTGTTTTTATTGAATTTCGCAATTTGTCAAGAAAATATATTGCAACGGTCGCTTATTAGGACTGATGACAGACAATCTCTCGAAACAAAGTCATTATTCTTTTGATATTTTTTCTATTTTTTTAATCTTTAAAAATTAATAATTTTTTGTAAAACCCGTCTTAATATAATAATCTAAATAATAACAATCCATTGTAATTTGAATTTTAATACCACTACTCTATTTTCATTTGAAAAATATTTATCATTCTAAAATTGTTCAGAAAGAACGTACAACAACATACTGGCAATAGATTTAGCGCCACGGGTTCCTAACTTATGTGTCACGAACCAAAATGGGGTCGCGAAGGATTTTCTGCGGGGTCGCCTATTGAAACAGAAAAATAAAAAAAATGTTTTGAGTATGATTTAAAAAAAAAAAAACAGTTAAAGTTAAATTATATTTATAAAACTAATTATAACATGTTCCCTGGCGCTGAGGTAAATAATTTCCCAAGGGTCTATGTCATTTTTTAAGATGCTGCGTGGAAGGTCTTTTTGAGAAGAGTATGGAGTGAACATGGGTCCTGAAGAGACCCGTATTATAGGAGAGAGGAAACACAGAGGCCGATCATATTTTTTTTCAAAATCCACTAGCAGCCCACCGCGGATCGCGGATCACTTGGTTTCTATAAAACGGGGTGGCGACCCCAAAGAAATTGGGATCCTCTGTTTTTGACGATAATTGTCCATTGTTCAAAAAGGGTTATTTTATTAAGTAAATAAAAATAATTGCTTCACGGTTTAAAACAAAAGTAGTTTCAAATATTTACTTTAAGCTTTTCTCAAAATAGGTATTTGCTACCGTAAAACGTTCCTGGCCCCCTAGCATACTCGATCGATAAGGATTGATATGATAACTATCGGTAACTTATCGTCGTTCCCGAGGAGATCTGCATATCGCTAGCGGACAAACAACAGTTGATTTCGGATATATTAAGGACACTTAGTCATTGTGAACTGTCACTTATTCGTTGGCGATCTGCAGTCATGCTAGGGAACGATGAGAAGTTATCCTATTAATCGTTATTGATCGATGTGCTAGGGGCCCTGAAAGTTAATTTTAACTCTAACTATTTAAAAAAACGATTTTATTTTGGTATTACCAATATTTATTACTTCAATTTAAATAGCTAGAATAAAACGACCGTAACTGTTAATTGGAAGTAATTCTTTAGCAGTCATGAAACCACCTTGAGAGTAGTAAAGGGTTAAAAGTATTAAATTTAGAGCAGAATTGTCCGTAAGATATTTGATTTTCAGTGAAAATTCGGCGATCCCGAAAGAAGCGAAGCTAGCAGTTCACAATGGATTGCTGGTACCTACCCTGATGTATGGCAGTGAAGCATGGAACTGGCAGAGAAAGGATGAAAGTAGACTGAATACTGTAGAAATGAGATCCCTGAGGCGTATGTGTGTTAACCATGTATGATCGTGTGAGGAATGTGGAGATCCGAAAAGAATGCAAGGCCGATGTGAGCGTCATAAATAAGATTAAAAAAGGGACGCTTAGATGGTTTGGACATATAGAGCGAATGAACGAAGAAAGGAGTGTCAAGAGAATATATGATACTAATGTGAATGGTAGAAGAAGTCGAGGACGCCCGAGGAAGACATGGCACGATCAAGTGAATCGGATACTTGAGTCGGGCCATGTCAAGAGTCAGAATAATAGAAGAGCATGTATGATAAGATGTATGAATGTGAATGAGGCGAGGAGTGTATGCCAAGACCGAGTTGTTTGGCGGTCCGTCCTCTCTGCCAACCCCTGCGGGGAAACGGCGTGATGGTTAGTTAGTTAGTTAGTTAGCATTTAAAATGGATTTGGCTTCTTTTAGTCACTTTAATGGCGGTATGTGTTAACTTGAGCAGTTGCGACTCGTTTTATTTTTATTAAATTATATTATTTTTGTTCAGAAATTTGCCAAAATAGTACTTACCATGGATGGATTAAATAATAATTAATTATTTCTTCAAACTTGGCAAATTAATGAATTATTTTAAATCTTCAATATGGCAGTCAAAATTGTAAAATCGGAGCGAACTTCTGAATCTGGTCGTTTTTAGAGTTCCCACTCTTCACAGACCTATTTTAATGTCATCATTCATGAAAAAATATATGTAGCAAACTCGCCAATTCCTTGTCTACATAGTTTAGCAAACGAATATAACAATAATATCGACATTTTAAATGTTAGAAATTCAATGTTAAAAATGTACAATCATTTTTTTATGTAAAGATTTTTTGATATTTTCAGATAATTTTTTTTATTTTTTCAATCTTTGCAAAATCACTTTGTGGCGTGGTTTTTAAATAAATTAAATAAATCACTTGGTGTACAACACTCATATAATCACAATTATCTACATGTTTTGAAAACGATGGTTTCTACGACAGGATTTTTTGTTGTTTTTTTTTTATATGAATACCGCACTAGAGTCCAAACTGCTCCCGTCTGGAGCCAGTGAGACTATGGCATCCCCAAAATAGGGTATGTTGTGAGGCTGAAGGGAGTAGGGAGGGGAAGGAGATGGGGAAGAGGAAGGTGGGGAAGTACCTGGCTATTCAGATCTGGTCACCAAATACGGCTAAAGCCATTTCAATCAACGTTTCTATTCTGAATGGTGGTCTTACACCAGCGCTATACTAAGTATTAATATATTATTTTTTAATTAATTAATTGTCAAATAACACAAATTTATCAAATAAAATTTATTTGCGCACGCCGGGTTCGAACCCGTGACCTTCAGACCACACAGGCCGTCAGTTGATTGTTTTTATTACCCTGATGAAGAAACAATCGGTTTTCATTAAAATATGAGTTGTGTACACCAAGTTCTTTGCTTCATTTAATTTTTCTATTTATTTTTTACAATTGTAAACCACTTTAATGTCATCATCATCCTATTCTTCCCCATGTCCTATTCGGGTCGGGGATCCACTGCACTTGTGCTGATTGTTCGGCCTCCGTCCATGGCAGACCCATCCTCTTCTCACACAGTTTCTGGAGTTGCCTCGCCCAACTATGTCTGGGGCGGCCCACTGGGCGTCTACCCCAGTATCTTTAATGTAAGAAATTATTTATTTAAGGTAAATATTTTTATTAAAAAATTGTACATTTAATGTATATTTTGAATATTTCAATAGTTAATATAATTAATGTAAAACGGAAGAAAAAATAAAATTCCATACTACGAAAGCCATTTTTTTTAACGTAATTGTTATTAAAGTGCAATATCCGCATCGGAACAGACTTTGTCTAGTGAGGCAGGTAAAAGAACAGAAAATTGTAAATCATAAAATTTATATTAAATAAACGCCCGGGTTGCTGGCACTGAAACTGAACTGAATATTTTCCATTTTCTCGAACGTAAATACTTGTATTTTATAATAATTAATTTATTGTTCTTTCTAAAAAATCAGTTATTCGTATTAATCGTTGCCAGCGATCCCACATAAAATCTTACTTAGTTTGTTTAATATCTGTTATATGCCGATTCTAGCTTCGTTTCAGCTTGTTGATTTTTGACTTCGATCAGCTGTCAAGCATAACAACATGACAGTTGTGCTTTACTGCCGATTGTTCAAAATCTGAAACAGGCCTCGATAAGGCTTTTAATAATTCAGATCATTGACATTATTTTTTTACGGATATTCTATTTGCAAAAGTATCTAAAGATTTTCGTCTTCCGGAACATGATCACATATCCTGTTAGAAAAAAAATCGTCAATAAAAATATCATAAAATAATATTATATTTTATTGACCCGTTTGAGTATCACATTATGGAAAAAATGTCCTTTAAAAAAGCGTGTGTCGCCAAATGTATTCTGCCTTCCGGAAAATATATTCGAATATAAGGCTTCAATTTGTGCCTTTTAGTGAAAAGGGAAAAGATATTTCTGGAAAAGGTTTTGTGAATTTTCTCCGAAAATTTCTTCGGTTTGATGGAGAAATAAATTGATTTCGCATTCATTATTTAAAGGAAGCTAACGTCTTTAGAAAATTATATTCAGAGAAATACGATTTTGGGAATTTATGTGCAAAATCGGCAATAATATTGTGTTTAGCCTAATTTAATTACATTTTTCTCAGAAATGCTCTTAAAACATTATAATGAACAATTTTCGTTGTAAACGAATATATTAAAAAAAAACACACTGAATAATAATTAATACCAAAATCGTGATTTAATCCCAAATGTGATCTTCATCAGAAATGTGAATGTTCGACTCCTAAGCCCCACATGTTGATTAAAGAGTATTTCGGTTCAAGAAAGATTTTCGGTATTTGATAAATAATTTATCAATCTTCTGATTTCTATTATTACACTAGCTGATACCCGACATGCGTTGTAATGCTAATTAAATAAATAAACTGTTTCTCCCTTCGTGTCATTTCTCATCCGTCCCCGTTCCCCTTCCACCTCCTCTTTCTCTTCTCCTCCAGCGTCCCTTTCCCCTCCCGCTTCCCCTTTTCCCTTCCTGGGTTCCCCCTCTCCTCTCCCACTCTCCCCTTTCTCGCTTCCACCTTCTTTGCCTTCCCCTCTCATGATTTCATTATTCCAGAGCTCACCGGTATAGATATAGAAGTATTCACGGGCATGTTCACAACAATTCAAAAAAATGTAATAGCAATCGGAAGAAATTTGAATCGCAATCGTATGAATAGTATTGCAAATAATTTCATAACGCCAGAGCTCACTATCCTATAACCATCCCGGGTATGCCCACAGCATATTCCCAAAGTGTAATTGCAACCGGATAAACGCTATGGCCGCACATAAGATACGAACGAACAAACAAACATTAATTTTTATATTATAATTATTCAGGTGAGCGTTAATACGCGTCCAGCGTCCGATTTGGAAATTTCCCGTCCTTTTACAACATAAAAAAACATTTACTCCGAATTTTAATACAGGGGCATATAAACCGCAATAATAATAATTTTAGATAGCCATTGAATGCACCTATATCCAATAGAGCGATTGGTGTTCAGTTATTGATTGGGCCATTCGATTTAATTAATACCATTCCTCAAAATATTAATATTGAAACATATAAATTGTTTACTGCGGTTTAACCCGTTTAATCACAGGAGACCATATTTGTCCCAGCTCACATAGGTCTCACAGAAATCGTTGTTTTTCCCTTACTATCATAGTCAGAAATGTGATCTAAACGGTATTGGAAAGAGAATACAACAAACTATATATTCAAATCTAAAAGAAAACCACAAAAAAATTAAAATTTACCCCTTTCTGAAACCAAAGTTTCCGATAGCAATTTGAAAAAAAATTATGGAACTTTGTGAATTTTTTAAGAATTTTTTTACGTGAAACGAAAAAAAGTGAGGTGACAGTAAGGTTTATAATTCACTTATCAATTGAAATAAGTAGGTTTTCTATGTTTTTTCGTTATCAGTAATTTTAGTTAGAAAAAAAAGTAAAGTGAGCCATTTTTAAAACTTTTTAAAGTTTTCGCAAAAAAATTTTATATTTAAAGAAATACATAGTAATTTTTAATATAGAAATTTGAAAGCCTATTTCATTACCTTTTGAAAACAGTTTTCAGTTTTCGAATACGTTAACAAATGTTCCATTTATTTGGATTTTATTGCAAAGCGGGAATATTTTTAGCCTCTGACAAAATACGCCAATTTTTTTAGGGGTTAAAGCTAATGAATTTACCTACACCGTTTATCCCATATTTGCAGGTTCGTTAAATTTGGTACAATTTTGGACCGATATCAATCGCAGAAAAATAAAAGCGGCCCAAATTTGGACTTGAATCGCTCCAGAAGATATTTTACTTTTTTCTCCATAATTTAAGGATTCATGACAAAATATTGGTAACGCATTATAATAATATGTTATGTATAACACCCCAAAAACAAACAACGAAAATGCTTTTTGGCCGTGAAAATCTAAAAAAACTAGTAATTTTTTTTTTTTGGTTCTCAACGTGAAGTAGTTTCCCGGTTTTGTTACGAGTTTCTGGATTCCGTGAATAATAGAAATAAATGAAGATGTGGCATTTATAGGGTTCGTTACAAAGCTAGTTTTGTGCTGGCGAAGTGGAAAGAATTCCCTGGCGTAGACGATCACTTCAATAGCAAATTTAATTTACTACGAGTGGAAAATAAGTAATAACAAGGTTGAAACTGAAAATTACAATTTGTAATTGTTAAAAATAATATTTATATTATATATTATCTACCATTCATACATTTATTTCGTATTTTCACTATCTGCTTTATTATAATTAATCAAATGCACACACTTCGTGTTACTTTTGTAAGACTATTTAAAATCATTAACGTTATTTCAATTTATAAGAATTGAAAAAAAAAAATTCGTACAACAGATTAATTATCCAATTACTGTATAATTCTTATTTGACAATCTTAACACCTAGGTAGATAATTACCTATTATTAAAAAAAAACTTAAGGCTATATAAAGAAGAATTATATATACCTAGCGTTTCTGAGATTTCATTCAACAGCACCATTCCTCTTGTCATGCTATGCTGTGCCAGAATATCTGTTCTGCCATGTGGTATTTTTAAAAATTCATGTCGATGACTTCGGCAGAAGTTTTCAGGCACGTATAAGCCATAGCATTATAGAGCTATTAATTTAGTTATGAATTATGTTAAAACTAAATATTGCAAGATTTGCATAAAATCTAGGATCTAAGCTTAATCTATTTTTTGCCTCAAGTAAGTCTATATGGTGCATGAACCTCAGATAAGTTTCATGCGTCCTCATATGTTCCAGCATATTAACATATTTAGTTTGGTACGGAGTCCATACCGCACTAGCATACTCCAGCTTACTTCTTATTACGCCATCAAAATTGTTATCATTGCATCTGGATCATGAAATTGTTTACATGTTCTAATGATAAACCCCAGGGGTTTAAAAATAAAGCAGTATTTAATACTAATACTCAAAAAACGACAATGAACCACCAAATGGTTGAACGACGAGATCGTTGTAACGCTAAAACATCAAAATCCGCCACTATTTCAGTTATTTAATAAATATACCAGTCATTATTCTCATATACAACCAGCTACATGCAATTAAGGTTCAAGCGATCATATAGAAGACTTTAGTTCTGAAATTATTATTTTATATAGAATATTTTATATGGTGCAGAGCCAAGAAAACTTCCTGCTTAACGAGTACTATAGAGGTCATCAAAAATACACGCGCTACAAGTAATAACAATCGATTTACTCTAGGCTAATATAATAAAATACTATAGCTCTTTCAATATATGTTAATGATCATCTAAATCTAAAACAAGGCTGCCCAACCTTTTTAACAGTTGGGCGAGATGAAAAATCACACTAATATCCATCCTGGGGAAGTAGGGGGGGGGGGAGTTTTTATCCTGTACTTTTCGTTAAACACAAATGTGTATGTTATTGTTGTAATTGATTATTTACAGACTGATTATTTCTGACGAACTGACTGTAAAATGATTTACAAAAATTTGCAAGTTGGCAGGAATTTTTAAACTTGCTCACGCGTGCCATTTATAATTTGTTCGCAGGCTACATTGTGGCCCACGGGCCTGGGGTTGGGCAGCCTTGATCTAAAAGACTATAGTTCTGAAATTATTATTTTATCATAAAATATTTTATATGGTACAGAGCCAATAAAACTTACCGCTTTACGAGTACTACAGAGGTCATCAAAAATACAAGAGCTACAAGTAATAACAACCCATTTTGCTCTAGGCTACTTTTGGGAACATTGGTCCATCGTTTATCTCTATCTCGCCAAAATCCTCTCGGGTTCGCCTTATTTCACCCGGCGAACGAGTCGAATGACAAATTAGCGAGAGTAATGTTGCACAGCGTAAGTTGAGGTTTTATTGTCACAGGAGCGGATTGGACTAATGGACGCTTGGGATGTTGCAAATGGGCCCTGGGCAAACATGCAACTGGGTCGATAAATTCTAATGTTAGCTGTGAATTACCACACTGACTGATCCTATAATTTAGATTCAAAGTAACCACTATTAGTCATGCAAAAAGCAGCCAGTCCACACCAAAACATTTCCTAAAACCAATTAGTTAATTAACATCAATAATAAAGGTAGCTGCCAATAATATGGAAAAAAACAATTAGTCGAAGATAATATTGTTAATTCTGAAATTTGAAATATGAAGTTGACAATTACGACAGTCTCATAATAGATCACAGTGGCCCAATTGGTAGAGGTGTATGTCTTGGTAAGACGTAAGGTTCTGGGTTGGAGTCCCAGTTGCGACCATTATATTTTATTATTTTTTCTGTGTCTTGTTCATTTCCATATTTTACAAAATTAGATTATTATTGTAAACTTCTTCTTCAATGATATGGTTAATTAACAGATTGGTGCTGTACAGTGGACTAGATGTTTTCAGCGGAATGCATTTTTCTGCTGTGCTTATTTCTGTGAATGTATTCGGTTTTTATTGGCAGATTTCTGCAGAACTTGACATGGGTCTAATTAGCTTAGTGGTTTGAGTAGAGCCCCAGCAAGCCTAAGGTCCTGGGTTCGATTCCTAGATGCGACCGAATCTTTTTCTGATTTTTCTGTTTTAGATTTTTGTTTATAATTAATTTGACTATTTAATACAGTTAGAGATTTTACCCATAAAGTTATTTAATAAAAATTACAATTAATAAAACTTAAAAAAAAAAATTCTATTTCAATTGTACATAGATCTTAATTTTCCTCTTATTTTGAACTACAAGTATGCAAAAATTCATCAAGAAGTGTCAAAATTCTGAGTGAGAAAAAGCAATGTAAGTGGTTTTTGAAAATCTCGTTAAAATATTGTCCTTCCTTCTGTTTTGAAGGTCAAGTGTTCAAAATTTCGTCAATCTCGGAAAAAAATATTACGGAGGAAAGATGTCCTTTGGGTCACCCGTACAAAGCATATTGATAGTGAATATTTTTTATTCAAACAGTTAGATTAGCTTTATTATTACGAAAAATAAGTTTCTACTTCAGGGGAGATGAAAAAACATGCAAAAAATATGCATTTAACATTTTAATTTTGTTTAAATTAATTTACTTACGCGGTACGAAATCTTCGCCATATTTTATTTCACTTTTATAGACAACACACACATTTTCACATTTTCCATGGTACCCATAGCTAAAATATTAAAAAACGATTGCCATACCGCATAATTCGAGGCTAGAAAATTTTGAAGCTGCCACGAAATCTGGGCGTGTTAGGAAAACACTAATTTACCGGAGTTTTGGAAATAAAAAAATTGGGATGGTCCAATGCTTTGTGGAAGCCCCTTACACAGCGCGGCTATAAACTGTTCGACCTAAAGCTTAAGTTTAGACTTACGGAGTTCAATACTTCGTTTGTGTGAAAGCAATATGAAACCTTACATGATTTTACTACAATGGCAATCCAGAGATGAAAAAAAAGAAAAGTGACGTAAAAAAACGTGTTTTTAATTTCAGTTTCACAAACCTAGCGTAGCCGCTAAACTACTTGAAACCTTTGATGTTTTTCTTGCCTTGAAGCGAGCAGGCGCTATGAAGGGGGCACTTTCTTTTGTATCACAAACCATGTTACACAAACCTAGCTTAGCCGCTAAACTACTTAAAAGCTCAAAATTTAGGTTAGGTTATAAATTATTTTTTTAAATTGATAAACTAATGTTTAAGACAAGATTTTTTATGCATAGCACAAAGGGTAACAATTATTATAAGCAATAATTATTAGCCTGAAACACTCATCAATATTGAAACCTCTCCCGAGAAAAGATATATGTCACCGACGGGACTCGAACCCGCACCCCTCTGTTAGCCGGACAGGAGCTCTACCATTAAGCTACGGCGGGATACCTCCTACCCGCCAAATGATTCAATATATACCTAGTGTTTCATTAAAAAATTATCGCTTATTATATATATATATATATATTTTTTTATATATCTTTTCTCGGGAGAGGTTTCAATATTGATGAGTGTTTCAGGCTAATAATTATTGCTTATAATAATTGTTACCCTTTGGGTTATAAATGTTTAATTTTACTATTATATTGTATTACGTAGCTCAACCAGAAAGTAGGTATGATGATAAGAATTTATTTTACAAGGTTGGTACTTTCGGCAAATGTCATGTTTGATTGTGTTTGATTGTCTATTAATTAAAAAAGGAACGCTCCTTATTATCCGTATATCGAACTTCGACAAGAAATATTCCGTACTATCCGGTAATCGGAATAATGCATAATTACCCAAAACATTTCCAAAGTTTATTCGAGGAGAGCCAAGGCCCATTATGGAAGCCTGGAGCCTCTTGAATAGGAAAACACATTGAAAAAATTTTTACCTTAAGAGATGGAGAAGCGAATGTAGGAATGCGGATTTTCTTTATATCTGGTACAATACTCAGATTACTCAAAAACACCACAAAATCAATTACAAAGCGGAAAATCTTGTTTAGAATTTCTATATTTTTATTGTAAAATGTTAATGTTTTCTAGGTCACTAATAGGATATTTTAAAATTGTTTACTATTTTAGTGGACTGTTATGCCACCCAGTGCTATTTTATTGCATATTTAAAATTTAAAACACAGACACGTAAAAATAATTAAGATTTATGGTAAGTGTCTCATTTACTCGAAATGTGGTATTTGGAGATGTCTGACTAAACAACAGGACGATTGATAAATAGAAGAAGTTACATAGTATATTTGCTGCACGCTTCAGAGCAGTAGAAACTGGTAAATCACCTTGGTAAAAGGCCACCAATCAGATGTGTTTCATAACCAGGTCAAAATAACCATGTATTTCTCAATATTCCTCCTCCCTAATTCCTACCCGTAACCAAATTTTTTTTTATTTGATACAATATTTTTGTATAATATTGTTATAATACAATCCAATAATCTTGGCCTCACTAGTTGGTTTACCCGTGCTGAGGCCTCCATTTTATATACAAAAAAATTATAAACAATATATATAAAAATATATATAAAAAAATGTTGGTGAAGAAAGAAAAAATATATGTGAAAAGCATAAGATTAAGATAAATTAAACTTAAAAATAAAAATTTAAAATGAAAGTAAAATTAAAAATAAAAATATATTATAAAAGGTTAAAATAGGTATATTTATATTATGTGTTGTATGTTTGTGGGTGATTGTGTTTTAAATTGGTTTTGTGTGTTCGTGTATGTTTTATTATTTTATGCTATGAGATGTTGGTAATATTGTCTTTTTTGTTCTTTAATCCATTTTGAAATTTTGTATCGGAATTTATTTTTGTTTTCCTCAATTTTATTTACAAGTGTAAGACTGTTGAATGCTTTTATAGCGTGATATTGATAGTGTCTTTGTCCAAAGCTTGTATTTACCGTCGGAGTTTTTTATTTTTTTCTTTGTAGGCTTGTCTAACTGGTCTGTTAGTGATATTTTGTGTTTATTGAAATTTATCTTATTCGTCAAAAATGTAGTTTAGTAGTGTTTTAACGTATAATTGGCGTATGTCTAGTACGTCACAATAATGGAGTATTTGGTCTGTATCAGTAAGTCTATATTTTTTAAGTATTAGGTACCTTCAAAATCGTTTTCTGCGTGTTCGATAGCCGAGTTTGTTGCCCCTCCCCAAGCAATTATTCCATATTCTATTATTGATTGACAAAGTGAAAAATATATATTTTTAGCCTCTGATCCTCTTTAGCCCCACAACTTACTTCAATTATTAATAAAGATAGACATTTTGCCCTGTAGCTGCCCCAAAACTTATTTGGCTATCTTTATTTCCAAGGCCACTATTTGGTCTTAATCCACCCCTGTAACAAAGGCAATCAACTGTTTTGGCAACAGGCCACTAACAGGCCTCGGAGTGGCCGCCATCCCGACACCGGCCCAAAGGCAAAACTGGGCCGCAGAAATGGGCCGAACATTAATTCAACCGGCCCACTGCAGGATAGTTGGGAAACTGTAATTATAATTTGGTGTTCTGAACAGTATGTGTCTGAACTACCGCGATTATCGGTGAATTGTGTTAAGTGACTGTCCGTTAACCCTTTTTAACGCGAGAAGTCTAGATGTGTGTAATCAAAATCAAAAACAAATTTAAGCCCTTGCTCGGAATAGTGTTGTATCCAAAAATATCCTTATTTTGAGAAAGATTGAAAAAAAGCGAAACCAGATACATTGCATCACATTTTATATTTAAAATATAATAAACACGAATTAATTAATATATAAGAGTTCTAAGTGAAAAGAGATATGGAAAAACAATTAATGAGTATTTCATCAATAACTCAATATTCATAGTTTTATTGAATACAATATTGTTGATACCACACAATAGATCCAACCGCTCCAATCTGCAAGAGCCAGTAGGTTTGTGCCATTCCCAGTGTATTTAGGTCAATCGATCGATGAAGGATTTATTGATAATGTCGATAACTTGTCATCGTTCCCGGGTGTGACTACAGATGGCCAACGAACAAAAAACTGATCAAAACTGCAAAAGTGTTCTTAATTTATTCAAGGTGAACTATTGTTCGAACGTTAGCGATCTGCAGTCGTGCTCGTGGATGACAAGTTATCGACATTTCTATATCTTTATATTGTAAATCTTATTGTTATTCCTCTATCTTGTTATCAGATACCTTGTTTACATTTTTAAATCTTATTGTTATTCCTCTATCTTGTTATCAGATACCTTGTTTACACTTTTCAACACTCCCAACTTACATACTTATCCCATAATCTGTAATTCTGAATATATTATTTGTTACCAGGTTAATTTGGTAAATCCGAATAGCTAATATGATTGCTAACAGATTACTTTTTTGCATAGTCACAAAAAAAATGTATGTATGTTTTTTATATATTTCTTCATAACACAACTCAATTTCAAAAAAAATGAATTTTCTTGTTTTTATCTTTGTTTTTATTTTTGTTTGCAATTATGTACTTAAAAAATAATATGAACTAAACCTGTCAATTTGTCTGTCCTGGAACGGGAAACTTTCCTAGTTGGACAGGCAAAGCTTCCTAATGTGTAACTTGTACTTTCTTTTGTATCTATATATAAATAAATAAATAAATATATAAATAAATAAATAAATAAATAAACATTACCGATAAGCCCTTTATCGATCGACTGTGTTGTATACCCAGTTAAAGTATGTTTTATGGTTAAACAACGGAATGAGAAAGGGAAGGAGATAGGGAAGAGAAAGGTTGGGAAGTTGGGAAGACAAACACTGGCTATTCAGATTTGAGCCATTTCAAGAAAAATAATATTTTTAAAAGGCAATTTTACACTAGGGCGATATTGAAAGTATATACTACTCAGGATTTCCGCAAATACATGACTTACGTTTTATTACATTACATTACTTACTATTACATTAACCTCTCAGACTAATTGGTTAGCTTTTGGGAATGGCTTATATAGGTCTCAAGAAATCGTTGTATCTCCCTTACTTTCATGGTAAGAAACATGATCTAAGCAGTGTTAGAAAGAAAAAACACCATGCTTTATATTCAAAGTTAATCACAGAAGAGTTAAGATCGCGCTTACCCGCTCAAAAAGAAGAAGAAGGAGAGATACGACAATACGGATGTTAGAGGGAGCGCGAATATTAAAAATGATAAAATTCAAACGAAAATTGTGAAAATGTTTAATAAAACTCAACTCATTTAAAAAAAGACCAAAAACCTCGTAAAAGTTGTGTTAAGTAGCATTTAAAAAAAAATTGTGAATGGATTTATAATAACTTGTAAAATAACAAAAACAAATGTGTAAATAATAATTTTCGGGGCATACTTTGCGATTTATTTCTATCGAGAGAATTTAATAATCGAGATAAAAAGTATCCTATCTTATATGTTGGACCAAATTACACACAGTAAGCCAAATTTCATCTAAATCGGTTGAATATTTTCGGAGTTTGCCTTGTACAAACATCGCGACACGAAATATTTATATATAAAGATATACAGTGTTATACTATCTACACACCATGCTGCGAACAGCAGCTTTTGGCAGCTGGCTAAAAATCGAAGGTTGGAGGATGTCTCCCGTCTCTTTTTTCCCATGCGAACCCGTAACACTCTGTTTCACGTTAACTGCAAATTGGAAGAAACCGTCTGCCGTTAGTACCAAACGATGAAATGAGATGGTGATATTGAATTTGTTGTGTTAATAAAAGAGACAGAAGACAACTTGAAACAGAATGTTAGGGGGTTCGCACGAGGAAAAGGAAGACAGGAGACAATAGCCATCTGCTAACAGCCGGCTGTTCGCAGTACCGTGTGTAGAGCCCATTAATCTCAAGTGACCTCCCAGGTAAGTATGGTCCTGTATATTTTCTGCCTGTACAGAATATAAATAAAAATATTTATGCATTTTACCATAACATCATTGGTTGCATTGTAAATAATATAGTTTTGTATTAGTGATCGACGAATCGGTGGATGCAATATTTTAGATATAAATTGTTATAATATTTTGTCTAATCTGCAGTTAGAAGTAAGATTGTAAAAATATATTTTAAATTTTTACAGCATAAATCAACCAATTATTATTCATTTATGCACACGTCGGGTTTCGAACCGCCACTTCTTGTCAAGTCAAGGATCTTAACCGCTCTCCACGGAAGTCGTAAGAGATGACAAATAAAAAAAGGAATTAATTCAATTTATTTTATTCATATCTTGTTTGTGACCTCCTTAATAAATCTCTCCCGGTCATTAATTATTCCAGTTCCAGTCAAACCATAATGGCAGTCAATTCTCTGTCTATTATTCCTGTATGTATTTAGGCACTACTGAACACCATATAATTAGTATTGTCTCTATCGCCGTTCCGTAATATCCCAATAATGGGGTAAGCTACCAGTGGGTTCCGCAAAGCCAGGGAACATATGTTGGCGTGAAATCGGAAGCAATTGAAGCAATTACAACATGTTGGTTGTGGATTCCTAAACGCTAAAGAAATAGAACGCTATGTCTCGAATGCTCGAAGTAAGCACAATTTTTTCTTAATTTAGGGTGAATGTTATGAAATTAAGTAATTGCGATATCTCCGATGTTCTCTTCAGAAACATTCGTTATAAAAATATTGAAACACTATTAATTTGTTCGTAAGAACTTCAGTCCCGTTTTTAACCGTTTTTACGAATAAAATGATCGTATTTTAGAATTACATTTTTCTCCGTGTACTTATTAACTTACTAGTTTTATAATATCAGGGAAAATTTTGGTTTTGGTTCATTAAAGAAGAGAAAACCAGAAACATACTTTTTTGGACGCGAGGTCTAAAGCGGTCTACACACCATGCTGCGAACAGCCCGACATATCGGGCTGTTAGCAGCTGGCTATTGTCTGCTGTCTCTTTTTTCCTCGTGCGAACCCGTAACATTCTGTTTCACGTTGTCTTCTGTCTCTTTTATTAACACAACAAATTCAATATCACCATCTCATTTCACTGCGGCGCATCGGTTGGTACTAGCGGCAGACGGTTTCTTCCAATTTGCAGTCAAAGTGAAACAGAGTGTTACGGGTTCGCATGAGGAAAAAAGAGACAGGAGACAACCTCCAACCTTCGATTTTTAGCCAGCTGCTAACAGCTGCTGTTCGCAGCATGGTGTGTACACCGCTTAACTGTTCACAGAACTACTAGTTTTACCAACTATAGAAAAGCCTTGGGAATCTCATTTGTATTAATCAATTAGCCTAGGAGTCGAAAGATTGTTTGAAAATATTATTATTGGAATGCGCCAATTTTGATAAAAAACTGTTCACAAGTGCGCTTTGCAATTTTTTGGTGTCGTCAATTTTTTTATTCAAATCGGTTTGCATCAAATTTCTAGGAACTTACCTATTCAGTGGATACCAGACTACTGAGGCATCAAATTCATGTGCAGAACCTCGAAGTCACATTGCAGGTAATTAGGCGTAAATTTACATATCCACTAGAGCGACAGAGCGATTTATATTTTTTTTCTCGGATTGCTAAAGGAAATTTTTTCGCCCACATTAAAAAAATCATACCTCCGAATTTGAATATGGAGACATACAAACTGATTATGGTTCTATGTAGCCAATGAATTTCCCTATCTTTTGTTTACTATCACATATTCGTAGGATTTATAAAAAATATATAATTAAATCTTTAACCTTAAAACATTTTAAAGAATCTAGAGAATATTTATTATGTCATATTTTGAATGTACAATGTATTATATAGTCGTTTTAATTTTTTAAAAAAATTCAGAATTTGCCACATTTTGGCAACAAAGCAATCCGTGGTTTTAGAAATAGTGCCATAATATGGCAAAAAGCACTCGAGTGGTTATTTACGCCCAAATTGAACTTCATACTACATCTAACACTTTTATTGACTGAGCATATTAAAGATCTGTTAACTCATCCATCTATAAATTTGTTTCTACGTTCCGTTTCAGACTTCGATAATCTGCTGCATCCACTATATTATTCAAGCAAACCTGATTGGGACTGAGGTTTTTAAGAAGTATAACCAGAGAATACCGGAAATGTGTCCTTTTTGTATAAAATTCTTGACGTATTGACTCTTTTCACAAAAAAACATTAATTGATTTCAAAAGATTGTTATTTTATCTGGTAAAGTCATTTTTAAAATTTTAAATAACTAAGTTCATTTTTAATACACTAAGGTTATACAATATATATACCGTTGGTCGTTGTCACATTTGTTAAATTTTCAAACGAAATATGGTATTACATAACCCAAATTTCAAATCATATAATCATACAGTAAAATAAATCAATACATAATCTATCATAATCTAGTAAAGATATTTGTCAGGAATTTTAAATTCAGTTAAATTAAAATCATTAAAAAATAAATCCGAAAACATGTTTTGTGACGAAAATACCTCAGTTTGTCTATTTATTTAAGGTCTTACACACTAAAATATTTCATATTTTTTTACACACTTATTTTGCTTAGATATTATTGAAAAATCATAAATACTTATGGTCAAAAAATACCCACAAGAAGTACACGATATTAAAATATTCACGCGTGTGAGCATTTTTATTGCTTACTTAAATGTAGGTATATATTAAAGCAAATTTTGAATGATAAAAAGTGGATATTGAGTTATATAAAAATTTTGGTACGAAGAATAATCAATCTTTCTCATCGGAACCGCCCTGTATAGTTGCAAGGGCACGATCGCAAATTGAAAATTAAATTCTCGGTCGCTGGCTAATGGTCCTTAATATTATGGTATCTTACTGCCTGAAGAAATATTTTTAAAAAATTGTCGTTGAGTTAGTGATGTTTCTTTGGACAATTTGTATGATTTCTTATTCGATATTAAAAAAAAATGTAACATAACATTATATGTTTAATATAAAGAAGGTAGGTAAACTTACAAATGTTATATGCTTTCAGAGGAATTTTTGGTTTTGATGTATTAAATGTGGGAAAATTAGAAACACAGTTCTTTGGTTACTAGTTCTACTGTTTAGAGAAATACGAGTCGGTAGATATTGTATACAACATATAATAAATTATTATTATTATTTATTATTAATGTGTATAATACAGTGACATATATGTAATACAATGTTTAAATAAGAAAGATTAACTCTAAGCAATGAACATTATAAAGATGGTAGGTATAAAGGTTGAATTAAAAATAATGTATTTTAAGAAAAGGAAGAAAATAAAAATAAATTACACTGAAACCAGTTTTTAATTTTTTAAATATGAAGATAATGTAGAAATGAAAATTTAAGTCCAAAACTTAACAAAGAAAAATTATAAAAAAATATAAACAGCATGGAATTGGCAAAAATAATTGGAAGCAAGTAACTGACGGCCTCCGTAGTTAATGGGAAAGTCTCTCACTAACAAACTGAAGGTTTCAAATTCCGGCGTGCGCATGTAGATTTAATATAATAATTTCGCAATTTTAATTAAAATTAATATATAGTATATTTGCGGCACGTTTCAGAGTGGAAGATACTCTCAGTATCGTCCCGGTGGAAGACCAACATTCATAATTGAAACGTTGCTTGAAATAGCTTTAGCCGTGTTTAGTGACTACATCTGAATACTTAAATCCGTTCCCACCTTCATCTTCCCATCTCCTACATCTTCCCACTCATTCCACTTATCCCTTCCCTTCTCTTCATCACTTCTCATGGTCTCCAGGCGGTTGGGTCTCTTGTGCCGGATTCGCAAAAAAAAGTATCTTATTGTAATATTTGAAATGCAATTGGAATTGAATTGACTTGCAAAGTACCACAAAGTACCACTAAGGCTTTTTTAACGGAAAATTAGTTAGGTTACGAAGTTTGCCATTTTTAAATTATTTTTTTAAAATTTGATCTTATTATTATTATTTACTTATTTAAACACCCATAGGGCTTTTACATATAATGCAGTCACCACATTTTTTTAAAATTAAAGATAATGAAACAAAATACAGGTTACATAAAATTTAAGAATTGACAAAAGAAGGTAACATAGTATATAAAGTAAGTAAAAATATATAATCTGCCAATAAATATCCTTCAAATCAACAATAATATTAATGAAAAACGAACACTCACTATAATATTTTATAAAATTCAATAAATGTTCAATTTGAATATTAGAGATGGCAGCACTTCCGCTTGTATGTGATACGTGGAGTTATGTTAACTTGTCTTGAATTCAACGTTCATGCATTAATAAAAAACGAATCATTTATTTTACTCGGTAAGAGAAGTCTATTTGCAATAAAGATATTATCGTGATATTCGGTTAGAAATCTCGACCCGTTTCCATGTAAATTTTACCTTTGAGGTGAACGAAATTCAAAGAAGGTGATTGAAACTGTTATTGTCGGTGGAGGAAAAAGCTTTTTGTTTCAATAAACTCGTTATTTTGATTATGTTTTAATGAGACATAAATAAAATTAAAATACGGACATTAATTACTATCGAGTACATATCGTACATCTCGTAGAAAAGAGTCGTAAGTCAAAATTTTCAGTTTTATAAATTTTTATTTTTATCTCTGAGTAGTAAAGTGATTTTCATTATTTATTTATTTATTTATTTATTTATTTTTTATTTATTTATTAATAAGAAAAAGATTTTACATACAGGTGGTTATATATTGACAAGTTATACAATTATACATAATTATTCTACTACTCCATAAGTTGAGCTCAAAGAGCTCGTGTTTATGGGAGGAGTATTTACAGCAAAAAATAACGTTCTAATTAAATTTGTAATCAATAATCAAAAACTTATAAGATAAATACAAACATTATTACATAGGTTTACAATTTGGAAAGAAATTTTTATTGAAAGTCAATAATACATATATATTTTTTTTACATTGAATAGTGCAGATTAAACTAAGCGTAAACTAAATTAAGGTTACAATATATCATTATCCAATTTCAGGGACTTAATTTGTTTTTTGTATTGTTCATATTTCAAAGTTTCGGTTATACTAATTTTGTTTTTGGACAACAATAAATTGTACCATTTCACACCTAAATACAGGTAGTGATGCTGAGCCGTGGTGGTTCTAAGCATAGGGATGGTTATTAAGCCTTTAGTTTTGAATCTATTGCTTATGTTATCTGAGGGGTGAATTTTTTTAATAAAATATTCTTTATAAATTTGATATAAGGCGTTTCTTTTATACAATTCTGTGATAGATGGTACATTAAATTCCCGAAATATCTCTAAAGTAGGGAAGTCGTATGGTTTTCTCAGGATGATTTTAATAATTATTCTTTGTATTGTAATTATGGGCTGTAAGGAAGCCTTAAAGGCCCCTCCCCAACCAATAATGCCGTACTGTAATAAGGACTGAATTAATGCATAATAGACGATTTTGATAGTTTTCTTGTTTAAGATGTTTCGTATGTTATAGAAAACGTAGATAAGTTTTCTTACTCTTTCTACGGTGAGATTGATATGATCTTTCCATTTAACGTTTTGATCTATTAAGATTCCAAGATATTTTACATTTGATTTATGATTTAGCTTAGCGCAGTCCGAATTACATGTACCGTCATTTACACAATTTTTGGAATGAATTGTTATGTTAATTAAGTTATTTGGCACTTCTTCTTGTAGAGAGAATGGGATATAATATGTTTTTTCTGTGTTAAGTGATAATAAATTGTTATCGAACCATTTTTTTATAACCTTCATGTCTTGATTGGCTGCATTGGTAATATCGTTCCACGTCTTTTTTTCGATAATTATTGCAGTGTCGTCAGCAAAAGATATAAGTTTACCATTAAGTGGTAACTTAAACATTTGGTTAACGTAAATTATAAATAAAATTGGTCCAATAACAGTCCCTTGTGGAATTCCAAATTCTAGAGTTTCATCTACACTTAGTGAATCATTTAATTTTACTTTTTGACTTCTTTGAGTTAGATAGCTTTGTAGCCAATACCTTACCTTACCAATAATACCAATATCATTTAATTTGTTAATTAATTTTGAATGGGAGATACTATCAAAAGCCTTTCGTAAATCAATGAAAATACCAAGACATTTGTTTTTTTTATCCAATGCATTATATATTGTTGAGGTTAGTTCAGCAATGGCATCGTGAGTGCCTAATTTCTTTCTAAAACCAAATTGGTTAGGACTTAGTATTTTATTATTTTCAATATAGTGCATGAGTTGCTTTTTTACGATTTTTTCAAAAATTTTTGCTATGTTTGAAACAAGAGATATGGGTCGATAATTTGATATTTCTTCAGAGTTGCCTGATTTAAAAACGGGTGTTATGATAGATTTTTTATAAATGGAAGGGAATATTCCACTATTCAAACTAATATTTATAATATGTGTAATTGGAATGCTTAGTAAATTATTGTATCTTTTCAATATTTCCACTGTGACTCCATCAAATCCTGGTGCAGATCCACCTTTTAAATCATTTATAACATTTTTTATATCGTTTATTGTTACTGGTTGAAAAATTGACAGATTATTTTGTCTAAGACAGTCCTTCTCGAAATTATCTATTTTATAATTTTCCTCAATCCGTGTAGCTAAATTTTGTCCGACGTTAGCGAAATATTTATTAAAAGCATTAGCACATTTTATTGGCTCCCTTATGGCGTTAATAGAGTTTTTTCCGATATAAATTTTATTAATTGGAGTTTTTTTGTTTTTTCTACTATTTATTTGATTTATTGTTTTCCAAATATGTTTTACATTTTGTTTAGCCAGGTTAATTTCATTTTTGTAAAAGTTTTCCTTAGTTATTTTTATTAAAGATGTTAATTTGTTCCTAAACTTTTTATAATACGTGAATATTTTTTTATCTAAGGGAAATTTCTTTGTCAAGCGATATAACTCTTCTTTTTTTCTAATAGACACAATTAAGCCATGTGAGATCCATGGTTTTATTTTTTTGAATTTTGCTTTAATTTTTACAGTTTTAATATCAGTTGATGTTGTTATATAATTGCAGAGAATTTTATCAAAATTATTTGCGCATGTTTCAGCACATGTGGATTCCAATACGGGTCGCCACGTTTCCGTATTTATTTTTGTACTTAATTTATCATGGTTTAATGATTTTTTTATGAAAGTTTTGCTTTCTGATTTTGTGGGATTATTAATATTAAGTTGTTGTATAGAGATGCAAGTGTGATGGTCAGTAATATTATTTTTTAATACAATCGTAAGTAATTTGTCAGTATGTTTAGTATTACACCATATATGATCAATACATGTTGGACGTTGACCCGTAATTTCTCTAGTATAATTTTTTATACATAATATAAAATTCATTTCAGACATAAGATTGATAAATTCTGTTTTTATTTTGTTATTATTTTCATTAGAAACGTCTATGTTAAAATCGCCAATTACAGTTATGTTCTGTTTATTTTTTTTTGATAAGATAATGCTTCTTAATTCATCCATAAATGTATACTCATTTGATCCGTGCGTTCGGTAAATAGCGATAATATTAAAACATACTTTATTTATATTTACATTAATATCTAAGCAGTTGACTCGCTGCATAGGTACTTCTTCCACTGTGGTGTTTGAATAGCAGGATTTAACAAATACAACAATACCACTATTTCTGTTAATAGCATAATGTGTCATAAAGTAACTATAACTAGGTATACAAAATTTATTGTAGGCGCTGGTGAATGCTTCAGTTAACACAATAACGTCCGGTTTGTGATTTAATAAATTAATTGAAAGTAAGAATTCATTAAAGTTTTGTTTCATTGATCGGATATTTAGATGTAATATTGAGAGTGAATTCGGTATGTTATCTACTATGTTGTTGCAATCATTTAAAGTGTGACAAACATGTTCCGCAATATTTAGCGAATCATCTAATTCTTTAGTGAAGAAATTATTCATATTTAGAGAATAAAAAAAAATAAGTATGCAACATGCAAACTTACTCGTATTCAATTCGCATTTGCGCATTTTTTAACATTTTCTTGCGGAATTCACATAAGTAACTGTTACCTGGATGGTCATTTTGGTAACCCTTTCTGTTTGTGCAGTTGTGACATTTGGCAGGTTCTTGTTTTTTGGGACAGTCTTGTATTTTGTGCTCTCCTGCACAGTGAAGGCATCTGGGACTCTTCAGGTTTTCCAGGCATCTTAGTGATGTGTGTCCATACCCGATACAATGATAGCATTGCATGAGTGGATCACAGTCTTCTACGTGTGCTTTTGTGTATCCAATGTTGATCCTTTCTTTCGATATTATTATTTTTCTTAATTTTGGTGTTGTTTGGATAATAAAATTTGATAATTTATCAGATTTTTTGTTCTTGAGCTTTTTTTTAATAATAATGGGTTCATTATCAGTTTCTGAGGTCATGGCGTTTTTTATGTCTTCATTTTGATTTATCAAATCTATTAAAAGTTCTTCTTCTTTGTAGCAAGCATCAATTCCTTTAATGATAATGCAAGGTTTTTTTTTCTTTATTTCATCAGCATGTATTCCAATATCTGGGTTTTTGTTTATTTCATTTATTATTTTTTCGGTATCATTTTGTTTCTCACATGTTAGTATTATTTTGTTTTGATATGTTTTTTTTAGTCCAGAAATTCCTATTCCTAGTTTGGATACTTTTATTTTGTCTTTTAAAATTTTTTCGATTTCATCTGCAGGCATGTCTTTTTTTGAGGAAATTAGTAGCGCAAAATTAGCTTTAGGTATTGGGTGCGATTTCTCCCTTACCACCATTGCATAGCTTTTTTCTTCATATTTTTTCTCTTCATTTGACGCTTTTTTTATCAACGTTTCTAATTTGTTTATGTAATCCTCTTGATTTTGAATCACTTTATTTTGCAAACCAATTATAGTGTTTTGTAGTGATGTTATTTCAAACTTCCATGAATCTTCGATATTGATTAATATTGTTTCAATTTCGGTTTTAGCTTCTTTCGCAGCTTTTGTACTGCCAATTTTGTTAAGTTCCGTAAGTATTTTTTCGATGTTTATTTTGAGTTCCATATTGGAACATGGTCCCGAATGGGTTAAATTTATGTTTGTGGGCAGTTTACTTTTGCAGTGTCAGTCTCGTTAAACGACCGCTCGTCGCGAGACTTGCGACAATACTGATGTTATGTTATGCCCCACTATGATTGTTTAAGTTAGGTCACTATATGTCGAGAGATGTCGCTAGTGTCTCTTTTCGATGGGGCGGCTTGTTTCGTTTGTAGGATGTGTGATATAAGAGTTCGAGTAATTGATGAATAAATCAACCTACATACATTTATTTGGGATTACTTGTCACAAAATCATGAACCCTCATTTGCACAAGGAAAAATTTTGGTCGTCAAAAATATTTATTTCAGTTGTGTGTCTGCTGCAACTCTGGTTCAATGATCTCTAGAACTCGGATATACTTTGAATTTAAGTGTTATCATTTAGTAGTTTTTGCCACCAGGTTATTCAATCTATACATGGACAATTGTATGCAAGAATTGAAAGAGGCGGGATTGGGCGCGAAATTGAATAATCTAATAGTATGTTGCCTGTTATATGCTGATGATGCGGTGCTGATTGCTAACAGTATAGAAAATCTGTAGTCTCTCGTTTCTAGGATGAACGAAGTATGTATGAAGAATGAATTAATGATGAATGTAAGTAAGTCTAGTGTTATGGTGTTTGAAAGAGAGAGTACGAAAACGGTGTGCAATATAGTTGTGAATGAAGCGACGCTAGCAGTCCACAATGGAGTACTGGTACGTACCTTGATGTATGGCAGTGAAGCATGGATCGGCAGAGAAAGGATGAAAGTAGACTGAATGCTGTCGAAATGAGATCCCTGAGGCGTATGTGTGGTAAAACCATGTATGATCGTGTGAGGAATGTGGAGATCCGAAAAAAATGCAAGGCTGATGTGAGCGTAATAAGTAAGATTAAGAAAGGAACGCTTAGATGGTATGGGCATGTTGAGCGAATGAATGAAGAAAGGAGTGTAAAGAGAATTTATGACGCGAATGTGAATGGTAGAAGAAGTGGCACGATCAAGTAAATCAGATACTTGAGTCGGGCCATGTCAAGAGTCAGAATAATAGAAGAATATGTATGAGAAGATGTATGAATGTGAATGAGGCAAGAAGTGTGTGCCAAGGCCGAGGTGTTTGGCAGTCCGTCCTCTCTGCCTACCTCTGCTGGGAAACGGCGTGATGGTCAGTTAGTTAGTTAGTTAGTTAGTTAGTTAGTTAGTCAGTCAGTTAGTCAGTCAGTTAGTTAGTTAGTTAGTGTTTGCCACCACGCTTGAATAGGACGGAAGATCGTGTGGAGCGCGCAGGTACATTAAACTGTATGGCGTAATTATTTTTCCTTGGTACGACACAAATAGGTATAAATTAGGTTAATATCAGGTCTTCTAAAAAAGTGAGGAGTATGCGCAGAATTCACAAACGAATCCACTCATGTATTCCCTTCGACGGATAGATTCGGCAGATTTGCTCGCCGAGAACAACGTCATTCGCAGTCGGTTATCCTGTTTGTGTTTTCCCTAGATTTCAGATCAAAATTTTCCCAGATTTCCAAATTGTGTTTGCATGAGGTGGATACTTTATGACTGATTTTCCACTATTTACTTCCTAGGGGAGGTTAGTTTTAGGTTCTAGAGAATTTTAAAGTTTCAAAAAATTGCCCCAGAATATTTTGAAACCTATCCAGATTGGCTAGACTACAAAAACAAAATTTTAAAATTTTCCAGAATTTTTGGTTTTTCCTCAACAAGTTTTTTCTCTAGATGTATAGGAATTTAGGTGTAAGATACCATCACTAAATGAGATGCTCGCCGCTAGAATGTCCGAGTTCGCGTGTGAATTTTGATGCAAATCCAGACGGAGAAAAATGTTATTCTAAAATACGATCATTTTATTCGTAAAAACGGTTAAAAACGGGACTGAAGTTCTTAGGAACAAATTAACAGGGTTTCAATGTTCCCGCCAATAAACATTGAAATCCTGTTAATTTGTTCGTAAGAACTTCAGTCCCGTTTTTAACCGTTTTTACGAATAAAATGATCGTATTTTAGAATAACATTTTTCTCCGTACATGTGTGAATTCTTCGCATAAGACCATCATTAAAAGACCTTAAAATTTATGTACGCAGTATTTAACATAACATTAAGTTTATTTAAGATGTTTATTTAATAATAATAATGATAATCTTTATATAGCTGGAACGAAATTAGAGAAGGTACAAAGTGCCTATTGTATCTTGGGCTGCAATTTAAATGAAAGATGGGATCCTTCAGTTCAAATCAAATGCCAAATTGAGAAAGCAAGTGTAACCTTTATTCGCATGAAAAAGATGTTCTGCAGTCATGATCTCAACCTTGGATTACGAATGCGAATGGTCAGATGCTTCGTGTTTCGGTATTATTTTAAGCAATGGAAGAACTGATAAGGCGACTTGAAGCATTCGAGATGTGGATCTGCAGAAGAATACTCAAAATAAGCTGGATGGTTACGAATAAAGATGTTATAGTTCGGATGAATACAAAAAAAGATGTTATTAAAACAATAAAAATCCGAAAACTTTAATATCTAGGATACATGATGAGATATCCGGAGGAGTATGAGATCTTGCATCTCGTAATGCAGGGAAAGATTTCCGAAAGATGGAGCCCTGGAAGAAAAAGGATATCATGGCTGAAAAACCTTAGACAGTGGTTTGGCCAGTTTACTGTAGAGCTATTCCGGGCCGCAGTAAACAAATTCCGCATTGCCAACATGATAGCCAACGTCCATTGAACGGACAGGGCAAGAGAAGAAGAGAAGATAAACACATTTATTTAACACGTTATACATATTATATGCCATCAAAAATATGGTCTCCATTTATAAAGGCATCAATAAAAGCCTTTCAGAAAAAATGAGCTAAAAACAAGGCTCACCTTGTAAGCTTTAAAGTTGGCAAAAAATACAGCTTCCTGACCAAAATGCAAAATTAGTTTGAAACCACAAACAAAGGACGGCGAACATCGGATCGAGGTAGGGCAGGCAGGAGGTAGGGCAGGCAGGCTAGGCGAGGCAAAAAGCTATTAACAACTTTGTCAGTCAAAGCCAACATTGTTTTGTTTGTTGTCATTGTTATAGAATAGTTAATATCGATATACCTAAAGGCGTTGCAAAATTATTAACTTTGATTATTCTACCTACTAAAAGATACATACTAAAAGACCTTTCTATTCTACCGAATAGAAAAATATTACTAAATAACTAACTAACCATCGCCCCGGTTCTGACCGGCGTTAGGCAGAGAGAACGAACAGACTGTCATACACGGAGAAAAATGTTATTTGAAAAAAAACGATAATTTTAATAGTAAAAACGGGACTGAAGTTCTTACGAACAAATGAACAGGATTTCAATGTTTATTGGCGGGAACATGTAAGAATAATTTATTGGTATACGTAATTTCGTACGTATAACAACAAATTATTCTTACATTTTCCCGCCAAAAACATTGAAACACTGTTGATTTGTTCGTAAGAACTTCAGTCCCGTTTTTAACCGTTTTTACTATTAAAATGATTGTTTTTTCAAATAACATTTTTCTCCGTGTAGAACTCGGTCTGTCCCACAATCGTTGCGCAATTAACATTCATGTATCGTGTAATACCCACTTTTCTTTTATTCTGACTCCTGACATGGCCCGACTCAAGAATCTTATTCACTTAATCGTGCCATGTCTTTCTCGTGCGTTCCCAATTTCTTCTAACATTCGTTTCACATTTGCGTCATATGTATATTCTTCTTACTCTCCTATTTTTAAGTACACTCATTACGCTTACATCAGCCTTCTGCGTGGAGCCAATGTAAAAAACAGGCCTGTTTTATGTAAATAAATAAAAACAAACAAACAATTAGTCAAGAGGTTCATAGTCATAAATTAATTCTAGAGTCGCGTGTCCTACCCTGTGCAAGCTAAATACTCCATCATTGCTCAAGCAACATTTCCCACTATGAGGTAGTAGGAGGAAATAAAACATTGTCAGGTTATTCGTAATCTAATACATTTCTTTATTTGAAGAAATGGAGAATTCAAACAAAACCTTTAAGAGGCTAGACTTTGAACGACACGCGGAACACCCACGTCTGTCATTCTGTCCCGCTCACAATAAGCTCACGCACACTTACAATACATGCGAATGCGAAATGTGCGAATGAGACAACGCTCAAATTTACCTACAGAAATCGCTCGAAAAGGGGTTTACGGAGAATACACTTTTCTATACCGAAACTTTCACGAAATTGAAATTTTAAAAAATATATATTTTTTAGAAAGAAGAAGCTACGTCGGTAGCTTTTTATAATTTTATAATTCTTTATGAGAGTTGAGTTAGCAGGACTTTTTCCTTAAATAATATTTTTTGATAAATTGTACATGTTTGACAGTGAATGTTTACGTTAATACGAAACGCATCGAAAATTCGATAACATACCGACATAGTTTTTACCCTTTAGAAGGCAGTATAAAAAAATATATTCATTTAGTGCAATTTTCGATGTAGAAAAGTGTTTTTTCCCGGGCATCCTTTTTGTATGGGCCGAAAAGCGAAGTCTATCGTCTTAAGATTAGGTACTTACTACTGGAAAAAGATTAATCTTTTTTTTTTTAAATACAATTAGTTATCTAGAAAGGCGTTTAATTAAAGTGGGTTGGTTCCCAAAAGTCGCAAACCATTCTTGAAATTTGTATAAAAATGTCGTTACATATTATCTCTCTGTAATCGCTTGAATAATTTTTAGGTTATGTTTAACGTTGGCTAAGTAATCTATTCCAAGTGACATCAGTTAATTTATCGTTATTTGTTTTCTAGAGAAATAAAATAACAGGAATTTTTTTCGTTATTTTATTATTTATCTACGAATAAAATAAAACAATTTATCAAAGTTAATAAATCGTTTATTTTTGGCAGTATATCTGGTATTCTTTAATAATATAAAAAAATTTTAAAAATGTGTTTCGAGTGGGAATATTGTGTTTGTTTTAACTGTATTTTTTTGAGAATTGATACGGTAAGTCTCCGTTATATACATGCTAGGCATGTTCAGAAAATTGGTTATTGATGGTTAGCAATACTAAGTGGTAGATAGGGATTGTCTGAGCAGAGCGAGAATCGCAGAAACACGGTAGTACGTAAACTCACGTTGTGGTGTCCAGTTGCGTGAAAGATGTCGGCAAAAAATCCCGCCAAGTGCGATCCACGTGCATCACAAGAAAAATCAGGTCAATAGCTCCCACAAGTTTCTTAAGCCATTTGAATTGGAAGGTGAGGGTTTTCTGAGCTCTATTGTGACTGTCAAATTGGCGTCACACCAATCTACCAAAAAATTCAAAACCACAATTTCGAGCAAAAAATATTTCTGCCTCAGTGGAAGACCATGAATGCACAACAATATTGTGAGACTTTTTCTAAAAAAATATAAAAATCTAGTTCACTTACTTTCTGAACAGAAAAATATCTTAAGTTAAAATTTTCTATTTTACGCTTTATCTCTGAAAATTAAAATGCTTGTGATTATCTATGCCCGAATAAGAAGAAGAAATTTTTTTTAAGTAAGAAAAAAATAAAATTATATTGCATGACACCAAGTATAGATAATGAATTTATGGTTACTAAATTTGATATACGGTATAGATAAATATTAAAAGTATAGATGTAGTAAAATTAAATTTTTCATAAATTTTTTCATAAATTTTTTAAAATTTCAATTTATAGGTAGGAGGTAAGTACATAGTAGGTAAATTGATTTTGATTCTAACAGTTGAATGGAAGAGCTGATAATTGTCAAAGTAGGTATATAATAATAGTTGCGACAATAAATGCTTGATTGTAGTTTGAATGCTAATATAATATTTTAAGAGGATATGTAAAAAAAGAAAAATATATTTATATATATATATTTTTTTTTTTTTGGCAATTTAATGCTGAAATTAAATAATTATTTATATACTTAAGTACATAATATTATGTAATCAAAATAATAATTCGTTCTGTGAAATTAAAACTTATAATTAGTGTTGGGGTGATCTTGTATTTGTTTGATTTGAGATTTAAAGGCTTTATTTTTTTTTTTTCAAATTTGATTTCATATTGGAGGGCATTAAAAATTATTATACCCTGATAAGTAAAATGGTGTTGAGAGGCACTCGTTTTAAATTTAGGGATTTCTAAGTAGCCACATGATCTTGATCGGTTACTTATTTTTGTGAATGGTATTCTAGTATTGAAATGATCTTTGTGAGTTTGTATCAATGAGTTATTTTTGAAGATTTTATTTAGGCTGAGAACCCTAAAAGAATTAAATAACTGTACTGTTGGAAATATAGATGGTTTTCATAGAATGATTTTTAGAATCAACTTCTGTGCCTTTTCTACAGGAAAGGGGTTAGTTTTGAAAGTCCCCCCTCCACCCAATTATACCATATTGTAGAATAGATTGGGCTAAAAAGAAATAAACAGTTTTAATCATGCAATCTTGCCGCTCTTCTCAGTAGCTGGAGATGTTGACTTTCTTTAAACGCTTTTAATTAGAAATCAGTCGGACGGCGATCGACACGCGGATTACACGTGCCGAAAGCTGAAAAAGGTGAATATGACCCTTCCCTGTCGACCCCTTTTTGTGCCGACTGCTTTTATAATGATGATTCGAATATTTTTTTCCCAAAGATTAGTTTGTGCTAAAAGTGCCATTTAAATTAAAAGAATGATAAGAAATAAGTGTTCAGTATGGTTGAGCTAGAGGAAGCTAATTTTTTAAACTTTTATTAAATGGTTTATTGGTTAAATGTAAAAAAAAAAATCTAAATAATTTCACGTTTTAATTCCTTCATAAAATGCAATATAAGCTACGAGCAAAGAAGCATAAATTTAAAGAAGTACCTTGAGTTGAATAAGTGGGTCATGATGATCCAACCCCCACGTACTAGTATCATTTTTCCACCCCCAAGACGCCGGGTTAATTAAGTCCAAAAATTAATAAAAGCATAATTTTATTCACACGCTGGGATTTGAACCTCTAATCGATAGCTGAGGACCTCAACCACTCAGCCACGGAGTAGATCAACATTGGCTACAGAGCTATAAACCAATATACCATTATTACATCTAGTAATAATATACAATATTGTATTTTATTAAGGTCTTTCCACAATAAGTCTAAGAAAATCGATATTGTTTGTAGGCTTTTTACGAGGGACTTTTGGGGATTATTTCGGATAACACTTTATTGTCAATCATGTCCACATTGATGGGAACCGATATCTACATGTCTTCAGCTTGTCACACATCCTTCTAACATAACACAATATATCCGTTATACCCACCAACAAATATACTTAACCTTTTACAAGTGGTTCCTCATACTTACCGTAATGTAAAAATAATATTACGTTTTTACCGATCGAACTAAACATTGTCACCAATCCTCAAACCGGTTAAGCGAACGTTTTAACACTTAAGTTTTTAAGCTCATAAAAAACGCTACCGTGACAAATCAACAATGTGGCATTTCAATACCATTGAAGTAATTAAAAGTAATGAAAATATCCCATAACCTAAGCTAATGTAACCTATTTAACCAAGCTTTCATAAATTTTAATGACTTTTCAAAGGATTGATGAAGTTGAACATTGATGAGTTTTCCAGCCACCCAAAAAACTTTTATCTTTAAATAATCTTTTGAGGTGTCGAGTTGAAAAGGTAATTATATGAAATTCGATCGATAAAAAAAATGGCTAAACATGAAAATTATTTTTAAAAAATCTGGATCCCTTATTTAACATTTTACGTGAATGCAAAAATTCACGGTGTTTTTTTAAATGTTACTTAAGACGATAGACTTCGCTTTTCGGCCCATACAAAAAGGACGCCCGGGAAAAAACACTTTTCTACATCTAAAATTGCACAAAATGAAAATATATTTTTTTATACTGCCTTTTAGAGGGTGAAAACTATGTCGGTATGTTTTCAAATTTTCGATGCGTTTCGTATTAACGTAAACATTCACTGTCAAACATGTACAATTTATCAAAAAATATTTAAGGAAAAAGTGCTGCTAACTCAACTCTCATAAAGAATTATAAAATTATAAAAAGCTATTGACGTAGCTTCTTCTTTCTAAAAAATATATAAATTTTAAATTTCAATTTCGTAAAAGTTTCGGTGTAGAAAAGTGTATTCTCCATAAACCCGTTTTCGAGCGATTTCTGTAGGTAAATTTGAGCGTTGTCTCATTCGCACATTTCGCATTCGCATGTGTTGTAAGTGTGCGTGAGCTTATTGTGAGCGGGACAGAGTGACAGACGCGGGTGTACCGCGTGTCGTTCAAAGTCTAGCCTCTTAACTCAAATATCAAGAGATTTTTGTTGTTATTTATAAGTTGTGTTTAGTTAAATATTTTCATGCTTACGTCGCTTACGCCTGTATTTTTTTTTTATATTGTTGCACATTTTTATTATTTATTTATTTTTGACATCATCCGTATTTGGGTATTTTCGCCAAAGTCTGTTTAATCCTATTAATAACTCATAACGCTTACCTACATATTTTTTCGGTATCTCCATAGAATACGTAATATTCATATATCTATTGGTTTTACCACACATTCATAATAATTGGATAATTTGTAGAGCGCTGTTTTTATATGAAATCACCTCAAGGGCGCTGTACATTTCATTATGAATTCTTACGCTCTAGGTAGAACTATTATTTACAAATAGATACAGAAAACATACTTACCTGGCAGGTCACTTCCGATAAACACACTTTAATTAGAAAGTTTATGCTTGGAGGAGAAACGACTTTGCACGCGGAGGACACTATATTTAAAACACTGAACATTAAATAATTTTACATTTGCTACACCATCACTTTTCATATTACATTTATAAGAAGATTACTACTAAAAATGGAGTTAATACATTGAAGTTATTTCAAAAGACTTGTCTGTGATCATTCACCCCAAGTGGTTCGCTACGTTTAGTGACTTAGCAGGGGTGCCCGGGTTCATGGGGTTAAGGTTTATCTAGGTCTTGGCGGCGGATGATCTAGACACACTGAACATCAGATTCCTACCCAACCCTAATACCTTTTTCCTTCCCGGAACCTCCTCTCCTTCCTTTCCTTAAAAATACTCTCCACACAGTATCCCCAAAGATGATATAGGCCCTGAGGGAAATTATTTTCCTCAGGGCCTCCTGTGTGGACCTAATGCTAAAAAAAAAATCTTAAATCATGTGGCAGTCTATTCCAGGCTAGGTCCTGACACTCCGAAAGCACCGAACTTAGTATTTGGTGTGCGCTTTGGCTCCTTCAACCGTCTGATTGCTGATGACGCCGCTGACATAAGAGTTGACTGTCGGGAATTACAATTTTCTGGAATACACATTTCTGATAAGTAAGCAGGAGCCATTCCATTCTCCTCAGGGAACTGATCTCAAGAGCGTTCAGTCTATTTTCATATTTCCTATTCAATTTCCAAGCCTCACTGCCATAATCAGTTAGATCAACCCCTTTAAAAAATAATATTTTTACGAACCACGGTCTTACGATGAAACTACCCGGCCTAACATGATCTATTTTTAAGTTTTATTACCTTAGTTTTATACCCTGTACTATTACAAGTGTTTTTTTTCACTGCTCCGCGAGTGCCCAATGTCACCCCGTAGTAAAAAGACCTATTAAATTTACCGTTAATGTTTTTTCTCAACTCTAGCAGTCGAGTTCAACTAACGGCCACTGAAGAGATAAACTGACAGAAGTATATTATGTGCGTACTCGAATGCCCGAAGTAAGCTCATTTTTTCCTTACTTCTGATGAAAATATTTCAAATACCAACAAGAACTACTTGATCTAAAATTCTTTTTTATTGCATTAACAATATCAGGACTGAGTCATTTAGATCCTAGCTTGTACCTAGATTGCGTACCGTTGGCAATGAAATAATATACATGTACATTTTTGGGCAGCATCGCATTAATTGGTCAGATGCATTATACAAATAGTTTTGTATCACTGAATAAGTTTTTGCAATGTTTTTCTAGTCTGTAGTTATAAGTAGAAGATTTTAGAAATGTATTGAAATTTGTACAGTGCACTTGAGGTCATTTTCACAAAAACGGCGCTATACATGTCATCCAAATATCATATTATTATTAGTATGGATGTACTGTAGTCAATTTTAGAGTACCCACTGGCTCACTAGACATAAGGATCTATTCCATTGTCACCTTTCAGAAAATAAATATGTAGGAAACTCGCCAATTCCTTGTTTACATAGTGTAGTCGAAAAATATACAAATGATATCAACATTTTATACAATCATTTCTAAATTTAATACATACACAATTTTTTTATGTCAACGTATTTCTGATGGTTCAAGGCGAGTTCATCAAAAACGAGTTAATCGAAAACGAATTTTGTATGAACTTTTTTTCGAAAACCTAACCTAACCTCTCGTTGGTCGATAAAGATGCTTTCGATGAACTCGTGTGTTACCATTTCTGATAGGTTCAGTTAATTATTTTCTTCAAATTTATGCAATTGCAAATCACTGTGATGTAAGAAATTATTTTATTAACCTATTGTTTATTACCAACAAAAAATTATGTTCCCAATGTAAATGCGTCATTGGCGTAAAAAATAGTACACACATTAATAAATAAATGTATCTGCAAAAGCCCGGACAAGCGTTTACTAAATTAAATAAATTAATTAAAATTTTCAAATATGCAATTTCTTTCTCGAGAAGTTAATCAAATTACTTGGCTTGTCTCGTATCCAAAAGCACTAGCACGCTTGCTCTACAACGATCGATAGGATAACTATCGGTAACTTCTCATCGTTCCCTACGACAACTGCAGATCGCGAAGATGCAGAACGAATAGGTGACAGTTCACAATGACTGACAATGAAGTGTCCTTAATATACCTATTCGATATCAACTGTCGTTTGTACGTTTGAGATCTGCAGTTGTCCTAGGGAACGATGAGAAGTTACCGACAATCGGTCGATAGCTTCATATCGAGCGACCGTGCTAGCACACCAGAGGCCCTAGCACGCTTGCTTTATAACGATCGGTACGATAACTATCGGTAACTTCTCATCGTTTCCTAGGACAACTGCACATCGCTAAAGTACAAACAACAGTTGATGTCGAATATGTTAAGGACACTTAGTCATTGTGAACTGTCACTTATTCGTTGGCGATCTGTAGTCATGCTAGGGAACGATGAGAAGTTACCGATAGTTATCCTATCGATCGTTATAGAGCAAGCGTGCTAGGGCCTCAGGAGTATAATTGAATCGTTGAGTTCCAATATCCTCCCTAATGAATTTTAGTTGAAAATGAGGTGTGAATGCCATATTTTGTGTTATCTAATCAGGAATGTGATGCTGTCGTTATTATTTCCAAATTCCTCCTAGTTTCTTTATAAAGCGTGTTTAAATATCGACCTGAGTTCCAAAATACTCTGTAATTGACTCGAATTACGGATTGATTGAATCAGAAGTCAGCATTTTAACAAATTCAAAATGTTCACCAGTTTCTTTCCGTACGAATTTTGGTCGTTTGGTTGATTTTTGTCATGCTTATTCTATTAATTTCTCAATAAAATAAAATAAAAAATGGAATCTTGAAAACACACGATTTTCTTGATTTACTCAAAAGTATGAAAATCCATTGGGGAGGGTTTTGGAACTCAACGATTCAATTGTCCTATGTAAATTGACGTCTTAAGAGGCTAGACTTGGCACCACATGCGGAACATTTAGATATTTCATTGTCTGTCATTCTGTCCCGCTTACACACACTTACGATACATGCGAATGCAAAACGTGCGAATGGGACAATTGCCGTAATATATCATATTTACCTACAGAAATAGCTCTAAAAAGGGTTTCGGGAGAAAAAAATTTTCTACACTCAAACTTAACGAAATTGGAATTTAAAAACAAAAATATGTTTTCGAAAGAAGAAGCTCTGTCGGTATGTTTTTATAAGTTTGTAATTCTTTGTGAGAAATGCGTTAGCAGCACTTTTTTCTTAGATAATATTTTCCGTTAAATTTGACATTGTTGACGGTGATTTTTTACGTTAATATGAAACGCGTGGAAAATTTAAAAACATACCGACATAGCTTTTACCTTCTAAAAGGCGATATAAAAATATTAATTTCGTTCAATTTTCGATGTAGAAAAGTGTTTTTTCCCGGGCGTCCTTTTTGTATGGGTCGAAAAGCGAAGTCTATCGTCTTAAGAGCTATTGACCAGCAGCTGAGAATAAAAGTTTTAAAATGCTTGCAACTGTACAGGGAGGTTCCAATGAGAAAGATCGATTATTCCCCGTATCAAAATTTGTAAAATAAAAATTTGATATCGATTAATTTCATTCAAAACTTGCTTTATTATATACCTACATTCAAGTAAGCAATAAAAATGCTCAAAACACACGATGATATATTATTAAATATCGTGTACTTTTAGAGAGTATTTTTTTTATCATAAGTATCTATGATTTTTCAATAATGTCTAAACAAAAAAAGTGTGTAAAAATTTTTTGAAATATTTTAGTATGTAAGACCATAAATAAATAGTAAAACTGAAGTATTTTTGTCACAAAACACGTTCTCGGGTTTATTTTTTAATGATTTTAATTTAACTAAAATTAAAATTCTTAAAACTGTGTTGACTAGATTATGAATTATATTATTTTGTTGTACGATTATATGATTAGAAAATTGTGATTTTTAAGAGAATCTATCGTTTGAATATTGAACAAATCTGTCAATGACCAACGGTATAACCTTAATAAATTAAAAAAAACATTTAGTTTTTTAAAATTTTAAAACTGCGTGTGCCAGATAAAATAACAATCTTTCAAAATCAATTTAAGTTTTTTTGTAAAAAATAGTCAATACGTCTAGAATTTGATTTAAAATTACTAATTTCCGGTATTCTCTGGTAATACACTCTTAAGTTTCCTTTCGATATAATATCACACTTCTAGGTATGATTGGTGCCGGTGGTGGAGTCACGAAATTTAATTGTAAGGCGTTAGGGTTATAACGAGATAGAACTTTCCTCATAGGCCTTGCTTTGGCTAGATAATAAGACAACCTTAAATACAGCCTTAACTCCCCGCATACTAAGGGATGATAATGCTTTAGAACTTTAGAAGATATGCATTTATTCGGCCTAACGAACAGTTTGGCAATTAGTTCGGTTGGGGAATTAAGGAGGGGGCTTCGCGGAAGGGAAGAAAAGGGAGAGGGGAAGGCGAAGAAGGTGGAAGTGGAATGCGTGAGGGGGTGTTCGTGATAAAGGGGAGAGCGGGAGAGGGGAGGGGTAACGCGAGAAGGTGAAAAGGGAATGCGGGAGGGGGTGGAGACACGGAAGGGGAAGAAAGGTGAGTCGGAAGGGGAACGGTGCCGAATGGAGAAACAATTTATTCATTTTATTGGCATTTCAACGCATGCCGGGTATCAACTAGTTAACATATTATCTTCAACTAATTTTTTCCATATTATTGGCAGCTACCTTTTTAATAGAAACAAGTGTTCAAAGAACGTATTGTTACCTACGATAGTGTCTCGGATAAATGAATATATCCGATTTCTTTTTATATGGAACACCTTTTGACTTTTTATGAAAGTCCAAATGAATATTCAATTTTTGTAAGAAAAATCTATTTTTATAACGATTGAAGGTTATTCACATTAGTGTAATATATCATTGAATAAGAAGAAGATAACACTAATAATCTTAATTAAAATATGAAAATGAACAAGACACAGAAAAAAAAGATAGTGGTCGCAACTGGGACTTATTTTTATTCTTCACAAACTTTCCTATGCCTAACCAATGTTTTCTCTTTGTTTGCAGGTAAGTCGAAACTCAAAAATTATAACACTAAGAAGGGGATCAATGCAGACAAAGCAATCAACGTTAATGGAGGTAAGTAATATTAAATACATCCTATTACACACATTATTTATTGTTATTTTTCAATTAACATGGAAATTTTTATCTATCCTTGTTAGATATTTGTAAATTAATTGATTAGTATTCATAAGACAAAATTGTTTCACAGAAAATTCTAATATAACATTGTTATCAAATGGCCATTATTATTTTATTTTTATGACAGTTGAAAGGTTCCCATTAAAAGCAGATTCTAATGACGGGTTGTTTTACAGACTTTGAACAATTCTAGAAATTTCAAAGTAAATTTTCAAATTCTGTTAAGGTATCATTCAGGTTAGTATTATGTCATTTTTAACCAGTTGGATGAAAGAAAGGATATAATAACAAATATTAATAATTATGTATATGAACACTGTAATATTATATAGAAAAATATTTTTAATATTATTTTAATACGCCCTACATTCGGGTAACTTCCGCAAAATCCTCAAAGCTGATAAGATTTTGTCAAAATATATGCATTTACAATAGGTTTAATAAAATAAAAGTTTTTAATGCATAAAAAAAATAAAAATAAAAAAAGCACGTACGTGATTGCGTACGTGATACGGGATAGCGCAGAATCAACGGGATACGGGATAGCAACAATCAACATGAACGTATCACGTACGTTCGTAGGCCTAGGGCGGTAAAAAAACAAATTAAAAAATAACAGAACTTTAATAGAACTTTCACAGAGCGTGAAAATGAACTTTGAATTGTGAATAATTGTTCAAATTCTATGAAATAACCCGTGCTAAGCTCATTTCTGCTTTTGAACAAATTGTGATCAGCAAGGATCTAGTAACAACTATCATAATGTTAAGCTTGTCAGCTTATTACAATTTGATAGAAAGCTGAAACTCGCTTAGAATCGGCGTTTAACGGGAACCTTTCCGATGTAAACAAAATAGAGCTGAATATATAAAAATTTAATGATGATATTACATTTTAATTTCTGTAAAACAATCCATTTTAAATAAACTCTTGTAGTGCCGTTCACTTCAACTTCATGATTATTTAAACAATCAAATTTATTCCTTTGAAATTAGCTAAAAACTAACTAACTAACCATCACACCGTTTCCCCGCAGGGGTAGGCAGAGAGGACGGACCGCCAAACACCTCGGTCTTGGCACACACTCTTTGCCTCATTCACATTCATACATCGTCTCATACATACTCTTCTATTTTTCTGACTCTTGACATGGCCCGACTCAAGTATCTGATTCACATGATCGTGCCATGTCTTTCTCGGACGTCCCCTACTTCTTATACCATTCACACTTGCATCATATATTCTCCTTGACGCTCCTTTCTTTGTTCATTCGCTCTACATGCCCAAACCATCTGAGGGTTCCTTTCTTAATTTTACTCATAACGCTTACATCAACCTTGCATTCTTTTCGAATCTCCACAGAAATTAGCTTTAATTTTATAATTATTAATAAGTAAATGAAACCATATGTCTTTGTTAGAACAAGAATTTTATTTTATATACGCACACCGATTTCAGAACAACCGTTCCTTCCTCCGGGAAATATATATGTACAGGACAAAATATAAATAGTAAATTTTGCCCTGAGGAAGGAACTGTTATGAAATCTGTCGGCGTATAAAAAAAAGTTGTGGTTTTAACAAACATATATTGTTTCATTAAATAAATTTTATTGTTTGAATATTAATGTCATCGTAATTTTGGCTCCTCTACATTCAAGTCACCCATCCTAACACCAAACGTTGCACCCAAACTTTCATTAAATCGCAGGGAGCTTAATTAATTCAAACAACTTTGAAGTACGTCGAATCATTATTAGAGGTCTAATAACACTGCGAATATCAACTTATACAGGAACATAATACAATTTTGATTAGCAGTTATTATAGGATCAATGATTAGAATCCGATCAGAATTGAAACTTTGTTAATAAATATAGTTTTTTTGCCTGTTTAGTGGTCAGAACTGAGTAGCCAGGTACTGCCAACCTTTATATTTCCCATCTTCTTTCACTATCTCTATTAACTAACGTCATCGCGAAACTATGTGTATAATACATCTTCAAATAATCACAAAAAACATATCACAGCCTGTATCAAAAATCAAGACATTCACTTTATTCAAAACATAATAACTCCAAACCAAACATAACCAAAGTATAAAAAGTGTAAAAAAAAATAAACAAGTTTTTCTAGAATTTACCAACTATGCACACTTACTTTTTTTCCTACTTAATCAATTTACAATAAATCCATTAAAAAAAATTAAAAAATCACTTTCTACTACAACACAAATACTTGTCACACTTAAACATAACCACGTAAACACCTCAGCACAGGTTCTCCTAGTGAGGTGTTCACGAAACATACAATATTACCCACCCACTTTCACCTTCTCAAACCTACCTTACACACAACATGACAAAAGTTAAAAATACATTATATACAAATGTTAATAATTAGGTAAAGGCTGTAATATTAAATAGAAATAAATAAATAAAATAATTATTTTGACGTCGCGTCAGCGTCGTCATGTTATTTTTCAATTTAAATTTTTTTTTATTAAATTTCAATTTTAATTTTAAAAATTTTCCATGCAAAATTAACAGGAAACCAGGCGGCGTTTTTTCATTACAAGCGTATATCCCAATTTTCTCTCTGGATTTTGACATTTTAGTGCAATAATTTAAAACCCTAAAGCCCTGCGGCATTTCGTTCTGCTTCGCCCAGTTTAAGTGTTGGTGACTATTTATAAGGCATCACCCTTTTGCAAAACTACATTAACATTAAACTACAGAATACTTATATTTAATAGGTAGATATATAATAGTAGACATTCTTACATTAATACCGTGAATAATGAGAGGAACATAAATCTTCTTAATATTGAATGAAAGTGAAAAATGTTTCTTCTTCTTCATACTTTTTTCCTTAAATATAGTATTATAGATGGCGCCACTTCCGTTTGCAAAACGCGTATGGGCGAGATCTAAGTGTGTATATTACGGCAGCAGCTTCGTGGAAAAATGAACGTTCACGGACGGCTCAGAACGGTGTACATACAGTGTGGCGTGGAGATTTACTCGGAGTCGGGTTCCTTAATTTGGACCGTACGGGCATTACCGTATTAATATACTCCGATATAATGTAGTTATCGACCACGTTTTGCATTTTTTAAGAGTTAGGACGCTCCAAAAATCTTTAAAATTGCCTAGTTTGAACACCATCAACAGACGTTCAGCATACAAACTAGACAAGGTAATTTAAAAAAGTAATATTTTCTTCTAATGCAGTTAGTTGGTAAAAAAAATTGGTCCAGTTTAGGAGAAGAAAAATGGGGAATATAAAACTTCGATTGTGACGATTTTATTTAGATGTTATCAGCTGGAGGTGCAGCTGACCCTTTCGCTCAGAATTCTGGGAGGTAAAAGCAATAGTGATAATAGTGACAGTGGTAAAATACCTATTATTCAAATTTTTCGGCTACCAGGTTTCCTCTTAAGTTAGACGGTGAACTTAAAAAAAAATAATAATATGAGAAAAATTACTGAATCAATAGTTATCAAAACCACTGACGCGACAGAGCAATTAAAATATTTTTTCTCGGATTGCTAAAGGAAATTTTTCCGCCCACATAAAAAAAATCATAACTCCGAATTTTAACATGGAGACATACAAACTGATTATAGTTCTATGTAGCCAATGATTTCTCCTATCATTTATCTATTTTCACATATTTCTAGGATTTATAAAAAAAATATCATAAATCTTTAACCTTAAAACATTTCAAAGTATCTAGAGAATATTTATTTTGTTATATTTTGAATGTACAATATATTATATAGTCGTTTAAATAAAAATTTTTTTTTGAAAATTTGCCACATTTTGGCAACAAAGCAATCCGAGGTTTTGGAAATAGTGCCATAATGTGGCAAAAGGCGCTTGAGTGGATAGGTTTCTCAAACATATTAATTAGTTCTATGTTATTGTAAACCCTTGTTTATCCATTGTACGGGATTTCTTAATGAAATTACATTTTGGTTATTCCGATTCTATGGATACCAGCTGTACGGCACAGTCGTCGCGCGCACATAGACTGTATAGGGGGTGGTTAAAACACGACCTTGCATATGCCAAATATCGAAGTGAATCGCCCTGAAAAGGGCGGTTAGTTTTCACGCTCACCACGCAGTATGCAAAATATTGGAATATCGTCCTAAAAAGAACGGTTGTATGTAGGTATTGATGGAGGGCGCTGCAAAGCTGCACTTTCCCGCCGAGATTTAGGTTCCGAAATAAAACACAGAAGTCGGTAGAAAATGGCAGCCAGCAGGCAGCCGGGCAGGTCCAGACAAGTCCGTACGCCAAGAGATCCAGAGAGAAAGAGAGTGAAATGGTCAGAGTAGACCCTTTTTGTTAATTTAGAGACCCGACCGCGGCCGTGTCATATGGACAGGATTAACGGTCTGGACCGCTAGCCCACAGCCTCTTATTGGTCGAATCTCTTTTAACGCAGATACGTACGAAGTTGCCTGGGTTCCACCCTACTACCTGCTAGCGACCTAAAGTTTTATTTCAAGATAACATTCACATTTTTTAAAATACAAATGGTACATAATATGTTTCCGCGGATGTCGACAAGCTTATATTGTTTATTAATGAGACACCCGCGGATTGACAAAATACAAAAAATAACAAACATTTTAAAATTGATAAAGTAAATAATATGACATCAAAGCGACGTCTCGTACACCAGCAATGTCTATTAGTGCCTAAATTCCAAATGTGAGCAAAACCATCTAAACCCAGGCCAGGATACTGAAGTAAGTCGGCCTCTTATTAATACAATACCCTCCTTTATTATTTATTGGCAGAGCATGGCAAATTTTGCATTTGATTTCATCTGTCTGTAAATTAATTTGTTAGGTTGCTACCATTTTATCCAGCCAGAGTTCGCATGCTTATAATAATCATTATTATGGTACCTACTGATCTGAAAAAAGTTTTAAAAGAGAATTTCCATTGAATGAGCGCTTTTATTATTACCTTGACGACCCGCGGAAGCGACACGGCGACGGTAATGACTCGCGCCATCTCATTTCTTTTATACGAGTAAGGAAGAGGCAAAGAAAATTATTACTTTTCTTGGCTCTCGACCGTCCGTGGTCGAGTGGTAACAACACTTGACTCCCGATCGGAAGGTTGCGGGTTCGAACCCGGCGTGCGCAAATAAATTTTATTTGATTAATTTGTGTTATTTCACAATTAATTAATAATAATAATAAATACTACATTTGCGGTACGTTCCAGAGTGGAAGATACTGTCAGTATCGCCCTGGTGTAAGACCACCATTCAGAATTGAGACGTTGCTTAATAATGGCTTTAGCCGTGTTTAGTGACTAGATCTGAATAGCCAGGTACTTTCCTACCTTCCTCTTCCCCATCTCCTTCCCTTCCCCACTTTCCTTCAGCCTCACAACATACCCCAATTGGGGATGCCATAGTCTCACTGGCTCCAGACGGGAGCAGTTGGGACTCTTGTGAGGTATTCTCTATTAAAAACTCGTATTAAAGATATGAGATGGTGCGAGCCATTACCGTCACCGATCCGTTTCGGCAGGTCATCACGGTAATAAGAAAAGCGCTCATTGAAATTTCTTTGGACAAACTGTATAATTCCTTATTTGAACTCTAAGTGCAAATAAGGAATTATACAGTGAACTCTAATGCTAAGGGCAACTGAAAAAAAACGGTTTGCAATTCAATTCGCTATCCTGTAATTTCAATGTGATGGTCCGCACACTACACAACTTCTCAAAAACCCGTTGTCGACGGCAACGCAAGCAGTCCCTCGCAATTAGCAGTGCTAGTTGCCGCAACCTGTTGTTTTCAGGTTAAGATAAAATAAGAGAAAATAAGTAACCTTCTTTATTGCACCCGAAGTCTTCTGTTCACAGAACTAATATTTTTTTATATGAATACCGCACAAAAGTACCAATTGCTCCCAACGGCTTAGAACCAGTGAGACTATGACAACCCCTATTGGGGTATGTTCTGCGGCTGAAGGTAAGTGGGTAAGAGAAAGAGGTTAGAAAATAAAGATGGGGGAGTACCTAACTATTCAGATCCAGTTACCAAACACGGCTAAAGCCATTGAAAGCAAATCTGAATGGTGGTCTTACATCAAGGTAGATATTATACGATACGCAAATATAGATACCTTATATTTTTTACATTATCGAGTTGTGAAACACAAATCAATCAAATAAAATTTATTTGCGCACGCTGTGATTTGAACCCGCGACCTCTGGAACGCTAGTCGAGAGCCTGGCCCCCTCGACCACGTAAGCCATTCTATTTTGAATGGATAACTACTCCACAAATGTTTTAATTGAATTCTTATATAAATACCTTATATAAGTTAGAAAGGAATAAACCATTTTTTTAAATAAGATGGTTTTATATAAATAAGAGGCCAACTTCATCCAGTGTCCTGGCCTGGATTGAGGTTGTCTAGATAGGGACCGAACAATCTACGCGGTTTTGCAATACAAGCCATTAAGTTGTAATCACATGGTCGGTTTGTTGAGGGCCGCTCGGTGCCGTAGATAATAGATAAAATTGAGATATGACATGGAAGCGCACCGAATGTAGCCATGCTACGACTAAACTGCGGAAACTATGAGATTGGTATGTAGGTAAAAATTAAGGCAGATTATCATCTTAAAAAATTAAATATATTCGCAAAAAACCAGTTTGCAAATCAATTCGCTATCTTGTGTAAGTAAATATGATGGTCCGCACACTACACAACTTCTCAAAAACCCCTTTTTAATGGCAACGCAAGCAGTGACTCGCAACTCGCCGTGCTAGTTGCCCTTTCCGACCGTTGCCAGTTACGCCAGTTTAGTTGTCAATTTTCGAGTTGGTTTTGTTTTTTAGTGGCCAGTGCCAATATGATTCCTTTTCTATGGTTAAACAAGCTGAGATAAATAATGAGTAGCGCCGTGATAGAAGTTTGATTGAAAACTATAGCAACCCACCAGTTTCAGTTTGGTTTCAGTTTCTCCAAGAGCGGAGGGCTTTAGCGCCTCCGCCCACTGAGGCAACTGAAAACTCTCAACTGCCAACTGTCTTTGTATGACAATGTGATGGCCCGCACACTACACAATCACACAAAACCCCGTTGTCAATGGTAACGCAAGCGGTGACTTGCGACTGTCACTGCTCATTGCCCTGGGCGGCCGTTGCTAGTTGCGAGCTGTCAGCTGATTGTTATTTGTCTATGGTTAAACAAGCTTTTTGACCAATCAAGACAGAGAAAACAGCCGGTTTTAGTTGGTTTTCAGTTCCCTCAGTGGGCGGAGGCGCTTAGAGTTGTTTTTCCATTTCATTCCCCATAATATGTTGAAATACGGAAAATTCCATTTTTCAGCAAAATATTTCATTAACGAATAGTTGTTGAAACAAAGGCAATTTAAAAATACGAATAAATCAAAATACTTTAATCCCGGAGAAGCAATATTGAATTGGAATTTTTACGAGCAATGTTGAATTTCATGCGAATTTGCTTGCCACATAGAATTAATTATTTGCTTTCATATTATTTACAATTGTGTCGAAGCACTCAAATAAACCGAGTTAATTTTTATCCAGTTAACTGTTTTGTGCACGCACCAGCATTTTTTTTAAAAATAATTTATACGATTACATTTCTGATGTCAGATGAGGTATTCACGTAAATAAAACTTCCGCTAATACACATTTTTATTGCTTGTAATAACTTAATAGGTTAAACCTCAAACTGTAACATATATAAGAAAATATTAGTGACTCTCATACGAAAATTTAAAACAGAAAATTCAGAAAACGGTTGCAGCTAGGATTTGAACCCAGGACTATATCATTTGTATGTTAATAATACTAGTTGTTCTGTCAAATTGCTTCTTGTGTTTCTAATTTTTTCTTATTATTTAATAAATCTAAACCAATTTTTTTATCCGAAATCATAAGATTTGGGAGTTTTTTAATTTAGCCCTTAAAAATGTTAAATGAAAAAATATGCAATTTGTCTAAAGAAATGTCACTATATCAATGCCAATTCTTTTTTCAAAATTTCTTCAAGAGATTATATTATATTAGTTAGATATCTACCAGATTATATTAGTTAGATATCATAATATTGAAGAAGTACAAACAAGATATTCCAAATAAACACGACGATTTCACATTTGAAAAAATTATCTTAACTGAACCATATCAAAGTTAGGCCATATATTCAAAGTAAGACTTGCTTGAATAGTAAAGTGATACTAAAGATTCTAAAAAACGGAACAAACTAAAAAAAAAATATTGACAGATGAAATGCCAAACGGTCGAGTTAAAAAGGGACGTCTCTACACATAGTTAATTATCTTTATTTTAAGCATAAGCTTTAATACGGCAGAGTAACTATAGGGTAACTGTCAGTTTTCGGAAAGTAAAAATCAAAGTTAAAAGTAACATCAAACAAGGACGCCCGGGAAAAAACACTTTTCTACATTGAAAATTGCACAAAATGAATATATTATAATACTGCCTTCTAGAGGGTGAAAACTATGACGGTATGTTTTCGAATTTTCGATGCGTCTCGTATTAACGTAAACATTTACTGTCAAACATGTACGATTTATCAAAAAATATTATTTACGGAAAAAGTGCTGCTAACTTAACTCTCATAAAGAATTATAAAATTATAAAAAGCTACCGACGTAGCTTCTTCTTTCTAAAAAATATATATTTTTTAAAATTTCAATTTCGTGAAATTTTTGGTGTAGAAAAGTGTATTCTCCATAAACCCCTTTTCGAGCGATTTCTGTAGGTAAATTTGAGCGTTGTCTCATTCGCACATTTCGCATTCGCATGTATTGTAAGTGTTCGTGAGCTTATTGTGAGCGGGACAGAATGACAGACGCGGGTGTTCCGCGTGTCGTTCAAAGTCTAGCCTCTTAAGTAACTGCTTTTAGTCCAACTTTAACTGTAGCTAGCGTTGAAACAGACGGTCCTGAGTTATTCCAAAAATTTAAGAAATACATATTTTATTATTACAGAACATTTAAATTTCATTTGCGTGCCAAATTATTTCCAAAGCTAGGATTTGCTGGTTTAAAATACGAGTATAATGTATTGTACACGAAACGATAATGTGGAATATAATAAAAATTTATTTGTAGAAAATGCTTATAATAATACATTTGAATTTCAAAGCGCTTTTCCATGACACAAACTTACGATTTAACCACAGAAAAAAAGAATTGTTCTAGCAAAACAAACTGTTTTCTAACTACAGACAGGGCCGGATCTACCGCAAGTGCAGATGGATTGTGGAACCAGGGCGGTTACTTTAACTGCGTTTAACAACTAGACCAAATATATGTATTAGAAAATCTCTTGTTTCTATGGTTCATTGAAAGTTGTAATATATAAATTGGAAAAAAGTTATACTCAGATCAGTATTGACTATTTTTTACCAAAAAAAATTTGGTTTTCGAAAGATTGTTATTTTATCTGGTAAAGCGAGTTTTTATATTTTGAAAAACCGAGGTAATTTTTAAAATAGTAAGGTTATACCGTTGGTCGTTGGCAGATTTGTTAAATTTTAAAACGAAATATTGAATTATACAACACACATTTCAAACCGTATATATATACAGTAAAATAAATCAATACGTTATCTAGTAAAGCCAGTTTTCAGAATTTTAAATTTAGTTAAAATAAAATCATTAAAAAAAATCCGGCTATGTGTTTTGTGACGAAAATACCTCAGTTTGTCTATTTATTTACGGTCTTACAAACTAAAATATTTCAGATTTTTTTTACACACTTATTTTGCTTAGACATTATTAAGAAATCATAATTACTTATCATCAAAAAATACTCACAAGAAGACGCTTTCTTATCTTGTTTAGCTATAGACTCTTTTAAATTGTTTTTGTGCGGGGATTCACTTTTGCGAAAACCATTGATGGCTACTTCAACAGTTGCACTACATTGGTATGCTTGCCCCGTAAGACTTGCGACTTGTAATGGAGTCACCATCCTTCCAACATTATTCCCCAACTCCCGACCTGCTTTCATATATCCCATCGACTTGTTTTGAATAGCTTCTATAGCTCTTTTCATATCTGAAGGATCCCATTTTTTACGTGTTGAAGTTGCCATCTAAAACAAATATCAGCTGAATAGATGAAGCCATTATCGGGTACCCGGTATTGGGATGACATGAATCTGAAACAACGTAATGATGACAGAAACGTAACAGAGCAATGAAATGTCCAAAGAATGCATGTCGTGTAAACTTTACCACATGGGTTAACAGTAAATATAATAATAATCCTACAAACACTTACCCTTCATTAAAAAAAATACCGTTTTAAAACTGCCTTGATAAACTATTTATCTGATTTTTTGCAAAAATGCCTGCCACTTAATGAACGTGCGAGTGACAATTGTCAATCTTCGTCTTATAATGGTGGACGGTAAAATCTTTGTTTTTCCGACCCATTAGTTTGCGCAGTTGGCCCCAGTTTCGACATAAGGGGGTACCCGAAATTGGGCAACTACCCGGCAAATGGCGTCTTTACTCTACATGAAATTAAGAAATTAATCATCACGCATTTGAGAATTTTTATTTCTTACTTGAATGCAGAAGCACATTTTGAATGAAATAAAGTGGATATTGAGTTATTAGTTAAACATCTAGGTAAGGAGAATAATCAATCTTTCTCATCGGAACCGCTCCGTACAGTTGCAAGGGCAGGATCGCATGTTGAATTTTGAATTCTGGCCGCTGGTTAATGGGTCTTAACAGTTGTAAGTCCGGCCCTGACAATGTGTATGTATATTTAAAGTGCATTAGTAGCTCCTACTCATAAAATAAGACCATCATAACTCGGTATAAGCTCCTCAGATAACGGACCCCAGTGTACTTACAGAGTACAGTGTACGGGCTCGTGGCCTTAAGTACCCAATTAGATTTTTATACTCCGTAGTATTTATCATATCGCATTTTTTATTCTCGTACGTGAACAATAATGTAACGCAAAAGATTGAATTCGAAGTATAATATTACACATTATTATTGTATAACTAGCACAAACCTGTGAATAATCACGGGATAATATGATTTCCGTTTATGAACCTTCTCAGGTAAGGGAAAGTCACTTTATATATATTATGTTACTTTTTAAAAGGCCTTCTTTTTATTTTTAGGATAAACACAACAGGAATATGGCAGTTATCTTGCCTTGGGAAATACGGCAGGGAAAAGACGTTTTCATGACAAATTCAATTGTTTTAATTGACATAAGAAATTTTTAGGATAATTATATATCACACTTTAACTAACTATTGCAGTATTATTAAATTAGGGCAGTAAAGACAAAATAAATTAAATGAATATTATAACGTTTATATTTTACCAGGGGAGAGACACAATCACCTTTCGAAACCACGAAACCGCACTGTCGCGTCGCAACAACTAACCAATGGCGGCGCTCTAACGGCTCGTGTGTTTGGTATTCAATAAAAAAAAATAAGTTTATTGATTTAAATCGGTGTTCCTATTTACAATAATATTTGTCTAGTTGTCAATGAAAATGATTATTTATTCAATTTGATCAATTTTGCTCAAATTAAGATAAACTCGACCTTACTTCGTGTACTCAGACACGTTCGTATTACAATTCTGTCGGGCGCGTCAGTGTTTTAACATAAATCATAATCGTTAATTTAACCCAATGATTGCCGAACTGGGCAATATCGCCCACAAGCGGGCGATTAAAGCTGCTTGTGCTTCTGGAGCGATCAAGAGTTTAAAGTGCTTTGGGGGGCGATTTAATACGACTTTGGGCGATAAGCATACTTATGAACAATGTAGACAATTCAAAACATTTTTCATTGGAATCTACAAAAAATGCATTTTTTCCTTTGACTTTCCGAACGATAAGAATCAACGGCATTTATGGGTTTGGCCTTGGAATAGTAAACTTTTAGCCGGCACTTTCTTCGCAGGCGCTATGATTGACGTTTATTTATTTATTTTTATTTATTTATACGCCCATTGGGCTTTTACATACATAGTTCATAAAAAAATATTCTGAAGATTGTAAGTTCACAATAGTAACAGTAGTGTTTGTTGACAAATTTTTTTGTCAAACAAATGGTTGAGTATTGGAGAGTTGAGCGCAGAAATAGAAGGATTTATGCTTATATAGAGTCATTAATACCAAATATTATAGGAAGCATATAATCAAAGACACAAATCAAATTGATTATTTATGTAGAAAATGTATGGCTTTTCCGGAAACTATAGAACATATTATATCAGGATGTTCTATATTAGCGCCGTCTGAGTATACATTTAGGCACAATCAGGTTTTAAAAATAATTCACCAAAGTTTGGTATTTAAACATAACTTGATTGACTGTCATAATATAGTACCATATTATGAATACGAACCAAATTCATTTTTAGAAAATAATGACTTTAAAATTTACTATGATAAAACTATACTAACAGACAGACCAATTGGTCATAATAGACCTAATATAGTTTTACATGACAAAATTTAAAAAATAACTTATATTATTGATGATCCCAAAATTCCTGTAATATTCAAAAATCTGTTTCTGAAAAAATAAGAAAGTATACAGATTTAGGAAATGAAATTAAAAGAATTTGGCTTTCTCAGACTATAAAAATATTACCATTTGTTATTTCGGCTACTGGCATTATACCTAGCTCTCTTATTTAAAATTTAGGCATATTAGATTTGTCAAAGAATTTGTATATAAAAATGCAAAAATCAGTAATTTTAAATACATGTAGAATTACGAAAGATTTTTAAAAAATTTATATTGAGGGATCAGTAGGATTTATCGGTCAAATTAGGAATTCCACAGAGCCGAACCCTCTGATATGAAAATATCTGGAGACGGTGAATTATATTCCTATATATATATATATATATATGTTCTTTTTAGTCTATACTTGTTTGTTTATTTTGTTATTAATGTCATTACTACCCTGACGAAGAAACCATCGGTTTTGAAACATGTAGGTAATTGTGATTATATTAGTGGTTTAAACAAAGTTATTTGTTTTAATTTAATTATATTCCCATTTAATAGTTTGGTAGATTAACGTGTTGTTCTTGTATTGTTTTGTATTAATTATACTTATATAATACACTTTCATTACGTGGATTTACTAGATGATCATTTATATGGAAAAGTGTAAAAAAAAAAGGAATCAGAAGGAAGGAATATTTGGTAAGGAACATGGGTAAAATGTATTAATGTCCTTAAGTTCTTTCAACACTAAACAAGTAGTAATACATATAATCTATCCGTTTGACATATTATAACAGCAAGTAACTAGTAAATGCATACAATAATTATTTGTAGGTATAAACCTGTTGTACAAAAATAAGAATTTGCCTACTTTTAAGGTTTACAAACGTAAATTAGTTATAAAGAAATTAAAAGTATATGTACATAGTAGATAGTGACAACAGTAACATGGTATCATACGACACATAGTGTATGAGGCCTTAGAATTAGAGAGTTTACGAAATAATTATTGGCGGTATTGTTAACATAATATAGATCGTTTGAACGGTTATCGTGGCACGTTAAATCCAGGGCGTTCAGTCTGCCATTGTACATACATATTTTACATAGTTTATAAAAAATATTGTGAAGATTATATGTATACAATAGTAAAAGTAATAATTTAACCTTATTTATTTGACATATAAAAGCAAGTAAAAAGCAAGTTTAGAATGGGTTGCGATTTATGGAAGTACTTGAGACCCTTAGGACAGAGATGTTAGATGAGATTTATTTAATTGAAATTTGACTTTTCGAACGACAAGAATCAACGGCATTTATAGATTTGACCTTATTTTCGAATCAAAAACACATGCTTTTGGATTACTTCGTAGTGCTTCAACTTAATTTAAATCTTTTAAAAATAATCTGTATTTTTGATATCAGCTCAACACATAACGTATGGCTTATTTGGAGATGCTGTATGGAAGGTATTTAAATAAATTGAAGGAGAGGAGGTTCTTGAAGGATTAAGGTATTAGGTTAGGTTAGGTTAGGTTGGGGGTGGGCAGGTATCAGGGGGTCAATGTGTCCAGGAGAGAGAGAAAGAGAGGTAAGAATCCATCCCTTCCATTTTAGTGCATATTACTTTTAATGCGCAGGTACACACGCATGTAAATGAGGCTGTTAGAAGTAATCTAAGCACTAAGTTATGCGCTGTTAAATTACCCTGGCGCATTGCGGCTCTGTACCGAGGATAATTTCTAAGCTGAGTTTCAGGTAATATCTTAGCATGTCTTACATAGCCATTGTTTCATATCTGAGAGTCTACGTCAATTTCACCAAACGTATCTCAACAGAATTAGCAACACTTGGAAAACGGCGACCGGACATTATAATTTTCGTACATTATTTACCAATTTCAAACCTGAAATTGACACTAAAAATACTTATTAAGTTGTTTTGAATATGAAACGGATTTATTTAATGTGTCGATTGTTTGTACTAAACTTTTACGCTGTTATATACAGAATTGTAGGTAAGCAGATTAATTCTTAATGCATGAGAATGAAAAAGTGTTTTATACTTTGGTTATTCGGTGGTACATCATCTCAATTTCTTGATAATATTAGTGAAATAATGCTTTATAATCATTGAACTAGTAATTATTTGGGTCGTTTGCCTTCTTGATGTACTTTTTTTTACGATTATTGTCTCTTCAGAATGTTCTTAATGCTGAAAATAAACTCCTGTTTTAAATTGTCATACCTATTGTTAATTTGTCACGTGCATAATAGCACTTATCATTTTTGAAGTAAAACTTCTTGACGCACGCTTGACTTGGAGAGTAAGCTGGCGAATGCGTGACGAGAGCGTTACGAAAAGTGTAATCGGGCGAGGCGAACGAAAGTTGAGAGGGAGATATAAGTTAGTGAAGATAGAAAGAGAGAGAGTTACGTTTCGTATATTACTGTAGGGGCAAGAGAGAGAGGTGCGAGCACACATTTTCTTTCTCTCTTTCTCTCATAGCCAGTATCCTTTCGTATATCTAAGACACAGTGCAGGCCTATTGTCTGTATCACACTGTAGGAGCAAGAGAGAGCATTGCGTGCGCACAAGTTTTACTTCAGTCGTGGGGTCTAAGGTCTAAAGCACAGTAGTTTTTTTTTTCTTTTGGTACTCTTTTTATGCTCTGTAAATTGTTTAAATAATAGATAAAGTGACGTCATGTTACTTTGTCAATATTTAAGGAGTACCGTAGGAGTAATTTTAAGAACATGATCACTGATTTGGTTATTTATCGTTTTTGTGTTTAATTCGTAGAACTCCGTTTAATTAATTTATTTTTAAATTTAATTTGAAATAAATTTAATAATGTTTATTATTAAGTTCTGCAAGTGTTTTAGTTTTTTATTATTGTGATAGCTGTTTCGGCTTACAAGGCCATTTTCAAACTGTGGTGTTCCACAATTATGCGACACCAAATCATCATTTTTAAGTTTGTTATGGTAAAGCGCTCTTGAAGTAAAATAACAAACGACTGTGCTAATAAGTTAACAGATGATGAAGATATTTACAGGCAGAGGCGAGTACTGAGCATAAAATGTAACATGCTTAGTAGAAGATTTCAGCTTTGCAGTCCACGGGTGAAAAGGACGCTCTTTCTAGCCTTTTGCACTACTCTGCATACGTGCGAGCTCTGGGTTCAAAAAAAGAACCATGGAAAGGCTTCGGGTGCAATACAACAATGCATACCGCTTGCTATTCGGACTTCCCAGGCACTGCAGTGCCTCCTCAATGTTCACAGAAGGGCGAGTTCCAGGATTCAAAGCTGTAATAAGAACCAGGGTTGCAGGACTGAGGGACAGAATAAACCACTCCAGAAACATTCTCGTCATAGAATCCCGTATGACCCCAGGATCGAGCATAGAAGACCATTGGAGAAAGACACTGGCTCCCATAATCCTAGATCCGATGGATTCCTGCGTTTCCGTGTTTTGATTTTACTTTTACTTTACATTTATTTTTATATGTTTTTTTTTACTTTTTGATTTTGATTTTACTTTTACTTTACTTTTATTTTTATATCTTTTTTTTTTACGTTTCATTCTATAAAATATATATGTTTTTCAATATTATATGTACATATACTATCTATGGGATGTGTGGGATTGCACTCACCTACCCACATTCTGGAATAAAGAACTTATTACTATTATTATTATTATATTATTCAAATGTCATATTATTATGTCAAAAAGTATGCTTTAAATTTTCTCTTAAAATCCAAATGAACGTTGCCTTTGAACTCTTTAGATTTTAAATTTTTTAATCTCTAATTTATGAACCATCTAATGTAATATTTTTTTGGTTTCAAATAAACAATTTGTCCAAAGAAACGTCACTATTTCAATAGCAATACTTTTTCAAACTTCCTTCAGGCTTGTAGGTACCATAATATTGAAAATATGCGAACATAAAACTCCAAATAAATGCGACGATTTTAAATTTGAAAAAATAATCTTTACGTAACCATTAAAACAACCACCATCTATGAAATGGAAACGGAATACAAACAAATTAACAGACAGACCAAATGCAAAAGGGTCGAGTTAAAACACTATGCTCAGTCAAATATAACACAACAAGAAAGGTCTTAGATAAGCTGGACTTAGGGTGTTTCTCACCATCCTACCAATAGCTTATCTACACTAATAACGAATATTATTAAAAACTAGCTGACCCCGCAAACTTCGTATCGCCTCAGAATCAATAAATGTTGTGTTTAATTTATTAGCCGAAATAAATTAAGTTTTTATTAAGTTAAAATAAATAGGTACTCTAAGTTCAAAAAATGAAATTGAGTTGTTGACTAAGCACGAAATGTTCGGCACACTACACCATTGACAGTTCGAATTGATTCAAATTATGTCGACCAACGCACATTATTTGAAAAGCCGTTCCATACAAAATATATAAAAATAATAATTTTTTCATAATTATTTTTCCCGTAATTTTTTCCGATGTTTTAATAGTTATTCTGTTAATCGGGACGGCGACAAATCCAACAAATTAAAGATCATAAAAATCGGTTCAGCCGTTCTTGAGTTATAAATGGTGTAACTAACTCGACTTTGTTTTGTTTATTAAGATAAAAATAAAATACTCGGAGTGGTTAGAAAACTCTGCCAACTTATTTAATATATAGCCACTATTCATAGGTTCGAGTACCGGATTATAAACTCCAACAATAAATAAATAAATCGTAAATCGAAAATACTCGTTATTATTGAAGATAAGCTATTGGGAGGATGGTGAGAAATCCCCTAAGTCATCAGACCCTAAATTGTTATTATTATTTTTATTCCACTGTTACCAATATTATTTTATTTCACTGTTACAATGGCCATAAAGATCAATGTATTAATTTTTAAATTGTTCAATCGCGTGAGCTTTCAAAAGCCATAAAACATCAGTTGGCAGTATTCATGTCGCCGTAGACCAATATTTACAGAAAACCATAATTTTAAATCATTTGAAAAATTGCGTTTAGATTTCCGAAATATTGGAAAACTGTTATGGTCAGAAAATTTTCATGAAATTGCCCAGTTAAAAATATATGTTTTGGATTAATTTTTTTTGCGGATGTCGTTTTTGTAATTAAATAAAGCATCTACTTTTAGGTCTGGAGATAGCGTGTTAATTACAAGCACATAAGTAAATTTAAAAAAAGTTTTTTGTTGGTTTCCACTTATATTTTATTTCTTGCCCTGACTTAACATAGCCCGACTCTAGAACCTATTTGATTCATGATCGTTCCATGTCGTTCTACGGCGTCCCAAACTTTTTCTACAATTCACTTTAATAATCTTCTCATTACACTGCTTTCTTCGTTCGCCTCCTCTACCTGCCTAAACCATCAAAGCGTCCCTTTCTTAAATGAATTGATTACGTTATTGTAGCAAGCAATCACTTTGTGGTTTGATATATTTCACCCTTCAAAAATTTGGCGTATGTTGTCAGAGGCTAAAAATATTCCCACTTTGCGATAAAATCCAAATAAATGGAATATTTGTTAACGCATCCGAAAACTAAAAACTGTTTTCGAAAGGTGATGAAATTATATTTCAAATTTTATTATTAGAAATAATCAAGTAATTTCTTAAATATAATTTTTTTTTAATCAAAACTTTAAAACCTTTTAAAAATGGCTCACTTTACGTTTTTTCTAACTAAAATTACTGATAATGAAAAAAAATAAAAACGCATACATATTTAATTATACAAATGAATTACAAAAGTTAATATCACCTCACTTTTTTGTCGTTTTATGTAAAAAAAAATCCTAAAAAATTCACAAACTTTCATAATTTTTTTTCAAATTGCGAACGGAAACTTTGGTTTCATAAAGGTGTACATTTTATTTTTTTGTGGTTAACTTTTAGATTTGAATATATAGCGTGTTGTATTCTCTTTCCAATACCGTTTAGATCATACTGCTCAGTGTGATAGTAAGGGAGACACAACGATTTCTATGAGTTCCATTGAGCTGGGACATATATGGTATCGTGTGATTAAAAGGGAATAAAAATAAAACACTTGTTTTATTTAAAACCACAAGTTTAGTTTAATACTTTGAACCTTACTCGTGGTTTTAAACAAAACATACTTTGAACTTTGACTCGTGGTTTTAAACAAAACGAAGTTTTATTTATTTTTATTAAATTAATTACAGTTACATCAGTCTTGCATTATTTCCTAATCTATACATTTTTTACACGGAATACATGGTTTCACCACACATACCCCTAAGCGATCTCATTTCTACAGCATTCAGTCTACTTTCATAATTCGTCTGCTAGTTTTACCAATTTCGCAATACTTATAAGTATGTCGCATTTTTATTACTAAACGTATAGTGCGCATGATCCTTCGGGACGCTGAGTTATTGTTAGGAAAAAAAATTGTATACGTCTTTGTATATTATAATGTCCTCTTTGCATACTCATTTGAATAAATATTCCACTAAAATAATATTTGAGGGGATGAACCGTCCGAGGTATCAACTGTCCGACGGTTGAATTGTCCCCGGATGAATTGTTGGCAGATGACTGTCCGGGAATGAACTGTCGGCGGATGAACTGTCCGGGAATGAACTGTCGGTGAATGAACTGTCCGGGAATGAACTGTCGGCGGATTAACTGTCGGGGGATGAGTTGTCGTCGGATGAAGTGTAATGGAACCAAAATGCACCCATATACAATGGATTATATTATTTTGTTTATTGTGTAAACCTTTAAAATTTTATTTTTATTTTTTCTGTAACGTACACTATTTTTTATTTTTCTTTTATCTCTTTTCTTATTTATTATATTGTAACATTATATTATAACATCCTCCTGTGCGCAATACATATTTTTTATTTATTTTACTTGTTCAATCCGTAAAAACAATTTTTTTAAATTTTCTCTGCCTATTGCACTATTTTATCTTTCTCTATTTTCTCTTTTCTAATTTTTTTATTATCCACTCGAGCGCTTTTTGCCACAATATGGCACTATTTCCAAAACCATGGATTGCTTTGTTGCCAAGATAAGGCAATTTATTTTTATTTTTATTATAGCGACTATATATAATATATTGTACATTCACAGCATAACACAATAAATATTCTCTAGATTCTTTAAAATGTTTTAAAGTTAACGATTTAATATATTTTTTTTTATAATCCTACGAATATGTGATAATAGACAAAAGATAAGTGAATTCATTGGCTATATAGAACTACAATCAGTTTGAATGTCTCCATATTCAAATTTGGGGGTATGATTTTTTCATGTGGGCAGAAAAATTTCCTTTAGCAATCCGAGAAAAAAGTTTTAAATTGCTCTGTCGCTCCAGTGGTTAAACAATAAAATCATATCCGAAAAGGGGCGGTAAGTAGAAAAATTTGCACTTTAAAGCAGTTTTTATATTCTGAAATTTTTTTTCTGGACTTATAAAGACTATATTATTTTTATAGGTACAAGTCTTGTTATTTTTTTTTTAATCTCTGCCATAATATTGTTCTATACCTTACGAGTAAATTATATTATATTCTTATTTATTCTATTTTATTGGTTTATAATGTACATAATTAATATTGTGAGCACAAACTTACTTTTTAATGTTATACATTCTTTTACTTACTATTTCAGGCGTATATTATATTGAATCAATATTCTATATAATATTCACTTGTATACTATGCATTATATTCATTTTTAAGTTGTTATGTTTGCTGTCTAAGCCTTGAAAAGTTTTATGTAATATTTTTTTCTTTTTCCGTTCTCTCTTTTCTCATATCATATTATATACCTACATGTATTCACTATTACTTATTGCATTACAATTATTTCTTTTTAGTTATTTTGTGTCTTGTCTAAACCTTTCAAAGTTTATTTATCTCTGTAATCACACACTCTTTTTCTACTCTCTTTTCTGATATTATATTATATACGTGTACGCACCTATACACCTTGTTTTATATTCCTGTTTTTTTAGTTCTTTGGTTTGTTGCCTAAACATTTAAAACTTTTTTTTTTTCATACATCTTGCACAAAATCATTTAAAATATAAAAATCATGTAAAACCCCATCAAGAAATTGATAATAAGGAAGTTGAGTCCTTTTTTTTTAATTAATTTAAATATTTTAATTTTAAATTTTTTAAATTTAAAAACACGAAATGTCATTTTTCACTTACCGCTACTGTTGTAAGTATCGTTGAAAAATGGCATTTCGTGTTTTTAATTTTAAAAAAACCCATTAAAATGCACTTTTTCGAAATTCCGGTGAATGCACTGATTAGTACTAGTTAATATCTAACTACTACAACTTTTTAATTTTATTTTTTTCCTCCATATTAAGCGTGAAACGGTTTTGTAAATATTTTACCTTATATTTCAAACAATCAAGGACCGGGTTACGTCACGAACTCTCCCGCACGGTATTATAGTCTTGCCGGCATTTTGCGGGCTTTAATAAAATTCAAACTTGTAGAATTAATTTATTTATAAAAACGAACTTTAAAAAAAATACTGGTATTTAAGTTTGCATGTCATCTACATGAACATATTTTTAAAAGTCAAAATATTTTTCACTAAACTTTACTTTTACCAAAAAAAATAAGAATAAACACGTTTACAAGATTTAAAATCAATGCGACATTTTAGGGGACCCACTTACTGATTCTTGAAGTTTATCTAACCCCTCACGAAGAAAACGTTGACTCTAACTAAACTTAACAACTTCTCGAGAAATTAACCAAACCTTAATTAATTAACTTCTACTGTGTGCTTTTTACTCCAACAATTTTGCTTCCACTGAGTAAAGGTTAGATCGGGAGATCAAAGGGCCTTTTGGATATAGGCCGTAGGGTCTGTTAAACCTTTATACTGCCTAAAAAACAGCAGATTCTCGATTATTAGATACCACGGAATTTAAAAAAAAATACTTCTTTATCACAAATCGATGATTATTAACGAAATCCAAACCTAAACATAATAAATATATTTTTTTAATAACGTAAAAGGGTCACTGAAGAGTTTATCGAGATTGCAATTTTTTGTTTTCTCTGTATTTTTATTTCTTCACCAGACTTTATGTCTGGGTTAAATTTTCCCCACAAGAAAAACTTAACCCTTTCACACACTTTTCCACAAATGATCATTTAGTAAATCCACGCTATGCAAGTGTATTATATAACTATAATTAATACAAAACAATACAAGAACAACATGTTAACCTACCAGAGTACCAACTGGGAAAATAATTCACCGACTCCAGATATTTTCATATCATAGGGGTCGGCTCGGTGGAACTCCTAATTGGACCGATAAATCCTACTGATCCCTCAATATAAATATTTTTTAAAAATTTCGTTATCCTACACGGAGAAAAATTTTATTCGAAAAAACGATCATTTTAATAGTGAGAACGGTTAAAAACGGGACTGACGTGATTTAAAATGACTGATTTTTGCATTTTTATATATAAATTCGGTGACAAATTTAATACGCCTAAATTTTTAATGAGAGAACTAGGTATTAATTGTTATTATTTTTGGTATTTTTGTGTACGCAATCGCATTTTTAATTAAAAGGAAGGAATTAGATCATCTTGGAAGTACATGACATCGTTTTGTACGCATTCATTTTATTATGACGATAATAAACTTGAAGTATCGCGGTGGAAGAATAAAACTATATTGTGGTTGTGTAGTGTGATCCTTTCACAGAAATACAGTGGTAAGTAATTGGTTATCCATTTTCCTTGCATACCTTGTTTTTCCTAGACATATTATCACCCAATTCAAGCAAACGCAATTTTTTCTCATTTCGTTTTTAGTATTTACAGTCCATTCATTACAAGGCCATCTAAAGTTATATATTTAGGCAGTGTCTTGGATGAATAATTCCATTTTTATTTTAAGGTACGACATCTATCAACTTTTCTACAAGTCCGGGAAGCTTATGTTGCATTCAATGCATAAATATTTCAATTTGAGGTTTTCCTTTTAGAATTTGAAGATATTCCAAAGATAAATAAAAGAAAAAGTCTTTATGAGTTTTATATACTTATCCATGTCATTTGAATTAACTGATCCCCTCCTATACCACATTCTGAGTAAACATCTTCAATATCTAAATTCTTCCTTTATAAATAAACCATTTAAACGGCATTCTTATGAATTAGGCGTCAAAAATACTTATGTGGAGTAGCAATCTTCAGTACATAATGGTAGGTTCAGACTGGACGACGTACGTACGCATCGCTACTCAAACAATGCTTAGCAACCCATACATTTTCTATGAAAATGGCCACAGACATCGCACGTCGCGATGCGTGTGGCCAATGTGATTCTAAAACATAAATTTTCATTGAAAATCTATGGTTGATAAGCAGTCCAGATATTGTTAGGCGTAGCGATGGGCACGTACGTCGACCCAGTCTGAATCTACCATAAAAGTTTTCTTTCAATTCTTTATCGATTATTCAAAATAATGAACTTCTTGGAAGTAACAATTCTGCGCTACCTCTAAAGGATACTTTTTTTTTAATATTTGGTTTAACCACGAAATAAATTTAACCGGGATTTTATACCATGTCTCAGTATACTGACTATCTACTGTATTCCACCCTCGCAAAGACTCTAAACTCATCCCACTTTATCCCTTTCTTTATCGAATGTTTGTATGTTAGACCTTTTTTCTTCCGTAAGTTCGGCAGGTTTTTTTGCTTATCGGGATTTTTTGGATCCATTCAAAGTGAGTACCTACTAAGTAACTACTTACAATAAATCATGGATTTCAGAACATATTATTTATGAGAAGGCCATATTTATTCCACCAGAGTGATTCTTGACGTATACTAGTATATGTGACATTTTAAATGTCTCCGATTGCTTTTGGGATAGAAAAAGGCAATTATCTCCTGATACGAAATTTTTTAAATATTTGTAGCTCTCACGTTTGTTATTTTGGTCTTAAATCGAAGCTTTTAAAATGCTTTATCTATTGTGACCATGTAATATGTTGCAAATCCTAACATCGTAGACTATTTCAGCACGATGTTAAAAATACATTTTTTTAAATAAAAAAAAAATTATGTTAAGTCCTTTTTCCATAGATTATCCATTATCAAGTATACCACAGACAACATACAGAAATCCAAAATATTCTATGTTGACTCGAATAAGTACCTCTCACAGCAGTTTCAAAGTAACAAACACGTAGGATCCGTGCTGTTATAAACTTTACGATTTTTTAATATTTTTTTTATAAATTCTAAAATTTGAGATAAACGGCAACATATAGGTTAATTCGAAGGTATGATTTTTTTTAATGTTAACAAAAAATGATCAATTGGAAATCTCCAGCGATCGAGGCCAATTTATTTATTTCACGTAGTGGTTAAAGTTTTTTTAATATTTTTTTATAGTGACCTCACAAGAGTCCCAACTGTTCCCGTCTGGAGCCAGTGAGACTATGGCATCCCCAATTGGGGTATATTATGAAGCTGAAGATTAGTGGAGAAGGAAAGGAGACGAGGAATAGGAAGGTGTGGAAGTACCTGGCTATTCAGATATAGTCACTAAACACGGCTAAAGACATTTCAAGCAACGTTTCAATTCTGAATGGTGGTCTTACACCAGGGCGATACTAAGAGTATCTTCCACTCATCACGTCTTTTTAACAGGAAATATTTAAGAATCTATTCAGATCTTGCCACCGAACACGACTAAAGGCATTGCAAGCAACGTATCGATTGTGGATGACGGTCTTACATCGGCGAAACTTATAATTATAAAGAAAATAATTCCCTCAGGATCTATATCATCTTTGGGAATGCTGTGTGAAGGGTCTTTTTAAGATAAGGGAAAATGGGAATTCTAGGAAAGAAAGTGGTATGTGGAATTGATATAAATCTAGAGGGCCTTATTTAAATCCCCTAGATGAAAGAATTTATTATTTATTCCCTGGCATGTTAGCGTAAGTTAAACGAAGCAGAAATTTTGATGAAATCACAAGCAGTTGGTTGTTTAAGTGGAAACATTTGTTACCCTTTGTAATATTTGAAATCCTTTGTAAATAATTTACTTACATAACATAATCATATTATATTACGTGGGTAATATTATATTCTGATAAAGCAGTCAGCGGCAAATATAATGCAATATACACTTTATAATATATAAATTAGCTATTTAAGAATGAACAATACTTGAAAAGACCAACGTTAAAAAAAATATAATGCAGAATTAAAATGATTGAAAAAAATATATAATTGAGCATAATTTCTGTAGGTCTCAAAATCTGCGTTGGATTGGTTGCACGGACTGAAGTTCTTACGAACAAATTAACAGTGTTTCAATGTTTATTAGCGGGAAAATGTAAGAATAATTTTTTGGTATACGCATTATTATATTAAATTACGTATATCAACAAATTATTCTTACATGTTCCCGCCAATAAACATTGAAACACTGTCAATTTGTTCGTAAGAACTTCAGGGATCGGTTCTGTCTCCGACTTTGTTTTTGTTGCACATCAATGAACTTTTGACATGTGCACCAATTCATTGCTACGCGGATGACAGTACAGTCCATGATAGCTTTTTGTTTGACAAGCCCCCAAAGGGTGCACAAATTCCAACGGCTCGAAGGGCTTTGAAGCAAATAATGGACGGTTACCTCGAGAGTGTTTTCTCTTGGGGTAAGAATAATCATGTCTGATTACGTCTAAAAGGGATCGAAATGACAATCTAGTCTCCTTCAACGGTAGCATTCTTCCAAACAGGTCCTCCATTGATATGCTTGGTGTAACTCTAAGTGACCAGCTCAGGTACGGGGGCTCCATCGAGGCCAGAGTTAAGTTGGCCTCTCAGAAACTGGGCGTACTGTACAGGGCCCGCAGATACTTTAATAGTACACAACTGCTAACCCTGTACAAATCGCAAGTGCGCCCCACGGTTGAATTTGGCAGCCATCTCTGGTCTGGCGCCCCGATGTACCTGAAAAGCACCCTCGACTCTGTGCAGAAACGGGCGGTCCGCTTGATAGATTATCCTGTCTTAACAAACGGATTGCAATCTTTAGAGCACAGGCGTCGGGTGGGAATGCTATCCTTGTTCTACCGGTATTTCAATGGAAGATGCTCCGAGGAGCTAGCGTCATTGATCCCCTCGGCACCGGTGCATAGTCGGGAAACACGCCAAACGCGAGCCCAACATATGTACACAGTTGACATTTGTCACATGAGAACGGGACGCTTCTACGACTCGTTCTTGTGTTCAACAGCTCGGCTGTGGAACGATTTGCCGGCCTCTGTGTTTCCTCCTTCCTATAACATGGGTCTCTTCAAGATCCACGTTCACTCCTTCCTCTCCTCAAAAAGACCCTCCTCACAGCATCTTCAAAGATGACATAGGCCCTGAGGGAAATTATTTTCCTCAGGGCCTACTGTGTGGAGTTAATGTAAAAAAAAAAAAAAAAAGTCCGGTTTTTAACCGTTATTACGAATAAAATGATCGTATTTTAGAATAACATTTTTCTCCGTACATAATCCCACCAACTGCGGGAAAGTTAGGTTAAGGGAGATCCTTTGATCTCTCCAGCAGGACCCTCACGACCTGACACCGCATTGAGAGGGAAGACGTTCATACGTCCGCCACTTCTAGACTAGAAAGAAAAAATACATTGATGTCAAAAGTTCTCAAGTGCACAAAGTACCTAACGAGTTTTCATACCTAAACTTAAAGCAAATACGATTTTTTTCTCACCCTCTATTCTTTCACTTAAATTTACGCTAAAAACGACTTCAATATAACGTTCTTTCTGCCGAAAAAGTTATCAATCAATTTCAAAATTTATAACGCGTGACTTGTCAATAGTTTCCTGTGTTGTTTGCATCACCATACAATATAACGATTCAATCAGGACCAATAATATCTACAGAATTTCGTTTTATAACCTTCGCGTGAGGAACGAGCATTTAGGTACTTTTAAGAGCTTCCGTAAGGAAGGCTTTTTCTAGATATCTACAACCGGAAGTAAGGGGAAAGGGCTGCCACGGATAACCCTATGCGCCAACTGATAAATTTGTATTTTCAACGGAAAAATAAATAGCCATTCATGCGTGAGACAAGGTCAAAAATGGTACAAAAAGCTTGATTGATCCCTATTTCGCAGTTGACCTCCGAAAGTTCGACGCATTTTTTGAGTGGTCGGTTTTTTAGTCAATACTAAGAACAGGTTGTTTCACAGAATTTGAACAATTTATCCAATTCGGTGTTAATTCGGGTCCAGTTATTATTTCAGTTCTCTGAAGCATCTGACCAATAACAAAACATGAAAAGAACATTCACAGAACTTGAAAATTGACAAAAGGTTTAAATTGTGTGAAACAATCTGTCCTTTGATTTAATACGCTTGATTTTTAATCTGTTTTTAAAATATCTATTTTAAGGTTTTGTTTAAAATACTTACATTTGCTTCATATTTTGAACATGTAGAAATCCTAAATATTCATGAACTTTCTGTTACCATTACGAATCTATTTTTTTCTTTGTTATTATTTTTATATTTATCTTGAAATGTTAAAACTGTAGGTATATTTTATCTCATGTATTAAGAGTCTGTCCTCAACAGTACCGATTAAATAAACACTAAAATAAATTTAGTTAAATTAAGAGTGACATCTACACAATTGCAGACGAAGCACCAAGGGGTAGCAGAAACCGACCCTCTCTAGTATTCCGAAGCTTCAAACCATTTTCCTTAACTTCACTGCAAATTTTCAAAGCTGAGGGTAAAAACCAGAAAGCCTGGATTCAAACCATTTCAGATAGTTTAAACATGCACCGAAGTTTCAATCCTTTTCAGGAAAAACTTCCATCAAGGGAAATATCTTGTGTGAATCTCTCATCTTATTGAATAAGTTTTTAGTTTTTCACCAAAGGAGGATTCTAAAACACGATTTCACAAGTCTTAAATATACATAATAAACATCATATATGTTGCGCTAACATTGCTGAAACTCGTGGGATCTATTTGTGTTTTAACAAAATAATTAGAATCGGAACAAAGTTAAAAGCGACGCCTTAAAAAAAATTCAAAAATATATATATATATTTTTCGGGGATTTTGAAGGAAAAATGTTTGAAAAAGAATTATTGTTATTTTCTATAGAAAAACATTACTGTGTCCTCTTTCTCTTCCCCTCCAGCGTACCACATAAAAAAGTAAAAAAAATACACGTCTAAATTATTATTACAGCTGTTAAACAATTAAATTAAAAATTAAATAAATTAAAAAAATAACTTTAAAAAAAATTTCAATTGCCAGTTTATCCGAAGACGCTTAGTTAAATTAAAAACATTTAAAAATAAATAAATAAGTTTTAATTAGTAAAAATCATCATTTATCGATTTACAATACAAGATTTATTTTTTTAACATTCTTAACATTTGGGAAGATAATTTGTATTAAGGGTATAATTATGATTTCAGGTATTTTGATGAGTTCTGTATGATATCTTTATCGAGTCATGGCGACGACTGCGGCTTAGTTTTTGAAAAGAAGACGTACAAGCCACAATATTCCATTTTACAATCGTTAATTGAACATTTTGAACAATTTTTAAAAACTATTGACATTATTTCAATAATATGAAAAACAAATTTGAAGTTTTTTATGCAGAATTCTCATTTTGAACAATTTTGAGATAATTGCTATAATATAGTCAGTTATACAAATTCTTTGTTTGAACCACACTTTACCTTGTTCTGGAATATAGGGGGTTTCTCACTATCCTCCCAATAGCTTATCTACACTAATTTTCGATTTATGATTTACGTTTTTTTTTTTTTTTTTTTTTTTTTTTTTTTATTTACATTTGATACATTTAAAGCCAAAATAACAAATAATATTACATAATAAGAGAATATATTTAAAATGAATACAAGTGTTATTACGTTGTTTTAGGTCGATATTAGTTCCTAGCTAGGCAGATTGCCTGTTCTAAGGAACCAAAGTGTGTAAAGTGCCAAATGCAATTTAAATTATTATTATTTTTTTTTAATTAATACCTATGTACTAAGTTTTTACTAAATGTGCCATTCATAGGTAACCATGTATCGTTTTAAGTCACATTATATAATAGTTTTTCAGACTCTTCCCTACCCAAGCCAATCAACCATTTAGTTATTATTGAACCAATGCAGGACATTTTGCAATTTTTAATATTTAAGTCTGGGGGGATTTTATTGTATAATTTCGGTCCCAGATACGCATACGTCTTTTGATACTTTGCCGTATTGCTCCCTGGGACGAAGAGATCCTTTCTGTTGTGACTTCTTGTATTGTATTTGTGATCAATTTTATTAAAATTTTCTATATTTTTATGTACATGGATAATAATCTTTTTTATGAAGTTTTGACGAACATCAAGAATGTTAAATTTTTTGTAGAGTTTGTCGCTTGAGAACCTGTAGGGTTTACGCATAATGACTCTAATTATGGATTTCTGGGCCTTTACAAGCGGATCTAAAATCGTTCTTCCTGACGCTCCCCAGCCAATACAACCATATGTTAAGATGGGGTTGCACAGTCCGAAATATATTTTTCTTAGGTCTTTTTGTTTAATTATGTTTCGCAATGCAAAGAAAATGTATATCAATTTTCTTACCCTACTTGAAAGATTGTCGATGTGATATTTCCACTTAAGATGATTGTCTATGATAACACCTAGATATTTGATGTTGTTCACACATTCCAAAGCTTCACAGTTGCAGAATAAGTCCATATTATAGGAAATACAATTAGTCTTATGAGTTTTTATTGTGTACAATGTACTAGGTCGTCCCTTTATGGTTGAGCTGAATCTTATGTATTTAGTTTTTGCTATATTTAGTGTTAGTAGATTTTTGTCAAGCCACTGTTTTATCGCATTGATTCCACTTTATTATTTATTTATTAAGTTTGAGTTTATAATCCGGTACTCGAACCTATGATTAGTGGCTATATATTGGATAAGTTGGCCGAGTTTTCTAACCACTGCGAGTATTTTATTTTTATTTTTAATAATATTCGTCGTAGTACGAAAAAGCTATCGGGAGGATGGTGAGAAATCCCCTAAATGTATTAAAGTTTTGCAAATAACTTGTTTATAGTAATTTAGTTCACTATATTATTACTTATCATTTTAAAACACGCCTAAACCTGTAGGTAGAACCATATACACCCATCTAGGTCATAAAAATTTAATTCATAAGGTTCTAACTCCTTCTTCGTGTGCCCTACCAGGCCCCCTAGCACACTCGATCGATAACGATTGATAGAATAACTTTCGGTAACTTCTCATCGTTCCCTAGCATGACTGCAGATCGTCAACGAATAAGTGACAGTTCACAATGACTAAGTGTACTTAATATATTCGACATCAACTGTTGTTTGTACGTTAACGATCTGCAGTTGTCCTAGGGAATGATGAGAAGTTACCGAAAGTTATCCTTTCAATCCTTATCGATTGAGTTTGCTAGAGGGCCAGCCCCTCAACGTTGGCGATCACTCTGGTAAATATATATTTATATTGCGCTGCCCGGAATAGCTCCTCCACACATCTAATACCGATCCACTATCGTACATTTCGCAGCCAAGGTATTTGTCCCCTACCAGGCCCTCGGCGACCCTCTATCTTGCCGTTTAATATTAATTGGAGTAAGTGATATTTCTCCCCTCGAAGTATGTGACCCAGATATGAAATTTTCCTGACTTTTTTTACTTGAGGTTGTTATGATACAGAATAAGATTCTAACTACATTTCCACCATTCCAAGATAGGGCAACGTTCTAATTAAATATTGTACTTTAAATTACGTTAAACGATTTTTATTTTCGCAAGATTTAATCATAAAATATTATATATATATGTTATAAAAATTCATTATTGCAATCTTTGACACATGAGAAAATGGTAAGGCGAAGTTGAAACCTTTTCCAACTAAAGTGATTAACTACACTGCGGCTTAACAAACGGCTCAAAAACGATCAACTCTCAGATACAAACACATTGGCAATTCCATAAGTTTCAAAGTAAAGTTAGAACCTTGTAAAATAATTTTTTTTTAAATGTTTAAAAATTTAATTTTAAAACTTTGTCCTACGAAAAAAATCTACGAAAATACAACACAGATGAAAATTATTTTGAGCGAAAGAAATGGTTTTACATTTAAAGGTAATTTTTGAAAATTTTTTTTACTTAGAACCTTGTCCATCTAAGGTGGATTATTTTTCGCTGTGAAATTCCATTTGCGCCATGAATTTACAATTTTATTTACAACAAATTAAAAATACATCACACAAAATCTATACCTTCATCTGATTTGAGAAAGACGGAAAAATGTTCAACATTTTTTTATTTCAAAATGCTTACATTCCATATTTTATCGAGTTGGTATTATTTTTTGAAGAAATCTTTTCAGAACTTTTTTCTAAAGGAAAATGAAAATCTTTAGAAATAAAGTAGAACAAAATCCTCACATTTTTCCAAATTCAAGACATTCAATCGTGGCTTCATTATCGAATACACAATAGACGTAAAATCACTGAAGAGATTAAACTATAGAAGTGTATACAGGGCGGATCTGTGTGCCCAGAGTAGGCTTGATTTTTCCTTAATTCTGGTGAAATTCATCAAACATTTTAAAAACTCAATTTAACAGATTTAAATTCATCTGCCGTTCTGGAGGGTTAGCTACGTCGATCGATTTAACCCTATGTCAATGCGATATTGACTAAATCCGTCATCTATAGTCAGTTTGCGTTATTTGCGAGCACGGTCAACAAATTCGGCAGACAAAAGCCACTAATTTTAGCGCTGCCTCCTGTCGATTAGCTGTCCATGTAAACAACTTTTTGAATAATATCGTTTGTTCTGCAAAGTAACTGGCTGGTTAATGAAACCAAATGAACTAACAAAGTTCTTAGAATTGAAAAAAATTGTATACGCGATCCATAGACTTGATTAATTCATCTAAGGCGCAATCAATTTTTTTCCGTTTGTTCTTGGAGAAAAAATAGTATTTAAAGATAACATAAAAATAGTATAGAGAGACCGGTCAGTTGCCGAGCTGTGTGTTTAATTCTTGGGCTGGCTAAGTCAACAACACAAACATATTCCGTTTACTATAATGGTAGCAAGAGTTTTCTCTCTTTTTCAAACTAAAAAAAATAATTGTCAATTTGTTAGTTTTTCAAAATTTTTGTATCGGTTTGACCTTTAGGAATGTAAATCCAAGGGAAGATCCGCCAGTATTTCCAGCTTATAATGATTTTTCATTTATACTCTGTCAATATCGGTTCGACTGTGAAAAGGGCAACCGTGCTCGGGATATCGACATAAAGTCGTCGGAACTTACGCCTAAGTTATAATTTTCAATTGTGCTACATCCCTTGGGCCTAGAGGCGAAATGCATTGTGTTGAATGGAGATATCACTTTTTTTTATCAATTTGGTATACATCATATTTCCAGGCAATATCTGTTCAGTGCACAGAATGGTTTCTGCCAGCGTTTCTCAATCGGGTTCTAAATGAACCAAAGAGTAAAAAAAAAAAAATGAGTATAATCTTTACGCGCGGTTGAACTAAAACTTATTTGACTGTTGTGACATGTATTACTAAAACGGTACAATTACTGCCATCTGCGTTTGTTTTTATTTTTAAAGGGTTCTCGCCTTCATAGTTTTCATAGAGCGAATTAATAGTTTTTATTGCATTTCTCATTACAAGCGACTAAACTCAACAGCCGGTGTGTAGCTGTGTATTATTCATCAGTAGACATAAAAACAAACACTTACTGCCGTCTAATTGTACCCATATCCGAACGTCATTTCTGCTTGAAAACGTTATTTCCGTACGAAATATTTATGAATTACTATAGCGTTCAGGTACTGGATTGGGATAATGTCTTCAATCTTATCCTCAGTACAACACACTGAGTATATGTAATTAATACAATAGAGGTTCGTTATACGACTTCGTCGTTTATTGAATACAAATGGTTATAAAGTAAACGTCCAGCCTATCTGGCGGTAAGATTATTAATGGAAGCGCAGAGCAGCGCTCGCTAACGCGCTGCCTTGAAATGACCCACTTCGGGTCGCAACTCCGTCAACGTTCGGGACGTTGCTCGGCGGTAGAGCCCGCCCATATATCATAGAGTAAGAGGCAGTGTTGCAAACACCACAATTACTCGTCATATCGCGCCTAAAAAAGTTTTACTTGCAAATTTTGGAATGATCGACCTATATGTATTAAATTTAAATAAAGCTAGAGACGCGATGAATGACTTAATAAAAACTATGTCCCTGAATTTCAGATGCATTTAAAGCTCGCTATGTGCGATATTTACGTTTGTCAAGTTGCTCTCTGGTAGAAATTTTGATAATGAAAAGGGATATTTCACCATCGCCTTGATAGCTTGTCCATACACGGAGAAAAATATTATTCTTAAATACTATCATTTTATTCGTAAAAACGGCGAAAAACGGGACTGAATTTCTTACGAACAAATTAACAGTGTTTCAATGTTTATTGGTGGGAACATGTAAGAATAATTTTTGGTATACATAATTTCGTACGTACACCAACAAATTATTCTTACATTTTCCTGACAATGAACATTGAAACACTGTTAATTTGTTCGTAAGAAGTCCCGTTTTTAACCGTTTTTACGAATAAAATGATCGTATTTTAGAATAACATTTTTCTCCGTGTAGGATAATTTATGTTTGCTAAACTCGGTTTGTTTATCCGATATACATATAGCAACTATTTATAGGTTCGAGTACCGGTAAATAAATAAATCGTAAATCAAAAATACACCTTTTTCCTTTTGGATAACTATCAAGATGTTGGTGAAATACTAACTGTAACTGACCATTACTAAAAATTACTGAAATACCTGCTCTATCTTGTTTTAATCATATTTCTTTATTTTTTTAAAAATATATTTTAACTGTAGGAATACCAAAGCCTTCAATGGACTAAATAGAGTTTGGCGCAAGTACCGGAGATGAGGCTTTAATACCAAGGGGCAATGATTTTCTTTCACACGCCACTGCACACAGAGCGATGTGTGATAAGAGCTGAGTACTTAGTATGCACGTGTGTACGTTGTGAGAAAGGTACGAGAAGGTGGTTGGTTGGTAGAATGTCGGGGGACCTAATGATGCGCGCCCCTGACAGCTGACAGGTGACAGCTCTTGTGTTTGACTTTCCCTGGCTGCTACGACCTGCGACCTGCGACCCGCTGATGGGAATTAGCTCTAATGGAAGTTGTTACATCGTGGGATGGACATTTGTGGTAACCTCCTTCCTTGAATTGTCACATAATGTGTAGATACAGCATTGCGATGAAGTACCACCATCTTCATTCTGTTTTTTTAAGTAAAATTTAAAAAGGCGAATGCGTGACGAGAGCGATACGAAAAGTGTAGTCGGGTGAGGCGAACGGGCTGTATCACTCTGTAGGAGCAACAGAGAGCACTGCGCGCGCACATTTTCTTTCTCTTTTCCTCTCGTAGCCAGTGCGTGAAGATTATTCGTTATTTCATTTCGTGCTTGAACGATTTTATAAATACTGTAGGAGCAAGAGAGAGAAGTGCGCGCGGAAATTTTCTTTCTCTCTAGAAGTTTTACTTCAGCCGTGTGGTCTAAAGCAAACTCGTATTTTTTATCTTTTTTTTCTTCCTTCTTCCTTTCACGAATTTGGTTGCCATAGTAATACTTTCCTGAATTAAAAATAAAATATGAAAAAGTCAATTAATGAATGTTATACCTACACTGTTTACAACACAAACTTACAATCAAATTAAAAAGATAAACAACACCGTACATACCACTGGTAATGTTTGTAAGGAGGTTTTACAAAATTTGTAGATGTCTGATCCAAGAATTGGTGTATAAATTATCTTTAAAAGAATTTTTGTTCTCTTAATGGCCACTTTTACTTTAAAAAAATCAAAGTAATTTTCTTTGGCCAAAGTAATTCGCCCTTTGAAGGTTATACCACCATTTGATATCGTATAAAAACAAAGGAATTGTTTATTTTTGTGATTGTTTTCTGTTTGCCAGATAATGTACCTTATTATTCATATATATTTCATGATAATATCGTTACAAGTTTTCCCAGAATAGCTATTTTTAACAAAAAAATGTGAAAATATTTCCCATTCGACAAAAAAATGAAAATAAAATATATTCATACGAAAATGATCAATTTTTTTTATTTCTCTACAAACCTAAATAGACACCCTAAATGAAAAAAACCAATTCAAACGTCTTTTCGAAGAAGTAATGACATAAATACTTGTTTGAAAATGAAATGACAGTTGAAAACCGTTTGTAAAAGTGACGCCAAGTTGACCATAGATATTTATTATAAATTATTCAGATGTGTAAATCAAGTTCGGGACATCGATGTAGTTTGATACGCTTGACTGATGATTATGATGTTGTGTTAGAACCTCGGTTTAATAAAATAATTAATGGTGTACCATAATTCATGCGGCTAATGCGTGAAGGTTTTTCCGATAAGGTTACGCGTTAGTTGACACGTTGTAATTAGCTAATGGGTAAACTTACCCTTGCTAGATTATAAAAATTCTACGTGGATGTACAAAAAACCCTATATATCAAAAGACTGGATGGCAAAATTATAACCACGTTAATTTACAGTTTTTGATTAATGGTTCGTGTTAAAGTTCCTCGTTTGCTACATTTAATAAATACTATTTTTGTATTTTATATGCAGTCAAGTAAAATACCGATCCAACATCACACGCTATTTCCCCGATGAGTTTGAAACAGTGGGTGTACTTCTACACAGCTTCGGTTTAGAACAAACTCCTTACTTTAATCACATTTTAATTGTCTTCTTACGGACTTCCCGCATCCTTGTGTACGTGGATTGCCGACTTTTTCGATTCAGACGGTTGCTAATGGTTTCACCTTTTCCTCGCACTTGATAAATGATGGCGTCCCACAGGGATCGGTTCTGTCTCCGAATTTGTTTTTGTTGCAAATCAATGACATTTTAACATGTGCACCAATTCACTGTTGTACAGACCATGATAACTTTTTTGTTTGACAAGCCCCCAAAGGTGCACAAATTCCAACGGCTCGGAGGGCTTTGAAACAAAGAATGGGCGGTTTCTTCGAGAGTGTTTTCCCTTGGGGTAAGAATAATCTCGTCGAATTGAATGTTTCAAAGACCCAATCATGTCTGAGTATGTCTAAAAGGGATCGAAATGACAATCAAGTCTCCTTCAACGGTAGCATTCTTCCAAACAGGCCCTCAATTGGTATGCTCGGTGTAACTCTAAGTGACCAGCTGGTACGGGGGCTCCATCGAGGCCAGAGTTAAGTTGGCCTCTCAGAAACTGGGCGTACTGTGAAAAAAGCATATGTCATATATGTTTTAAGTAATATATGTACTTTGTTTCTATTAGGTCCATTGTAAGAATAATCCTGCTCCAAAGTATCCCCCTTTTTTAAAATCAATTGTTTAATCAAAAATTCCATATCATCATAAATATAATAAAGATTGTAATTAATAATAGACTTGACAACAATAAAATTAGGTGCTAATAATTCACATTACTTGTAAGGTATTTCCCAAACAATTCTGAAGTATGTAAGCTACCAACCCTATGTAATTAGCCTACTGGGAATAACCAAAAAAATAATTAGATAGTTGGGACGCTCTAGACCACTTAACAACAAATGTAATAAAATCCATAATTGAATAAAATCCCTGTAGAGCACCCCCCCTCCCCCTCCTTCTCCCCTCCCTAATATGTTTTGTATAAAATCCCTAGGTTAAGAATATTTTTTACCAGTCTGAAGATGGCTTTGACAAGCTGAAACCGGTTACAGTCAATAAATTAAAAATGGAAAAGTTTTAAATTTGTTTTATTATACTATTATAATGGAATTCCACCACGAATTATCAGTTTCAAAAATAGAAATATTAAAAAATCTGCTTTGGTACTTGGAGATAATCAGGACAGCTATCAGAACAGAGTGTGTACCTACTTATAACTCGTTTTCCAAATAACATTTGAAAAAATAGGATTTCAATATATCGTTTCGAGATTTGTTAGAGGAATATACCTGTCTTAATTTCGTCTTCACAAACTTTGACATGTTAGTAAGGTGAATTTAGAATCCTATCCAACTAAAGTAGCGAACATTAATACTGCATTTTCGTTGTTTGTTTTTGGGTTGTTATGCCGTTTTGTGCTACCTCCTTCTTTAGCCGACGTTTCGGACAGCGTTGCAGTGTCCATCATCAGGGCAGATCCGGTAGATCCGACGACGAATACTGCGCTTCGTAAAAACGATCAACTGTCAGATACAAACAAAATTGCAATTGAAAAAAGTGCAAAGTGACGTTAAAACCATGTAAAATAAATGGAAGCTTTAAGATGATAGACTTCGCTTTTCGGCCCATACAAAAAGGACGCCCGGGAAAAAACACTTTTCTACATCGAAAATTGCATAAAATCAATATATTTTTTTATACTGCCTTCTAGAGGGTGAAAACTATGTCGGTATGTTTTCGAATTTTCGATGCGTTTCGTATTAACGTAAACATCCACTGTCAAACATGTACGATTTATCAAAAAATATTATTTAAGGAAAAAGTGCTGCTAACTCAACTCTCATAAAGAATTATAAAATTATAAAAAGCTACCGACGTAAATTTCAATTTCGTGAAAGTTTCGGTGTAGAAAAGTGTATTCTCCATAAACCCCTTTTCGAGCGATTTCTGTAGGTAAATTTGAGCGTTGTCTCATTCGCACATTGCGCACTCCCATGTATTGTAAGTGTACGTGAGCTTATTGTGAGCGGGACAGAATGACAGACGCGGGTGTTCCGCGTGTGGTTCAAACTCTAGCCTCTTAAGAACTTGATGTTGAAGCTTCGTCAGACAAGTACCTACAGAAATGCAACACAGATGGCTCTGAAAATTATTTCCGTTATAGAAATGACCAAAATAATTGGTTTTGCAATCAAACCACATTTTAAAATAAAATGTAAGTTAGAACCTTTTACGACTGAGGTAAAGAAGAATCTTTCTGAAACTCGTCTGAAATTCCCGCTTGATTGATCAAACCAGACAAAAGTTTAAAATCTGCATTATCCCAGGCTGGCTTAAAGTTTAGGGAAACTTAAAAAGTGATTATCTCTAGAACCTTGTAGAGTTTGGCAGAATAAAAGGTTTTTGCCGATTGGCCCAAGATGTATGTACTTTGAATAAACAAGTATTCTTCTAAGATAAAACAAACAAACAAACAAAAAAGTGGTAAACGTTCTCGTTTTTTATCCACTTTGAGGAATATCTTCTGTAACCTTGCAACGTTACTCTTTATTTTAAAGGTTTGATCCTACACTAGCCATTAAAACTACATTTTAAATCTCTATAAATTGAAAATGTAGCTCTGCATACTCAAAATAAATAGACGTTTTAATCGATTTAACACATAAGTGCAATTTTATATTATTTATTTTTTGATCATATTTTAATATTTTAATTAATGAAGACAATATTAGCGAAATTCAATCTGAAACCGAAAAATATCGGGTTAAATCTGGTCACACATTAGCTCAGTGGTCAGAGCAGCAGCCCAGAAAGCCAAAGGTCCTGGGTTCGAGTCCCAGATGTGACCCGATCTTTTTCTAATTTTTCTGTTTCAGATTTTTGATTGAGTGTTGCTAATATTGTCTTCATTAAATAAAATATTATAATTTGAGGTTTTACCTATTAAGTTAAAAATAAATATATATTAAATTAAACAAATAACTTTGTATCAACCAGTATAATATAATCACAATTACCTTCATGTTTTAAAACCGTTGGTTTCTTCGTCAGGGTAGTAATGACATAATAATTATTATTATTGTTAAAGAAGAAGAAACTGACCAAGAAACCATCGGTGATTTTTCGAAGTTTGAAAAAATAAATATATATATATATATATTCATCCTAGAATTTGCGACATCTATTGACTTTTCATTGCAGAAAAGTCAATAGATGTCGCATATTAAATAAAATTGATAAATTTATCCGGACTATCTGGATGGAATTTATTTCGAATTGAACCTTGAAATCATATGCATATACATGTACATACATATAAAGATAGCAGCCAATAAAAAAACTGCTTTAAGAAAATGAAGATAATGTTGGTAGTTCCCATCCCAGTCACTCTTCCTTGCACTGTCCCAACTCATTGCCTAGGTAGGCTTTTGAGGCCGGCTCTTCTCGTTCTCAGGTTGTAGCTTCTTCGGTTCTGGGTATCACTTTCATCCAGGCCGTTTCTATGTAGAATTTTGAAGCATTGAGTCATCCACGAGTTATTTGGTCTTCCTCTGGATGACTGTTGATGAAGCTCCATTGACATTGCCTGCTTCACTGTGTGGTCTATTGGTCTCCGTTGTTCCCAGTCGAAGTATGATATAGTTAAATATGACAGAATCGGATAGGAATACATTAGCTCAGTGGTCAGAGCAGCAGTCCGTTAAGCCGGAGATTCTGGGTTCGAGCCCCAGATGTTACCCGATCTTTTGCAGATTTTTCTGATTCAGATTTTTAATTGAAACAGAAAAAAGATACGGATACATCTGGGACTCGAACCCAGGACCTTCGGTTTTCCGGGCTGGCGCTCTACCAATTGCGCCAATATTCCCTTTCCAATTTGGTCATATTTAACTGTATCATCATACTTCTTCTGTGAACTACCAATATTATCTTCATTTTCTTAATACATATTTTTATTGGCGGCTATCTTTTTGGATGATTGCAAGATTCAAATTGTACTAAATCTGATAGGTTAAAAATAAAGATAAATGATATAAGAATGTTGATGTTCATTTTTAAAAATCTTAAAATAAATTATATTCAATTCATCATTATGATATTAAAAGTTACTCAATGATCCCCCTACCCCCTTGATTTGAAAAAGCCTCCAATTTCACGGAATTAATTAATATCATCTAAGAATAACGAGCAAATCTCAGAATTTAATTGACTTTTCCAGATTTATTTTCCGACTCGTATTTTAAAGTCAATTTTCCTCCTAAAAACACATTTCCCTTTATTTTCATGAACTTGCTAACAGATTTATCCCATTTTTCTTTCATAATGCCCAATATTTTAAAATTATGAATTGATCATTTATGGTAGATTCAGACTGGTTCGACGTACGTATGCATCGCTACGCCTTCAATGAAAATTTATGTTTTAGAATCACATTGGCCACACGAATCGCGACGTGCGATGTCTGTGGCCATTTTCATAGAAAATGTATGGGTTGCTAAGCATTGTTTGAGTAGCGATGCGTACGAACGTCGTCCAGTCTGAATCTACCTTTAATGTATGAAATAATATTTCCTGACTCGCTTTATAGACATATAGAGGGTGACTTGCATATGATGGGATAAAGTATTATTAATATAAGGACATAATATCGGTCAGTGGTTGAGTGGGCACCGCGTTTGGGTCCCACCCAGGCGTTCCGTGTTCGATTCCTCGGCTGGCCAAGTCCTCCATCACAACACAAGCAACATCTTCCGCTTAGTGTGGTGGCAGTAGGAGATTTTCAAATGGTGTTGGGTTATTTGTAACCCGGGAATGTTTGTCTTTCTTATTTAAATCTATTTTTTTTTTAAACATGTATGTCTGTATTCATTCTCGAATCGTGTAAAGCCCATCAGGACATTGAAAATTAATAAATAAATGAATAATAACGCTGATAATCCAATATAAGCATGCGGCGGGCGTGTCTGCGTGCCTAAAGTAAGTGCAAAAACCACTATAATTGCTAATAATCAAAAACTTGTAGGTCCATAAAAACCATTTTATTTTCAAAGTGTAGCATTGTTTCACAGAATTTTAAAGTTGAAATAATAACAGACCTTGAATAGAACTGTCACAGAACTTGTTAAACTTTTAAATTTGACGAATAGTTCAAATTCTGTAAAACAATCTGTCCTAAATCTACAGAAAAAATGTGTTAGAAAAAAAATTGTCTTTCGGGGTCAAAATTAGTAAAAATGATAAGGTCGAAATTTTCGCTGTTTCTGAATTTTTAACCAAGACCCGGAGATCTTTGGAGGTTGAAAAATTGCGATTTTTCATTAATAAAAAATCGTAACTACCCTTATTAATAATGCAACGTAGAATATTTCAATTTACTTTTCTATGGAGTTGACGAAGGTTTTCAAGGTATATTTCAATTTTTTTAATATGAAAAACTAAAATTGTTGTTTGTTGTATTGTTAAATTGCTGTATTTTATTTTATTAAATAATTAATTATAAAAATGTATTTTTTTCTGTTTACAGGTAAGTTGAACATTTTAATGCACCTGACAGTGGATCAAACTACACAAACTTCCCAAGGTCGCTCAGGTACGTACAAACTGTTTGCTTTTTAATCTTATAAAACTTATCTGCTATTCAACGAAAACTCAATTACTAAAAATGATGATTTTTATTTAAAAGAACGATTTAAAGATTTATCTCTTTTAACCTCTCCTTTCGGAACTCAATGTCTTGGATAATCTTGAATGGAAAGATATTTGTCGTAATAAAAATTACGGATATCTAACGCTGATAATTCTTTTATTTAGAAATCGACAATTAACATTTTAAGAAGTTTGTACATGTGTGGTACAGCCAAAAAAAATAATCATTGATTTCCTTCTTGTGACTTTTCCACTTATAAGACAACATAATAAAAATTAAAGAAATAATGAATTTTATAAGAAATAAAATATAAAACCGAAAATGAAGTGAGAAAAACATTTATTTTATGGAGTTTGCTCTGGGGTTTTTCAAGACATCATATTAAGGGGATACCCAGCGGTGATTTTTCCCTATTTATATCTCTGGATTTTAACCCTAGAGAAATTATTGTTTTTACATAAAATAGATATCAACTACTAGCGTGTCCATATTTTTTGTTTTTTTTTTGATAAGTTACTTTTTATAGAAGTTATGACCTTCCAAAAATCTATAAAATTGACTGGTTTAAACGCCGTTAAGAGACGTTCAGTAAACAAACTAGACATTTTTTTTTTAAAGCAAAACGTACAGACATAGGAATAGTTTTTCTTATGTAGTTGGTAAAAAAAAATTGAAAATCAGTCCACTTTTGGAGGAGAAAAGTGGGGAATACAAAACCTCGATTTTAGTTAAGTATTAGTAGCCCGAGGTGCATTGTCCCTTTCGCTCAATATCCGGTGAAGTAAGAGCAACAGTGACAGCAACAATTTAGTAAAATCTATTTTTCAAATTTCTCCACCACCCGGGTTTCATCTTAAGAAAAAAAATCATATTAAGACAAGATATCATCTTCTTTATATTTAAAAATCTCGGGTCACGATGTTTGTCCAAGATAAACTCCGAAATTATTTAATCGATTTTGATGAAATTTCCTTTACTGTGTGTAACTTGGTCCAACTTAAAATGGATGATAGTTTTTATCTCGATTAATGACCTCGATATTTATTATTACGAATTAAACGTTCATTAAATGTTGGATGTGGAACAATGATTTGAAAACAATTGTAAATTCCTTAAGTTTCTGACAGATGGCGGTGTGAGTTAATTTATTGACACAAGACTTAGTTATCTAGGTAAGGTAACCATCCAGTAGGTGTTGTGCTTCGTTAGCCACAGCAACGAGTGGGCGGATCAGCCAGTATTATAATAAAAACAAGACAGAATTAAGTCCAACTGAGAATAAATAAAAAAAATATGTATTGATTTTTTTTTATGTGAATACCTTAGAAGAGTCCCAATTGCTCCCCTCTGGAGCCAGTGAGACTATGGCATCCCCAATTGGAGTATGTTGTGAGGCTGAATATAAGTGGGGAAGGAGACGAGGAAGAGGAAGGTGGGGAAGTACCTGGCTATTCAGATCTAGTCATTAAACACGGCTAAAGACATTTCAATTCTGAATGGTGGTCTTACACCAGGGCGATACTGAGAGTATCTTCCAATCTGGAATTTGCCGCAAATATTCCTTATATTATTTTTAATTATTAATTAGAGAAAACACAAATCAACCAAATAAAATTTATTTGCGCACGCCGTGTTCGAACCCGTGACCTTCGTAATGGGAGTCCAAAGCCTTGCCCCTGGACTAGGCCGGCCCCTCAGTATTGTTCGCTTTTGGGAATAATTCATTTAGATCTCATAGAAATTCTTGTGTCTCCCTTACCATCATAGTCAGAAATTAAAATATAAAAGTTAACCACAAAATAAATAAAATGTATGAAATCAAAGTTACCGAACGTAAAATGAAAAAAAAAGTTAGTTATTTTTTATTTTTGTTTACATGAACAACAAAGAATTGATGTGATTATAACGTTTGTAATACACATTTGTCTAATAACATATGTTAATGTTTTTATTTATTTTTTGTTTTCAGTAATGTTAGTTTGCAAAAAAGTAATAGTAATAATAATAATTTGCATTAAAAAAAATTATATTAAAAAATTACATTTTTATTTCTAACAGCAGTTAGTTTTCAGATACGTTCAGAAATTTTCCATTTATTTTGTTTATATAAAAATCTTGATCTTCTGATAGAATATGGCCGAGTTTGAGGGGTTAAGTAATGGTTGTTTCATGGAAACAATACAAGTAGTAAAAACCCTTTAGATAGTTAAATTTAACCATAAAAATACTTTAAAACACCAACATTTCACAATAAACAGTCAATTTTCAAAGGAAACTTTGTATTTCATTGCTTCCAAGCAATAAAATGATCCGCGCCGTTAAAAACCACTGAGCTATTAAGAACCACCTGATTGGCGCGTGAATCAGCTGGTGTTCGTCGTCCCGTTTCACCCCCTATATAAAGGGCGAACAGCGCGCGCGGTCTTCAGTCCTTCGAGGTATTTTGCGCCGGGAGGTCGCGTCGCTTGTCTCCGTGAAAATTTATACTCCCACTTGATGTTTCCCGGGCGTCGTTCGTCGTGTTATTTTTTTTAAACAATTTTTAATTGTTTGATATTTTGTTGTCATTTAGTGGTAGGATGACTTGTGTTTTGCAGTAATTTTTTGTGAGTTTTTTAATTTTTGTGATGGATTTTGAAGAAAATGCGTTGAATTTTAAACATATTGTTTCAAATAATAAGATAACAATAATGTTGTTATATTTGGAAAAGCGTTGTGAGAAGCCTTTTATTTGGTACTGAAAACATAACATCAGTTTATGATTGGTGTTGGGTATGTTTATGTTTACTTACTTTAGATTTGTTTATTTATAAACACCGCTATTATGTTGCGGTGTTTTCAAATTGTATCAATGATCATTTGTTTATTTTGAATCTTGTTTGGTCTAGGGTGGATTGTTCTATGGGCTAGAACAGTATTAAATATATGATATTCTAGTCATTTATGTTTTTGTACAATGTTTATGTATTTTGTAACAGTGTTTTCTTCTTATGTTATTATTTTTATTTGCTCACTATATGGCTTTTAAAATATTGGTAATGAATTTATAGGAGTAACAATGTTAATTTAGAATAACTTTTTAGAAAGAACCCTTCGTAAATATTGGATATAGATGGAAACGGTTAATACGCACTTTTTTTGAAAAAATCTTTGATTCACCTTAATTACAAAGACAACTATTTCCATTGGGGGCAGTGGAAAATATTCCATTTTAAATTTCAATTACATAAAACTAAAATTAGCTTTCGTTCTGTGAAACGTGACCGACATTTTCAAAAATTTTTGTCAAGTGTCTTTTTTTTATGTTGGTATTCTTTATACTATACGAAAAACAACGAGCGGCTAGAATTTTTTTTATGTTAAAAAAATAAAATTCCGCCTAATTAATAATTATCTAATACGCGTGCGTTGTGATTAAAATTTATTAGCTTGAATTTTTTTTTACCCCAAAATTTATTTTTTTGATATAGCGCCTGCTCGTGTCAAGGCAAGAAAAATATCACAGTTTTCAAATAATTTCGCGGCTACGCTAGGTTTGTGTAGCATGGTTTGTGATACAAAAGAAAGTGCCCCCTTTATAGCGCCTGCTCACGTCAAGGCAAGAAAAACGTCCCAGTTTTCAAGTAGTTTAGCGGCTAAGCCAGGTTTTTGTAACATCATTTGTGATACAAAAGTGAATGTATTATTTAAAAAAACATAATTACTGAAAAAAAAAAAATGTTTTTTTACGTCATTTTATTTTTAAAACTCCGGTACCTAAATTAGTGTTTACCTAATACGACCAGATTTCGTGATATCTTCAAAATCTTTTAGCCGTCGTTATGCATAAAAATGTGTCAGGAATACCAACATACCAAAATGTCAGTGATTATAAGTGAGGGCAAAATTTCACAAGACGAAGCTACCTCCTTCTTGGGACGCTGTTACGTTGGATAAAGAAGGATGTAGCGCACCACGGCATAACACCCCAAAAACAAATAACAAAAATACTTTTGAGCGTGAAAATCTAAAACCATATCAGTTTTAGAGTAACTTAACTTAGCAATATTTAGAAATAAATTTGAACGTGTGGCCTACGCATCAATATTTTTCAAGATTCGTGAGTTTACTATACGGAATTCAGGAATCACCTTGACCTATATTGTGATTTGTCAATACGCTAGCCTATACGTTCAATAAATATCACAAATATTTAATAAATATTGACGAATCATAATAAATATTGAACGTCTAGGGTAGCACTCTGATCCGTATTGATGGATCACAATCCATCAATATGGATCGTGTTGAGTACAAAAATACCCTCAGAGATTACAATACATTTTAAAATACGATCATTTTATTCGTAAAACGGTTAAAAACGGGACTGAAGTTCTTACGAACAAATTAACAGGGTTTCAATGTTTATTGACGGGAAAATGTTAGAATAATTTGTTGGTATACGTACGAAATTTGTTCTAATAATTAATAATAATAATTTATTCTTACATGTTCCCGCTAATAAACATTGAAACCCTGTTAATTTGTTCGTAAGAACTTCAGTCCCATTTTTAACCGTTTTACGAATAACATGATCGTATTTTAGAATAATATTTTTCACCGTGTGTGATTGGTAGTCCATCACGCAGCGTATTTTTTCACATTTGTTTTCCAGGTGATAAAGTTAAGGCAATGGAACACAACTACATTCATTTTTTATTAAAATATTATTATATCGACGTATTTTCAAACCCCTAATTGAAAAACCGATGGAATTAATTATGTCTGAAAGGCGTGATTTTTTACTAACTTCCAAATTTGAACGTGAAGACATATAAACGGATTAAGGTATAACATACCGAGTCGACGTACGCTACATACGCTACGCAATACAACATCTGGACAACGTACAATCGATTTATTTTCTATGGATATATAAGCTTTAGAATCACACTGGCCACACGCATCGCAACGTGTGGCCAGTGTGATTCTGGGGCATGTATTTCAATAGAAAATGTATAGATTGTAAGTTGTCCAGATATTATAAAGCGCAGCTTACGTAGCGTACGTCGACCCAGTATGTACTTATATTTATAGTAGCCAATGTATCCATCTTTATGTGTGTGACATATTTTTTACGATTTGTTAAAAAATAAATTAGAAACATCGAAAACTTTATACACACGCGTATTCCGCGTGTTATTTCTTTGAAATTGCCGTGAGTGCTACTTATTTCGGTCTGAATTGAATATTTTCAATTTACGTGTATTCTGTATGGCCTACAGAATACACATAAATAATATATAAACGTAGATACTTATGTATTAGAAAACTCGTTTTTTAAACGTTAACAGCTACAGGAAAGGTTTTTTTAAATATGCACTAAATTAGGGGTGAGGAGTAAACTCATTTCTATTGATGAATAAACTATTTTATTTATTTAATACATGTTTACCTCCAAGAAACCGGTATACATGGGAAAGACATTCGCTTTCTACAATTAACAATAAGAATAACCTCGAACCTTGTTTTATTTAGTGGGTTTCTCACCATCCTTCCAATAGCTTATCAACACTAATAACGAATATTATTAAAAATTATAATAAAATACTCGCAGTGGTTAGAAAACTCAGCCAACTTATCCAATATATAGCCACTATTCATAGGTTCGAGTAGCGAATTATAAACTCCAACTTAATAAATAAATAAACCGTAAATCGTAAATCGAAAATATTCGTTATTAGTGTAGATAAGGTATTGGGAGGATGGTGAGAAACCCCCTTAGATCAATAAAGGAGATTCAATAACGGTTCAATTTAGAAGAATTCACACTTTGTCACAAAATGGAGATAAAGTCACTACTTCTTAATTGGCATTTGTTGAAAAATTGTTAAAAGAAGTTATTCCAAGACAGAAGGAATAAGCTTGATATTAAATTTTGAAAATAAACTCTCTTAAACTGATTCTAAAATTATTATAAGCAATGATTATTAGCCTGAAACACTCATCAATATTGAAAACTCTCCCGAGAAAAGATATATGTCGCCGACGGGACTCGAACCCGCACCCCTCTGTTTGCCGGACAGGAGCTCTACAATATATACCTAGTGTTTCATTCAACAATTATCGCTTATTATATTTTTTCACCTGCAAACAACCAACTTTATTTTTATATGAGAAAGGCATGTAAGTGCTAACTCTTCACATTCTAAAATTGGTACAAAACATGGTAACAAATCTTTTCTTTCAAATCGGTTAATTGATTTAAACCTACATTTTTCTTATTAAAAAATGGAAAAAAAACCGTGTTTAAAAATGTGTTTTCCAGACAATTTAACAGATTTATTAATTATCAGAAAACTGAGTGCTTTTGTTAAGCCTCTCGTAATTGCAATTTTAGACAGGGCATAACTCAAATTGTCTACAGAGTCAAAGATAACCATCGACTTTATCAAAATGCCTACTAAACTCTTTTACAAGGTGAACAATAAATAATATTCTAATTTATTACCGAAATATCTGCTTGCCCTGAACAGATCAGCCATTGAAGTAGATCTAAATTGATAAGAAATAATTTACATAATATGTAAAACCTTTCCAACCCCGGGTCTTGGACAAGCCAATAAAATTTATGCTTATAATTATACATATAATTGTACATAAATTAGTAAGGCGAGTATGGGTACCGTCGCCCCGGGAATGGAATAATTTATTAGTTAAGATAAAACTATACGCCAAATTACCATTTAGATTTATCTACGAATCTTTTTACATTATGAATATGAAAAAATATGCTATGGATACATTGAACCTTTTCCTACCTACCCTATCTATTGAAATTAAAATAAAATTATTAATTACGTTACAAAAAATATAAGTGTAAAGTACTAAATAATTATTTTTTTCATTAGATAAATATGAAATTCTATAGGAAACAACTGTTTAAAAATACCCCTTTATGGCTAAGATTGTTTGACTTTTTCCATTGACTAACTTTTTTTCATTATTTTTTCATTCATAAAAAAAATAAAAACAACTTTGGCGCTACTTTCCTCTTGAAGATAATACCAAAAACACGCGGAGTGCTTAAGTGGTAAGAAGTAAAATATTTCTGGCGTTTATATTCCTCTTAACCGACACTTCTGCCATAGGTCACCTTAAATGGTCCGCTACGTTTGATGACTTAGCGGGCGTGTCATGGGGTAAGGCTTTTCTCCGGGTCTTTGTTTGCCCACCAAATGCTTGACAAGCCGGATCGGCAGATCTTGGTTGAGAAGAGACATTGTTTTGAGACATCGTAGTGGAAGGAATGGTTAATTATCTTCATACATTTTTCCTTCCCAGAATTTCATCTATTCCTTTCCTCAAAAGACTCTACACACAGCATCCCCAAATATGACAAAGGCCAATGAAGGGAATTATTTTCCTCGGTGCGTCTGGTGTGGAACTAATGTAAATTTTTTTTTTTTTTTCAAACTTCGCAAAATCACTTTGTGGCGTCATTTTTAATTAAATTAAAACAAATAACTTTGTTTAAACCACTAATATAATCACAATTACCTACATGTTTCAAAACCGATGGTTTCTTCGCTAAGAGTATGGATATTAGAGAGACGGCATGTGAAGTGTGCCCGCGCGCTCCAAGTGTGCCTTTTCGAGAATTTTACCCAAACGGCTTACGTTGGCTGCTGGTTTTTGAACGTTTAATATGTTCCGACAGCAGCCATTTTACATGGTGACAGCCAATGTCAGCCATGTGGGTAGAATTCTCGAAAAGGCACACTTGGAGCGCGCGGGCACACTTCACATGCCGTCTCTCTAATATCCATACTCTTAGTTTCTTCGTCAGGGTAGTAATGACATTAAATTAAATGACATTACTACCCTGACGAAGAAACCATCGGTTTTGAAACATGTAGGTAATTGTGATTATATTAGTGATTTAAACAAAGTTATTTGTTTTAATTTAATTAAAAAATATTCAGTATTACGTAACATTTTAATTGACAGTATTAAAACAAAAGTTAGGACGCGAAACAAAAACGTGACACCATTGTAACTTTGAAAATAATAAACCTTCGATTCAAATAATGTCCCATAGGGTGACATGTGCTTGCAACTTGCTAACGACCTGTTTTAAACAATAGATTTCATATTTCCATGCCAACAGGGAAATGGTTTTTACCCGTTCGCATTTCTACTAATTACTAGCTTTATTGAACTTTTCATTTAGTTCTGTCACTGTTAATATTATTAATACTAAAAGCGCCTTTTCATTTCTAATAGTCAAATTGGCAAAGAGAGCTTGGGATAATAGGATTTTGTAAGTAATATCGTGAGATTTTTTTGAAAACATACCTAAAATACCTAAAACTACTATGAGAGTCCATATTTCACTATTATTATTTTTTATTTCAAATCCTTTTATTGATAAATCTTGCATTTTTTTAATTATCCCTTGTTTTTTGACATATTGTATTATTTACTTTCACACATGATATTATATACCTAATTGAACTAAAATTCCCTCACCAAACACAAGAGCCTCGTCTCTTTATGGTGAGGAAAAGCTATTCTTATCTACTATTTTACCACTGTATAAAATGTAAAAATTGTGTATTTATTCTAAAAAAAAAACTTTAAATATTAAATAAATAAAAATAACAAATAAATGTGCGTTAATGTACGTACAGGCTTGTGCAAAAGTCATCACCCTATCGGAAGATGCCATAATTTTTTTAAATGGCGGTAAATGTCAGTTCTGATTTGAGATTTGTGAATTGAACAGATACAAAATACACGTCAATAATCATGATTCGCTATACCCCTCAAGAACGCGATTTTTTTTTAAAATTGTTTTCCGGCTAGTGAAAATCACCAAATCTCTCGTTTGATCAGTTGCACTAACCTTAACCTTCCAGGCTTCTTTTTGTGGGATTTCTTGAAATCATGAGTCTGTGTTAACAAGCCTCAGACTCTTGAAGCCCTCAAAGAGAATATTTGTCAAGAATGCGAGAACCTATCGCCGGAAGGGTGATGGAAAATGCCATAAATTGGGCCCGTATGGTCGCAATTCTGGCGGCGGCCACTTGGCCGATATTATTTTTTTGACTCAATGAAAAAAAAATTAAGACATCAAATAAACACAATCCTAAAGCAGAACCAAAAGGTCTCATTCTTTAAAAAAATACAGGTAAAGAACATCGAGTGACCACTTTTGCGCCAACCTGTATAAAATAGTTCCAGCAAGAGTTCGTACACACATCATCGACAATCGTCCTCCTTCTTCTCACGTTATTTGAATCAAAAAATCAAAACGAAAGAGTAAGAAGATACTACAGCAATGAGTAACACATGATCTATCGCTGGGACTTGTTTAGTATTTGGAAACGATTGAAATTAATTCGTAAATGGAATGGTTTAGTTGAGGCTTTTTTGGATGTAGCGCTTAGGCAACACTATTTACCATACGATGCGCGTAGCATTGTGTACGAACATAATATGGTTCTAGTGAAATATTTTGTGTAATTTTTGCTGTAAAATGACAAAGTAACATCGTAATAATGCCGAACTTTATTAAAAAAACCTATTATAACCAAATGAACATGCGTACCTTTTATTTTATCTTTTTTCTAAGTAGCCGAAACAATCCTAAATAATTAATTTTGCCAATCGTTTTTTTCCTGAGATAAAGAAATAACTACAAAGGACTGGCTACATACTCGTAAGTTTACATACAAAAGCTGAGCATATTATCTCCTCCAAATACGACAAAACTTCACCGAGACACATTTTTTTATTTATTTTTTTATTGTTTGAATTATAACATTGATACAGTAATAAACATTATAATATTATGACGAAGACAAAATATTTTTAAGGATTCTACGGCAATTAAGAGAGCTCTTGAGCTTGGTGTAGGAGATATTTCATAATTATATAATAGATTGTACATTAAATATAATGTAAAGAACTAGGATGTTGTAATGTTAAAAATTATACTATGGCATAAAACGGAGTTACAGCATTTTGATTAGTGACATTATAGTTGTTAATTTTCTACTAATAATTAGATATTTATACATACATACCGCTAGTCTTGAAATAGGTAAACAAAAGCGTGTCCCGGTCGGCGTGACTTTTTTATTGTATAAAAATTTACAGTTATTTTCCGAAATCGATGAAATTTTGCACACTTGACCTCAAAAACAAGAGAAAGGTTATTTTCTTCACAAGATTTCGGAAAACCACCCCATTCTTTTACCCCTTAAAGAAGAATTTTGAGATTTCTTGAAGCACACAATTTTGCACAATTGACGATCAAAATAAGCCGAAAATTACTAACTAAATTTCATACAGCCCGACCAACCCTGGGAACTTCAGCTAGTAAGTGATAAAAATACACATTTAAAGAAACACCAAGTCTATTTAATAATAATAATATTTGGATGACTTGTATAGCGCTGTTTTTGCGAAAAATCGCCTCAGGGGCGCTGTACAAATTTCAAAATATTTCTTCAATCACTTCTAACTACACACTAGACAGACAAAAAGAAAAACCTATGGCTAAAACATTGCATCCACCGGTTCTTCGATCAGCGATACAAAACTATATGTACAATGCATCTGACAAATTAACGCGATGTTGCCTAAAAATGTACATGTATTTATTTAAGACATTTGTATTGTGTAATCTTTTGGAGAAAATAAAAATAAAATATAGTTTTGAAATTAGCTATCACTTTGTGGTTATCCATTTTATAATTAAATGAAACAATATAACTTAGTTACAACCACTGATTTATTTAGTTAAACGCCGACCGGTTTTGGAACAACCGTTCCTTCTTCAGGGCAAACATATAAAACTATAGCCCAATAAAAAAAATCCCTTAAAAATAATGAGTCGATTATCAATAAACAAAAAATATTAACCTATAGCCCAATATTAAATCTCTTCCCATTCGGTGTCCATTCTGTCCCCTCTTACTCTTCATCAATTCCTAGCCACGCCCCCACCCCTACCACAACACCTACTGATAAATTGTACCCACCCACTATTTTGTAATTGTCATCAGTATGTGTTTGCCCTGAAGAAGGAACGGTTGTTCCGAAACCGGTCGGCGTTTAACTAAATAAATCAGTGGTTGTAACTAAGTTATATTGTTTCATTTAATTAAAAAATAAAATAATCTAGGTAACGTTGGTTGCCAACTTGGGTAGCGGAAGGTTAACTGCGCACCAGTTCGTAGTATTTTATTTTAGCTTTTATGTAAATTGGCTTACTGAAAGCTGTTAACATATTAGACATTGATCGATGTGGTTTTGAAACCGTAAACCCTTTTCCGCTTTTTAAAAATAAATGATTGGTTAAGTAAATTTTGCGTAAATATTTTTGTTTATATTTTTTATAGCCCCGTGAAAACGATAACGATTTGAAGTGTTATGAAGTTATTAGCCTCATAGGACTTTAAATCAGATGACGTCATATTAGTTGTCAATCTCTTCACTCTGCTTTGCAATAGCGCTGCGATTGAGGTCAAGTGACGTCAGGTAGTGTTGTTATCTGTTAATGTCATAATTTTTCACAATATATATTAAATGTTTCATAATGATTTATAAAAATCCATTAAATGTTTTTTAATGATATATCAAATGTTTCTAATTGATATTTTAAATTCTATAAAATGTTACTTATCGATTTATCAAAATCTAATAAATATTTCTAATTATTTTTTTTAAATCTATCAAATGTTTCTTGTTGATTTTTCAAATTTTATTAAAGGTTTCTTAATGATTTATCAAAATGTATTAAATGTTTCTTAATTGATTTTTCAGAATATATTAAATGTTACTTAATTATTTTTCTGAATCTATTAATACGATGTACAAATAACCAAATACATAGAATTTTTTAATGTATGTTGGTGTATGTCACTTGATAAGGATTGGTTTGTACTATGTCCATTTTTTTTAAGCTGTGAATGCAGTTACATTACTTATATTTTTATCTACTATGTCCAACAAACAAAAAATACAAATTTTCAGCGGGAACTTACATTTTGAACCTTTGTTTTATCTCCACAGTAAAAAACTAAAAACTTAAATTTTGAACCTCGTTTTTTCGATACGAGTATTTGTGGACATAATACAAACCAATCCTCAGCAAGCGCTGTGTAGGTATATACTTTTAAAGACGTAAAAATTTCACTTCAATTCTATATCAAAGATATGAAACTAACATTATATGCATATAAGCACCAAAATCTCTCCATCGATTAGCTCTGGCATTTTGAAAGTTGCATAAAATTTTCTTTCTGGAAATATCAAGGAAGCTTTACAGCTCACAACGTTATTTCAAATTTTTGAAAGGTAAAAATATCAGGCAAAAAAAATAGTTTTTAAATATACATATATTTTTTTAAATAATATTTAAACATGTGCAATGCCGGGTAGTCACTATTTGTAATAGATTAAAAAATTATCTTATTGCATATTTTAGATAAATTCATATTATGATTATTTCTACTTATCTCAAGATTTTTTTTTTTAAATATCATATACATCACTTTTCCAATAAATAATGCATTTGATTAAAAAACTAAAGCCAAATTACATTATGCAACTAGTTGCGTGCATGTTTCAAATAATTGCACGATACCAAATATTTTGTTTAAATCGGGCACATTTAGTGTCGTACAACCTATCACATCAACCATGGCACCATCAACATCAAAGATTTTTCTGCAGTGCACAATGTTGTTGTACACAACTCTCACGCAGTTACAAGGAACACACACGTCTGCTCAGTTGAAATGGTTTTGCGATACTAGTTGCGTCACGTTGTTACACTACGCAATTAGTTGCGTACCACTAGCAGCGGCGAAATAATGCCGTATTTCGTGTTGGCGCGATTCTTATTTTATGGCATACAACTAATGCGTGGGTGATGAAACTATATGTTAAAACGTGAAACTAGCAGTGCAACTAATGTCATGAAACAACTAGTTAATTTGGCTTAAGCGGTTTCTGCTAGAAGCCAAAAAAAATGTTAGGAGATTTTTTCAAATCTTCAAGAAGTCCTTTGTTATTTAATTCCATTTTCCATTATCTAAAAAATTTCAAAGTGCTTTCTAGTCTTATTTTAAAGCAAATATTCTGAATATTTTCCGTAATGAAATACTAATTAAAAATAATCCCATTTCAATTCCGCGAAACACAATTATTATCAGAATGTTTTTCTGCTTCCAATGAAAATAATTTATCATTTTTTGAAGCTCTTCCTGTAACTTTAAAACGAAAATATGCTCTCAATGCAGACCAAAGAAGAATGGACACCACATAAAACAGAATAAATGTGATGATAAGTTTAAAAAATGGTTTTTCAAACTCTCATCACATTTAAACAATGAACACAAGGAGTTTCAAATCAAATATGAAAGTTTGGTATGTAGGATTATACATGTAGTTTCAACATTATTTTATAGATGTGGTTAGTATATGCAGTTATACGTAGTTTTAAGATGTCTCAATAGATGTCAGTTAAGTAGTACCTTAGAAGAATGTCGACTGTCGTCGTTCGTGTCGTCGTTACGGAAAGAGCCGATTGTACACAGCTGGGCTCCCGCAGTGTCAGGTTCTCTGGCTTCAGAATCATTTGGAGCATCCAATAGGACGGACGTCTGGTCCAGCTAAATATTCATTGTAAACCTTGCGATAACTTACACGACGAAGTTTGATGTTTATTTAAGTTTTCCTAAACATATTTCAAGCAATCTTAATCACTGGAATTGAAGAACATCACAGATTAAACTAAAAAAAACGTTTCAAAACCCGTTTCAACTATTAATCAAGTTATTTAACTATGTGTGTTGCATTATATCGCCTTTCCGGAAGAACAACAACGCAACTAAAAAAATAGGTAAAATACGGTTAAGTCAATAAATGGTCTCAGAAAACCATGGGGTACAACGGCATAACTAAAGTTCCTATTTGGACCGCCAGCGGGTAGTTACGTCGTTGTTGAAATGTCAGCTGTTTGTTACCTTCCTTCAGGGCAACGACAAAACAAGCTTCAGTTGTGTCAATGAGTGACTAGGGGAGTGTTGTTTTGTGTGAAACAGTGAAGTAAGTGTTCTTAGTGACTGAAATTTGAATCGACTACCAGTGCAACAACGACGTAAGTGTTTAAGCGTAACAGTTAGAGCAAACAATTTATGGGGGAACAATGACGTATTTGCACGTTTGTTACCTTCCTTCAGGGCAACACAAAACAAGCTACAGTTATATCAATGAGTGACTAGGGGAGTGTTGTGTTGTGTGGAACAGTGAAGTAAGTGTTCTTAGTGACTGAAATTTGAATCAACTACCAGTGCGACAACGACGTAAGTGTTTAGGCGTAACAGTTAGTGTAAACAATTTATGGGGGAACTTTTCAGTCGAAATTGGGGGTCAAAATTTGGGTGATACAATTCTAACCTCTAGTGATTGAAAAAAGGTATGTTTCTACCTACGTTTGTTATACCGTTATTCTCTATCGCATACATACTCTTTAATAAATATTTCATTAAATTACAAATCGTTTTGTTGCTCTCCTGTAAATTACAATTTTTACAGTTGCGTCGTTGATCTCCCGGAAAACTTTCTAAAAACTTAACAAACAAAAAAAGCACTTTGAACCTTGTTGCTTTGAAAATTAGCTAAACTCAGAGCAACAGAGTTACATCTGATTATATGGTTTTTTTGGCAAACTGCCAAGTTTTCCGCATTTATATATGGCAGATGGAACTAAGTTCCCCTTAAAATTTGTGGATGTAACCTCTTACAAAAGAATAAAAAAAACTTTTTTAAAATAAGATCTAGATATTACTTGTAAATTGCAAACGATAGCTTATTGTTTTAACATTTTTATATAAAAAATAGCTTCTGCCCGCGACTTCGTCTGCGTAGGATTAGTACTTCGAGTAATCTATTTTCTTTTCCTAGGTCCCATCTACGTTTGTACTAAAATTCTTAACATATTTATTTATAATTCTTGATTCGATTTAAAGTGTTAGGCCAGCACTTCAAATAAATTCACTAATTTAAATATTTTCTAAAATAGAATTTTGATTTAACATCATTTATTTTCATTATATTTTCAATATAATGAAAATAAATAGATATATTTATAAATTATAGCCTATATGTTATTCTGATGTATGAGCTGTACATATTATTGTAAAGTTTCATTAAAATCCATTCAGTAGTTTTTGCGTGAAAGAGTAACAAAACATACATACATCCATACAAACTTTCGCGTTTATAATATTAGTAAGATGTTTTAAATGGAACATTCTTTAGAATTATCTCCGAATTCACATAAAATTTAGGATAAGATTTCGAAGAAAAGAAACATAAGAATTACGAAGCAAATAATTTTGACTAAAATTTCAGAAGGAACATTGTCAATTCCAAGAACGTGTTATTTTGACCATTATATTTTGCTAGCTGCATCCATAATAATATCAACGCGATGATTTTAAGCAAAATAAAGTACAGGAACTTTTTCTTTTCCGTCCATAATTCAACTTTTAACAAAATACCTACTTTTCACTTGGAAATAAAAGAAAATTTATCTCAAATCCTGTGAGACTTCAACTTTTGAATTGTTTGAAACTTTTCAAGGGAAAAAATAAAATTGACTAACAATGTTTTAAAGCGAATTATAAAGAAAGGAGCAAATGACGACCGTCCGTGGTCGAGTGGTAAGACACTTGACTCCCAATCGGAAGGTCGCTGGTTCGAACCCGCCGTGCGCAAATAAATTTTATTTGATTAATTTGTGTTATTTCACAATTAATTAATAAAAAATAATATATACTATATTTGCTGCACGTTCCAGAGTGGAAGATACTCTCAATACCGCCCTGGTGTAAGACCACCATTCAGAATTGAAACGTTGCTTAATAATGGCTTTAGCCATGTTTTGTGACTAGATCTGAATAGTCAGGTACTTCCCCACCTTCCTCTTCCTTGTCTCCTTCCTTTCCCCACTTACCTTCACCCTTACAACACACCCTAATTAGGGATGCCATCGTCTCACTGGCTCCAGACGGGAGCAGTTGGGACTCTTGTGAGGTATTCTCTATAAAAAAAAATTAAAAAATAATGGCCTCCGTGGTTGAGGGGTAAGGCTCTCGACTAGTAATCCGAAAGTCGCGGGTTCAAATTCTAGATTGTGTAAGTAATTTTTTGTTTGATTGATTTATTCACAACATTTAAAAGTAAAATAAACGTTGTGTAAGACCACCATTTCAAAATTGAGCGTTGCTGAAATGGCTTCAGCCTTGTTTTTTCTGTTTAAGATCTGAGTAGCTAGGTACTCCCCACCTTCTTCTTTCGCTTCTTCTTATCCTCACTAATATCTTCAGCGTCACAAAATATCCCAATTTGAAATGCTATGGTCACACTAGCTCCAGATGGTTTGTAACAGTCGAGACACTTTTGCGGTATTAATTTTTTTTAAATCGCTGTAATAATAAGAGTAACGTATCCACTGGAGCGACAGAGCAATTTAAATTTTTTTTCTCGGAGTGCTAAAAGAAAATTTTCCGCCCACATTAAAAAAAAACATACCTCCGAATTTGAATATGAATAGATACAAGCTGATTACAGTTTTATATAGCCAATGAATTCACATATATTTTGTCTATTATCACATATTCGTGGGATTTATAAAAAAAATATTATTAAATCGTTAACTTTAAAACATTATTTTCAATTGATAAACTAATGTTTAAGACCATGCATAGCACAAAGGGTACCAATTATTATAAGCAATAATTATTAGCCTGAAACACTCATCCATATCGAAAAAACCTCCCGAGAAAAGATACATCCCGCCGACGGGACTCGAACCCGCATCCCTCTGATTGCCGGTCAGGAGCTCTATCCACTAAGGATCTCTTACCCGCCAAATGATTCAATATATACTAGTGTTTCATTCAACAATTACAGTCCCGTCGGCGGCATGTATCTTTTCACGGTAGGTTTTTTCAATATGGATGAGTGTTTCAGGCTAGCAATTATTGCTTATAATAATTGTTAACTTTAAAACATTTTCAAGAATGTAGAGAATATTTGCCATATTTTGGCAACAAAGCAATCCATGGTTTTGGAAATAGTTCCGTATTGTGGCAAAAAGCATTTGACTGTATAAAGAAAGGGACAATCGGGAAATTCGGGCATGTAGAGCGTATGAACTTAGAAAGGAGTGTAAGGAGAATAATAATAAACTCAACAAAGTGGCTTGTCAACACCCTTGATTTAGATATAAAAAATATAGTTTATAATCTTTTTTTGAAGATTTTTCAAAGGAGTGATGAAGTTGCATATTAATGAATTGTCCGGTCACCGATGTGAATGTGAATGGTAAAAGAAGTCGGGGACGAGTTTACTTTAATATTTTTACATCTTATGTCTAATAAATTTTCTCTTCTAAACCTACTAAAATATTATTTTACTGGACTAACTTGGACATCAAGTGAACAAATTGACAGTCAGAATGAATGGAGAGGATGTATGAGCTGATGTATGAATGTGAATGAAGCAAGAACTGTGTGCCAAGACCGTGTTGTTTATGAAAATATATTCATGGTTCATAACCAAAAGGTCTTATCTAAAGTTGTATTTGTTCATAGCCATATTGATCTTTGGTACTTTTGTCTTAAATCCGTTCTGAGAAAACATCAAAAGACCAAGAATGTAAAGGCCGGCCTAGTTATTGTGATCGAGCCGCTGAACGAAACTAAATTCACGGTTCAAAGTTAATTCTGAATGAACATTTCAAAAGAATAATTTCTAAAAAAGACTTGTTTAAAATGTTAATGGAATTTATTTCTAAGTGATGTTTTCAGGACTGTATCTTTTCAGACGAAATCCTTCTTTATAAAATTCTTGACATAAAAATGTAGAATAATATAAAATGTTTTTTAACTTGAATTTTTGTGTTATTTAACCAGATAATATTAAATGGTTCGCAATTTAAATTTTAATTAGGTTAGCTATTGGGTGGATGTGGGAGGGATGGTCTCAAACATCACTCTTGGCCCACTGACCCCCAAATTCTTACCCACCCTTCATGCCTTTTTTCCTTCACAGAACTTTCTCTTCTTCTTTTCCTTTAAAATACCCTCCACACAGCACCCTCAAAGTTGTCATCCGCTCTAAAGAAAATTATTTCAATATTATTTATTCAAATAATTTCATACAAACAATTAAAGTAATAATTCTATTTTTTAAATTTGTATTTCTTAAGTTAAATTAATTTTTTGTTGATTCCTCAAGTTTAAGTAAGGTTTCTAAGTAATTGTGTGACGTTTTATCAACACAAAATATAATTGAATTAAAAAGAAAATTCGCAATATTTGTTTTCGATTTAATAATTCTAGGTATATTAGATTTTTTTTAAATTCTTTTGATAATATTTTTAAAAGACGATTTCTCAAGTCAACTAACGTTATTCAAACGAAATGTATATTTCTGACGTTTTATCAACAAATAAAAATATATAATTATATTATAAAGAAAATTTGGTAATATTTGGTTTTGAAAGGCAATGAATTATCATTAGGAAATATATTTAAACTATAGTATGTTGTTAGGATGGTATTAGGGAGGGGAAGGAGTTGAGGAAGAAAAAGATTAGGAAGTACCTGGCTATTCAAACCTAGTCACCAAAGACGGCTAAAGCAATTTCGAGCAACGCTTCAATTCTAAATGGTTGTCTTACACCAGGTGATACTGAGAGTTTCTTCCGCCCTGGAACGTGCCGCGAATCTTTATAATATTTAAAAAATCTCGTGTCACAATGTTCGTCCGAGGTAAACTCCGAAAGTACTTAACCAATTTTGATGAAATTTGGCTTACTGTATGTAATTTGGTCCAACTTAAAAGATATGATAGTTTTTATCTCGATTATTGAGCTTAATATTTATTATTTCAAATTAATGTTTCTTATGGGACAATTGTATCTGTAAGTTCCATAAGTTTCTGACAGATGGCGGTGTGAGTTAATTTATTGATAAATTACTTGGCTATATAGATTTGGTAACCATCCAGTAGATGGCGTTGTGTTTCGTTTGCCACAGCAACGCGTGGGCGGGTCAGCTAGTAAGCTATATATTATTTTTAATTAATTAATTATGAAATAATACAAATCAATCAAATAAAGTTTATTAATAAGATAACATTGTTAATTCTGAATTGTTAATTTGATATGTGAAGTGTGACAAATACGATCGTCTCATAATGGGACGCAATGGGTTATGGGTTCGAGTCCCAGTTGCGACCATTATCTTTTATTATTTTTCTGTGTCTTGTCAATTTTCATATTTTAAAAAATTCGATTATTATTGTTATCTTTTTCTTCAATAAGATAAAATTTGTTTACTCACGCCGGGATTTGAACCCGCGATGTCAGGATTGGTAGATTATAGCATTTTCCTTGGATCACGGAGGACGTCACATTATTCGTAGAATGTATCCTTTAAATTCGGCATTTACGTAATCAAGGGTCACGTTCGATTAATATTTTTCCTTCGTCATGCGGAAAAAATGCTGTAAAAAGTCGTAAAAATACCCTTTTCATAAATGCCATTTCGTAGTCTGCGTTTTCCTTTGTGAGGTAGTAATTATCATTTTTTTGAAAGATTGTAAAAAATACTTTTAATTTTCTTTACGAGATTAGATTTTATAATTCCGCTTCATTTGCATATCTTGATTTTACTAAAAAAAGTAAGGCAAAGTAATCAATCAAATAAGTAATTAATCAGTTGATAAAAGGTCTTTTCAGCGGCAGAATGGTAAACTGATTAACTAACCTTCATTCAGATGATAGGGTAGGCAGAGAGGATATACCGCGAAACAGCACTGTTTTAGCACGCACTTCTTTTTCATTTATATCCCGTCAGACCTCGGGCTTATTTTGTCGGAAGGTCAAAATATTTCGTCTTTATAATACAATCCAAATAAATGGAATATTTCTGAACGTATCCGAAAACTAAAAACTGTTTTTGAAAGGTGATAAAATACGCTTTAAAAATTTTATAAATCGAAATAAACATAATTTTTTAATATTCTTTCAATGTAAACATAAAAAAAAGAGAATGCTTTAGATCACACGACTGAAGTAAAACTTATTTAGCTCCATTTATATGTATGTATATATTGTTTATATGTATAATATATACATATATTAATTTTCTACAAATATATTTTTTAAATATTATCGTTCGCCTCGCCCGATCACACTTTTCGTAACGCTCTCGTCACGCATTCGCCAATTTAATCCCCAAGTCAAAACTTTTATAAATGACTCAACTTTCGTTTTTCTAACTGAAATTACTGTTTATAAAAAAAATAAAAATCCACGTATTTTTTAGTAAAATGTATTATAAACGTTATCGTCAACTCACTTTTTGTCGTTTTATAGAAAAATAATTCCCAAAGTAAAATTTTTTTTAAATTGCAGTCGGAAACTTTGGTTTCATAAATGTATACATATTATGTACTTATTTCGTGGTTAGTTTTTAGATTTGAAAATAGATAAGATCATATTTCTAACTGTTATGTTTGCTTTTATCACATTCAAACACAGTTGGGAGTTTTTTCAAATAATATTTGGTTCGTTACAAACTATTTATTTACAAATAATAAGACTGGTAGGTAAATTCTGGCGCGCAGCTCTGTGCGCATCGCCTATATCCGATCCTATCGATAACTCTATTATCCTGCCATCTGACGGATCCTGGTGGAAGCTAAACGACTCCTGCCATCTATGGCTAACCTACTTAACCTACCAGTCCAATACACTACACTAACCATGATAGTAAAGGAGACACATCGATTTCTATGAGACCTGTATGATTGTACCGGAAAGTGAACACATTAGCCTGATTAAGTATTGTATAGCACCTATAACCTTTTGATTTATTATCATTTTTCTAATTAAATCACAATCTCTCAGTTGATTTGTGCACCATTTCCCAATACCGTGGAAATATTTTATGGCAAAGTGTGTTTTATTATTTACTAGCTTCTGCCCGCGACTTCGTCTGCTTAGGATTAGTACTTCAAGTAATCTATTTTCTTTTCCTAGGTCCCATCTACGTTTATACCAAAATTCTTAACCTATTTATTTCAAATATGTATAATTCTTGATTCGATTCAAAGTATTAGGCGAGTAGGTACTTAAAAAAAATTCACTAATTTAAATATTTTCAAAAATAGAATTTTGATTTAACAATCATTGTTTTTCAAAATGTCATTCACAAATTTTGACATTTTCTATAAAACAATAATTATTATATTCAATGTATTGAAAATAAATAGCTAGCTTTATACATTATACCCTATATGTTATTCTGATGTATGAGCTATATTATTGTAAAGTTTCATTAGCATCCATTCAGTAGTTATTCCGTGAAAGAGTAACAAACATACATACATCCATACAAACCTTCGCATTTATAATATTAGTAAGATGATATCAATGCATGAATTTTGTTCGTCATTTGTTTTCATCTTATGCGGACTTTTAATGTATTTCATAACTTAAGAAGAAATAAAAAAATCTAAAACGCCAAGCAATTATATCATAACTTATGCCGTTTTTATATCGTAAAGATTCCGAAATGAGATTAAAAAAAAACTTTAGTATAAATTCACACGCGTAGTTGATGAAATTATAAAGAAATTCGTTAAATGTTTGCGGAACAATGTTGAACAATCTTGAAAAGGAAGCTTTTTCGTTTATGACTGGTTCGTGTGATATAATAGGAACTTGATTAAGATACTCTGAAGGATGCAGCACATATATGAATTGATCTAGCTAATGTTTATTGAAATATAATTTATCTTGATTTCGTTAAAATCAATGCAGATTCATCCACATTTTAATTGATTTATTTATTGACTTATTAATTTTATTTGTTAATTCTACTCAGGAGAGACCCTGAGGAAAATAATTCCCCTCAGGGCCTATGTCATCTTTGGGGATGCTGTGTGGGGGGTTATTTTTAGGAAAGGAATGAGAGGATGTTCTGGGAAGGAAACGTACCAGGAGTGGGTAGGAATCTGGGGGGTCAGTGTGTACAGGAGTGACGGACGAATGATTCCATCCCACCCACTGCGGTGCAAGGTGATGTTCCGAGAGAGCCCTGCTGGAGAAGTCAAGAGGTCTCCCTCAACCAGTCTCTCTGGATCTGGTCTGCTACGCAATTAGTGGGCAGAGGCATCTGCCGCCAAGACCCGGACAAACCTCACCCCATGAACCCGGGGTGAGAAACGTTGCGAATCACTTGGGGTGGCCTATGGCAAAGGTGTTGGTTATCCAATAAATGGTTCCTGGGGCGACGGTACCCATACACGCCTACAAAATTGTGCCTGTGTCATATTTGGGGATGCTGTGTGGAGGGTCTTTTTTGTGGAAAGGATTGAGTGAACCTGAAGATACCCATGTTGTAGGAGTTAGGAAATACAGAGGCTAGCAAATCAATCCACAGCCAAACTGTTGAACTAGAAACGACCCGTTCTCATGTGAAAAATATATCTATATACAAATATTGGCAATTTGTTGGCGTTTGGCAAGTTTCCCGGCCGAAGCAATTAATGGCGCTAGTTCCTAGGAGCATCAAACGGACCGCCCGTTTCTGCACAGAGTCGAGAGTTTTTATCAGGTATTTTAAGGCTCCAGGCCAGAGGTGGCTGCAGAATTCAACCGTGTGGTGCACGTACGATTTGTACTGGGTTCCCAGTTGTGTACTTTAAAGTATCTGCGGGTCCGGTAGAGTACGCCTAGCTTCTAACTCAACTCTGGCTTCGATAGAGCCCTCGTACCTGAGCTGGTCACTTAAAGTTTCACCAAGCATATGAATGGAGGACCTGTTCGAATGATTGCTTTCGTTGAAGGAGACTAGATTTTCTGTTGTTTTAGTGGTTTATTATGCGTGTATGTGTAAATGCGTGCTTTAGCGTTACAATTAATTTGTGAAATTTCACAGAAGTACCTGCCTATAAGATTGTTTTACAGCCGTTCGTTGTGCAGAGATATTAACTTGCCACGCCGCGCTTTTTATTTCACAATTTAAACACTTCCAGCAGTTGGGTTTTGAAGCCGGTCAGAATTGGTCGTGCCAGAGGTCGAGTCTCGAGCAGGCGGACTTCAGTCTGTTCACGTAAGAAACGCTTCTGTTATGAGATTGTAATTTAGATAAATTCTTATGGAATTACTGTTTTAATTTATAAATGTGTTCAGTATGTATCTAACTGAGCTGGCGCCCCTTATATAATATATTAAATCTTCCAGATGTCTTCCCTATTATAGATTCAGTTCTCATTTGCAAAGCATAAAAATGGCGACTACTGTCGTTATTTTTACATGACCCTAGATTTAAAATTTATAATGAGTCACATGTTTAAAATAATTTATCATTATCATTCCATTATGTGTGTTTTTAAAATAAATATAATTATTTAAAGGATGGTTAATTAATTCTTTCATTTCAGTTATTTATCATCATCTAAATTTTACCCGCACATGTTAATAATTTTTATAACCTAAAATATAGTTGTTACACCTTCTATCAAACTACTTTTGTAGTTTAGGAAGTGCTTACAATAAAGAATAAAAAAATAATTAAGAATAAAGAAATTAATAAAATAGCTTTTCTAAACACCCGTATTTTTTTTCTTCCATCATTGCAAAAACGCTATGAAAAGTAGAAAAAGGCTATCATCAAACTGTCACTGGGGGTAGAAAATATCGCCCGGGGGTGGCTACGGCCTCCGTTCATACTGACCGTAATTTCAGGGAAATAATTACTTCACACTTCGCGTTAGGGGAGGTTTTCTAAGGCTGTCTGGAATTAATGGATTCATAATAAATTAATTGCTAGATTAATAATTATGCTTTAATATTGGAAAAAACATGTTAAAGGCATCGAAGAGATAAACCGTATATAAATTATTTTTGACTTGGTGAAGCCTCGTTTGAACTCTGTTTGGGATTTTGTCTGCCTGTTAGATTGTTTGTGTGTTCCGTTTCCGGTTCAAGATGGTGGCCGTGTTGATGACCGCACGAGCGTTGATCTGTCAAATTGGAGTTATCAATATTATGATATCTTCTGCCTAAATAAAGTTTGGAGAATTTTCATTGGATTAATGACGTTTTTTTAGACATACAGGATGTTAAGGTACGAACTTGACTTACTTTAACCAGTGATTCTTGACATTATTTGGAGTAAAAATGTAAATAAAATTTCGATCTCCGGTGACATTTTTGTTGTTTTTTTTTTTCTACAAAAACATAAAAAATAGTAGGTGTTGGACGGACGGGGCGGGGTAAGTGGTGGGGTGGTTACTCGGCTGAGTGACCAGTGACTTCATGTGGAATTTTTTTTTATTGTCTGTTTTTAGAAAAAAAATCGAAAAAAATGTCATCAAAAAAGTCACCGGAGACTAAAATTTCATTCACATTTTTTACTCCAAATAATGTCAGGAAACACTGGTTAAAGTAAGTCAAGTACGTACCTTAACACCCTGTATATTATCCTTAGTAGAAATTTAAAATATGTTAAATAAAATATATTTTCAATAATTAAGTAGGTAGGCATCTAAGTACATACTGACAAATGGTATGATTTATTTTCTTAAACTGCTCCCACATGAGCATGCTGTGAGATTTAAGGTAGAAGGGAGGGGAAATAGATGGGAAGATGAATGTAGGGCTGTTTACATCTGGTCACCCAATAAGGCTAAAGCCATTTCAAGCAACAATTCAATTCTGAATGTTATAGCCGGTTCACACGATGCGATTTTTTTTTATCAACTTTGATTGAACATTGTTTGAAAAAACTTGTTCAAATTCGTTGAAAGAAGGTTCACACGTGTCAATGTGCTTTCAAGTGTCGAGTTGATCAACTAAAGTTGAACCGTCTGAACCCGCTGTTACTGGTAGTATCTTACACTCTGGAAGGTGTCGCAAATGTTATATTACTTTAAATAAATGATTTTTGAACTAACACAAATCAATCAAATTAATCTGCGACCCTTGCATTGCTAGTAGAGTGCCTTACCCCTCGACCACGGGTATTGTCGACATCCTATTGAATGCTATTTTATATTATACACTAGCTGATACCCGGCATGCGTTGCAATGCTAATTAAATAAATAATTTGTTTCTCCCTTCGTGTAATTTCCCATTCGTCCCGGTTCCCCTCTTTTTTTCCCCTTCCCATATTCCCTTTCCACTCTCCCGCTCTCCGCTATCTCGTGACCCCCCCCCCCTCCTCACGCATTCCGCTTCCCCTTCTTCGCCTTCCCCTCTCCCTCACCCCCTCCCTCTAAGCCCCCCTCCTTAATTCCCCAACCGACCCACCCGCATACCCCTCCCCCCAGCCTTTTTTCCCTGCCGCCTAACTCCATAAAATACACCTATTTTTCCAACAATTCGCGTGACCTATTTAATTTTTTATGCAAATTTCATAATACCAGAGCTCACCAGTTTAGATATAGAAGTATTCACGGGCATGTTCACAACAATTCAAAAAAAATTAATAGCAATCGGATGAAATTTTAATCGCAATCGTATATATAGGAAATAATTTCATAACGCCAGAACTCACTATCCTATAACCATCCCGGGTATGTGCACATCATATTCCCAAAGTTTCATGGCAATCGGATGAACGGTATGGCCGCGCATAAGGTACGAACAAACAATCAAACATTAATTTTTATATTATAGATATCTTGAATTAATTTATCTGTCAATTTACGACGTTTGCCAAAAAACTTTTAGTATTTGTTGAAATACGAATCCGTCTGACTCAATCGATTCCGCAGTAAGTATTTTCTGTTTGGATTTCAAATCAAATAACGCTATCTCGTCAGGAATCTTTATCGCTGTGGCTTTCCTTATATTATGTACACCAACACATCCACGTTCATACACACATAGACAGTCTCAGACAACTTTGGGCAGCGATAGTCTGGCCACATAAACTTGAGTGTGTAAACGGTGGCGTGGAAGAAATGTTATGGGTCGGTTTTCTTAGTTTCTTATACAGTTTGTGTCCAAATCTATTATCATAATTAAAAAGCTAAAAAGATTCAATTAAAACATAAAAAAATTGCGAAATTAAATTCTCAAAATTTTGACGAAAAATGCAAGTGTAGCGGCGGTAATTAAATAAAATTCACAAATATTTTGCAATAAACAAAATAATTATTCTATTTTTTTTTTAATAAGAAAACTCTCTTTTTAACTTTTGAAGGTTATTCCCATCCCATTATATACCATTGCAAAAGAAGAGAACAATAATAATTAAAAAAAATCAATATGAAAATGCACAAGACACAGAAAAATAATAAAAGATAATGGTCGCAACTGGGACTCGAACCCAGAACCTTACGTCTTACCGAGACATACACCTCTACCAATTGGGCCACTGCGATCTATTATGAGACTGTCGTAATTTTCAACTTCATATTTCAAATTTCAGAATTAACATTAATTAATATGAAGTTGACAATTACGACAGTCTCATAATAGATCGCAGTGGCCCAATTGGTAGAGGTGTATGTCCCGGTAAGACGTAAGGTTCTGGGTTCGAGTCCCAGTTGCGACCTTTATCTTTTATTATTTTTCTGTGTCTTGTGCATTTTCATAAAAAAAAAAAAAAAATATTTGTTATCTTCTTTTTTGATCCAATAATTATTAGTGTCTATTGGAGTAGGTGCAATAAATTTGCAAATATGACACAGTTGTTCGTAACACAGTACAAAACTTTACTAATGATGTTATGCGTATTTTTACAATGACTCAATGGAAGCCTAATTGTTCCCTCAACTGCTCGTTAAACCTTTTAACAAAAGGGTTACGGTTCCTATACACTCTGGGTTAGCTGAAAGTAATTCAGACCTGCCGGAGATTTTTCCTTGAAGCCGCGCGGATATGCGGATAGGATACGAACAGCATTCACACATGGCATTATATCAATCTTCCCAACTGTGATTTCCGTTCCAGGGACCACATCTCAGCGGTGGGGTGAACGTTAGCCTACAGCATCCCTCCCCCTAATTAGTAAGGGACGGACAATGCGGGAATGGGAAAGTAATAAAACTGAATGCTTATCGATTAAATAAAAACAAATAACTTTGTGTACACCACTTATATAATAACAATAATTATCAATATGCTTTGAAACCAAAGGTTTCGAAACATGTGAAAAATTGTTATTTTATAAGTGATGTACACAAAGTTATTATATAAGTGATGTACACAAAGTTATTATATAATGATGTACACCAAGTTATTATATAAGTGATGTTCAGAAAGTTATTATATAAGTGATGTGCACAAAGTTATTATATAAGTGATGTACACAAAATTATTTGTATTCATTTAATAACTCAGGTACGGGCCATACGTCATTCCTATTTCTATCTACGTTAAATTATCGTGAAAACAAACTTAAGTGTCCAAGCGGATTAATAGAATAGCGGATAATTAAAACTTACACCACAAAGTGAATTTGCAAAGATTAAAAATGTAAGTTATAGCTCGAAAATAGGTGACTTGATACGTAAGGGTTTAGAAAACAGCAAGACTACGCCGAATACGCAAAAATTATTAAGGTTATAATTTTTTTTCTAATTTTGAACATAAATTTCCCAGTGTGATCAATAGTGGTAATTATTTCTACAGGGGTGATCATCCTTATCTCCTCACAGATTTGAACAAGGGACAATGTTTTTAAATGTCTGATAAGGTTGAAAATTCATTAATTGTATCAGTCTCACATTTGAGGATGCGTTATAAGGATTGATATTGTGATATTATGATATCATAGTTTACAGTACCTATGTATGACAATGATTTCAACAAAAATATTACGTTAATATTTTTGCATTTCAGAATCAAATAAGATTCGAATTCAAAAGGCGAATTCGCGAGACTTCCAATAACGATCCGAGTTTGATGACCACGACAATATTTTGAATGACAATGAAACGTGGGTTACAATAACATGTCTGTATAAAAACCTTCCATAACACTAGGATAGGTAGGTAGTTTTTAATCTTCTTTCTTCCCAAGCAAGGCTTTGAGGGAAAGGTGGACTTAGAATATGGATCAGTCTCAAAACTGTTTCAATGTTAAGAGGGTATAAACCAGAGGATACCGGAAATTTGTCATTTTTAAATCAAATTCTTGACATATTAACTCTTTTTTTTACAAAAAAACATAAATTGATTTCGAAAGATTGTTATTTTATCTGGTAACAACATTTTTCATAATTTGAAAAAGCATGTTTATTTTAAATATAGTAAGGTTATACTGTTGATTATTATTGAATTCGAAAGATTGTTATTTTATCTGGTAAAGTCAGTTTTCTAATTTGGAAAAAGCTTGTTTATTTTTAATATATTAAGGTTATACCGTTGGTATTGATTATTATTGATTTTGAAAGATTGTTATTTTATCTGATAAAGTCAGTTTTCTAATTTGGAAAAAGCTTGTTTATTTTTAATATACTAAGACCATTGGTCACTGGCAGATTTGTTAAATTTTCAAACGAAATATTGCATAACACAACACAAATTTTTAATTATATCATCATACAGTAAAATAAATCAATTTATAATCTAGTAAAGACTCTTCTCAGAATTTTAATTTTAGTTCAATTAAAATCATTAAAAAATAAATACGAGAACTTGTTTTGTGACGAAAATACCTCAGTTTCTCTATTTATTTAAGGTCTTAAAAAATAATATATTTCATATTTTTAGACACTTATTTTGCTTAGACATTATTAAAAAAATATAAATACTTATAATCAAAAAATATTTACAAGAAGTAAACGATATTAAAAAAATGTATTATCACGCGTTTGAGCATTTTTATTGCTTTCTTAAATGTAGGTACATATTAAAGCAAATTTTGAATGAAATAAAGTCGATATTGAGATATTAGTGAAACTTTTGGTACGGAGAATAGCAATTTTTCTCATCGGAACCGCCCTGTACAGTGGCAAGGGCATGATTGCAAGTTGAAATTTCAATTTTCAGCCGCTGGTTAATGGGTTTTAAACAACGATAATGTTAGTAATTCAGATATGGAAATATGCGATTGACAAATATGACGGGAAGGAATGGGTTGGAAACAAATCAATTCCTGGTAAAATTATAATTTTCATTAAGAACTCTTTTTGAGTTCAAAAAGAGTCTAGAGAAGAGAGAAATATAATTTTACCCTTATTTTTCGCACCACCCCATCAAATGCAAGTTTTTCCAGCCTGGCGTGTTTCCTAGCCTGTGACCAACCGATCGTCCGAAGCCTATAAAATTCTTTGACGTAAATTTTATTTGCCAAGGGGAAACTTGTCCACTCGGCCATAGAATGCAGGGCAACCTAGAGACATAAAATGATAATTGTCAGTTTCTTTTGTCTGTTTGGTCGTAAATGGTATAGTTATATATTATATCGTGGGTTTAGAAAAGTAAACGTTATATTTAAGATTTATAGTCTTTTTATGTATTTCCTTATGTGAACGTTGCAATTTCCTATTGCCAGAAGACTACGTTATGTCAAATGGGGATGTTTTGATGGATGCTGAAGGGAGTCGGAAGGTGAAGGAGATGGCGGAAGAGGAAGGTTAGAAAATATCTTTTTATTCAAATAATGTCACCATAACACTGCTTTCTGAATTTCTCCCGACCCATTAATATGCTTAAATTTTTTTAGTTCTAAAAATCAACCAATGGTATTTTTGAAGATAATCTCTTTTCGGAGAGTTCAAATGGTAATTATATGAAACACGACAGAAAAAATTAAGTATTCTCCGAAAATTATAAAAAATACATCTCGTTCTCACTAACGTTACATAACATGTTATAGATATGAACAAATGCATAGTGTTTCTATATTATTTACACTTTGTTTCTGCTATTTTACAAGTTATATGCACGGAGAAAAATGTTATTCGAAAAAACTGTCATTTCAATAGAAAAAACGATTAAAAACGGGACTGAAGCCGAACAAATTAACAGGGTTTCAATGTTTATTGGCGGGAACACGTAAGAATAATTTGTTGGTATGAAGTTCTGAAGGTCTGAAGTTCTTACGAACAAATTAACAGTGTTTCAATGTTGGTATACGTACGAAACACAATTTGTTGGTATACGTACGAAATTACGCATACCAACAAATTATTCTTACCTGTTCCCTCCAATAAACATTAAAACCCTGTTAATTTGTTCGGCGTCAGTACCGTTTTTAACCGTTTTTACTATTAAAATGATCGGTTTTTTTTTTCGAATAACATTTTTCTCCGTGTGTATGAACAATGTTTCTTTAAATGCTTCTTAACACAACCCGCACTAGATTTTTTGCTCTTTTTTAAACGAGTCGTATTTAATTAACCATTATCACTTGAATTTTATCGTTTTTAATATTAGCGAGCCCTCCAACATTCATATTGTCTTATCTCTACTTTTTCTTCTTTTGGCGGGTAAATGCGGCCTTAAGATTATGGACTGTGTGCGGCTCGTATTATCATGGTATCATAAATAGCATAGCCCTCAGTACGGCTGAGGGCTGCGATGGTCCGTTCTGAGATCTATACCGATCCGTTGTGTCTCTTCCAATTACCCATTTTTAATATGGGGTTGCCAGTGTGTCAGTGTAACGATCACGCGGGGATATCACGTCAGGGTCACCAACTTTGTGGAAAATGCTAGGTAGAGACAATGACAGTTTTTACAGAGTATCACTCTACTTTATTATGTAGACAGTGTTGTGTATGTGTCAAAAAGCGATGCATAACGAGTAGGTCACATCACGGTGGGTTGTGGATCTGTGTTCAATGAGGTAATCGGAGACCTGATGTTGTTGTGGTCAGCTGGTGAGGAAAATCCACCAATATTGTCTTCATGTTTCTTATTGCAATTTGAAGTTTTACTCAATAAGTTATTCCACTAAATAAATGAATCCTTAGCTTTGTTTATACCGCTGTTTTAAATTAGGGAAATGTAGCTTTTCTGGGGTGAAAAGTGAATCAAATAAAAACAATAAAATTAAAATATATACATGATTAAGAACCGAGAGTTCCTTCATAAGGATACAAAATATTCCCGATGAAGAAATCTTTATTTCTGAAACATGAAACTAATAAAATACCCATGTCAGCAATGTTTATTATTTTCATTTGTTTCACTTTCACCTCAGAAAGCTACATTTTCTTTAAATCCCATCGAGAGTTTCCGATTTCGCCACATCACGATGACTGACAACAATCGTATTATGATATCAATACAGTTACTTTATTTCTATTCGAATCAATGTCAAGAATAACGATTTGCTGCCAAATGAACCAATAATAGCTTTCTTCAACCTTGGCACAAGTGTATTGACTGGCGCCAACAAAACCATTGTCGTGATTTTGATGAGATTGATAAAATGATAATGATAAAAATATAATCAGTCGATTAGCGACTAGTAGTAATAATAAAAAAAAAACATTAATTGCTCAGCTATACATTCAGGATGTCTCCCGGAATGCATCTGCTTTTCAGCAGTGCTTCTAAAATAATAGATTCATATCTTATACATAAAATTAATGTTTGCTTGTTTGTTCGTACTTTATGCGCTGCCATACCGTGCATATGATTGCGATGAAACTTTTGGGATGTGATGTGCGCATGCCCGAGATGGTTATAGGATAGTGAGCTCTGGCGTTATGAAATTATCTCCTATAATATTCATCCGATCGCGATGAAAATTTGGTGAGTTATCGTGAACACGCCCGCGAAGGATGCTATATAGCGTATTTTTATATTGGTGAGCTTTGGCATTATGAAATTTGACGAAGGGGAGGGAGGGGAAGAGGAAAGGTGAAAGGGGAACGCGGGAGGGGAAGAGGAGGCGGAAGTGAACAGGGACGAATGGAAAAGGATACGAAGGAGAAACAAATTCTTTAACAAATTTGATATTTAACTGTTTATTTAACCAATTGATATAAATTTACTATGTTATTGCATAAAACGTTATCATAATCGCATATAAATAAAAATAAAATATTGCATACAACGTTGTCATAATTGCTGACAAACTACGTTAGTAGTTTAGCGGGTTTTAAAGTTAATAATTAAAAATATTAATTAAGAAAGTACGTTTACCTCAAATATTAATGTTTTTAATTTATTTGTGACTGTATATGCGAATATATAAGAAAGCTGAACCTATATAATTTATCAACATCTCTGGAAACTAAATACAATTATTTAAATTTCAAGTAACATTATCAAACGTTTTGTACACATTTATATTCTCCCATTTTGAATTCAATAATCGCAGAGCTCGTAAATTCAAGCTCTCAAGAATTCATTTAAACCTCAGGAGAATTTAACATAAATTTCTAAACACGAATAATTTTAAATTGGGAATTCCCATTGAAAACGGTTACTGCGATTCTCTTAAACTTTTATTAAAATTCTTTAATTTATTTGATTAAATTTATAGCTCCTCGGGGTGGCAGTTCACCAAAAACGGCGCTATAAAAACGATCACAGTTTCATTATTATTATGATTAAAATTTTGCGTCGTTTCGCATAGAAAATGTTTGCGTCAAAATGAAAAAGGAACAGTTTTTATTATATCATATTAATCTTTCTCGAGTTGATCAACGACCAAGTAAACCAAATTCTTGATTCGGACCATGTCACGAATAACATTTATTCTGACATTCTGCGCTATAAAAATGATCACAGTTTCATTATTATTATGATTAAAATTTGGCGTCGTTTCGCATAGAAAATTTTTGCTTCAAAATGAAAAAAGGAACAGTTATTTTTCATAATATTATTATTTCCCGAGGTGATCAACGACAAAGTAAACCAAATTCTTGATTCGGACCATGTCATGAATAACATTTATTCTGACATTCTGCGCTATAAAAATGATCACAGTTTCATTATTATTATGATTAAAATTTTGCGTCGTTTCGCATAGAAAATGTTTGCGTCAAAATGAAAAAGGAACAGTTTTTATTATAACATATTATTATTTCTCGAGGTGATCAACGACCAAGTGAACCAAATTCTTGATTCGGACCATGTCATGAATAACAGTTATTCTAACATTCTGCCCTATAAAAACGATCACAGTTTCATTATTATTATGATTAAAATTTTGCGTCGTTTCGCATAGAAAATGTTTGCTTCAAAATGAAAAAAGGAACAGTTTTTTTTTCATCATATTATTATTTCTCGAGGTGATCAACGACCAAGTGAACCAAATTCTTGATTCGGACCATGTCATGAATAACATTTATTCTGACATTCTGCGCTATAAATATGATCGCAGTTTCATTATTATTATGATTAAAATTTTGCGTCGTTTCACATAGAAAATGTTTGCGTCAAAATGTAAAAGGAACAGTTTTTATTATTTCATATTATTATTTCTCGAGTTGATCAACGACCAAGTAAACCAAATTCTTGATTCGGACCATGTCACGAATAACAGTTATTCTGACATTCTGCGCTATAAATATGATCGCAGTTTCATTATTATTATGATTAAAATTTTGCGTCATTTCGCATAGAAAATGTTTGCTTCAAAATGAAAAAAGGAACAGTTTTTTTTTTATCATATTATTATTTCTCGAGGTGATCAACGACCAAGTAAACCAAATTCTTGATTCGGACCATGTCATGAATAACATTTATTCTGACATTCTGCGCTATAAAAATGATCGCAGTTTCATTATTATTATGATTAAAATTTTGCGTCGTTTCACATAGAAAATGTTTGCGTCAAAATGAAAAAGGAACAGTTTTTAATATATCATATTATTATTTCTCTAGGTGATCAACGACCAAGTAAAACAAATTCTTAATTCGGACCATGTCCTGAATAAAAGTTATTCTTACTTATGATGTTCTGACAATACTGTCATAATAACAGAAGAAAATATATGGAATGATGCATGAATGTGAATGGAGCAAGGAATGTGCCAAGACCTTCTTGTTCGGTGGTCCGTCCTCTCTGCCTACCCCTGCGGAAAAGTGGCCTGATGGTTAATTAGTTAGTACCTATCTTACTTATAATATATCTTAATAAGAAATCTTTTTTTACGTGTTTACCGCACATGGGTTCCAACTGACTGGAGCCAGTGAGACGTTGACATCATTAATTAGCATATGTTGTGAGGCTGAGTTGAAAGAGCAAGGAGATGGGGAGATGAAGGTTAGAAAGTTCCTGGCTCTTTAGATCTGGTCACCAAACATGGCTAAAGTCCTTTCAAGCCACTTTTTATTCTGAATAGTGGTCCGCAATTTACTCCGCGCATATGCCTTCGGTCGCCTTCGGTGCAACTCGGCATCGACACCATGTGACCCGAAGAGCCCATAGATAAGGAACTAAATCATGGACGAATATGATACATTACTGTTAGTTAGTTGGTTTAGTCCAAATTGTTAATAAGGTTATAAAAAGTACTAATATTATAAACGCTAAAGTTTGTATGGATGTATGTGTGTTTTTGTATGTATGCTCTTTCACGCAAATACTACTGAATGGATTTTAATAAAACTTTACAATAATATAGCTCATACGTCAGAATAACATACAAGCTTTATAAAGCAAGCTACTTTCAATATATTATAAATAATAATTAGTTGGTAATAAAAAATGTCAAAATTTGAAAATGACATTTTGCAAAACTCAAATTTCATTTAAATAAAAATTCTATTTTAGAAAATTAGTGAATTTATTTGAAGTACTCGCATAATAATTATTAACATTATTGAATTTTACTATTAAATGTAAAAATATTGTATCAATAAATAAATAAATAAATAAATACTTTGAATCGAATCAAGAATTATAGATATTTTAAATAAATAGGTTAAGAATTTTGGTGTAAATATAGATGGGACCTATAAGAAAAGAAAATAGGCTAATAGAAGTAGGTACTAATCCTGTGCAGACGAAGTCGTGGAAAGAATCTTGTCATGTATATATGGATAATTTATTTGTATTACATTTATGTAAATACATATTAGGTATTATATTATCTGAAAGTAACATACTTTATTTATCATATTTATCTGCTCTGCGTGGTTTGGGGTTAGACAACTATAGCATCATTGACCTCGTTTGAGGTTATGTATTTATCCATTAAAATAAAACACGCGCGGTTCTCATAAACATGACAACCAAAAAAGTAAACTGAAATATCGACATAAAAAACACCAAAATACGTAAACGTAATTAATTATTCAACACAAAAAACAAGGTTGTCAAAACACGGCCTCACAACAAAGAACAAATATTCTATGCTAAACAATTTGATTGTGGTTTAAAGGCCGCGGAAGTCCGTGTATTCAAAAAAGTTCCACAAATTCTACAAATTTTCCAGTGCCAGAAAAATGCATATGGAATGAATTTCTTTCAGTTTGTTTTTGTATTTTTATTTTAGTGTGGTACGGTTTCTGCATTATGAAGGAATAAGTCATTGACAATTTAATAATTTTTTATTGAAATAATGTTGTGTGCCGATGTAAGTGTAATAGATAAGTTTAAGAAAGGGGTACACGGGGAAAAATGTTATTCGAAAAAACGATGATTTTAATAGTAAAAACGATTAAATACGGAACTGAAGTTCTTACGAACAAATTATCAGTGTTTCAATGTTTATTGGCGGGAAAATGTAAGAATAATTTGTTGGTATACGTACGAAATTACGTATATCAAGAAATTATTCTTACATGTTCCCGACAATAAACATTGAAACCCTGTTAATTTGTTGGTAAGAACATCAGTCCCGTTTTTACTATTAAAATTATCGTTTTTTCGAATAAAATTTTTCTTCGTGTACGCTCGGATGGTTGATATAATCTACCTATCTACACGGGGTTATAGTTTGTATGTGGTACGAAAAGACGTTGCAAGTACTCTCAGTATCGCCCGGTGACAGACTACTTTTTACGATGTACATATTTGGTGACTAGCCTTTTGCTGTAGTTCCATCATTAGGATAGTTGGGAGCAGAGAGGAGCAATTGAGGCTCTTGTGCGGTTTTAACAAGAGTAAAATAGCGTTTTTTAAATTTTATTATGTCTATTATATTTATAATTAATTGTAAAATCTATACAGGATGCCATGTTACGTTCTTGACTTATTTTAACTAGAGTGATTCCTGTGATTATTTTGAGTAAAAAATGTGAATGATATTTTGGTGTCCGGTGTAAACGTTAATTTTTTTCTTCTTACTATAACATTAAAAAAATCTGTATTTATTAAACAGTTTGGGGAGGGGGGGGTGAGGGGTTTGGCGGTTAATCGGCTAAGTGACCAGTGACAAATTGTAAGAATAATGTGTTGGTGTATGTACGAAATTACGTATACCAACAAATTATTCTTACATGTTCCCGCCAATAAACATTGAAACCCTGTTAAATTGTTCGTAAGAACTTCAGTCGCGTTTTAAACCGTTTTTACGAATAAAATTATCGTATTTTAGAATAACATTTTTCTCCGTGTATATGAAAAAGAGCAACTGTGGGTTCGTTGGGTCAGTTATATTTTTAGATTGATGAAATTTTACAAACGTGTATTGCACAATTTAGTGAAGTGGTTTTATTGTCGACTTAGCTCGGAATTTAGGTTCCTGCGAAAGCAGGAATGGTCATTGTAAAAGGCCATAAGTCGAGAGAGTCCTGCTGGAGAGATCAAAAGGTCTCCTTCAACCATTCTGTCCCGTCGCACTAGCTGGGCAAACGCATCCGCTGAGACCTAGACAAACGTCACCCCATGAACCTTGGCACCCCTGCTAAGTGAGTAAATGTTACGAACCACTTGGGACGACCTATGGCAGGGGTATTGGTTATCCAATAATTGGTTCCCGGGGCGATGATATACATACCTGCCTCCCAAATTGTTAGCTAAGCGAAAACACAGCGATTTTATTTTTATTTTATCAAATAAAACCCAATCCTTGTTAAATAAACAAACATATCTATAAACTTAAGATAATATGAAAGAAATATGGAATCGGGAATTAGTCGAAATCCCTCTTTCAATAAAAAAGAAAGCATTAAAACCCGTCGCAGGCCGCAGTTCCCCGGCGGGTCCGGATTTTTTAAGCGATTTTGTCCCTTATGTATAAAGAAATTGTATGAAGAACAAGGTCAGAATCGCTTGGTCCATTCTCATTCTTGACGTAACGAAATACTGGATATCGTCTAGCCACTCCGAATAATTCAAATTAATTCACAATGATGCGCCGGGCATCAAAGATGGCGGATAAAATGGCTGCTGCTTGATAATATGAACGGAGTCGTATTCGAAGTCTATATTTTTGTATTGTTTTTATATAAATCCGTTGCGGAAAGCATAGATTTGAGTGATTATAAGAAAGATACGTTTTTTAGATTTTCACGGCCAAAAGCATTTTCGTTGTTTGTTTTTGGGGTGTTATGCCGTGTTGTGCTACCTCCTTCTTTAGCCGACGTTTCGGACAGCGTTGCAGTGTCATCACATCGTCGGATCTGCCACATCTGCCCTGATGATGGACACTGCAACGCTGTCCGAAACGTCGGTTAAAGCACAACACGGCATAACACCCCAAAAACAAACAACGAAAAAGATTTTTAGGATGTTCGTATTATCTACATTATTTTGATGTAATTTTTGTAAGAAAGGTGAAAACTGTCAAATATTTTACGTCGCATTGAAAAAATATATTTTTCCTATGCTGGCTTTCAAGAAGTTATAACATGCTCAACCGCTGCGAATATTTTTAATAATATTTTCAAAAATTTACCTTGGAATTTAATACATTTTGCCGTAAGCACTCTGTTTTAATTTTGTAAGAAATATCAAAAAGTTACCTAATTTGCCCAAACACATTATTATGTACACACTTGTAATCTCACCATCATTAAATTCTGTTGAGATAAGAAAAACAACGAGATATTTATTTTAAGGTTCACGTTAAAAGTAACGATAAATTTTATGGGTTCATATTGTTGTAACAACAAAAGGTAGGAGCAACGTTACGGATATTTTCTAGTCTTCCTTCCAAGAGTCGACAATCTTTATTGGTTTTGCTTCCTTCGTTTTTGGCGGATCGAGGTATTTTGTCCCGTGGAGCGAACATTTAAAAACGCGCTCCCAGAGTAAAAAGAATTTATTTTTGATATTTTCTAAAATGTGTTTTTCTATCACAAATTATTTTTTGTAGTTTTGTTCAAACGTTTTATATGAAAAATCGCTCAGGTTTATCTGAATTGAGATTTTTTGCGTTAAATTTTGGGAGGGTAAATGAATTATCTAATTTTACCTTTTTATGTAAAAAATAACGTTTCTCGGTTTGTCTCGTTGTTCCTACCATTGATCCGATTGCGATGAAGCTTTGGTGATTGGTTGTGCGCACGCCCGCGGATATTTCTATATATACACAACAATAATATTTCAAAGTGACAGTTGTCAGTTTTGATTTGCTCTCACAAAATTAATAAAAAAAATACAATACAAGCGACAGAAATATTAAAAAAAGTGCACAATTTGCTGCTAGCATCTGTAGTTCTGTGTTTTAAGTGCCAAACAAAACAAAAGCCAAAAGAATTACTCTGGTAATTCACTATAAACTCCAACTAAGCCACCGAAAATTTGAAATACAATAATATATATTAATCATGGTAACTAGAGGTAAAAGTGCGCTGGAACTTGAAGACAAATACATGGAGAAAATTATTCAACACATTGATAAAAAAATGGATAATATGAAAAAAGAAATATTGACAAAAATGGAACTATTCAAGGAAGAAACGCAAAAAAGTATAGAGTTCGTCGGCAAACAATACGATGACCTAATAAAAAAAATCGACCAAACCATAATCCAAAACCAAAAAATTGAAACCGAAATCGAAACATTCAAAAAGGAACAACAAGACCTCAAAAAAACAGTGGAGTACCTTGAGAATAAAATTGATCATCAGGAATACGAGTCTCAGTCGAACAATCTAGAACTGCGCAACTTCCCAGAACATCCTCACGAAAATCTAGTTAGTATATTCCACAACCTATCAACTAACGTGATACAATCGGTAGTGCAACCCGAAGATGTGACTTCTGTAGTGCGGGTGGGAGGTAGGAACCGCTCCGAGGACACCCGAACTAAACCAAGAGATGTTATAATCACCCTCAGCTCAAAACTAATGCGTGATCTATTTCTGGCCAAACTTAAGGAACATATTAAAACCAAAGGCCGAATTACTACATCATCCTTAGGACTACCACATGCTCAGATGGGTCACAGCACACCCATTTATATATCGGACCACCTGACATCAAGAAAAAAATTCCTCCTGGCACAAACAAAACAACAGGCAAAACTAAAAAACTATAAATTCACTTGGTCAAAGGAGGGACACCTATTTGCTCGTAAGTCTGAGGACTCCAAAATCCTTAAAATCTCATATGAATCGGACATTAAAAAAATGTGACTCGAGGTCAACAAAAAAAACCCATTACCTAAACTGCTTACCTATATTAATTTAATAAATTTCATTTATATTTTTTCCACAATCACTTTTGCTCAATACTCAAATCAATTTATAATTATTATTAATCTTATTAAATTTATCAACTTACTTCAAATATTTATCTTGACTTACTCCATAATTCCCTTTTATCTGATTTGTCTAAACTATCCAAATATTCTATTCTATATAACTGTTCCCATGTATTCATTTATTTTCACTACTACAATCTATACGATTATTATATTAAACTCAATTTACTTAAGAACTTTTAATTATTTAATTATTTCAAGTAATCTGATATATGTGATACATTTGATTGTTATAAAGTATGTAATTATTTCAACTAACTTAACTGATTTTATTCCCTGGATATTCCTAATTTTTTTAAATCATAAAATAAAACTATGTTACTTAAATCAATTAACTCACTTAACTTCCCTCAATAATGCTATTCAAAAATTGAATCCAACTATTTTAAATCATTCCATATTATTATCTAACCACTTGATTCCTTCTATCCCATTGATTGTTTTTATTCCTGAACATTTTTTACTTTTCATAAGTTTAATTTTGCAAAATCTCTTAAATGTTGTATATTTATATTTATTAATTTCCTTACATCAATTAGTAATTATTATACAATTAATTTTAATCTTTTTATATGTCCAAATAATAAAACTCTTCTTTCATTCTCTTAACTTTCCTAATCGCCTGAACCGTAATTATAAAACTTGTTTTAACAATTTCCAATTTTTCAACACCTTAAATCGTGCATTCTGTTTTAATTATTTTGATTATCTCAATGTGTCTTATCTTTCAACAAATTTAAATTGTTCTATTTTTATTGTTACTCACATTCTTCCTATTGTCCTACACTCATTATCTCATGTAATTCTCTCAATTTATTCTATATTGTTGATAACCTACTATGACTTTTACAAATATTTATACGATTTTAATACATGTCTCTACATTCCATTAACTATTTTAATTGTCTTAGTTCGTGTCATCCTTACTAAAATCCTTAATCTCATACTTTCTATACATTTAATTATCCGAATGATCGTAGTTCTTTTTAGTGTACTTACTCATACTATATCTAAGATTCTCCTCAGCACGGGAGAAACTAAACAGCTGCAAAAAAACATCTCAAATATTAATTGCTATGGTTTTCCCTTAGCTACATATACCCACTTAACTCACAATATCACTGACAAATTCGAACCCCCACCATACATCGACGCTTATAATGGACCCGACTGACCCTATCGATAATTTACTCAACATCACGGTACAAACGACAAATGATGCAAATGCATATAAAAAAATTATCTCCAAACCTAAAGCACTAAAAATATTTGCCATGAATATTCGCAGCCTCAACAAAAACTTCGACAATTTACTTGTACTCCTAACTGACTTAGGAAATGAATTTGATATAATTGCTCTGTCAGAGTGCTGGATAAATCCAAATTATATCCCGAAAATAATCAACAACTACTCTGTCTACAATACAACGCAGCACAGGTCCCAATCCGACGGGGTCATAGTTTATATAAAATCTCACTTAAACCCTATAGTGTCTGAAATTTCAGTTGACCATGCAAATTGCCTCAAAGTCACAATTGATAACTTAAATATCTTCGCCATATATCGCTCCCCAAAGTCCAATAATGTATCCTCTTTTCTCTACTCACTCGAAAAAATAATCGATGACGCAACTAAGGATCTCATCATAATCGGCGATATCAACATAGACATCCTAAACGAAGCCAGCCCCCATACTACAAAATACCTAAACCTAATGGGTCTGCATGGCCTTATACCATACATCAACATACCTACCCGAGTCACACTCACTACTAAGACATGCATAGATCACATCATGGTTAGAACAAGACGAACCGCTAAATCAATTGTATTTGAATCTACTGTCACAGACCACTACTCAACCATCCTAGAATTACACAACTCAAAATCTCCCCCCCCCTAAGTCCAGAAATCCTACTCATAACATTCTAAATATGGATCATCTGATAAAGTCTGTAGAACTAGAAAAATGGGAGTCTACCCTGCTTTCTGAAAATGTCAACACAGCTCTTGAAATGTTTTCGGCATCACTAACTGCCCACATTAATCACGCTTCTTTCCCCTCCAAAATAGCCTCTAACAAAAACAAGAAGCTGAAACCTTGGATTACGAACGGCCTTATCTTCTGCATACGTAAAAGAGACAGAATCCATAAACAAGCACTAAATAACCCGGACCCCCAATTATTACGTTTTTACAAAAGGTATCGTAACATTTGCAATAACCTAATAATAATAACCAAACAAAAATACTATAAAAAAAAAATTGAAGATTCAGGATTTGACAGTAAAGTTATCTGGAACGTAGTCAACGACATCTCAGAAAATAAAAAAACCTCACTTAATATTCAATCACTTGTTATTAACGAGAAAAATATCCTCGTCCACGATGACCCAAAAACCTTAGCCGATCACGCCAACCATTATTTTAGTAACATCGGAAAAAACTTAGCCAACAAAATTCATAATGCCAAAAATAAAACCCAAAATCATCAAGCTTCACGGGTAAGACAACAGAACAATCTACATCCCGCACTTATCCTAGCCCCAACATCCACTAAAGAAATTGTTGACACAATACTCTCTATAAAAACGAATAGTGCTGCAGGTATTGATAAAATTTCACCTTACATATTAAAACACGTAGCTCACTTTATTACCAAACCATTAAAGCATATTGTAAATCTTAGTTTCAAAAGCGGCACCTTCCCTCACCAACTAAAACATGCAACGGTTATCCCAATCTATAAGGGTGGCGACAAAACAAATATCGAAAACTATAGACCTATTTCTTTGCTAAGTGTCTTATCCAAAATCATTGAAAAAATTGTTAAAAGCAGACTTATCTCCCATTTGGAAACCCAGAAGATTCTCTCGCCCAATCAGTTTGGTTTCCAAAAAAAAATTAGTACGGAATCTGCAATCTTAGATTTGACTGAGAATATCACAAACAGCCTGGACGAAGGCGATTCCTGCCTAGCCATATTCCTGGACTTATCCAAAGCATTCGACACGGTTTCCCACCCCATACTTCTAGATAGGCTATCTCAAATAGGCATCCGGGACTCAACTCTCAACTGGTTCTCCTCATACCTAACTGATAGATCACAAACTGTGAAAATTAACAACATAGCTGTAAGTAACCCTTTACCAATCCAATTCGGAGTCCCACAAGGAAGTGTTCTAGGCCCTATTTTGTTCCTCATATACATCAATAAACTCTGTAACCTACCCATAATTGGAAAACTAATATCCTTTGCTGATGACACTGTACTTATAGCTCGACATAAAAACTGGAAAGGAGCATTCGACATAGCTCAACACGACATAGGCCTTGTGAAGAATTGGTTAGATGACAATCTCCTCACCCTCAATGCTGGTAAAACCAAATTCTTAACCTTCAGTCTAACTGCTGCAACCCAACCTACTGATAATCAGAAATTAACAATTCACTCTTGTCCAAGACCATACTCTTCCTGTACTTGCCCAAACTTGGAAAAAGTATCCCATATAAAATACCTGGGGGTCATAATTGATCATCATCTTCGTTGGAATCAGCACTTAGCCACCCTAACTCCCCGAATTCGCAAGCTCTCTTATGTCTTTCGAACACTACGAAATATCCTTACTCCTACAATACTGAAAACAGTTTACTATGCTCTCTGCCAATCCCAATTAGTATATGGCATCATAATTTGGGGCGGCTGTGCTCGTAATTTTATTGATCTTCTACAAAAAGCCCAAAAAACGATAATACGTGCAATCAACAAGCGACCGACAAGATACTCCTCCACTCGACTCTTCTCTGAATACAACGTCTTAAACATACGGCAACTCCATCTAAAATTTACACTAACTCATTTCTTGTTTAAATATACGAAAAAAACCCTCTTACAACACAATTACACCACCAGAACAATAACAAACCGAAACTACAATGTACCTACACTACATACCACGTCAGCTCGAAGACACTTCATGTACCTAGCTCCAAAAATATTTAACCTTCTCCCTGACAACTTAAAAACTGAAACCCAACCCCATAACTTTAAAAAACAATTATCTCTATGGATCGTCACACTTAGGAACTATGATATATAATCTTTTTTTTTACTTAAATTAATTTGTATAACTCTAATATCTATCAATATTATAATTAACCTATTATTATAAATTATTATTATCAAAATATTTAGAAACCTCGATGTATATTATTTGTAATTTAATTTAATTTAATTTGTATAATTTAGTAAATTATAATTCAATTTATCAACCATCATACTATGTAACTTATAAATAAATTATTATTTATCTGTAACCCACATTTCCATAAATTCATTGTCATATTATCTGTAAACTACACTATCATCAATTATTTTATTATCTGTAACTTCGTTAACATAAATTCAATGTTATATTATCTTAAATTTCATCTATCAATTATTATTTTATCTGTAAATTTCATTGTCATAAATTCCTTGTTATATGTATTACCTGTAAACATCATTATCATCAATTACTATATTATATGTAAATTTCATTATCATAAATTCATTGCTGCATTAACTGTAAACCTCATTATCATAATTATTATATAATCAGTAAATGTACTTCATTACCCATATAATCTGCATACTTCACCCGCCATAACACAGGGACATCCCTAGCATGGCGGGCGAAATAACACAATATGTACACTATGTATAAAATTCTTTAATAAATAAATAAATAAATAAATAAATAAATAAATAAATAATGGTGAGCTCTGGTGTTTTAAAAATATTTTCTATACCATTCATCTGATTCCGATTAAACTTTGGTGATTTGTTTTTTGCACGCCCGCGAAGGTTTCTATATATAAAGGTGAGTTCTGGCATTATGAAATTGAAAGTTGTAGATTGCGTGAGTATTTCATATAGTTTAGCGGCATGCGGGGAAGGCGGGTAGGGGAGGGGAATCCTGAAGGTGGTAGAGGAATGAAGGAGAGATGGAGGGGGTTCGCGGGAGGGGGGAAGACGAATGAGAAAAACCGGGGATGGGTGACTGCAGACAGAGGGAGGAATTTCAAATGAGACATAGTAGCGGTAGGGGATAGCAAGGATTAAAAGGGGAACAACTACGTGTGGCCTGTTCACGTATCGGAAAACCTTCTGATTTATTTTTTTACGTGGACAGACGGAACATTAATGAAAATATGTGTCCAAAAACAATTTAAGTAATTAAACCACAAACACTTTCCTCCTTTGAGTGGTAGATTCCCAACGTATGCCGGGTACTCGCTAGTTATTTATTTATTTATTTATAGAAAGATACAAAAGAAAGTACAAGTTACACATTAGGAAGCTTTGCCTGTCCAACTAGGAAAGTTTCCCGTTCCAGGACAGACAAATTGAAAGGTTTAGTTCATATTATTCCTTAAGTACATAATTGCAAACAAAAATAAAAACAAAGTTAAAAACAAGAAAATTCATTTTTCTTTGAAATTGAGTTGTGTTATGAAGAAATATATAAAAAACATACATACATTATTTTTTTGTGACTATGCAAAAAAGTAATCTGTTAGCATATGTGCTATTCGGATTTACTGAATTATCCTGGTAACAAATAATATATTCAGAATTACAGAGTATGAGATAAGTAGGTAAGTTGGGAGTGTTGAAAAGTGTAAACAAGGTATCTGATAACAAGATAGAGGAATAACAATAAGATTTACAATATAAAGATATAGAAATGTGTTGAAAAGTGTGAACTTATAATACATATAGATATATGCATGATTATTTTCACTAATTTAAAACATGTTTTCAGTACAAAATATATTATACAACAATACGAGTATACATCGCGCTCATGTCTTAAACAACTCATGCTGAAATATAAAAACAATAACTATAAATATAGAATTTAAACAGAAACTATGAATACAAATAAATAGTACCTGATTTAGAGCTACTTTGGTAACGATATTGTGAAATTGTTTAGATATTATTACAATATATTTGAGAAAGGTGAAGATCAACATTCTTGTTACAAAATGCTAATACCGCTCAAGAGTCTCAAAACTAACTAACTCACCTACCACTATTACACAAAGAATATTGAGATAAATGTTGTGCTCACCTATAATTAGAAACATCATTATAACCATGTATAAATGTAAACTACTGTAAAAATTATGTGATGAATTCTGTTAGCGAGACAGATAATTTTTTTTTAAATACGAGTGTGCTATACACCACAGGACTGAAGTAAATACTTCTTTAGCTCCATCTATATGTATGTCCATAAATATCTTTATATGTATAAAATATATACTTATTATCATATAAATTTATTATCATTCGCCTCGCCCGATCAAGCCGTGCCCATCGACGCCCGCTCCCCGCCACGTTTGGCGCGTCACTGGTATTTCAAAATACTGACTGAAATATTTCATGCACTGGCTATGAGAGGAAGAGAGAAAGAAAATGTGCGCGCGCACTGCTCTCTCTTGCTTCTACAGAGAGCCCATTGGCCTCACAACGCATTTCAATTTCCGTTACACATTCGCCAGCTTACCCCCAAGACAAGCGTGCGTAAAGAAGTATTTACTTCAAAAAATAAAAAGACCAATTCGACTATGAATGGCGACCATATTGGCGATGATTTGGGCTTATTGGAGTGGTATAGGGAAATGATGTAAAGATAGATAGCAGAAGCTAATGATTAATGAATAATACACAAAGAAAAAGTGTTTTCTGTCCGGATCAAGTCCGTTTATTATTTTCATAATCTATGGCATTTTAGTGTCATGCTTAGTTTCACATGATGTTTAGACTATTTTCAGTATATTTCATTCCTGCGAATTTACCCACTGGCCTCATAAATCATGAATTTAATAACGATGTTAAAATAATAGAATAGACTATAAATAGCTGTCTTCTCGGTATCACAAAGCATTTATTATTGATCCTACCTATTTTAACATTAATTCTGCGTATAATTAAATTTATACTTTTGAAAAGCATCCCGAGGCAAATATAATGTAACGGGAATAAGATCACCAAGGAAACGGTTAGCAAAGATCTCAAGGGAAACGGAAAAATAACAAGCAGTGTACAAATAAATTTTGTGGAAGATGGTTGACTAAGATAAATAAAGCTGTAATAATTAATAAATTGCAAATAAATAATGTCGCCGGTAATTTTGTCGTTATTAATATAGTTTGTGAATCCTTTAAGTTAGTAGAAACGTAACAATACATTTTGTTAAATACTTTCAGTTTCACTATAAGGAAGTTGAGTCCTTTTTTCTTTTTTATCAATATTCACATGCATACTTAAACACATTTTTTTTTTTAAAAATTAAATTTAAAAAGTTGTAGTAGTTAGAAATTAACTAGTACTAATCAATTCATTTACAGGAATTTTGAAAAGAGTGCAATTTAATGGTTTATTTTTTAAATTTAAAAACACGAACTGTCATTTTTCAACGAAACTTGCAACAGTTCCTAACATAGCGGTCGGTGCAATTTTTAATTGATAAACTAATGTTTAAGACAAGATTTTTTATGCGTAGCACAAAGGATAATAATTATTATAAGCAATTATTATTAGCCTGAAACACTCTTCTATATTGAGAAAAGATACATGTCGCCGACGGTATTCGAATCCGCACCCCTTTGATTGCCGGTCAAGAGCTCTACCATTAAGCTACGGTGGCTTATCTCAAGAGCTCTTGACCGGCAATCAAAGGGGTGCGGGTTCGAGTCCCGTCGACGACATGTATCTTTTCTCGGGAGGTTTTTTCAATATGGATGAGTGTTTCAGGCTAATAATTATTGCTTATAATAATTGTTTAATTTATTTATTTAAAGTAGGTAAGGTATATTATTATTATGCCATGTGTATGGAAATAGGATCACACAATTTTCAAAATACATTGTTTAAAATAAAAACAAAATTTTGAAATCGTCTTAGTTATCTCCTCAACTTTTTGGGACACGTGGAGTGACGCAGCTATATTTTATGCTAACAATAATTACGACGAAGTTAAAAATGTAATTGAAGATCTGAGCGACTCTCCTTCCACCGCTCAATCACGCTCGAAGTTTTTCGATTTCCAAACACATACTTACTGACAAAGGGCATCATTTCCTCCAGGAAAGCTTTTGAAAATACTAGTAGTATGATAAAAAAATACGGCAAATTTTAATGTTAAGACTGTATTTTCGTTTTTCGTTAACTGCTTTTTATTATTTTGAAATAACAAACTGCTTTTAAAAAGGCAATCAATATTTCCATTTACAAAAAAACTAACCTTGAATAATTTCACTAACACATTTATTTCGTACGCAATGTAGATCGAATGAACGAAGAAAGGAGTGTAAATAAAATATATGACGCAAATGTAAATGGTAGAAGAATTCGGGGACCCCCGAGGGCATTTAGAGCAAATGAACAAAGATAGGAGTATAAGGAGAATAAACAGAGCGACTCAACTGCTTAACGATTCTGCATTGACCATCGACATTTTCAATGTCACTTACAGACAGTTCAGCAACTATCTTTTAGCACATGTCACTAAGTAGTAAAACTGCCCTTGTGTACTTTGTAATTTATAATCTTCTCCATGATATATTGGTGTATAACTGTTTTATAGAGAACATGAAAAAATAAATAAATAATAAATAAATAAATAAATATGGCGTAAACACGAATAGTAGAAGTAGTCGGGGACGACCGAGGAAGACATGGCACAATCAAGTGAATCAGATACCTGATTCTGGCCATGTCAAGAATCAGAACAATAGAATATAATGTATGAGACGATGTATGAATGTGAATGAGTCAAGAGTGTGTGCCAAGACCGAGTTGTTTGGCGGTCCTTCCTCTCTTCCTACCCTTGCGGGGAAACGCCCTGATTGTTAGTAGTTATTGACCAGCAGCTGAGAATAAAAGTTTAAAAATGCTTGCAACTGTTCAGGGCGATTCCAATGAGAAAGATCGATTTTTCCCTATAAATTTTTTAAATTATTAATTATATATCTATTTATTTCATTCAAAACTTACTTTAATATATACCTACATTCAAGTGAGCAATAAAAATGCTCAAAACGTACGATGATAAATTATTAAATATCGTGTACTTCTTGTAAGTAATTTTTGAACATAAGTATTTATGATTTTTCAATAATATCTAAACAAAATAAGTGTGTAAAAATTTTTGAAATATTTTAGATTGTAAGACCTTAAATAAATAGAAAAACAGACTTATTTCTGTCACAAAACACGTACTCAGATTTATTTTTTAATGATTTTAATTTAATTAAAATTAAAATTTTGAAATGTGTGTTTACTAGATTATGTATTGTTTTATTTTTATGTATGATTATATGATTTGAAATTTGTGTTGTTTAATAGAATCTATCGTGAACAAATCTGCCAACGACCAACGTTATAACCTTCGTGTATTAAAAATACACTAAGTTTTTCAAAATTTTAAAACTGCCTGTACCAGATAAAATAACAATCATTCAAAATTATTTATTTTTTTTGTAAAAAAAGAGTCAATACGTCTAGAATTTGATTAAAAAATGACTAGTTTCCGGTATTCTCTTCCCTTGTATTTTTAAAGTTTTATTCAATTAAATACGTGTATTTTTTTATGTTTCGTTTTATTTTTTATGCTCTTTATTTTATACTGTTTTCTTTTGGGTTGAAATTGGAAAAAGCCCAACTGCCTGTACTGCAGTCGCGGTTGATAGGATGCATTCATGCAATATTTTGGCCCGGGGCAATGGAAGCGGAAACCATCTCAAGGTTCTTTCAAGAGACTTTGGCAGGTGTACAGTGTACAGTGCATGGTACAGGCTAAAAGCTCCGTAGAGCTTTTACGACCTTCGCGAAGGTAATACCTACACTCAAAGTCCACCACACAAGCGGGCAAAATCACGAAAAACTCTGGCGCAATATATGATTCATAGATTTAATCTAATAGTCTTAGGAAAATCTGAAAAGCTACTGTAGTAATTCACTTATTTATTTATTTATAAGAAAAAAATGTTACATTACAAGTGATTACATTATGCAAAATTATACAATTATTATTCTTCTACTCCATAAGTTGAGCTCTAGGAGCTCGTGTTTATGGGAAGAGTATATACATGCATAAAATAATGTTCTAATTAAATATGCAAACAATAATCAAAGACTTATGAAATAAATTCAAACATTATTTAACATAGGTATATAATTTAGGAAAAAATATGTTATTGAAAGACAATACCAATATACTAGTAAATTTATACTTTTAACATTGATAATACAGATTAAGTAAGGATCTAAGGGTACAATATATCATTATCCAATTTCAGGGACTTAATTTGCTTTTTGAATTGTTCACATTTCAATGTTTCGGTTACACTAATTTTTTTTTTGGACAATAATATATTGTACCATCTCACACCTAAATACAAGTAGTGATACTGAGCCGTGGTCGTTCTAAGCATAGGGATTGTTTTTAATAGTTTTGAATCTATTGCTTATGTTATCTGAGGGGTGAATTTTTTGGATAAAGTATTTTTTATAAATTTGATATAAGGCGTTTCTCTTATACAATTCTGTGATAGACGGTACATATTTATATTTGTTTTATTCATTTATTAAGTTAAAAGAAATATAACATTTCACTTTCTTAACTTAAGACCGATTGACCAGTGGCTGAGATATAAAGTTCCAAAATGCTTGCAACTATACAGGAAGGTTCCAATAAGAATGAACGATTTTTTCCCGTATCAAATTTTTTAAACCAAAAATTTTATATCGATTTAGTTCACTCGAAACTTGCTTTAATATATACCTACATTCAAGTAAGCAATAAAAATGCTCGAAACGCATAACGATAAATTATTAAATATTATAAGTATTTAAAATTTTTCAATAATGTCTAAACACAATAAGTGTGTAAAAAAAATCTAAAATATTTTAGTTTGTAAGACCTTTAATAAGTAGATAAGCTGAGGTATTTTTTGTCACAAAACACATTCTCGGATAAAATAAAATTTAAATTCTGAAACTGTCTTTACTAGATTAGATTTATTTTTTCTGTATTTATTTAATGATTATATGATTTGAAATTTGTGTTGTATAATGCAATATGTCGTTTAAAAATTGAAAAAATCTGCAAACGACCAACGGTATAACCTTAGTATATTAAAAATATAGGTCTTAACGGCTGAGTTGGTTAAGGCACTCTCTCCTAATAAGATAACAGACCCTGGGTTCGATTCCTTCGTGTGACTGTTATCTTTTTTAAAAAAATATGTGTCCTTTTCTGCGTCATGTTTCGTTAAGATTTATTATCTTTTAATAGTTAATCTAACAGATGCTTTTCTTTCAAGTCCTGTTTATTTACTATAATTCCATAAAATCTTGAACATATTAATTATTATTTAATGAGCAACCATCCAACCAGTAATTTGTTTGCAGAAATACTGAGTGAATTTATGTAGGTGCGTATGTGGTTTATATCGAAGTCCGGTCGTAAGCAGGATGTAACGACTGACACCGCCGTTAGCTACCTATTGTTCCGGAAATAGGTAACATTAATGGGTGTATTAACACAGTTCTATTTGCGTGAAGGCAGTTGTGACGCATTTCCAACGCTGCTTCAATATTGTTCATTAAACTTGAAATGTGCAGTAGGAACTCTGGATTACAAAACCGCAGAGAATTCGGCAAAATTGAAAAGAAACTTAAAGCCCAGTTGTTTCGCAAAAATTCAAATATTACTTTGTCATGAAATGGCCATACAGCGCCATTTTATTATTGAAGTAATACTTCTTTACGCACGCTTGACTTGAGGGGTAAACTGGCGAATTCGTTACGGAAATAACAGCGTTACGAAAAGTGAAATGCGTTGCGAGGCGAATGGGCTGTATCACATTGTAGAAGCAAGAAAGAGCAGTGCGCGCGCACATTTTCTTTCTGTCTTCCTCTCATAGCTAGTGCATGAAATATTTCAGTCAGTATTTTAAAATACCAGTGACGCGCCAAACACGGTGGGGAGCGTTCGTCGATGCGCACGGCTTGATCGGGCAAGGCGAATGATAATAAATTTAAATAAATATTTGTAGAAAATTAATATATGTATGTATATATTCTCTACATATAAACATATATATATAGACATACATATAGATGGATCTAAAAAAGTATTTAGTTAAGTCGTGTGGTCTAAAGCACACTCGTATTTTTTTTTACATTTGAAAAGTCCCCGTCAAACGCCTATTCTACGTGCATTTCAACTTTCTATGTAATGTATATTTCTCTTCCCATGAAGAAGTTTTAAGATAGATAAATTAATATTTTTAGAACCGGAAAAACGTAATGACTGTTTTTCACTGTTTTTCGAAGACAAAACTAAATAGGGTTTGAGTTAAACCTTTTTGTACATCATTACCTATTTTGTGCAGCTATTTTTATAAGAATACAATATAAGACCTAACTGCTCCCAACCGTATGGAGCCAAATGGATTATAGCATTCCCAGCTGGGATATGTTGTGAAGCTGAAGATATTCGGGATGAGAAGGAGATGAGGAAGGGGAGGGTTTGGAAGAACCTGACTATTCTCATCTGGTCACTGAATACAGCTAAAACCCATTTTAAACCTTTGGTTTCTGAATGATTGACGATACTAGGTATATCTGTCACTCTGGAACGTGAAAAAAAAATAATAAAATAACCTTGAAAATTACGGAAAATTGGTGGAAAATGTTCAATTTAAAGACGTATCATGCACAAATTGCACAAGTTAAAAAATAATAAATTCCAAGCCCTTCGTCCAACAAGGACCATCCAACCATATTGTTACCCTCGTAAACCACATTCCCCTATTTGACATTTTTTCCTTCCTCAAAGATAGATCTCGCAATGTTTGGGCAGAGTATTATCACATTTTCAATCAATCAGTCAATCCAAGGGAGCCTGCTACGCCTCAATACTAAGGACAAATCAATCAAAATCGTAGTTTCAACAATTACCCCCCTTTTCCAAAATAATTTTCCTCACTTATTGTTTGGGGAGGAGCAACAAACTCGGCTATCGAACACATAGAAATTGCACAGAAAGCGATCTTAAAGATAATACTTAAAAAACATAGACTAACTGATACAGACCAAATATTCAATTATTGTGACGTACTAGACATACGCCAATTATACGTTAAAACACTACTTAACTACATTTTTGACCAAAAAAACAAATTTCAACAAACACAAAATATCACTAACAGACCAGTTAGACAAGCGTACAAAGAAAACATAAAAACTCCGACGGTAAATACAAGCTTTGGACAAAGACACTACCAATATCACGCTATAAAAGCATTCAACAGTCTAACACTCGAAAATAGAATTGAGGAAAACAAAAATAAATGCCGACACAAAATTACAAAATGGATTAAAGAACAAAAAAGACAATATTACCAAAATATCATAGCATAAATTAATAAAACATAAAGTAACACAAAAAATCAATATAAAACACACATATTTAAACCTTATATAAAATTTATTTATATTTAATTTTACTTTAATCTCAAATCTCTGTTTTTAAGTTTAATTTATCTTAATCTTATGTTTTTCATATATTTTTAAATGTACTGTGTAAAATTTTTTTGTAGATAAAATGGAGGCCTCAGCACGGGTACACCACCTAGTGAGGCTAACATTATTGAACTTTATTATAAAATGTAAAAAATATTGCATCAATAAATAAAAAATAAATTTAAATGAGAATTGGACATTGTCCTATCCCTTCCTCCTTTTTAAAATTCACGCCTTTGACTCCCCAGATTGTACATTTTGTGGTCTAGAAGTGGGAACTTTACCTCTCTAAACAAATATCCTTTGTTCTATCAAGCCTTATCTAAAATTACCTCCCCGCCATTCAATATATCTCTTATAAGTCTTAACTCGACTCCAATTTTCATGTAATTTTGAAATTATAAAATAAAATAAATATATAAATTCACCTTTACTCTCTCCATGAATAGAAATGATGGCCTAGAACATACACCTTTGAAGGGTGAAAGCCATAAACATTTTTTAAAGAAGCATTTCAAAAATAATAATGTCACTCTCTTTAAAACTCTTTCCTCGTCAGAACGAGCGGAAAATAATCTGTTTTCAATTCGCCATTCTTCACCGAACGGATGTTGACGCGATTGGAGCATTTTCCAAAACAAATAATACATCACCTATAATACACAACGTCGACTTTAATAACTTGAGTAAAACGCATTGCGCCATGAAGATGACTTAGAAACACGTAAACAAGTAAATTAAACGGTTACGGATTATATTTTTTACTAAAGTTGAAGTAATTCCTGTAAAAAGCTCATGCGTTTTCAAGGAAGTAATAAGTAACATTCTTGTTTTATTTTCAAATCTGTTCATGATTAGGACTAACAGTGTTAGCTGTACTGCTCGTTAGTACGAAGAAGATTAGAATACAATTCCACCGTATGGTCACCGTGCTAACAAATCCACTCTCAATCAAAAGAAAAGGTATAATTTTTTTTCTCCTTCGGTACATCAATTTTAAAATGAAAATTCTAATCTAATGTATTAGTGCCTCCGCTGACGAGGCAACTGAAACCAAACTAAAACCGGCTGGTTGCTATGGCTTCCAACTAAACTTCCATCAAACTTCTATGACGGTTTACTCAATTTTACAATTTCTGTAATTATCCCAGCTTGTTTAACCATAGACGAAGAACAATCAGCTGGCAGCTGGCAACTGGCAACGGCCGGCCACGGCAACTAGCAGGGCGAGTCACTGCTTGCGTTGCTATAGCAACGTCGTTTTTAATTGATGCATCTAAAATGTCGCTAAAGAGTCGTTCGCACTGGGAGAGTAGTTTAGTCGAGTAGTTATTAAACATGTCCGAACACCTATTTTTTCGACGAGCAGAGACCCTCAACACGCGTCCCTGCGCACTGACATGCGCAGTTCATCGATGCAGACACGCGTTGTCCCGTTGGAGCGAAAATGCTATTCTAAAATTCTTTATTTTTGCGGCTAATAATCTGTTTTCGTGTCCGTAGTTTATTTATTTTCATCTCATTTATTTATTTTTCCACCTCTTCTAAAATAAGCATTACAATCAGCTTAATTAGCGTATTTACTTTTTTGCGTTGAAGCCGCTCATCTTACGACGCGCCGCTTACTAATGAACTCTACTTGACAGTAGTGCGAACACTTTTTGGTGAGTCAAGTAGCGAGTTACTCGCTATTAAACTTACTACTTGCCAAGGAGGTGCGAACAAGCCATAAGCGATCTAATTTTCAAACCACAATCACATGATTTTGCTTGCTCATTAGTTTACTAGTCGTGAAAATTTAACAAACAAAAAAATATTTCAAAAAAATTGTGATTTCCTTGTTTTAATAGCTGTTTTATCTACGCATATCATAATAATAACGAACTTGAAATACCCAATCATATTTCTGTGCTCCTGGTATTTTGTTCTTGTCGGCGTGTTCACGTTTAGACTTTATTATTATTTTGTATATTGTATGTATAATTGTGACATTAGTCCTATATAATGAATACAAATTACCCTATGATGTTTCTGTGCTCCTGATATTTTGTTCCTGCCGACAGGATCACGTTTTGACTTTTATAGTTTATATTTGGCGCAGCAGACTTTTTAAAACATCACGGATAGATTAATATAAATACAATTAAAGTTTTTTTTATTTTTTTTATTTAATAAATTTTTAAATAGGTCAGTTTTTTACATTCTTTTAACTACCATACTAGGCTAATGCCCGTGTTGAGGTAGTCATACATAGTAGGTACATATTATAAGAACTAAAAAATATTATTTTATAGAAACAGATAATAAGAACTATTGTAATAAATAAAAATAAAAAATAAGAACAAAGCAGAAAAGAAAAAACATATTTAAGGATAAATAAAACTAAAAAAGCATAAATTAAATATAACATTAATAAAAGATAAATTAAATAAGAACTTACATTCTTTAAAAGTCGCACACCGGGATTAGAACCCGTGACCTTGGGATCTGAAAAAGAATATATTAACCGCTCGGCCAAGGAGATCGTTGGTATTCTTGTGTTATTGTTAATTTTTTTTTATATATCAGTCAAATTATGTTGAGTTGCAATTATATCGATTATTTTTATATCCAAGTCCATTACATTTTTGCAGTGAAAATCCAATGAATTACCTGCAATGACCAACATTTCTTTGGATCCCATTTCACCGTTTAAGTTACGTGACTCAGTGAGTTAGCTCACATAATTTATCATTCCCGTTCCGAAAGGGGGTAATACACTACCCCAGACGAGAGTTTTGTGTCAATGTTATCCCCCGTAATAATTTCAGTTATTTTTTTAAACCAGCACATTCCTCTGAAACCATAAGATTTGTAATAAGGTAGGTACTCAAATACATACCTACTTAATTATAAACTACTGTTTTTTGTACTAAACTTATACGCTTTTTGAATTAAAATTAAGGAATTATACAATTTGTTCAAATAACACTATCAGAATAAGTGCTTCAGCTCACGGGCAACTAAACTCTAAACTAAACTGCAACTTAACAGTTTGCAACCAAACTCGCTATCCTGTATATGTCAATGTGATAGTCGGCACACTACACAACTTCTCAAAAACCCGTTGGCAACGCAAACAGGGACTCGAAACTCGCCATGCTAGTTGCAACGATGTCAGCTGATTGTTCTTCGTCTATTATTAAACAAGCTGAGATAATAACTGAAATCGTAAAATTGAGTAGCACCGTCATAGAAGTTTGATTGGAAACCGTAGCCAGTTTTAGTTTAGTTTAAGCTTCTCCATGAGCGGAGGGCTTGACAATTAATTTTCCAAACTTTCTTCGGGCAGGTAGGTAGGTAGGTGCATTAATATTGAAAAAAATGCAATCTAGAAAGTAAACACGACAATTTTGCATTCGAAAACATAATCCTCAATAGATCATTAATACGGCCGCCATCTTGAATCGGAAACGGAGGAACGTACATAAATTTATAGACAGGCAAAATGCGAACTATCATACGAAGTAAATGATGTTAAATATCATGTGCGAATTTTATGACCATGGCGTGCGGTTTCATAAAATAAATCGTATTTTCATTTTTGCTTGTTTTTTTAACTGGCAATACCATAATCACGAAAGAAATATGCGTTCGCGAAATGCTATTGTTAAAGAAATTCGACATTCTTGTATTTTCTTTAATTTTTCGTTTTCATCCAAGACGTGTGAAATGAAAGATTTTTATGAACAGCATTTAGGATGATCGTCGAAGAAGTGCAAACATATCTCACCCTGGGACTAGTATATGCTAGTTGTTACAGCGCAATGTGTAGTAAGTTTGTTACTATCATAAAAAAGAGTGCGTCTAACTTGTGGCAGGTTTTACTAAAACGGAACAATTACTGCCATCTGTGTTTGATTTTATTTTGAAAGAGTTTTCGCCTTCGCTAGAATATTTTTATTATTGGATGAAAAATCAAGACCGAATCTATATTCATATTTTGGTGTAGTTGAGTTTGGTCGCTTGTTTTTTTTTTATTATTATTGTAAGCATAACATCAACAAACAAGCGCTGCTAAGCCAATTGAATTTGCTTGTCAGCAGGTGCTTATAATTTAGTTACATGTACATAGTTTACATCTTATATTTACAGATAACATTTTTTCATACATTTTTCATACACAAAAAATTTTGTTCACAATATATTTAACCTTATTCATAGAATTACATCGCTTTATAGTGTCAGGTAATAAATTAAATATCTTCGGTATGTTGGATTCAAACGTTCTCTGTCCGTACTTATTATTAAATTTCGGAACTATTAATCCGTCGTTGCGCGTGAATCTAGTTTATATTCTAATTTCATAGTATATTAACAGGTAAAATTTTGGCACTCTGAAACAACTTGAGTAGAGAAAGGCAATAAAAATATGAATATAGATTCGATATTGAGTTTTCATCCAAGTTTTGGAAAATAATAAAAATATTGTAACAGAGGCGAGAACCCTTCAAAAATAAAAACAAACACATATTATGACAAAAAAATGACCGATATCCAAATGTCATTTCCGTTTGAAAACGTTATTTCCGTCCGAAAAACATCTAAATTACTCGTCATATCCCGCCTAAAGAAGTTTTAATTCAATTAACAACGTAATGCATGTGTGTAATACAGCAAAACCTTTTTTCACGTAACTTTTCAAGAAAATATGCTAACCTTTTACATTTTATTTCTATTGCAGAAGTAATAGCATTCGAGTAATAGCATTATATCATTCATTTAACTATTGCATCCTGTGCCCCATTCATTCCTGCCTTTCATCTTGCATCTGATACCCTCTCTCGTCTTTTATTCTGCAGCAAACAAAAACGAAACTGTACAATCTCGGTTATACAGAATAAATTAATACTGATGACGTGGATTTTTTAAAGGATTCAGCCATTTCCACTGCTAAAGGATTATGACCTTCCAAAATCAACAAAATTGACTGGTTTAAACGCCGTCAAAAGACGTCCAATATATAAATTAATGTTTAAAAAAAAAAAAGCAAAACGTACAGACATAGAATAGTTTTTTCTTATGTAGTTGGTAAAAGAAAAATTGAAAATCAGTCCATTTTTGGAGGAGAAAAGTGGGCAATACAAAACCTCGATTTTAGTTAGGTATTAGTAGCCCGATGTGCATTGTCCCTTTCGCTCAATATCCGGTGGAGCAAGAGCAACAGTGACGGCAACAATTTAGTAAAATTTATTTTTCAAATTTCTCCACCACCGGGTTTTATCTTAAACAACTAACTAACTAATTAACGAACCATCATGCCGTTTCCCCGCAGGGGTAGGCAAAGAGGGCGGACCGCCAAACAACTCGGTCTTGGCACACAATCCTTGCCTCATTCACATTCATACATCTTCTCAAACGTACTCTTCTATTATTCTACTCTTGACATGGCCCGACCCAAGTATCTGATTCACTTTGTCGTGCCACGTCTTCCTTGGGTCCTCGACTTCTTCTTAGACACACTTCTTCACATTCACGTCATAAATTTTCTTAACACTCCTTTCTTCATTCATTCGCTCAACAAGCCCAAACCATCTAAGCGTCTCTTTCTTAATCTTACTTAATATGCTCACGTCAGCCTTGCACTCTTTTCGGATCTCGACATTCCTCACACGATCATACATGGTTTTACCACACACGCCTCAGGGATCTCATTTCTACAGCATTCAGTCTACTTTCATCCTTTCTCTCCCAGTTTCATGCTTCACTGCCATACATCAGGGTAAATACCAGTACTCCATTGTGGACTGCTAGCTTCGCTTCTGTGGACAGCTTTTTGTTGGCTCCAACGGCGTTCAGTCCTCCATTAATGGAGTTACCCGCATTTACCGTTCTTTCAATATCCCTATCAGCCTTCCCATCTCTCGTAAACATACTTCCCAAATATACCTCCTCGTCCACCTGCTCCAAGAATTCATCATTTACAACTATATTACACACTGTTTTCGTACTCTCTCTTTTAAACACCATGACTTAAGACTTACTTACATTCATCATTAATTCATTCTTCATACATACTTCGTACATCCTAGATAACAATAATTAACAAAATGCATTACTAATAAGACAAAACTGAAAATAGGAGTCATAGTTGATACCCCGAAATGATAATTATTAAAAAATTATAATTTAATGTGTATTATTTATCAATTTCAAACCTGAAATCGACTTTTAAAAGGGAAATTTCTGATTGTCCCTAAAATTGACAATATTTGTTTTTGAAAAGTTAGTAATAATCTTGAGTCAAATATTTTTTTTACCCTTTATATTTCGTCCATATTCTGTCAGAAGGTCGGAAAATTTCCGCTTTGTAATAAAATCCAAATAAAAAGAAAATTTCTAAATTTTTTTTGAAAAGTGATAGAATATGTTCTTAAATGTTATAAATAGAAATAAACATGTAATTTCTGAAATATTGAAATTTTTAATTCAAACATAAAAAGTTTTAAAAATAATTCACCTTACTTTTTTTTCTAGCTAAAATTACTGATATCGAAAAAAGAAAAACACACATATATTGTATTCAGTAAATATATTACAAATTTTATTATCATATCACGTTTTTGTCGTTTTATAAAAAATAAAAAATAAATCTGAATTTTATACAGTTTTCTCAAATTGCTATCGGAAACTTTGGTTTCTTAGAAATGCACTTTATATTTTTCTGTGGTTTAATTCTAGATTAGAATAAAATGCGTGCAGTTTTTTTTTTCTTTTTAACTCCATTTAGATCGTATTTCTTACCATGACAGTAAGGGAGATACAACGATTTATAAAAGACCTATGTGAGCTGGGTCCTTGGTGATTAAACGGGTTAAATTCTGTGCTTCAAAAATCCTACAATTATAATTCCCCCCTTCTTAATTTTTTTTAGTCGTAGAGCCGACCTATTCTCATGTGACAAATGTCAACCGTGTACACGGAGAAAAATGTTATTCTAAAATACGATCATTTTATTCGTAAAAACGGTTAAAAACGGGACCGAAGTACTTACGAACAAATTAATAATGTTTCAATGTTTATTGGCGGGAAAATGTAAGAATAATTTGTTGGTATACGTACGATATTACGTAAACCAACAAATTATTCTTAAATGTTCACGCCAATAAACATTTTTAATTTAAGTCTCATATAAGATCGCAGTAGCCCAATTGGTAGAGGTGTATGTCCCGGTAAGACGTAAGGTTCTGGGTTCGAGTCCTAGTTGCGACCGTTATCTTTTATTATTTTCTGTGTCTTGTTCATTTCATCATATTTAATAAAAATAAAAATAAATTTGATTATTATTGTTATCTTCTTCCTCAATGATTTTGTTAATTTGTTTGTAAGAATTTCAGTCCCGTTTTTAACCGTTTTTACGAATAAAATGATCGTATTTTAGAATAACATTTTTCTCCGTGTGTGCACCGGTGCCGAGGGGATCAATGACTCTAGTTTCTCGGAGCATCTTTCATTGAAATGCCAGTAGAACAAGGAAAGTATTCCTACCCAACGCCTGTGCTCTAAAGGTAGGTACTTTGGGGCTCCTGACCAGGATTATAATAAAATGCTAAAAAATAATTATTGCATTTTAATGCCTTCTTCCATATTAACGAGGACTCCACTGTACCATAATATATTAAAATTATGAACATTAGTTTGTTAAGTATAAATGATGAGCTCTTGAAGTAGGGAGGTAGGAACTAGAGGTAGCAAGGACTCCCGTATTTTATTATCTTGGGCGCATTAAGTTTTCAGACGAGACACTATGTCAGGGAGCCTGCTAAAAGATCTTCCAGTCTCTTACGGGCAAGTCCTTGTGATAAATGGCTGTGTGGGACACACTCGGGGCATAATACAGCCTTGGGGGTTCGGCCACACGAAGCGACTTCAACGCTGCTACTTTAATAGTAGCGACGAAATCGCTTCGTGTGACAAATTTTACGCTGCGAGAATGTAACAATTATTTATTTTTAACTTAATAGGCAAAAATTCAAATTGCAATATTTTAATTATTGATTTTTTTTTAAATTTAATTTAAATTAAATTTAATAATGTTTATTACAAAGTTCTGTAAGTGTTTTAGTTTTTATTATTGTGACAGCTGTTTCGGCTTACAAGGCTATTTTCTAAACTCAAACTTGTAAGCCGAAATAGCTGTCACAATAATAAAAACTAAAACACTTGCAGAACTAATTAATAAACATTATTAAATTAAATTTTAAAAAAATAAATGGAGTTTAGTATTTCTACGAATTAAAGACAAAAATAATAAATCTTAATTATATAAAACAAAGTCGGGTTAGTTACACCACTTATAACTCAAAAACGGCTGGACCGATTTTAATGATCTTCGATTTGTCTCCGTCCCGATTAACAGAATAACTATTAAAACATCGGAAAATTCACGGGGAAAAATAATTATGAAGAAAATTAATTTTTTCATATATTTTGTATGGAACCGTTTTTCAAATAATGTGCGTTGGTCGACATAATTTGAAGCAATTCGAACTGTCAATGGTGTAGTGTGCCGAACATTTCGTGCTTAGTCAACAGCTCAATTTCATATTTTGAACTTAGAGTACCTATTTATTTTAACTTAATAAAACTTAATTTATTTCAGCTAATAAATTAAACATTACACTTATTGATTCTGAGGCGGTATGAAGTTTGCCGGGTCAGCTAATAAAAAATAAAAACAAATTATTGAAGACAATATTCGTGAAACTCGAGTCCCAGATGTGACAGTATCTTTTTCAGTTTCAAACTTTTGATTAAGTTTCACTAATATTGTCTGCATTACAATTTGAGGTTTTACCTATTACTTAAGTTAAAAGTAAAAATAAATACCTTATGTAATCTTTAATCTTTTTTTGAAAGCTTATTACGGAGCCTTAAACATGTGTTATTCTCTCCATGTGCAATTTTGTACGCATGTAATTCAAATTCTAATTACACGTGTAAGTCCTTGTTTAATTCTGGTAGTGTATTGGTAAGTAATTGAATTTTGTGCCTGAGTGATTTCGTCGATAGTCAGTTAGTGAGTTTGACCAAAGTACTAGGGTCAATCAAAAAGTAATCCTATTTTGTTATTCCTTTAATTATCAAGAAATGACAATGTAACTACACAGTTTGAAAACCACACTATTGACGATTAATTTATCACTTTTTTATTATAATATCCGTACATTTTTACAGTTTTGGTCCATTTTTTAACAAGGGCATGTTTTTCAGTTCGGTAAAAAGCACAGTCCTGCTTCCTATATAAGCCATTGACGCACGGACGTTTTCACAATCTCCGCATTTTCAAATAGAATATCACGATGAGCTTCACATCCCACTACCTTTACTGAAGGAGATAATGCATCACAATTCATCTGTACTTATCCGGCGGTCACCACGAATGATGTCATCGACGCGCTGAATATTGCGTGGGGTCACTGCAGTAAACTGCCTACCACTACGTTTTTCGTCAGACAACTTCGTTACAGCGACGAACCCATCACCTAATAGTGCTGGCATCCACTGTTGCATCTCCGTATACATTTTTCAGTCTTTCATGATTGCGAATGGGCGTTTCGCCTTCTGTATTTATTTATTATTTTGGATCATTTACAGAATATTAACACAGAAACAATTATAGAATAAGCACTGTTGAGAGCGTAGGTGTTAATATTCCACTTAAAAATGTTCACAGCATGCACATTCTAAGAATTGTCTTTCACTGCAGAGTAACAATAATTATAAATAACAAAAATGAGAAATAACATAATATAAAGATAAGTTTAGTCTTCAAAAGTAAATATAAGTAAAATAAAACATAAAGTTTAAGGAAACATATGATGTACAAATAGAATAATAGATAGAGTTAGTAACAGCGTTCAAGTTAAAATATGACTATTCTCTAGACGTTTGTAAATATGTTTTTTTTAAATATGCGTGACTGTCAGCATAAATATCTGTATAGTCACATTCAATACAATTATAAAGACGTGACAGTGGAGTTTAGTATGCAATACTGTTATTAAATAATTCAAGATTAAATTATGGTGAGCCACAAAGTTAATGTTTATTACGAACATGAAATATATTATGATTCCTTAAATTGCGTCTATTAGGAACTTTAATGTTAATATTGCTCAGGCAATGACTAGTTTCAAGTTTGTCATGAATTATTTTGTGTAAACATATTAAGTCTTCAAATTGTCTTCTTTTAGCCAGAGTTGTAAAATTAAAGTGTTGGAGTCGTTCTTCGTAAGATTGAAGTAAGGAATTTAGGCCAAGTTATGATAACATTATTAGAAACTTTTTTTGTATAGATTCAATAATTTTAGCGTATTTTAAATAGTGTGGGTTCCAGATAACACTCTCATATTCAAATTTGCTTCTGACCAATGAGTTGTATGTATTCAAGAGTTCAAGAACAGAACGCTGTCTGATACGAACCTTGATGTCGGCCATTTCGCAAACGACTGCAGTGCTGCCACCTGTTTATACAGAAAGTTACTACTGCAGTAGATTGTAGAAGAATGTTGGAGGAATAGCGCCAAATTCAAAATTTTCACTTAACTAACTTTATTTAAGTAGAAAAAAAATAGGAAGCATTACTTTTTGACTGACTCTCGTAATATAACATTAATTCAGCTATTCGATCGAGTATTCGACTGCGCTAGATTACCTCAGTTCGGTCAGTTGAAAATTCCATTTGCATTTTGGTCGTTGACTTTGGAATTTCAAATTAGCGACCGAGAGTTTGCGGTCTAACTGTGAATTAATTAAATCAGGTGATTGACTTTGCGAGTGACTCATCCACAGTTAGTGGTATTTTTTGTTTCAATTGAAAATTGACTGGAAAATTGGATTTATGTACCGCCACTAAAAGGATTGGGGTAGGAAAGTTGAGGGAAGCTTAAAGTTTAATCATGCGGAAGATCCCTGAGGCGTGTGTGCGATAAAATATTTACAAACAAGCTATAATGACATACCTCAATAAATAAATGTTAGCATATTACGTACTGTTCTTCTGCATATAATTTTATTAGCATAATTTATATCATGACTTTTGTTCCACTACTATGTATATCACATGTTTTGTAAATACCCGCTTAGACGTTTATTAATATAAATAAATAAATTCGATTATCAACAAACAATAAATATTAACTTATAGCCCAATCTTAAATCTGTTCCCTTTCGAAGTCCGTTCTGGTCCCTCCCACAACTTTCCATTAATTCCTAGCCACGCCCCCATCCTTACCACAACACTTAGTAATAAATTGTATCATCCCACTCTTTTCTGATTGTCAAATCATTACATGTTTGCCCTGTGGAAGGAACGGTTGTTCCGAAACCGGTCAGCATTAAATAAATAAATCAGTGGTTTTAACATAGTTATATTGTTTCATTGAAGACGAAGATAACAATAAAAATCTATTTTTTTTAAATATGAAAATGAACAAGACACAGAAAAATAATAAAAGATAATGGTCGCAACTGGGACTCGAACCCAGAACCTTACCTCTTACCGGGACATACACCTCTACCAATTAGGCCACTGCGATCTATTATGAGACTGTCGTAATTGTCAACTTCATATTTAAAATTTCAGAATTAACAATATTATCTTCGACTAATGTTTTTTTCCAAATTATTGGCAGTTACCTTTATTATTGGAAACAAGTATTCAAATAATGTATTTGTTACCAAGATAGTGTCTCGGATAAATATATCCGATTTTATTTTTATGGAACACCTATCCCAGTTGCGTTCATTATTTAATTATTCCTCAATTTTTATTTTCAAGTGTTAGACTGTTGAATGCTTTTATAGCGTGATATTGGAAGTGTCTTTGTCCAAAGCTTGTATTTACCGTCGGAGTTTTTATGCTTTCTTTGTACGACTGTTAGTGATATTTGCGCTAAATGGCTATTTGATGACAACTTTTCGTTTGAATTTCTGTGAAATAACCCGTCCTTAAAATAAATGGCATACTTCATATTATAATGTGTTATTTTAATGCTCCATTGTTTTAAATTTTATAACTAACAAAACTTTAATCTGAATGAAAAAACACTTTATTTTATAACTTGGCGTTTTCTCTTTCTTCATTGAAGATTTTCCATAACTTTATTATCTCGCAGTTCTTGACGTACCTACAAAAAAATATTGCAATTCTCCCCTGGAACAGCCTGAAAACCTCTTTCAACCCAAAATAATTTGTTTTCCGAGAAAAAAAGGGACTAAGCGGAGTGTATGTCGTCGTGGAGATCGCTAGTTTCACTAAAGGTCGTATGTCAAAATTTTGTCAAACATTATCATACTTTAATTAAGCTCCCACTCAGGTCTATCGCGTTTGTATATTGTCAGATTGGTAAAAAATTTGTGTTATTTCCGCTTCGCAATTAAATCTCAATAAATGAAAGATTTCTGGACGTAGCCGAATGCAAAAACTGTTTTTGAAAGGTAATGAAATACGCTTTCAAATTATTATATTACAAATAAGTATTAAAGTTTGTAAATACTAAAATTTAGAATGCAAACATAAAAAAATGTAAAAATGACACGCCTGTGATGTTTTTATGTGAAAACAGTACTAAAATAATGGATAACGTAAAACAAGACTTATTTTATCGTAAGTACTTATTTTATTATAAACAATTTTTTTACCTCACTTTTTTATCATTTCATACAAAAATATTTTATAAAAATTAACTAAGTCTAACAAAAAGTCATGCGATTTGGTGGAAAAGGGTGTATCTACAAAATAAGTATTATTTTTCTATTTCTATAGAAAACTTTGAACAAAAATGTGAATCTTGATTTATTCTAGATATTCTCTATTTTGTTGTGAAAACAAGCTTAGGGGGTCTGAGTGGTTAAAACAAAACTTATTACAAGAAATAACATAAATCATTTTATGTATATTATTTGATCACTTTGATAGCTTTTCTTCATTTTAAATGATTATAATAAAACCCCTACTGAAAAAACTTTGCAGCGAAAATACTTCAAGAGATCGTTTTCAGTTCCTTTTTTGCCATCTGCACGAATTACTTTCAATATCTGATGGTTGTTTGATCTTCTCTGTGTTAAAATAAATATTTGACCACCTTTCACCGAATTGAAAGAAAGAATTACATTTTTTTAAAGTTATGTATTTATTGTGGTCGTGTCCGTGTGCTAGGCTTATTTATTCTGCTGGCAAAATTGATCAAAAGAGATAATTAGTTACTTTTGTGCAATCTGCACGAATTACTTTAAACATCTGATTTAGTTTGATCTTCCCTGTGTTAAAATAAATATTTACCATCTTTCGACGTATTTTAAAAAGTACTACATATTTTTTTAAAGTTATGTATTTGTTGTGGTCGTGTCCGTGTGGTAAGCTTATTTATTCTTCTGGCGAAATTAATCAATAATTTTGAAAAAAACAATCATTGGTCTTTGTGCGATCTAGGAGACACGCCCTTCGTTCACGCAGCTACTTACAAGCGACTAAATCGCCGCTACCCACTACCTGTCATACTATTTTGCTAGTGCAGCGCCTAACGGCGTTTCCATACAGTAATAATAGTATGGAAGGTACAGACGAGCTGCGATCGCGTCGCTTGAAAGTAGCTACATGGAAGAACGGCGCAACTGAGCATGATTAACTAATTAATTTTTAAATTTTATCTGTTTGTAAATTTTTTTCAAGTTCCGTTTCTGGTTTAACGCCGCGCTTACCCTCTCAAAAAGGAGAAGAAAGAGAGAAGCGACAATGCGAATGTTGGAGGGAGCGCGCAAATATTAAAAACCATAATATTCAAGCGAAAATTGTGAAAATGTTTGATAAAACACGACTCGTTCAAAAGAGAACAAAAATCTCGTGGGGGTTGTGTTAAATAGCATTTAAGAAATAATGTGAATTTTTTCATACATGTAACTTGTAAAATAACAAAAACAACGTGTAAATAATACTTGTCAGAGCATACTTTGCCATTTATTTCTATTTAGGGACTTTCAAATAATTGCCGTTTCGGCGTGGGGAATGTATAGATATTATCCATATTTTTTAAGAACTAAAAAACTTCAAACGTTTAAGAAAAACGTGTAAGAAATCGGTGAAAATTCTGAGAGCCGCCTCTTAAGGTGGTAAAGTAAAGATTATTTTGTTATGGGATAAATGTAAATGAGACTAGTTGAAAAGGTTGTTATTTGATGGTGTGTGCCAATGTCAGGCACTGTGGCCCGCAAATTAACTTTGACTTCCGTAATGGGAAGTCTTGGACGCCAAACCCTGACCAAAGTCAGAGTATGTCAATCTGCGGAGAGCACAAGTACTCCATCATCAGAGCACGGGTCATATATTGCCATGCCATCCCTGTAAAGGTTATTAGGTTTCTCTACAAATAAAACCAAGGTAGGTAAATAATATAGACACTGTATTGTGCTGTTAAAAAACATAATAATGATTATAACGGTAAGGACTCACCCCCGGGACCATAGTACTATTTACCCTATGCTAATTTAACTATAAAATGAGCACGGCGGAAGAACTGCTGGTGAAGAGAGGAGAGGCCCATCTCGCCTCCACGCGGTGACATCATCGCCTCGACATCCGTGGCATCCAGAAGATACGTCCTCTGTCTCGGTCGCCAAGTAGAAAGGGACCCTTGTATCCATCTGCATCCGGGAAGACCATGCAGGCTTCCAGCCGTTTTATAACGGAAGATTTATATGTGAGACTCGTATCATTTTAGCGGCACTTTGTTCGAGCACGGCGGCTCCCGTTTTAAATATAATCCCGACCGGAGATCACTCGCTGCGGATTAATTACTCGCGGCGTGTCGCCGTCTTACATAGAGCGATTCATTCGATTAATGCGGAATAGACTCTTCCACAAAACAAGCCGACCGGCACTATGTTTCGAGTTTCTTTCCGAAACTAAAAATCTCGCTTTACGCGCGGATGTTTACTAGGAAACTTTTAATTGATAACTTGGACATGATTCTACGCCCGTATGATAACAATCCAACCTCAGGATTCCATTATGCCATTTTAAAACTTAGAAATAATTGACCGTTGTTTTCGAAGCGAGTCGCACAATGTCGCTTCCAAAACCAGAGTGAGGAAACGGAAACGCCCCCAGGCTGCCCACGCTCGCGCCGAATAAAATCTACAAGTGCCGCCAACATGATAGACTAACAATAAATAACGATAGTACCTAACTACTCGATAAATAAAATATGAAATAAAATAATAAAATAAAATCGCTTCATAACAATACCCCCCTTCCCAGAAAAATGTTTGCCCTCAAACAAAACTATCAAAAACCTCAACATGCCCTGAACTGGCTAGGTTGGTCCCGAGGAGTACCTAGTAAGAAAAACAACAAAAATAAAACAAACAGTAGATGTGAAACACATAATACAATTATCAGAGGTAGAGAAGAAAAAAAAATATATAAATAATAATCCTTATACAATAATCTTATGACGAATGAGTGCATCGCAATCCCAATCGCGCCTATCCAACGTGTAGGGACGGACAGTAGGCTCGCGATGCAACCATTCTCAACCTTAAAACTAGAAAACCCATTTAACTTAACAACAACTTCTTGTAAGATGATACGTGAATGGACAGCAAGCACCCCTTACCACAGAAACAAACTGGGTGATTGCAATATTGTCTGTTTCCGAACACTGCCATTGACGTATAATCTGGAACAGAACACTTAAACTAACTTAAAAAAATAAGTCTTAAAATTAAATACATACATTTTTATGAATAAATCACTCCTCCAAATACGACAAGTTAAACTCAATGCACTAGGCATCACTGTTCCGAAAAAAAATCACTGAATTTAAAATTGCCTCTCGTAGGCCGAAAATATTTGATGGGTTCACCATCTACACTTCACTGACTCTACATCCTTTAGGATAAAAATACCAATCTTCTTTTGGAAGGATATTCCTAACTAACCTCCTATTCTGGTCCTTGGGTGTACAATACTTAACTAATCAACAATGATACCATGTTATTTTAATTTAAGTAGTATTAATAGTATACAACCATCGCATCGGATGGTGCCAATTTTAGAGAAAACAACCAACTTTTCAGAAGGTGTGGTTTGTTAATGATATATGCATCTATAATTTAGTGCAGTTATATAGGTATACATACGCCCAACTCTATAGAAGGCGTAAGCAGTAGGTAAAGAACAAACTTTAAGGTTTTCACTGTAAACCGTTGTTCAACCACAGAGTATATAATAACAAAGTTATAAGTCTCTCACGACAATAATAACAGTATACAACCAAAATCTTATACAAACAAAAAAAACCTACTTCCTATGTTGCTTTAAAATGTGGAATCGTTCACATCGTTCCACATTATAATTTCTGTAAAATCTTATAAATCTCTTAGAGAACAAATAGTGATACATAATAAAAAACAAGAACATAACCTAAAAAAGAGGTATGCCTGAAACACACCGAGATATAGTGCCGACATGTCCGTGTATTTCAGGATACAAAACTTATAACTAATAATCCTAGCTTATTCAACTGTTCAGTCGACGTCCAAATTTACGTCTGTTTTAGCGTTAATACTATCGATAAATTTATACTTATACATGCACATATGTATTTTTAAATATATATATTCTCAACTCGAGCATTGCCACTAGAGTTGAGGTTGTTATTGTAATGAAACAAACCACCCTCATCATCAATGTTACAAAACACCCCCGCGAAGTAAATAACCCATTTCCTTAGAAAAGAACCTAAGACAGGACTAATGACTGTCAGAACGCATGGAACTTCCATCTCGGTTGATCAGGCCGGATGAAGTTCCGTGCATTGAAAAAAAAATAATAGAAAAATGAATAATATAAAATTCGTTAAACCTAACAGTCCCTGAGAAAGATGGCCAGACTTTCTTAGGTACTGAAGTGCAGGGACTACATAGGTATGTTGTCCAATTTGACGATATCCTTTACGTGGAAGTCGCCGCACACTTTGCCATTCAAGTCTGCTAAAGTATAAACGAGGTCTGATTTTTTCACTACCACTACATTCTGCACGAAGCGTGGGGATAATTTTTGGGAGAAATAATTCAACGCATTTGATTGTACGAAGTTTCGTCTCCACACTATGTCACCAACGCGATAAGTGACGTTTTTCCTACGCAAATTGTAGTGGTTAGCCCCCTTTTTGTACGCCTTAAGTAGAGCATCAGAGACTTGCTCATAGACGTTTGCCAAACCTTGCAACTTTTGTGCATATATGGTAGGTGAAGCTTCCCTTTGAGCGTTGCTATCCCCCTCGTGAATAGGATTACGGTGCAAATCTCCATCAAGTATCTGCTCACGGCCGTGCATTAGAAAATACGGAGTAAAGTTTGTCGCGCAATTGACGGTGTTATTCATTGCAGACTGAACTTGTGGCAAAAATTTTGACCAGTTACGATGGTCTGATTCGACTAAAATCGATAAGGCAGTACCTAATGTCTGATTGTACCTCTCAACCACATTATTTTGTGGGGTGTAAAGAGAGTTGTAAAACGGTAAAGGAATATTGTAACTTTTAAGGAGTTCTTTGAACTCTTTCGAAATAAATTGAGGACCATTATCACAAACAATGGTCCTTGGTACACCATGTACCAGGAAAATGTTTTCCTCTAAGTTTTTCACAATGCTGCCCGCGGTGCCTTTGCGCAGCGGGAATAACCAAGTAAACTTGGAGAAAACATCTACACAAGATAAAATGATTTATGTCCGGAGTAGCTACGAGGCAATGGACCCACTAGGTCTAAGGAAAGCATTTGCATAGGCCTGTTTACCTTCTTAGGGTTTGTAGAAAAACCGTTCGGTGGTGCCGTACTGATCTTATGCGCCTTACAAACAGTACATTGACCAATAAAATTTTTGACGTCTTTGTACATGCTAGGCCAGTAATACCTAAGTTGTAGCTTTTTATACGTTTTGAAGACTCCTGGGTGACAGGCGCGAACGGAGTCATGGGAGTCTGAAATAATATTTTTCCTATCCTCTTGAGGAATGACCCTTTTCCATGCGGTGTCCTCACATAAGTCCAATTGGGTTTTCGTGTGACGATACAACTCGTTGTCTTCAATTCGGAAATTTAAAAATCTTTGCGGAGAAATTTGGCAACCCTGCCATACATTTAGGAACCATTTGTCTGACGTAGAACGATAGTCTATTCCTGATATAAATGCAAGATCCTTACGAGAAAGGACGTCTGGTACAATATGTTGCGTTCCTTTACGATGAACGACGTCGAAAGTAAATTGAGAAAGTCGAGTACTCCAACGCGCTAGGCGACCACTTGGATTCGATAAGGACCCCAGCCATTTTAGACTAGAATGGTCTGTTACTACTGTGAAGTGCGCCCCTTCTATGTAAGGCCTAAAATGAGTAACGGAATCCAATACCGCCAGGAGTTCCCTTTCAGTGACACCATAGTTACGTTCGTGGTTATTAAGACAACGTGAGTAATAAGCAATCGGGTGTTCCGCACCGTCTACGGTTTGAATCAAAACCCCACCAATTCCTACCGAACTGGCGTCGCAGTGGATCGCGAAAGGTTGTGAGAAGTTGGGACAACTTAGCACTGGGGCACTTATAAGAGCTTGTTTTAAATCATTAAAAGCTTTTTCGGCTTCCGGTGTCCACTTGAAGTTGCTGACACCGTTTTTTGAACCAGTAAGCCTCGACAAAGGAGCTGCTATGCTTGAGAAGCCTTTAATAAAGCGTCTAAAGTAGCCGGAGAGGCCAAGGAAAGCCCGGATGCCTTTCGCATTTTTAGGCACCGGAAAGTCCTTTATGCTCTCTATCTTTACCGGATCTGTGCGCAGACCATGTGAATCTACAATGTATCCCAGGTATTTAAGTTCTGCCCTACAAAATTCTGATTTTTTTTGATTAATGGTAAGACCCGCGTCTCTCAATCTTTCGTACACGCGGTTTAAAAGTTTTAGATGTGAATCTAAATCCTCAGATATCAAAATTAAGTCGTCTAGATAGCAAAATGCGTTATCATCAAATTCTGGCCCAAAAAGGGCGTCTGCTAGTCTTTGGAGCTCGCTGGGTGCATTTTTCAACCCAAACGGCATTCTAGTAAATTCAAAAAGTCCGCGACCTGGAACGACAAACGCAGTTTTCTCGCACGAGTCTTTTTCTAGCGCTATCTGCCAAAAAGCTTTCGATAGGTCTATTGACGATACGTACCTTGCGCCTCCAAGTTTGTCAAGAATCCGCGCAATATAAGGCAAAGGATAACTGTCTCTGATGGTTACGTTATTTAATTTGCGGGAATCAAGGCAGAATCTCCCTGTACCATCCTTTTTTTGAACTATTAAAACTGGGCTAGACCATGGTGAACGAGACGGGCGTATTACCCCTAACTTAAGCATCTCGTCTACTTCGGCGTCAAGTTGACGTTGTCTTGCCGGAGACAGTGGGTAATAACGTTGTTTAATAGGCGGGCCTGTTGTGTGAATCTTATGTTTGACTAGATGAGTCAACCCCAGCCCTTTGTTTTCGTAAGAGATGGATTCAAATTTTTTGATAATGTCTGAAAGAGCTTTATTTTCTGTAGCTGTCAGAGATGAGGCAGGCCGAATTGCTCGTACCTCATTGATTTGTCTGTTATGTTGAGGTGCGCGACCCTCTGAGAACAGTTCCGGCGCGATCCGAAACTGTCTCCAAAAGTTCACGCCTAAAATGAAATTAGGAGTCAGCGATGGGATGACGTAAAAAAGAACCTCCTCTGTGGTTGAATTGTACGTCACCGGCAAAGTTAAGGAACCTATAACAGGTTGACAGGTACCGTCTGCTGTAGTAACCTTAAAATCTACTTTAACTAATTCTACCCCTAAATCTAAAAATATCTTATAACTATCTCCCCCTAAACAAGACACGGAAGCACCACTGTCCAACAGTGCTTTATAATTATTATTTAAGACATAAATGTCGGCATAAGGACGGTCATCCTCTATACTATCCTTCCTCTGCGGCAGTGCGTCCACTGTCTGAGGAGACGGGCTAGAAAGGAATTGTTGTACTAGGCGGAGCCAACGCTTCCACTCCCTCTTTCTTTGTGCACAAGAAGGGGCGCGGTAAGATTGACTCTGTCCTAGTTTTTTGGATTCTTATTATGCTTCTCATTCTTAATACTCCCAACTTGTGGTTTCTTGTTATCGCCATTTTTTTTCCAGCAATTTGCGATTAAATGACCCTTGGTCTTACAAAAGGTACAAAAAGTAGAATTAGGTTGATGTTTTGGAGGGCCCGATGCAACAAAATGGTTATTATTACTATTGTTTGTAGGTCTATAATCCCTATTAGTGTTGTTAAAATTATTATTATTGTTTGTAGGTCTATAATACCTAGTATTGTTATTAAAATTATTATTATTTTTATTACTGAATGTCCTGTAATCGTTTTGATTGTGAAAAGGTTTATTATATTGGTTGGCAAACGAAGTAAACTTCTTAAAGTCCCTTGTATTATTTTTTGGTTCTACTAATTTCGACGTCGCCGAAGACGTTGAAGCCTCCGTGAATGACTCGAGTTTAGCTGCGCACCTCGTTAATTCTTCAAAAGAATTAAAATCCCTAGATGATAATAAATTTGCATACATAGGTGACAATGCTTTCATGGCTATTCTTAACAGTTTAACATCCGGAATTTTAGAATCTAATTTATTGTTAAGTGCTTTCAGTCTTAAAGTAAATTCCAAAACTGACATTCCATTCGGTTGTTTAAAATTGAAAATCTCATTCTCGAGATCCAATTGCTTATCCTGTCCCTCAAATTGTTTTATTAACAAGCAGGAGAGGTCTTCCCACTCCAAGTCTGGGCTATAAATTGATCTATACCAAAGAAGTGCTAAACCGTCTAAAATTTCACTGAAAGATTTAACTAAGTCTTTATGCGAAATGTTTCGTGTCCTACAACGCTCTTCCACCAGTAACAAAAAATCTCTTACGCAGCTTTTTCCATCGTATTTAATATCCCAATTAGTAACCCCCCGCGAAGATGATTCTTTATAAATAATCTTGGTATGTTTAATAACCGTGACCTTCTCATCTTTTTCAATATCTGAATCTAGATCCGAATCGCTTTCCTCCATAACCACGTTTAATGATTTCTTAATTGTTTTATTAAAGGCGCGCGCTTGTGTACGCAGCGCCTGAACGGTGCTCTCCGGTTCTATAGATCGCGAAGCTAACTCCTTAACTAGTTCTTCCTTGGAGGCATTATTAACATTTGGAATTGGGGTAGACATGGTGAAGGTTTGTGGCAGGCTTGCTACAATTAGAGAAAAAAAACAAAAAACAAAAAAAATATATATATATATAAATCCCCAATAAAACTCTTAGGTATTCCCAAATAATTGCCGAGAATTCTAAAAGGGAATTTATTATTTTAAGTAATATTTTTAAAACCGTTTTCCAAAAATAAAAAAAAAATATTTTTGAAAGAATATTTTTGACAACCCTGTTTTATGTTAATTAGAATTTGTGACAACCCTGTTTTTTGTTGGTTAAAATTTGTGACAACCCTGTTTTTGTTGGTTAAAATTTGTGAAAACCCTGTTTTTTTGTTGGTTAAAATTTGTGACAACCCTGTTTTATAAAACTAAAATAAGGAATATTTTATCGTTGTTCAATACTCCTACCTTCTTTCGTCATTTATATGTTAATGAAACGGTACTTCAAAAACAAACAAATAAAGATGAAAACAATTCTCGCGAGTACATTTATGTATAGTGCTAATAAAATTGGACGTGCGTAATTAGGTAATTTAAACAAAACGACGTACGTAATTAGTTTAAATAAAACATATTCACAACTTGAGGCTGTCACAATCCACAATAATAGTGCATGCATTTGTTAATGTGCGAAATAAACAAAGTGCATACACGTCAGTCTTATTTAGCGTGCGATGTTCTCCAAATAAGTACTATAAATGTCAGTTTGACGTATGGAAAACATCCACACCAATTGATAGGTAGTAGATATTAATAACTTTAATATTTACCTAAGATGATATGCAAACCGAAATTTAATTATAAATCAAATTTAATTCAAGAACACCACAACTTAATAAAACATATACCATGCCTATCTATGCGGTATTGAATAATGCCAATTAACACGTTTATATAATAATCATTTATAAGGTACCTGCAATATTATTGCGCACAATATCTAACTACAAAGTCACGCCGGTAACAAGACCGGTGACTTGGAATAAAGTGATTTGTTGACATTTCAAATCACTGTGACTGCAATTATAGGTTATGACAGCGACCGTTTATTATCAACAAACGAAATGAACACCCCCACTGAACAGATGAATAATATTGTTTTACACAGACTACATATCAGGGCGAAGCAAACGTTTACAGGAATGGCATAACTCGAAACCATACCGCGTATGAGCGCCAAATTGTTATGGGATAAATGTAAATGAGACTAGTTGAAAAGGTTGTTATTTGATGGTGTGTGCCAATGTCAGGCACTGTGGCCCGCAAATTAACTTTGACTTCCGTAATGGGAAGTCTTGGACGCCAAACCCTGACCAAAGTCAGAGTATGTCAATCTGCGGAGAGCACAAGTACTCCATCATCAGAGCATGGGTCATATATTGCCATGCCATCCCTGTAAAGGTTATTAGGTTTCTCTACAAATAAAACCAAGGTAGGTAAATAATATAGACACTGTATTGTGCTGTTAAAAAACATAATAATGATTATAACGGTAAGGACTCACCCCCGGGACCATAGTACTATTTACCCTATGCTAATTTAACTATAAAATGAGCACGGCGGAAGAACTGCTGGTGAAGAGAGGAGAGGCCCATCTCGCCTCCACGCGGTGACATCATCGCCTCGACATCCGTGGCATCCAGAAGATACGTCCTCTGTCTCGGTCGCCAAGTAGAAAGGGACCCTTGTATCCATCTGCATCCGGGAAGACCATGCAGGCTTCCAGCCGTTTTATAACGGAAGATTTATATGTGAGACTCGTATCATTTTAGCGGCACTTTGTTCGAGCACGGCGGCTCCCGTTTTAAATATAATCCCGACCGGAGATCACTCGCTGCGGATTAATTACTCGCGGCGTGTCGCCGTCTTACATAGAGCGATTCATTCGATTAATGCGGAATAGACTCTTCCACAAAACAAGCCGACCGGCACTATGTTTCGAGTTTCTTTCCGAAACTAAAAATCTCGCTTTACGCGCGGATGTTTACTAGGAAACTTTTAATTGATAACTTGGACATGATTCTACGCCCGTATGATAACAATCCAACCTCAGGATTCCATTATGCCATTTTAAAACTTAGAAATAATTGACCGTTGTTTTCGAAGCGAGTCGCACAATGTCGCTTCCAAAACCAGAGTGAGGAAACGGAAACGCCCCCAGGCTGCCCACGCTCGCGCCGAATAAAATCTACAAGTGCCGCCAACATGATAGACTAACAATAAATAACGATAGTACCTAACTACTCGATAAATAAAATATGAAATAAAATAATAAAATAAAATCGCTTCATAACAATTTTTCAAATGTGAAATCGTCGTGATTTTTTGGACTTTCTTATTCACATTATGCCTGAAGTAAGTTGTCATTTAGATAATGACCTTTCTGTGGCTAAATTGTATAATTATTCCTTATTTGATTTTTTTTAATGTAATACAAAACGTATGGTTATGTTTAGGTTTCGATTTTTAAAATGAGAGAAAAATATAAACACACATTTTGATGCCAGGTCTACTGGTCACAGAACTACTATTGTAAATTAACGACAATAGTTTTGATAAAATCGGTATACTATACCGCACTTCATTTGGTTAGTGTCAAAAGTTTTCAAAGGCCGTCCATATTTTCTCAAGTCCTTGATTATCCTGTCTTCGGTAGTGTCTACTTCAACGGGATAGAAGAGCTTTTTATTCTTTTTCGATTTGAAAAGCTTTCGGGGAATATTTTTCCCATTCATACGCGAAGCCTTAACGCTTCCTCTCCTTTTTCCCGCAAGAACCCTCCGCTGGAAAAAGTGCGTTCTTTCAATTTTATTTGAAACGGTAACTAAATAATATTTACATATCTAATAAACTAACCTATTTCTTCAAAACAATAACAAACATTTTAGATGAAGAACAATTCATTAAATTGTATTCCGCATTAGCCCAATCTCTACTAAGATATGGTATTATCATATGGAGAAGCTCATTCGATTCCAATATAAAACCAGTCCTCAATATTTCTCTATAAATGTGTTTTAATATAGATATTGTTTTAAAATTTTCCTTGAAATATGTTAACATAGGTACTTACTTTAATTGAAACAGGTAACCATGTACAATGTGACCTTAGAATAGGGTAAAGAGTCATATTCTCTTATAAAGTTTGTAAAAAAAAAATTGTCCAGACTACCGTATCCCTTTTATATACTTCGTTTACGAAGAGTAATTGTTCTTCTTATCCAAAGTATATCATTTTTTCTACTCCAATTAATGAGAACTCGTGATGAAAGAGAAAGGAGCCTTTTTGTCCCGAAGCTCTGTATTGCCAATATAACAAAAATCGAAAAAACGTGTTCTTTTAATTATTTATGGGCCTTCTGGTGTCAAGCTTTTTTTTCAATTTTTTCGATCCTTGATGCTTACACCCATCCCAAACCTGTAGTTCTCTTTAGATCATCAGCCCATCTTACTGTGGGTGACTTCTTCTTCTCTTTTTAACCGTACACACATCATACAATGATACCACTGTCTTAACGCTCATTTTCAAGTCGTTGAACCCAACCTAATTTTCATACTTTGGTCGGTCTTCGATTCGCTTTTATGTAAGTCTGCTTGTATGTGGAACATGCTACCGGCATTTGTTTTTTCCTGTTCTTATCCTTTTATATGTTCATATCCTAGATCCTCTTCATATGATCCAGGCATCTTCAAGACCCGCATTAAAATATCTCTTCCTACAGCCCTTACCTTAACTCACCTCACAACGCTGCCCTACAGGATGGCAACATAGTTATCTTTTCTTTACACTGTGCTGCTCCTTAACTTGGTTACATTAGAATGATTTCAAAATTTAAGAGGAATAAATTCACGTAAATCTTTTTTTCGTCGGAAAACGAAAGAAACGTAATCCTGATTTCCCGCGGCTTACTTAAAATATAAAATATTTCTCAGGTTTTTCGTTGCTTTTCTTTTGCGAGCCTTCCTTTTAGTAAGTCAAAATAAATGTTATTCCCTCCCTTACAATAATTCAAACTTAAGTATGTTCCGAGGAACCAAATGTAAAAACAATGAGATGTGATTGCTTTCGCGTAGGCACTTATACAAATCCCTTCTTCAGTTATAGAGAAGGTGGCGCAAAAGTCATCACCCTATCGGAAGATCCCATAATTTTGGCAAATGGCGGAAAATGTCAGTTCTGCTTTGATATTTGTGAAGTCAACAGATACAAAATACACGTCAATAAGACATGAATCGATATACCCCTCAAGAACTCGGAAAAAATGTTTTTTTTATTGACACCGGCCAGTGCAAATCACCAAAACTCTCGTTTGGTGAGTTGTACTAGCCGGCAAGATCGCCCAATTTAGCCGTTCTTGACTTTTTTGTGGGATTTCTTGAAATTACGAGTCCACTTCAACAAGCTTCAGACTCTTGAAACCCTCAAAGAGAATATCTGTCAAGAATGCGAAAACCTATCGCCGGAAGTGTGATGGAAAATGCAATAAATCGGGCCCGTTTGGTCACAATTCTGGCGGCAGTCACTTGGCAAAAAAATAAGACATCAAATGAACATAATCCAAAAGCAGGACCAAATTTTTTTATTCATAAAAAAATTACAGCCTAAGTGATAAGTTTTGCGCCACTATGTACAAAAAATTAAGTAGATTTCTCCAAACACAATGTCTTTCTATCTTGCTTCTACGGAAGTAAGTTATTTATTTTAAGTGTTTGTAGTAAAAATAAAAAAGATTCCGATTGCGTTTTATATATATCAAATGTAGCTACTTTTCTTCAAGAATTATTTTCGCTAAACTCTCGTAGGTGTAGGCCGAGAGGATTGCCCTACACACAACTCTGTATTAGCACATAGTCCTTGCTTCATACATGGTCTCACATGTACTCTTGTGTTATCCATTAGAAAGATTTTTGCCATATATTGGCGCCATTTCAAATGTCTCCGATTGCTTTTCGGATAAAAAACGCCCATTTTCTCTTGATTCAACAAAATTAAAAATGTATATATTTATAACTCCCTTGTTTATTATTTCGGACTTTAAACGAAGCTATTGAAATGCTTTATCATTTGATTGATAAATGTCGCAAATCCGAACTTTGTAGACTATTCCAGAACGACGTTGAAAGTTAATTTTTTTTTTCGCGCCGAATTTTTGATCAGCTGTTTGCGGTTAAAATTTAGTCATTTTCTATAGAATATGTACCTTTCATTATCAAGTATACCACAGACAACATACAGAAATCGAAAATATTCTATGTTGAATCAAATAAATAAATCTCACGGCAGTTACAAAGTAACAAACGCGTATGATTGTTATCACCTCTGCCACTACGTTCGATACGTTTGGTGACTTAGCAGGGAGGCTCGGGTCCATGAGGTTACGTTTGTTCAGGACTTGGGGGCGGATGCATCTGCCGACCATCTGCGTGGCAGGCCGGATCGGGAGAGACTGGTTGAGGGAGATCTTTTGATCTCTCCAGTCGGACCCTCTCGACCCATCGCCTTGTACTGCAGTGGGAGGGATGGCTTCACACGTCCATTACTCCTGGACATATTTATCCCCACATTCCTATCCGCCCCTCAAACCTTTTTTCCTTCCCAGGACTTCCTCTCCTTCCTTTTCATTAAAAAATCCCCCCACACAGCAAATTCAAAGATGACATAGTTCCTGAGGCATATTTTCCCCTCAAGGCCTCCTGTGTGGAGCTAATGTAAAAAAATAAAAATAAAATAAAATAAACGACACGCGAGATAAATTCAAAATTTTTGATTTTTCTGGGCATAATAAGAGTATCCATTTTTGGTACCTACCAGGTTAGTTTGTTAGGTTAGGTTAGGTTAAATTAATAAAGCTAAATTCCACATAAACCCAATTTACAATACATAACAAGCATGATTAATATAACAAGCAAAAGTAATAAACACTAAAGTACACAAAACCTTTTTCACTTGATTTGTGAATGTAAAATGTTTCAACCCTTCCGTGTTATTTTAGCTAACTAACAAAACCGGAAAATCAACTAAGAGGGAACATCGCCTAACACCGCGTATCACCGCCCAACACCGGCTAACACCAGCTAACACCAACTGACTGAGTGTAGTTAACAGTAAACCATAGCAAACACACCCTTATTTCGTATTTGTCTCACGTTTTACCGGGATAAATACGACGGGAAAAGTTAGGGGATGAAAAGGTTTTGTCTATTATTACTAGAATTATGTTGTATTGTTTTATCTTTGGGCCATTGAATAAAGGGCGTTGAAACCTACTACAAAGCCTACAACATATTTTCGGGATTTTGCCCTGATATTTATTTAAGTATTAATATTTCGACCTCAAAGGTATTGAATAAATTTCTTTCACAGTCGTCATTAGTTCATTATTTATTATCGGTTTTTTTAACAGATTTTTATTTGTCCCAAAAAAAATATAAATATGTTTTTGTTAACCCTTATATAACCCCAAGTGATTTATATTAATGATTTATTTAGAAATTTTCCCAGTTGACATTGAATTTCAAATAGATTCGCTGTATTTGAACGTATCCCAAAATTAAATACTATTTTTGTCTCTTGTACCTGCCAGATTCACGATTTATTTAGATATATTCTCTGATGCCACTCAATTTCAATAGATTCGCTGAATTTGTACGTATCCCAGACTATTTTTGTCAATTATTGTTAATGAACTGTCATATTCATGAATTATTTAGAAATACTCCCGGTTGACATTCAATTTCTAATAGATTTTAGAAAGACTCTTCAGATGTTTATATTACAAGTGGATATTTTTATGCAATTAAAAATATTAAGATGATAGACCGGAGGAGATCGGAGGCCGATCAATCGGCGCAAGACAGGGACGTATGGAGGAGCCTTGTCGATGCAGTGGGTCCCCGACCCGAATAGGACAAGGGGAAGAAGAAGAAGAAGAAGATGATAGACTTCGCTTTTCGGCCCATACAAAAAGGACGCCCGGGAAAAAACACTTTTCTACATCGAAAATGGCACAAAATGAATATATTTTTTTTATACTGCCTTCTAGAGGGTGAAAACTATGTCAGTATGTTTTCGAATAACGTAAACATTCACTGTCAAACATGTACGTTTTATCAAAAAATATTATTTAAGGAAAAAGTGCTGCTAACTCATCTCTCATAAAGAATTATAAAATTATAAGAAGCTACCGACGTAGCTTCTTCTTTCTAAAAAATAAATATTTTTTAAAATTTCAATTTTGTGAAAGTTTTGGTGTAGAAAAGTGTATTCTCCATAAACCCCTTTTCTAGCGATTTCTGTAGGTAAATTTGAGCGTTGTCTCATTCGCACATTTCGCATTCGCATGTATTGTAAGTGTGCGTAAACTTATTTTGAGCGGGACAGAATGACAAACGCGGGTGTTCCGCGTGTGGTTCAAAGTCTAGCCTCTTAATTTGTTGATTTCAAAAATAAAGGGTCATTTCAAATCACTTACCGATTGTTTTTTTCTTGTGAGCTGTAAAAATACCACTTTTTATGCGTATTGTCAAGATTATTGTCACTTTCCTTTTTTTGTTTCTTGTAAAAATAATTAATAAGAAATTTTGAAGCTTTTTCACTAAAACACTTTTTTTTCTAAAACAAACAAAACAAAAAACATCTTCCACGTGTTATCTTTGGTCACTCAGCAGAGTAACCATCCAAACCCTCAATGTAACCCTACATTAAAAAAAAAAAAAACAAAATTAAGATGATACCCCGGTGGTGGAGAAATTTGAAAAATAGATTTTACTAAATTGTTGCCGTCATTGTTGCTCTTACTCCATCGGATATTGAGCGAAAGTGTAAATGCACCTCGGGCTACTAATACCTAACTAAAATCGAGGTTTTGTACTCCCTACTTTTCTCCTCCTAAACTGGACTGATTTTCAATTTTATTTTTACCAACTACAAAAGAAAAAACTATTCTATGTCTGTACGTTTTGCTTTTTAAAAAAAAAAAACGATGTCTAGTTTGTATACTGAACGTCTTTTGACGGCGTTTAAACCAGTCAATTTTATTTATTTTTGCAAGGTCATAACTTCTATAAAAATTAACTTATCAAAACAAACAAAAAGTACCGACACGCTAGTAGTTGATATCTATTTCATGTAAAAATAATATTTTCTCTAGGATTAAAATCCAGAGAGATAAATAGGGAATACGTTTGTATGGAAAAATCACCGCCGGGTCTTAAGTTGAAACGAAAGAAAAAAAAAACGATATAAATATCACTGGAGATCAAAATATTATTTGCATTTTTTTTTCTCCAAATAAAATCTAGATTCACTAGTAATAAGAATGAAGTCCCTTAACACCTTGTATATCAGCATAAATATATCGCTACCCCTTATTTGGAAGACATAGTCCCCCTGGCTCCAAGCAGTTCAAACTCAAATTATGCAATATTCATAACAGTAAAAACATAAATTGCGCGAATTCAAAACTGCAACAATCAAAAAAAAATATTATTTCGTTCTTGTATTTGCCAAGAACGATTTCCATTATAATGTTTCATTCGTTGTGAAAACGATGTCCACGAAAAGAAAAACACATAAAGGAACATAGCTAATATTACAATACGTTCCGTGCATCTTTGTGAAACCACTCTAGCTGAAAAATAAACGACAGTCATGATAATATCGTTATAATATACAATCGGGTTCCTTTTGCTGCCAGAAATAATGTTGTTGGGAAAACTTACTCACATTTACGTATTAAATTGGACTGCGAATGTCTTTTATTTAGGTTATTTGGTAGATTTTCCTTATATGAAACGTGTTACTATTAATTTATTTTGTTCTTCACAAAATCTGTTTTAAGTACAGGAGATGGAGCAGATGATGGTTGGCATATTGTTGTTTATTTTTCTCACAATATTTCGTGATATATAAGTAACTTTTTCCTTCAAACCGTCTCTTCATTTTTCGCAATCCTTGCATTATTCACATTTACATACAGGGAGGCTGTGGGTAAAGTGCATTAACTTCGGGATGTGATTTTACATGATGGTAGGAGTAAAAAAAATTACAACTTTTTTCGAAATTCCAACGTTTTTTTCCCATAGAAGATGTACCTATTAAAAATCCTTAGTGTAAGGTACAAACTTACCTGATAAATTTGCTATGAATCATCCGAACGCGATTGTGACGACGTTGGTTTTTATTGGCTCGTATCGTAACAGCGGAAATACCTAATAGTGCTGGCCGCACACGCCGGACTAATTTTATCGTTTTACCAAAAAATCATGTAGAATCACCTCCCGAAGTTAATGCACTTTACCCCCGGACACCCTGTATACTCTTCGTTATTTTGACTGTTGCCGTGGCCTGACTTAAGTATTTAATTTACTTGATTATGCCATGTATTCGTCGAGTGTCCCCGGCGTCTTCTTTTATTCACTTCCACATCAAATTGCACGTACTATGAAAGGAGATTAAAAATTATGTATTTAGTGTGTAGTGCGTAGATACGATTTGCAAAGGTCATGACTGTTGTAGATGTTGGCGACACGCGTCATGTACACGGTTTTATACTATGTGCCCTTGAATTAAAAACGTATCAACAAAAATATTCAGGTGGGTAATGCAATTTCTAAATCCGCGTGGCTTATACGATATCCATTTGGAAACCGCATAATGCTTAAAATGCTATATCGATGAAGCCTTGTGTGGAGAATTTATTTCCTTTTAAGTCGTATGTCTTCCACGAAAATGCAACCCTCTCATTTTTCATCGTCCACCTCTCGCGAATAATGTCTTATGTCTTTTAGAAAAGAAATTTAAAGGTTTGGTTGGTGTCAGAGGTGTACTCGACCGGCAGATTGCCAAAAATTTATTGGTGACTCAAGAATGTTTGACTGAGTTTAACGAAGTCCTGTTTGAAATTTTAATCGTCTATTTGTTTGTTACGTTCCGGTATCAGTTAAAGATATTGACATGTTTGATACTACCCTTTTTATATCATTCCTATCACGAGCTATCAAATTATAATAAACAATATTTAAATATTATATTGTTGCAGCATCACACATCTGCCCTGATGATGGACACTGTAACGTTGTCCGAAACATTGGCTAAAGAAGGAGATAGCTTAACACAGCATAACATACCAATAATAAATAACAAAAATACCTTTGTTTAAATCTAAAATCATAATATATAAATAGCTGAAATTTGAAATGCTGTAAAGGACAAAAAATCTAAAAATGAGTTAAGTGCGTCATTTTTCTCCGTTATTTTTTTCTCTTTGCTTCGTCGAAATATTTCTAAAAAAAATGTGCCCTTTGCGACGTGCTTTTTAATAGGATTTTTTAAATGAAAAATGAAAAATAAATTAGTTTTTGTCATTAAAGAAATTAACAAAAAATGTTATTTACGTATTTTTTAAAAGATCTTTTCAGTATTATTTTACAATTAAAAATCATAAAGAATTTCACATTTTCGCCTGCAGAAAGTTGGAAAAAAGGTTTGTCATTAATATGGTGACATTTAGTGCCTCCGCTCACGAAGCAACTGAAAAAAGACCAGTTTGCAACTAAACTCGCTATCCTGTGTATGTCAATTCGATGGTCCGCACACTACACAACTTCTCGAAAACCCGTTGTCAATGGCAACGCAAGCAGTGACTCGAAACTCGCCGTGCTAGTTGCTACGATGACAGCTGATTGTTCTTCGTCTATGGTTAAACAAACTGAGATAATTACTGAAATCGTAAAATTGAGTAGCGCCGGGAAAGAAATTTGGTTGGAAACCATAGGAACCAGCCAGTTTTAGTTTGATTTCAGTTTCTCCGCCATTTGGACAAATTGTATAAATCATTTTTAATTTTTTTATATATGCGGATGGAGTACTAGGTTAAGTTGATGGGTATTTAAATACCTAGGTACTTCAAAATTATAAGAACTGCTATTACTCGTATATATGAACTTATAGTTTTGTTTATTAAAAAAAATAAAATTTTTTGGGCGCATGGTTTACTGTTCACAAAACTAGTTAGAACACTAATCGTGTACGCAACTCGGGTAGCGCACTTATGGATAGATTATACCTAGTTTAACGGCACACCGATCAAAACCTTATGACTCTTACCAGAGCAACGAAAATGTTAAATTATGAATCATAGAAGTGTTTTTGAACGGTTTAAAGCATCAGGTTTCGGCCTAGGAATTAATCGTCCGCCAGCTCCTCTTCAAGATCTCCATCACTCCTTCTTCTTCTTCCTTGCACTGTCCCTACTCATTGCCTAGGTAGGCTGTTGGGGTCGGCTCTCCTCGTTCTCAGGTTGTAGCTTCTTCGGTTTTGGGTATCGCTTTCATCCAGGCCGTTTCTACTTAGGATTTTGGAGCATTGAGTCATCCAGGAGTTCTTAAATTTTTCTCATTCTTTTCTTCAACTTCCACATCACTGCACAAGCAAAAATAATGGTTATAATAATAATGATGGTAGTTAATAGCTAACAGTGCAAGGAAAGCTAATAATAACGGTAGAAATCATATGTAAAGTTTGTGAATTTTTCAACGTGAATTCCAAACAAGAGGCCCTAAGAAAAACATTTTCCCTCACGGTGTATGTCATCTTTGGCGAAGCTGTTTCGAGGGTCTGTAAGGAAAGGAAAGAGATTTCTAGGAACGTAAAAGATTTGAGGTGTGGGTAGAAATACGGGGGTCAGTGCGTGATGTATAACGAATCCATCCCTCCCACTGCGTTTCTAGGTGATGTTTCAAGAAAAGGTCAAAGGGTCAACCTCGATCTGCCTCGCAGCTGGTAGAAAGGCGCATCCACCGCCGAGACCTAGATAAACCTCAAACCCGTGCACCCCTGCTAAGAAACCAAACGTAGCGAACCACTTGGAATGTTAATATAAGGATATCAAATAAATGTTTCCCGGGCATCGGTATTCTATACCTGCTTCTCAAATTGGAAAATATCAAAAGAGAAAGAAATGATTTTTTTTAAAGGATGGCCCATTTTGCCCAATCCATCCCTGGGTAGGTTGTGACCGTGATATATGGGACGGAATTTGTCGTAAAACTAGAAAATTGCAGCAAAAATGGAAAGCATATGGTGCAGTTTTCACCCTTGAGAAATTGTAAGATATTATTTCAGCATTAATATCGCTACCTTGTTTTCCGAACCAGTTTTATAATAAATTATATTATGCAAAATTTATTTCACTACCCGGCTTCGCTGAGGATTCTAATAAACGTTTTCAAATCAAATAGACAAACATTTATGCAGGTGAATACCGCTCAAGGGATCCAACTGCCCTTGGCCTAACTGGGATATGTTGTAGTTGAAGGAAGTGGAAAGTGAAGGAGATATGATTCAGGAAGGTTTGGAAGTGACTGGCTATTTAGATTTGTTTGCTAAAAACAGCTAAAGCTATTTCATGCATTATTCCGGTTCTGAATAGTGTTCTCAAACCTGGGCCATTATTATTATTTGCCAGTATCTTCCACTCTGAATATATTTCATGTAACATTTTTTTTACTTCTTTACGCACGCTTGACTTGAGGGGTAAACTGGCGAATGCGTTACGGAAATTACAGCGTTACGAGAGGCGTAATATCGGGCGTTCTGAACGTTACGGAGGCGAACGATAATAAATTCAAATTAATTTTGAGGTTCATTCCACACAATCTAATCGTAACAACAGTGCTCAAATCCATAGTAATAACATTTGGAATGGGTGCTGGCATTTATTTTAAACTTTGTAAGAATTAAATCAACAATCCCATTCTAAGCGTATTTCCCATAATAAAATTGATCAAAGTTTCGTTTAGAGTGTGCCAACTCAGTGCATTGAAACGACTGATTTGTCACGATGATTGGTAACAATCCAAATGAATCTTCAATATAGATTCTTATACACTGATGATTGGAAAGCATAGGGGGAGGCGGGGAAATAAAAGGGTAGGTTAATTTGATTTATGATGTGATGAATTATCATGTGAGGAAGTATCGTGTCTGAATAAATTTACAATGGAAATTCAGAGGCTGAGATCTAATAATAATAATAATATTTGGATGACTTGTATAGCGCCGTTTTTGTGAAAAATCACCTCAAGGGCGCTGTACAAATTTCAATAAATTTCTACAATCTTACTTCTAACTACACACTAGACAAACATAAAAAAAAAACCTACGGCTAAAACATTGCATCCACCGGTTCTTCAGCTATACAAAACTATTTATGTACAATGCATCTGACCAATTAATGCGATGCTGCCTAAAAATGTACATGTATTTATTTATATATTTTTTATATTTTTTATTAGATATTAGTCCCATTCTTAGTTCACAGAACTCGCTAACATCAATAAAATAACCCTGATTTGGGTACCAGGACATAAAGGTATTGAGGGCAACGAGCGGGCTGAAGAACTAGCAAGGAAAGGGGCAAAAGCACCACTTGTGGGATCCGAGCCGGCCGTAGGAGTAGCAGCTTGCCACACAAAACTACATATCGATAGGTGGGTCAAATCCCAGCACTGCAAAGAATGGGAGAGGGCACCCGGAATGAGACAATCCAAAGTTCTCATAAAAGGACCGGACCCTAGACGAACCAGGAAACTACTCGATATGGACAGAAACTCGCTGAGAGAACTGGTAGGACTATTAACGGGACACTGCCATCTCAGGAAACACATGCAGATATTGGGAGTGGAAAACACTAATATATGCAGAAAATGTGAAGAGGATGAAGAGACTCCAATTCACCTATGGTGCCAATGTCCTGCCCTGGTGGGAACTAGGCTCAGATACCTGGGGAGACATACAGTAGAACCAGAAGACCTAGCCACATATCCAATGACAACCCTGGTGAACTTTATTAAAGGGACTGGTTTGTTGTTAAAGGATTGAGGTAAAATGGGAGATAGCACAATGGGCCTATGGCCTAAGTGCTCACGGGAACTGCTGGTAAACCGTCTCCGCCTTAAAAAAAAAAAAAAAAAATAGTTCGATTAGACATGCAACCGGAATGAACAACATTTATATAGATTATTTTTAAGATTAAATATATCTGATGAATTTCCGAGATCTCGGAAACTCGTGAAGTCTCGGAATCGGGGAATTTTGATAACCCAAGTATCCTGGTGTAGTGAAAGTAAAAGGGTTTAATAACTGTCAGAACGTTCTTTTTTGTAAATGGATGTTGATTATTTGAAGCAATTCAGGACAGTCAATTTTGGAATGCATAATTGTGTTTATTCTACTTTCTATTCTTATTCCCGCGTTGTGATAACGCTTTATTTCTGCATTTATTCATTTTTTTTAAATTTTGTTAAGACGTCTAAGAAAATTTGTTTTCAAATTTATTGATAATTTCTGTTACTAAAACAAAAACCATTGATCCACTGTTCCAAATAACGTTGTTTATCCGCATAATGGCTAAATTGGGGAAGCCATAATCCCTCCGGCTCCAGATAATTTGAACTCTTTTTATTTACATTAGCTCCACACAGGAGGCCTTAAGAAAACAATTTCCATCAGGGCCTATGTCATTTTTGGGGATGCTGTGTGCAGGGTCTTTTAGGGAAAAAAAGGAATAAGAGGAAGTTCTGGGAAGGAAAAAAGTATGCAGGGTGGGTAGGAATCTGGGGGTCAGTGTCCAGGAGTGATGGACGTATCTATTCCTCCCACTACGGTGCAAGGCGATGGGTCGAGGAGATCCGGTTGGAGAGGTCAAAACGTCTTCCTCAACCAGTCTTTTCCGATCCAACCCGAAACGCAGCAGGTTCGCAAACACATCCGCCGCCAAGGCCTATGCAAACTTCACCACATGAACCTGATCACCGCTGCTAAGTCACCAAACGTAGCGAACCATTTGGTGTAACCCGGCAGGGGTGTTGGTTGTCAAATAAATGGTCCGCGGGGCGGCGGTACCCATATCCGCCTCCTAAATTAAAAATCTTGGTATTAAAATTTGAAAAAATCAGCATTCGAAGATATTTCAAACACCATGTAACAAAATTCGGCCTTCATTTCAGCCTTCGAATTTATAACGATCATTACAAGTACGCCAGCAGTCATTACTTCAGATAGCGAAATCCCGACGCTTTTCACCAAACTAGGAAAAGCTAATAAATATTTATTAAAAGCTCTGAAAAATTGGCGAAAGCTCCTCTGCCAACTTATTCCAAAGTTAGGCGATAACTTCTCACATGTGTGAGAGGAATTTATCGGAATTATTTCAGTAGGCCATCCATTTCTCGAACTCTCGGTAAAAGCTTGCGAGAGTCTCTTCATTTTTCACGAGAATTGGAAAATTTAAAAAATTTGCTGTGAGCATAGATTTATAATATACTAGCTGACCCGGCAAACTTCATACCGCCTCAGAATCAATAAATGTTGTGTTTAATTTATTAGCTGAAATAAATTAAGTTGAAATAAATAGGTATCTACTCTAAGTTCAAAAAATGAAATTGAGCTGTTGACTAAGCACGAAATGTTCGGCACACTACACCATTGACAGTTCGAATTGATTGAAATTATGTCGACCAACGCACATTATTTGAAAAGCCGTTCCATACAAAATATATGAAAAAATAATTTTCTTCATAAATATTTTTCCCGTGATTTTTGTCCGATGTTTTAATAGATATTCTGTTAATCGGGACGGAGACAAATCCGACAAATCAAAGATCATAAAAATCGATTCAGCCGTTCTTGAGTTATAAATGGTGCAACTAACCCGACTTTGTTTTATATATTAAAGATAACTGGATGGATTTCTCGCGTAAATTGGCCGGTCTTCCGGATTTGACGGCCGCCATCTTTAAATCGGGCAAAATATATGAGAACTCTATGATCTTCTTATGGAGAACTCGCAAATCCCATGTTTTTTGTTACTAAAAAAAGTAATTAAACATTTTATAATATATAAATCTAATTTAATCTTCCATAAATAAAGTTGTTCACAAAGTCGCAGTTTTATTTTATTACAATTCATTATGCAACACAAATGAAAACAAAGAGGAAAATTTTTTAATAACATTTTTTAGTAACAAAAACTTTGGATTTGCGAGTTCTCCCTAAGAAGTTCATTGACTTCTCATATCTTCCCTTTAAAGATGGCGGCCGTCGAAATCAGAAGACCGCTTAAAATTTGTTATAGCAAAGAGAGTCATTCATTTAGTTATATTATATAAATCTATAAATGTTAGGATAAACTTTTGTAAAAAAAAAAAAAAATGCTAATTATATTCTAAAATACCGAGCTTCATATTTACAGTACCTATTTTCGTTGTTTGTTTTTGGGATGTTATGCCGTGTTGCGCTACTTCCTTCTTTAGCCGACGTTTCGGACATCATCAGGGCAGATCCGACAATGTGTGCACATCGTCGGATCTGTCGGATCTGCCCTGATTATGGACACTGCAACGCTGTCCGAAACGTCGACAGAACCACAAGTAAACTAGGTACTGTAAGATACGTTTTTAGATTTATTAATTTAAAAGCATTTTAGTTGTTTGTTTTTGGGGTGTTATGCCATGTTGCCCTACCTCCTTCTTTAGCCGACGTTTCGGACAGCGTTGCAGTGTCCATCATCAGGGTAGATCCGACAATGTGTGCTCATCGTCGGATCTGTCGGATCTGCCCTGATTTTGGACACTGCAACGCTGTCCGAAACGTCGGCTAAAGAAGGAGGTAGCGCAACACGGCATAACACCCCAAAAACAAACAACGAAAATGCTTTTAAATTAATAAATCTAAAAACGTATCTTACAGTACCTAGTTTACTTGTGGTTCTGTGAACAGTAGTCAAATTAAAATAACTAAAATTTCCCCTGAAATAATCAGATTTGTGAGTAAGTACTTACTCACTTAATCATAAACCATAAATTTTTACCCATGGCGGTTTCCAATAGCATTTATCTCGGGAATGTTGGGTATCTGCTGCCTTAGCTTTTTTATTCCAGAAGGGGTGTCGCATTACTGCTGATGGCTCTTATAAGCTTCTGAACGATTTATTTTCAATATCAGACATCTGACTAAAACAGGATTCAATTTCTCGGATAACAGGCTTTTGATTCTTGCATGCTGCAATCTTATACCGGAACCTAAACGTAACAAAAAAAATACAGACAGACGAAATGCTAAATGGTTGAGTTAAAACAGGTGAAACATGGTGAACGAGACTCCCTCCCTTGTGAGGTGCTCCGTTCTGGAGCCAGTGAGACTATGACATCCCCAGAAAATGTTGTGAGGCTGAAGGTAATCGGTGAAGGGAAGAAGATGGAGAAGGGAAAGGTGGGGAAGTACCTGGCTATTCAGATCTTGTCACTTAATACGGCTAAAGCCATTTCAAGCAACGTTTCAATTCTGAATGGTGGTCTTACACCAGGACGATACTGAGCGTATCTTCCACCCTGGAACGTGCCGCAAATATAGTAAATATTATTTTTAATTAATTAATTGTGAAAGAGCACAAATTCATTAAATAAAATTTATTTGCGCAAGCCGGGTTCGAACCCGCAACCTTCGGAATGGGAGTCCAAAGCCTTGCCCCTGGACTACGCTGGTCGACAAGTGATCCAATAATTCAGATCATCTGAACGGAAGAATACCCGGTTATTTATTTACTTGTGAAACAAATCATACATTTCCTATTCATTGTTTCTGCCGGATCTGCCCTGATTATGGACACTGCAACGCTGTCCGAAACGTCGGCTAAAGAAGGAGGTAGCGCAACACGGCATAACATCCCAAAAACAAACAACGAACATACATTTCCTTTTTAAAACAGATTCGGCAAATCAATTTTTCGCAGTAATTCTGTTAGTTTGAAGCTTTTTGCATCAGAATAATTTATCTTTGTACAGGCTTATACACTTTTAAAAAAGTGGTCTTTTACGATTTTGGAACAGATGTGACCAACTCGGGAAACTTACATACGAAAATTATTTTTCTGAATTACTACGGATTTTCGTTATATAAGAGTGTAAGTACTCGCCATGACCGGACATTTATGCTGATACGCATTCGTGACAATGACATGTCGTGTGACTGACTTTTTCGACTGTCAGACTGAGTTACACCCAAAACTTCCAACGCAATTATTTTAGACAACGCTGAACCTACTATCGGTTGTGTGAAATTCAATTTTTCAAATTTGAATAATTTAATTCGTTTGGTATTTAAATTTGAATCATTTAGTTTATTCGATGTTTATATTTGAATCATTTAATTCATTCGATATTTTTTCTTTTTTTTTTTTGAAAGAAAGACAAACATTCCCGGGTTACGAATAACCCAACAACAATTGAAAATCTCCTACTACCACCACACTAAGCGGAAGATGTTGCTTCTGTTGTGATGGAGAACTTAGCCAGTGGAGGAATCGAACACGGAACGCCTGGGTGGGACCCACACGCGATGCCCACCCAACCACTGACCGGTCATGAATAATTTAATTCATTCGATATTTAAATACGATCATTTAATTTATTCGATATTTCAATTTAATGTATTCAATATTTGAATATGAATCATTTAATTCATTCGATATTTCAATTTGAATCAATTTATTCGTTCGATATTTAAAAATGAATCGAATGATTCCTTCGATATTTAAATATAAATCGTTTATTTAATTTGATATTTAATAAATGACTACTTAAAAAACTCTGTTTTTACCACGATAATCTTTATTTTAACACATCGACATGTTTCGAGAACGATGTTCTCTTCCTCAGGACATAATATGTACTAATATGGACATAATAGGATATAATATGTACATATTATGTCCTGAGGAAGAGAATGAAGATGTTCTCTTCCTCAGGACATAATATGTACTAATATGGACATAATAGGATATAATATGTACATATTATGTCCTGAGGAAGAGAACATCGTTCTCGAAACATGTCGATGTGTTAAAATAAAGATTATCGTGGTAATAACAAAGTGTTTTAATTTGTCATTAATAAAATGGTGCCACAAAGTGAATTTGCAAAATTTGAAGAAGTGATATTTAATAATTCGAACGTGTATAATATATTTTATCGTTATTAATTTTTGGATTATTATACCATCCTCCTTTTTTTAGAAACGTTTCGACAGCGTTACAGTATCCATCGTCGAGACAGATGTGGTAAAGTATGCTATTTTGCATTTTGAATATACTGAAAGCGTTATTCTGTATTATAATTAGTTAAAAATTAAACTAAACTAACTAAAACTAAACTAAAAATTGAACTATTCGACCTAAGACAAGTTTTTTTTAATATAATATATCTATTCTCAATTTTTATAATTTGAACGGCGTGACTAGTAGTCAATTTCAGAGGAATGCGTGTGTGCGCGTGTATGTATGCGCGAGTGCCACCAAAAGTTGAAAGTATTCATTGTCACCAACAACAAGTCTCGGATGTCAGAAAGTGGATTAACTTCCACTTACAAGATTTGCATTAATTTATTCATTCACATAAAAAACGACCTTCAAATAGATGTGCAAATTTAAGACTAATAATAAACGAATCATAAGCGAGTTCGATTCAAACGATTCGTTCCTAACTCAAAAATCAGATCCGTTACTTTAACAGGTACTTTATTATAGTATACATCACTAAAAATAATTTTGCTGACATGTTTTCGTAGTATTCCGCTAATGGACATCCCAAAACTCATACATCTAACTGTTTTGAATGAGAATAATAATGAAGTGGATTAATTACTGCTATTAAGAGTTTGTGTATTACACCAAATGTGACGGTTAATTGTATTAGAGTTGCGAAAATCGAGCGAATTCTATGCCAGCTTTTAGATTTATTACGACGTAAACCATTATCATTTATTATGTGAGAAAAACGTGATTTTTATAACATATGTACTAAATTTATTACACTCGTTTCCAATAATATTTTATTAGTTTCCGGCCGAGTTTTTCGAATTCAGACTTGGACACTGACTTTCCTATTGTTTTGAAGGTCTGGCCCCCTAGCACGATCGAGCGATAAGGATTGATAGGCTAACTATCGGTAACTTCTCATCGTTCCCAAGCATGACTGCAGATCGCAAACGAATAAGTGACAGTTCACAATGACTAAGTGTCATTGATATATTCGACATTAACTGTTGTTTGTACTTTAGTAATCTGCAGTTGTCTTAGGGAACGATGAGAAGTTACCGACAATTATCCTATCGATCCTTATCGGCCAGGTGTCAGGGGGCCAGGGGTGCAATATTTCGTCGCTCAATCTTGTTTATGTTTTTTTTATATAATTGCTCCACATAGGAGATTCTGAAGAAAATAATTCCAATCAGGGCCTATGTCATTATTAGGGATGCTGTGTTATTATTTTTATTTTTATTTTTTATAGTAAATACCTCACAAGAGTCCCAACTGCTCCCGTCTGAATCCAGTGAGACTATGACATCCCCAATTAGGGTATGTTATGAGGCTGAAGATAAGTGGGGAAGGGAAGGGGACGAGGAAGAGGAAGGTAAGGTACCTGGCTATTCAGATCTAGTCACTAAACCCGGCTAAAGCCATTTCAAGCAACGTTTCAATTCTGAATGGTGGTGTTTTTAGACCAGGGCGATACTAAGAGTATCTTCCACTCTGGAACGTGCCGCAAATATATTATATATTATTTTTTAGATAATTAATTGTGAAATAACACAAATCAATTAAATAAAATGTATTTGCGCTTGCCGGGTTCGAACCCGCGGCCTTCGGAATGGGAGTCTAACGCCCTACCGCTGGACTACGCCGGCCGTCGAAGTTAGTGTGTGGAGGGTTTTTTTAGGAAAGGAAAAAGAGGATGTTCTATGAAGGGAAAACCCCTGAGGGGTGGGTAGGAATCTGGGGGGTCAGTGTATCCAGGAGTGACGGACGAATGATTCCCTCCCTCCCACTCTGTTCAAGGTGATGTTCCGAGAGAATCCTGCTGGAGAAGTCAAAAGGTCTCCCTTAACTAGTCTCTCCCGATATGGCCTGCCACGCAGTTGGTGGGCAGACATATCTGCCGTAAAGATCCCGACAAACCTCACCCCATAAACCTCGGCTAAGGCACCAAACGTAGCGAACACTTGGGATGACCTACGGCAGAGGTGTTGGTTATCCAACAAATTGTTCCCGGGGTGGTAAAAAAAATGTTAAATCAATTTCACCAGAAGTAAAATATATACCTACTTATTTCTGGTATACAGACACGCCCATAACACACTTCTATCGGCTTATATCTTCAGTGGGTCTATCCTAACCTGTTATTTGATACTTTATCAGGGTTACTTAACAGATCTGACCCCTCAAAGGTCAAATATATGGCCACATACATAATATGAAATTCGTTATATTCTAGGTGAAGTTAATAAATTGCAAGACTTGTATAACGCTGTTTGAGAAAGTTTGAGAAGCCTTTGAATCTGGTTTTTCATATGCGAGGCCAGTAATGGCATAGCGATAAAACTTATTCGCATAAATATCTGCTGGTGCTAGTTGGGATTGATCAGTGCTTCCCAAACTCGGGGGATTCTAAAGAATTCTTAATTAAATTATAAAAATACTCATTTCATGGTGTGTCGGTATCTGTGTCTGTAATTCCGGTTCAAAGAAACTATAAAACTGGGATTTGCTTTGATTTTCAAATTTTGTTGTGTGAATGTTTAACCTATTAAAATTATTTTAGTGAATTAAAACCACATTATTTTTAACGTGTTTTTATTTTATGATTTGAGATTTTCACGCTCAAAAAAGTATTATCGAGATTTATTTTTTGGGTAATATGACGCGTTGCGCTACCTCCTTTTTTAGTCAACGTTTCGAACAGCATTACTGTGTCCATTATCAATGCAGATGTGTAATGTGATGTGACGTGTAATGGCAATGTTACACATCAACAATTTTATGCTATCCAAAACGTTGACTAAGGCGGTAGCACAGCACGGCATAATACCTCTAAAATAATTTACAATGTTGTATTTCTTTGGTTAAAAAAAATTGTCGGATGAATCTAGTAATTTTTCAAATTTACCAAATGTATATTTTTTTAAATAATCACTATCTTTCAACTCATCATAAATCCTACAATTATAACATCCATGATTTTACATGGATCAGCGCTAGTAACATACATACATAGTTTTTAGGAGACAAGATTTTTGGGATCTTCAATCAAATCAAATTTCAGTTATTCTTTGGTTCGTTTTTTGTATTTTATGTGAATTCCACACAACAGTCCTAACTGTCACACAACTGTCCAAAGCCAGTGGTAGGTACTATGTCATCCTCATTTGGTGATGTGAGGTTAAATGGAGCAAGGGGGGGGATAGGAAAGTTTGAAAGTGCATAACTGGATAAAACTGGTAACAAATTGCCAAAATCCATGCCAGAGCTATTGGCTACCAAGCATTAAAGATAGAGGAGCAGAAATACCGATCTGATAATATCTACAAATGTAATTACACCGATCTGAAAACATACCAATTAACATAAATACCTATCGTTCTAGACAGGCCAACGAAATTGATTATTTATTAAAGAAAGAATGACAGATGCTTTTGCAAAAGTTTGATAAGGTAAATTTGACCTCATTTTGTTCACCCCGAAAACGCCTACATTTAATTCGTTTATCTTTTCAGTGGGTAAAAAGGTCAAAGTGGTGATAATTGAATTAAGTTAAAAATATATGCTTAATTCGGTTTAATTTCTTCGTTTTAATTCGACATAAATTTTCATAACATGTTTGTGTAAAGGTGCTTTTAGAAGCGTTACCTTCCGAGAAACCTTAAAGAGGTACTTTTGGTCCCCGCCAGCTTAAAGCTCTCGAGTATTAAAATAATATTAATTACTTATTAACTGTATGAATTATAAAAACAGCCAAAACCGTGTCGGAGTTTCTCTTTTGTTAACTGGATAACTTGTTTAACTTATTCAATTTAATTAACAAATTGAACCATGTAATACGCTTCAATTAGTTAATCTTAATACATTCTATGATCCTTATTGTAAAATTATTTAATCGCTGAATAAGATAGTATCAACAAACTCTCTGTGAATATATGAATGAGCTAGACAGAGAAAAAATTAAGGTAACGATCGCAACTGGGACTCGTGCCTAGATCATCTAGTATCAATCAATGATAATGTCTTCGTTTTTATCAATCTCATATTCACATCAATCTCAATTAAAAAATACAAAATTACGTAATTAACATAAAATTTAAATAGTAATTATTTCACATCGCGTATATCAGACGTACCACCATAATTAAGTATTTTTTTAAGTACCAACTTACAAATCCTATGATTTCCGAGTAAAATTTTGGTTTATTTTATTTTACGGGGTGTTAAGGGAAATGGCTAGGCGGCCCTTTACATACAAAACTTAATTTTGATACAAAAATAATACAGTATGTATTTAAAGCCCAAATACCCAAGCAAACCGATTTTTTGTCAAAAGGAATAGAAAATATTTAGTATGGATATGAGCTACTTTATTGATTTGTGTTTTAAATCTTACCAATATTATAAACGCAAAAGTTTGTATGGATGTTTGTATGTTTGTTACTCTTTAAATCGAAATTTAGTTAATGGATTTTAATGAAACTTTACAATAATATAGCTCATACATTAGAATAACATATAGGCTATAATTTATAAAGCTAGATATTTATTTTCAATAAATTGAAAATAATAATTATTGTTTAATAGAAAACGTCAAAATTTGAGAATGACATTTTGCAAAACAATGATTGTTAAATGAAAATTCTATTTTGGAAAATATTTAAATTAGTGAATTTATTTGAAGTACTCGCCTAATATTTTGAATCGAATATCGAATCAAGAATTATACTTATTTTAAATAGATAGGTTAAGAATTTTGGTAAAAACGTAGATGGGATTTAAGAAAAGAAAATATATTACTCGAAGTACTAATTATACGCAGACCAAGTCGCGGGCAGAAGCTTGTTATAAAATATAGGCCACTAAAGAATTCAGTTTTTCATCATTTTAAGGGGAATTTTGGCAACTATTTGATGAGTCTCTTTTTGGACTGTTAATTCGTGGTGGAATTCCATTGTATTAGATTTGAATTCAAACCATTTTTTCACTTGTCATCTCATTTTGAACTTTTGCATCCTACTACGGATCAAAATGTCCGTAGTAGGATGAAACCGGTCCTGGTGAAAATAAATAAGTGGAAGAAAGTGCCAAAATTATTTAAATTCAAATCTAATAACTATTACATTTAATAGTTTAACATTAAAAAAATATATAATTTTACTCTATTTGCTATACAAATGTGGTAAAATATAATTAAAACAATTGAAATTATAAAAGAAAGCATTTTGATTTGACGTTAATTCGAATCACAAACGACCGACCGATTTACGTTAGAAAACCACTTTGTCGTATATTAATTTTAATTTTCGTCCCAAAAAACGCCTTTATTACGTTGTTTTATTTTAAATTTTATTATGTTTATAAGGTATATTGGGTAAAATTATTCTTTTAACAATTCCGACCAACTCACAAAAAAATGTCAAATTTGCCATTCAAATCGTAAAAAAATCAATTCCATAATGGAATTAATTTCTTAGTCGTAAAAAAATATTTTTTTAATAATTAATAATTTAAAATATAAATAAATAAAACAGCACATAACATAACAAAAAAATCTGTACGTGTTGGATGCTTAGTACCCGGCTGAGTGACTAGTGACGAAATGTGGAAAAAAATATAAAATGATTTTGAAGTAAAAATGGAGAAAAAAAAATCCAAAATTTTATTTGCATATTTACTCCAAATAATGTCAGGAATAACTGGTTAAAGTAAGTCAAGTACGTCCTGTAACATCCTTCGTAAGATGAAATAGTTTAGTTTTGGTTCGGCTGAGTTTGGTTACTATTATTCCTTCTATAACAATATACCTAACCAAAAAATAACTTTTACTTAGACAAACAACATTTGAAAGCCTTACTTTGACTGAAAACCTGATTGCCGTAATCTGATTAGAAGTTATCGAAGAAACTTTGAGAGGCATCTATTTAAGATAATTATATAAATCGACGATGCGGGTAAAGCTGGTATCTTCGTATAGAAATTATCTTCCATCGCTGGAGCACTTGTTTCAACAGTAATGGTTTCTCCCACAAATCCTTATTTTTTAAGATGATACCCGGTGGTACAGAAATAGATTTTACTAAAATATTGCTGTCACTGTTGCTCTTACTCCACCGGATATTGAGCGAAAGGGACAATGTACTGACACCTAACTAAAATGGAGGTTTTGTATTCCCCACTTTTCTCCTCCAAAAGTGGACTGATTTTCAATTTTTTTTTACCAACTACATAAGAAAAAACTATTCTATATCTGTACGTTTTGCTTTTTTTAAAAAAACATTGTCTGGTTTGTATACTGAACATCTTTTGACGGCGTTTAAACCAGTCAATTTTATAGATTTTTGGAAGGTCATAACTTCTATAAAAAGTAACTTATCAAAAAAAACAAAAAGTACCGACACGCTAATAGTTGATATCTATTTTATGCAAAAACAATATTTTCTCTAGGGTTAAAATCCAGAGAGATAAATAGGGAATACGTTTGTATGGAAAAATCACCGCCGGGTATCCTCTTAAGGGCTGGTCCCCGATAAATTTAAAGTCCGACACGTAAATCTGGTTGGCACAAGATAAGTTTTAACGGCGACGGTCAGCCTGAAAAGTTAAGAGGGTATTACCAGAGAATACTTAGAAATTAGTCCTTTTTAAATCAAATTCTAGATGTATTGACTCTTTAAAAAAAAAATTGATTTTGAAAGATTGTTATTTTATCTAATACACGCTGTTTTAAATTTACTAAGGTTATATACCGTTGGTCGTTGGCAGATTTGTTCACTTTTCAAACGATAGATTCTATTAAACAACACAAATTTCAAATCATATAATCATAAAACTAAATCAATCAATTTATAATCTAGTTAATACAGTTTTCAAAATTTAAATTTTAGTTAAATTAAAATCATTAAAAATACCTCAGTTTTTTTATTTATTTATTTAATTTTACAAACTAAAATATTTCAAATTTTTTTACACACCTATTTTGTTTGGACATTATTGAAAAATCATAAATACTTATGATCAAAAAATAGAACTACACTATATTTAATAATTTATCATCGTGCGTTTTGAGCATTTTTATTCCTCCTTGAATGTAGGTGCATATTAAAGCAAGTTTTGAATAAAATAAATCGATATTAAATTTTCAATTTAAAAAAAATTGATACGGGGAATAATCGATTTTTCTCATTGGAACCTTCCTGTACAGTTGCAAGCATTTTTAAACTTTTATTCTCAGCTGCTGGTCAACCGCTCTTAAGTTCAATGATTTTATTACCTACGCTATTTACTTACGCTTGTTATGATGTAATCATGTATGGTGACCATAGTTTTAATATTTTATTTGAAATAAATATATGCTATTACATACAATGTGCAGTCGGTTTAGAGAAAATAGGTATACCTACTTACACAGTGTCTGAAGGGGTGGGCAGAGATGTGCTGCTAAATAACAAAAGTATAAAACATATTTACATTCAAACGCATCTAGGATAAAAGTATTTGTCTTTACACTGTACAATGTACATACCAGCGTATAAGTAAAGAAATCGACATCGTAAATACATTCGTTTGATATCATTACCAACTTATTATTAACCTTTAATTAGGCGCATGGGGTCAAGACCATTTCAGATTTAAAACAAAATATTTACAGCGTTCTTTCTAGCTTCCTAGCTTCCCGCGGGGTACGCAAATCAGTCGCGGCCAGAAAGCCAACGCGAACGCACATGTCGCTGCGCTCTTTGGTGCTGACCCCATGCGACCAATTACGTAACAATACAAAGGACCAAAAAACCAATAAAAATTCCTAAAACATGGTAAATTTATACGTCAGCAACACTTTAGGGCCTAATGAATTGGATGCAGATATAATGAATCTGCTGATGAGTCTGAATAATTTGTAATAAAGTTGATCTCGGCAAAACGAAAAATTTGTAGTTTTAAGAGAGATTAGAAGCTATTTTTTTATTATTCTTTAATGGAAAAGTTATGCTTTTGTTTCTTGGTGTAAATTATAATAAAGTATTTTAATTTTTTTGATAATACATACTTCGTGTTATTTATTTATTCCACTTTATTATTTGGTTTGGGGTCAGTAGTGACCCCATGCGACTAATTGTGTGATTTTCAATGCTCCCAATTAAGAGGCTAGACTTAGAACCACACGCAGAATACCCGCGTCTGTCATTCTGTCCCGCTCACGCACACTTACAATACATGCGAATGCGAAATGTGCGAATGAGACAACGCTCAAATTTACCTACAGAAATCGCTCGAAAAGGGGTTTATGGAGAATACACTTTTCTATACCGAAACTTTCACAAAATTGAAAATTTAAAAAATATACATTTTTTAGAAAAAATAAGCTACGTCGGTAGCTTTTTATAATTTTATAATTCTTAATGAGAGTTGAGTTAGCAGCACTTTTTCCTTAAATAATATTTTTTTATAAATCGTACATGTTTGACAGTGAATGTTTACGTTAATACGAAACGCATAGAAAATTCTAAAACATACTGACATAGTTTTTACCCTCTAGAAGGCATTATAAAAGAAATATATTCATTTTGTGCAATTATCGATGCAGAAAAATGTTTTTTCCCGGGCGTCCTTTTTGTATGGGCCGAAAAGCGAAGTCTATCATCTTAAGGGTTAATGGCTTCAATAAGCGATCTAAAACCTCTTTTATTTATTTATTATTTCCATACATGTTTTACAAATTAATTTTAAGGGGTTAAGATATTTTTGAAGTCAATTTTAAGTAATAATTATATTTTTTAAATAGTTAATAATTTCAGGGGCATCTATCGGGTTATCAACTATCGGGTCACTAAATGTGATAAGCTTTGTTATTATTTTGTTGGGGACACGTACGTACGGTTATAATCATGTATTGCGGATGGCTGTTGATTATTCAATTCAGCGGCCACTAAATACTATTTTTAAATCATGTGAGATATAACAGATAGTGGAGAATACTAAAATTTCAATTTTATTTATTTAATTTTTTTTATATACTCAATAATATTATTATTTTATTTATAAAATAAGTTTATTTTTAAATAAATTCTGCTATACAGTATAAACTTTAAAAAATATATATTTTTAAGTTTTTAATCCAGTAGGACTGGGAGGATAGTGCAATCCCACTCTGCAATATTACATGATATGTAAAGCAGAATTACATTGAAATATAAAAAGAAAAAATATGAAAAAAGGTATATTAAAATCGAATTACGTAAAACAGCATAAAACAAAAAAAAACTCAACTGCCAAAGGTCACCGTAAGTGGTTCGCTACGTTTGTTGACTTAGCAGAGGTGCCCGGTTCATGGGATGAGGTTTGCCGAGGTCCTGTCGGCGAATGCCTCTGCTCTCCAACTGCGTGTCAGTTGAATCGGGAGAGACTGGTTAAAGGAGACCTTTTGACCTCTCCAGCAGGACTCTCTCAAAATATCGCCTTGCACAGCAGTGGGGGGGATAAATTTATAACATAAGGCTGTCACTCCTGTACACACTAATCCCCAATTTCCTGCAAATCCTACATACCTTTTTTCTTCCCAGAACTTCCTCACCTTCCTTTCCTAAATATTATTTTTAGGTTATAATATTATTAACATGTGCGGGTAAAATTTGGGAGAGGATAAAATTTACTGAAATGAAAGAATTCATTAACCATCCTCTAAATAATATATTTATTTTAAAAACATAACCAATGGAATGATAATGCACAATTATTTTAAAACATGAGACTCATTAAAATGTATATCTAGGTCATGTAAAAATGACGACAGAAGTCGCCATTTTTATGGTTTGCAAATGAAAACTGAATCTAAATAGGGAAGACATCTATAATATATTGTATAAGGGCGCCAGCTCAGTTAGATACTAACTGAAACATATTTATAAATTAAAACAGTAATCATCCGCATCCTTAATAATAACATAGGATCACGCATCTCGCATCTCCACGTATCATCCTTGATAATAACATAGGATCTGATGGGAATTATTCACCTTAGTGTGGAACTAGTGGAAAAAATAAAAATAAACCAGTAAATATTTTTCGCCATTCGTTCACAGTAAATGTATTTAACGTTTCACGATAGATATTGAGCATATTTTGTGAGTTCAATAAAAAAAAAGAATTTGTAGCACACCGTTTTTACGCTTGCCACTACACCATCTCTTTCCCCCGTACAGCGCCATCCTGCTCACCCAAACCTAGGCTAACCAGGCTGCGTATTTTCTATCCTTGAGTCGCCCCATAAACCACGCCCCGCCACAAGGAATGGCCTATATAAAGAGCTGCGCGCCCAAATTCAACCAGTTCGTCTGCAGCTCGCCCTTGGCTAGTACACTCTCTTAGTTGCGCCTCGCCTTTGGCACGACCCTCTAAGGAGTATTCTACTTCCACAAGCAAAACACCAACCAGACCCCGACTGCTGCCTTAGTTGCGCTTCGTCCTATGATACGACCCTCTAAGCAGAACACAGTCGCCGCCGCCCGTTACCATAACGGCACGAGTCAGTTTTGTTGTTCCCAAAGACTAATCAGCAAGGTTCCCTCCGATCCCTTGCTTAGTTAATTATTATTGTGATTTGATACATTGTGACTATTTTTACTATATATATCTGTGAACTTACCTTCAATAAATAACATTTTACCAACAAATGTGTTACAAATTGTATTATACTTTTGCTAACGATATTGCTCGCTGAGGAGTCTTTTCATTCATTGAAGTTACTCTTTAACAAGTGGTTTGAACTGGCCATGTCAGGAAGCCTCAAGGTTTTATTTGGCAGTATAATTTGTCAAATCTCAAGTCATCAATAACCCAAAACGTCAACCGTCAAACCTTTCTCGTCGTATTAATAATAGAAAAACGATGAAATGAGGGAAATCCATATCTTTGAAAACGTTTTCTGTGCGTTTTTTTGATACAGCAAGTAAGTTCATTGTTATTATATGGTGTAAATTTTTAACCAAATAAAAAATTACTTATTTCAAATTAGTTTTTTTTAGTACAGAGAACATTATTTAATTGTGATCAGTTTCAAACACAGAGAAGTTTTTGACAATCGGATTGAAATCGCACACTTCTTCTAAGCTGGTGGCAATGGTTTGAAATAATTAATTAATTAACATCGGCCGCCTGTTTGGATTGGTGAACCGACAACTCAACAATGTGCAACTTCATCACTCCTTCGAAAAATCATCAAAAATTATGAAAATATTTTTTTTTTTAAATTAGGTGACGTTAGGTTAGGTTGAGGCCTGTTTTTTTTAAATAATTTATTTTCATCATTTTTAATGGCTTTTCAAAGGGGTGTTGAAATGCCACTTTGTTCGGATTTTGCAAAAACAATATCGCGTGTGTTTTATTTTATTATTTTTATTTAAATTTTATTCTATAATTATTTATGGCGTTGGTTTATGTTACGGGTAATAGTAAACCTAGGTTTAGCCAAGTTAACTTAGCATTACCCAATTCTGTTGGGTAAACTTCTAAAACTGACAAAAATAAAATTAATAAAAACCTAACCTAACCTAACCAAACCTAATCTAACCTAACCTAACATTACCCGGCCAGTGTTGGGTAGACCGAGGTTTACACGGTTAAACTGCGAATTTAATTTTATTTTTGTCAGTTTTTAAACATTACCCAACAGGATTGGGTAATGCTTAGGTTAAGTTAAGGTGATCCCATAGTCCTTGAAAAGTTCGTCATCGTAATCCCCACCTCTTTTGGGAGGGATTTAAAAATACTTGACAATACTCTTTTGGAAAGGTTATAGAAGGTATTTGAGAGTTGCTTTTTAGAAGTTGATTGTAAAGGTCTGTAAAAAACATTAATTCCTTTTATTAGCATTGTTTATTATGATAATAAGGAAATTTAAAATGGATTTCACGGAAGCAAGCGACATGGAGCGTAGAGACGTCCGTTCGGTCCAGAAAACGGGCGGCAACTAATATAAAATGTTATGCGGACGGCATAAGGTTTAAATCTCAACTCCAAATTCTTTGGATGCGCCCATTATGATTCTTCCCGTAAAAAACAGTGCGAAATTGCAATGTTTTGTTTTATTTTGTGAAATTCTGGCACAAATATTAAAATGCTTTTCGACCACTTTCTAAAGAAATTTATTTTCCACATTATAAAATAAACCATTATCCCAAAAAGGTTTCGTTGGTAGGAGATTTTGCACTTGAAAGCATTTTTTGCAGGCCTAATATTTTATTTTTTTCCAGGCTTACAAAAAAACTTATTAAAAAAATACTCTACTACTTCCAAGGCCAAGATGTGTTCAACTCGCAATATTTAATTGAAGCATCTATAATGTTTCTAAGCGATTAAATTTTCTAACCAAAAACACATGATTTTGTATGATTTTGCAAGGCTTAACCAAGGTTTACCTCATCTTCTAGCATTACCCATAACATAAAAACTAATATAACAAGGTTACGTTTAAGTAATCTCTCTGAATAGTAGCCAAGACAACACAAGCGTCGTTTTGGCTACTAGCTCATGGCTCATGGCTACCGTCAACATGGGTCTCTTCAAGACCTATATTCACTCCTTCCTCTCCTTAAAAAGACCCTCAATACATAATCTCCAATAAAGAATAAGGCCTCGAAGGTAATAACTTTCCTCGTGTTCTACTACGTGGAGTTACTGTAAAAACAAAAAAATACAGAATTTCGATTGTTATAAATGTATGATGAATTCCTCCAAAACTAATGAAAAAAATGTGCTTTAAATAGGCACACGGACACGTCAAAAACTTCCCATCAGTGTTTCTCTTCAGTTTTTCTTACGCACTCCATTTCTACCACCCTTCAGCCAATATCCAATTCCACTCAAACACAATCTTCAAGAAAGTAAAGTCAACTCTAAAGAAAAGCAAAAATCCTTGCCCCTTCTCATTTAGGTTTATTTTCTTGGTCTTATTGTGTTTTGTTAGGAACCCGAAAATAAGGTTAGCAAATAGCAAACCATCCATCTCAGAAATATGGGACCATAATCAGATGAAATTCCCAAATTTTCGCGAAATGCGAACACTTGGTACTCTTTGTATGTACTTTGAAAGAATATAATTTCGTCTTTTATTTTTGCTCTTTTTGGTGTCAACGTATCTCGATTTATTTTTTTAATAAAAAATCTTTGGCTAAAAAATTATGTCAGTAATTTTTGTTTGTTAAAAATTTTTGCAATGTTTTTTTTTTCTCCTTTTTCCGGTGAGAAAATGGCGTCCACAATTATTTGGTTAATAAGGGCAGCACTGAAAGTACATTTTTTTATAAAGTGAACACACCACAAAAGTCCCAACTGCTCCCGTCTGGAGCCAGTCAGACTATGGCATCCCCAATTGGGGTATGTTGTGAGGCTGAAGGTAAACGGGGAAAGGAAGGAGATGAGGAAAAGGAGGGTGGGGATCTATTCAGATCTAGTCACAAAACATGGCTAAAGCCATTTCAAGCAACGGTTCAATTCTGAATGGTGGTCTTACGCCATGGCTATACTGAGAGTGTCTTCCACAAACGTGCCGCAAATATAGTATATATTAAATTTAATTAATTGATTGTGAAATAACACAAATTAATCAAATAAAAAAATTTTGCGCACGCCGGGTTCGAACCCGTGACCATCGGAATGGGAGTCCGAAGCCTTGCCTCTGGACCACGCCGGCCGTCGTACTATATATTATTTATAATAAACACAATAATACTTTGTTTTAATTCCACTTTATTATTATAATTATGTATTCCCACAAAGTGTTTGCTACATGTTAAAAATTATATATTATTTATTTTTGGAATACCAGAATGAGTAAAAGTCTCAAATTGTAATACTTAGAAAATCGAATCGTGTGACCTCTTCGGTCATATTATTTAAATATTTGTCAAAAGTCAGTAGATTTCGCACATTAAAATTAAAAAAATAATATATTTATCCAAGATTCTTGATTGCATTTAGTTCGGTAGAATCTTGCAATCATATATAAAGATAGCAGCTAATGAATATCTGCGTTAAGAAAATGAAGATAATTTTGGTAGTTTTTAGTCGAAGTATTATACAGTTAAATGTGCCTGAAAGGGATAGGGTCGAATTAGCTCAGAGCTCCCTAAAGAGTAAGGTCCTGGGTTCAAATCCTAGATATTCATATATATGAAAAATTCATATTTTTTTTATCGCTGGGAATTGATTCGTAGCCGAGGATTGTAAACATTCAACCGTGGTGGTAGTAAAACTTTATTTAAAAGGCACTTTAAAAACTAAGAAAAAAACAAATTAATCTGTAATTATATTGCTTTCGATTTGAAGGAAAACATTTTTTTCATTATTTCACCATTTTAAATAAAACCTTTCAACTCCTAGGCCAATGAAATTGATCATGTTTTCGTGAAAGAAATTCTATACTGAAATGATAATCAATTTCCAGAAGTTCTCCTTTCAGTGACATATTCCATTAATAAGTTATTGTCTGAGAACCACTCTACGTTATTTTGCAAAACTATCGACTAATAATACACCAATGAATTTATTTATTTCGGAACGAATACGTGTCGGGTTATAACTCGATATTACCAAGGTTATTAAGTACTTGCAAATAACTCCGCCCATATTCATTTCTTTCAGAATACTTACTTTGTTCTTAACTTACTTAATTATTGACAGAGCGTATTATGAGCGTAGCGAAAATCTGTTTTAACTCAACTTTTTTGCACATCGTATGTCTGTGGATTTGTTTGTTCCCACGTTGTTCGAGAGAGTGATTTTTGTTAATGGTTCAGTTCCCAATTTGAAAGGCGTGTATGGGTACCGCAGCCCCGTGAACCATTCATTGGATAAACAACACCTCTGCCATAGGTCACCCCAAGGGTTCGCTACGTTTGGTGACTTAGAAGGGGTGCCCGGGTTCGTAAGGCAAGGTCTTGGTGGCGGATCCGTCTGCCTACCAACTGCGTGGCAGGCCAGATCGGGAGAGACTGGTTGAGCGAATCCTTTTGACTTCTCCAGAAGGGCTCTCTCTACTGCCGCCCCGGGAACCATTTATTGGATAAACAACACTCTGCTATAGGTCATTCCAAGTGGTTCGCTACTTGCTGACTTTTCACGAGGTGAAGTTTGTGCGGGTATTGGCGGCGGTTACTTCTGCCCGTCAACTGTGTGGCAGGCGAGATCGAGAGATACTGGTTGAGGGAGTCTTTGTGGCTTCTCCAGCAGGACTCTCTCAGAACATCACCTTATAACGCATGGAATCATTCGGGGGGATGGAATCATTGGTCCGTCACTCCAGGACACACTGACCCCTAGATTCCTACCCACGCCTCATACCTTTTGACTTCGCGAACTTCCTCTTCTTCCTTTCCTTAAAAATGACCCTCCGCAATATGACCTAGGGCTTGAGGGAAAATATTGTCTTCATAGGCCTCCTGTAATTTCTACTTTTTCTAATGTGATATATTTACAGACAAATTAAATTCCAAGCGGTCGATTTAAACAGGACGTCGCTGCGCTCGGTCGATTATATATTTTATATTAATATTATTTTATATTACAAGACACTTATACAATAGTATTGACACTTTTTTACAAAAAACATAAACTGATTTTGAAAGATTGTTATTTTATCTGGTAAACGCACTTTTTAAATATTGAAAAACTAAGTTTATTTTTAATATACTAGGGTTATACCGTTGGTCGTTGGCAGATTTGTTCAATTTTAAAAACGAAATATTGCATTATACGACACAAATTTCAAATCATATAATCATACAGCAAAATAATTATCTAGTACTTTTCGGAATTTTAATTTTATTTAAATTAAAATCATTTAAAAATAAATCCGAGAACGAGTTTTGTGACGAAAATACCTCAGTTTTTCTATTTATTGGTCTTAAAAATATTTCAGATTTTTTTTACACACTTACTTTGTTTAGACATTATTTTCTCTTCATTGCAGATTTACATTGTATTGCTCCATTCTATCTGCCTACCCCTGGGGGAAACGGCCCATCGAGAGTTAGTTTGTTTTAGAATTGGCCGCATTGCGTGGTTGTCGGTACTTAGTTAATGACATTACCGGAAAAAAGTTGAGCAGGTCTATTATTCCCCTAGTCTGAGTTTGATTAGCGAAAAAGTTTTAATTAACTGTGAAAGGTTTCCGAAAAGCGGATCGGGAGAAATAAAATCAAATAATTAACCGGAATTTAGCGGCGTTTGATTTGGTTCTCTCCATTTTAGTTTTGAAGTTTTTTTGTCGGGGTAGTATATTTTATTTAGTACTGGAAATATCTGAAAATTATTCCTAGCATACCGTAGGATGTTTCACCAAAGTTTAAAAATTGATAAGAATATATTGATGCGGATCTTATGACAAAACAGAATAGAAATACAAATAGAAAATTTATTGAAGAAAAAGGATAAAAATCTTAATATATAAAACAAAGTCGGGTTAGTTACACCATTTATAACTCAAGAACAGCTGAACCGATTTTTATGATCTTTGATTTGTTGGATTTGTCTCCGTCCCGATTAACAGAATAACTATTAAAACATCGGAAAATAATTATGAAGAAAATTAATTTTTTCATGTATTTTGTATGGAACGGCTTTTCAAATAATGTGCGTTGGTCGACATAATTTCAATCAATTCGAACTGTCAATGGTGTAGTATATGTCGTGCTTGGTCAATAGCTCAATTTCATTTTTTGAACTTAGATTAGGTACCTATTTATTTTAACTTAATTTATTTCAGCTAATAAATTAAACACATCATTTATTGATTCTGAGGCGGTACGAAGTTTGCCGGGTCAGATAGTTTATTATAAAAAAACTAACCTAACCTAACCAAACCTATTATTTTTTCATGATCGTGATTTATTTTTGAGATATTATATGTTGCGCTTCCTTCTTATTTAGCCAACGTTTCTGACAGCGTTACAGTAGCCATCAACAGGGCAGATGTTGCGGTGAAGTGTACACATGTAGAATGTATTGCGTTTTGCGTGCGTCAATCATCTTGGGCTTATTAGTAAAATGAATGTTATTTTTGGCGTTTAGTTTTGTTTTCACTTCTAAATTCATAATCACACACTCAACCACGATCTTTCCTAATGCCTTGTTCTGACCTGACAAGTAGTAAGTCGAGTGGCGAGTAACTCGCTATTTGACTCACCAAAAAGTGTTCGCACTTCTGTCAAGTAAAGTTCATTAGTAACCGACGCGTCACAACATGACGGGCTGCAACGTAATAAAGTAAATACGCTAATTAAGCTGATTGTAATGGTTATTTTAGAAGAAATGGAATAATAAATTAGTGAGATGAAAATAACTAAACTATGATCACGAAAATAGATTAATAGCCGCAAAAATAAAGAATTTTAGAATAGCATTTTCGCTCTAACGGGGCGAGATATTGCGCGTGTCTGCATCTACGAATGAACTGCGCATGTCAGTGCGCAGGGACGCGTGGAGGGGGACTCTACTCGCCGAAAAACTAGAGTCAAATAGATTCAATCAATTAAAGAGTTGAATAAATTAAAGAACTGACAAGTCTACTCTACTTAAAATTGTGGTGTTCGGAAACGTTTAGTTACTAATATATTAGCTACTCGACTAAAATACTCTCCTAGTCAGAACAAGGCATAACGGTGGATATTGTAAAGCATCTCTGTTTCAACACCTTTTAGTAAGGTGTTGAAATATTAATATTTACCGTCATAAATTCCCCAGAAAATAGCGTCAAACTAAGTGACCAGCTCAGGTACGGGGGCTCCATCGAGGCCAGAGTTAAGTTGGCCTCTCAGAAACTGGGCGTACTGTACAGGGCCCGCAGATACTTTAATTGTACACAACTGCTAACCCTGTACAAATCGCAAGTGCGCCCCACTGTTGAATTTGGCAGCCATCTCTGGTCTGGAGCCCCGATGTACCTGAAAAGCACCCTCGACTCTGTGCAGAAACGGGCGGTCCGCTTGATAGATTCTCCTGTCTTAACAAACGGATTGCAATCTTTAGAGCACAGGCGTCGGGTGGGAATGCTATCCTTGTTCTACCGGTATTTCAATGGAAGATGCTCCGAGGAGCTAGCGTCATTGATCCCCTCGGCACCGGTGCATAGTCGGGAAACACGCCAAACGCGCGCCCAACATATGTACACAGTTGACATTTGTCACATGAGAACGGGACGCTTCTACGACTCGTTTTTGTGTTCAACAGCTCGGCTGTGGAACGATTTGCCGGCCTCTGTGTTTCCTCCTTCCTATAACATGGGTCTCTTCAAGACCCACGTTCACTCCTTCCTCTCCTCAAAAAGACCCTCCTCACAGCATCTTCAAAGATGACATAGGCCCTGAGGGAAATTATTTTCCTCAGGGCCTCCTGTGTGGAGTTAATAAAAAAAAAAATAAAAAAAATAAATAAAAAAAAAAATGTACCGAAATGTGTAAGAATTTTATGTGTCTATTCTGACGCCTCTTGACATCTAAAAAATCGTTGATCGCCACTATAAGAACTTTGGTTTTAGGTAAGGATGTTTTTTTTTTTTTTTATAGAATACATGATAATACATTAGTACTTACATATATATGGTACATTAAATCACCATACTAGGCGACTGCCTGTTTGACGGTGACCAGTGGAATATAGTTAATATGTGAGGTCTAGTGTGAACATATGAGTTAAATGTTTAACATTTAACTCATATGTCCACAATTTACATATTATGCTGAAAATATGAAAGACTAAAATAGATAAATTATTAAATGTTAATAGAAAATATAAGAATAGAAAACAGAATAACGAAAAAACAAAAAAAAAGAATAAAGAAGAATACGACATGCTATTATGCAGGGTAAGATCATATTTTTTTTTGGTTTTTTTTTACATTAGGTCCACACAGGAGGCCTTGAGGAAAATAATTTCCCTCAAGGCCTATGTCATCTTTGGGGATGCTGTGTGGAGGGGTATTTTTAAGGAAAGGAAGGAGAGGAAGTTCTGGGAAGGAAAAATGTATAAGGTTTGGGTAGGAATCTGGGGTGCAGTGTGTCTAGATCATCCGCCGCCAAGACCTAGACAATGAACCCCGTGGACCCGGGCATCCCTGTTAAGTCACCAAACCTGGCGAACCACTTGGGGTGACCTATGGCAGAGGTGTTAGTTATCCAATAAATGGTTCCCGGGGCGGCGGTACCCTTTCCCGCCTCCCAAATTGTACAATATAGGTACATAACACTTTTTTCTAGTTGTGTATGTGCGTAAGCGCGTAAATACGCGTATACATACATACAAACATATTCGTATATTCATACTTAGATATACATGTATATATGTACACACATATATATTCACATACATACACATACTTACGTATACATAGTTATTTATTCACACATACATTTCACCGACATTCACAGCACTATCTAAGTATAAGAAACAGGCTACTAACACTGTCACATTCACTCATCAAAAAATCTGCAAGCGTCTTTCTAAGTTGTCTTTGTTCTATCGGTATTTCATTTAAAAGTGATTATAAAAACTAGCTTCGTATTGTTAAAGCTTTACTTTCGCAACCGAAATAATAATTTTTGCATGAGAACTGGTCGTTTTACAGTCTAACTTTTAATGCTTATTTTTCCCTCGCCTGAATTCTTGACGACTTGCAAAGTTTTCCAAACCCTGTAATTTTAACTAGAACTATAATCCCCAAGCAGAAGAAAGAATGTGTGGAAATCATGTAAAAAAAAGTTTTCATTAATAAATCTCAAAAAAAATTAACTTTAATTTTTGCCAATACCTACAAAAAAGCACTGCGGCCGTCGTAAATAACACTGAAGATATAAACCCGTATTAGTGTGTTATGAGTGTGTAAGTGTACGTATTCCACAAGTAGGCTCAATTATATCTTACTTCAGGTGATTTTCTTAATTTTACTTTTATTGATTTTACATCCCGCTGGGCTTTTAGACATATTATAACAGAATATATCTAATGAGCTGTCGAAAATTGTAAAAAAAAAATTAAAGCATGAAGTAATGTAAAACTGAGAAACTAAATATTATAAAACAATAACAACGATAACTGGTTGGGCATTTACACAGCTACACTTACATACATACATCTATACAAAACTATACACATACATGAACTGCTGTACTTGTAGCTAGTATTGTCACATTTCCTTCCTACCCTTCCCTATAAACCTGTCACTTTTTCCTGTTACCCACATCAGTCCATAATCGACCATCAACCTGTGAACATCAACATTATTTATCGCATCCGCATTTTTTCGCTATTGACCGCCGCAGAGAAGAAAGTACAAGTCCCGCAGTGAGTAATTCTCTCCTTTTCCTGGTGTGCTTACCTTCTACTTGTGCAGTGGTTCAAACACATAACATACACATTTCAAGGTCCTTCTTTTAAAAAACTACACAAAACACGCAACAATAACAGAAAAATAACATGGAAACTGTAATGTACTTTAATCCAAGTGGTTAAGATTACTTGATATGTGTAGTGTATAGCATAGAAGCATATATCTAGTTAATAGTCCACGTTCATTCGGAGATGATCGGCACAGCCGAAGATTCCCGAATGAACGCATTGGCAAACAGTCACGGTCGGAGCGCGTCGCGGCCGCCAGACCAAAATAGAGCATACCTGTGATCAGGCGTTACGTACAATACCATTGTCTTTACGATCATTCGCAATAAACGAGTAGACGAACTCACATTGTTATTATTCAGAATACATCGTGGGCTAGTGAGCCACGACACAAATAAGCAGAACATAACAATATGTGTTCGGGAAAACTCCAAAATAAGATCGAAGTGCCTCGAGATTACAATTTGATATATTTACGTTATCATAAAGTGTACAATGAATATTTAATTGAACCAGACGTCCGTCCTTTTGGAGGCTCTGAGTTATTCCGCGGCTGGCACGCAACATTGTAGGAGCCCAGCCGTCCATCGTGTGCCTTCAGCTATTTCCGTATCCGTTCATACATTAGACAAGAAAGACGACAGATGATATCTACTCTTCTACGGCACTGCTTAACTGACTGTTGAAACACCTAAAAACTTCACATAACTCACTATATTAACGACATCTTTTAAAGGCAGTTGCGACTACATGTTTAATCCTATACACTACAGAAACTAAAATAGTACAATAACTTGTTGCCCATATCATGCATTATATTGGTTAGTGAGTTTATCTGATGGTTGATTGTGTATGTGATGCAGATAAACGATTCATTTATTAATTTGAAAATAGGGTTTTTCAGGTATTTTGGAGCTCTAGTCCAGAGGTGGCTGCCAAATTCAGCAGTATGGCGCACTTGCGATTTGTGCAGGGTCAGCAGTTTTGTACGGATTTGTTGATTGGTTTAATTCTTGCTTCTAGGGACTTCCTATGCAGTGAATGCAATATTTCAAAGACTTTTTTTAATTCTCTATTAAGATGAAACCCGGTGGTGGAGAAATTAAAAAAACAGATTTTACTAAATTATTGCTGTCACTGTTGCTCTTACTCCACCGGATATTGAGCGAAAGGGACAATGCACCTCGTCCTACTAACCTAACTAAAATCGAGGTTTTGTATTCCCCACTTTTCTCCTCCAAAAGTGGACTGGTTTTCAATTTTTTTCTTACCAACTACATAAGAAAAAACAATTCTATGCCTGTACGTTTTGCTTTAAAAAAAAAAACATTGTCTAGTTTGTATACTGAACGTCTTTTGACGGCGTTTAAACCAGTCAATTTTATTGATTTTTGGAAGGTCATAACTTCTATAAAAAGTAACTTATAAAAAATAATAAAAAAAGTACCGACACGCTAGTAGTTGATATTTATTTTATGTAAAAACAATATTTTCTCTAGGGTTAAAATCCAGAGAGATAAATAGGGAATACGTTTGTATGAAAAAATCACCGCCGGGTATCCCCTTAACGGCTACATTTTTTAAAAATATTTCTAATTTCTTTCAACCATGGTAATCTTTAATTGGCAACGAAGATTTTTTTAACTTTTTTTTTCAATTCCGTGCCTTTATAAAGCCAGTATTTTACGATAATAATTACTCTTGGAAAAACACGCCAAGGCATCGTTAAGCCCGTATTTTTATACGGCTATGAAATTTGCTTGTTTTATGAAAATTATGCTTCATTACTACCAGATTAAAAACAAATCATTTTATCAATTTTTTTGGAGCGCAAAATCTGGAAGTTATTTTCCATCGATAGATGAGGACACTAGATGAGGCCACCACATTTAAAAAATACTTTTAGTATCACCAGTGGTGTTGTTATAATTGTGTAGCTTTTTAGCCCAGAGGAAACAGGGTGCGTTTTGTCCATTCAAACGTATCCCCATTTATCCTCTCTGCTGGATTTTGACACTACTGCAAATATTTTTTTTATCTTACTTAATATTATAAACGCGAAAGTTTGTATGGATGTATGTATGTTTGTTACTCTTTAAATCGAAATTTAATGAATGGATTTTAATGAAACTTTACAATAATATAGCTCATTCATTAGAATAACATATAGGCTATAATTTATAAAGCTAGCTATTTATTTAAAATATATTGAAAATAATAATTATTGTTTAACAGAATAGATATTTACTACTAGCGTATCAATACGCTTTACTTTTTTTTTATAAGTTACTTCTTATAGGAGTTAAGACGCTAAAAAAAACGTTGAAAATGACTGGTTTAAACGCCATAACAGACAGTGTACCAACTAGACAATGAATCATTCGGGTTATGCGGGTTCGAGTTCCGTCGGCGGCATGTATCTTTTCTCGGGAGGTTTTTTCAATATGGATGAGTGTTTCAGGCTGATAATTATCTTAATATATAAAACAAAGTCGGGTTAGTTACACCATTTATAACTCAAGAACGGCTGAACCGATTTTTATGATCTTTGATTTGTTGGATTTGTCTCCGTCCCGATTAACAGTATAACTATTAAAACATCGGAAAAAATCACGGGAAAAATAATTATGAAGAAAATTAATTTTTTCATATATTTTGTATGGAACGGCTTTTCAAATAATGAGCGTTGGTCGACTTAATTTGAATCAATTCGAACTGTCAATGGTGTAGTGAGCAGAACATTTCGTGCTTAGTCAATAGCTCAATTTCATTTTTTGAACTTAAAGTATTTATTTTAACTTGATAAAAACATTGTTTATTTTAGCTAATAAATTAAACACAACATTTATTGATTCTGTGGCGGTACGAAGTTTGCCGGGTCAGCTAGTTGCTTATAATAATTGTTACCCTTTGTGCTATGCATAAAATCTAGTCTTTAACATTAGTTTATCAATTGAAAATAATTAATTATTTTTTAAAGCAAAAAAGACAGACACAGAGTATTTTCTTCTTCTACAGTTAGTAAAAAATATCTTAAAAATCGGTTTTGAAGGAGAAAAATGGGAAATAATCTCTTACTACCATTACAGTAAGCTGAAAATATTGCTTGTGTCGTCATGGAGGACTTATTTGAATAGAACACACGACGCCTGCGCCAAATCGATCACAGACCTGTGACAAATAAGGAGTGAGCATAGGTCCTTAAAGGAGGAAACACAGAGGCCTACAAATGGTTCTACATCCGAATTGTTAAACTCGAGAACGTGTCGTAGAAACTACCCATTATCATGTGACAAATGTCAACAGTGTACAAATATATCCGAAAAATATTCCCACTCAAGGAGGTTAACGGTTTTTCCGAAATATGTTTTCTAACTTAGTAAAGGGATAATCTTGATTGATTTTTGGGATATTATTGCATGTTGCCCCAAACATAATATCCTAAAATCAATCACGATAATACTTTTGGCCTTCAAAATCTCAAATCAAACGTTGTAACGCGATGGTTAAAATATAAGAATCCAGTAAGAACTTACGTAATACGTAAGCCAATTTTGATACAGCTACGTTTTAGGGAACCATACCTTTAAAAACAAAAAGAGGGACAAATTTTCCAAGTTTCCAATCTTGCAATAATTCAATTGTTCCTTTTTCCTTTTTTTTATTTTTTATTTTTTGCCAGTTACATGTTTTGAAAATTTTACGACCACCACGCTAGGCACATGCCCGTGTTGTGGTGGTCAAAGGTGGTCATTATAAGCGGAAAATGTTTTTTACGAGTCCCGACTGCTCCTGACTGTTTGGAGCTAGTGCGACTATGGCATCCCCAATTGGGGTATCTCATGAAGCTGAAGATAGTGCCGAGGGGACTAAGATGGGAAGAGTAAGGTAGGGAAGTACCTGGCAATTCATCCAATCTTTCAATAATTCAATTGTTCCTTTTTCCACCGTTTTTTAAATATATTTTTTAATTTTTCTTTATTCATTAAACAGCTAGTTACATGTTTTGAGAATTTTATGACCACCACGCTAGGCCCATGCCCGTGTTGTGGTGGTCAAAGGTGGTGATTATAAGCGGAAAACGTTTTTTATGAGTCATACCCTCAAGTAAAAGATATACCCTCTTAATAACTTTTCAAATGAGTGTTTAAATGCCATTTTGTTGAGTTGTAATGGAACTCTACGTACATACTTGTAATTATTGTCAAAAGACGCCGTGCCGTAAAGACATAGGGGCACAGATAACATGCTTTTCCGATGGGTAAAGACTTTATTGCCACGCCACTGGGTGTCAACATAGATTGGCTGTATCAGAAATCGGAACGAAACCGTTTCTTGAAATGGCTTTAGATAATATGTTTCGTGCCACGAAGAGAAAATCCGACTCTTACTTAAGTTTATCAAGGTTGTGCTGTTACAAACTCCATCATATTTTAAATGTACTACTTTTTGCTGACGACTTAAAAATATTTAAAATAATAAAAAGCGCTGAAGATTGTATCTGTCTACAAAATAACCTAAACAGATTAATTAATTGGTGTTCTCTTAACAAACTTTATCTGAACATAAATAAGTGTCATTCAATCAGATTTTACAGAATTAGTCAACCAATTATTCATCCATATGAACTTAACAACTCAACCCTTACCTCTGTCGAAGAAATTAATGATCTGGGCATAACTTTCGACTCTAAATTAAACTTTATATCCCATATAAACACAATCAATAATAAAGGAATGAAAATGCTTGGCTTCATTCTTCGAAATTCTAGAGGTTTTAGGAATATTTCAACATTAAAATTTTTATATACATCCCTAATTCGTAGTCAAGTCGAATATAACTCCTCGATCTGGTCCCCCCATTATAAATTACATTCAGATTCAATCGAAAGAATTCAACATAAATTCCTAAGACACATTAATTTTAAACTCGGTATTCCCATTGAAAACATTAACTATAATTATTTGATGAAAGGACTAAATTTATTAAAACTCTCAGATCGAAGAATTATATCCGACTTAATATTTATGTTCAAAATTGTAAATGGTAGTATAGACAGTTCCGATTTAACTAACCTCATTGAATTTCATATACCTACGAGAGCAACTCGTTCCAAAGTTCTGTTTAAATGCAACAACACCAGGACTGAGTATTCCAAAAACTCACTTGTACCTAGGTTGCATGCAGTTAGTAATAGATACGCAGATGTGGCGGATATATTTAACTGCACGGAAAGTAGGTACAAGAGGGCTATGCTATCATATATTTTCAACCAATATTAATTTAATCTAAGTTTACCTTATTTGTACTATAAAATTTGTTTGTACTTGTATCTCTTGCTCATATCTCGTATGTCATTTCATAATTAAATGCCACAATCAATTGTCATTCTCTTTTTTGTTTTTAATTATTCCTAATATATGCTTTTGGTTTTTAATGTGAAATGTAAATATTGTTTATGGTATGTTTATACCGTTGAAATTAAATAAATAAATAACCATATTGGACGACTAAGATTAAGATTTACTTTTAAAATCAGTTTACTACGCACTATGTCAATCACAAATAGAATACGGAATTTGAGCTTGGGGAAATGCTTTTTCTAGTGCCCCTGACCTTATTTTAAAGCACAAAAATTAATCATTAAATTAATTTTTAAACTCCTTCTCACTACTAGCACTGATACGATCTTCAATACTTTCAACGTTATGGACATAAAACAGCTCTGTGCAAAATCCATCCTGATTAATTTACACAAAAACGACAAAACACTATACCAAACAACACAAGCGGTACACAATACCCGAGCCAAAAACAAATAACTTCTCCAAACTCCTTTTACTAAAACCACCTTTGGACAAAGACATTTTAAATACATAGCTTGCAAACTATACAATACACTACCAGCTACGATTAGACAAACAGAAACAATGACCAAATTCTAAAACGAAATAAAAAAATGGCTTACAAGTATAGGATGTCTCACCATAGTAAACATAATATGTAAAACAAATTGCACTTAAACAAGAATACCCATTTACATACGACCTAATTTTAAAAAAACCGAAAGTCAATCGAAAATCTGAAACAGAAAAATCAGAAAAAGATACGGATACATCTGGGACTCGAACCCAGGTCCTCCGGCAATCCGGGCCGACGCGCTAACCAACTGCGCCAACGTATCCCTATCCGATTCGGTCATTTTTAACTGTATCATACTTCGACTGAGAACCACCAACATTATTTTCATTTTTCTTATCGCATATTTTTATTGGCTGCTACCTTTATGTGTGATTGCAAGATTCAACTCGAACTAAATGCCCTCTAGATAGTGTCAGGATAAATTTTTATCACTTTTTATTAATATGCGACATCTATTGACTTTATCTGCAAGTCTAGGATGAAATATTTTTATTTTTATTTTTAACTTTTTAACTTAAAGAGTTAAACCTCAAATTATAATATTTTAATTAATGAAGATAATATTAGCGAAAGTCAATCGAAAATCTGAAACAGAAAAATCAGAAAAAGATACGGATACAAAGATACGGATACGTCGGCCCGGATTGCCGGAGGACCTGGGTTCGAGTCCCAGATGTATCCGTATCTTTTTCTGATTTTTCTGTTTCAGATTTTCGATTGACTTTCGCTAATATTATCTTCATTAATTAAAATATTATAATTTGAGGTTTAACTCTTTAAGTTAAAAAGTTAAAAATAAAAATAAAAATATTTAAAAAAACCAATAGAATCCCGTCAAATATACTAACATAATTATTATTTTAATTATACGTCGGCCCGGATTGCCGGAGGACCTGGGTTCGAGTCCCAGATGTATCCGTATCTTTTTCTGATTTTTCTGTTTCAGATTTTCGATTGACTTTCGCTAATATTATCTTCATTAATTAAAATATTATAATTTGAGGTTTAACTCTTTAAGTTAAAAAGTTAAAAATAAAAATAAAAATATTTAAAAAAACCAATAGAATCCCGTCAAATATACTAACATAATTATTATTTTAATATATTTCTATCCATTTATTCCATCTCCAATTCATTTAACTATAATATCATTTTAATATATGTCATTTTCCTGTGATTTGTAAGATCAGAGAATTAATTCACACCTCTAATTACCTTCCTTTTATTGTATTGAACCTAAAATGTAATTAACCTTTATATTCAAATAACCATGTTTGTATACAATTTATGTAACTCTACGTCTGTCTCGAAAAAGATTGGGACTTTTTATATAGGATGGCTTATTTTAACCAGTGATTTCTGACATTACTTGGAGTAAAAAAAATGAGTGCGTCTAACCTTTACGCGCGGTTGAAGTAAAACTTCTTTGACTGTTGCAGCAGGTATTGCTTAAAACGGTACAATTACTGCCATCTGTATTTGTTTTTATTTAACAACACTTCCAGCCAATGGAGATTCAAATATCAAAACTTATCTATGATGTTTACGGTGTCAGACTTATAATATTATAATATTATAAACAGCAAACACTCCAATGTAGAAATCTAACTGATTGAAATGCAAATTGATTAACCGATTTCAACTATTAAGATAGTTTAAGGCGCTCCGCTGACGAGGCAACTGAAAACCTAGTAAAACCGGCTGTTTTCTCTGTCTTGATTGGTCAAAAAGCTTGTTTAACCATAGACATTAATTGATCTATTCATAATATAAGATATATTCATAATAGAGATAAAACGCAAAATTTTAAAAAATTGAATTACGACAGATACTATGTAATATATTATGTTTGTTTATATATATATATATATATATATTATGAATTTTGTTTCAAGCTCACTGTGATATATTTTTTTTTAACGAAAGGGCCAATCTTGCTTTTACCATTACATCACTAAAAGCATGTTGATTAAGTAAATGCCTTATCAATATATTATAATATAATATTATCCATGAGTATTTGGGTGAGTGGTAGGTTCACAAAGGGTAATTTTCCGATTACGGTAAGTGAGATCATATTTTTTGTTATAGAAATAGTAATTTGTTTGTTTGTTATATTACGGTAACAAATAATGTTAATACATTACAAAAAAACAGTACCTGTACATAGTAAAAATCAAATAATGTATCATGCACAATATCCACTGAGCTACGGCGGGTTACCTCTTGCCCGCCAAATGATTCAATATACACTAGTGTTTCATTCAACAACTACCGATTATTACATTGTCCCGTCGGCATGTATCTTTTCTCGAAAAAATTTTCAATGTGGATGAGTGTTTCAGGCTGATAATTATTGCTTATAATAATTGTTACACTTTGTGCTATGCATAAAAATCTTGTCTTAAACATTTGTTTATCAATTTTTAAAAAAATAATGCACAATATTTTTATATTTTTATTTTGTTAGGATAAACAACAGTTTACACTGTTTTAATGGGTATGGTAAAATATACATATAACAACTAAACACAATAGGCAAAAATAACACTTAAGCGTTTTAATTATAAGTAATTACAAAATAAAGAAAAAAACAATAGCCAATGGCGATGAGATGGTGGAAGGGAGGGAAAGTGGAGGGATGGTTCTGGTCTGGCAAGAGTAACAAATTTTGTGGGAATATTAATAATTGAATTTTTATAAGAACAACTTTTTTAATTTTTGAAGGCTATTCCCATCAATATAATATATCATTAAAGAAGAAGATAAAACTAACAATTTTAATGAAAATATGAAAAAGACACAGAGAAATAAAACATAAGTTTATTAAGTTTGTCCCGGTAAGACGAGAGGTCCTGGGTTGAAGTCCCAGTTGCGACCGTTATCTTTTATTTTTCAGTGTCTTGTTCTATTTCATATTTTCATTTAGATTATTAGTTTCAAATTTCAGAATTCACAATATTATCTTCGACTAATTTTTTTCCCTATTATCGGCAGCTACCTTTTTCATTGGAAACAAGTGTTCAAATAACGTATTTGTTACCTAGATAGTGTCTCGGATAAATGTATCCGATTTTTATTTATATGGAACACCTATTGACTTTTTGTACAAGTCTAAATAAATAACCAAAAAAAATAAAATAATAAGTAATTCTTCTTCAATGATAAACTCCACGTTTTTTCACAACTCCAAAGTTTTATTATTGCCTTCATGGTATATATAATATAATATTTTAAAGCTAAATAAAAGGTTTCTCGTAACGCATAAGTTGATTTTCTTTGTGATTTTTGATGATGTAATGGTTTCGTGATTATTTATTACAGGAATAGAGATTAAAAACCTTTAAAAAAAACTACCAAAAAAGATATCTATTCATTCTCAGTTGTTCATCGAAGTGCTACTCTGTTGAAAGGTTATTAAAAAGTGCTGCAAACAAAAAGCTTAAGGTGCAAGAAAGGGGCTAAATGTTTTAAAATGTAATTAGACCATCATAAGAACTACTTTAAGTAAGGTATTCTTATAATATTTTGAAAAATTAATAAAAGTACTACCCAGAACTTCTATAATAAAAACGCTCTCAAGCTATGCACTATTAAAAAAAGTGATTTGATTGAGACAAAAAGAACTGTGAAAAGGGAAGGAATGTCAAAAACGATTATAAATAATGTATTTATGCTCTGATGTTAATAATAGTGCTATATTATAGATCGTGCAGCACACATTATGACAAAAATATTTTAAATAGTGCAAAAATTATAATTACAACTCTGAAAAAGTGGTGAGCATTTTAGACTCCAAAAACATGAATTAAACCAAAAAGAAGAAAAAAATTGTTTTTAAAAAAGCTTCACAAATAAAACTTTAACTAATCGGAAATAATTGATTTAAAAAGGTGACAAAAACAAAAACGTAAACCATCCAGAACAAGTCGTGATTAAAAAAGTTGCTAAAAATTCAAGTGATAGTTTATAGAGTGTTGAAAACATAAATCATCCTAAAAAGTTTGAACAAATAAGGTTTTTGAGCTTTATAGGATTACTCTCGGTGATTTAGTGATGACCATATACAGCTTTATGCGGTGTAAAGTGCTGATAAAGCTGATGGGGTTAAAATATTAACCCGGGTCAGATGAGGCCCGGGTTAAAAGGGTTAATTTATTGCACTGAATGTGTACGTTTATATTAACCCTTCGGAAATATTATGTACATTGGTAAAGCCAAAGTGTTTAACGGAATATAAATCAGTGTTTTCGGAAGTAATATTATAATGTTCTGGTGACAAATTAATAATTCTCTAAAGCTAATATTAATTAAATCTGGTTAAATTATAATAGTTTCAAAAGCTTGTATTATTATCAGGATAAATTAATCTGTTGTTTTAATTGATAATTTGATTATGCCTATTTTGACAGCGATTTAAGATGACTTTAATACATCCGTTGTTGAATTTTCATAATATGTTAATATAACTATATCGGATAACAAAGTTCGTATTAAATATAATTCGTCATATTTAATCTTTTATTTCAATGTTGAATGATTTATAAACTCGGTTTAAATTAATTTGAGTTCGTATTGAACAAGTTTTTGTTTAATTGTAATAAAATTGGTGATTTTCATTTATCGAAAATAAAGTGTATAGAAAAGAAATTAGATGGTGCAGTAGAATTAAATGTGATAAAATAGAGCAATATAAACGTGTTTTCGATAAAAAAAAGATTAATAATAGTTGACGTTATAGAGAGTATATACTTAATTGATGTTATAAAAAGCGTAATAATTATTTACAAAAAGAAATCAGTGAGAAAATCGTCGCATACAATTTGTTTAAGATTTCTTAATAATATAAATACAAGACACTGTTTTAAAAAGACAGTCGATAAAATAAAATAAAAATCAGTGTGAAAAGAGTATACCTACAAATAAGTGGTTGAGATATATGTGTTTTCATAATAATACCAGAATCTACGTCTTAACAATTTGCGTAGATCTAAATAAACCTACAAAAATCAAAACAAACAATTTGGAGATATAAAATTGATGTTAGAAAACACGTAATATTAATGTAAGAAGAACAAATCAATCAGAAAATCACTGCATATATATATATATATATATATTGATAAGATTTCTCATTAATATAAATTCAAGACACTATTTGAACACGACACGACAGTCGATAAAATAACAAACAAATCAGTGACAAAATCATTTAAAAATAATTTGTTAAATATTGTTCGTTGTCATAAAACTACCAGACTTACATCTAAATAAACTATTGATTTTATGAAACACGTAATATTTATTTGCGAAGAACAAAGCAGTGAGAAAAACATCGCATACAAGTTGGTTAAGATTTCTTTTACCTGTCATAAAAATATAAATACAAGACACTATTAAATTTGAAAACGACAATCCATAAAATAACATAAAATTCAGTGAGAAAATTGTATACTAATTGGTTGAGATATTTTCGTTATCGTAATAATACGAGACAAAATTTTGAATTCGTCTAAGTAAATTAGAAAAACAATCACAAATTTTTATTTGGACACTACAGTGATTTAAATAATCTATTTTTTAACCAAATAAGACTCTTTATAAATCAGTAAACATGGCTACCTCAACAACAGAGACCAGTAAGACAACAGCATCTGTCGAGAGTCTAAAGATGTCCAGTAAAAACCCTTCCATCTGTTCCTCGAAACGCGCTGCATCCACTGAAAGTGTTTTATCTGAGAAGAAGAGGGAGGTCGCGTTGGTGAAGGGCAGTAAGAAGGACCTGACTGTGGATAGGAAGGAGACCAAGGTGCTGATAAAGGAAGAAGGGGTTGCAAGGTCTCCACCTGTAAAGAAGATAACTTCAGCCCCTCCAAACGCAAATCCTGATGTGTGTTTTGAGGTGAGTACTAACTTTTAAATTAAAAATCCTGTCGAAAAGTAATACAAATATAATATCATTCCTTACATTCATCTTTCATATATACTTGTTGTGCTGAAATTCGTAGTCTAAGAGGGTAAACTGGTCTAATCTAAATCACATATAGAGAACATTAAAATCTTTTGGATCGGGGTCTACCCTTCAATGCATTTTAAATAATGTATAATTTAAAGGCCTTTTTTTTCAAATTTGATCTAAAAATTTACAAGCTAGGGAAACCGGTTTACTCAAAAATGAAAGCTCAAAACAAAATAAAAAAAGCCTCACTACAATATCGATTCAAAATGTTATGTAGATTGACCAGTTCCCGATTTAGGATACTACGAGTTTCCGTTTACGGAGAAAAATGTTATTCTAAAATACGATCATTTTATTCATAAAAACGGTTATAAACGGGACTGAAGTTCTTACGAACAAATTAATAGGGTTTCAATGTTTATTTTTACGTTTTCCCGCCAGTAAACATTGAAAATCTGTTAATTTGTTCGTAAGAACTTCAGTCCCGTTTGTATGTAAAAACATTTTTCTCTACTAATAAAAATTACAAACATCTCTAATTCACAGAAATTGAACATTTCATCAAATTTAAAAGCTATTTTTGAAGTTTTGTGAAAATTCTATACAAGTTCGGTTAGTATTTCAGTGTTATAAACCATCTGTCTCATACTGATAATATAATAACAGAACGTTAATAGAAATTTTACAGAACTTGAAAATTAATTTTGAAATTTGATGACCAGAAAGGTCAAAACATCAAACAACACAGATTGATTCCTCACCTCTCTCTTCCTCACTCCCTCTTCACGATCTCCTTCTCCTCCCCACTACCTTCAGCCTCACAACATACCCTTATTGGGGATGCCATAGCATTTTCTGACTATTTTCCTGTACACCTTTTATCTTTTTTAAAGTTCTATTATTACCCGTCTCGGAACAGACAACGTCTAGTGAGGCGGGTAAAGTTACTTGTTATAAACTGACTAACTAACTAACCATGACGCCGTTTCCCCGCAGGGGTAGGCAGAGAGGACAGATCTGATTCACTTGATCGTGCCATGTCTTCCTTGGGCGTCCTCGGCTTCTTCTACCATTCACATTCGCGTCATAAATTCTCTTTACACTCCTTTCTTCATTCATTCGCTCAACACGCCCAAACCATCTCGTTATAGAATACTATATTACCTAATTGTCCGGGTTGCTGGCAATGAAATTGAAATTGTATTGAATAGTCTCACTGGCTCCAGACGGGATCAGTCGGGACTCTTGCGGAGTATTCATATAAAAATAAAATAATAAAAAACTATTACAATTTAAGGGTTTTATTGATTAAAAATATTAGACATTTTTCTAACTATCCGTGTAAAATGTATAAGTCTACAAAGTGGCATTTACGCCCTGCATATTTTTCAATACGATATCTTGCTAATATTATAAACGCGAAAGTTTGTATGGATGTATGTATGTTTGTTACTCTTTCACCCAAAATTTACTGAATGGATTTTAATGAAACTTTATAATAATATAGCTCATACATCAGCATAACATATAGGGTATAATTTATAAAGCTAGCTATTTATTTTCAATACATTGAAAATAATAATTATTGTTTAATAGAAAATGTCAAAATTTGAGAATGACATTTTGCAAAACAATGATTGTTAAATGAAAATTCTATTTTGGAAAATATTTAAATTAGTGAATTTATTTGAAGTACTCGCTTAATACTTTCAATTGAATCAAGAATTATACATATTTTAAATAAATAGGTTAAGAATTTTGGTATAAACGTAGATGGGACCTAGGAAAAGAAAATAGATTACTCGAAGTACTACGCAGACGAAGTCGCGGACAGAAGCTTGTTTTAGATAATCATGAGTTAGTATTATTTTATTACCAATATAGCCAGTGTGCAACAACGAACGGGAGTCCAATTGTGCAATCAGTACTCTTACGATTAGAGAGTAGAGTGCAGTGCTTTGCAGAGGGTGCATTCAGTTTATTGTGCAAGGTGCAATTTATGCAGTAGCACCTTCGTTAGGATTAGTGGGTGCAACCTGGAGGCGGTTCATTACGGCACACAGGCATGCTATAATCTTATTTCAAAAACCCAACCTTTGTAAAGCTTCTAAGAATTATTTGAACCTTTTAATTTGCTAGCTTTTTGAGAGCCAAAAGAATACATCTAAGGCTGCGTATATTATGCATGTAACAAAACGTGAATCGAACCACGAATTATGGAAAAGGAATGAAGTAACTTATTATTATATTTCTGTAAAAAGTCTAATTTTATTTTACATGTATAATTGTAAAATGTAACTATTACATCACTATAATAAGATCTTTAATGTAAAGAACCCATTAGACAAACTACGAAAAAGTATTTTCGTTGTTTGTTTTTGGGGTGTTATGCCGTGTTGTGCTACCTCCTTCTTTAGCCGACAGCGTTGCAGTGTCCATCATCAGGGCAGATCCGGCAGATCCATCGATGTGAATTTTTAGTGTTAAGTGTGTGCTTATTTAGTTGGAAGCGATACCGTGCCGTTAGCTTCATTTCAGAAGAAACGTATCCTACGAAAAAATAGTTTATCGAGGCTTTTTGTATTATATTTGTAAAGTGTATAAAATAAATAACTAAAAAACAAAACTGCAAGTGGCGCTGTTGTTGTTGTGTTGCATGTTTTTTTTAATTTTTTTTTATAGTGAATACCTCACAAGAGTTCCAACTACTCCCGTTTGGAGCCAGTGAGACTATGGCATTCCTAATTGAAGTATGTTATGAGGCTGAAGGTAAGTGGAGAAGGGAAGGAGATGAGGAAGAGGAAGGTGGGGAAGTACCTGGCTATTCAGATCTTGGCACTAAACACGGCTAAAGCCATTTCAAGCAACGTTTCAATTCTGAATGGTGGTCTTACACCAGGACGATACCGAGAGTATATTCCACTCGGGAACGTGTCGCAAATATAGTATATATTATTTTAAATAATTCATTGTGAAATAACACAAATTAATCAAATAAAATTCAAGGGTTCGAACCCGCGACCTTCGTAATGGGAGTCCAAAGCCTTGCCCTAGATTACGCCGGCCATAAAATTATAATAACAGAACTTTAATAGGACTTTCACAGAACTTGAAAATTAACGTTGAAATTTGATGAAGTGTTCAAATTCTGTTACTACCCATCCTTCGGGTCGGCCTTTAAGGGTCCACTCCCAATTTCTACCGATTTCTTACATGTTTTCCTTTAACATTTGAAGTTTTAATCTCTTAAAAAAATATATGTTATTCTTTAAGCTAGTATCTATACATTCCCCACGCCGAAACGGTAAATATTTGAAATTTCCTCGATAGAAATAAATCGCAAAGTATGCTCCAAAAATTATTATTTACACGTTTGTTTCTGTTATTTTACAAGTTATATGAATGAAAAAATCACAATGTTTAAATGCTACTTAACACAGCCCCCACGAGATTTTTTCTCTTTTTCAGACGAGTTGCCTTTTATTAAATGTGTTAGCATAAATTTAAGATGGAGTTGACGAATCACAGGTATTACCATTGTTGGCCTTTTTTAGAGAATCAATAATAATTAGCTACCCTAAATAAGCTAATAGGAATTGGCAAATAACATAGCATAATTAATTATCAAAGTTTACCAATACGTCATGAAAAAGCTAGATTATGTGGAACACCCTTTTTTCAATAATACCTTGTGTAATTTTTAAGGCTGTGAATAACAAAACTGCGCCATACTAAGGCTTAAATTAGCGATTCGAATAGCGCAGCATGATTTTGTATTTTTCCCTCCCAAATCAATCGCCTCCATCTAAGATTAATGTAACCTTTCTAAATGTGAACTGGGCAATGGTATAAAATATACTAGATGAGGCCTACTGACAAAGACATGCTTCCAAAACCTTGCGGTAAATAGAATTATATATGTAGTTTCAACATTCTTCAACAGATGTCGTTGGTGCAGTTATACAAAGTTTTTGGGTGTCTCACAAGACTGTTGGTGATGTAGTACTTTAGAAAAGCGGCGACTCTTGGAGAAACCGAAACCAAACTAAAACTGGTTGGCAACTGCATCGGATGTATATCGCAAATTACTCGAAAACTGACTGACCTGGTTGCCAGGCGCAACCATGGCAACCAGGAAAATTGACAATTGAAACACTGACCGTTTGCGTCGCCGTTGACAACTGGTCCTGACATGATCTGACTTCGAGAAGTTGCCTGGTGTGTTTGGACTGCCATTGAAATACACAGGATAGCGACTTGAGTTGCCAACTGATTTTTTTTTTAGTTGACCCGTGAGTGGAAGGGCTTCATTGGAATTAAATTATGAGTGACTCTAAATTAACACTGGAATTAAATTATCTTCAATCACTGGAATTAAATTATCTTCAATCACTGGATTTAAATTATATTCAATCACTGGAATTAAATTATCTTTAATCACTGGTATTAAATAATCTTCAATCACTGGAATTAAATTATCTTCAAACACTGCAATTAAATTATCTTCACTCACTTGAATTAAGTTAACTTCAATCACTGAAATTAAATTATGTGCAATCACTGGAATTAAATTATCTTCAAACACTGAAATTAAATTATCTTCAAACACTGCAATTAAATTATCTTCAATCACTGGAATTAAATTATCTTCAATCACTGGAATTAAATTATCTTCAATCACTGGAATTAAATTATCTTCAATCACTGGAATTAAATTATCTTCAATCACTGCAATTAAATTATGTTCAATCACTGGAATTAAATTATCTTCAATCACTGCAATTAAATTATCTTCAATCACTGGAATTAAATTATCTTCAATCACTGGAATTAAATTATCTTCAATCATTGCAATTAAATTATTTTCAATCACAATTATTAAAACTAAAATGCGTAATGTGCCAGATTAAGAAAACAAAGACGACGCTTTGATGGTTTGGACATGAGCAAAGAAAGGAAGATGAATTATATGAAGCAAAAATGAACAGAAAAAGTCGAGAACGCCCGAGGAAGACTTGACACGATAAGTTAAATCAAATACTTAAGTCGGGTTTGGATGTATGAAAGTGGTGCCAGGAGTGTGTTATATGACAAAGGTATGTGATAGTCCATCCTCTCTGTCTACTCCTGTGAGAAAACATCTGATTTTTAGTTCAGTTATATTTTTTTATTCTATTATGTGGGGGGATTAGTGCAATCTCACACGTACCATATAGATTTTTTTAAATATAATTCTATTAAGGAAACATACAGTTGTGTAAAAAATCATTTGACATAAGATAGTGAACATAATATCAACCAGTTAAGTTCCTTTTATAGTTTTTTGTTGTGATTACTGGAGTAGTTAATTAATTACAAGTTATAAAAGTATGTAGGGTGAGTGAAAATATTAAAAAGAAAATGATAAACAATTCAGTGGTACTATAATATAATAAAAAATGCTTAGTTTTGATTTAAGTATATTGTAAAGTTAATTTGGCTTTAAAGGATTTAAGGGTACAGTGGAAAATGTCTACATCGTTTAAGGCATTATGATCTGCAGATACGCCCGAGTAATGTGCCTATTTCGATTTGGAATGTTGTATATAAAATTAGGTATTCGATCTGGTATTGCGATATATATTTGATACATATTGATAGTATAATAAAAATATAAACCAATAAATATTAAGAAATCAATAATCATGAATTACTCTTGTCTTGAGTGAGCTCGGGCCCAGTGCTCACTCAGGAGTGGTGTTTTTGAAGCTGGAAGCCTGCGTTCATCACCGTATTGTCAGAGGCCATGCATTAGCCACATCCTGGCCACATTGACACGGTGTCTCATAATTTAATGATAAAATCACCAGGCCATTTTCCGAGGACAACTTCAAAAAGTTCATCTAGTTTTTATTCTTCCATTGGATTTGAGCATATTCCAAGCGATTTGGCTCGGGTTGTGTTTTCGCTTTGAAGCCCACAACGTTAGGGGAGGTAATTCTAGGCCAATAGAAAACAAACATTCTGCTTTAATTATTATGGTCGGAGTTTCGATGCAATAAATGTGGAGGCCTTTAGGTGAGAAATAAGAAAATAATTTAACTCCACAGGCTAACTTGTTCGTTTTTCGGAACAACTTGAAAATCTGTGTCTCCCTTACTATCTTACTACTATTCTACTAGAAATATAATCTAAACGTTGAGAAAAAGAGAAAACAACACTTTTTTTATTAAAAACTAAAAGTGAACCGTTAATTAATAAAAATGTAAACCTTTATGAAACCAAAGTTTTCTACCCTTAAAAAAAAATGAAACTTTGCGATTTTATTAATTATTTTCACATGGTAAATTAACGATAACGTTTATAATACATTTGACTTATAAAATATTGTGTGTTTGAGTGTTTTTATTTATATTTTGTTATCAGTAATTTTAGTTAGACATTTTTAAAACTTTGTTATGTTTGCATTCAAATTTTATTAACCACTCTTGCGCTTTTTGCCACAATATGGCAAATAAAGCGAATATATGTACATTCAAAATATAACAAAATAAATATTCTCTAAATTCTTTAAAATATTTCAAAGTTAACGATTTCATAATATTTTTTGATAAATCCTACGAATATATGAGAATAGACAAAAGATAGGTGAATTTATTGGCTTTAAGAACTATAAATCAGTTTGTATGTCTTCATATTCAAATTCGGAGGTATGATTTTTTTAATGTGGGCGGAATAATTTTCTTTAGCAATCCGAGAAAAAAGTTTCAAATTGTTCTTTTTTTCTTCAAAACAAAATTTATTAAAAAATCAGGGAAAACTCATGCTGCATCATGTCAAATCATAAGAAAGTTTCAAATCTAAATTTAAACAACTGAAAACGTGGATCCCACAAGAAATTATAATATCAATTAGATCTTCTTCCTCGCACTGTCCCAACTCATTGCCTAGGTAGGCTGTTGGGGTCGGCTCTTCTCGTTCTCAGGTTGTAGCTTCTTCGGCTCTGAGTATCGCTTTCATCCAGTCCGCTTCTCTGTAGGATTTTGGAGTATTAACTCATCCAGGAGTTCTTTGGTCTTCCTCTAGATGACTGTCGATGAAGCTCCATAGACATTGCCTGTTTCACTGTGTGGTCTGGTGGTCTCCGTCTTATGTGCCCATACCATCTCAACTGTCGTTCCTCCAGCTTACTGTTTATGTCCGTGATCTTATCTTTCAGTGATCTTTTCTTTTTGATCTTTTCTACTCCTAACGTCCATCTAAGCATTTGCATTTCTACTGACTTCGAGTTGCCTAGAGTAGGAGTCGTACATGGTCCAGCATTCGGAGCCATACATTATAGCGGGTCTACTACTATACATGTAATATCAATTAGATATAAAGGAATAAATATGTAATGAGCTTTAAAAGTTCCCAAATCATTATTAACTTTTTAATGTTTGAAAGTATCTAGTTAAGATAATGTTTTTACCGATAATCGATAGATTGCTGTGAAAAGTTTGCAATTAACTAGCAATCAAGTAGAAATGTCAACAGTTTTGTTTATTTTGTAGATTATGACATCGCGTTCGAAAATCTCGTTGAATATTATTTTAGGCAAATTCTGTTATGTAGTAATTAGTATATATCAATCTGTTTGTTATTGATTTCTCGGCTTATTTTAAGTTATTTCAAAGTTTTCGAATTACACAAGGTGCGAGAGTGAAGTTTCATTTACACCTTTCAGAAAATTTCGGTTTTCGAAGTGGCGTCTGTTTTACTATTATAATCCTGGGTGTAATATATCATAAGGTGTGTGAAGTTATAGTGTTTCTTTTTTTTTAAATATTTTTTTAAGAAAAACTTCTTTAGGCGCATAACGTTGAGTAACTGTGATGTTTTTCGGACGGAAGTAACACTTTAAAAGAAAATGACGTGTTTTCATGGTTTCATCTGTCAAAGTGCGCAAACAGTGAAATTCGTTCGTCCAATATAACCAACGAAACAAGAAGAATTTGCAAGTAATCACATTTTAAAGTGTGTAATATTGAAATCAGTTTACCAATTTGCATTTCAATCAGTTAGATTTCTACATTGGACTGTTTGCCCTTATATTATATATACATATATTAATTTTCCACAAATATTTAATTTAATAACTCAGGTACGGGGCCATACGTCATTCCTATGTCTACCCACGTTAAATTATCGTGAAAACAAGCTTATGTGTCCAAGCGGTTAAACATATTATCGTTCGCCTCGCCTGATCACACTTTTCGTAACGCTCTCGTCACGCATTCGCCAGCTTATTCCCCAAGTCAAGTGTGCGTAAAGAAGTTTAAAAATCATATTTTGTGAAGAAACCATAGATGTAAATTTTTCAGAACCCGTGACGTCAAAGTGGGATTCAATATCTACCATGCTACTAACTGGTTAATCGTTGTTGTGTCTGCTTTATCCACATTCAGACATCAATAATATTGGGGCTCTTGAAGAATAATAATATTGTTATATCTGGTTTATTATTTACCATATATTATACTTCTTGGTCAAGCGACAGACTCTTTCTACGAATTAAATCCGAGCTTCTCGGCGGTTGACGGCTCCACCGGACCCGGCGCGCACAGTGGGGCCGAATCCCCAAAACGTGGCCAAAACCCCAAAAAATGATTCTTCGATTCGTGGTATTTTAAGGAATAGGTCGGGTAGGTGAAGAGTTCGTGCATCTCACCTCGAAAGGATAGGTCCCTACCTTCGATACCTGTTGAATTATTTCAGTTCAAAGTTGACCTTTGTCAAGAGCACACATATCGCTGTCGAAACTAGTCAAATTTACGCTCGGTTAGTGAGTTGATAATTAAGTAGTGAAGTGAAGTATTACAATTCTACAAAATGAAAACGATTGCCACAAGTATGTAAAAAATATCTATACACTGATAAAGTTTAAATCTCATGGTTATCCTATTCATATTACACCTCATTCGACGGTTGTACAAAAATTGCATGATTTACTGAACTTGTATTTTCAACGAGAGCAAAAGTAGCATATAACGCAATATGATGCGGAATTATAAGTCCCAGACTGTAGATTGATCAATTATCTGATGGAATTGATAAAAATCAGCTGCCTAAATCTGCCTATTCGCTTGTATAATGATTTTTTCTTCGAGCTTGTGCGTCCCAAATAACGTATCACAGCATGGCGGCGCGCCTCGGTCGATGTGGCGCGCGGTGCGGCAGGCTTCAGAACTATTTTTCCCATGCAGCACGCTTACGAAATTTGACTATTTTTCTGTAATTAATTTGTTACTAATGCTAAATTAATATTCTTCACACAGGTTCGGATGAAGAATGTGTGAAATTCATTCGGCCAGAAATATTCAACATCGTTAAACACCCCTTGAATGATGGCCTACCTGAAATAATCCCTTACCTGGAGGAACAACTTTCCGGGAAAATTGAGATTGAGAAAATTGAGGGATATGAGAGTCTTGCTCTCCTCATTGTTTAGTCAAATGAGAACAAGGTGGTAAAAGACTAACAGGACAGGGATCCCTTCTTGAAACGAAATAATGAATGGCTGAATGCACCCGTTTCATTTCCGGCACCTATTATTAGTGGCAATTATCAGGCTGACTGTGATCTGCCATCAACTAGTACCTGTAGTGGACGTCCTTCTGGGGATTTTGAATCATTGAACAAGAGGTCGAAACGCAGAAGAACCCAATCAGTTCGCGAAACTTTGACGCCACAAGAGTTAGTTTACGCTACTCAAATGAGCCTGTTTGTCAGGTTGTTTATGAAATAACAATGACAAGTCCATCGAGAGTTTCGAAGTATCGACAGGCTTTCCAATCGACAAGCGAGAAAACTTTGTCCGCCGAAGCCGCACTTTCGCTATATGTTGAGTGCAAATTAACAAAGAATCAATATCAGGGATTGAGAACAATAAGTAAGAAGAATAACTGCAAGCCAATTTCTTGTAGGAAGGATACAACAAGAAATTGGCAGAAGAAAAACACGTTGCTATCAACCTAATACTGCTATCACCATCACAGAAAGCATGGCTGAAGTTCAGCTACAAGCTTTATTGGATCATACAACCGACCGTATTTTATACACTGTAATTCTATAACAGGATAACAGAATATTCGTCAAAAATGTATCGGAGGATAAAAATTCTTCGATATATTTTTGACGGACATTCCGTTATTTTGTTTATTAAACAAATGACGTTTTCAATATGTTAATTGTTGTAATTATTGATCTCCAACTCTCTATACATATGCTTCCATTCATAAATTACGACGGGTTTTCATGCGTCTCGTTGCTATATTGGATCCGCCATTTTGTTTGGACAATTTTTAACTTCAAATTCGTAATCAGCGACCTCAAAAACCAACGAGTGAGGAGTTTTGTTTGAATTAAACGTTATTTTGGGGTTTTGGCCACGTTTTGGGGATTCGGCCCCACTGTGCGGCGGTCGTTTGGTAAATCTCGGCAGCGGTCGTGTTTATGACACGCACAGCGCAGAGATGTACTGCTCTAGCGGACAATTGTCGGAACTTGACAGAAGCTCTGCCTAACGACATCTATTAAGGGGATACCCGGCGGTGATTTTTCCATACAAACGTATTCCCTATTTATCTCTCTGGATTTTAACCCTAGAGAAAGTATTGTTTTTACATAAAAAGATATCAACTACTAGCGTGTCGGTACTTTTTGTTTTTTTTTTTATAAGTTACTTTTTATAGAAGTTATGACCTTCCAAAAATCAATAAAATTGACTGGTTTAAACGCCGTCAAAAGACGTTCAGTATACAAACTAGACAATGATTTTTTAAAAAAAGCAAAACGTACAGACATAGAATAGTTTTTTTCTTATGTAGTTGGTAAAAAAAAAATTGAAAATCAGTCCACTTTTGGAGGAGAAAAGTCGGGAATACAAAACCTCTATTTTAGTTAGGTATTAGTAGCCCGAGGTGCATTGTCCCTTTCGCTCAATATCTGGTAGAGTAAGAGCAACAGTGACAGCAACAGTTTAGTAAAATCTATTTTTCAAATTTCTCCACCACCGGGTTTCATCTTAACCACTCATCGCTCGGACATGTGTCCTGGTGACAGGTGAGAGGTTAACATGGCTTATGTATAAATAAACTGTACAAGGACAAGCTCAGAATCGCTTGCGCCAATATCATTCCAGACGTTGATTTTAATTTTAGAATTATAGCTCCTCGGAATTCTTTGTAATTAATTGTCTATGGTGTGTACTATCATGTAGGCAATTGTGGAGGTTAAAAGCAAAACGCCACTCTTCAAAAATGACGAAATTGAGTTATAAATGCCGATGTCCATAGCTTCAAGATGGTTTTTGAGACCCTTAGAAAAATCAACTGCATGAAAAAATCTAAATGAAAATAGGGTTTAGATGAAAATCACCGCTCTCTACAGCGATTAACAAGCAAAATCATCAATTTCCACAAAAGCCAATCACAGGCCTGCATGGAAAAATCGAAATGAAAATAGGGTTTAGATGAAAATCACCGCTCTCTACAGCGATTACCAAGCAAAACATCAATCTCCACAAAAGCCAATCACAGACCTGCATGGAAAAATCGAAATGAAAATAGGGTTTAGATGAAAATCACCGCTCTCCACAGCGATTAACAAGCAAAATCATCAATCTCCACAAAAGCCAATCACAGACCTGCATGGAAAAATCGAAATGAAAATAGGGTTTAGATGAAAATCACCGCTCTCCACAGCGATTAACAAGCAAAATCATCAATCTCCACAAAAGCCAATCACAGGCCTGCATCGAAAAATCGAAATGAAAATAGGGTTTAGATGAAAATCACCGCTCTCTACAGCGATTAACAAGCAAAATCATCAATCTCCACAAAAGCCAATCACAGGCCTGCATGGAAAAATCGAAATGAAAATAGGGTTTAGATGAAAATCACCGCTCTCCACAGCGATAAACAAGCAAAATCATCAATCTCCACAAAAGCCAATCACAGGCCTGCATGGAAAAATCGAAATGAAAATAGGGTTTAGATGAAAATCACCGCTCTCCACAGCGATTAACAAGCAAAATCATCAATCTCCGCAAAAGCCAATCACAAGCCTGAATTCAAAATAAATTCAGTATGACCAATGAACACATTATTATAAGATTTTTTTATTATAATATTTCATTTTTATGATATTACTAAAAAAATCACACGAAAAATTCGAAGCATTCTTACAACAGTAACAGTACTTTTGGAGAGTGGCGTTTTTGCTTTTAAACCCCTCGATTATCATCCGACATTCAAGAGGTTAAGTGCAACTGAAACTACTTGTCTTTCGTGATATTTCCAAACACATTTTTTTTTCGTATTTGGTATCAGGGTTGCACAAGTGCGCATGCCAACAGGCTGGCATGCGCACGAGAGACGTAGACTGTAGCGTGGCCCATCAAAAAAAGACATATTCATCCGTCCCGTCACCAAAACTAATTGCCGACCGCTGGTATAGTCGATATTTCGAGATACGTCGCCAGCTGAACCTTTGTGGCAGGCACAAGTGGCCACCCAAGCCGCAACAACCGAATGTGATTAAACCAGAGAAATATATCGCACTAGATTTATGTGTTGGGGTACCAAAACGTAAATGAAAAACAACACATTACGATTAAAAATAAATGTAATTAATTAAGGCAATATTAGCGTCACTCAATCGAAAATCTGAAACAGAAAAATCAGAAAAAGATGCGGTCCCATCTAGAAATCAAACCCAGGGCCTTAGCCTTGCATGGGTGATTGTGGCGATGGTGGTGTTTACTACTGAGCTAATAAGACCCTATCCGATTCGCTCATATTTAACTATATCATACTTCGACTAGAACTACCAAAATACATTCATCATTTTCTTAACGCATATTTTTTATTCAATTTCAATTCAATTTCATTGCTGGCAACCCGGGCGTTTATTGAGGTAATACAGTAATTTTATAACTAGTAAGTTATCCGCCTCACTAGACGTTGTCTGTTCTGAGACGGCTAATAATTAAAACATTAAAAAAGATAAAGGTATACAGGAAAATGGTTATTGGTCGGTATCTTTATGACAAGCACCGCCCCTGCACGGCTAAGGTACTGGGTTCGATTTCTAGATGGGACCGTATTAGTTTTTTCTGTTTCAGATTTTCGATTGATTGTTGCTAATATTATCTTCATTAATTAAACATTACAATTTGAGCTTTTACTCATTAAGTTAAAAATATAAATAAATGTAAAAAAAATAGTTCGGCATTGCAGCACATTTTACTTTGTTTGTCTTTGGTTTTTTTTTACATTAGCTCCTCACCAGAGACCCTGAGGAAAATAATCCCCCCTCGAATCCTATGTGACTTTTGGTATTCTGTGTGCTTTTGTGGGAAAGGAAGGAGAGGAAGTTTAGGGAAGGAAAAAGGGGTGAGGTGTGTAAGTAAAATTGTCCTTCACGCAAAAATCCGATGTTAAGAGTGTTTTACCAGAGAATACCGAAAATTAGTGATTTTTAAATCAAATTCTAGACGTATTGACTCTTTTTTACAAAAAAACATAAATTGATTATGATATTTTATCTGGTACACGCAGTTTTAAAAATTTGAAAAACTAAGTGTATTTATAATATACTAAGGTTATACCGTTAGTCGTTGGCAGATTTGTTCAATTTTCAAACGATAGATTCTATTAAACAACACAAATTTCAAATCATATCATCCATACAAGGTTAATAATTGTATTGTAAATTCTTATACCCAAAATGTGAAGAAACAATAAATAAATACAAAAAAATAAATCAATATATAATCTAGTCAACACAGTTTTCAAAATTTAAATTTTAGACAACATAAAATCATTAAAAAATAAATCCGAGAACGTGTTTTGTGACAAAAATACCTCAGTTTTTGTTTCTATTTATGTAAGGTCTTACAAACTAAAATATTTCAGATTTTGTTACACATTTATTTTTTAGACATTGTTGAAAAAATATAAATCATGTTGATCAAAAATTAATTTTAAGAAGTATATAATTTTCATTTATTTACCCTCTCCCGTTTGATCATTTTTATGGCAGTTCAAGACATAAATTCTAGCGATTCATTAGCCGCCCAGACGCGGCCGTGCGAAGTTCTATGTTCGCGCCGCTCTTGATGACAACATTTTTCAATAAATTTAAATCTAATACCGTTTAGCTTCATGGATGTAAAAACATCCGCGCGCAGCGCTGTTAACCAAAACGGAATAATGGGTTGCTGGATATGAAGTCCCAACTGTACGGAGCCAGTGGGTGGAATGTTGTGAGGCTGAATGAAATAGGAAAGCAAAGGAGATGGGAAAGAAGAATCATATACAACTAGCGAGTTGTATATACACTCAAATAAATAAATTGTTTCTCCCTGCGTGTCTTTTCCCACTTTTCTAGAGCATTTTATATCAATGCATCGAAACGAATAGGGTCGAACTTGAAATTTCCGGTAAATATAGCCAGCATCCGGGAAATACGGCAAAATCCGCTCTGATACGGGAAACTAATTTGCCTGAAGGATCGTAGAAACGCAGAAATTCCATTGAAATTGCTTTAAACACAAGGTTCACGGTCCGTTTGCCTTAGGGCCTTATTCTGCGAGAACGTGGACGATTTACGATCCCAATAAGTCTTGGAATAAGTCGCGCGGTGCTGGGAATACGTGGTATGACTAATTTATCAGAAATTGTAAAGAATAACATTTAAGAAGAACCTGTGCATTATGTAAGGAGCAAATCTTTTAAGTCTGAATTTGATTAACCACTGAAGCGACAGAGCAATTAATGTAATAATAATCACAATAAATTTTTCCGCCCACATTAAAAATTTATTCCGCCCACATTAAAAATTCCGCCCACATTAGCAATCCGATTTAATTGCTAAAGGAAATTTTTCCGCCCACATTAAAAAAATCATACCTCCGAATTTGAATATGGAGACATACAAATTATTATTTTTTTTTTCGTTATTTGTTTTTGGGATGTTATGCCGTGTTGTGCTACCTCCTTCTTTAGCCGACGTTTCGGACAGCGTTGCAGTGTCCATCATCAGGGCAGATCCGGCAGATCGTCGGATCGTCGGATAACACCCCAAAAACAAACAACGAAAATGCTTTTGGCCGTGAAAATCTAAAAACATATCAAATTAATCATAGTTTTATGTAGCAAATTAATTCACTTATCTTTTGAGTACTATCACAATTTCAAAGGATTTATTAAAAAAAAGTATTTTAAAATCGTTAACGTTAAAACATTTTAATGATTCTAGAGAATATTTGCCATATTTTGGCAGCAAAGCAATCCGGGGTTTTGGAAAAAGTGCCATATTGTGGCAAAAAAAAGACAAAATGGTGTTCGCTAGAATTGGGTGATTACATGTGTGTAGGAAAGAACAAGGTATGCAAGGAAATGGGATGAACGGAAAAAATCGATACGGAATAATTTGTAGCTGTGATCCGAACCAGAGCTCGGCTGTACTTGGTGTTGTCAACCGCCACATTGCCAATGTATAAAAACATTAAATAATTCACTAAGTTGCTTACCAGTACCTTGCTACAGTATAATAAAAATATGCACCTTCGTTTTTCAACAAAATCAATTTCAAAATTAGATTTCCACTTGTCAATATAATTACAAATTGCTTCAACACCCGTCGCAACATATCCGATCGACGATTAAAGTATGATTTATACTTCTAATTAAATTTAACTGAATTAATTAATATCCCAAATAATTAATCACGTCATTCTGACAAGTAGTGCCTTAATTAATTTAAATCTGCGAGACTCGAATTCAACTAAATTCAATTCAATTAAACCCTAAATTGAAACATCTAAAGCAGATTGTGTGAAAGACATTTGAATATGAAGTACTATTATTTGTACTGGAACTAGACTCTATCCCACGCAACTAGGCAAATTTTTAATTAACCTTTCCAATGCCAAACTCGAAGACTTCCTCCGTTTTCCAAGATGAAACGAGTTATTCACATATTTCTCTATAGAAAGGTCTGAAACAGGTGTTTGTTTGGTTATAAGGCAATAAAATGTTTTTAATACAATATAGATATCGACCTCTAGCTAGTCGGTACGTTTTGCTTAACAGAAATGACGGTCGATTTATATTTCATCATATATTTCGTCTTAGTATGGCAACAGTGAGTCCGATGCCTAGCAAAGAATAACAAAACGTCAAAACCAACTTAAACTTCAGACGTCTCCAGTTTATTTTTGTTTACTAATGTATAACTTAAGTTCAACATGTTTTTGTTATGTTTTGTTGATTATTATATGATTTAACTAAAGATTTTATTTGAACCTTTTGATTTGTATAATTTTTTTACTATGGATGAATATTAATCCTTTTTCTCTCTGATTCTTGTGAATCTATTGAAGTAAAAAGTGGCAGTAGTGTGAAAAAAAAATTGTGTTGTTTAGAATTCAAATGGCTGAATTGCAGGAAAATTTTACCCCTTCGTCTATAAATAATTATAAACGAAAAATCAACAACCTAATCATGTTCCGGCGCCTAAAAAATGTAAGTTTTTATTTATTTCTTAGTTTTTGGTCAAAGAAGTTTTACTGCGTATAGGTTAGACGCGATCAATTTTTTTTTTTTTTTTGAAAGGTTACTTCTAAGGATAAGGACTTATAAGGATAACTACTTATAAGGACCCTCAAAAAACAACATAATGTCACTTTTCTTTGTTTGTTTGTGGGGTGTTATGCCGTGTTGCGCTATCTACTTCTTTAGCCGACGTTTCGGACAGCTTTGCAGTGTCCATCATCAGGGCAGATCCGACAGATGCCGGATCTGCCGAAAATCTAAAAACGTGTCTAACATAAAATCACATTTAAAGGTAAACACAATTAGCGTAGTACCATTTGAAATTAATACTAATAAATTGTTTTTGATAAAATATCTATTATTCAAATTTCTCGACGCTCTTGTTTCCTCTTAAGTTATATTATAACGAGCTACTTTTCAAATATTCTTCTTGCCTAGTCTAGTGGATTGCATTTATATAGCACCGTATATAACCATATCAGTACATATAATATTAAAATTAGACTCTATTCAGAACATCATATCTGACTTGAGCAAAGAAACTAATTAACCCCTAAAAAAATTGGCTTATTTTGTCAGAGGCTAAAAATATTCCCGCTTTGCAATAAAATCCAAATAAATGGAACATTTGTTAACATATTCGAAAACTAAAAACTGTTTTCGAAAGGTGATGAAATAGGCTTTCAATTCACTATATTAAAAATTACTATGTATTTTTTTAAATATAATTTTTTTTTGCGAAAACTTTAAAAAGTTTTAAAAATGGCTCACTTTACTTTTTTTTCTAACTAAAATTACTGAAAATGAAAAAAAATAAAACACATACTTATTTCATTAGATAAATAAATTATAAACCTTACTGTCACCTCACTTTTTTCGTTTCACGTAAAAGAAATTCTTAAAAGATTCACAAAGTTCCATTTTTTTTTTCAAATTGCTATCGGAAACTTTGGTTTCAGAAAGGGGTAAATTTTAATTTTTTTGTGGTTTTCTTTTAGATTTGAATATATAGTTTGTTGTATTCTCTTTCCAATACCGTTTAGATCACATTTCTGACTATGATAGTAAGGGAAAAACAATGATTTCGGTGAGACCTATGTGAGCTGGGACAAATATGGTCTCCTGTGATTAAACGGGTTCATCTATTAAAAGCTCATTTTCTCTCTCCTTCGAGTTTGGCGTGGCAGTAAAATACCTTTTATGTTAAAAGTAACTCTTTTAACAACAAAAGACAAAACAAATAATTCATTTTATCAACCAAAAGTCTTGATATCATCAAAAATACTAATTTCGGCTGTCTGTGCGTCCTGCGTAACTCTGGTTCAGTGAACTCAAATTTGTTTTAATTAATGAAGGTAATATTAGCGAAAGTCAATCGAAATTCTGAAACAGAAAAATCAGAAAAATATACGGGTACATCTGGGACTCGATGACTTTCGCTAATATTATCTTCATTAATTAAAATATTATAATTTGAGGTTTAACTCATTGAGTTAAAAAGTTAAAAATGAAAATATTTCATCCTAGACTTGCAGAAAAAGTCAATATATGTGGCATATTAATAAAAAGTGATAAAATTTATCCTGACACTATCTAGATGACATTTAGTTCGAGTTGAATCTTGCAATCATACATAAAAATAGCAGCCAATAAAAATATGCGTTAAGAAAATAAAAATAATGTTGATGGTTCTCAGTGTCGAAGTATGGATACAGTTAAAAATGGCCGAATCGGATAGGGATACGTTGACGCAGTGGATAGCGCGTTGGCCCGGATTGCCAGAGGTCCTGGGTTCGCGTCCCAGATGTATCCTAATCTTTTTCTGATTTTTCTGTTTCAGATTTTCAATTGACTTTCGCTAATAGTATATTCATTAGTTAAAATATTATGATTTGAGGTTAATAAATATTATAAGTTAAAACTTAAAATAACTCAAATTTGCTTTAAATTAAGATTTGACACTGATTTTGTGAAGAATTCGATAGAGCGATAAAGTACCAACTTAAAATATAAAATGTTTAACAGAAAATTATTTTGTCTTTTTAAAAGTTAGAACTAAATTGAAACAAAAAAAATTGTCTGGTCTCCATATATGTAGGACGTTTTTTCATGTTCGGGGTGAAAAAATGACGTGGGCAATTTGATACCAATTTTCGAATAGTTTAAGATGGTGGACTTTATTTAACATCTGTCGTGTTACTAGGTTTATTATGTGCACATGTTATATTTTCGTTTTAATTTTAAAATATTTGTTGACGGCAACGCAAAGCCAAATGACAGATACTTCAATGTGATCTGTATAGATATATTCAAGGGTTTACATTATTTGACAATTTGGTACCGTTCCAAGTTAGTATTTTTTCTTAGCAATCCGAAGGTCGCGGGTTCAAATCCCGGCGTGTGCAATAAATTGTATGCGATTGAAATCTATTATTTCGCAATTTAAATATTTAAAATAACATTAGGTATATTTTCGGCACTTTCCAGAGTGGAAGATACTCTCAGTGGTTTAAGACCACCATTCAAAATTGAAACGTTGCTTGAAATTACTTTTAGATGTACCTATTTGGTGACCAGATCTGAATAGCCAGTTAAGTACTTTCTCACCTTCCTCTTCCCAATCCCCTTCCCACCACACCTTCAGCCTCTCAACATACTCCAATTTGGGTTGCCATAGTCTCACGGTCGGCAGGCAGGCAGTTGGAAGCAGTTGGGACTCTTGCACGGTATTCACATAAAAAATAATCGTGAAAATCAAAGATCTTTCCAATGCAGTTTTCATGAAAAAAACGTCGTGTAAACAGCCCATTACTGTTAAAATACAACACCCTATTTGTGGCTGCTGAGAGTTTGAATTCTCAGTTTAGAACCTAATCTACGTGGTGTTTTATTAAAACAGTGTTACTCAAACATTCATACTAAATAATCGTAATACATTTCCATTTTTTTGTTTTAATGGAAAACCAATATTTAATAGTGAATTCAAAATATATTTGTTGAGTGGCTGGTCACTGTAGAATTAAACCGAAAGAATTGTATTGAGAGCGTGTCCGTGTGACAGAAATAATGCTTTTTTTCCGTTCTTATTTTTTTTTGTGATTTTTGGTATTAACGTAGATGGGACCTAGGAAAATAAAATAGATTAGTCGAAGTACTAATCCTATGTAGACGAAGTCGCGGCCAGAAGCTAGTTTTAAATATAACAGTTGGTGGCAAATTGCATAAGACCTTTCGACTCCTGGGCGGATAGGTCAATGAAATCTATAATATAAAAATTAATGTTTGTTTGTTTGTTTGTTCGTACCTTATGCACGGCCATACCGATCATCCGAATGCGATGAAACTTTGGAAATATGATTTGCGCATACTCGGGATGGTTATAGGATAGTGAGCTCTGGCGTTATGAAATTATTTCCTATACTATTCATACGATTGCGTTTAAAATTTCATCAGATTGCTATTAATTTTTTTTTAATTGTTGTGAACATGCCCGTGAATACTTTAATGTCTATACTGGTGAGCTCTGGCATTATAAAATTTGCATAAAAAATTAAATAGGTCACGCGAGTTGTTGGAAAAATGGGTGTATTTTATGGAGTTAGGTGGCAGGGATAAAAAAGGCTGGGGAGTGGGGTATGCGGGAGGGTCAGTTGGGGAGGGCAGGGGGAATGCGGGAAGGGGAAAAGGGAAAACGGGTGAGGAAGGGGACGCGGGAGGGGAAGAGGAAGAGGAGTCGGAAGGGGAACGGAGACGAATGGGAAATGACACAAAGGAGAAATAATTTATTTACTGAATTAACATGGCAACGCATGCCGGGTATCACTAGTATATTATAATAAATTTGTTCATGAAAAAATTCGATAATTAAAAAAGTTTAATCAATAACACCCACAGTAAGAGAACATTTACCTTACTTAGGGCATATTGGACACGCCCACTTCCTTCAATTTATCAAATCGGCGTTCGTTTCTAAAAATAGCTCAACCACGACATTAGGTACACTGGATAAACTAGTACAAGTGAGATATTACGTCATCATTCTAGTATCTTCTATCTTTTTCGTTTTCAAACAAGACGCGTGAGAAGGAAGAGGATGGACATCGAAGGCGTCAGTACGAGCTCTCGCTGAGACTAGTTTACAAGCGGTTTCAATTTATCTGCCAGCTAAGACCTCCATCATTGCACAAGCAACATGTTCCGCTTGTAATACTAAAAGTACGAATTTATTAATTATCCATTTACATTACAAGATGTGTTATTTTAACGATCTTAACATTTGGAAAGAAAGGTATATACACTAGTTTTAAGGTTATGTAAAGAACAATTAAAAATATGTATTTTTTTTAGAAATTTAAATCATTAACACCATTTCTTCGTCAATTTATGATGTTCTAGAATATTTGTGCTGCCATGTGGCACTTTGAAATCGTTGACTCTTTTAACAGTTAAAATAAACACAAACAAAGATTTGTGCAATTCTTTTTTATTGCAATAAAATATATAAATTTGTTTTAGACCACTTTAAATTTTAATTACACTCTACCGGTTTCGGAAGAACCCTTCCTTCGTCAGGAGAATATTAAAAGTTAAGTTAAGTTTTAATATTCTCCTGACGAGGGAAGGGTTCTTCCAGGTGTAATTAAAATTTAAAGTGGTCTAAAATAAATGTATATATTTCTTCAAACTTCGCAAAATGTATATATTTTATTGTAAATTATGGCGAGCCACAAACTTAATGCTTATTACGAACATGTTTTTTTATTGCCTTTGATATTGTAATAATTTTAGTGTATTATTTTATTATCCAGGGAAACTTTGGTTTAATAAATATTGGTCCTGTAAATTCTACACGCGCCACAGTTTGTGAAGCGACGAATTAAACTAAATGTTAAAACGTTTCTCGTGTTACCAAACAGATGTCGTATTTCGAAATGGTAAAACATCCCTTAGTTTAAACAAAGAACAACCAGGATTTTGAAACCGTCATTTCGAAGGCACAAAGGAACCCGGGATGATAAACTCACGGAGAATAATTCTACGAAATGATTAAATTAATTAACAGGAATAAAAGCACGAACAAAACTATTCTGAAATACTTTAAGAAACACTGTTTGAGACATGTTGCTTAACTCAAAATTCATAAAACAGAATAGAAATTTATTCGAGAATAATTGAAAGGTGTGGGTTTGAGTACGAAAATGAGTAATTTGAAAGTATATTGCCTAGTTTATGCTGATGGTGAACTCAAATAAAGGCACTAACAAAATTATTCTAGAAAACCGGTTAAGAGGCCGAATGAAAATAGAAAATGAAGAAAACAGAGAAGCAATCAATGAAGGAATCGGTAAAGAACATTCATTATTTTTTATTTTTTTTATTTAGTCGTGCATAGTATATTTCATAAGTTAATTATTGTTTGAAACATATGCAGAGTGTTATCCATTATTACAATATTATTATTGCAAATGTATTGTCAGTGTTTGTTATAATTTTATCGTGTTATCTCCCTCTGTATTTATATATAAGCACACATTTTGTATTTTTATTATTAAGCGAAACCGGTCGGTAAAATGGTTTCTCTACCACTGAGCTACGTCGGCATTTGACCGGAATTCAGAAGGACAGGGGTTCGAGTCCCGTCGCCGTCATGTATCTTATCTCGGAAGATTTTTTCAATGTGGATGAGTGTTTCAGGTTAATAATTTTTGCTTATAATAATTGTTACCCTTTGTGCTATGCGTAAAAATCTTGTCTAAAACATTAGTTTATCAATTAAAAAATAATTATTATAATAATTTAATTGAGAACATTGTTCGTATCTCAATTTGCCTTATATTAAAGATACAATTAATTATACGGGAAAATTGTTTGCTACTCGCTTTCAAAATAATATTATAATTCATATACATAGCACCCATATTTTAATTAAAAGACTTTCATAAGAAAGAAACTGTTATAACATTATTTTTGGTTTAATGAATTCTGTGTACTGTAGTTGATTTAATTAAATATTTAATTATAGAAGTAAAGTTGTTTTAGAGTGTTCTTCTTATTACCTACAGTTGGTTTTTATTGTTAAAAATATTTCTTTTCACTTCTTAATTATTTTTTAAAGCAGTCTGAAAGTAACTGGCAAACAGAGTGAAATAAATAATAAAACTGTTTTACTGAATAACTTCTTATTCTTAAGAGGGTATTACCAGAGAAAACCGTAAATTAGTTATTTTTAAATCAAATTCCAGACGTATTGACCCTTTTTTACAAAAAAACATAAATTGATTTTGAAAGATTGTTATCTTATCTGGTACACGCAGTTCTAAAATTTTGAAAAACTAAGTGCATTTTTAATATACTAAGGTTATACCGAGGGTCGTTGGCAGATTTGTTCAATTTTCAAACGATAGATTCTATTAAACAACAAAAATTTCAAATCATATAATCATACAACAAAATAAATCAATACATAATCTAGTCAACACAGTTTTAAAAAATTAAATTTTAGTTAAATTCAAATCATTAAAAAATAAATCCGAGAACGTGTTTCGTGACAAATATACCTCAGTTTTTCTATTTATTAAAGGTCTTACAAACTAAAATATTTCAATTTTTTTTTACACACTTATTTTGTTTAGACATTATTGAAAAATCATAAATTCTTATGATCATAAATACTTAAAGAAGTACAATATATATATTAATTTATCATCGTGCGTTTTGAGCAATTTTATTGCTTACTTGGATGTAGGTATATATTAAAGCAAGTTTTGAATGAAATAAATCGATATAAAATTTTTAATTTTAAAAATTAGATACGGGAATAATCGATCTTTCTCATTGGAACCTCTCTGTACAGTTGCAAGCATTTTTAAACTTTTATTCTCAGCTGCTGGCCAATCGCTCTTAAAGACGAAAGCAGTACGAACCATAATGCTAATACAAAAAAACGTGGCTCTGCCCTATACATTCTAGATTTAGTGCAATAAAATATTTTTATTTTTTTTAAACTCATCTCACGGTCTTCCATATAACGTTCACAGTGTTTAGGGGTTAATTTTAACAAAACATTGTCTTAACCTGATACTTGTGAGCTTTCGCTATTAAGAGGCTAGACTTTGAACCATACGCGGAACACCCGCGTTTGTCATTCTGTCCCGCTTACAATAAGCTTACGCACACTTACAATACATGCGAATGCGAAATGTGCGAATGAGACAACGCTCAAATTTACCTACAGAAATCGCTCGAAAAGGGGTTTATGGAGAATACACTTTTCTACACCAAAACTTTCACGAAATTGAAATTTAAAAAAATATATTTTTTTTAGAAAGAAGAAGCTACGTCGGTAGCTTTTTGTAATTTTATAATTCTTTATGAGAGTTGAGTTAGCAGCACTTTTTCCTTAAATAATATTTTTTGATAAATCGTACATGTTTGACAGTGAATTTTTACGTTAATACTAAACGCATCGAAAATTCGAAAACATACCGACATAGTTTTTACCCTTTAGAAGGCAGTATAAAAATATATATATTCATTATGTGCAATTTTTGATGTAGAAAAGTGTTTTTTCCCGGGCGTCCTTTTTGTATGGGCCGAAAAGCAAAGTCTATCATCTTAATATCTTAATAATTAGATTAACCGAAGGCGTTAAATAATCTTCTACACGTATAACTGAAAAGATAAATCAATATACTTGTGTTGTGGACGTGTATGTACGCCCGAGGTTAACTCGGTTTATGTTTAAATAAATAAAATAACTGTATAAACAAATCTTACTAATATTATGAACGCGAAAGTTTGTATGTATGTATATATGTTTGTTAGTCTTTCACGTAAAAACTACTGAATGGATTTTAATGAAACTTTACAATAATATAGCTCACACGTCAGAATAACATACAGGCTTTATAAAGTCAGCTGTTTTCAATATATTATAAATAATAAATATTGTTTAACAGAAAATGTCAAATTTTGAGAATGACATTTAGCAAACCAATCAAATTTTCGTTTAAATCAAAATTTTATTTTAGAAAATTAATGAATTTATTTGAAGTACTTGCCTAATACTTTGAATCGAATCAAGAATTATAGATACTTTAAATAAATATAATAAGAATTTTGGTATAAACATAGATGGGATCTAGGAAAGGAAAATAGGCTAATAGAAGGACTAGTCCTGCGCAGACGAAGTCGCGGCCGGAAGCTTGTACCTATTATAGCTGGTATATAGTCGTTCCATCGAGCTGATTCGGCAGTAACACCATGTTTCACAAGTATATAGGCTAGTAAAAAGATTCATTGAACAATGTATTTTTTACATTCTTTCTGCATTAGATAAATCTTTGAGTGACTATATTAGACAGTATACTGATACTTCTTGTTTGTCATTCAATATGACCATCATCCAGGAGGTCTTTATTAATGATTTGACTATTTTACATTCTTAGATAATTGGAGGCAATTTTTGGGGCCTCCCGATTGTTAAGGAGGAAATATCGATTGAGTCGGAATAATTGCTCGTAATAATAACACTCGATGATGATTGTGATTAGATTATTCGGAGACTGCGCGGAACTGCAGATAAGAGCGTTGATGCGCGGCCGGTAGCTTGTTGCCGAGTGAACGCGGCGTTGACTTAAATACTGAGAGACTGTGTTGGCTAGCTGCAGCCCACTTTTATAGCCCGGTCTGGCAAGTACTTGAACGGTAGGATAAACTGCGCACACGCTCGAAGCTTCCCGAAATTTCGGCGCAGCGCTTTGCATTGCGTATTGCAGATCTGAGTCCTTTCCAGAAAGTGGTCAATAATAATGCGCAGGTTGTGTACATAGGTAGGAGTGCAAATCAGTGCGACGTACATATAGGCAGGTCGCTATAGATATAGTTGTATGTTAATTTCCTCATTAAGTTGTACGGGGAGCATCTTCTCGTTTTTTTTCCGTGGTGGAATGCGATTAGTTCCGTCTTCTTGAAGTTGTATATCATGTTATGTTCATTTGCAAATTCTTGGCAGAATTTTAGGGTCGCGTGGAATTGAACTTTTCTCTCCACATCCTGGATTAAAAAAACAAGTACAAAAAAGTTACAATTAACACAAATTAATTATCAGAACCCCTGATGTGTTATAGCCCTTATAGGACGCTGGTTAGTGACTTATTGAAATCCTATAATTGTACCCTATAACGGGTTTAAAATATCATCCCTATCCTTCCTACTTAATAAAAAATATGTTTTTTTAAATCGTTATTAGTATGAAAAGCTGGTTGGATGAAATTATTTTTACGCACCAGATTTTCAGGAACGGGTTTAGTTTTTCCCATAGGAAAAACTAAACCCTTTCATACACTTTTCCATATAAATGATCATCTAGTAAATCCACGTTATGCAAGTGTATTATATAAGTATAATTAATACAAAACAATACAAGAACAACACGTTAATCTACCAAACTATTAAATGGGAATATAATTCACCGTCTCCAGATATTTTCATATCAGAGGGTTCGGCTCTGTGGAATTCCTAATTTGACCGATAAATCCTACTGATCCCTCAATATAAATATTTAAAAAATCTTTCGTAATTCTACGTGTATTTAAAATGACTGATTTTTGCATTTTTATATACAAATTCTTTGACAAATCTAATATGCCTAAATTTTTAATAAGAGAGCTAGGTATAATGCCAGTAGCCGAAATAACAAAAGGTAATATTTTTATAGTCTGAGAATGCCAAATTCTTTTATTTTCATTTCCTAAATCTGAATACTTTCTTATTTTTTCAGAAACAGATTTTTTAATATTACAGGAATTTGGAATAGCTACATCAATAATATAAGTTATTTTTTTAATTTTGTCATGTAAAACTATATCAGGTCTATTATGACCAATTGGTCTGTCTGTTAGTATAGTTTTATAATAGTAAATTTTAAAGAAATTATTTTCTAAAAATGAATTTGGTTCGTATTCATAATATGGTACTATATTATGACAGTCAATCAAGTTATGTTTAATTACCAAACTTTGGTGAATTATTTTTAAAACCTGATTATGCCTAAATTGAGGGATAATTATCATTATTATTATAATTATCGATAGTATTAAATTATTTTTTACTTCTGATGAAATTATATGATAAATATTTCTATACAGATAATTAATTTTATATAATTCTAATACAGATAATTAATTTTATTGTCCTTTCTAGAGCATAAGAGTCGAGTAACTTTTCGTCATCAGTTTTCGTTAAAATCGGTATATATCGCACTTCTAGCGTTTTTCTATCCAGTGGATAGAAATAATATCTAAAATTTTTCATCATCCCTTAATTTTACCCAAAAGCATTGAGATATGCCATTTTATGTAGTTGATTGGCTGTTGTTGAATGATTGACTTAAGTCATGTTTTAACACGACCATGTTGCATTTTTTCTGTCTGTAAATCAAAGTAGTGGCCGTTTTAATGGTTTAGTAAAAAAAAAATCAATGTGAAATCCTCTTGTTTATTTGGACTTTCTAATACGCATTTTTTTTTGTTCAATGTAATACAACCTACCCATGGAGAATGGTGGGATGACATAATCTTACTGTCACTGAGCAGTTGAGACTACTGTAGGTACATATTCACATGAAAATAAAATGATATAAATCAGAAAAACCCAGTAAGTTATGCTTGAACCCATTTCGTACGTATATTAGAATTTAATGAGAATTTTATTAGACTTACTGTTGTTCGAAGGGTCCCTTACATAAGATCGGAATATACAGTTCTGTATTGTGTATTACTAACCCCTTAACCCTTAGCAACACTCGCTATTTTCAGCCTACACAAATTCAATTGTGGTGGACCTAGGTCCCCCAAGAATTTATGCTTCATGAAAAGAGAAATAAATACTTTTTTGGGATTTATTTATTTAAAAACAATAAAATACAATTCAAGACAACTAGTTTATTACATTTTTTAAATAAACATGTGACATTTATAGGAATTAATATAAAAAGGTGTATTTAAACTAAAAAAAAATTAGACTGTATTTTAAGTACTAAAATGAAACTCAAAGGCTAAATATGTCTTTTTTCTAATCAGACATATAACTAAAAATAAAAAATTTTATTTCAATACCTTCAATAACATAAAAAATCACAATATTGTTTACAATATCAGACCTGGTAATTTAGTAGAAACATTATGCAGTCTTATCCGACAATCTTTTATTTTATCCATATTTTATTACGTTAGATTATTATTTACATTTATCACGAATTTTAACATCGACGGTGCGAATACGGTAAACATTTTTTGAAATTTCGGGCACACTTTGAAGTGTTACTATCCTTCTTTTCAAGAAATTTTACTTACAAAACTACACTCATGGGGGACCTAGGTCCCAGAAAAACGCGTACCTCGTCAACTAAAAACGTCAGCTTCTCAAAGGTCAAAACCGCGACTTCTCGGGTGATACTGAGAATTCACGGAGCCGCAAGCGCGTAAGGCTTAAAACAAAAGAAATATTTGCGATAAACTGCTTGGTGGGGGACCCTTCTCCCTCACGAGTGGTGTTAAGGGTTAATATCCCTGATCCATTTTTCTCCGTGGATTTGAAACAGAATTATGTCATCTCGTGTGACAGCCCACAAATCTCATGTCAACGGGAACCTTTAGCGACTAGCCTGGGATTGTCAAACTGTGTTTCGTGAATCTTTTTTTATGTGAAATACACTGAAGAGCTTAACCAACAATAAAAGTGTGTTGTAGGCATGTCAGTAAGGTCAAATTTGTCTTACTTCATGTGTTCACACTTCAGCTGTTTCGCGTACGAATTCTTTTTTAAACAAGTCAATTTCATTTGCTTGTCAAGGAGCCGAGAAATACAGATCACACTTGTGGTGTATTTAAATGCAATTACCGCATAAGAGTCTTAACCGCTCCCTGCTATCTGAACCAGTGAGACTATGGCATCCCCAATTGGGTGTATGTATACCTCTCGTCTTACCGGGACAAAAGTTCTAGGTTCGTGTCCCAGTTGCGACCGTTAGCTGTTTATTTTTCTGTGTCTTGTAATAACCCTCAAAAGTTATTATGTCGGCGTTATTTATTATATTTTGTACAATTTGATTTGCACACGCCTGGGATTAATAATATAAACCCAAGACCTCTTGAACTGAAGTCTAGGACCTAAGGGGACATACATTAATAACGTAAGCTGTTTTTTTTTAAGCCCCACCTCTCCCCCCTTAGTGATATTAAATGAAATTTGGTTAGACTCCCCCCCCCCCCCCTCAGAAGCGAAACAATAAATTATATTTTTATTATCTTTATAAATATATATATATTCTTTTAAATTTGACGTGAGATATTTATTGACCCCCCTCCTCGGTTTAAATTAGATTTGGTGAGATTTTACTAACCCCCCCCCCCCCCCCTCATTTTGAGCTCACGTAATTAATGTATGCCCCCTAAGCATCTTAGCCGCCAATTCGCCAAGATTTCAATTTCTTTTAAATATTTAATAATATTATTATAAATTTTTTTATAAATTCAATAATATTATTTTTTTTAATTAAATAATATTACTATTTAATTTATAAAAACAGTTTGTAAACAAGTACTTTTATTAAATTATTGTTCGCCAAATAAATATTTATTTTTTAAAAAAACACACAGTTTGACAGTCCTATTAAACTGGTGGACTTATTTCCACATAAATCTATCTCCCATATTATAAATTATGTAAAAGCCTTTAGGACAAACGTATCAAATCGACCGAGATTATATTTAACCTCCCTCAGGACCAAAGGCCTCAACATCGTCCTACTAAACCAGCTTCGCCCAACTTAATTCACTTTATCCTCCTGAATAAGTAAATTCTGGATATTATTGTAATAGATACTCGTATGTATCTAAATATTATTTTGCCTTTTAACAGAAGTATCAGGGTTTATAAAGTTGAAGGTTTTATAAGCCCTGATATTTATCTAATTTATTTTATTTATGAAGGTTTTTAAAGTTAAAGGGTTTTTGCGATTATCAATGCTGTATTTATTACTAGCTGACCCCGCCACGTTTTGCTGTGTCTAACGAAACACAACGGAATCTACTGGATGGTTACCTAACCTAGATAACCATGTGTTGTGTCAATAAATTAGACGGCCGGCGTAGTCCAAGGGCAAGCCTTTGGACTTCCATTCCGAAGGTCGCGGGTTCGAACCCGGCGAGGCAAATAAATTTTATTTGATTAATTTATGTTAGTTCACAATTAATTGATTAAAAATAATATACACTATATTTGCGGCACGTTCCAGAATGGAAGATACTCTCAGTATCACCCTGATGTAAGCCAGCATTCAGAATTGAAAAGTTGCTTGAAATGACTTTAGCCGTGTTTAGTGACTAGATCTAAATAGCCAGGTACTTACCCACCTTCCTCTTCCTCGTCTCCATCACTTCCCCGCTTACCTTCAGCTTCACAATTTACCCCAATTGGGGTCGCCATAGTCTCACTAGCTCCAGATGGGAGCAGTTGGGACTCTTATCAAACTATTATAAAACTCTCCTATCTTTTAAGTTGGATCAAATTACAAACAATAGGCTAAAATTCATCAAAATCAGTTAAGTATTTTTGGAGTTCTCGAACTAACATCGTGACGCGAGATTTTTATATACAGGGTGTTAAGCATCGTACTTGATTTACTTTAACCAGTGATTCCTGACATTATTTGAAGTTAAAATGTAAATGAAATTTTAGTGATGATAATGATAAAAAAAATAAATTGTATCACTTATTTTTAAGTGTCCCATTTTGCCCGTTGAAAAGTAGCTATTATGAAAAACATTTATTTCGAGAGTAAGAAAAAATTTCACGTGAGGGGGAGGGGCTCTCATCAAATCTCACTTAATTTTACCAAGGGGGGGAGGGGTCGACACTTAAACAATGGTCGACACTTAACAGCTCACGTAATAAATGTATGTCCCGTAAGTGTAATTTAGTTTTGAATTTCGACCTTGTGTAATTTCGTCTATGTGCAATTCTGGCATCGTAGAATTGGTGTGAAGTGTGAATTTCATGCCTGACACATTTCGTCATTAGAAAACCCAACCTATCTTTTTTTATATGAAATTTACTTTGCACACTCTGAAATTAAATACTGAAAATTTAAACTTTTTTTACATAAGCTCCACACAGGAGACCCTGTGGCAGAGGTGTTGATTGTCCAATAAATGAGTTCCTGGATTAGTAAATATGATATTATTAGGGCAACATAATTTTTTTAACATAATCAATAACTGTGAAATCAATAAATCGTGAAAAATTGATTTTTGTAATGGCCTATATTTTATAATAAATAAAGTAACACATTTCCTTACTAGATAATATTTGGTATATCTTTTGATTATAAAAATATTTTTCAATTTAGTAGGGAATTTTCTCTTCACATCCAAATAAGTTTTGTATAAAAAAGGCAGCCCAGCTGTTCCTCTTAAAACAAAGAACGACCAGAAATGTACTAAATTTTCGACGTTATTTATCTTGGAATACAACCCTGCTTTGTTTAATGCCTCGCTGCAATAGTTTTAAATGGTTTATTTTAGCCGGTCCATACATTTCTGTTAAACAACAGAAGTGAACATGTAAACTGGGACCAGGGTTGGAGCCAGTTATTTATGGACAGCTTCCTGCTGTAAACTAATTTATTATTCTAATATCGCCACTGGTAATGAGTTGAAATTAAACAATTAAAACGGTAATCGTTTCTGGTGAAATTAATCTGCGTGTAATTCTAGAAAATTTCTGTTAAAACGTTACAGTTTGTTTTTACTTTTACACGTGTCTTTGATGGAATTTCACTGTTCTTTAGCATATAATACGCATACGCGTCCACAATATGGAATCCTCATTATATGAAGTATACATAGATTTAGTAGAAAATATACAAAATAAATTTTCGAAACATTTACTTTTAAGATACAACAAAACTACAAATAATTTGTTAATACTACGAAAAAGACGCACATTGTTTGCACATACTATTGTTTCTGTATAACCTGCTTAATAATAATATTGATAGTCCCGAATTACTATCATTGGTTTAAATGCTCCAATGCGGCGTACCAGGCACACTTCTCTTCTTCATATAGAAGCCCACAACACCAATGCAGCAAATAACTCACCAATCACTCGCGCAATCACAACTTATACCCACTACGAAAAATTATTACAATAAGACATTTTTCACGATTCATTGCAAACATATAAAACCAAATTATTAAATTTCTTGTCGTTTTATTAAACTTTAGTGAGCACATAATTTTTGATTTTAAAACGAAACTTTTTCTCCACCTCTTTCATTTTTGTTATTATTAGTCAGCCAATGTTTGATTCTTTTCATTAGTTTCACCATAATTATGTTTTAAAACCCAGGCAAAATTACTTAATGACATTTTATTGATTTACGTAATAGGTACAAAACCATGCAATTTTTTTAACATACTTTAAAACTTTATTTATTTATTTATAGATAGATACAAAAGAAAGTACAAGTTACACATTAGGAAGCTTTGCCTGTCCAACTAGGAAAGTTTCCCGTTCCAGGACAGCCAAATTTACAGGTTTAGTTCATATTATTCCTTAAGTACATAATTGCAAACAAAAATAAAAACAAAGATAAAAACAACAAAATTCTTTTTTTTTTTAAAATTGACTATGCAAAAAAGTAATCTGTTAGCATATGTGCTATTCGGATTTACCGAATTAACCTGGTAACAAATAATATATTCAGAATTACAGAGTTTGGGATAAATAGGTAAGTTGGGAGTGTTGAAAAGTGTAAACAAGGTATCTGATAACAAGATAGAGGAATAACAATAAGATTTACAATATAAAGATATAGAAATGTGTTGAGAAGTGTGAACTTATAACACATATAGATATAAGCATGATTATTTTCACTAATTTAAAACATGTTTTCAGTACAAAATATATTATACGACAATACGAGTATACATCGCGCTCATGTCTTGAACAACTCATGCTGAAATATAAAAACAATAACTATAAATTAATATAAACAGAAACTATTAATACAAATAAATAGTACCTGATTTAGAGCTACTTTGGTAACGATATTGTGATATTTAATGTACTGTGTATATCTTATAAACAAATAAATATAGTCGGGAAACACGTCAATCACGCGCCTAACATGTGTGTCGTTTCTACGACTCGTTCTTGAGTGCAGAAGTTCTGCTGTGGAACGATTTACCGGCCTCTGTGTTTCCTTCCTCCTACAACATGGGTCTCATAAAGATCCATGTTCACTCCTTATTCTCCTCTTCAGGACCAGCGTTCACAAAGATGACATAGGCCATGAGGTAAATTATTTTCCTCGTGGCCTTTCCAAATTTTTAAACTAATAGTTTTGTGAACAGCTACTACTGATGTAATGGGAGTCTCTGGTGATAGAACGTAATCTTTAGCTTCAGAGGATATTACCAGAGAATACCTTAAATTAGTCCTTTTTAAATCAAATTCTAAAATTTTACAAAAAAACATAAATTGATTAAGAAATATTGTTATTTTATCTGGTACACGCGGTTCAAAAATTTTGAAATACTCAGTGTATTTTTAATATACTAAGGTTATACCGTTTGTCTTTGGCAGAATTGTTCAATTTTCAAACGATAGATTCTATTAAACAACACAAATTTCAAATCATATAATCATACAACAAAATAAATCAATACTTAATCTATCAACACAGTTTTTAAAATTTAAATTTTAGTCAAATTAAAATCATTATAAAATAAATCCGAGAACGTGTTTTGTGACAAAAATACCTCAGTTTTTCTATTTATTTAAGATCTTAAAAAACTAAAATATTTCAGATTTTTTTTACACACCTATTTTGTTTAGACATTATTGAAGAATCATAAATTTATTATGATCAAAAAATATTTACAAGAAATACACTATATTTAATAACTTATCATCGTGCGTTTTGAGCATTTTTATTGCTTACTTGAATGTAGGTATATATTAAAGAAAGTTTTGAATGAAATAAATCAATATAAAATTTTTAATTAAAAAAATTTGGTACGGGGAATAATCGATCTTTCTCATTGGAACCTCCGTGTACAGTTGTAAGCAGTTTTTAACTTTTATTTTCAGCCACTGGTCAATCGCTCTTCATGTACGTAAAGATTAAATATAGCCTAAAAATTATATTATAAATTGTACAGCGCCCTTGAGGTGATTTCTCACAAAAACGGCGCTATACAAATTATCCAATTATTATTATTATTATTAATATAAAAAATAAAAATCAATCAAAAAATCAAGTGTTAAATAATATTTAGTTATTTTTGATTATTTGCGATTTAAAGCCAATCACAGATCACGTAATACTTCCCAAAGAAATTAGTCTGTAGTGTGCAAGGCTGTCTTAGCGATATATATAACAAGCTTCTGCCCGCGACTTCGTCTGCTTAGGATAAGTACTTACAGTAGGTAATCTGTTTTCTTTTCCTAGGTCCCATCTACGTTTATACCAAAATTCTTAACCTATTTATTTAAAATACGTATAATTCTTGATTCAATTGATAGTGTAAGGCGAGTACTTCAAATAAATTCACTAATTTAAATATTTTCCAAAATAGAATTTTGACTTAACAATCATTGTTTTGCCAAATGTCATTCTCAAATTTTGACGTTTTCTATTAAACAATAATTATAGTTTTCAATATATTGAAAATAAATACCTAGCTTTATAAATTATAGCCTATATGTTATTCTGATGTATGAGCTATATTATTGTAAAGTTTCATTAAAATCCATTCATTAAATTTCGATTTAAAGAGTAACAAGCATACATACATCCATACAAACTTTCGCGTTTATAATATTAGTAAGATAAGATAAGATTCATCAGGGATACCAATTCAAACCTTCAACCTTCCAAATTACTAATTACTTTAATAAGTTTACCTTATCAACCCGTAGTTCACATTGTTCAAAATTCCCAAATCCCCTTTTTGAAAACACATCAAGGTTTGTCTTCCTTTGTCCCAATCTAATCCGAGTAACTTCTCAACAGTTGTTTGAGAATTGATTTCCAAGACTTTTAAACTAAAGACAACACAAGTTTCAGGACTTTAAAGCTTTTCAGGAGGCTTTAAGCATCCATTTCTCGAGACGCAGAACTTTTTCAATTTTGCCGACACGTTTCACGCGCGGGACTTTGATATAGGATAAATAAGACGGCCCCATAGAGTTATAAACCGGTTAGTGGCAGAGTTAATAAATGCATCTAGTTCTCATACAGGCGTCGGAGGCTTAATTCATCTCCCAGCTAATTCCTCCATCATTGCACAAGCAACAACTTCCGCTTTTAATGATGGTAGTGCAAGACTTTCAAATATTATCAGGAATGATATCGTCGACACGTCGGTCCAATGCCAAAATCGTGAATCCGCAAAAACATGATTCGGAGATATTGAGATTTGAAGTTTAGAGCTGATAATATCATAGTTCGATTTATAAATAAATTTCTAGTATAAGCATAATAATAAGTAATAAAAAATAAACGGCATGATATATAATATATATTTATACTAAAAACCATAGACATATGAATATTCATAGACGAGAAAATAAGGGAGAGGGGTAAACACCAACTGTAGCGGGACGCAGAGGGATAAGTTGACTGTAACGATATGTGATTCGTTAATAATTCAATCTGACAGTATATAGGCATCTCGCATTATAATATCACCATTTAGTTCTTAAAATTAAAATCTGCTTTTGAATGAATAGACCTATTTACACGGTAGCGCGAATTGTTCGCCCGGTTTGAACAAACTTGCGTAATCCATATAAAGCGAAGAAAGGTTTGCTTGTTTTGAGAGTCGAATATTTTGTTACCGTATTTAGTCAAGACACTTTTACAAATGTTTTATAATTTACTTACTCCCAGTTAACAGCAACGTGCACACGACGGGAATTTCGGTTGCCAATGCTTCATGTTTCTCGGTGTGATAAAACTGATCATATTATATGAAGTGAATAAGCATAAAATAAAGAAAAATAATTCCTACCTATGGAGTGTATTACGACAATTGGGTTTATACTCTTTTTCACTTCTATTTTTACACGTTTTAATAGCACAAGTTACCATTTTTGCCGTGTTATTTCGTAAAATGTACCGATGAGAGCTCGACGCTAGTCCGCACAAGAATGATGACGTCACATTTTCTAGATTGACGCGAACCTATACGCCAGCCCAGCCGGTTCCATGGAACCTGTATTAAGGAGGGGGAAATAATACGCTTTTATCACTTAGGGCAGGTCTATACATAATATGTCGATGCTAAAAACCGACAAAAATGTGGATTCGTGACTTTGGCATTAAACCGAGGTGTTACTTGAGATTTTCATGGCCAAAAGTATTATGTGTTTTTGGGGTATTGCTTTAGCCAGTGTTTCGGACACTGTGACAATAAAGAAGGAAATATCGAGACAATTCATGATAACTGTCAGGAATGTTTGATATATCTTTTAAGATAGGAGACGAGAAGTATATATTTATAGGGTCCGCCTCAGAGTATATACATCAATGGCGGATCCTTGTTTAGTAAACAGTGTAATGAAATAGAGTATAAAAGAGTTCTAAGTGCCTACCCCAGAGGCCAGTGGGACCATGACCGTCCCAATATTGGAGAGGGTTGTGGAGCACTGGGAATTGGGATGAGGACATGGAGAAGGGATTGGAAGGGTTGGCAGTACCTAGTTATTCAGATCTGGGCACTAAACATATCAGGGAAGCTGTTTACGTGATTAATTGTGGAAATTCTAAGAAAAAGAAAATGTTTAATGAAAAAAAACTTTCGACTTTTCTAAAATCTAATTTTAGTTAGGTCTTTTAAATATTTTCGTTCTTATTGACTTTTTTCCGTTTTTATAATATCACTTTTGTTAATTTACTTATTTGGACAGCCTCCGTAGTCGAGGGGTAAGGCTCTCGACTCAAAATCCGAAGGTCGTGGGTTCGAACCCGGCTCGCGCAAATAAATTTTATTTTACTAATTTGTGTTATTTCAAAATTAATAATTAAAAATAATATATAGTATATTTGCGGCCCGTTTCAAAGTGCAAGATACTCTAAGTATCGCCCTGGTGTAAAACCACCATTCAAAATTGCTTGAAATGGCTTTAGCCGTGTTTGGTGAAATAGCAAGGTACTTTTCCACCTTCCTCTTTCCGATATCCTTCCCCTTCCCACTACTTTCAGCCTCGCAACAACACACAACACACACACACACCATTTGGGGATTCTTTAGTCTCACTGGCTCCAGACTGAAGCAGTTGGGACTCTTGTGCGGTATTCACATTAATATTTTTTTATTTGTAGGCAAGTATTTTTTTTTTATAATAGTACTTGTATAAGTACTCTATTCATATGCAATGCAATGCAATCTCTCCAAGCCTGCCACACAGTAGGTGGACGCACCCACCGCCAAGACCTAGATAATCCTCACCCCATGAACCCAGACGCCATATCAAATGTTGCGAACCACTTGGGGTCACAATGGCAGAGGTGTTAGTTATCCATTAAATCGTCCCCGGGGTTTTCGTTTCTTCGCGCATGCTTTTGCAATTTTAAGTTATTTTAATAATTGCTCAACCCTTCATTTCTTCCACATTTATTTTTCAGACTGTATGACATTTTTTAAACTACAAGCACCCACCTTGTCCTTTCTATTTAATTCAAAATAAAATAAATTGACACTCGTCTAACTTCCCACTCGTTTTGTTTACTCACATTTCACAATCAGGCGCCCCTAGGCACATTCCACCCCCACACACGTATCTCCGCCATACAGCCTCCGCCATACAACCTCCAACCCACTGCCTACCATCCACAACCCTTTGGAGGGTCCCCGGAGGCTGATTTCAATTTAAACACAAATTTATTGATTTTATTTCAGACACTTTCTCTAAACATAAAAGAGTGTTCGTGTAATGTTAGGATATGAAGATAAAAAAATTTAAATTCTGTTTTATTATTATACTAGCTTCTGCCAGCGACTTCGTCCGCGTAGGATTAGTACTTCGAGAAATCTGTTTTCTTTTCCTAGGTCCCATCTACGTTTGTACCAAAATTCTTAACCTATTTATTTAAAATATCTATAATTCTAGATTCGATTCAAAGCATAGGCGAGTACTTCAAATAAATTCAATAATTTAAATATTTTCTAAAATAGAATTTTGATTTAACAATCATTTTGCAAAATGTCATTCTCAAATTTTGACATTTTCTATTAAACAATAATTATTATTTTCAATATAATGAAAATAAATAGCTAAGATCTATAAATTATAGCCTATATGTTATTCTGATGTTTGAGCTATATTATTGTAAAGTTTCATTAAAATCCATTCAGTACATTTTGCTTGAAAGAGTAACAAACACACATACATCCATACAAACTTTCGCGTTTACAATATTAGTAAGATCAACCAAACTGATCAAAATATGTATGATTTATGCAGATATATCGTCGACTTACCTTTCCACTCCTAGGCCTCAGACAGCCAAACAAAATTGACTATCTGTTCAAGTTTTCTATAATTTTCATCGTATCAATTTGGGAGAGGCGAATGGGTAACACCCGGGGAAACATTCACTGGATTACCAACACCTCTACACATGTCATCCCAAGTGGTTCGTTACGTTTGGTGACATAGCAGGTGTTCCCGGATTCATGGTTGAGGTATATCCGGATCTTGACGGATGATGCATCTGTCCACTAACTGTATTGCAGGCCCAATCGGGAGAGGCTTATTGAGGGAGACATCAGGATTGACGATTTGACGGCCGGCGTAGTCCAGCGATAGGGTGTTGGAGTTCCATTCCGAAGGTCGCGGGTTCGAACCCGGCGTGCGCAAATAAATTTTATTTGATTAATTTGAGTCATTTCAAAATAAATTAATAAAAATAATATATACTATATTTGCGGCACGTTCCAGAGTGGAAGATACTCTCAGTATCGCCCTGGTGTAAGACCACCATTCAGAATTGAAACGTTGCTTAATAATGGCTTTAGCCGTGTTTAGTGACTAGATCTGAATAGCCAGGTACTTCCCCACCTTCCTCCTCCCCATCTCTTTCCCTTCCCCACTTACCCTCAGCCTCACAACATCAATTGGGAATGCCATAGTCTCACTGGCTCCAGACGGGAGCAGTTGGGACTCTTGTGAGGTATTAACTATTAAAAATAAAAAAAAGGATTCTCTCGGATAATCGCCTTGCACTCCTGGAAACACTGACCCCCCATTTTCCAGAATGTCTTCTTCTTCCATTCCTAAAAAGACTCTCCACTCAGCATCACAAATTATTTTCCTCTGGGCTTCCTGTGTGAAACTATAGTAAAAAAAAAAATTGTTTTATGTTTACACAATTTCAGAGGAAATAAGAAAAAATCCAGTTTTTGGGCAAACAAAGACACACAAACTTTATGTCTGTTTTTCTCTTGAGTGAAATAAAACACATACATCTAAGGAACTATTCAACTAATACTAGTTATTCGCGACAAAGATTTTGCATCTCAAAGTTATAAGTTATAACCAAAGTTATAAAACTTATCTTTCCTCAATCTCAGGAGAATGGATAAGTTATTATGTGGAGTATTATAATATATTCAAAGCAGAGCAGAACCCAATTTTCGAAACTTGCAGAACTGCAACAGATTTTAGTCGAAGAACTGAAGAATACGATAGTGTTTAGTTCTTCAATTATCGCAAATTCACTTTATGGGGTCATTTTAATATGAAAACAAATTACTTTGTGTACACTACTTACTTAAATATGAAAACAAATCACTTTGTATACACTACTTATTTTAATATGAAAACAAATCACTTTGTATGCACTTCTTATTTTGCAACCGAAATTGCTTACGAATTACAGCTTCAGATGCACTTAAAAATTTACTAAAAACGAAACGAGACGAAATGGTGTTTGCTGGAATTGGTTGATTATATATCTAGGAAAAGCAAGGTATGCAAGGAAAAGGGATAACCAATCAATTACTATCACTGTACGTATCTCTGCCAGATATTTTACCATCTCCCTCTTCCACATCTCCTTCCCCTGCCCATTACCTTCAGCAGCACAAGATTGCTTGATTCTTGCCGCAAGATCCAGCCACATTCTTGAGAAGGATATCTACGATTTCAGGCGAGTGTAAGTGAGACAGAACGCTGAAGGTTTGGGCTAAATGACACATTTATTTCTATTCAAATTTGTATATGAGGCACTTCTAATGTTATATTCTTTATTCTATGGTTTGATCTCATGTCACCAGAAATTCGGGCACACGGACACGTCCACATCACACTTTTCTCGGTTTATTATATCTTTAATGTCTATAACTAACAATCTATAGTGCTAGTAGCCTGTACTCAGATACATGTATATTTATTGTTTATTTATCTGTGTAGATATTTGTATGTATATGTAAATGTATGTAAGTGTGTGCTCGTCCATGTATGCGTACAAATACATATTTGTATGGGTGGCTGTATGTATGTTTGCATGTATTTACACATTGACACTTTGGAATAACTAAGTTATATCTGTTGCTTTAACGTCATACGATAATGAACTCTGAGGTAGCTTACCATAGATGCCATAACCGCGTGACGTCTCCGCAACAGATGGAACCTTGTTATTCCAAAGGGTCGACATGTATGCATGTATGCACACATATAAAACTAGAAAAAAATGTATATGACGTAATCCTCACGCACGTCTTTTCAATTTCTACTTTTATAATTTTTCCAATTTTCATTATAATTGTTCTACTTCAATTTTCAGCATGTTTATATGTATATAATGTTTACACTATACTTCACAAAGTAACTATATTGCATTGGTCACCATGAAACAGGCAGCCGCATAGCATGGTGATTTAATCTTACTAATATTATAAACGCGAAAGTTTGTTTGGATGTATGTGTGTTTGTTACTCTTTCACGCAAAATTTAATGGATGGATTTTAAAGAAACTTTACAATAATGTATCTCATTCATCGGAATAACATATAGGATATAATTTATAAATCTAGCTATTTATTTTCAATATATTGAAATTAATAATTATTGTTTAATAGAAAATGTGAAAATTTGAGGATGACATTTTGCAAAACAATGACTAAAATAAAAATAGAAAATATTCAAAATTAGTGTATTTATTTTAAGTACTCGCCTAATACTTTGAATCGCATCAAGAATAATTATAGATATTTTAAATAAATAGGTTAAGAATTTTGGTATAAACGCAGATGGGACCTAGGAAAAGAAAATAGATTACTCGAAGTACTAATCCTACGCAGACGAAGTCGCTGGCAGAAGCTAGTGTATCATAAATACGTAAATGTTTTATTGTATTATTATATATTTTATAAATAAAATGTTTAAATCTAAAAGAACTAACGGAATACGATATGCATGCAACTTTGATTTTTATTGTCTCGTGACAAGTGATTAATTTTCTCTAACATCCCTCACTGTCGCTTGCAATTTATTCACAAAGTTTAGAGTTCTCTTACGGAGGAATGATGGCAAATTAAAAATGATGTCATATTATTAATGTCGCACCCCCAAAACACCGCCACATCTCGAATGTCATGTTTTGAGTAAATCGCAATTGGAGTTTTCAACTTGACTCATTTCTTTGTCTCAACGTTAATTAAAAATTAACTGAAGAGTGTTTTACCAGAGTATACCGGAAATTAGTCATTTTTAAATGAAATTCTAGACGTCTTGACTCTTTTTTACAAAAAAACATAAATTAATTTTGAAATATTGTTATTTTATCTGGTACATGCAGTTTAAAATTGTTTTTAACTAAGTGTATTTATAATATACTAAGGTTATAACGTTGGTCGTTGCAGATTTTTTTAAATTTTCAAACGATAAATTCTATAAAACAACACAAATTTCAATTCATAAAATCATACAACAAAATAAATCAATATATAATCTAGTCAACACAGTTTTCAAAATTTAAATTTTAGGCAAATTAAAATCATTAAAAAATAAATCCGAGAACGTGTTTTTATTTGTGGTCTTACAAACTAAAATATTTCAGATTTATTTACACACTAATTTTGTTTGGACATTATTGAATAATTATAAATTATTTTGATCAAAAATTAGTTTTAAGAAGTACACTATTTATATTTAATAATTTATCATCGTGGGTTTTGAGCATTTTTATTGCTTGCTTGAATGTAGGTATATATTAAGGGGGGGGTATCAAAACTCGGCTTCACTGCAGTTAGGTATTTTTGGTACTTGTACAGCCCGCTAGCGAACCACAATATTTGCCGTCTATGGGGCAGACTCGGGTAAGATTGACACCAAATTGGTAAACCATTTAGCATTTTGATAAAGTACGAAATAAAAAATACACTTGCTCTATAAAATTTAAATTTGTTTACTAGATAATGGATACAGCTAGACAGACAAAAAATCATATTAGCAATGGAATGGATAGATAGAAACATCTTTTACGCCCTGAACCTTTTTTGACGTCTCCGTTTTTTACTCAATGAGACTTTGAATCTAATGGTGTTTTGACGTAGATTGTATGGTTTATAAAATGGCAATAACTGTATTTATAATATTCCCGAAAATAATGGGTGTGAATAAAGGGAGATCATAAAATAAACTTGGGGTACGTGCAATAGAAATGACAAAAGGTGGTTTTGTTTTTGAAAGTTTATTTCGACAAATTTTTTCGTACTCAAGAAAGAATATATTTCAAAATATTAGCTCAGATAAACAAAAAGTAGAATGACGCACATAAACGAAAAATCACAAAATTTAATACAAATTGATATAAAATCAACTAAATGTAAACTTGGTATGCAAATATTCAGCATAATATCCTACAAAAATTGCCAAGACTTGTGGATTTTAGAATGATATTAATTTTATCTTTAGTACTTGTGTTAAACAGTGTTAGTCGTACGGAATTTTTAAACCTCTCAACAATAATAGTAGAATATTTTTATTTATTTTTATATATAACTTCGCACAGGAGGCCCGGAGAAAAATTGTCTTTAAGAGACCCATATTGTATGAAGGAGGAAACACAGAGGCCGGCAAATCGTTTCACAGCTGAGCTGTTGAACTCAAGAACGAGTGGTAGAAGCGACCCGTTCTCATGTGAGAAATTTCGACCATGTATATATGTTGGGCGCGCGTTTGGCGTGTTTCCCGACTTTGCACCGGTGCTGAAGGGACCAATGACGCTAGTTCCTCTCTGAAGCATCTTCCATGTCTAAAATAACGGTAGATTAAGGATTCCATCGCGGTAGACGACCCTGAATAATTCTTGAAGCACGTGTGCTCCTGAGGCTGTTCCTTCTTATTGGCAGCTCGTGTACAAATTACCCAAAATTTATTTGACTCTCTCGACTCATCGCCTTGCCCCGCTGTGGGAGAGATGGATTCATACGTCCGCCACTCCTTTTTTTATATGAATACCTTACAAAAGTCCCACCTGCTCCCGTCTGGAGTCAGTGAGACTATGGCATCCCCAATTGGGGTATGTTGTGTGGCTGAAGGTGAATGGGGATGAGAAGGAAATATTGTAATTATTTCTACAAATCTCATGACGTCAGAGCTCACCACTATATATATATAGAATCCTTCGCGGGCGTGTGCACAACAAATCACCTATTGTTTCAGCGCAATCGAATGAATGGTATAGGAATTTTTTTATAACGCCAGACCTCAGCACTACATATAGAAACCATTACAGGTATGTGCACAACAAATCACCAAAGTTTCTTTGCAATTGGAGTAATGCTTTAGGTACCGTATAAGGAATTACGAAGGTGTGCATTTAACAACTTACAAAAGTTTCATCACAATCGGATAAATAGTACAGGAAATAAATTCATAACGCTAGAGCTCACTTGCACTATAATATATATAGAAAGTTTCAAGGGCATGTACACGTACACGAAAAATCCGCCAAAGTTTCATCGCACTCAGATGAATGCTTTAGGTACCGAATAAGGGACAAACAAAGAAACATTATTTTTTTATGTATTTTTTTTACAAATTTCATGACGCCAGAGCTCAATATTATTTATAGAAACATTTGCGGGTGTGCACATAACAACTCACCAGAGTTTCATCACAATCGGATAAATGGTATAGGAAATAATTTCATACACGACAAATCGCTATCGGATAAATGCTTTAGGTTCCGCACGAGGAACAAACAAAGAAACATTCATTTTTATACGATAATTTATACTTTGCTTGTGTAACACCCATTTCCCCATTAATTGCTTGACGGAACTGCAATGCGAGCGCGCGACCTCTCCCCTCAAATGTCCACTCATTACTGAATAAATTTCCAATTTGTTACCGTAAAACCTGCGCCTTAAAGCAAGTTTTGAAAGAAATCGATATTAAACTTTTAATTTAAAAATTTTGATAGGGGAATAATCGATCTTTCTCATTGGAACCTCCCTGTACAGTTGCAAGCATTTTTCAACTTTTATCCTCAGTTGCTGGTCAATCGCTCTTAAGTGCCTCCACTGACGAAGCAACTGAAAAAAAAAACAGTTTGCAACTAAACTCGCTATCCTATGTATGTCGATGTGATGGCCCGCACACTTCGCAATTTCTCAAAAACCCGTTGTCAATGGCTACGCAAGCAGTGACTCGTGACTCGTGACTCGCTCTCCTAGTTGCCGTGGCCAGCCGTTGCTAGTTTGCTAGGTTATCATGGTTGCGTCAGTTTTCTAGTTTTTTTCTTGTTTTTCAATTCGATAGCGACAGATGACTACGATGATAGCTGATTATTCTTCGTCTATGGTTAAACAAACCGAGATAATTAAAGAAATCGTAAAATTAAGTAGGCCGTCATAGAAGTTTGATTGTTGTTTGTTGGAAGCCATAGAAACCGGACGGTTTTAGTTTGGTTTCAGTTGCCTCGTCAGCGGAGGCACTTATATAAAATATTTCCTGGTACCTACTAGATTGAGAATGATATTTTGAATATATACAAAAACTAGCTTCTGCCCGCGACTTTGTCTGCGTAGGATTAGTACTTCGAGTAATCTATTTTCTTTTCCTAGTTCCAATCTACGTTTATACCAACATTCTTTACTTATTTATTTAAAACATCTATAATTCTTGATTCGATTCAAAGTATTAGGCGAGTACTTCAAATAAATTCACTAATTTAAATATTTTCTAAAACAAAATTTTGATTTAACAATCATTGTTTTGCAAAATGTTATTCTCAAATTTTGACATTTTCTATTAAACAATAATTATTATCTTCAATATATTGAAAACAAGCTTCTGCCCGCAACTTCGTCTGCTAGGATTAGTACTTCGAGTAATCTATTTTCTTTTCCTAGGTCCCATCTACGTTTATACCAAAATTCTTAACCTTTTTATTTAAAATATGTATAATTCTTGATTCGATTCAAAGTATTAGGCGAGTACTTCAAATAAATTCTTTAATTTAAATATTTTCCAAAATGAAATTTTGATTTAACATTCATTGTTTCGCAAAATGTCATTCTCAAATTTTGACGTTTTCTATTAAACTATAATTATTATTTTCAATATTTTGAAAATAAATATCTAGCTTTTTGAAATTATAGCCTATATGTTATTCTGATGTATAAACTATATTATTGTCAAGTTTCATTAAAACCCATTTAGTAAATTTTGCGTGAAAGAGTAACAAACATACATACATCCATACAAACTTTCGCGGTTATAATATTAGTAAGATTATTACATTTAGTTGACTGCTTGTACAGAGTGTTCTTTTATCTTCTAATTTAAATTAAATTATTATAATAAAAAGCGTGTTTCCGTCGCTAGGGCTGAAACTTGGCCAAGTTTCTAAAGTAAAGGCATAAGGTTCAACTTTTTCACTTTGTACGAAAACAAACCGTTAAATTTGCATACAAAATATAGCTTTTCTCTCCCTTGATCACAGCTGCCTCGCGCTCTTTGCAAATAATTTGTTCAACTTTTATCTTACAAGATAAAAAAACAGGAACTGGAGCACTGCTGTTGGAGCTGAAAATCTTCTCCGGATTAGAGGGGAATTAGCGGAAGTCCAAATTAACTTAGTTATATTATTAGTAATCTTAATTTAGTTACCTATCCGAGGAACGGCTGCGCACCCTTTTTCATACAAAATTTAATTTTGGATTTGAGGCCAAAATACCAAGCAAAACTTATTTTCACCCTAGCTCCACACAGGAGGCTCTAAGGAAAATATTTTTTATCATCAAATCTATCTTAACCACTCGAGCGCTTTTTGCCACATTACGGCACTATTTCCAAAACCTCGGATTGCTTTGTTGCCAAAATGTGGCAAATTTTCAAAAACAATTTTTTTTATTAAAACGACTATATAATTTATTTTATTTATTTATTTACATTTGATATATTTAAAGCCAAAATAATAATATTACATAATAAGAGAATATATTTCAAATGAATACAAGTGTTATTACGTTGTTTTAGGTAGATATTAGTTCCTAGATAGGCAGATTGCCTGTACTAAGGAACCAAAGTTTGTAAAATGCCAAATGCAATTTAAATTATTATTATTTTTTTTAATTAATACTTATTTATACTAAGTTTTTACTACATGTGCCATTCATAGGTAACCATGTATAGTTTTAAGTCACATTACATATTAGTTTTCCAGACTCCTCCCTACCCAATAATATATTGTACATTCAAAATATAACTAAATAAATATTCTCTACATACTTTAAAATGTTTTCAGTTTAAAGATTTAATTTTTTTTTTTTATAAATCCTACAAATATGTGATAATAAACAAAAGATACAGGAATTCATTGGCTACATAGAACTATAATCAGTTTGTATGTCTCCGTATTCAAATTTGGAGGTATGATTTTTTTAATGTGGGCAGAAAAATTTCCTTTAGCGATCCGAGAAAAAATATTTTAATTGCTCTGTCGCTCCAGTGGTTAAGGGAACTGTGTGGGGGGTATTTTTAAGGAAAATAAGAAGATGGGATGAAGTTCTGGGAAAGAAAAATATATGATGAGGAGTGGGTCAGAATCTGGGGGTTAGTGTGTCCAGGAGTGACGGACTTATTAATCCATCCCTCCAACTGCGGTACAAAGCGATGGGTCGAGAGAGTCCGGCTGGAGAGGATAAAAGGCTTCCCTCATGAAGTCGCTCTCGATCTGTTCCGCCACGGAGAAGGTGGGAAAACACATCCGCCGCCAAGAACCGGACATTATTGCCACGTGAGGCACACCTGTCCTCTTCTGCTTATCACATTTTTTTTAATTTTTCGTAGTGAATACCTCACAAGAGTCCCAAATGCCAGTGTCTGGAGCCAGTGGGGCTATGGCATCTCTAATTGGGGTATGTTGTGAGGCTGAAGGTAAGTGGGGAAGGGAAGGAGATGGGAAAGAGGAAGATGGGGAAGTACCTGGCTATTCAGATCTAGTCAATAAACACGGCTAAAGCCATTTCAAGCAACGTTTCAATTCTGAATGGTGGTCTTACACCAGGGCAATACTGAGAGTATCTTCCACTCTGAAACGTGCCACAACATAGGATATATTATTTTAATTAATTAATTGTGAAATACCACAAATTAATCAAATAAAATTTATTTGCGCACGCCGGTTTCGAACCCGCGACCTTCGGAATGTGAGTCCAAAGACTTGCCTCTGGACTACGCCGGCCGTCAACACAATTAATTAAATAAGCTGAAATGGGCTTAGAATCAGTATTTAACGGGAACCTTTCAACTGTCAAAAAAAGAAAATGGGCATTTGAAAACTTTTGTCACAGGTGAATTTCTGCGAAACAACTAGGCCTTAGAATTTTCAATTATTTAATTTGATTGGGTATTTTGGTCTCAACTTCAAAATTAAATTTTAAATTAAAATGGCTGCAAAGCCGTTCCTCTCAAAGCGTTTAATATTGATTCGAAAATACAGAAAATTTTATCAAGTAACCAAGTTCGATAGAAAAATCACTGAAATAAATTTATATAATCGCTAGAAATTATATCTAAGTCAATTTGAAAGAAAACTAGTGTCCCCAATTTACGTTGGACCTTTCGACTCTGAGGCCCCATTTAGACCAATGAAATATATTTTCAATTCAAAAATATTTTCTTTATTTGTAAAAAAATTTCATCGAAAATAGGGAAAAATTGAGCTTAATTCTTCTGAAAGAGGAACCACGTCCCCCCAAAAATTTTGATTCTAGGTATATTACCCAACTTTGATATCACTATCGCTATTACTAAAGGGAAAACTACATCTCAGGCTGATAATACCTAAATAAAATTGTCAAAATCGAAATTTTTTATTCCTCATTTTTGTTCTTCAAAACTGGACCAATTTAAAAAAAAAAAAAAAAAATTTACCAAGTGTCTTCTTTTTCTTCTTCTTCCTTGCACTGTCCCAACTCATTGCCTAGGTAGGCTGTTGGGGTCGGCTCTCCTCGTTCTCAGGTTGTAGCTTCTTCGGTTCTGGGTATCGCTTTCATCCAGGCCGTTTCTACTTAGGATTTTAGAGCATTGAGTCATCCAGGAGTTCTTTGGTCTTCCTTAGGATGACTGTCGATGAAGCTCCATAGACATTGCCTGCTTCACTGTGTGGTCCGGTGGTCTCCGTTTTATGTGACCATACCATCTCAACTGTCGTTCTTCTAGCTTATTGTTTATGTCCGTGACACCCAGGCTACCACGAATGCGTGAACTTTTAATTTTATCTTTTAGTGACACTCCTGCCGACCATCTAAGCATTCGCATTTCTGCTGATTCAAGTTGCCTGGTGTAGGAGTTGTACATGGTCCAGCATTCGGAGCCATACATTATCGCGGGTCTAACAATAGTCTGGTATACCTTTCCTTTTGGTTTCATAGGCATTTTTGTGTCACACAAGATTCCTATTACGGATCTAAATTTACTCCATCCCACACCTATTCTGTGATTAACATCTGCTGCACATCCTGCATCTTTGTGGATGAGTGAGCCGAGATACTTAAATGTGTCACAGTTGGCTAATGTTACTCCATCCAGTTGCATCGATGGAGTTACACCATTTGTGTTTTCAAATGGGAAGTACAAATATTCAGTCTTTTTCCTGCTAATTTTTAAACCATTATCCTCTAGGGTTTTTCTCCACCTTTCCAGGCTATTTTGTAAGTCACAATGATTATCTGCTATCAGTACTACATCATCTGCAAAAAGCATCGTCTTACCAAGTGTATTAGATGAAAATATTGTACGTCTGGATGTTTTGATTTTCAAAAAATACATTGTGTAATTTGTGTACAATGTCTGTTGATGGCGTTCAAACCATGCAATTTTAACGATTTTTTTTATTGTTTTTTGACTTTTATAAGAGTTAACTTATCAAAAAAAAAACAAGCAGTCGATGTCTACATTATATTAAAATAATTATTTTATTTTATAGCAACAAATAGTACATTGGTTACAGTGTGATGACAGGGTTTACAGATGCTAAAAAATATTTCATAATGGGTACCTTTGATATGTTTCTTTGTAATGTCTTGAGTGGAATATATAATTAGTAACTACCGGGTGATGTGCGTAGTATGTAAGTGTGTGTGTGTGAGAAGTGGTGATCTGTGAAGGGATATGTATGCGCATTAAACAGTTTATTATATCATTCACATGATGCTTCTTTTAAATTTGGGCAGTGAATCCGAGAAAATGTCAATGTTAGAGTTAAGGCAAACATTATTGAATGTATGAAGAGCACGGGTAATTTCTTTTTTTATTAAATAAAACATACAACGAAGTTGTATGTTTTATTTAATAAAAAAAGAGATTCCCATGAGTTATCAAAACTCATTAAGGGATCACCAATTGTTACTTTTGATAAGTTAAACCCTATCCAACCCAATATGCAGACACAAATATAAGAAAAAAATTACAAAACATTTCACAGAAGCAACATACAGACACAACATATGAAGAATCACTTTACAGATATTTCACAGAAACATGTCCTATAAGATTTAATGAATTATAACATTATAACCAATCATTTGATTTATGCACTGTTGGTATCGAAAAGTTAAAATAGAGTATCTTCCATGATGGACTGTAGAAATGCATAAAAAAAAACAAAATTAGGAAAATACAATAAAAGGTACGGGCTCAAAAATATACAGACTTAATACAATATGTTTACATACAATATTTACAATATATGGTAGGATTTTAAAAAGATATAAACTGCGCCCATCATATATGGATGTACAAAGGTATATATATCATAAGGATGTACATTGGTACTTGGAGATAATCAGGACAGCTATCAGAATAGGGTGACTCGTTTACCAAATAACATTTTAAAAAATAGGATTTCAATATACCGTTTCGAGATTTGTTAGAGACATATACCTTTCTTAGTTCTTCTGGCAATTTGTTGTAGTTAGTGTATGCTATATATTCTAATGATTTCAGTCCGAACTTTGTTGAGTTTATTTTTGATATATGTAGTTTGTTGTGTTGTCGTGTATTATATTGGTGAACGTCGTTGTTATAGTTCAGTTTTATATTTGTGTGGGTGTTGCACTGAATAATATTTAAAACGGTGTTTGTTATCTCAAAGCTAGGAACAATCTTAAATGGCAATACAAGTGCGTGACGGTAAATATCTTTAACATGTGTATTCCAAGGCAAGCCAAAAATGCTACGTAAGGCTCTATTTTGGATTATTTGCACCTCCGATATCATTTTTTTGGTAGCAAAACCCCAGATACTCGAAAGGTATGCCAAGTGGGAGTGAATCATAGCGTAGTACAATTATCGCAGTATGGCTGAATTAGTTGCTGCATTTTTTTTTTAATTTAGAGTGTGGGATAGTGATGTATGGCGTGAACGTCTTACATGTATATTAAAGTTAATTAAGGATAGAAGTTCAGTACAGTCGAAAGGTAATATATTGGGACTAGTGTCAAAATCCTGATACGAAATTGGGGAATACGTTTCCTCTTAAAGAATCGCCGTAGTTTTACAACCAAACGTAACCACTAGATTTATCATCCTTTTGTATACGAACCCCTGAATTTCATAACTATGCCATAAAAAAAGAAAATCTAAATTACCTGCCATATATTTTTCACAGGAACAATGTCGTATTCGAAACACAATACAAATATTTATAATATTACTCAACAATTTACAAAGAAATCTAACTTTTCATACAAAAATTTCCTGAATTTCAAAATCCATATTCAGAAATAACCCCTATTCATAACAGAGGGTAGTAATAACAGTAAATAATATAAACCCCGGGAAAATAACAGAGATAGCGGATGTGAAATGACTTAACTTTAGTTGTGTATGAATTTCTCTTTGCGTAAATCCGTTTTCTTAATCATTTGTTCACTTCCCGTGCAAAATAATATTATGGGTTTATTATTTCTTAGAAGTAATATATCAATTATTCAGTTGACTAGAACTGCTGTATGGTTTGTTGATTAATTTGTTTGGGATTTTTAGATTTGTTCTTTCTTCTTCTTCTTATCGTGCCTTGTCCGTTCAACGGACGTTGGCAATTTTATTTGACTTTGTTTACTGCGGCCCGGAACAGCTCTACAGTAGACTGGCCAAACCACTGTCTCAAGTTTTTCAGCCACGATGTTCTCCTTCTTCCAGGGCCCCGTCTTCCGGCAATCTTTCCCTGCATTACGAGATGCAAGATCTCGTACTTCTCCGGATTTCTCATCACATGTCCTAGATATTGAAGTTTTCGGATTTTTATTGTTTTAATAACTTCTTTTTCTTTATTCATCCGAACCATTACATCTTCATTCGTAACTATGTCCATCCAGCTTATTTTGAGTATTTTTCTTAGATCCACATTCGAATGCCTCAAGTTATCAGTTCTTCAGTAAGTGTCCAGGCTTCCATTCCATAAAATAATACTGAAAACACGTAGCATCTGACCATTCGCATTCGTAATCTAAGGTTGAGATCATGACTGCAGAACATCTTTTTCATGGGGATAAAGATTGCACGAGCTTGCTCAATGCGGCATTTGATTTCAACCGAAGGATCCCATCTTTCATTTAAATTGCGGCCCAAGTATACAATATGTTGTACCTTCTCTAGTTTCGTTCCAGCAATATAAAGATTGTCATTCAAGTCACCCGTGTTATTTTTGCTTATGAGCATGTATTTTGTTTGGTTATATTCAGTTCTAACCCGAAATTCTCACAAGTCTTCACTACTTGATTCAGCACAAGTTGTAGATCCTCAATGTTACTTGCTAGAAGTACCGTATCATCTGCATAACGCAGGTTGTTCAGAATCTTCCCATTTACATGTTGTACTTTAATCTGTCAGAATCGCGGAATCACCCTGGAGAAAGAAAAGTTGCTTTAGATGGCTTTAGTCGTGTTTGATGCCGGATATGAATAGCCTGGTACTTTATAACCTTCATATTCCTCGTGGCTTTCCCTTCATTACTCCTTTTAGCCTCACAACATAACACAATTATTGGAGATGCCACAGTCTCATTGGCTCTGAACCATCTTGTGTCTTGTTCGACAACCACATAAAAGAGCTTTATGCTACGGACAAACAAGCTCATTAGTAGCACGAAAGCATGCTTCTATTGAGCCATTGCTACTTAGTGGCATGTATGTCAGTGACATTGCTAGTATTTAGCATGCTACTGAATTCTAGTCTAGGCATGTCTAAACAGGTTAGCTTATGAGCATACCTGTTCTGGTACTTACCTCTTACTACTATTATTTAACAATATGTTACAGGTATGAACAAACTCACAGTGTTTCTCAATTGCTGTATATTTTTGGAGATATTTTCAAGTCATGCTTTATTAATTACGAGTATTTTCGCTTACACCGATTAATTATATATATATTTTAAATTTAACACGCTCCTTCTACCATTTCGTATTGACATTTCTCCCTATCAAACCGTCTTCTTCTTTTTGAATGCTTACTACAGAGCCTTAATAAAATACGGCAGTTGATTTATTCAAGTAATTCTTAAGAGGGTATAACCAGACAATACCGGAAATTAGTCATTTTTAAATCAAATTCTAGACGTATTGACTCTTTTTTTACAAAAAACCAAAAATTGATTTTGGAAGATTGTTATTTTACCTGGTAAATGCAGATTTTAAATTTTGAAAAAACTAAGTTTATTTTTTATATACTAATGTTATACCGTTGATCGTTGGCAGATTTGTTCAATTTTCAAACGACATATCTATATATACATATAAAAATGAAATGAACACAATTTTCAAATCATATAATCATACTACAAAATAAATCAATACATAATCTAATAAACACACTTTTCATAATTTTAATTTTAGTTCAATTAAAAACGTGGTTTGTGACGAAAATACCTCAGCTTTTCTAATCATTTGAGGCAAACTAAAATATTTCAAATTTTTTTTACACAATTATTTTGTTTAGACATTATTGAAAAATCATAAATACTTATGATCAAAAAATACTTACAAGAAGTAGGTACACGATATTTAATAATTTATCATCGTGCGTTTTGAGCATTTTTATTGCTTACTTGAATGTAGGTATATATTAAAGCAAGTTTTGAAAGAAATACATCGATATTAAATTTTTGGTATAAAAAATTTGATACGGGAATAATCGATCTTTCTCATCGGAACCTCCTGTACACTTACAAGCATTTTGGAACTTTAATTCTTAGCCGCTGGTCAATGGGTCTTAACATTATTAACGTCAAGACATTTTACGGCCCAAAAAACAACAATAATTATTTTCTAGACTTTTTTGCTCTTTGTTATATTTTGAAGATAATTTGTAACAGAATAGCCTCATTAAACACAACATCTCAACCACCCAAACACTGGTATTCTTATCATATTCCATTACTTAACAATTTTGTGAAATTCCTTATCGTCTTTTACTTTTACTGAATATTACTCGAGTGTAGAATTACAATAAATTACTTTAATTATATTTTGTAAACTTTCTATTCTTTTCGCGGCGTAGCGCGACGGAACAATAAAAATAAACTTGGTACATAAAAAAATAAAGATATATTAATTAATTTATGGTAACTGGTGGCAATTTTTTACACAGATTTACATAATTGAGACATTTGGACACTGATAAATATAAAAATATTCTAGCTTTAAAATGTTATTATCTTCTTTCGATTATTTGGATTATTTCATTAATAACTCAGGTACGGGGCCATACGTCATTCCTATGTCTACCTACGTTAAATTATCGTGAAAACAAGCTTATGTGTCCAAGCGGTTAATAAAGGAATGACATTGGCGCCAACAAAAAGCTCCACAATGGAGTGCTTGTACTTACTCTGATGTATGGCAGTGAGGCATGGAACTGGCAGAGGAAGGATGAAAGTAGAATGCTGTTGAAATGAGATCCCTGAGGCGTATCTGTGGTAAAACCATGTATGATCATGTATGATCGTGTAATGCAAGGCTGATATAAGCGTAATGGGTAAAATTAAAAAAGGGACCCTCAGATGTTTTGGGGATGTAGAGCGAATGAACGAAGAAAGGAGCATAAGTAGAATATATGACGCAAGTGTGAATGATATAAGAAGTAGGGGACTTCCGGGGAAGACATAGCACGATCAATTGAATCAGATACTCGAGTCGGGCCTTGTACTTAGTTAGTTCAATTATTTGGCATTTAAAGGTGGTTTTTTGTCAAAAATAGTTCGCATAAATTCTTTGTTTTTGGCTCGGGTATTGTGAATCGTTTATGTTGATTTGAATAGATAGGTTTTGTTGTTTTGGTGTAAATTAACCGAAATGGTTCTTGCAAAGACCTGCTTAATGTCCATAACGTTGATAGTATTGAAGATCGTATCAGTGCAATATTAGACGACGTTTCAAAATCCTATTTAATTTTTTTTTTACTTAACCTGACTTCGCCTATCTAAATCTCATCTAACCTAATGTCTTCTAATCTCTCCTAACCTAACCTCACCTTACATAACCAAACCTAACCTTACAAGAATATTTATTAGACATTCTCGGTTCTTACCGCCCTGATGAAAGACCATTCAGAATCAAGTTACTTGAAATTTAGCCACGTTTAGTTACCAGATCTGAATAATCGGGTAGGTACTTTTGATTCTCTACAAGCTTCCCCTACCCACTCCCTTCACCCTCACAACATACCACAATAATTTGGGATGTGATAATCCGACTAGCTCAGGGCAGTTGGGACTTTTGAACGGTATCTTTAAAAAACTTCAAACATTAGACAGAAAACAGAAAAAAATGCTCTTTACGGCCGACGTTCATTTTTTTTTCACTTTATTTTTATATCGCGTATTTCTAATCAAACCTTCATCCTCTCCAGTTATATAATGTAAACTGTAGTTATATTTAAAGAAAAAAAAACTGAATGAATAATTTCAAGAAGTGTGATCTATTGATTCCAAATAAAACTGATTCGACCTTTATACTCCTAGACTAGGGATGCAACGATATAACTGAAAACCGATAAATATCGATATAACGACCCCTAAAAATATCGATATATAGATATAGAAAAATTCAATGTATCCTATAAAAATATTGAAAACCCGCCTGTAAAAGTTACTATTTTTAAGTTCAATAGTTGGTACAAAATACTGGAAATATATTTTTTTAATAAATTTATGAACAAAAAAACACATTTTATATACCTATCCAAATTTTGTGATTATTCACATTGGTAAGTAAAAAAAAATATATACATACATAATCGATAAACGTTTGATATAACTAAAACTACATTGGATATTCATAAGCTTTTTAAAAAAGAAGAAATATCGATATATCGTTATATCAATTTTGACTTAACTCGATATATATCGATATCAAAACATCTACATTTTTTTATAACTTTGCATCCCTATCCTAGACAGACCGATGAAATGGGTTCGTTGTCCAAGAAAGAATTTCAAAATTTTAAAACGTTTGATCATTTTTTTAAGATGTAAGAAAAAAAATTACCTTACTTTTGGCATATGAATACTGTGTTATGGGCACTCACTTCTATCAGTTTGTATCTTCACTGACTCTATACGTTATTCAGGCTATATCATATTTACAAAAATTCAAAATAATTCGATATATATAAAAAAATTATACTTTGCCTAGGACACACGAACCCACCCACAAAATACTAAACGTGCTTAAAACATAATAATGCGATATGTATATAATATTAACATTTTAAATTAATATTTTGTTGGGTTTTTTGCCACTCAGTTTTAGTCGAAAATACTTGAGTTTATGATTAACGATGAGATGTCTTTAAAATTATATTTGATGAAAATCTCCTGTAAAAAGAGAAGAGGCATCAATATTGAAAGTAATTTGTGAGGAATAATGAAGGAACTGAAATGAATTTCGAAGAGAAACTTTATAAAAAAATATCTTGCTCCAGATTTTTAATGATGGTTTTTCTTAATATTTTAATACATTAATATTCGTTAATTCCAACTGCCACTGTGACAGGTGTCCTTCTGGACAAAAAATGGTTCATTGTTTTACTTGTTTGGGTAAACAGTTCTTGACAAAAGAAACTGTAACAGCTCTCTATAAGAGAAACTTTAAAACTTCTGGACAAGAGGAGCTTTAAGCGTTTTGGACAAGAGAAAACAATTATGGATAAGATAAACCGCAACGTTCTAGACAAGATAAACTGTCCTCATTGTCCAGTTGTGTGGGTAGATAGTTCTAGAAAAAATAAATTCTAACAGCTTTTTATGAGAAACTTTAACACTTCTGGACAAGAGAAGCTGCGTTTTAGACAAGAGAACATAATTCTGGTAAAGATAAACAGCAACGTTCTAGACAAGATATACTGTCCTTGTTGTTCAGTTGTATGGGTAGGTAGTTCTAGAAATTGAAATTGAATGAGAAATGAGAAATTGTAACAGCTCTCGATGAAAGAAACTTTAACAGATCTGGACAAGAGAATATTTAACAGTTTTGGATATAAGAACATAGTTTTGGACAAGATAAACTGCAACAGCTCTAGGCAATATAAACGGTTATCTTTGTTCAGTTCTATTTCTAGACAGTTCTGGACAAAAGAAACTGTAACAGCTGTCGATAAGAGAAACTTAAACAGTTCTGGACATGAGAATATAGTTCTGGACAAGACAAACGGCTACAATTCTAGGCAAGATAAACTGTTAGTATTCTTTCTTCAAACTTCGCAAAATGAAATAAAATAAAACAAAAATTGTTAGTATTAAGGTTAAGAGAAACTATTAGTTCAGGACAAGTGACAAGTCGTAACAATTTTGGACAAGAAGAACAATCACAATTTTGGACAAGAAGAACAATCACAATTTTGGACAAGAAGAACAATCACAATTTTGGACAAGAGAAACTATAACAGTCCTCGATGAAACTGTAACAGTTGTGGCCAAGAGAATTTGCAGCAGGTCTGGACAAGATTATATATTTTTTTACGATAGCTCCTCACAAGAGACCCTGAAGAAAATAATTTCCCTCAGGGCCTATGTCATATTTGGCAATGCTGTGTGGAATGTCTTTTAAAGGAAAGGGAAGAAAAAAGGTAGGATTCTGGGGTGCATGTATGAATCCATCCTTCCTACAGCGTTACGAGGCAATGGGTCAGGAGAGAGCAACTGGATACGCCAAAAACGAGTATTTCCCGATCCGGCCCCGCCACGCAGTAAGACCTAGAAAAACCTTACTCCATGAACCTGGGCTCCCCTGCTAACTAAACAAACGCAGCGAACCACTTGGGATGACCTATGGTAGAGATGAATGTAATAAGATATAATATTGAAAATCAAATTTACTTATCTTTGACTATATCAAAAATAAATCGCGCAACACTTTAAATGGTTTACCTTTTGGTCCTGATAGAAACAGTTCTCTATACGCCAATTCATAAAAATGCTTCCTTCATACATCAAGTATAAATCTTATGGAGTGTTTCGAAATACTGATCTGAAATGACACCTATTGTACAAATTCCTTGCGCTCTTTTCACTGCGTATTTATTATTCCCGTTTTCTACAACGGGTTTAGCGGTTGCCGATTTCGCGAAGACAATAAACGTTGTTGAAGTTTCTCAATTCCCTTATCTGGATATACGTTTCATCCCTTTTATTTCAACAGCATCGCCCTTTGATCGGGAAATGTAGATTGCTTTTAACGACGCTTTTATTTTTATTCGAAGGTATCACGGGTCGGGTCGATCAAGTTAATTTGGTAAAACATTTCGTATGCGTCAAACAAATAAAAATAATAAATTAACACATAGAATTATAATAAATCGCCTTGAGTGCTCGCCACTATTGCAAATTACGCCCATATTAAAAAAAATCATTACTCCATATTTGTGTATGTAAACATATAAACAAATTAATGATTTCGCCTACATTTTACCAACTATCCCTTATTTTTAAAATTGATAGATAAATTATTAAAAAATCTTTAACTTTATAAATCCGCAAAATTTGTACATTAGTGATTTGAAGATTTGAAATTTTCGCCAGTGGATATTTTTCATTATTGAATATTGTTCTACGTTTTTATGTTCTATATGGCCTGTTTTGTAATCGCAGATTCAAATATATACTAGAAAAGCAATTTTTTATATGTGTTCATCAAATCAAAAGTTTGATTTGTAAATTATTTGAACGTGAGTTTGTAGAACTGAAGCTTTCCAAAATTTGGAAAGCTTCAGTTCTACAAACTCACGTTTTAATTTTGGCATTTAATGCCAAAATTCATTCTAGAAGAATTCAAAGACAATCGATAAGGCCATAGTCGTGAAGTCTATTTTATCACCTATTTGATAGAATAAATTGTTGGCTATGAAAGTGTTTCAAATAATAACAATAAATGTTTTACTAATGGTAGGTAAATGTGGTCCAATTTTGGACTGATATCAATCACAGAAAAATAACATCCCACACAGCACCCCCAAAGATGACATTGGCTATATTTTTTTTTCAGGGCCTACTGTGTGGAGCTAATGTTAAAAAAGATCCACTGCACTTTTTTACAAAATTTTAAGTCATAAATACCAGATTATCCTCTACCAGATGACGAAGATAATGAAAATACCAATAATTAGTAATAATTATATAAAGAAAGAAACAGTAAAATATATATGATATTATTTTAGTTTCAAATTAAATTTTCAAACATCGATCTTTTAATAATTCATCACTTGTCATAACTAATAAATAGTCTATTTCATTTTGAAGCAGAAGAACTCAAGTCTATAGTCATTTATTTAAAACATTTATTTTTAGACTTTACATGTAAAATATTTTGTTTTATTTTCAAAATTTTAAAACAAAACTAATTGATTTAATAATTAAAAAAAGTTCATTGATCAGCATGAATATCTGCAGAAGTTATGAGACCATAATTACAGAAAAAAACTCTATTGGCTCTCCTAAACATTTGGCTTTTCAGACTTGCATCCGTATGCTTCTCGGGTACAGATATAAACTCAAGAGTTTGGAAACTTGTTACTCTAGAATCTCTAGATGTTCAGGGTCAACAATTAACTATTTTATTATCAGCAGTTGCAATGCTTCTCTTGCATTGACTTCCAGACATAACCCTTATTTTCCACTAGGTCAAAATAGCTATCTGTTTTCTTCTTTACAATATAAATACAAAGTATTTTAGTGTTGCAACATTCGTTTTACTGGAGGTTGCACTTTTATAGTAAACTCTTCGTATTAAAACTTAAAGTGGTAATGTTTGAACTTAACTTTAATATTTTTAACTAACGATCAAATATACACGTACAAGAATATTGATATACATCCCGTAGAATTGTGTCGTAAGTCAAAAAAATATTTTGCAGCAGAGCGAAAACAAATTTAATGAATGATATACAAGGGTCCCGTCGAAAAAAGATACTAGTGACCTCTTGCGGAGATTGAGTGATCTGACTTAATTACGGTTTTCGTTAGGCATAGATAATAACAATCTTTTTTTTCAGAAATAAAAAGTCAAATAGATAATGACACTTTTCTATGGAATGTGCGGATATTATTCGGTTGGTAAGGGAAGGCAGAATATAAAGTTAGAAGGGTTTATGTTAAAAAAAAAAAATTATGTTAACTTAATAAATAGCACCTCAAATTGCAATATTTAGTCACCGAAAGCAAAATTAGCGACTCCAATCGAAAATTTGAAACAAAAAAATTAGTAGAAGATACGGTAACATCTAGGAATTGAACTGGACCAAACAAGCCTTGCTGTGCCTTTGCTTTTCCAATAAGCTAATGTGACTCTATTCCTTCGGTCATATTTAAATGTATCCTTCGACTAAGAACTATCAATACGATCTTAATTTTCTTAGCGCTTATGTTTATTGGATGTCTTTATTAAAGATTGAAAGATTTCGTCTTCAGTGATTAAATATTATAATTTGAGATTTTACTTATTAAGAATATATATATGTAACTATACAGGGAGGTTCCAATGAAAAAGATCTATTATTCCCCGTATAATTTTTTTTTAATTAAAAATTTTATATCGATTTATTTCATTCAAAACCTGCTTTAATATATACCAACATTCAAGTTAGCAATAAAAATGCTCAAAACGCACGATGACAAATTATTAAATATCGTGTACTTTTTGTAAGTATTATTTAATCATAAATATTTCTGATTTTTCAATAATGTCTAAACAAAAGAAGTGAGTAAAAAAATTAAAATATTTTAGTTTGTAAGACCTTAAATAAATAGAAAAACTGAGGTATTTTTGTCACAAAACAACTTCTCGGATTTATTTTTAACTAAAATTTAAATTTTTAAAACTGTGTTAGATTATGTATTGATTTATTTTGTTGTATGATTATTATATGATTTGAAATTTGTGTTGTTTAATAGAATCTGTCGTTTGAAAATTGAACAAATCTGCCAAAGACCATCAGTATAACCTTAGTATATTAAAAATACACTTAGTTTTTCAACATTTTAAAACTACCTGTACCAGATAAAATAACAATTTTTCAAAATCAATTTATATTTTTTTGTAAAAAACAATTATAAAGTCAAAAGAACCTAACTTTACACAATCCCGGAAACAAAAAAAGTTAGATACACGCACACAAAAAAGTATTAGCCACCTTTCATTTTTCATTAAATGATTTTGTACACAAGAAATTCAACTGCACACAAGAAATTCAACTGCAGAATAGCAGATGGGAGCATTGCACTCCTGATATTTGTGATATTTGTGAATGCGAAAGATTCGCTGGGAGGATAGAAACCACAATCCTAAAACATTGAACCCTTACAAACGGACTCAAATAGCTCCAACGTTACAACCTTGCCAACGTCATGACAGTAAGGTTCTAGATGTCTTTATAGTATGTGTTTTATCTTCCATGTTTGAAACAACCGAACCGTAACACAAAGAAGAAATCGTTTGAAGTGCAGAAAGAAAGATATCTTGCTAAGTGAAGTGTGTACTCCACTGAAGAGATAAAACGATATAAGTGTGTTTGCGATATAAGTATGTTTGCGTGGACCAGAAGCAAGGACAATTTTAGCTTACTTTGATAAAATTGATCATTAGTTTTCAAAAACAGAAATTTTTCCCTGGGCAGATAAACAATTAATCATTTTCATTTGTCTAAATGGGACCAGGGGTGCTAGCATGGTCGATCAATATGAAGTTACCGACCGATCGTCGGTATCTTCTCATCGTTCCCCAGGACAACTGCAGATCGCTAACCTATAAACGACAGTAGATATCGAATATATTAAGGAGACTTAGTCATTGTAAACGTCAATTTCATATGTAAGGACCTAATATTAATCTCAAGTTACCTACCAGTAAGTATAGTCCTGTATATTATCTGCCTTAAGAGAGTAAAATAAAAAAATGGAGAGTGACTCCAGATATTTTCATATCAGAGGGTTCGGCTCGGTGTAACTCCTAATTGGACCGATAAATCCTACTGATCCCTCAATATAAATATTTAAAAAATCTTTCCTAATCCTACATGAATTTAAAATGACTGATTTTTTGCATTTTTATATACAAATACTTTGATAAATCTAATGCGCCTAAATTTTTAATGAGAGAGCTAGGTATAATGCCAGTAGCCGAAAGTTTACACTTTTCCATCTAAATGATCATCTAGTAAATCCACGTTATGCAAGTGTATTATATAAGTATAATTAATACAAAACAATACAAGAACAACATGTTAATCTACCAAACTATTAAATGGGAATATAATTCACCGACTCCAGATATTTTCATATCAGAGGGTTCAAAAAAATTATTATTATTGTGGCGGTTTGATATGCCACCTACTCACGTAGCTGCGCCTATATCGCACTGCATACTTAGGTAGCCACTCGCAATGTTTAGTACTACGCGAATTATTATACTGACCACCTTCTGGAAAGAGCTCGGAACTGCATCACATAACACACAGCACTACGCTGTAATATCGAGAAATTTCTCGCGTGTGCATGTTTGACCTACCTTCCGAGTACCTTCGGGTCGCCTATATAAGGACTCGAGTAAGCTAAATCGAGCAGTCGTTCTCACTCAGTCTACGCGGCAACAAGCCGGCGGCCTAGCAACATCAACTACGCAATCTGCGGTTCGGTCGGGATAATATAACTTACGCAATTTGTAAATACGGTGCATTTGTAAAGATACACTGTACATTCTGTAAATATGTAAATATATCATCATCATCAACAATCATCATCGCATTTATTATCCCGACCTACAGCATCTGGAGATATCTCGACTCACAGATATCTCCTCAATCAACCGGAGGCCCAACTTTCTCCTCAACTTAGGAGACACGCACCTGCCTCCAAATTATTATTTATTGAACGAGAAGGGTTAAGTGAGCAGCGAAAACATTGGCCAAAAGCATTAAAAGGTTTGGGTTAAGAGTTCGCAAAAGAGTTTTCTTCGAAGTTCCCAACGTCTTTAGAGCATTTTCAGCATTGTGACTTCAGATTGTTAAGTTTTATGTACCTTACAATGATGCCGCTACTCTCGAGTCTCGAGTCAAGAGTTTTAAACAGAACTAACCGTCAGTTGGTGGCAGATAAGGAACCAAACACACTGAATGTAGTAGCAGGAAGTATATTTTCTTTATTTTTATACACAACGATAAATGGAGATTTTTCTTGAAATATATAATGATAAAATTTACGTAAAAGTTATTTGAAGTATAAAGTCTGTGAATTGCGCAACGATGCAATTTACATATCAAAATGAAACTCTGTTATTTGTTAATATATTTTTCGGACAATTAATATTCCGTAATTTCTAATATTGTTTTTTTCGTTTTCGTTATTTGTTTTTGGGGTGTTATGCCGTGTTGTGCTACCTCCGTATCTAATATTGTTCGCTAAATAATAATGAATATTTACCGTATTGACTAAGCGCAAAGTCATATTTTAACTCGCCCGTTTTGTATTTGTCTGTCTGTAAATTTTATTTTTACGTTTCGTTTCCTTTTCAAGATGGTGGCCGTTTTAACGGGTTAGTAAAGATTATTTGTTCAAATTTTAAATCGTCGAGTATATTTGAATTTTGAATTTGAAGAAATTCTGAACAGAGAACTGTTATAATAAACTGTGATAGTGACGTTTTTTGGGCAATTTGTTTAATATTGTTTAAAATTAGGTTCCTGGGATTGTTTAAAGTTAGGTTCCTGGGATTGTTTAAAGTTAGGTTCCCGGGATTGTTTAAAGTTAGGTTCCCGGGATTGTTAAAGTTAGGTTCCCGGGATTGTTTAAAGTTAGGTTCCCGGGATTGTTTAAAGTTAGGTTCCCGGGATTGTTTAAAGTTAGGTTCCCGGGATTGTTTTATGTTAGGTTCTATTGACTCCACCGCAATTCAAGGATGATTGTTTGTCAGATACGTTTTTAATTTTCACGGCCAAAAGCATTTTCGTTGTTTGTTTTTGGGGTGTTATGCCGTGTTTTGCTACCTCCTTCTTTAGCTGACGTTTCGGACAGCGTTGCAGTGTCCATCATCAGGGCAGATCCGACGATGTGTGATCTGATCTGACACATCGTCGGATCTGCCGGATCTGCCCTGATTATGGACACTGCAACGCTGTCCGAAACATCGGCTAAAGAAGGAGGTAGCAAAACACGGCATATCACCCCAAAAACAAACAACGAAAATTCTTTTGGCCGTGAAAATCTAAAAACATATCAGCTTGTTTTTACGTGATTTTATATTCTGCCTTCCTTTACCAACCGAATAATAAAGTTCGATCGTTCAAATAAATTTCATAAATTTAATGATTCCTCGATTAAAGAAGGAAAACTATAAACTTAGTAATAACAATTTTGATATTGTAAAATATTTTATGTCAAAATGAGCCAGTGTTTTAACAAGAGCTTGTCTCTCTAACTTAGAATATCATAATTTTTCTGGTAATTCTTACAACCTACGCTCAAAGACAAACTTATTGGAAGGAAAAGCACGTTTATAATCTCCTGGAAATGGTTGTCACAGGAATTTATTTTTACACTAACTGCACACTGAAAACTCTAAGGATTTCCCCGGGGATATATTATCTTGGGGATACGGTGCAGAGGGTTTGCTGAGAGAAAGTTAGAAATTAATCGAGGTTTTGAAAAGAAGCATACATAGTTTAAGGCCCATTAACCAGCGGCCGAGAATTCAAATTTCGACTTGCGAAAAATTAAAAACTTTTAATAAGGACATAGGGTTAAAATTCTTCACTCTAATAATAAATGCAAAAAATTAGATAACTTAGAAGCATTTTAAATTGTTTTAAATCCCTAAATAATAACGCTTGTATATTGAATAACCAAATTAATGTATCTTTTAGTCCCATTCTAGATGTATTTCCTGTAAACCGCTCTGTTATTGCTGGAATTCCCGCAATTACACCTATCCCGATGTTAACCTCTCACTCAAAGACCTAAAATTGTTGTATATATCTGTCAATATTTTGTATCATAGGTTAGTTTTAATATTCTCCTGACGATGGAAGGGTTCTTCCGAAACTGGAAGAGTTTAATTAAAATTAAAGTGGTGTAAAACAAATTTATATATTTTTATTGTAATCCATTTTATTTTATCTTTCCAGGAATTAGTGGCCTCTTTGTCAATATTTAAAACTCTTATGATAATACCTCACAAAAGGCACAAGTTAGCAACGATGTAAAAAAAAACAATCTAATCCAGGTTATTTTTTTCTTTCCAGGAATTGGTAGCCTCGACCCCCAGCCAGCGCAACTGGCGTGGCATCCTCATAGCGCTGCTGGTGATAGCTGCAGTCCTCGGGCTGATCGTGTTCAGCATCGCGCTGCTGTCACCAGTGGGAGAGGGCGCCAGGACACGGGGCAGGAGACCCTCGCTCGAACTGGTGCTGTCAGACAGGCTGCGGTATCGACCCTTCAATGGCACGTGGATTGGTGGTAAGTACCTATATATATATTAGAAAATGTGATGTTACGATGGCGGAATAATATTCTATAGACTGTAATTTATGCAATTAGGGGCGGCAGTCCTCTTAGGTCAAATGGTCATTAAAGAGAGGCAGGAGATCCTCGCAAGAGCTGGCGCTGTCAGACAGGCTGCGGATCGGCCCTTCAACGGAGCGTGAATTGTCAATAGTTACTGATATATTATGATATTAAGATTGCCATATAACAGTCATTCGACTGTAATTTACATAATTAAGGGCGGCTATCCAAATGGACATTGACGCACGGCAAGAGACTTTCGTTTGAGCTGGTGCTTTGGAGTATGGGACTTATACACCGTATGAACTATGTCGTATTCGGGGTAAGGTATCCTCGTAGCGCTGGGTTGTTAATCTTAGAAATTTATCTGCAAGCACACTTTGTGTTAGTCACCGCGAATGCAACACGGAACAGGAGGAATGCTTTACGGCATACCGCAGCCCGTTCGCGCTTTTCCATTTATGATACGGATACACATGCTCATAAATATGCACGCTTACGAAAACGCTTAAAACTAGTATGCTCTTCTGTTTCATGTATACATTTACTTTGTGTTATGCATACTTGTTATAAGAATACTTCTGAATAAGCGTGCTCAAAGCAACCAATTGAACACACATGCTTTGCAAGAAAATACAATTCATCAAAACAGTGTTAGTTCCCTACAATAATCGATGGTAGCATGCTCATAAGCAAACCTGTTCAGACATCCTACGAGCAAAACCCTTTCTACCCGCGCCTCTGGCAGCACGCAAAATCGACAGCCAGTTGATTTGTGAGCAAACTCTAGCGAACATGCGCAATGTATTTCAAACAAATGCTATTATGTAGCAATTGCTCAATAATAGCATGCTTTCGTGCTTCAAATTGGCACGTCTTTCGGTGACTTTAAACTATTTTATGACGTCTATCGCGATGTCATAAGTCACTGCAAACTCCACACATTATGACTATAGTATTCAATCAACGTCTTATTTCATATTTACTTCTACTTTTACGTGAAACTAAAACCCTAAAGGTCTCAAATCTTTATAAATTGTGTCTATAGAAAAGGATTAAGACTTGTGATTTGTCAACCAAAAACAATAATCTTTCTCCAATGTTTCTTACACTTCGTCAATCTTCGAATCTTCTCTTAATGATTTTGAAAGGCTGAACTCACGAAATGGCTAGAATAACGTATATAGTAGTAGGCTTTGATCGAATGGCTTTGACGCTTTCCTGTTTAATGAGACAACATTCACATCCCCGGTTCGACAGAGTAACTTCGGTAGAGTAACATTTTAGATCCATAGCATCAGACGAACTGTAGGGTATATAATATTACGATATTTACAAGAAAATCGATCCTGAATACCTTTCAGCAGATGGAGAGTGTTTTTTCGAAATGTATTGTGAAATAGCATAAGTGTAATAATATCTCCAATGAATCTATCCAGAGACATTCGTTATTAGTAAGTACTGGGGCCAGTAATTTTTTTTTTTTTATAGAGAATACCTCACAAGAGTCCCAACTGCTCCCGTCTGGAGCCAGTGAGACTATGGCATCCCCAATTGGGGTATGTTGTGAGGCTGAAGGTAAGTGGGGAAGGGAAGGAGATGGGGAAGAGGAAGGTGGGGAAGTACCTGGCTATTCAGATCTAAACACTAAACACGGCTAAAGCCATTATTAAGAAACCTTTCAATTCTGAATGGTGGTCTTACACCAGGGCGATACTGAGAGTATCTTCCACTCTGGAACGTGCCGCAAATATAGTATATATATATTTTTTTTTATTAATTAATTGTGAAATAACACAAATTAATTAAATAAAATTTATTTGCGCACGCCGGGTTCGAACCCGCGACCTTCCGATTGGAAGTCAAGTGTCTTACCACTCGACCATGGACGGCCGTCTAATATATACTACTGTAGTAGTACTGGAAACCATAAAATTCATGCGAAAATTGTGAAAATGTTTAATAAAAGACGACTCGTTTGAAAAAGAGCAAAAACTTCGTAAGGAATGTGTCAAGTAGCATTTAAAAAAACAATATAATTTTTTTTATACATATAACTAAAATAACAGAAACAAACGTTTTAATAATAATTTTTGTAGCATACTTTGCGATTTATTTCTTAATATTTGGTGTGCTTTCTACGAAGAATCTACAACTCACCGAAAATACAGTACATTATATTATCATTCCAGCTGAAGTCTCGGGCGTTTACCGGGCTTTACATAGAGTTTTATTTAAATCAGATGTACGTTCTTGTGTTCAACAGCTCGGCTGTGGAATGATTTGCCGGCCTCTGTGTTTCCTCCTTCCTATAACATGGGTCTCTTCAAGACCCACGTTCACTCCTTCCTCTCCTCAAAAAGACCCTCCTCACAGCATCTTCAAAGATGACGTAGGCCCTGAGGGAAATTATTTTCCTCAGGGCCTCCTGTGTGAAGTTAATGTAAAAAAAAAAAAAAAAAACCCCACCTCTTAATTTGAACATTTCATCAATAAGTCTCAAAATTAAGAGGTGAAAAGGTGAGATGGGGTAGTTTTTAGAAATCCACGCAGATAGTGACCCTTATCTTATTTTAAAAGGTCTCGGAATTCGGAATCAAACTGTAGATTTATATATTTTTAAATCTGCCCTCCGCCTGGTCGAGCCACAAACACCCCTTTTCTAATACAAAATTTTATTTTTATTTCAAGGGAAGAAACCATTCGTTTCGAAACATGTTGATAATTTTGATTAAATAAGCGGTGTACAAAGTGATTGTTTTCATTTAATTTCATGAAAATAGATAATTCATATAAATATTTTCTACGTGAATAATAATTGTAATATTAGGGAAGGAAATCGTACGGACCGTATTAAATTCAGCTATTGAACATTTAGAATTACACTAAACTGGGATATATGTATTTCCTTTATCTGAAACATGTACAATAGTCGAACATTATATTATACCCTTATCTCGAAAGTGTCTCGAGTACCACTAGAAGTAATGTGATGGTTTAAACTCAAATCGTAATACAGTTTCCGCTTAGTTCAGTATCGGAAACTTGTATAAACTCCTTCTGGCATTATCGTCACAGAAGGTCATAATAGGAATTTAATGGCTCATACAATAGAAAGACACGTTGTTGGAAAAGAAAGCTTTTTAATTTTTTTTATCTGTAATACTTTTACTAAACTTTTGACAGTGCTAGTAGCATTTTTTTATGTGAATACCGTACAAGAGTCTCAGATGCTTTTTATTTTTGTTATCTGTAATGCCTTTAATAAACTTTTTAAATTCCTATAATTTTTTTATGTGAATACCGCACAAGATTCCCCGCTGAAACATCTGGGGCCATGAAAATTAAGGCATCTTCATCATCACAATTGGCGCTACAACCCTTGGTAAGTCTTGGCCTCCTCGAGAGTCTTCCTCCACTCATCTCTGTTTTGTACTAGTTCTCTCCAGTTTGGAATCTCCAAGGTACGTAGGTCTTTGTAGGACGTTGTCGTTTCATCTTAATTTTGGTCTTCCCAGGCTCCTTCGCCCTACAGGTTTAAATTTTAGCAGGGACTTTGGTGCTTGATGCTCTGTCATTCTTTCCACATGACCCAGCCACCGAAGTCTTCCCAACCTTATAAATTGTGTCACTTTTGGTTTCTTAAACACAGTGTAGAGCTCATCGTTGTAACATCTACGCCAAAATCCATTTTCTAGAATCGGTCCAAAGATACCCTTAAAATTTTTCTTTCAAAAATGTCCAGTGCTCGCTCATTCCTCTTAGTATGTACCCATGTCTCAACTGCGTACGTGAGCACTGGGCTAATAAGAGTTTTGTACACTAATATCTTGGTGTTTCTGGACAACAGTCTTGATTTTATCTGCTTTTGTGCTTTTTACGTTTGTCGGGTCTGTTATCCTCATTCCGTACCGATTCATGTCCGAGGCATGTCTTGAGGTGTCGTAAAGGCATCTTATGTCATGTTAAATAATAAAATAGATAGTCCTTATTTAATTACTATCCGTCGATCGTTGGTTTAAATTTTTCAATAAGTTGTACCAGGCACATTGCGCTTCTTCATATGGAGGCCAACAACACTAATCCAGCAAATTTCCGCCAATTACTTGGGCGATCACAATATATACCCATTATTAAAAATTACTACACCTAGACATTTACATAATTCTTTGCTAACATACAAATCTAATATATTAGATATTCAAGTATGACATAAATAACTTTAAAACTACTTAATGGCAATTGACCAGCGGCTGAGAATATAAGTTTAAAAATGCTTTCAACTGTACAGGATGGTTCCAATGAGAAAGATCGATTATTCCCCGTATCAAATTATTAAAATTGAAAATTTAATATCGATTTATTTCATTCAAAACTTGCTTTAATGTATGTATACCTACATTCAAGTAAGCAATAAAAATCCTCAAAACGCATAGTGATAAATTATTAAATATCGTGTACTTCTTGTAAGTATTTTATGATCATAAGTATTTATGATTTTTCAATAATGTCTAAACAAAATAAGTGTGTAAAAAAAGTTTTAAATATTTTAGGTTTTAAGACCTTAAATAAACAGAAAAACTGAGGTATTTTTGCCACAAAACACGTTCTCGGATTTATTTTTTGATGATTTTAATTTAACTAAAATTAAAATTCTGAAAACTGTGTTGACTAGATTATGTATTGATTTATTTTGTTGTATGTTTATATGATTTTAAATTTGTGTTGTTTAATAGAATCTATCGTTTGAAAATTGAAAAAATCTGCCAACGACCAACGGTATAATCTTAGTATATTAAAAATACACTTAGTTTTTCAAAATTTTAAAACTGCGTGTACCAGATAAAATAACAATCTTTCAAATTCAATTTATGTTTTTTTTTTAAAAAAGAGTCAATACGTCTAGAATTTGATTTAAAGGGGACTAATTTCCATTAGTCTCTGGTAATACCCTCTTAAACTTAATTACTATTAAACTTTTATTGTCATTCCATTACAATTCGTGAGCATGTAATTCTTTGTAGTTTTATGTGAATAATATGTATGTAGTTTTAATGTCCATCAACGGATGTCGATAGTATAGATTTATAGTTTTAATTTGTCTCAAGAGAGGTTAATAAAGTTGTACTGTAAAAGAGAAAAAAGTTTCGTCCATTCGGGTCTAATACCCGAACGTTTCGAACTTAGGGGGTTTCTCACCATCCTCCCAATAGTTATCTACACTAATAACGAATATTTTTGGTTTATGATTTACGGTTTATTTATTTATTAAGTTGGATATATATTGGATAAGGCTATATATTGGAATGTGGCTATATATTGGATAAGCTGGCCGAGTTTTCTAACCACTGCAAGTATTTTCTTTTTATTTTTAATAATATTCGTTTTAGTATGAATAAGCTATTGGGAGGATGGTGAGAAACCCCCTTAGCCGATTATATCGACAGGTGGGTTTAACACAGAGCGGACATTGCACATTGTTAATAAGACGATAATAAACACGACTCGTAACATGATGAACCGTTGCTTGAAATGAATAAAACGTTGATTGAAAGGGCTAAAGCCATTTAATGCTGAACGGTGTTCTACATCAGGGCGATACTGAGATTATCTTACACTCTGAAACGTGTCGCCTATATACTATATATTATTTGTAATTAACTTCTTCTGATGAATAACTGTCTTCTTAATGAATAAATAGATGTTTATATATTTTAGTTACTTTATTAACTGTACATACAAGTATGTGAAACACGTGATTGTATTAATTGAACATATATGAAATGTAAACTCTTCTTCCATCCACAAGCAAATGCTTTTAATGGAAGACCAGTATGAATTAATATGTACCATTCTTAAGTTAATAATAATAAAAAATAAAAAATAAAAAAAAACTATTTATGAATTGCCACAAAGTAATCAAATCGTCGTTGCATATTTAATATGAACAATGTGACGATTTTGACGAAAATTATTTAAATATACCTACCTAGAGTATTTTTTATTTTTTTTCTCCATCTTCTACAATATGATCCATGTAAAAATATAAAATATTTACAATATGGCGATAGAAAATAAACCATGTGAGGACAATCAAAATAATTAATAATAAAAAAAAAAATTAAAAGTCATATATTCTGCATACCACTATACAATTCAATTGCCATGAAAATACATAATATTAACATCATTTTGTGATGCTTAGCTCTCAAATTTGAATAAATTTAAACGAAATATTTTGAAATAATATGCTATTTAAAATTATGACGAAAACTGTGTATAGAATATGAACCATGTGAAAAAAATTGTGCATAGGATTGAAGAATTTGAGAAAAACGCGTTAAAATTCAATTTTCTGGTATAAAATAAGTAATGTTTGCCGTAAATATTTCTTATAATGAACAAAATATATTTTTCCTACTTTGTCCATAAATAGAATTGTTATTTTACGTTTCTTTATTTATTTTTTTTAATTTTATTGTTTTTCTCAGAATGTACTCAGTCTCACATGGTTCAAATTCTATATGCAACAACGAAATAATATTTACCTGCGAACGTCCTCATTTAAACATATCCTTCGGTTTGCTAGACGAAACCCTTACCCCTAGACCACGGAGCTCAACACACAATTAAATTATTTTCCTCTCAATAGGTTAAATTTAGTAACGTGAAATATTCAAGTGAGAGAGGGGAGGGGAGAGATTAAATAGTAGGAGTGTTGATGTTGCTTTAACTTCGAGAGGAGTAGAGTAGCCGAGGGTGGAACCTTATCTCTCTGAACCACACTCGCAAATAGGACAGGATATTTGTATAACATTCATCTCATGCACAAAAAGAGAACTCGTCTAATTTTAATTATGTTAAAGCTACTTTATCTTAGCGAACAAACAAAATGCGTTAAAAGCATACACATATACATAATATGATACGTTTTTAGATTTTCACGACAAAAGCATTTTCGTTGTTTGTTTTTGGGGTGTCATGCCGTGTTGCGCTACCTCCTTCTTTAGCCGACGTTTCGGACAGCTTTGCAGTGTCCATCATCAGGGCAGATCCAGCAGATATGAAAAATGGCCAGTCGGCGCCATTTTGTTTGTTTTTTCACATTTAAAGGGAACCGACATGCTGATTCTACGACCGTTAAATATTTTGAACAAATGCAGAAACGGAAATGAAAAATCAGCGGAAAAGCTCAACTCTCATGCTTGTCAGATAATATTTAAACAAGAAGTATTGTGCTGCTAAATGATATCTCTACGTCTCTTGACATTTTCAACATTGGCCTTGAAGTTTTTAAGAGTTATTTAGGCTAGAACTCAAAAATATATAATTGTTAAATTTTTTATTAATTTATTTAATTTACATTACCACTGGAGCGACAAAGCAATTTAAAACTTTTTTCTTGGATTGCTAAAGGAAATTTTTCTGCCAATAAAAAAAATTTATCTCCGAATTTGAATATTGAAAATACTGATTATAGTATAAGGCCAATGAATTCACCTATCTTTTGTCTATTATCACATATTCGTAGGATTTATAAAAAAAATATTGTTAAATCGTCAACTTTAAAACATTTTGAAGAATCTAGAGAATATTTGCCATATTTTGGCAACAAAGCAATCCGTGGTTTTGGAAATAGTGCCATATTGTGGCAAAAAGCGCTCGAGTGGAGTATTGTAATTAATCAATCTGTTATACACATTATTTAAATCCTACCAATTAGATCAAAGATCTCTAGAATTTATTATTGTGATAATGATACTACGGTTCAAGGCCACAAGTCATAAATATAATTACATATGAAATTGGCGTTTTGTATGGGAGGAACATAAAGTCGATTTTTTTAATATAATATATTTATTTAATCAAAGTATGTACCATTGCTATCTATGCTCTTTTGCCATCTCATAGGTAGTTCATGGATCCCTTTACTAAAAATACCATTCGGACGGGAATCAATAAAATCTTTGAAGGCGGTTTGGACTGCCCCGTCGGAGTTTTTCCCTTGCAAGAAGTTATCCAAATTTCTAAAAAAATTGTGATCTGTTGGGGCAAGGTCCGGAGAGTACGGTGGATGTCTTAGACATTCCAATTGAAGCTCCTCTAGTTTGGTAGCTGTCTGTTGTGCAGTGTATGGTCTAGCGTTATCATGAAGTAGCAGTGGCCTAGAGCGATTAACCAGCCTCGGTTGTTTAGCAGCTAGCTTTTCCATCATGGTTTGCAGTTGCTGACAATAGACATCTGCCGTAATCGTCTGGCCAGATTTAAGAAAGCTGTAGTGAACGACACCAGCACTAGTCCACCTAACGCTCACAAGTAACTTTTTTGGAGTCAATTTTCGCTTGGGGCATGGTTTGGCTGGTTTGGCAGGGTTCAGCCATTGCGATGAGCGCTTCCGATTATCGTACAAGATCCACTTTTCATCACAGGTAATGATTCGATTTAAAATCCCTTCATTATTGTCCGGTTGAGTGATGCAACGCAGCAGTCAGCGCGCGTTTGTTGTTTTACTTCACTCAATTCGTGAAGTACCCACCTTTCAAGCTTTTTCACCTTTCCAATTTGCTTCAAGTGGATTAAAACAGTTTTATCTTATTATTATATTATTATAACACCGCAGCCTGCAGCTAACTCGGACGTGGTTTGCGATGGAACCGCTTCCACAATAGCCTTCAATTCTTCATTATCAACGTTGGTCTCCGGCCGTTCACGAGGCTTGTTCTGCAGGTCGAAATTTCCAGAACGAAAACGTTGGAACCAAAAACGCACTATGTTTTCTTTTGCGGCACCGTCACCATACCCTTATTAATCCTTCGAGCCGTTACTGCAGCACTGGTGCTACGGTGGAATTCGTACTCGTAAATAACACGATATTTCAAGTTTACCATTTTGTAAATAAACTAAGTGAACTTAAAAAACAATTAAGGAAAAAACAAATGAATTATAATTTTCGAAACACAAATACATGAGTAAATAGCTGTATAAATTTGAATTTGGAATTCCCAACCAAAGAGAAGATATTTGAGATCAAAGTTACCAGTACGCAAAACGCCAATTTCATATGTAAGGACCTAATAGATTATACACCGTTAGTAACTCTTTTACTAATGCAATTGTTTTAAATATACCTCTTTGAAGCATAAAGCTATACTTATTAAACAAGTTTTTTATTAGAATTACTCTCTCTTTATTACTTTCGGAGGTTATTTCCATCAATGTAATATATCATTGAAAAATAACATAATAATAATAACTAATAATCTAAACGAAAATATGAAATTGAATAAGACACAGAAAAATAAAAGATGACGGTCGCAACTGGGTCTCGACCCCAAAACCTCTCGTCTTACCGGGCCGAACGCCTTTACCGATTTGGCGACTGCCACCATTTATTTAAACGTCATATTTGTCAATCTCATAACTCAAATTTTAGAATTAACAATATTATCTTAGTCTATTTTATTTTTCCATATTATCGGCAGCAACGTTTTTCATTGGAAACATTATTGTTCTATGAACATGTTTGTTACCTAGATAGTGTCTCCGATAAACGAGAGGTTCTGGGTTCGAGTCCCAGTTGCGACCGTTATCTTTCATTTATCTGTGTCTTGTTATATATTTTTTTTAAATTATTATTTATTATAAACTGTTTTTATACGTTAAATAATAATATAATAGATATAAAAGAAATAAAAAATTAAAATATAGTTCTACAAAATAAATTTAATAACAATAAATATAAATAGATTATTTGTGTTATTTTCTTATTTTATTATTCAATGGCTTTATTTATTTATTTATTCTGAAAAACAGTATATCCAAAAAAATTTCACAAATTACACTAAACAACATAAAATATTTAATTACATAGGTATATCATTAATAGTATCAGATAAAATGGAGCCTTATGTTAAAAAAATAATTAATGCGATCTTAAAATCACTTTGGTTTAAATTAAAAATGTCTGTATCAGAAGAAATGTGGTTTAACAGAGTAGTCATTCTTCCCAAAGGCATGATCATTGGTAGATTGGTCCTGCCTCTTGGAAAAATAAAAAGTCTGTGCTGTCTAGCTCAAACTGCGTAACAAGTTTTATGTATTTGATTTCATCTACTTTGTATTAAAGCATTTTATTTTTTTTGTTTGCTTACATAATCAATCTTATAATTCTCATTTTCTTTCTTTTTTCTATGTTTTATATTATTTGTGCTATGACTAAATAACTATTTTTTATGGAAATAACACTTGTGCCGTTATTTCTAAATAAATAACCCCGACGCTTGATCGATATGGAAAGGCAACATGTGCCAATGAAATGCCTAAAGATAAAAGAATTCTTAGGCACGGAAAAATCTACTTCATTATTAGATTAATCTGTTTCAATCAACGGAATTCTTGGGGAAACACGTCTTCTCTAAGGCGTAGAAAGAATGGAGCAAAAAAACTTAGTTTGGAGTACTAACTTGGACAGTGGTACTGTTGTACTATATCGACAGTGCTATTATATAATAGTTGGTACTGTTGCGTAGTTTATGTATAAATAAAATTTACGTAAATATGACTAATTTTTTTATATTTTTAAAAGATAGTCGTTATACCTACAATTTATTAAACATGCTGAATTCGATTGTCGATGCATGGATGAAGTCCAGCCGTCTGCCAGATGCCTTCGGCTATTACCGGAACCGTTCGTACGATGACGATAGATGATACTCTTTTAAGTTACTACTTAACTGACATCTGTTGAGACACTTCAAAACTACGTACACCTAATTTATTTATTTATTTGAGACACAAAAAGAAAATTCGCAGAATGGTGTACCATCAACAAACTTACACTTAACATTAAAAAATGTCAAATCATGAGTTTCTTCACAATAAAAAACCCTATCAAATATTGTTACTCACTTAACAACCACAGTTTATTGTCAGTACCTGTAATAAGGGACCTCGGAATAACCTTCGATACTAAACTCCTATTTACTAATCACATTGATATCATTACTAATAAAGCAATGAAAATGCTGGGCTTCATTATAAGAATATGTAAAGATTTCAAAAATATCCAAACATTTAAAATACTATATACAACTTTAGTTAGAAGTCATTTGGAATATAATTCCCCCATATGGAACCCTGTCTACAAAAGCCATGCAAATTCCATTGAAAGAATCCAACACAAATTTCTCAGATCAATTAATTTCAAATTAGGAATTCCCGCGGATGACATAAACTATGATTCTCTATTACAAAAAATGCGACTCTTATCGTTAAAAGATAGAAGAATACTTAATGATCTAATTTTTTTATTTAAAATAAATAACAACTGGTTTGACTCCCCTGAATTAGTTTCACTGGTGAATTATCACATACCTTTTAGACCTACTCGACTCCAAACACCTTTTCATTGTAATACCTCTGGGACCACCGCAGAACAAAATGCAACAATAAATCGCTTACATACTTTTGGCAATAAATATGCTAATATCGATCACGCCGGTAATCTGGCCTCATACAAAAGATGCATTAAACAAAATTTGTCTTCTAGTACCATGTAAACATAATAATTATGTAAACATAATATGCTTACCAGAACTTGCAAAACATTAATTCATTAGAAATCATAGGTACTTGTAAAATTCATCATATCGGTTAATATTTGTAATCTATAATATCTACCTATTAAATATTTTATTTTTATTTTTCTTTGCTCCTGTGAGGACTTCTTACTTTTTATATTTTATATTTAAATCTTTGTTCTTTTTAAAGACATCTTATATTTCTACATTTAACTTTTTTATTATTATTATTTTATTATTTTATTCTCACTTTTAACTTTTAACGTTTTTATCTTTGCTTAATAATTTAAAGCTTGTACTTTATACTTATACTTTGTACCATATTTTTCACTTTACATTTATATTTTACCCTTTTCCTACTACTTATTACCTTACTACTTACTTTTAACATTTTTTTTTTCCTTATATTTAACTTACATTTATACTTTTAGTTATTCTTCATGTTGTTGTACTATTTATATGTTATGTCAATTATGTTAATGGCACATGTTGTGCCGTATATGTGTAAATAAATAAATAAATAAATAAATTTATAGAACATTCATGTTGGTAATATAAAACAAAATTAAATACAAATATAAATATCCCTAGACTAATGTGTCTGCAGTAATCATATTTTCATATACACAGAAGCAAACATAAAAAAAACAATATCAGTATTTTTAAACTTAACTATAAAAAACTTAATAAAAAAAATCTAACAAAAAGAAAATGTTTATGAAAAAAAAATAAAACAACAAACAATCATTTATTTTTATTTTTTGAGGTGCACAAATTGTGGAGGTACTTCTTGAAACAAGTTATATTATTTACAAACATATCTATGATAGTGTGTGATTTAGCAAGATCATTGTATGATCTAGACATTCTAGAAATAGGATTAAAATATCCAGTATTATTGGTAAAAATTTCGGTCCAAAATAGGTTAAGGTTTCTGGTAGATTTGGGCCTGGCGTATAACTTGATTTGAGTGACTTTTTAAAGTTTCTGAAGTTACAATTTTATAAAGCATTAAGATGTCATTTATGTTACGTCTTTTAACTAGACTCTCTAAATTGAAATATGTTAGTCTTTGTTCGTATCCATCTAGAAAATGGTACACACCTGATCGATAAGACAAGATCCGTGTAAATTTTCTTCGGACAGATTCAAGTCTAGATACCTGTGTAATATAATGTGGATTATATATAATAATATATAAACGTAACTATTATAATCTATTGGTGGATGTTGAAACTTTATAACTGATCCTTTACATCACATTAAAGGGGGGGTGTAAGGTTTTAAAACCTATTTTTAGATTATTATTAATTCTGAATGTACAACATATCGAGAGTATTGTCTCTAAACTTAAACTCAAGTAAATCACAGCAAAACCAACGAAAATACAGCGTTTCAAGCGACTGGCATTTTCGGAGAGAGGTTTTTTACCATTTTTTTCCATTTTGTAATAACAAATTAACCGAAATTTTTTAACATAAAAAACGTTTTTAAATAAATAAAATCGAAAAAAAACTTCCTGAAAACCTGAAACTGAAACTTTCTGAATACCTAGCAAAACATATCACCTTTTAAATGCATTTCGCCTTTTTTTTCGGATGATCCGGTAACGAGTTATGATGTTCACCGCATAACAAAAAATTTCGAGGCGGCTTCGGAGATTCGCTCTCACGGACTTATTTATTGATATTTTTATTTGAAAAATTTTTCAAAGATTCATCAGATGTTATACTATAACGTGTATATGAAATAAATAAACCAACATTATTCATATCTCCCAAAAAAAATCATGAAAATATGCCTTTTTTCGCTTTTTAAACCTTACGTCCATCTTCAGTTAATTACGGTAAATACTATTGAATTTTTTTTTCAAAGTTGATCCTACTTTTTGTCGTATCATTCGCTCAGTTTTGATTGGCAACAGCGGCCGTATTTATTAAAGACGCGTTTTTATCGGTCCACTTCCCATTATTGTTAACGATAATGGCGAGATTAACCCCAGGCTTCATTATCAGTAATGGACCTTCAAACCTAATGGGTAGTACGGTAACACTGCCAGGGGTTCAGGAATAATGTGATAAGTGATCTCTTAAGTTTTTGTGACCCGGGTATTGCTAAGTGCGGGTATACACTATACCGGGAGATTCTTGGAAGGCCGGACACAAATTTATATATTACTAGCTGACACGACAAACTTCGTACCGCCTCAGATTGTAATTAATTTATTAGCTGAAATAAATTAAGTTTTTATCAAGTTAAAATAAATAGGTACCTACTCTAAGTTCAAAAAATTAAATTGAGCTGTCGACAAAGCACGAAATGTTGCACACTACACCATTGACAGTTCGAGTTGTGATTCAAATTATGTAGACTAACGCACATTATTTGAAAAGCCGTTCCATACAAAATATATGAAAAAATTAATTTTCTTCATAATTATTTTTCCCGTGATTTTTTCCGATGTTTTAATTGTTATTCTGTTAATCGGGACGGAGACAAATCCAACAAATCAAAGATCATAAAAATCGGTTCAGCCGTTCTTGAGTTATAAATGGTGTAACTAACCCGACTTTGTTTTATATATTAAGATACATAGGTACTATTTTCTTTGTATTTCTTGGGCCTTGACTTTGTAACGATTTCTAGACCTTTTGTTTTAAGGGGGTATTACCAGAGAATCCCGGAAATTAGTCCTTTTTAAATCAAATTCTAGACGTATTGACTCTTTTTTACAAAAAAACATAAATTGATTTTGAAAGATTGTTGTTTTATCTGGTAAACGCATTTTTTTAAAGTTTGAGAAACAAAGGTTGACGTTGGCAGATTTGTTCAATTTTCAAACAGTAGATTCCATTTAACAACACAAATTTCAAATCATACAATCATACAACAAAATAAATCAATACGTAATCTAGTAAACACAGTTTTGAGAATTTAGATTTTAGTTAAAGTAAAATCATTAAAAATTAATCCGAGATCGTGTTTTGTGACGAAAATACCTCTGTTTTTCTATATATTTAAGGTCTTACAAACAAAAAATTTTCACATTTTTTTATACACTTATTTTTATTAGACATTATTGAAAAATCATAAATACTTATGTTAAAAAAATACTTACAAGAAGTACACGATATTTAATAATATATCATCGCACGTTTTGAGCTTTTGTATTGCTTACTTGAATGTAGGTAAATATTAAAGCAAGTTTTGAATGAAATAAATCGATATTAAAATGTTAATTTAAAAAATTTGATACGGGGAATAATCGAACTTTCTCATCGGAACCTCCCTGTACAGTTGCAAGTATTTTTAAACTATTATTCTCTAAAATTAAACTATTAAACTCAGCCGCTGGTCAATGGATCTTAAAGTGTTTTATTTCAGATGTGCAATTTTTATTTATCCACCTACTTTTAAGATTGCTAGTGTAAAAATTAAGTAACAAATGTACATGTGAAATAAAACTCATCAAAACCAAATGTATATATTTTTACTAACTTAAGTCTCCGGCATAATTCGGAATATAAACAGCGTTTTCTAAATCATTTCTAGATAGTAATTTTTCTCAAATTTTTAACATTGGGTGCCCTAAATTTCATCAATTATAGAAATTCTGCTTTGAGATGTGGGAAAAGTGAGTGGGGATAGTTTTTAACTGTTTTTAAAAAAATCGTAACTTTTAATGACTTTTCAAATTAAATTGCATGGTTATGAGTTGTCGTGGAATCACCTCAAACAAGTCGCTCTAAAGCCTCTCTTTTGTGAAAAAAATGCCTTCCTGTGCTTTTCAGAGGTCCACAAATCATTCTCGAGCAAAAACCAAATCTGATAGAGTTTCTTTCCATATTTTTTTACTCAATAATCACTTGTTATTTCAATAATTACGATAATTAAAAGGCTTTTTGCTATTCGTAAAAGCTGTATATGTCGATTAAAACAAAGTGACACAGCCAACGCAGAAATGTAATGTGTAAAGGATAACCTATATATCGTATTCTACTACTCTGCTCGCCAGTTTTTTAGTCGAGAGGCGAGCAATCAAAAGGTATAAAAGGTAGGTACATAATTATTTAAACATGTGCCTAATGAAGGTAGTTACAAACAATAATTATCAAAGTGACATCTAAAATCATCGAAAATTGACATCTTTTGTGACCTAAATTTAAATTTAGATACGGCAGATCTGCCTTCATGATGGACACTGCAACGCTGTCCGAAACGTCGGCTAAAGAAGGAGGTAGCACAACACGGCATAACACCCCAAAAACAAACAACGAAGAACTTTCTAGTATCTTCGTATTACATTCGGTACATACTTGCATAGCAGGACCAACCTATATCTACGTCGCACTAATTGGCACTGCCCGGCGCCGCTGCACCTACCTACCTCGCTGCACAGAATTTTTATTTTGGCCACCTTCTCGAAAGGTCTGGAATCTGCGACAGTAATACACAGCGCCGCGCCGCAATATCGAGAAACTTCCAGCGTGTGCACGATTTCGCCTGCCATTCACATACCTGCCAGGTCGGGCTATATAAGGGCGCCAGCAATCGGTCAGTCTTAAAATGAACACTAATTCAATCGGCCGCGTAACTCATATCTCAGTTCGCGTATCGGAATAATCTTACTACGATTGTAAATACTCTAACATTTGTAAATAGTGCATTATGTAAATACATCATCATCACAATCATCCAGCGTTTATTATTCCGACCTGCAGCATGCGGAGATTGACAATTCACCGATATCTCCCCCTCTTTCAACCAGAGGCCCAAAATCTCCTCCTTATCACAGTAGGCCTCGAAACTCAGCCTCCACAAATAAAAAAATCTTTCTCACTCCCTTCATCCTCACTTCATACAACATTGAGTATATCATAGTAACTCCATATAGTTGTAACTCTTGTGTGGCATTCACACTAAAAATAAAATAAAATCTTTAGTTTCAAGGAATATTTAATTTAAAAAAAAACTAACTAAATCCGTGCATGGATCGCTTTGATTTGAACTCAAGTGCAGTAAATACGGCTTCCTGCACATTGGATAGGCTTCTCAAGACTTGAAGGTATCTCGTGTTTTGCTAAAGCTCGGCTTTGTCAATAATGCACTCATAAACATTATGCAATCGCATTATGCATTGGCTCAAAATGGAAAACACGAACATTCGCGAATACTAAATAACCCTTAAATGCATTGCTTGATAAGGGGAAAGGCAAAGTAATTCTGTGTTATTTTACGTATATATTTCAGTTTATTTTAATTCAAACAAGAGTACCAAATGTCCGGATCAATAGAATATTAAAAAATGTTCCATTTTTTAAAGTTTAAAACTTCCGATTAATTATTACATATGTTAAGAAAAAAACAATCCATTTTGTGGTTATCTTTTAGATTTTAATATAAAGTGTGGTTTTCTTTTCTCTTTCTAATTTAGATCATTAAGCCTTTTATACCAGCGTTTTCTAACCGATGGTCCGTGGACCGGTACCGGTCTGTGAAGATTTTCAGCCAATCCATTAATCCCATCATCAATTTTATTTTATGTTACATTTTGGTTGGTATTTCGTCATTGCATATAGAATATGAACCATGTGTAACTGAGTACATTCTGAGAGAATTGATGAAAACTGTTAAAAAAAAAACGAAATAGATTTATGGACAAAGTAGGAAATTCTATTTATGGAAGTTTATGGACGAAAAGTAGGAAAATATATTTCGTTCATAATAAGAATATATTTATTGCAAACATTAATTATTTTATGCCAAAAAATTGAATTTTTCTCAAATGCTTCATATTATATGCACAGTTTTTCTTACATGGTTCATATTCTCTATACAGTTTTCGTCATAATTTTAAATATCATAATAATGTCAAAATATTTCATTTAAATTTATTCAAACTTAGGCTTCACAAAATTATGTTAATATTATTTACATACCAAGGCATTTGAATTTTGTCGTGGTATGCAGAGGATATGATTTTTTTAAAATTATTATGTACTATTTTGATTGTCTTCACACGGTTTATTTTCTATCGCCTTAAATATTTGATATTTTTACATGCCTCATATTGTAGAAGATGGAGAAAAAATAAGAAAAATTATATTTAACTCATTTTCTTAAAAATCGTCAAGATTTGCAATAAATTTTCAAATTTTTATTTTTATTTCTGTTATAATATAATATTAAAAACCAATAAACAAAATACTACATAAATAAAAGTTTTTATTCCTGCGTTACTGGTCCGCAAAATTTTTCTCCTATTTTCACCGGTCCGCAAGCTTAAAAAGGTTGGGAAACGCTGGTTTAGACCATATTTCTCACCATGATAGTAAGAGAGAAACAATTATTTCTAGAGAGAGACCATTTCATGAGATCTGTATGACTTGTTCCGAACAAATTAGCGTGAGGGGTTAAGACCATTTTCCTCTGACAATCGAAACGTTATTTGATTTAAAAAAAACAATTCTCTGTTTCTATTTGGTTCTCTGAAAGCATTAAGCCATTTCAATACAGGAAGTACTGCTTCAATATCGGAATAAATCCAATGGGAAACTGTGATCATAGAATTGCAAATTAACTACTTGCCGGCTAAATTACATTTTGTTTGCTAAACTAGTGGATACTTTGGTTACGAAAATAAAACACAATTTACTTAGGACTGGTATTATAATGGCCTGGCAGATGTAACCGCTGGCTAGCTGCTGAATATTCAATAACGCTAAGAAAGTTATTTATTGGAGGTATTGTTAAATTAATCTGGTAACAGATAGTTATGTGATGTACTATCGTAGAGAAGACAGCTACTAAACTACTATATACCTAGTTATGTAAACAGTTGACTTCATATTCAAAAAAGTATGTTTATAAACTTTTATTTATTTATTTATGTATTATAGATAGATACAAAAGAAAGTGCAAGTTACATATTAGGAAGCTTTGCCTGTCCAACTAGGAAAGTTTCCCGTCCCAGGACAGACATATTGACAGGTTTAGTTCATATTATTCCTTAAGTAATGTACGTAATTGCATAACAAAAACAAAAAACCAAAAAAACAAGAAATTTCATTTTTCTCTGAAACTGAGTTGAGTTATGAAGAAATATATAAATATATACATACATTTTTTTTGTCACTATGTAGAAAAAGTAATCCGGTAGCATATATTCTATTCGGATTTACCGAATTTTGTATATTCAGATTTACAGAGTATGAGATAAGTAGGTAATTTAGGGGGCCCAAAAGTAACGAGACTTTCTTCATAACTTTTTATAATTTTTCAAATTTTTTTTTGGTTGCCCTCAAAGTATTCACCATTAGAGTGTGTGTATTTGTCCAACCGTTTTTTTCCACTGTTCAAAACAATTTTGAAACTCACTGAATGGAATGTCTTCTATGGCCTCCAGCGATTTTTGTTTCACCTCCTCTACAGTATAAAAACTTTTCCCTTTTCATCCTAGGGAACAGAAAGATCGGGTGAATAGGGCAGGTGAACCATCGGGATAATTCCATTCTTGTTCAAATACTGCTTCACAGACTTCACTGCATCGGGAGAGGAGAGAAAGCACTCTTCCATTGGTGTGACTCTTGCTTGATTTTGGGATCATACCCACAACGCCATGGCTCAATACCTTGGGAAAATCATCTGAGTCCTCTTCCAGCTGATTTTTCAATTCGTAGCGTAGTTTCTTGAAGGTGATGCTCTCTTCGATCCTCAGAGAGCAGACAAGGCAATAAGTTTGGTTGCAACTCTTGTCAAATTCTGTTGACAGAATCTGCTGAATTGAACTAAATGTCATTCCAGTCCTGTTTGACAGTTGACCAATTGTTCGGCAACGATCTTCATGGACAAGTATGTTGATTTTATCAACATTTTTTTCGGTGCTTGACGTTGAGTAGCGCCCAGAACGAGGTTGGTCTTCAACCGACATTTCCCCAATTTTATAACGCGAAATCTTGATTTACTTAAAATTAATCTTTGGATGAATGCTTGGTGTCACAGCGACACGGCTTCGCATACTGACTGAGAAAGAGTTTCCGTACAACAGCTGATCACAAAAACCCGTTCCCCTCCACTCCTCCCCTCAACCGGCCGAGTCTCGTTACTTTTGGGTCCCCCCTAGTATATGTGACATTTACGCCGTTCTTCCATGGAGCTACGTTGAAGCGACGCGATCGCTGCTCGTCAGTATTTTCTATACTATTATTAGTGTTTGAAATCGCCGCAAGGCGCTGCACTAGCAAAATCGTATGACAGGTAGCAGTAGCGTCGCTTGCAAGTAGCTACGTGAACGATGGGCGTTAGTGTTTTCAATAAATGAATTGTAATTATAATTATTTTGTTGATAAGGAGAATAAAAAATACAAATGAACACGACGAATTTACGAAGAAAGAATCTTTACTGTAGTATTAAAATGGCCACCATCTTGAACAGGAAACGGAACGTACATATAAATTTACTAACAGATAAAATGCGTACCAGATATGTAATTTCAATTAAAAATAATTCCTCTCGGGGCCTATGTCATCTTTTCGGTTGCTGAATGGAGGGTATTTTTAGGAAACAAATGAGAGGAAGTACTGGAAAGTCAAAAAGGTATGTGGGTTGGGTAGGAATCTGTGCCCAGGAGAGACGGACGTTTAAATCTGTCCCTCCCACTCCAGTGCAAGTTAATGTTCCGGGAGATTTCTGCTGGAGAGGTCAAAAGGTCTCCCTCAACCAGACGCCTACGCCGCCAATGTCTGGAAAAACCTCACCGCATGATCCCAGCACCCCTGCTAGGTCACCAAGAACCAGCGAACCACGAAGGGTGACCTCAGAGATGTTGGTAATCCAATAAATTTGAAAAAGGATCTACACTAAACCATTAAAATAGCCACAACCTTGAACCGGAAACGGAACGTACAAATAAATTTACTTACAAATGAAATGCCTATCATATGCGTGATTTATTCGTAACACTGGAGATATTGCATGTAACAAGTGCAATTTTTTTACATTAGCTCTAACTTACCAGTTTGGTATTTGTGTTGACTTATGTGTGTATGTATTTGAAATCATTAATCCTGGATAGGATTCGGTTTACAATCAATACCAAGGTTGTAAACGGGGCTGCGTGTCAGATGTTTATCACTATTATCAATAAAACACTTGGGTAAAACAAGTCAGCTATATTTGCAGAAATATTAATTTTTACAAAATGAAATTTGTAACTACCGGAGCGCGGAGGGAGTAAGTATGTATTGAGAACATTGCAGGCCCTGAGGAAAATAACCCACCTCTCAAATTGAAATTCACAATTCAATTTCTTAAATTTTTATTTATTTATGTTATTGTAACAGAGTAGCATTTTCGATTTGTTAGTGATTCATAGGTTACGATTGAATTTCGGATTACAAAACTTTGTATGCTATTGGGAAAAAGATTTTCAAATTATGTTTTCTTCAGAAAACTATTTCTATTAGTATCATCCCCTCAATATACAAAGTAGTATCGATTATTCAATTTCTCTTGAAAAGTGTAGATTCTCTTCTAGTCACATAAAACTAAGCTCAGCGTTTGATGACGTCAAACAGATCCAGATTTATTTCAAAGGCGATTTCGTTATTCAAATAAGCTGTCGCAATTCAGTTCATTTACGGAATAGATAAAACATAGGTTCAAATTCAACGAGGTTAAAAATATCATCACATAGGCGATTATTTTAAACTTCGCAGGCAAGCATGAGTACCGCCGTCCGCGAAACATTAATTGGATAATCCAACACCTTTGCTTTAGGTCCAGGTCTTGGCGACATATGCGACGGCCTACGGCTGCGTGGCTGGTCGGATCGGTAGAGGTCGGTTAAGGGAGATACAGCTGGTCTCTCTGAACCCATCGCCTTTCGCCGTAATGGGAGGAGTTTGAAAAAAGTACCTATTTTATAAGAATAAAGGATGGTAGGTATATGAAAGCAAAGACCACGGCTTGCGTGGTCGAGGGGTAAGGCTCTCGACTCCCAATCCGAAAGACGCGGGTTCGAACTCGGTGGGCTCAAATAAATTTTATTTTATTAATTAAAAATAATATATAGTATATTTGCGGCACGTTCCTGAGTGGATGATACTCTTAGTATCGCCCTGGAGTAAGACCACCATTCAGAATTGAAACGTCTTCGAAATTGGAACCAAGCGACGCAGAGTCTAGGGACGTCCGTCTGCCACCGTAATGGGGCGTTAACTGTGGGCGTTAAATTTATGTCCGAAGTATGTCACTCCTGAATTCAATGACCTCCAGATTCCAACCCATCCCTCATGACTTTTTCCTTCCCAGAACTTCCTTTACTTAAAAAACCATCGTTCAATCACAAGAAGTGGGCTCGTAAACACTCCCACAGAACACTTCTGTCGAAATGATAAATCACTATTTTCTAATAGCCTTAACTACGAATCGGTTAATAAATACAAAAAAATATGCGTTGGGTAAATTGAAGCTTTTTCTACCGTTTCCATTCTGCACTTAAAATAAAATTATTGAGTACTTTATAAAAAATGTAGACGTAAACTACTGAAAAATGTATCTCTTCATTAGAAATGTATGAACACAACTTTTCAAAAATTCAATTTCGTAGATAAAATTATTCGCAAACACATTTGCGCTTGAAATCCAGACCCCTTAGACTCTTTTTGTCAAGCGATTTTTATGCCAATTTCCTCTATTCGTGGCGATAAAAGGCGCACTAAGAACACATACATTTTTAGCTTCTGGCATTCTCTTGATCTTTTCAGTGGTCAATAAATATCTGGTCACCGGACAACTCAGAATCATGCAACTTAAAAAACACCTCCTTTGAAAAGTCATTAAAAGTGATGAAAAAAAATTATTAAAAATGTTACGTTAGGTTAGGTTATTTTTCTGGGCTATTTTTCAATATTTTATTCATAAATTTTAATAGCTTTTCAAAGGGGTGTTGAAATTGCCTGATTCAGACTCGTCATGTAACCAATATCTTGTAAATATATAGTTATACAGTACTAATACGTACTCATTTTTAGAAATGTGTTTTCAATCCAAGGCATGATAAACGTCATCGTGTATTTTCGTCGAAGGGATTTATGGTAATAGACGTCCATTTAAAAGCCTTCCCGATGCCGCGCAAAGTCGTAAACGATTCGTCGAAATGAACGGCAATAAACCACTGAAATCCGCGATTAACCCACCCATTAATAGGTCAATTTCATCCAGATATCGACAACAAAATATTGAACCATCCGCCCTCTAAATATTCACAGGGCCGGATCTTTCAATGAATGTGATATTTATGTTCTCTCGTTTTGAATTATTTCCATCTACTGAAAAAAAAACACACATACAGCGCCCTTGAGGTGATTTCTCACAAAAACGGCGCTATACAAAAAATTCCAATTATTATTATTATACTATTTTCTTTATTTTTAGAGCTTGTTGCATTTGAAACTGTATACGAATTACAGCTTCAGATGCACTTGGAAATGGACTGTAAATACTTAAAAAAAACGAGACGAAATGGTTTTTGCTGAAATTGGGTGATAATATGTGTAGGAAAAACTAAGGATGCAAGGAAAGGGGATAACCAATCTTATTCCAATGTACTTCTGCGAAGAAGCCCACATCACAATCACGATATAGTTATATAGTTCCACCGCTATACCACGAGGCAATTATCGCCAAAACAAAGCGAATAAGTACAAAATGAATTTGTTTACTTTCGAGATTGTCAAATACCTTCTTTTTAATTCTAAAACGAGATCATATACACGAAAAAACCAAAACTTTGTTTGTTAGTTTAAAAACATCAACATCTTGCTTCTAAGGTAGTTCCAATTCTTCTTCTTTTTCAAAAACAAATGCACTCAAATTTGCTATTGTTCTTGCCCGTTGCTCCAAATTTCAAATTTCCAGCAAGATTAGGTTAGGTTAGGGATGACATAATGATAAATTACATTCCTGTAGGAACTATGCATAATATTCTCATTTCATAATCAGAAATCATTCCTTTATTATGATAATAATTATTAAACGATATTTATAACACTGACGCAGACCTGTAAAAATCACGGGGTTATTATAATAATTGTAGAATTTGTAAAGCTGAAAACTATTTGTATAAAATATTGACCATTGGATTCATTTCTTTCAAAAACAAACATTTTCAAGTGATGATTTGAGATTTTCACTGCCAAAAATTGATTTAGTTGCGTATTATGCCGTGATGAGCCACCTCCTTCTTTAGCTAATGTTTCAGATTTCATTAAAGTAACCATCATTGTGTGATGATCATTATTCATAATTTACATTTTTTATTTAAAAAATAAATAATAATACATTAAAACATTTACATATATACGATACATTAAATCACCATACTAGACGACGACCTGTTATCTCAAAGTAACTATATTGCATTGGTCACCGTGACAAACTATATTACATTTTCACAAAGTAACTATATTGCATTGGTCATGGTGACCAATGTAATATAGATACTTTGTGAAGTCTAGTATATGGATTAAATATATAAACACGTTGAAAATTATAGTAGAAAAATTATAATGGAAATGGAAAACAGTAAAATAAAAATTGAAATTAATAAAAAAGAATAAGACAAGCTATTATGCAGGATTAGTTCATATATATAACTCTTTTTTCTAGTTGTACATGCGTACATTGTACATGTGTGCATAAGCGCGTAAATATGCGCATACAGCGTACATACGCTCAGGCAGCACCGCGCTAGTTGTTCAGATGCATTGTACATATAGTTTTGTATCGCTGATCAAAGAACCGGTGGAATTGCATCCATTGTTTTAGCCATAGGTTTTTACAGCGCCCTTGAGGTGATTTTTCACAAAAACGGCGCTATACAAGTCATCCAATTATTATTATTATACACCCACACGCACATATTCATATATCTACATACACGCATACATGTACATGCAAGCATACATATTCATACATATATTTATGTACACACACATATTTACACATTCATTCATTTACCTACAAATACATTGTCCTTGGATTTCGTTTTGATTTATATTGGTTTGGATGTGTTAGCAAAGCGGTTTTTTTTGTTTTACTTTTTCTTGAGGCTCAAAGCTTTCTAAGTCCGTCCCTGTTTGTGCGGATTTAATCGTGTCGTATATTGCGTTTACGAAAATATTATTTTGACATATTTATGAATACGCTCAAATCAATCTCTGGCAATCAAATGAATTGACATTGGAAAACGGTTAGGTTAGGTTAAAATTTGTAAAATTTTGTAAACATTATTCTAAAATATCCTCAAAAATTCGCAGATTAGACAAAAATATCCTCAAAATTCAGAAAACAATTACCTTCTTTAATAATTCCAAATTCATTTTGTGGTGTCATTTAAATTTAAAGAAAATAAATCAGTTTGTATACACGCCACTATTTAATGAAAATAACGACATGTTTCGCAACCAATGGTAATTGCATAATGATTTTTTTTTTTCATTTTTATTGGTTGCGAAACATGATGATTATTTTGATTACTACACAGTATTTAAAAAGTGATTTAATACCTTTCGACTCGATTATTTGGTCACAAAAATAAGTAGATAAATATTTGAATTTTTTAATCAATTTCACTTTCTTCTAGCACGCTTCACTCACACGATACACTTTTCTATTTCTTTATCTTTTCCGTTATCTAATAACGATTATGAAAAGTATGATTTCTATTTTCCACTTTAATGATGGTTCTATTATTTGGCTGAGTTTCAGGGAGTGGGCTTTACTGTTATAGATAAAAATCATAATCAGTTAAATTTAAATTGGGTTTGAACCCATTTAAAGTCTATCCCATGAAACAAATATGATAAAATTGAAAGAGTTATTATGATTTTATCCCCAGAACACAAAAGAAAAAATAATTGTTTTTTTTTTTTTTTATTTTTTTTTTTACAGAGAAAATACCTCACAAGAGTCTTAACTGCTCCCGTCTGGAGCCAGTGAGACTGAAGTATGTTATGAGGCTGAAGGTAAGTGGGGAAGGGAAGGAGATGGGGAATAGGAAGGTGGGGAGATACCTGGCTATTCAGATCTAGTCACTAAACACGGCTAAAAGCCATTATTAAGCAACGTTTCAATTCTGAATGGTGGTCTTACACCAGGGCGATACTGAGAGTATCTTTCACTCTGGAACGTGCCGCAAATATAGTATATATTATTTTTATTAATTAATTGTGAAATAACACAAATTAATCAAATAAAATTTATTTGCGCACGCCGGGTTCGAACCCGCGACCTTCCGATTGGAGGTCAAGTGTCTTACCACTCGACCACGGACGGCCGTCAGATTAAAAACAATGACAACATTTAATTCTGTGCACAAACGGGCTGTTAATATATTGCAATTCAATATTTAGTGCATAAGCGTTAAGTCAGAATGCTTTCTTTGTTTTACTGGTATTTTAATGGAAGATGATCCGAGAAACTAGCGGCATTGTTCCCTTCGGCACCGGTGCATTAGCGATAATGAAAAATAATAACTCAACAGTATTTCCTCATTAAGGCTCAGGTTTTACGGTAACATTTTGGAAATTTATTCAGTAATGAGTGGACATTTGAGGGGAGAGGTCGCGCGCTCGCATTGCAGTTCCGTCAAGCAAAAAATGGGGAAATGGGTGTTATACAAGCAAAGTAGAAATTAAATAATTAATTATTTTATCGTATAAAAATGAATGTTTCGTTGTTTGTTCCTCGTGCGGAACCTAAAGCATTTATCCTATAGCGATTTGTCGTATATGAAATTATTTCCTATAGGTACCATTTATCCGATTGTAATGAAACTCTGGTGAGTTGTTATGTGCATTCCGCCAATGTTTCTATAAATAATAATGAGCTCTGGCGTCATGAATTTTGTAAAAAATACATTAAAAATGAATGTTTCTTTGTTTGTTCCTCGTGCGGAACCTAAAGCATTTATCCGATAGCGATTTGTCGTGTATGAAATTATTTCCTATCTAGCGTTATGAAATTATTTCCTATACCATTTATCCGATTGTGATGAAACTCTGGTGAGTTGTTATGTGCACACCCGCCAATGTTTCTATAAATAATAGTGAGCTCTGGCGTCATGAAATTTGTTAAAAAATACATAAAAAATTAATGTTTCTTTGTTTGTCCCTTATTCGGTACCTAAAGCATTCATCTGAGTGCGATGAAACTTTGGCGGATTTTTCGTGTACGTGTACATGCCCTTGAAGGTTTCTATATATATTATAGTGCAAGTGAGCTCTAGCGTTATGAATTTATTTCCTGTACTATTTATCCGATTGTGATGAAACTTTTGTAAGTTGTTAAATGCACACCTTCGTAATTCCTTATACGGTACCTAAAGCATTACTCCGATTGCAAAGAAACTTTAATGATTTGTTATGCACATACCTTTAATGGTTTCTATATGTAGTGCTGAGCTCTGGCGTTATAAAAAATTTCCTATACCATTCATTTGATTGCGCTGAAACAATAGGTGATTTGTTGTGCACACGCCCGCGAAGGATTCTATATACATATAGTGGTGAGCTCTGACGTCATGAGATTTGTAGAAATAATTACAATATTTCCTTCTCATCCCCATTCACCTTCAGCCACACAACATACCCCAATTGGGGATGCCATAGTCTCACTGACTCCAGACGGGAGCAGGTGGGACGTTTGTAAGGTATTCATATAAAAAAGGAGTGGCGGACGTATGAATCCATCTCTCCCACAGCGGGGCAAGGCGATGAGTCGAGAGAGTCAAATAAATTTTGGGTAATTTGTACACGAGCTGCCAATAAGAAGGAACAGCCTCAGGAGCACACGTGCTTCAAGAATTATTCAGGGTCGTCTACCGCGATGGAATCCTTGTTCTACCGTTATTTCAGACATGGAAGATGCTTCAGAGAGGAACTAGCGTCATTGATCCCTTCAGCACCGGTGCAAAGTCGGGAAACACGCCAAACGCGCGCCCAACATATATACACGGTCGAAATTTCTCACATGAGAACGGGTCGCTTCTACCACTCGTTCTTGAGTTCAACAGCTCAGCTGTGAAACGATTTGCCGGCCTCTGTGTTTCCTCCTTCATACAATATGGGTCTCTTAAAGACAATTTTTCTCCGGGCCTCCTGTGCGAAGTTATATATAAAAATAAAAAAAATATTCTACTATTATTGTTGAGAGGTTTAAAAATTCCGTACGACTAACACTGTTTAACACAAGTACTAAAGATAAAATTAATATCATTCTAAAATCCACAAGTCTTGGCAATTTTTGTAGGATATTATGCTGAATATTTGCATACCAAGTTTACATTTAGTTGATTTTATATCAATTTGTATTAAATTTTGTGATTTTTCGTTTATGTGCGTCATTCTACTTTTTGTTTATCTGATCTAATATTTTGAAATATATTCTTTCTTGAGTACGAAAAAATTTGTCGAAATAAACTTTCAAAAACAAAACCACCTTTTGTCATTTCTATTGCACGTACTTAAAAATATTTGTCCCAACTTTATTTTATGATCTCCATTTATTCACACCCATTATTTTCCGGTAATATTATAAATACAGTTATTACCATTTTATAAACCATACAATCTACGTCAAAATACCATTAGATTCAAAGTCTCATTGAGTAAAAAACGGAGACGTCAAAAAAGGTTCAGGGCGTAAAAGATGTTTCTATATATCCATTCCATTGCTAATATGATTTTTTGTCTGTCTAGCTGTATCCATTATCTAGTAAACAAATTTAAATTTTATAGAGCAAGTGTATTTTTTATTTCGTACTTTATCAAAATGCTAAATGGTTTACCAATTTGGTGTCAATCTTACCCGAGTCTGCCCCATAGACGGCTAAAATTGTAGTTCGCTAGCGGGCCGTACAAGTACCAAAAATACCTAACTGCAGTCAAGCCGAGTTTTGATACCCCCCCCTTAACTCAACATTGATAGTTTTGTTGGATACAACATTATTCCGGGCAAGGGCTCAATTGTTGTTTGTACCGATTACCGATCTGCAGTTGTCCTAGGGAAAGATGAGAAGTTATCGATACAATCCTTATCGATCGAGTGTGCTAGGAGGCCAGGTCACAAAATACGACTACAGCCATTTTAAGCAACATTTTGATTCTGAATGGCGACCAGGCCCTCTAGCACACTCGATCGATGAGGATTGTATCGATAACTTCTCATCGTTCCCTGGGACCACCGATGATCGCTAACGTACAAACAACAGTTGATATCGAATATATTAAGGACACTTAGTCATTGTGAAATGTCACTTATTCGTTGGCGATCTGCAGTCATGCTAGGGAACGCTGATAAGTTATCGAAAGTTATCCTATCAAGTGTGATTGGGTGACTCTGAGAGCAAAATACTTGTCTTCAAAACTCAATATGGGATAGAACTATTCAAGCAGAAATCAATTGATTTTAATTAATATCCGTCCTTTTGTGCAATAATTACTTGTCTGAAATTAATCCTACATTTCCATTCCAAATTTTAGCAAGCGAATTATTCTCAAGTACTTTAATATATCAAGAACCGCGTTATAAAGTTAGCGCACTAAAATAATGTACCAAAACCTAGTAATTAACGGGTGGTAACTTCAATAGCGACGCAGCGCTAAGTTGCGACGGAATTAAGAATTAGACCTTCGGGCTAAGTTAGTTTCCTCAAAGACAAATCACTCTTGGTACATTGTTTTGGCTTCCTGGTAAGGGATTCATTGGATTCACTGAAGATTTTCATTTGTAGAAGTGTTTTGTGGACGTGTCCATGTAACCGAAGTAGGTTAAATTTTTCCTAATCCCCTTACGTTAATTTGTTCGTTTTTGGGAACGACGCATATAGTGCCCATATAAATCGATGTGTTTCCTTACTATCATGATGATAAATATGATATAGATGGTGTTAGAAGGAGAAAACGCCACGTTTTATATTCAAATCTTAAATATAATCACAAAATCCTTTATAATTTACAACAGCAAATTTTCCGACCGCAATTTTGTATAAAATTATAAAACTTTGGGAACTCTTTATTAATTATTTTTACTTATAACGTTTAAAATACATTTGTCTAATAAAATATGTGTGTGCTTTTATTTTTGTTCGTTGTCAATAATTTTAGTAGTAAAACGTAAAATGAGCCATTTTTAAAACTGGCCTGGAAATAGGATGGATATTGATGTATATTGGAAAACCGTTTTTTCGTACTTCTAGGCAGGGGTGTTACGGATATTCGCATCCGCAAATGCAGAATATTTGCATGAATTCATACATCTTCATCCGCATTCGCATCCGCATCCGCATCAATTAATGCAAGTCCCAAAAACCCTTCTGGACGGAAGGAGAAAGACTCCTCCGATCTCCCCTCACCCCAGAAGATAGGTAGAAACTTGAGTGGCAATCAGCCAACGTGGAAAATTCCCATCTCGTACAAGACCCCACTGAGAGACAGCCTGGGTTCTCATTGCCTCCCTTAGCCGTTGTGCCCATATGATGCATAGATGGGGCCTTAAGAGGGTAGACTTTGAACGACACGCGGAACACCCGCGTCTGTCATTCTGTCCCGCTCACAATAAGCTCACGCACACTTACAATACATGCGAATGCGAAATGTGCGAATGAGACAACGCTCAAATTTACCTACAGAAATCGCTCGAAAAGGGGTTTATGGAGAATACACTTTTCTACACCAAACCTTTTACAAAATTGAAATTTTAAAAAATACATATTTTTTAGAAAGAAGAAACTACGTCGGTAGCTTTTTATAATTTTATAATTCTTTATGAGAGTTGAGTTATCAGCACTTTTTCCTTAAATAATATTTTTTGATAAATCGTACATGTTTGACAGTGAATGTTTACGTTAATACGACACGCATCGAAAATTCGAAAACATACCGACATAATTTTCACCCTCTAGAAGGCAGTATAAAAAAATATATTCATTTTGTGCAATTTTCGATGTAGAAAAGTGTTTTTTCCCAGGCGTCCTTTTTGTATGGGCCGAAAAGCGAAGTCTATCGTCTTAAAGAGTCGGAGATGTGCGAATGCGGTGCGGTGCAGAACACCGAACATGCGGTCAACGAATGCCCGCTCCATTCATTCTCCGGAGGGATTGATGAAGTCCACAGGGTGACGCCTGAGACCCTGGACTGTTTCAGAGGCAACATTATTCCACAAAATTGATTTTTTTTTACTATTCGTGCCTTAAAGAAAGCACCATGTGTCATTGATGCATTTGAGGAAAAGCAAAAAAACGATATGAATAAACAAAACCATTTACATTCGATATATTGTCTTCAGATCAACATTATTCGACAAAACTGTTTCAACTGCTAAAAAGCAGCCTTAACAATATATTTTCTGGAAAAATTCTACTATCCTGCATTCTTCAGCTTCTTGGCTTTAAAGTCTTTCTAGATGAAGCCATAAAAAAATCGTTTTCTCCATTTATTCCCATGAATTAAACCACGATCCGTGATTTTGATAAACAGCCTTTTACTGTTGCATTATTCTTCCACAAACCAATCTTTAAAATGCTGCCACAGGCCTAAAACAAAATTCACTACCATAATCCCTATCCTAAAAGATGCGTAAAAATATGCCCAACATTATTTCATCATTAACTCAACATTGATAGTTTTGTTGGATACAACATTATTCCGGCAAGGGCTCAATTATAAAACGTATTCAAATTAAATCGATTTTCATTTATGTAAGTACTTCAAAATTAAATTATCTTTAAAAAATCCTGAAATCCGCATCTGCATCCGCAACCGCCTCCGCGGATGTCAAAATTTTTGCATTCGTAACAACCCTGCTTCTGGGAGTTTGCTGATCAGTGTTTGGATTATAAAGTTTTGTCGTTAACACTACTGCTTTGGCATGTGAGAATAGATGATATAATAGAGCCAAAACTATTCCTTGAAAGTAGTCAAACTATTATTTGTAAGTTTGGCGTGTTTCAACTATCGTCATATTGACAATGACATTGACAATGTCACAGGGTGTTCAGGAGTGACGTACGAAACCATATCTCCCACTGCGATGCAAGGCGTTGTTGGTTCGAGAGAGTCCGGCTAGATAGGTAAAAGATCTCCACTTATCAACCTTTCCTGATCCGGCCCGCCACGCTGGTTGGCAGATGCATCCAACTGAACAAACCTCACCACATGAACCCGGACACCTCTGCTAAGTCACCAAGCGTAGCGAACCGTATAGTGACCTAGGGCAGAGGTGTTGGTTTTCCAATTAATGGTTCCCGAGGCCCAATATTTATCCATACCATCCCACTTTCCCATCATTAATGTATCGTTCGGGAACTGGATTGGGATTCAGTCTTCAATCTATCCTCAGTGCTACACACTGATGGTTGTAAATAAATACAACACTGGTTCGTTATACGAGAACGTTGTTTATTGAATGCAAATGGTTACAAAGTGAACGTCCAGCCTAGCTGGCGGTAAGATTATTAATGGAAACCCGGAGCAGCGCTCGGTAACGCGCTGCCTAGAAATGACTCACTTCGGGTCGCAACTCCGTCAACGTTCGGGACGTTGCTCGGCGGTAAAGCCCGCCCATCTATCATAGAGTAAGAGGCAGTGTTGCAAACACCACAATTAAAAACTTAATATTTCTTGATGAACTTTTGCACACTCGACTTTTAAAATAAGAGGAAAAAATATGAGTGCGTCTAGCCTTTACGCGCGGTTGAAGAAAAACTTATTTGACTGTGGCAGGTATTACTATACTAGCGAAGGCGAGAACCCTTTAAAAATTAAAACAAACACATATGGCAGTATTTATACCGATATCGGAACGTCATTTCCGTTTGAAAACGTTATTTCCGTCCGAAAAATTACCTGAATTACTCGTCGTATCGCGCCTAAAGAAGTTTTACTTAAAAATACTGTCTACGTCTGATTTCGAAAAACTATGCGTAAAGCCCGATTAACGCCGGGAAAATGGTAAATAAAAAAAATAGTTTAATGAATGGGAAACATTTGCTTCTAGTGGGTAAAGGACGTTTATCTGGATTATAATTTTTACAGAAAGTTTAAATTTAAAAAATGAGATAAAACCATAAAATTTATCACAGGCGCGGAGTTGTAGGCTTAGTTACTAGCAGAGTTTATGTTTGGAAGTGAACACAAGTAAGTGATATAACAAGCCTCCCTCCACACTGGTCGACAGCACGAGTCTGTAGCACGAAGGTCGTATATAATTCTCCGATCTGAGAGTTTTAGTAAATTTTATTCTTTCGTCAAGTAATTATAGTTTGTGATTTCAGTGGGACTACCAAGTTTAAAATTAATGCTGAATTTTTCAATTGAATCTGATGTTTTTTTTTAAATCGGGGGGACCATATCGAGGAGTTATATTCAACTTGACAACAAATTAAAGACGTGTATAAAATTTCAAGGTTGAAATATCCATAAAGCTTCTGGAATTTCTAAGAATGAAGCCAAGCATTTTCATTCCCTTATTATCAATTGCGTTTATGTGGGATTTAAACTTTAGTATAGAGTCGAAAATTATGCCCAGGTCATTAATTCTTCGGGAGAGGTAAAGGTTGTGTTTTTAAATTCCCATGGATAATTAATTGACTTACTTTTTTGTAAAAATCTTCTTTAATGACACCTATTTATGTTTGGATAAAGATTGTTAAGAGTAAACCAAATAATTATCCTCTTTAAGTTATTTTATAGACAAATATGTATAATGTACAGCGGCTTTAAATATTTTCAATATTATTAAATCTTCAGCAAAACGTAATACATTCATACCTTTTAAAAGGAGCAAAAACAAACCTGGGCCTAAATGAGACCCTTGTGGTACACCACTGGAAGCTATTAATAGGTTGGAATGAAACGAATTAATGTTCTCTTGTAAATCAGATAGATAGCTAGATAGCCAGTCTAATAGTTTTTCATCAAAACCGAGCTTACATAGTTTAACCAGGAGAATTTTATGGTATACCTTGATAAATTCCATGTACATATACAGAATTGACTTGAGTTATTCCATTCGATATATAGTTTTCACATAACAAGAGATAATAATCATATAGCCGTATTTGGTATACCCCGATTAACGATGGCATAGTCTCACCCGCGTTAGACTCTTGTGCGATGTTCCAAAAAAAAACAAAACTTTGCAAGACAGATAAAAATAAAATTATTACAGTTCGAGGTGCGGCGCGCTTGGGTAAATATCATAAAAGAATTTCCAAAATGTAGATAGGTACATAATTCTGAACCCGCGCACGTCTCTCCGCAATCAGGAGCGCTTTACTGTCATACTAACATTCCCTGATTAATGCCTCTAGAGGCATGCGACGAATACTTATTAAATTATAAATATTAAATTAAATTTAGATATTATTTTAAAATTGAAATGTTTGTTAAATTATTTTGTTGTAAAACAAATTTAAAACTTTTCCACTTTTAATTTATTGACCGTAACCGGTTTCAACTTATCAAAGCCATCTTCAGACTGGTAAAAAATATTCTTAACCTGAAAGGAGGGGAGGGGGTGCCCTACAGGGATTTTATTCAATTATGGATTTTATTACATTTGTTGTTAAGTGGTCTTGAGTGTCCAACTATCTAATTATTTTTTTGGTTATTCCCAGTAGGCTAATTACATAGGGTTGGTAGCTTACATGCTTTAGTATTGTTTGGAAAATACCTTAAAAATAATGTAAAAAATATGCACCTAATTTTATTGTTGTCAAGTCAAAAAAAAAAATTAAATACTAAATTTAATTTTTTTTTTCTGATTCTTGGGACCATAAAGGGATGTGTGGAAAAGTTTCGTACCAAATTTCAATTAAATCGGATCAGTAGAACTCTAGATATCATGTACGCCAGCTTGAAAAAAGTAGTTTCGAGAAAAACGCGTTTAAAATTTCAGGCAGTTTTATTCTTATTATGGGTACGGTGTAATTCACGTTACTTTACGACCCTTGGTTAAAAAAATATATATTTGCATTATATAGGTATATAATATAAGAAAAGTTTTATGGTGTAATCCATCTACAGCTAACTTCTTCCTGTCCAACGACAAAATTCTCTCGTATCTGTGAATAAATTGTGAAATGAATTAATAAAATAAACTAATACATTTTAAAATTTATTTAATTGATAAACTAATGTTTAAGACAAGATTTTTTATGCATAGCACAAATTTGAAAATTCTCAAAAAAATAATTATTGGCCTGAAGTTGGGTTCGAGTCCCGTCGGCGGCATGTATCTTTTTTCGGGAGATTTTTTCAATGTGGATGAGTGTTTCAGGCTAATAATTATTGCTTATAATAAATTTTAATACGTTTTTTCTGTGAATACGACCTGTCCCAACTGCTCCAGTCTGAAGCCAGTAATCCTAGGCAATCTCCAATTGGGGTAGGTTTTGAGGCTGAAGGTTGCTGGGAGGGGAAGGAGATTGGGCAGAGGAAGGTAAGGAAGCTGGCTATTCATATCTGGTCACCAAACACGGTTAAAGCCATTTTAATCAACGTTTTAATTCAGAATCTTGGTCTTACCCCAGGGCGATACTCAGAGTATCTTTCACTCTGGAATGTGCCGCATATATACTGTATGTATATTATTTATAATGAATTAAACGTGAAATAACACAAATTAATCGAACAAAATTTATTAGCGCAAGCCGGGTACAAACCCGCGATCTTCAGATTGGGAGTTCAGAGCCTTACCCCTCGACCACGGAGAGCCAAGCCAAGTTTCAATTCTGAACGGTGGTCTTACATCAGGGTAATACTGAGAGTATCTTCCACACTGGAACGTACCTTATATTATTATAAATTATTAAATTGTGAAAACAAAATCAATAAAATAAAATTTACTTGAGCATGCCGGGATTTGAACCAGCGACCTCCGGATCGCTAGAGGAGCCCTACACCTAAACCACGGAGGCAGTTTGAGATGCTTTAATAATGAATCGAATAAAAAATTGTTTTAAATATTGCCTATTGCGTTTTAATAAAAAAAAAAATCAAATGTAAAAATTGCGTACGGTTACCCCACATGACTCTACGCCTCATCAAATCAACAAACAAATCTCAAAAACAAACATTTCAAAAAGCGCTAAATAACTACCCCGAAAATAGCGATATAGCAATTACTCGACCATCCTACCCTATAAATAATGTCCCACGCAGGTCTGTGTGATCAGTGATGCCTCGCAGCCTCCCTGTCAGCCCGACCTAGTATATACCCCTCTGTATCGATCCGGGGGTAGGCACTGCCAGGGGACGATGGAGAAGGGCTAGGTGAAGGGGGGTTGGAGCGTCGCGGCGCGTGAAACGACGGAATAGATAATGGGTGGGTTATCAGCTAGTCAGTGTGGTTACCCTATTGATTGGGTTTTTTGGGTACCGCGACCTTTTCATTCAAAACTTTATTTTGGATTTTTGGCCAAAATAACCAAAAAACTGAATAATAATTCTTTTAATTAATGGTTTAGCAAATATCTGGTATGGATGTGAAATTTTTATTTATTTTTGTTAGAAATTATAAAATTAAAGAATTCGACTTGTTATGATTTTAGATGCATCTTTGTCAATTTTTTATGAGTAATTAAAAAAAAAATCTGGTCCTATCTGCTGAGGAAATATGGTGAACTATAAAATAACACAAATAAGGGGTTTTGTATAGAAAATTTAATTAATTTATATATGACGATTTTGTGTTCCAACGTAAATCTGACGTTTGTTATTTAAATTTATTGCCATCAAAATTCTTCATACACAAACTTTTTTGTTTGAAATGTCAGCATATTTATTTATTGTTTTTGTGTTCAATTCGTAGAACTCCGTTTAATTTTATTTCTTTTTATTTAATTTAAAATAATTTTTATTTTTAATCTTTTTTTATTATTGTACAACAGAAAATTTATTCCAATTACAGTACAATTTCACTATATCGTCATATCAGCATTTAGCTAGGTGACTCTTTATAATTGTTTTAAGTCATTTTGAGAACAGTCACCTACATCCAAATTCTTTGCAAGTTCATTTAACAGCACATTCCTTTGCCAGGACGTCGGTTTTGCCGTTTGGTACTCTGTATTATCTTATTTACACTAAAAAATTACCATTAACTCATACATTTAACCACGAGCGACAGAGCAATTTAAAACTTTTTTCTCGGATTGCTCAAGATTGCCAATGAATTCACCTATCTTTTGTCGATTATCACATATAGTACAATTTATAAAAAATATTATAAAATATATATAAAACTCTAAAATTTTTAAAGAATCTACAGAATATTAGCCATATTTGGCAGCAAATCGTTCCGTGGTTTTGGAAACAATGCCGTTATTGTGGCAAAAAGCTTTCGATTGATTAAGATATATACATTTATCGTCCTTTATTTTAATATTTGTTTGAAAAGATTCAAAAAATCATTGTTCACTTTGGTGGGAGAATTTTGGTCTAAAATCTAAAACTAAATTTCGTATGAAAAGGGCTTCGCAGTCGTCCTCTTATTATTGAATATGATTTTTGCATAAAATGTTAGGGCCTTAATAAACTTGTTTTAAATTTTAAACAATTGATAAATATCCAGTAATGTATCGTAAGTGGTTGTTAATCAGTTATTGTGTAATATTTGAAAAAAAAAATGACATAATATTTTGTCGGTTTTAATAAATTCAAAAGCAGAAAGATGATAATGTAATAAAATTGGTAGATGAACTCTTGTGTCATGAAATATTCACAGCAATCCTGTATGAAATTTGTAAGTCAATGCAACTGTTTTCAGGTCTCAACAAATTTTTCATCATGGCCATTGAAAAATCCTTTTTTTTTTTTAAATAGAACAAACATAGCTTTGCTTTTCATTCTAATGCATGAGTATCTTTTAGGGTATATGAAGGGTATACGAGGTATATGAAGTTATTAAGGATAAGTTGATATATTTTTTTAATGTTTAATATTCGTGGGTTGTTCAGTTTTATCTAGTCTGCCTACAGCTTTTTTAACCGCCCACTTTCAACGGGATTATTCTAAAACTTCTACCGGTTTACCTGTTTAAAATCAATATTCAAGTCGCTTCTGGAAAAGCTCAGGATTCTATTTCTGAAATCAGTAACCGTTTTTGGGAAAATTGCGTTTTGCCTAGTATATGTATATTTATTTTTTTAAATTTAGTTTATTAGTGAAACAATCAGTTTTACATATCTAATTAAAATAATTACATATTATATAATTGCATGAACCAGAGAAGTTTCCACGTAAAATTCATATTTTATACAAAAAAACTTAGATAATTGAAAAAAACATAAAGTGGAGTTGGTAGAGAAAGAAAATCTCTTTTTATAAAAAAGTAAAAGAAATACAATACATCGATTAAATTATACGAGATAGATAATGGGGAATTTAACTATATATCCATTTAAAAATAATAGGTATTTACACGATAGTAAAACAACATGAACAAAGTAAAACAACATAAACAAAGTAAAACAACATGAACAAAGTAAAACAACATAAACAAAGTAAAACAACATGAACAAAGTAAAACAACATGAACAAAAGAAAACAACATAAACAAAGTAAAACAACATGAACAAATTAAAACAACATGAACAAAGTAAAACAACATAAACAAAGTAAAAGAACATGTACAAAGTAAAACAACATGAACAAAGTAAAACAACATAAACAAAGTAAAACAACATGAACAAAGTAAAACAACATAAACAAAGTAAAATAACGTAAACAAAGTAAAACAACATAAACAAATAAAAACAACATAAACAAAGTAAAACAACATAAACAAAGTAAAACAACACAAACAAAGTACAACAATATAAACAAAGCAAAACAACATAAACAAAGTAAAACAACACATATAAAATAAATAAATAAAAATAAAAAACCTGTTACAAATGTATATTATTTTCTTTGTTCCCATAATTTTTCACTCATCAAATTTTAATGCTGTGTAAGAATAAAATAAAAAACAAATGTATGTAAATGGCACTAGTGCCGTAAATTCCAAATAAATAGATAAACAAATAAATTGGCCGGAGGACAAACGAAAAATATCAGCGTCTGAATAGATATTATTGTATTTTGTGCACGTCCAAAAACTGTACGTTGTGTGTAGTTTGGAATTGGACGTGTATTTTTTATTAGACGGTGCAGTTTAATGTTTTCTCGAAGATAGTCCCTGTCAACAGCATTGTTGAAAATTTCTCGTCGGATGTATTTCTTACATTTTCAGCAGTTGATAAATTATGGAATGCTAACGAGTCTTTTGAAATAAAATGCCAAAAAATAATCAATTTTAAATATTCCGACTTTAAAATCCATCACTCCCCATAAGCTGAGATTCTGCCTGATCTATTGTATAATGTATTTCATTGTACGAACCGTTTAAAAATGCAAATTTTTGCTCATTCAAACTTGCTCTATTCTATGGTCGATTATATATAGAATACAATGAAAGCTGAAGATGAGACAACATTGCGCTTCTATCTTTATCCGGCGGTTTATGATTTTTTTTTTTTTATTAATAATTCAAAAAAGATACATAAATTACAAATACATTTTATACACTAAGTAATTATATAATATATATGTTTGATGTACCCCCATAAAAAAGCAGGGCTTGTGTGTATGGGGATGTAGAAAGCTTGTTTTTATTAATCTATTACATAGATTCTATTAAATACAGTAAATACTCGGAGATCATAGAATAGATGAGGTGCGTCATCTCGGATAATATTTAAAAAAAAACTGAATGTATAATACACATTAAAAATACCTCCCATTTAGAATTGAATGTAAACCAATGTTGCCACTTAGGTACTTAATACCTTTTGATTCTAGCCAATTTCTATCTTACGCACTCCCTATTATCCCTCTTACACTTGCTGACATCGTGTATTGCCATCCATTTGAATTTCAAAAATTCGATAATCCACAGTTATATAAAAATACGTCAAAGACTACCATTCAATATCGAAATGTTTTTTACTGTCCCTTCTCAACCTTCTTCCTTCTTTTTCCCTTTCTAACACACTAGCCTCACCATACACCCTAATTTGGGATACTATATACCGTCTTGGACTCTTCTAGGGTGGTGTTATTTAAAAAAAAAAATCGAAAATCTTATTTTTTGTTGTTAAAAACCCCTTTTTAACATTGACCCAACACGGGAGGCCCTCACAAAAACAACCTCCCTCAGGGTCTATGTCATCTTTGTCGATGCTGTGTGGAGGGTATTTTTAAGGAAAGCAATTTGATGAGTTCTGGGAAGGAAAAAAATTGATGTGTAGATAAGAATCTGGAGGTCTGTGTGTCCAGTAGTGACGGGCGTATAAATTAATCCCTTCCACTACGGTGCAATCCAGCAACGATTATTGGACCTTTGGAATAACAAAGTACCATCTGACGCGGTAACATCGTGCTGTGATAATGAACTCTAAAGGAGCTTACTACACGGAGAAAAATGTTATTCTAAAATACGATCATTTTATTCATAAAAACGATTAAAAACGGGACTGAAGTTCTTGCAGTGAAGTGTTTAAATGTTTATTGACGGGAAAATGTAAGAATAATTTGTTGGTATACGTCCGAAATTACGTATACCAACAAATTATTCTTACATGTTCCCGCCAATAAATATTGAAACGCTGTTAATTTGTTCGTAAGAACTTCAGTCCCGTTTTTAACCGTTTTTACGAATAAAATGATCTTTTTTTAGAATAACAATTTTTTCCGTGTATAGATCCCATTTTTGCATGAAGTTACCGCCACAGATAGAACCTTGTTATTCCAAAGGGTCGTAATGCAAACTGCAAAAATCTATTCTATAGAAATTCAACAACATTTAAATACGTTTACTAAAATATTTCAAAACATTTTTGCCCAGGAAACCTAAAGCGTTACGAATTTGCAACGACCCATTAATTTTAATATGTTGCCTATATGTATTGTTAATGGCAATCGATTAAGACAAGTATACAGCGAGCAGGAAACCTATTTCCGCCATTCTCCCTTAAGCCGGGAAAGCCTACAGGGTAGATAGAAGCCTCGATAACTAGGGGTAGAAAATTGATACAACCCCATAACTTCTGTGAAAGGAAACGTGTGCTTGATAAATGTGGAAATATTGTATAGATGAATCTGATAGACTTTACGCCCTTTTAGGATTTTTTGTAAGCTTTTCTTTAAAAAAAATGTATTTTATTTATTGTGACTGATATTTGCATCGCTATGAGAGATCTAGGAATCGCTTTTGATTCAAAAATTATGTTTGATGTACACATCAGTGATGTTGTAAGTAAATCATCGAAAATGATTGAATTCATTCATAGCATATCGAAACCATTTCAATACCCCCAATCCATTATAACCTTGTACAACTCGTTGGTCAGAAGCAAATTGGAATATGAGAGTGTTATCTGGAACCCACATTATTTTAAATATTCTAGAACTATTGAATATGTGCAAAAAAATCCTAAGACTGTTATCATTTAAACATAGATTTAATGCCATCTTATTAGGAACGACTTCAACACTTTAATTTTACACCATTGGAAAAAAGAAGACAATTTTCTGACTCAATATGTTCATATAAAATTATTCATGATAAACTTCTAACCACTCATTGTCTGAGCAATATTCATATAAAAGTTCCAAATAGACCTAATTTAAGGAGTCAAAATATATTCCATATTGAAATATTTAATAATAACAATATTGCATACTTCAATCCACTGGCACTGTCTTGAATGTGTCGTCTGTCAATGTAGATATCTTCGCAAACAGTCTGGCATATTTTAAAAAACAAATTATCAATCTTCTACCATGATGTATCATGGAGAACAGTTATAGGGTTTATTGTTTTATAATTATGTATTTTTTTATTTTTTATTTCTTCTATTTCTCTGTACACTATACTTTATATTTTTTTTTACTATATTTTATATTTATTTTCATGTTTTATCTATTTTTTATTATTATTACTGTTTTTTTTTTCACTACTAGCTAAACCTTGATTACGCATGCTGTGAACATTTTTAACTGGAGTGTTAATATCAGATAATGTGCATATTTCAACGCAATAATATTAATGTAATACTTGTTAACACTCCGTCAATGATTCAAACAATAAATAAATAAATCATCAGGATAAATGTGTAGATTGTGGTGGCGCCAGTATTTTAGTATGATTATTAATTTTGATTCAATTTCGGATGGGGGAATGGGTACCGCCGCTCAGGAACCATTTATTAGATATCGAACACTCCCGCCATAGGTCACCCCAAGTGTTTTGCTCCGTTTGGTGTCTTAGCAAGGGCGCCCGGGTTCACAGGGAGAGGTTTGTCTAGGTCATGGCGGCGGATGTGTTGCCCCACCAACTGCGTGGCAGGCTGGATCGAAACCCAACCTAGAACTCTCCAGCCGCACCACCAACTCTCTGGACCCATTGTCTTGCACCGCGGTGGGAGGTATGAATGTATATGTCCGTCGTTCTTGGACCTACTGACCACCAGATTCGTACCCACCGCTCAAACATTTTTCCTTCCTAGAACTTTATATCCTTCATTTCATTTAAAAGACCCTCCACACAGCATCCCCAAAGATGACATGGCCCTGAGGGAAATTATTTTCAACTGAGCCTACTGTATAAAGCTAATATAAAAAATAATAAAAAATTCTCAAGTTGGATTTTGAACCATCTACCTCTAAATACAGAGCCAAAAAACTGTCAACATCAATCTAAAAAATATGTATCCATTCAAAACTTTACCTTCCAAACTCAAGATACAGTTTTATAAATTGGTTTCAGATAAGAAATCCCAAAGTTTTCAAAGTCTCAAAGTTTATATCTGACTATTATATTTTAAAAAACATTTTTCGGAAATTCTCAAAACTTAACTCTCCTTATTTCAAGGTGAAATATTATATTGCGTCTAAAGAATATAATAAAGCTTCGTAATAGATGGAAAATGATTGCTCAGAAGCGCGATTTTGGCGGGAAATCACCTCAAGGGATATTTACAATCGCCAGGGGTGGATTAAGGGCCGGTAGTACCCGACCAAAAAGAATAAGAAGGAGAGAGAGATACGACAATATGAAAGTTGGAGCAATCGTACTCTAATATTAAAAACGAAAAAATTCAAACGAAAATTGAGAAAATTTTAAAGAAAACATTACTCGCTTACAATAGAGCAAAAATCTCTCTTCAACACCTTAAGTAGCATTTAAAGAAGCACTGTGAATTTTTTCATACATATAACTTGTAAAATAACAGAAACCAATGTTTAAAAAATAATTTTTGGAGCATACTTTGCGATTTTTTTCTATCGAGGGAATTTTATGTATTTAACGTTTCGGCTCTATAAATCTTCAGTATCTTAAAAATAACATTTTCTCAGAACTTAGAAACTTAAAATGTTCAAGGAACATACGTTATAAATCGATAGAAAATCGAAATTCCGATCCTTAAACGAATGAATGAATTGAGCCCAAGTTTAAAAACATTATTAGGTTTTAAAATTTGCAAAACTTTAAGAACCTATTATCAACCAATCGATCATACCTTGTAATTTTAGTAAATCGTAAAAAATTTGTTAAAAATGTTCATCAGCAAGATGCCTAAAACTGCAAGGTATATTTGTGTTCTTTTTATGAGAAAGATTAAAATTGGTCGTATTTATTGGTTTGGCCTTGAAAATGTAAACTTACTTAAAATAAATCCAAATTAGACTGACCCAAGCTCCTGCAATATATAAACCCTCAAGAACAACACGATATTCTACTGCAGCATACCTAAGCGCAACTACATTGCTCATTTTTTAATCAAAATTTTACTTGTTAAGGCTATATACTATGGCACAAAATTATAATTCAGCATATATTTACCCCGCAGCATGAAGACAAATTAGAACATAAATACTGCACTAGATTCACGCGCAACGACGGGTTAATAGTTCCGAAATTCAAAAATAGGTACGGACAGAGAACGTTTGAATACAACATACCGCAGATATTTAATTTATTACCTGACACTATAAAGCAATGTAATTCTATGAATAATGTTAAATACTCTGTGAAAAATTGGCTATCGGAAAAAAACATTTATATTGAAATATATGAAAAAATGTTGAATCTGTAGATATAAGATGTAAATTATAACTCTTAAAATGTATAACGTAACTAATCTATAAGCACCTGTTGACGAGCCAATTCAATTGGCTTAGCAGGACTTGTTTGTTGATTTGTATTATTTTAACTATTCTTTCAATATAAAAAAAATAATTAAATCAAAAAAAAATCCCCGGTACAATAGCCCCGTAAAAGCACCCGTCTCGGTAAGAGAGATTTCTGGGTTCGAGTCCCGGTTGCGACCGCAATCTTTTCTTTTTCTATATGTTTTTTTTTTTTTATATTTTAATTCAGATTATTAGTGTTATCTTCTTTTTCAATGATATATTACATTGATAAGAATAACTTTCAAAATTTATAAAAAGAAAGCTTTTCTTATAAAAAAATTGTATTGAATGGTTTAAAAAACAACAATAGATATGGCTTGCGAGTTGTTTGAAAGATGTGTGTATTTCAGGGAAGGAATGAGAGGGAAGGGAATCCCGGAGAAGGGAATGGGAAAAGTAGGGGTCGTGGGTGGAAGACGGGGAAGGTGAAAGGAAATCGCGGGTGGAGAAGGAGACGCAAGAGGGGGACGGGGCGGAAACGGGGACACATGACAAACAGTTATTGAAGTGGCATTTCAACGCATGCCGGGTACAAGCTAATAAATAAATAAAAAATATATTATACCGGTTTTAAATCCATCCCTGCAAATCGCCTCAAGGACATACACAATGCAATATCTTTTATCTCGATACAATAGGAAATAATACTGAGATTTATTGATCCCGCCACTCGTGCCATCGGGAGCTTTATTGTGAAGTCGAATGCCATTACATGAAGCACTGATATTCCATATATTCTTCAACTGAATGCTACCTCGTAATATAATATTATACAGAATGTACCAGCTCGTAACGGGAGGATTTTTACCAGCATTCCTGAGCATATTTCGATTAAAATGTATGACGTTTTGCTGTCGGATAATATTTTTTTCGTCATGATCACACTCCTACACGTCGAAACGGGTTTAAGTGATAAGCGCGCTGTATCGTGTGTTACCGTGCTGCTGGAATGAGACGAACGGAATGAGTATCCACCGTACCACGTGAGCCGCTTGATTATACATAATATGATCAGGAATCGATGGTTAAAATCAATAGGCAACTAAATAAAAAACAGTTTGCAACGATTCAATTCTGAATAGTGGACTTACACCAGAGGAACTAGAATTTATTTTTATCACAGAAAGTAAATAAAATTGAATGATTTTATTAAGTTTTGGAAGCACCGATTTTAGTTAATTTTTTTTTTTTTACAATAGCTTCACACAAGAGGCCTTGAAGAAAATAATTCCCTTCAGGGCCTATGTCATATTTGGGGATACTGTGTGGGGGGTTCTTTTTAGGTAAGGAAGGAGAGGATGTTCTAGGAAGGAAAAGGTATGAGGGGTGGGTAGAAATCTGGCGGTCAGTTTGTCCATTAGTGACGATCGAATGACTCCATCCCTCCCACGACGGTGCAAGGTGATGTTCCGAGAGAGCCCTGCTGAAGAAGTCAAAAGGCCTCCCCCAACCAGTCTCTCGCGATCTGGCCTGCCACGCAATTAGTGGGTAGACACATCCGCCGCCAAGACCCGGTAAACCACACCCCATGAACCCGAGCACCCCTGCCAAGTTACCATACGTAGCAAACCACTTGGGGTTACCAATGGCAGAGGTGTTGGTTATCCAATAAATGGTTCCCGGGGCGGCGGTAATAATTTCTAGATAAAAAAAATATTTCATAAGTTCTTTTAAAAGAAAAACTTTAAATTTTATTTAACGTTAAAAAAATACTGTATTTATTTTTAATAATGATTGTTTTTGTACAAGCAAGTGTGGTTTTTCCGTGGCTGTTCCAAATTAATGTTGCATATTCTAATTTACATCGTATTGAACAAACCAAAACTAGATAATTTAATATGGACTTTGATGAACAGAAGTTTGCATAGCAAAGGCTCGTTACTTGTGATATCAATAGAGACGGCTTTTGTTTGTAAATCGGCCAATCAAAATTAGCGTTGTGTTCGAGGATACAAGTGGGGTAGACGAATATCTAGTTAATACAAATATTGTAGACTTCATTACATTGGAATAGATATATTTAAAAGTTTGTTAAACCAATTTAAGCATTATGGATTTGATTAGATTATTATTTTTATCTTCTTCTTCAATGATATATTTCATTGATGGGAATAACCTTCAGTAGTTAAAAAGATAGTTTTTCTTATTAAAAAAATGAATATTCATTTATACTTTTACAAAAAGTCAATAGGTGTTCCATAAAAATAAAATCGGATATATTTATTCGAGATACTATCTAGGTAAAAAATACATTCTTTTTGAATACTTGTTTCCAATGAAAAAGATAGCTGCCAATAATTTGGAAAAAAACATTAGTCGAAGATAATATTGTTAATTCTGAAATTTGAAATATGAAGTTGACAAATACGACAGTCTCATAATAGGGTGCAATAGCAAAATTGATTAATGCTATGTCCCGGTTAGACGTGTTGACAGTTGCAGCCATTATATATTATTATTTTTCTGTGTTTATTTCATCTTCAGTGATATATTACATAATGGATTGATTTAATTTTATTAGATTGAAGGATAAAAAATCGTTATTTTTTGTTTGTTTATTTGCTTCGCACTGCATTCATCACATTTTTTTACATAAAAACATCAAAATGCCTTTTTTGAGGTTAGTTAACATTTACCTTTATAGTGAAGTAGTATAACTAATCACTACATACAATAACTCTAAATATTACTTGGAGTATGAAAAAAATATAAATTACATGAGTGGCCAGATGGGTACTTTAGGAGTGAATTTCTAACAATATTTAATCCGCAAATAAATCATTTTTCTACCAAGAATCAAAGTGTATAAAAAAAATTGTCTCTAATTTCCTCTTATTTAATAAATCAAAACCAAATTTAGCTGCCGACTTGATTTCTAACTAGGCGGGTACCTAATCAAATGCCTGTTACTCAATAAAAAAAACATAAATAAAAGTATCATTGAAGAAGAAGATAACAATAATAATCTAATTTTTTTAAATATGAAAATGAACAAGATACAGAAAAATAATAAAAGATAACGGTTGCAACTGGGACTCGAACCCAGTACCTTACGTCTTACAGGGACATACACCTCTACCAATTGGGCTACTGCGATCTTATATGAGACTGTCGTAATTGTCAACTTCATATTTCAAATATCAGAATTAACAATATTATCTTCGACTAATGTTTTTTTCCATATTATTGGCAGCTACCTTTATTATTGGAAACAAGTATTCAAAGAATGTATTTGTTACCTAGGTAGTGTCTCGGATAAATATATCCGATTTTATTTTTATGGAACACCTATTGACTTTTTATAAAAGTCTAAATGAATATTCATATTTTTATAAGAAAAACTCTCTTTTTAACTTTTGAAGGTTATTCCCATCAATGTAATATATCATTGAAGAAGAAGATAACAATAATAATCTTTTTTTTAAATATGAAAATGAACAAGACACAGAAAAATAATAAAAGATAACGGTCGCAACTGGGACTCGAACCCAGAACCTTACGTCTTACCGGGACATACACCTCTACCAATTGGGCTACTGCGATCTTATATGAGACTGTCGTAATTGTCAACTTCATATTTTAAATTTCAGAATTAACAATATTATAATATTAACAATATTCCCAGTTGCGACAGCGTGTCTTGTTCATTTTCATATTTTAAAAAATTTGATTATTATTGTTATCTTCTTCTTCAATGATATATTACATTGATGGGAATAACCTTCAAAAGTTAAAAAGAGAGTTGTTCTTATAAAAATGTAAATATAAGTATTTTTCAAATGAAATAATTAAAAACACTTTGCTTTTACCACGATAATCTTTATTTAAGAAATTGACATGTTTCGAGAACGATGTTCTCTTCATCGGGACATTAAATGTATTAAAAACTAAATTATCAAGAATAGAAAGACATGGAAATGGAAGTAGTGGGGGGAGGTGGAAAGGGGAGGTGGAAAGGGGAGGTGGAAAGTGGAGGTGGAAAGGGGAGGTGCTTAGAAGATAAAAGACAAAAATTACAATGCAAATATGTTTCCCACCTCCCCTTTCACCTCTCTCCCCCCACTACTTCCATTTCTACCCACGCCTGTCTTTCTATTCTTGATAATTTAGTTTTTAGTTCACTTAATGTCCTGATGATAAGAACTTTGTTCTCGAAACATGTCGATTTTTAAATAAAGATTATCGTGGTAAAAACAAAGTGTTTTTAATTATTTCATTAATAAAATGGTGCCACAAAGTGAATTTGCAAAATTTTAAGAAGTATTTTTCAAATGTTTCTAGCTTTAACCCTTCAAGGGTGTTCTAAGCCATCATTATAAATAATGGAGACAGGAAATGTGAATGGGCAAATTCAGAAATTAGACTAAGAAGTGATGAGATTTTGAATGGAGGGAAAGCAATTTTAGGTAAGATTCGATAGAAGAGAGGATATTTGTTACATTTTTTAAAACTTCAAATGAGGAATGTATTCGTGTATTATTATTATTATATAATCTTTGAATAGATGTTAATATAATTATTTTTGAAGTAAAACTTCTTTACGTACGCTTTACTTGGGAAGTAAGCTAGCGAATGCGTGACGAGAGCGTTACGAAAAGTGTAATCGGGCTAGGCGAACGGAATTTGAGAGGGAGATATAAGTTAGTGAAGATAGAAAGAGAGAGAGTTACGTTTCGTATATTACTGTAGGGGCAAGAGAAAGAGGTGCGAGCACACATTTTCTTTCTCTCTTTCTCTCATAGCCAGTTACGTTTCGTATATCTAAGACACAGTACAGACCTATTGTCTGTATCACACTATTTTACTTCAATCGTGTGGTCTAAAGCACACTCGTTATTTTCATCAAGTAGTGAAATATTTTGATAAAGCTATTTAAATTGACTAACATATTAACAGCATTTTGTCGGCCGAAAGAAAAAAATTATTTTGATTTTTTTTATTTACCTACATACTGTGTGGGTCAAATTCAATATGTTTTTACTTATATTTATTTTTGTTCAAGTGTTTTAAACAGTCGTTTCTTGCACTGTTTATGTTGAGTATAATTTCGTAAATATTGTTATATATAATATTTAAAAGCCTTACTAGGCGTAAATAAATAAATAAATAAGCTGTCGGTAACAACATATCTTCTAACTTCTATGTTGGTAGGTACTCGCCAAAGCTTATATAGATACGTCATGTATTCAAAGTTTTTGTTGTTCTGATTGAGGTTGAAAACGAATAAAAAGTTTGGTACCTTTTTAGTACAGAAAAAACTTTCCATTGTTACACACTGTTTTGTGTCCCCAGTTTCGTAGAATCTTTTTAAAAATGATACCAAATTTTAAATAAAGAAATGTTTAGTTGGGAGGGTTCTAAAGTGAAAGCCCAACATAAAAAGGGTAAAGGTTTTTATCAAGAATATCGGTTATTAGTCGATATCGACTAAAATAATGTCAGTAATCGAGTCTTTGCAGCAATGCGGAAATCTGCATTATTGTCTGCTTTTAATGAGGTTACCGGAAATTAGTCATTTTTAAATCAAATTCTAGACGTAATGACTCTTTTTTACAAAAAAATATAAATTGATTTTGGAAGATTGTTATTTTATCTGATACACGCAGTTTTAAAATTTTGAAAAACTAAGTTTATTTTTAATATACTAAGGTTATACCGTTGGTCGTTGGCAGATTTGTTCAATTTTCAAACGACATATTCTATTAAGCAACACAAATTTCAAATCATACAACAAAATAAATCAATACAAAATGTAGTAAACACAGTTTTAAGAATTTAAATTTTAGTTAAATTAAAATCATTAAAAAATAAATCCGGGAACGTGTTTTGTGACAAACATGCCTCAGTTTGTCTATTTATTTAAGGTCTTACAAACTAAAATATTTCAATTTGTTTTTACACACTGATTTTGTTTAGACATTATTGAAAAACCATAAATATTTATGATCAAAAATATTTACAAGAAGTAAACGATATTTAATAATTTATCATCGTGCGTTTTGAGCATTTTTATTGCTTACTTGAATGTAGGTATATATTAAAGCAAGTTTTGAATGAATTTTTTATTTTAAAAATTTGATACGGGGAATAATCTAACTTTCTCATCGGAACCTCCCTGTGCAGTTGCAAGCATTTTAAAACTTTTATTCTCAGCCGCTGGTCAATCGCTCGTAATGAATCGAGAAATACTTGAACTTGGAGAAACGGAGTTTTGACAATTTGTTATGTTAGCTTTAGCGCAAACCCGTGAAAAATCACGGTAAATGTAAAAAATGTGTGTTTTTAGATGTAAACTATTTTTTTTTTTAAATGAAATAATACATTTAAACAATTTTAATAATCAGGTCCTGATCAACTTCCTGGAAGGCAACTATGCTGACCATCAACTATTGTAAGAAAAAAAAAATTGTATATATTACGGTAGAAATTCATTATACTTTATACGTACTGAGAATGATAAGAATTGTGATTTTTTTTACTTTAATATGTTACGTAGAATAATTTCACCTTTATAAAATCCTCGGGTATAGGATGGTTCATATTGACCTCACTCAAAAATATATTAAATTCTTTAAGGGTACCAATTTATAACAATGAGCCATTTTTAACATAAGCAAAATCCATAGCCGTCCAGGTGCAGAATGGCTGTGGAATTGCAATATAGCCTCCCTCGTGGTTATGCAAGTGTTCAGTATACTTTTCTCATCACGTTCGTCCAAAGAGAAATTACAAAATTTTTAAAATTACCAAATTGTTCACATTTAAAAGCACTTTACTTTCACATGATAAATATAAAATTAACAAAGCATTATTTTGAAGAAAAACACACAATACGATTACCACAATATAAATTTCCATCAGAAAAATCATTTTGTAAAATCACAAACTCGTCCATAGTGTTGTTCTATGCTGTCCAAAGCTGGTTCCATTTGCCTGTATTTGTTTTCTCTGATCTCTGAATGCCATGATAAAAATTATCGAAAAAATATAACTTCGTGACCTTTCTGTCGTTTTAGTCAAAATGTAGGCGTTTGAGCACGTGCTCTGCCTCAACAACATTCGTCCAGCCAATGAAATGCCTCCAATAGCGTAGTTAAGCGTGGGTTTAAGACCCGACCTCCGTAAAAGTATAAGTAAGGGATCAATCTTAATATATAAAAATGAATGTTACATTGTTTGTCTCTTATGCGCAACCTAAACCATTCTTCCGATCGTAATGAAACTTTATTTATTTGTCGTGCACATTCCTTTGAAGGTTTCTATATATAGTGCTAAGCTCTAGCGTTATGAAATTATTTCCTATACCTTTCATCCGATTGCGATGAAAAATTGGTTAGTTGTTATGCACACACCCGCGAATGTTTCTATATATAATAGTGAGATCTGGCGTTATGAAATTTGTATAAAAAAAATTACAATAAGCGGCGCGCGAGTTGTTTGAAAAATGTATGTATTTCATTTAGTTTAGTAGTTAAGTGGGGACAGGAGAGAGGAGGAGGGGGATCCGGGAACGGGGACGAATAGAAAAGGACACACAGGGAGAAAACATGTATTTATTTAAGTTATTGAACTCGCTAGTAAGTAATAAATAAATAATTCAAATAAAAATCTGCACGATGTAATCGCAAGTATGAAAATAGTGACCGTGTAAAACAATGATTTTTCTCAAGAAAGGTCTCAAAAATGTAATTTTCTTCTTGCAATATGTATTGTTTTATAACCCTTTTTATCGACAACATTAATTTAAAAAAAAATTAAAAATCTTGTTTCCATAAACATGGGATCACCGATGGGTATGAAAAAGTGTGGTAGAAAACGTAGAAAAAATAAACGAAGAATGTGGCTCCTTACTACAACATTATCATACGTAATAATAATGGTAGATTCAGATTGGGTCGACGTACGTATGCATCGCTACGCCTAACAATATCTGAGCTACTTAGCAACCATAGATTTTCAATGAAAATTTATGTTTTAGAATCACATTGGCCACACGCATCGCGACGTGCGATGTATGTGGCCATTTTCATAGAAAATGTATGGGTTGCTAAGCATTGTTTGGCGTAGCGATGCGTACGTACGTCGTCCAGTCTGAATCTACCTTTAACACAGACGACGAGGTGCAATGGATGCATTACATGCATGCACAAATTGGTCCTACGATGCTGGGCTGAGTAGCAACAAGCCAAGTTGGTAATGACGCTTATTCAGGACCTAATGGCCCAAGGGAGGGAGGTACCCGCTGCGAGTTGGAGTAGGTACTACGTTTTACACCGCATTACCATGTTACCGCCAGGTTATTATGTCTAGTAGGGGAGAATTTACTTGGGACGAGGACCGTAAATTTCTAGGTGTCATAAAATGATACATTTTCTAGGAGTTTACTATGTGGAGGATATTCTGTGGTCACATTGTGGTGGTACTATAATGTCTATATTATATTTAGTTAAATTTTATTATTTTTCTACTGTTTATAAAATCTGATAACCTCTGGAGCGACAGAGCAATTTAAATATTTTTCCTCGGATTGCTGAAGGAAATTTTTCCGCCCACATTAAAAAAATCATACCTCCGAATTTGAATATGGAGACATACAAACTGATTATATTTCTATGTAGCCAATGAATTCCTTTATCTTTTGTCTATTATCATATGTTTGTAGGATTTATAAAAATAATATAATTAAATCTTTAACCTTAAAACATTTTAAAGAATCTAGAAAATATTTATTTTGTTATATTTTGAATGTACAATATATTATATAGTCGTTTTAATAAAATAAAATAAAATTCAAAATTTGGCCACATTTTGGCAACAAAGCAATCCGTGGGTTTGGAAATAGTACTATAATGTGGCAAAAAGCGCTTGAGTGGATAAACGGTTGGTTACTCGGAGGAGTGAACTGTTATGACATGTAGAATTTTTTTTATTTTTTGAGAAAAAAAATAAAACATCTAAATACTCACCGGAGTCAATTTCGTTTTCATTTTTTACTTCAAATAATAACAGGAATCACAGGTTAAATAAAGTAAGTCAAGTACGTCCCTTTACACCCTGTATCATCAATTTTCCTTATTGTATTACTACTTTACATCACTTATTACTGTTTAAATTCAATGTTCCTTATTCTATTACTACTTTATATCACTTCTTACTATTTAAACTCGGATTTACACGGAGAGGATCGATAGATGACAGATTGTGTCTTCTGGAGGCATGATATATTGATTTTGTAGGTAAGTGTAGCTGTGTATTGTGTAAAGGCCCAATCAGTATTATCTACCATAAGTATTTCCCCCAGAATAGCTACGAGAAATGATTTTCTGATCGTGCTTATCGCCAATTGCGGCGCACTACAGGATAAAACGGGCACCATCTTAAACTGGAACCGGAACATAACACAAATTTACGGAAAAAAGAAATGCAAAACGCTCGAGTGGACCAAGTTAAAATAGGATTTCGCTGCGCTCAGTCAACAAGATTTGCATGACGTCTGGTTTATTGACTAAATCCATTATTTGCCCATTGTGTTGCATAAATAAACCAATTATCGGACATGTTCCATGCATCCGCATATGGGTGGGGTAAGCTATCCAATGGAGATATTATGCAGGTAACTTTCAATTTAATTTTCAAGACAATTGACCAAGAATAAGAAAAAAAACATCTGTATGCGGCGCACAGTTAGTAATTTTGAGTATCTAGTTTAACTTTATTATTTTCGTATGTTTTTAGGACAATAAAAATAATTTTTTTATGAAAAATTGTAAAAAGAAAAATATTGCGCGATTCAACCTGGTACAGTCGTTTTTAATACTTACAGCAATAAATTATAAAATATTATCATTTGAAAATATTTAACTCAATGATTTTTTGTCTTCGCACTTTATTTTTTTTTTAAATGCAAAAATAATATTTATTATTTAGTCTCTTATATCAGATTCGTCACTATCATCATCACTAGCATTATAAATCATCAGGTTTAGCTGAGAAGACGGTTCTAGACATTTTAGTAATTTTAATGTATCAGATGGTGTTGAATTATTTTGCACACGACAGGTGTGCCAGCACGGTCGCTCGATATGAAGTTACCGACCGATTGTCGGTAACTTCTCATCGTTCCCTAGAAGAACTGCAGATCTCAAACGTACAAACGACAGTTGATATCGAATATATTAAGGACACTTAGTCATTGTGAACTGTCACCTATTCGTTTGCGATCTGCAGTTGTCCTAGGGAACGATGGGAAGTTACCGACAATCGGTCGGTAACTTCATATCGAGCGACCGTGCTAGCACACCTGTCGTGTGCAAACGCTTAAAGGTATAATATACACATTGTGCCCACGCACGCAATGCACGCCATACTACGTTCCTAGATTAACGTGCAGACTAATCTACTAGACGAAATTAGTAGCTTTGTGAAATCTTGTGATTCTGAAAGCGATTTTAAGGACGACTTACTAAGATTATTATTTTTATATACATACAGCCTTACTAAAAAAAACACTCCGCGGCCGTTAAACGGTGTTTCTGTAGCACGTTGTGTAAAGTCTGTACATTTCGTTTTTCAAATTCTTACTAAACAAAATATATGGTTTTGATCTGACAACGTCGCCATTTTACCAGCCTTACTAATAAACTTTCTGAAAATTTTGTACAGTGGTCAAACAACCATGTATGAAGAATCCTTACTAATTAAGAACTGACAAAAAATTGTTCATGGAAAGATATGTACATTGCTTACACGGCCAAGGAGGGTAGTTTATCTGTTGTATATATTTGTTCCATTTGTAATTTTCAACGAATTTCGAATTTCTTTTTTTAATGTCCTATATATTTATTATTTTTTGAGATGTCGTAAAAACAAATACCATTTTAGAACCAAAATGTAATTACCTTTAAGATTTTCATATTTGAAATATACCTAAATGTTTAAAAACTGTAGTATTTTAAGCTTCAAACATCAAATTGAAAAAAAAAACTCACTTACCCCAAACACTTTCTATTAAAACATTGAAATATTTGGAAAAATTCAAAATTCAAAAAACACAGTCCTTTTATTTAATGATTTTGAAATAAAACTGTCACCTCACTATTTACTCCCTCACACAATAAAAAAATATAAAAAAATCTTGAAATTAGCTTTTCATTCCCAAAAATTTACAATAAAAAAACTAACATTTGAATACATTGCGTGCACATCTTAACACATTAATTTCTTTGATACGTTTACTAAAATATGTATTAGACATTTTAGTAACCAAAAAACATCACTTTCAAGAATTTATAATAAAATAAAGATCTTAAAATGCAAATTATTTCTGAATATAACCTAAAGAACCATTTTCTGACAGATCATTTTAGAACACACGATTTTAGTGTCACAATTTGACTTAAACTAACGAAAAACAACACAAATTAATAGTAAATATATTGCGTAAATGAATATAAGTGCGAATTAGTCAAGGATTGAAATCATTTACGAAAATATCATCTTAATCACAAACACACCGCGACCGACTTTTTCTGCATTTCCGCGGCTTTTTTTTATTCAGCGGGAAAGCAATGCGCAGGCGCATCAATCACACCACCTAGCGGATTATTATGAAAACTCCAATTTGAACTAGAAAATACGGCGTTGTCAAATCTAAAGATTCACAAAAACACCGTTTAACGGCCGCGGAGTGTTTTTTTTTTAGTAAGGCCGATAATGTTTAAATAAAAAGAAAAAATTATGAAATTACAATAATATTTACTGAACAAAACCTGTCGCGTGCAAACGCTTAAAGGTAAAGACACACTATGCCACGCACGCAATGCACGCTATACTACGTTCCTAGATTGATGTGCAAACTAATCTACTAGACGAAATTAGTAGCTTTGTGAAGTCTTGTGATTCTGAAAGCGAATTTAAGGACGACTTACTAAAATTATTATTTTTATATACATAATGTTTAAATAAAAAGAAAAAATTATAAAATTACAATAATATTTACTGAACAAAACCTGTCGTGTGCAAACGCTTAAAGGTATAGACACACTGTGCCCACGCACACAATGCACGCCATACTACGTTCCTAGATTAACGTGCAAACTAATGTACAAGACGATTTTTTCTTTTTATTTAAACATTATTTATATAAAAATAATAATCTTAGTAAGTCGTCCTTAAATTAGCTTTCAGAATCACAAGACTTCACAAAGCTACTAATTTCGTCTAGTAGATTAGTTTGCACGTTAATCCAGGAACGTATTATGGTGTGCATTGCGTGCGTGGGCACAATGTGTCTATACCTTTAAGCTTAAGCACATGACAGGTTTTGTTCAGTAAATATTATTGTAATTTCATAATATATGAAATAACAAATAAAACAAGTTTACGAACCCACAACCTAAGGATGTGGAATGAGGACTAAAGGTCGTTAATGAAATTTATCATTATATATTTATCATCTTTGATTAAAAAGCTTCTTCATTTATACGAAATGAGATGAGATACTAATCTAAGGGGACACTGGGCAAATATTAATTAAAAAATGTTCCTGGGCATGATTCACGAGTGACGTAGCATTGAAAGGACAGAAGGGGTAACTGTTCGTTTTACTCAGTTTTTCTATGTATTTAAGGTATTATATAAAATATTTCAGATTTTTTTTTACATACTTATTTTGTTTAGACATTATTGAAAAATCATAAATACTTATGATCAAATAATACTTACAAGAAGTACACGATATTTAATAATTTAACATCGTGCGTTTTGAGCATTTTTATTGCTTACTTGAATGTAGGTATATATCAAAGCAAGTTTATAATTAAATAAATCGATTTTAATTTTTAATTTTAAAAAATCTATACGAGGAATAATCGATCATTCTCATCGGAATCTCCCTGTACATTTGCAAGCATTTTTAAACTTTTATTCTCAGCCGCTGGTCAATGGCTCTAGTTTAGTAAGTTTTTACTCTTTTTCCATTGTCATCTATTATTATACCTACCGTTAGATATAAATTGAAGTAATACTCGGATTAATAAATAATTTATGGTTTTTGTGTTTAATTCGTAGAACCCATTTAATTTTTTTTAAATTTAATTTAATATCGTCGTATAATTGTGGAAAACCACAGTTTGAAAATGGCATTTGAAAATGTAAGCCGAAACAGCTGTCACAATAGTAAAAACTAAAACACTTGCAGAATTTAATAATAAACGAATGAATAATAGAATATTCGTCTCGTTTTCGGCGTCGAAATTAATGAAGTCTTATATAAATTTGCCACGGGGCCCGGAAATTTCTCGTTACGCTATTTCGTTACATAGTACCATCATATCCTGCGTAATCCGAAGTAAATCTGACATCAAACAATTCTGACCTTTTCCCAAAACCCTTTCATTCCTAATCCACGCTTTAACTCCAGGTTAAACAACGTGTCCGTAAGCTATGACTGAAGATTAAATCTATTTAAAAATGCATAAGTCTAATCAGAAAAATGTTTGCAGAAGTTGATCTTGGATGAATTATGTGTGATGTATTGGCTATACACATAATGTAGTTTCAGTTACTGTTAATAGATGTCGGTAGGTTAGAACTTCTGCCACATCCCAACAGATGGCGGCTGAAGTAGCACTGTCAGAGCAGTACTGTCTATCCCCGTTCGTGTCTTAATTATTCATCATATTACTGATAAATAAATAATAATCTAATATTCGTTGGATTAAGCCCAAAACTTCTAAAGATGACATCACATTATGTGAATACCGCACAACAGTTTTAACTACTCCCAAACGTCTGGAGCCACTGAGACTATGGCATCTCGAGATGAGGAAGAGTCTTTCTATTTAAAACCTACCACCAAATACGGCTAAAGCCATATCTAGCAACGTCTAAATACTGTGATCTTTAAGCAGGTTGATACTAAGAGTAGTTTTCTTCCACTATAGTTTGAGGTCGGAGGGAGTTGGTAAGGGAAAGAGAGAGGAACATTGAAAAATACATTGATAGTCACCAAACATGGCTAAAGCCATTTCAAGCATTTTTGATTTATTAAGACGATACTGAAAGTATCTACCACTATATTGGGCTGTATGGACGGAGAAAAATGTTATTCTAAAATACGATCATTTTATTCGTATAAACGGTTAAAAACGGGACTGAAACTTTACGAACAAATTATTAGGGTTTTAATGTTTATTGGCGGGAACATGTAAGAATAATTTGTTGGTGTACGTAATTTCGTACGTATACCAACAAATTATTCTTACATTTTTGCGCCTATAAACATTGAAACACTGTTAATTTGTTCGTAAGAACTTCAGTCACGTTTTTAACCGTTTTTACGAATAAAATGATCGTATTTCAGAATAACATTTTTCTCCGTGTGGGATACATTTGTACATCACCCCACAAAACTTACTTAGATGCACAAAACATTTTACATGTCATCCCTTAGTTAATAAACATTATCTTACTAATATTATAAATGCGAAAGTTTGTATGGATGTATGTATGTTTGTTACTCTTTCACTCAATAACTGATGAATGGATTTTAATGATACTTTATATAAAATAGCCCATACATCAGAATAACATATAGGCTATAATTTATAAAGCTAGCTATTTATTTTCAATATATTGAAAATAATAATTATTGTTTAATAGAAAATGTCAAAATTTGAGAATGACATTTTGCAAAACAATGATTGTTTCAAAATTTGAGAATGACATTTTGCAAAACAATGATTGTTAAATCAAGGTTCTATTTTAGAAAATATTTAAAATAGTGAATTTATTTGAAGTACTCGCCTAACTACTACTTTAAATCGAATCAAGAATTACGGATATTTTAAATAAATAGATTAAGAATTTTGGTACAAACGTAGATGGGACCTAGGAAAATAAAATAGATTACTCGAAGTACTAATCCTACGCAGACGAAGTCGCGGGCAGAAGCTAGTACATTATATGACAAAGAGAACCACATTCAAGGGAAAAATAATTCAAGCGATTAAATTTCCTTCTATTTATTTTTTTCAATCCCCTAACTCGTTTTTTACCGTCAAGTCAGATTTAAGTTAGTATTTTTCAAGAAGCTCGTTCACCGGCAGGGTTGCCAAAATGACTAATTCACAAAATTTTACTTATTTATTTTATTCGCCCGTACGTGCTTTTACAATAATTTAGTGGGTCAGTATTAAAGTTGTAAATTTTTGAAAAAATATAAAATTAAACTTCTGCAAAAGAATAATAAAAGCTTACATTATTATTTTTTGTAAGAAAAACTCTCTTTTTAACTTTTGAAGGCTATTCCCATCAATGTACAATATAATTGAAGAGGAAGACAACTATAATTATCTAAATTAAAATATGAAAATTAACAAGATACAGACAAATAATTAAACATAATGGTCGCAAATGGGACTTGTTTCAACTAGGACTTGGGTCGCAACTTGTTTCCAATGAAAAAGGTAGCTGCTAATAAAGAATTTTATTTGACTAATTTGTGTTATTTCACAATGAATTAATAAAAATAATATATATACTATATTTGCGGCACGTTCCAGAGTGGAAGATACTCTCAGTATCGCCCTGGTGTAAGACCACGATTCAGAATTGAAAGGTTGCTTAATAATGGCTTTAGCCGTGTTTAGTGACTAGATCTAAATAGCCAGGTACTTCCCCACCTTCCTCTTCTCCATCTCCTTCCCCACTTACCTTCAGCCTCACAACATACCCCAATTGGGGATGCCATAGTCTCACTGGCTCCAGACGGGAGCAGTTGTGACTCTTGTGAGGTATTTTCTATAAAAAAAAATTAAAAAAATATGGAAAAAACATTAGTCGAAGATAATATTCTTGATTCTGATATTTGAAATATGAAGTTGACATATATGACAGTCTCATAATAGATCGCAATGGCTGAATTGGTAGAGCGCCGTCCCGGTAGGACGTGAGATCTGGGTTCGAGTCCCAGTTGCGATCATAATATTTTATTATTTTTCTGTGTCTTGTTCATTTTCATATTTTAATTTAGATTATTATTGTAATATATCATTGAAGAAGAAGATAACAATAATAATCTAATTTTTTAAAATATGAAAATAAACAAGACACAGAAAAATAATAAAAGATAACGGTCGCAACTGGGACTCGAACCCAGAACCTCACGTCTTACCGGGATATACACCTCTACCAATTGGGCTACTGTGATCTTATATGAGACTGTCGTAATTGTCAACTTCATATTTCAAATTTCAGAATTAACAATATTATCTTCGACTAATGTTTTTTTTTTCCATATTATTGGCAGCTACCTTTATTATTGGAAACAAGTATTCAAAGAATGTATTTGTTACCTAGATAGTGTCTCGGATAAATATATCCGATTTTATTTTTATGGAACACCTGTTGACTTTTTATAAAAGTCTAATAAGTCTAGTCTGACCGTTATCTTTTATTATTTTTCTGTGTCTTGTTTATTTTCATATTTTAAAAAATTAGATTATTATTGTTATCTTCTTCTTCAATGATATATTACATTGATGGGAATAACCTTTAAAAGTTAAAGAGTAGTTTTTCTAATAAAAATATAGATTATTATAGTTGTCTTTCTTCAATGCTTACATTAATATTAATTTATGGAGTATGTTATTATAGCCTTTTTGTAACTAAATTCCTTGCACTTGATCACATCTATTGCCAACTGCATTCTGAATGTCTGGGTCCTGATATTGGTAAACTTAGTTAATAAAGATAGATAATTAAAAATATTTTTTGATTGAAATGTTCTAGTTGATATAAATTTGTTTGCTTATTTTATCTAGAATATCAACGCAACAACTTTCTACTCACAACGTCATGTCCACCATTTCCATCGTGAGCTGTGGAGCTCGAAGAATCCTACATTCGTCAAAATTACTACTATATGCAATAGTATTATTCGTTACATATATTTCTAAAAATAAAAGAATTTAGTAAAACCCTGAAAATAAAACTAGTAGGATATAACCGAAGAGAGATGAACCACTAAAAGTGTATTGTTCAAGTAAGCTCAATTTGTCCTTACTTCTTTTAAAACTCATCAAACATTTGCAGGTGTTATTTTTCTTTCTCGATCAGAAAATCAATTTTTTCAGTGGTCTCTCTGGAGCTTAGGAATCGAAAGATCTTATGTAATTTAGCGATAAAAAAAAATTTCAAATCGAAAAAGATCACACTTTTAGTGACTTTAGATAATTTTCATTGCGTTCAACCCCTCTGGCTAATTGATTCGCTTTTCGTAATAACTCATATAGGTCTCATAGAAATCGTCGTGTATCCCTTACTATCACTGTAAGAAATACGATCCAAACGGTGTTAGAAAGAGTAAATACCACGCTTTATATTCAAATCAAAAAGTTTAACACAAAATAATTCATATGTACACCTTTATGATATCAAAATTACCGACCGTAATTTCCAAAAAAGTTACGTATAAAATGGGAATATTTTAGTACCTAATTATTTATTTATGAAACGACAAAAAAATAGTTAAATATAACATTATCTTTATCTTAATATATAAAACAAAGTCGGGTTGGTTACACCATTTATAACTCAAGAACGGCTTGACCGATTTTCATGATCTTTGATTTGTTGGATTTGAAAAAAATCACGGGAAAAAATAATTATGAAGAAAATAATTTTTTTCATATATTTTGTATGATACGGCTTTTCAAATAATGTGCGTTGGTCGACATAATTTGAATCAATTCGAACTGTCAATGGTGTAGTGTGCCGAACATTTCGTGCTTAGTCAACACCTCAATTTTATTTTTTGAACTTAGAGTAGGTACCTACCTATTTATTTTAACTTAATAAAAACTTCATTTATTTCAGGTAATAAATTAAACACAACATTCATTGATTCTGAGGCGGTACGAAGTTTGCCGGGTCGGCTAGTTTATAATAAAATACGTTTGTTTTTATTTTTTTTCTCATCAGTAATTCTTGTTAGAAAAACGTAAGGATATTTATAAAACTTTTTATGCTTGCATTAAAAAGTTTTATATTTCAAAACCTATATGATTATTTTTAATTATAAAATTTTAAAGCATATTTCATCACTTTTCGAAAACAATTTTTAATTCTCTGATTAGTTCAGAAATATTCCATTTATTTGAATGTTATGGCAAAACGACGGCCGGCGTAGTCCAGCGGTGGGGCGTTAGACTCCCATTCCGAAAGCCGCGGGTTCGAACCCGGCGTGCGCAAATAAATTGTATTTAATTGATTTGTGTTATTTCACAATTAATTGTTTAAAACATAATATATAACTTCCCCACCTTCCTCTTCCTCGTCCCTTCCCTTCCCCACTTACCTTCAGCCTCATAACATAGTCTCACTGGCTTCAGACGGGAGCAGTTGGGACTCTTGTGAGGTATTCACTAAAAAAAAAAGGCGGAAATATTCCGACAAAATAGGCCCGAGGCCTTTTTTATTTTTTTATAGTGATATTGAATATAGTGATATTGAATACCTCACAAGAGTCCCAACTGCTCCAGCCTGGAGCCAGAGAGACTACTGCATCCCCAATTGGGGTATATTGTGATGCTGAAGATAAGCGGGGAAGGGAAGGGGATGGGGAAGAGGAAGGTGGGTAAAGAAAAAGTACCTGGCTATTCAGATCTAGTCACTAAACAAGGCTAAAGCCATTTCAATTCTAAATGTTGGTTTTACACCAGGGAGATGCTAAGAGTATCTTCCACTCTGGAACGTGCCGCAAATATAGTATATATTATTTTCAATAAAGTAATTGTGAAACAACACAAATTAACCGGTCAGTGGTTGTGTGGGCATCGCGTTTGGGTCCCACCCAGGCGTTCCGTGTTCGATCCCTCGGCTGGCTAAGTCCTCCATCACAATACAAGCAATATCTTCCGCTTAGTGTGGTGGTAGTAGGAGATTTTCAAATGTTGTTGGGTTATTCGTAACCCGGGAATGTTTGTCTTTCTTTTAAAAATAAAAAAAAATAAAAAAATCAAAAAATCAAATAAAATTTGCGCACGCCGGGTTCGAACCCGCGACCTTCGGAATGGCAGTCCAAAGTCTTGCCCCTGGACTACGCCACAAGTACAAATAATTACAAACATAAAAAGAACACAAACACCCCGTTTCCGTCACTTTGATGGTCATTCTTGCTACAGGCGGCGTTAGGCGTCTCGTTTCCTTTTTGTGGGAGAAAGAAAAAGGTTTGCCACCCCCTGGACGAGAAGTAATACTGACTCGGTGCTCGGTTACATCGTTATCCCCGTCTAGCAAATACACTCCAGGGGTCGCGAAAGGTCGGCAAGCTACCCACTACTGAAGGGTTGTAGAGTCTTGAGTTTATTTTGTCCTCAGGGGGTTGTTAAATGCTTTTTTAAAGGGTGAAACTCCAATATGTACGTTGTTTTACCTGTCGAATCAATTGTGAAGCTTAATTGCACTTTGAAATTTTTATAAGTCACGCTATTACAGTTATAACTGTAATTTGCGTTTATTGATAAATGTCGAAAAAACGCAAATTACAGTTATAACTTGCGTTTATTGATAAATGTCGAAAAAACGCAAATTACAGTTATAACTTGCGTTTATTGATAAATGTCGAAAAAACGCAAATTACAGTTATAACTTGCGTTTATTGATAAATGTCGAAAAAACGCAAATTACAGTTATAACTTGCGTTTATTGATAAATGTCGAAAAAACGCAAATTACAGTTATAACTTGCGTTTATTGATAAATGCCGAAAAAACGCAAATTACAGTTATAACTTGCGTTTATTGATAAATGTCGAAAAAACGCAAATTACAGTTATAACTTGCGTTTATTGATAAATGTCGAAAAAACGCAAATTACAGTTATAACTTGCGTTTATTGATAAATGTCGAAAAAACGCAAATTACAGTTATAACTTGCGTTTATTGATAAATGTCGAAAAAACGCAAATTACAGTTATAACTTGCGTTTATTGATAAATGTCGAAAAAACGCAAATTACAGTTATAACTTGCGTTTATTGATAAATGTCGAAAAAACGCAAATTACAGTTATAACTTGCGTTTATTGATAAATGTCGAAAAAACGCAAATTACAGTTATAACTTGCGTTTATTGATAAATGTCGAAAAAACGCAAATTACAGTTATAACTTGCGTTTATTGATAAATGTCGAAAAAACGCAAATTACAGTTATAACTTGCGTTTATTGATAAATGTCGAAAAAACGCAAATTACAGTTATAACTTGCGTTTATTGATAAATGTCGAAAAAACGCAAATTACAGTTATAACTTGCGTTTATTGATAAATGTCGAAAAAACGCAAATTACAGTTATAACTTGCGTTTATTGATAAATGTCGAAAAAACGCAAATTACAGTTATAACTTGCGTTTATTGATAAATGTCGAAAAAACGCAAATTACAGTTATAACTTGCGTTTATTGATAAATGTCGAAAAAACGCAAATTACAGTTATAACTTGCGTTTATTGATAAATGTCGAAAAAACGCAAATTACAGTTATAACTTGCGTTTATTGATAAATGTCGAAAAAACGCAAATTACAGTTATAACTTGCGTTTATTGATAAATGTCGAAAAAACGCAAATTACAGTTATAACTTGCGTTTATTGATAAATGTCGAAAAAACGCAAATTACAGTTATAACTTGCGTTTATTGATAAATGTCGAAAAAACGCAAATTACAGTTATAACTTGCGTTTATTGATAAATGTCGAAAAAACGCAAATTACAGTTATAACTTGCGTTTATTGATAAATGTCGAAAAAACGCAAATTACAGTTATAACTTGCGTTTATTGATAAATGTCGAAAAAACGCAAATTACAGTTATAACTTGCGTTTATTGATAACTGTCGAAAAAACGCAAATTACAGTTATAACTTGCGTTTATTGATAAATGTCGAAAAAACGCAAATTACAGTTATAACTTGCGTTTATTGATAAATGTCGATCGTCTAGTCGATTAGTCAGACATCGCCGAAAAATCGAAATTTGAGTTGAGTATGTAGTTATATGTGAAAGTAGGTAGGTAGGTAGTACTTAGGTAGGCTTTGCGAGTATTTTAAACTTAACTGTTTAGATACAAATGTTTCGAAATGTCATACTATGACATTCACCAGGAAAAAACATATAATTAAGTACTCTTATTCACTCCACAATAAACCTGTCATCTCTAAAACGGGTTGTAAAGATCTTGGCGTTTACCTTGATAGCAAACTTATATTTAATAAGCACATCGACTCAACCGTTCATAAGTCATACAAAATACTGGGCTTTGTTCTTCGTATAAGTAAAGTTTTTGGTAACCCACGTACAATAGTAATGCTATACTTTTCATTAGTCAGAAGTACACTGGAATATGCGTCGCAAATATGGAATCCGCAGTATAAAGTATACATTGATAGCATCGAACACATTCAAAACAGATTTATAAAATATCTTACCTTCAAATTCAACAATAACTTTGAATTTACATTTCAAACTTTGCAACAAAGGCGGGCACTAGCTGATTTAACATTTATACACAGAATTTTAAATAATAATATCGACTTTTTCTTGTATGATTATATAATTTGAAATTTGTGTTCTTTAATAGAATCTATCGTTTGAAAATTGAACAAATCTGCCAACGACTAACGGTATAACCTTAGGTTCGAACTCGGCTGATCACATTAAGGTGATCTCCAATCACATTTCTATGGAATTTTCGTTGAAATTTCGTCTGACGGAGGTTGAAACAACCCAATTTTGCGGTGATTGACGATTTGAAGGAAAATCAAACGTGAAATTTTCCGACACAACTGGCCCTTAGTATATTAAAAATTCACATTACTTAGTATTTTCAAAATTTTAAAACTGCGTGTACCAGATAAAATAACAATATTTCAAAATCAATTTATGTTTTTTGGAAAAAAGAGTCAATACGTTTAGAATTTGATTTACAAAGGACTAATTTCCGGTATTCTCTGGTAAATGCCATCTTAAGAATATCGCATAAATAAACCAATAACGAATGTCGCCCTGTAATATGAGAGGATTTTTTTGGGAACTCCTTTCAGATGGAGACATAAATCAAAAAAAGATTTATTCAAAGAATTCCATCTCGAAAACAAAAACGCATAGTTGGCATTCGATTTATAAACGATTGTCATTTTTGTCAGAAGCGTAAAGAAAAGGTTCTAATTTATTGAAACATTTCTTCACACCGATGAAGAGTTAAACCAGTAGAAGTGAATTGTAGGCGTGTCAGTGTGCCAGAAACAAGCTCAGTTTGCGATAATTTTGTTGAAATTGATCTAACAATTTCAAATATTAGGTCCTTACATATGAAATTGGCGTTTTGCCGTACTGGCAACTTTGATCTCAAATATCTTTTTTTTGGTTAGGAATTCCAAATTCAAATTTATACAGCTCTTTACTCAAGTATTTGTGTTTCGAAAATTATAATTCATTTGTTTTTGCCTTAATTGTTTTTTTTATTTGCGTCACCAAACGCTCACAAGTAACTTTTTGGAGTCAATTTTCGATTGGGGCATGGTTTGGCTGGTTTGGCAGAGTTCAGCCATTGCCATGAGCGCTTCCGATTATCGTACAGAATCCACTGTTCATCACAGGTAATGATTAGATTTAAAATCCCTTCATTATGGTGCCGGTTGAGTAATGCAACGCAGCAGTCAACGTACGTTTGTTGATTTGCTTCACTCAATTGGTGAGGTACCCAAATTTCAATCTTTTTCACCTTCCCAATTTGCTTCAAGTGGATTGGTGGTCACTCCTGGACATAATGACCCCCAGATCCCTATCCATCCTTCATACTTTTTTCCTTAAATATAGTATTATAGATGGCGCCATTTCCGTTTGCATATCGCACGTTGAGCGAGTGATAAGTGTGAATATCACGGCAGCAGCTCCGTGAAAAATTGCACGTACACAGACGGGTCAGAACGGTTTCCATACAGTGTGGCGTCGGAGATTTACTCGGAGTCGGGTTCTTAAATTTGAACCATACGGGCATTAGCGTATTAATATACTTCGATTATTTGCCACTGTCCAGAATGTGTAGACTGGTCAACTCAAGTCAAGACCTTGATTTTTTCGAAATGATTTTGGTCGGTCAATAAACAATTATTTGACTTTTCGCAAATTTTTGACTTGATTTTGTCTTTGCTTTCATATATCTACCATTCTTTATTCGTATAACTTACATTTAAAAAATGTAGTCTTATTTAATTGTAAATTGGACGTAAGTCTATGGATGAATGAATAAATATCGAAATTCTTTCTTCAACAAATTATCAGTTTCATTATTCTGTACGAGCTCATTGAGTCGAAGTATCATATTTCAATCGGTGACATCAGTTCCATTATTTCTAGTGATTGCATATTCAGTGTTTCAGGTCAATAATATTCAAACATTTATGACAAGAATGTTCCACTGTCAAATCAAAAATCTCCTGACCTTTTCGAATGTCAACTTGGGATTTCAAAATGTCAAATTTGGAATTTTATAGAAGGTGATTCGATCTAAATTATTGTCACGTAGGGTTCAAAACTGATGTAGGTTTTATTTTTCGTTAGATACGTCTTCTGTTATTTATAATATCTTGCGCCCTAGAAAGAAAAATACTTGAAAGTATAAAAGTGGAAAAAAATGTAAAATAACATAATAACCAAGTCCTTCAATTTATAATTTTGTCGTACGGTTGACATTGGTTGACATTCTCTCGTCAATTAAACTCATATTAGTTTATGAATTCTGAACTCCTTTGTTTATTATTCGTCGAGAGTTGCAGTTGAAGTTGTACAAGAAGTTCAATCGCCAAAGACGTACATATATTATAGCAACATATATACCATAATACATAGCAACAAATATAGTTAAATCCATAGAAATTGAATAAAATCCTTATATATCACCTTTTCCACCACCCCACCCCCCATATTTTATGTATATAAACCGTAGATTAAGAAACAATTGTACCAGTCTGATATGGCCTTAACAGGCTGAACCTGTTATGTCTTGTTCGCACCTGGCAAGTAGTAAGTCGAGTGGCCAGTAACTCGTTACTTGACTCACCAAAAAGTATTCGCACTGCTGTCAAGTGAGTTCATTATTAAGCGGCGCATCGCAACATGGCGGACTGCAACGCAATAAAGTAAATAGCTTATTAAGCTGATTGTAATTCTTAATTTAGAAGAAATGGAAGAATAAATTAATGAGATGAAAATAAATAAAATTAAGACACGAAAATAGATTAATAGCCGCAAAAATTTAGAATTTTAGAGTAGCATTTTCGTTCTCCAACGGAATGACATATTGGGCGTGTCTGCGTATACACAGAGAAAAACGAACAAATTAACAGTGTTTCAATGTTTATTGGCGGGAATATGTAAGAATAAACATTAAAACACTGTTAATTTGTTCGTAAGAACTTAAGCCCCGTTTTTAACCGTTTTTACGAATAAAATGAATGTATTTTAGAATAACATTTTTCTCCGTGTACGAATGAACTGCACATGTAGGGGCGCAGGGACGCGTAGAGGAAGACTCTACTCGTCGAAAAAATAGAACCAAATGGATTCAATCTACTAAAGAGCTGACTAGCCTACTCTACTAAAATTGTGGTGTTCGGACACGTTTAATTACTAATATACTCGCTACTCGACTAAAATACTCGCCCTGCCAGAACGGGGCATTAGGGTCACAAAAAAAATAAGTGGAAAAAAGTTTTAAATTTGTTCTTATATATCCCCCCCCTATTACCCCTTGCGCGAACCCCCCTCCTTAATTTCCCTTCGCCACTCCCGGATTCCATTCCCCCTCCCGCAGTTTTTCCCTGCCGCTAAACTCCATAAAATACACATATTTTTCAAACAACTCGCGTTTGATCTATTTCAAATTTTTTATGCATAATTCATAACGCCAGAGCTCGTTAATCTGCTATTTGGGATGGAGACAAACCCAACAAATCAAAGATCATAAAAATCAGTCAAGCCGTTCTTGAGTTATAAATGATGTAACTAACCCGACTTTGTTGTATATATTAAGATTATAATGGATTCCTCCATGAATTATCACTATCAAAAATAGAATTATCACAATTGTTTTGTCGCTAAAGAGAACAGAAAAAGAATTCCAAGCACTGAGTCTTCGAAAACGAATGCGCTTCGAATTTATGCATGATCCATTAGTTTAATCTGCTAGAACAAGATTGTGCACTTTTACAAAATGATTCATAGCTATCTCCTGTTTTTCTTGGGTTGAGAATCGCACCTCATTTAGTACCAGTGGAATATATTTTATCTTGAAAGGTTGGCAGTGTTTGGATATAAATGAAGTTAGAAATTCCGTTGAGGATTCACAATATTCCTTTCTCATTGAAGTGTAAGTTTTAAGTGAGTCTCGCCGCTGATACCCCGTTTTTTGCTGTTGTTTCGTCCATTATATTCTCTCCAGTGCTTATTATCCTTGTAAACTATAGGTGCTTGATTGAATGACTTAGGATCTGACTGTTTATCGTCGTATTGTAATTATAATCATCTGAAGACAGGCGTCCTATCAGGCTAAAGACTATTTGTGATCTGAAGAGCTCCTGATAACCTAAAGACTGCGTAAATCTACATTCAGTCACCTTCGGCACAACTCGGCAACGCTACCATGAGACTTGAAGAGCCATTAGACTACTATGGTAAAGTATCTACTAGATAATTGACGCATTATGATACATTACAGCTAGCTAACTTTTTATAATAAAACATTAGGTTCAACATAATATTCAAACTTTTTTTTATAAATTTTTATTTCTTCAGCTACGGGTGGTATATTTTACCAATACAGACCACAGGGTGGTGGGCGATTTTGACAAGAATTGACGTATGATAAACCAGAATGATATAGGTGGAAGTTTTTGAACATGTTATGATAATGTGTTGGAGAAATGATGTATGGTTTTGTAATATTAATAAAAGTGATTAAAGAGCGACAGAAATTGTATGTAATTAAATTTTTAAGACTGAACAATGATGTTTTGCTTTTGCAGTGGCGGAGGACTAGCAGAGGATTTTTTTCTATTCATTATTTTAAAAATATAACAAAATTAATATTTCAGTTTATTTATAAAGATAAATAAAGAAAACAATAAGCGCCTTACGGATAAATGCACTCCTAACCATACACAACTGACAAAAAAAAATTAATCGCCTATCGGCCGTGCATAAAATTATCACACAATGTATAAAAGCAGATTTTTATACTAGTAGCAACAAAAGCTTGCCATCTAAATTCTGTTGTTGTTCACATTTTTTCTAAAATTCCTTATAAAGTTTAAAAGTGTCTCTACTCTGGCATGTCCCCTTGTCGGTTTCAGTTTAACTTGCATACCTTTTTTGAATCCGTTGCTAAACTAAAGTATGTTTAGTACGAATTTAAAGAACTCTACTTAAGTATTATTAAGGAAAAATACAACACTATTTGTTTGTTTTCAATCATTTTTAACTTAACTTTTGTCTCGCTTTTTGTGTAATGTAAAAGTAGTATAAAGTCTAAAAAAAATCTCTACTCTGACCTGGGGGACTAGTCTCGATCTTTCGGTTTCACAAACAAGCACGTTTGCCGTTTAACCTTTCTTGACGGTGCTGTCAACTAAGCGGTCACGGTTTGTATTTACTGAAATATCTTTGTAAATATACTAAACATAGAGTTAACATTTTAGGTATTCCTCCACAATACATTTATGTATTGGATTAAATAAATACATTACACTAATATTTACTGAGTGTACCGCATCGGAGCGCGAGAAAGTTTTTAGCACGGTCAGAGGAGGGTTAATACGGATTCGTGACGTAGCTAAACCCGCGTTACGGGCGCTGTGAGAGATATAGACTAGGCCCCCTGTCCCCTTGTCGGTTTCAGTTTAACTTGCATACCTTTTTTGAATCCATTGCTAAACTAAATTATGTTTAGTACGAATTTAAATAACAATACTTAAGTATTATTAAGGAAAATTACAACAATATTTGTTTGTTTTCAATAATTTTTAACTTAACTTTTGTCCCGCTTTTTTGTGTATCTCTAGCAAATTTCGTTCTGTTACTGTAAACATAAATATAAGACGGCCATATTCCAAATAGCTCTCAAGTACATCTAAAGGCGTGAATTTAGCAATACCAAACACACGAGCCGTTAGAGCGCCGCTACTTGTTAGTTATTGCGACGCAACAGTGCGGGGTAGTGGTTTCGCAAGGCGATTGTGTCTGTCCACTGGTAAGTTCTAAAAGTTATAATATTAATTTATTTTATTTTATCTTTAATGCCCTAATTTAATAATACTGTAATAGTTAAATGCGATATATAAGTAACCCAAAAAATTCTTATGTCAATTAAACCAATTGAATTTGTCATGAAAACTTCTCTCCCCTGCCATATTTCCCCAGGCAAGGTAACTGCCATATGCTGATGTGTTTACCCTAAAAATAAAAATTAGGCCTTCTAAAAGGTAACGTAATATGTACAAAGTGACTTTCCCTTACAAAAGTTGGGACAGAGCAATTTAAAACCTTTTTTTGGATTGCTAAAGGAAATTTTTCCGCCCACATTTTGATAACCACATAAAAAATCATACCTCCGATTTGAATATAAAGACATACAAACTGATTATAGTTCTATATAACCAATGAATTCACCTGTCTTTTGACTATTATCACATAGTTGTAAGATTTATTAAAAAATTATCATAATTCATTAACTTCAAAACATTTTTAAGAATCTAGATAATATTTGCCACATTGTGGCAGCAAAGCAATCTGAGGCTTTGAAAATAGTGCCACAATGTGGCAAAAAGCGTTGGAGTTAATAAACACACTTTTATTAAGATACCTTCTTTAATTTCTCTTTAATCGAATTAATAAAATATAATCATAATTCATTAACTTTAAAACATTTTTAAGAATCTAGATAATATTTGCCACATTGTGGCAGCAAAGCAATCCGAGGCTTTGAAAATAGTGCCATAATGTGGCAAAAAGCATTGGAGTTAATAAACACACTTTTTTTAAGATACCTTCTTTAATTTTTCTTTAATCGACCCACATAGTTGGTTATTAACTCCTTTACAACAATTTTAATGTTGAATGTATAATTGAATAACTGCAACGTTAACTTCCCTTCCACTAGTCTGATATTTCCACAGTTTCATAATCTAATCATTCCACACATTATAAGTTATTTCCCGCACGTGTGGGGTAAACTTTTGGGCTCAACGATTCCACAAAAAGCGGGAAACTCCACGAAGGTTTCATATAATATAATAATATTATTCGCGAATGATGTATCACCTTCGAATATGACGTTATCGAAAAAATGTCGTTTTTCTTCAAATAGGCAATGTATTTTGAGCCTAAACGATTTAAACTTATTTCCGAGATGGAAACTTTTTTGGAAATGACTGCTTTTTCTTATTCCCAAATCCAACTTTTTAAACGTTTTCTCAATCAAAATTATAATCTTTAAACATTTTGTGAATATACCTCAGATTTGAGTGGTTATTTGTTTTTTTTTCATACAAACGTATTCCCTAATTATTTTTCTCTGGATTTTAACCCTAGAGAAAATATTGTTTTTACATAAAATATATATCAACTACTGACGTGTCGGTACTTTTGTTTTTTTTTATAAGTTACTTTTTATAGAAGTTATAACCTTCCAAAAATCAATAAAATTGACTGGTTTAAACGCCGTCAAAAGACGTTCAGTATACAAACTAGACAGGGTTTTTAAAAAAAAAGCACAACGTACAGACATAGAATAGTTTTTTCTTATGTAGTTGGTAAAAAAAATTGAAAATCAGTCCACTTTTGGAGGAGAAAAGTGGGGAATACAAAACCTCGATTTTAGTTAGGTATTAGTGGCCTGAGGTGCATTGTCCCTTTCGCTCAATACCCGGTGGAGTAAGAGCAACAGTGACAGCAACAATTTAGAGTTTCTTCTTAAGTTCTCAGATAGGAATCCAGAGATCACGTGATTGAATCCCAGCGTGAATCCCAGAGTTTTTTTTTAATTAGCTCCTCACAGAAGGACCTGAGGAAAGAAATCCCCCCGGGCCTGTCATCTCGGGGATGCTGTGTGGAGAAAAAAAACTAGTATATTTGCATGAATACCAGTAGATTTCATTCCGTACTGATACAAGTCGATTGTGCGAGATACGTCGCTCCAAGCATACCTCGAAAGGTTTGAACTGTGATCTAATTTAAATTCAAAATACCTTTATTATAAAAATTATCTTGTTATAATTAATTTATTTAAAACAAAATTCACTTTTCGTTTAGGATATTTTATTGAAATTGTGGGAATTGCAAAAATGTCCTAAAACTAAATGCAAAAGTACTACAGGAGTTACTCCTCTCGGAGGACCGTTTTCAGTCTTTTATTTTTGAATGTAGCATTTTCATCACAGCTAGATAGCGAATTTATCGTTGGATTTTCATGGCCTGGTAATCCAACATAAAATGGTTTTGCAAGTGATTCAATCAATTCCTTTACCAGGGGAATATTTGTTTCCTTTTTTCGAGTGTTAATCGTGATCCTCGAAAGAACATTCAGTATTATTCGAATGACCTTGTTTTGAAGGATTTTATGTTTGAATTCGCAGCGATTCCCCAAATATGTGCAGAAATATGTAAATACACGGAGAAAAATGTTATTCTAAAATACGATCATTTTATTCGTAAGAAGGGTTAAAAACGGGACTGAAGTTCTTACGAACAAATTAACAGGGTTTCAATGTTTATTGGCGGGAACATGTAAGAATAATTTGTTGGTATGCGTACTTTCGTACGTATACCAACAAATTATTCTTACATTTTCCCGCCAATAAACATTGAAACACTGTTAATTTGTTCGTAAGAACTTCAGTTCCCTTTTTAACCGTTTTATATCGTATAGGAGTGTGCAGGAAGAGTGGAAACCTAAACTACTTTTTAATTTATTTTTTTAAATTTCTTTTATTTTTTCCCAATTTTTTACATTTTACATTACAGTTAAATAATAATAATAAAGGGAACCCACTAAGGCGCAGTCTGTGCATGGATAATATAAGTGCTTACATTTTATTATTGTACCTAAAAATAAATAGTGGGCATCTAAATAAAAAACTAAGATTAGAATCTAAAAAACAAAGTTATGATTATAATTAAAAATTGTATAAGAAGTAAAAATAAAAATTGTTTAAGAAATAAAAATTGTTATTAGATTTGTCAAAGAATTTGTATACAAAAATGCAAAAATCAGTCATTTTAAATACATGTAGAATTACGAAAGATTTTTTAAATATTTATATTGAGGGATCAGTAGGATTTATCGGTCAAATTAGGAATTTCACAGAGCCGAACCCTCTGATATGAAAATATCTGGAGACGGTGAATTATATTCCCATTTAATAGTTTGGTAGATTAACGTGTTGTTCTTGTATTGTTTTGTATTAATTATACTTATATAATACACTTGCATAACGTGGATTTACTAGATCATTTTATCACATGAAAACCCTGAAATTGGCATACAAGAATTACAAAGAGATTTTAACGAGCTTCTCAAATGGGCTCATGATGTAAGACTAATTATTAATGTTAAAAAAACCTAATACATGTATATAAGATCACCGAGTTTGAAAATGTGGAATATACCTAAAATAACTGCTCATAGTTTCGACTGTATTCATAATAAAATCACTAATATTTGCGACTGTGAAAAAATTGATTTTACTAATGAATATACTTATCTGGGAATAATTGTTGATAATAATTTTAAATGGGATAAACAAGTGGCAAAAATTTGTAACCAGCTACGATCAATAGCTAGTAACATTTACAAATTAAAATTGTAAGTATGCTCAGAGAGCATACTTACAACAAAAGGTCTCCTTTGGTTCATTACTATTATGGATAACGCGGGGGAAAGCTCTTATAAACACCCAATGGTACACAAACATACCACAAGATTTAAAGAAGGAAAGGGCCTAAAAACTCCTCGAATATTAAATAAATATGGAAGCCGTACTCTTGAATACCAAATACCAGTGATTTTCAATAAAAAAAATAAAAACTTAAAATTTGAAAAAAATGACAGATTATGCCCTAAAATGATAAAAATGTGGTTAATTAACGAAAACTCCATGTATCTTTAAATATGTTGAATTGATTATCTTAATGTAGCTGCCTATATATCTTATTATTAGGCATGTACATTGAAATATCTTATAGATGTAATTCAAATAATCTAATATTATTATGTGATCTATCCTAATGTGTCCTTAAAACTATATAATATGTATTAACAAATATTTCCTTATGTATAATATTAAGAGTGATAAATTGTAGAACCTACAGACTAGCTGCTATTTGACAGCTTTGTGGGACTACCCTTATTTTGTATAAAAATGTATTTTTTGATAAATAAATAAAAAAAAATGGAAAAGTTTATGAAAGGGTTTAGTTTTTCCTATGGGAAAAACTAAACCCGTTCCTGTAAATCTGGTGAAAATAATATAAAGATATAGTAAAAGAAAAGAAAGCAAAATAATAATATTTATACAGAAATAAAAATTAAAATGTGAATAAAGTATAAAATTAAATAAATAATGCTTCAATTTGCTCAGCCACAATTTTAACTCTTTTAGGTATTGAGCTGGTTTAGTTACTTGATTATTTGTTTTGTAATAGATTAAAAGTGTGAGGGTGCAATAAAACTACTGTGAGTTTGCTTTAGTTTGGTATTTGTTTGTGGGTTATAAAATGCACGGTTTATTCTAAAGTTGATTCTGGGTTCATATTTTTGAATTTGTTTTGGTTTTTGAAGATATATTTCATGCTTTGTTTAATTACAAATAGCTTTGTCAATTTGACAACTTTATGCTAGAGCGTCGATTCTTCTCCTCTTTAAATACAAACTACATATTCCCTTACAACATCAGTCCTCAATAATGACCAGATCTTCAACAATCCTAACGTTTGACATTCCACTGAAGCACTCCACTCACGGACAAAGATAATTTAAGTACTATTATTTTTGTGTTTCAAGCTACACTACCAACAATACACTACCAACTACGATTGGACGAATTGAAACAATGACCAAATTCGAACTCGAAATTAATAATTGGATTGCAAATATAGGTCGTCCCACTATTGCAAACATCTGTAAAACAAATATCATTCAGCCATTCTGAAGCCAGTGAGACTATGGCATCTCCAACTGGGTTATGTTATGAGGTTGAAGTTAAGTGGGGAAGGGAAGGAAACAAGGAAGAGGAAGGTAGGGAAGTACCTGGGTATTCAGATCTATTCACTAAACACGGCTAAAGCCATTTCAAGCAACGTTTCAATTCTGAATGATGGTCTTACACCAGGGCGATACTAAGAGTATCTTCTACTCTATAACGTGCCGCAAATATACTATATATTATTTTAAGTAATTTATTGTGAAATAATACAAATAAATTAAATAAAATTTATTTGCGCACGCCGGGTTCGAACACGCGACCTTCGGAATAGGAGTCCAATGTCCTACCGCTGGACTACGCCGGTCGTCATATACAACCTATCCTAAATATAACAATATAATCTTGTCAAACCTAACTTTCATAATTATTTTTACAATATCTATTTTACTCTATTTTTTGTTTCTAGATTTGTAATTTTATTATTTTTATAGGATTAACCTACACAGTATACTCGTATTACCTGTCATTATTTTTTTATTAGAAGATCAGCAACAACAAAAAAAGAATGTTAAAATGCGTTTAATCTAAAGAGCAATTGACCAGCGGCTGAAAACAAAAGTTTAAAAATGCTTGCAACTGTACAGGGAGGATCTAATGAGAAAGATCGTTTATTCCCCGTATCAAATTTTTTAAATTAAAAATTTAATATCGATTTATTTCATTCAAAACTTGCTTTAATATGTACCTACATTCAAGTAAGCAATAAAAATGCTCAAAACTCATGATGATAAATTATTAAATATCGTGTACTTCAAGTAAGATTTTTTTTATCATAAGTATTTATGATTTTTCAATAATCTCTGAAAAAAATAAGTGTATCAAATTTTTTTGATATTTTAGTTTGTAAGACCTTAAATAAAACTGAGCTATATTTGTCACAAAACACGTTCTCGGATTTATTTTTTAATGATTTTAATTTAACTAAAATTAAAATTTTGAAAACTGTGTTGATTAGATTATGTATTGATTTATTTTGTTGTATGATTATATGATTTTAAATTTTAGAATCTATCGTTTGAAAATTGCCAACGACCAACGGTATAACCTTAGTATATTATAAATACACTTAGTTTTTCAAATTTTTAAAACTGCGTGTACCAGATAAAATAACAATCATTCAAAATCAATTTATGTTTTTTTGTAAAAAAGAGTCAATACTTCTAGAATTTTACTTAAAAAGGACTAATTACTGGTATTCTCTCTTAATATTTATGAATGTACGTTTGAACGCTTTTATGTACTTCCTAGATCTAATGAGATATAGCCAGACAGTAATCAAACTTTCTATAAATAATTGAAAAATTAAACTGTACAACGCATCCATCTACTTTAATACCTTAAAACCACCTCCTGATAATTCACCAACACACAAACTAAAAAAAAAACAGATCACTGACTGAATGAAAATTAAACATAAACAAATTTTCCAACACCTATTTACTGCAAACCAAATATAACACAATTTAATTAATATGTTAATTGTGTAACAAGATCTACCCAAATAGATTATTGTTCTATAATTATTTAGTAATGTATTTTAATACTGGCATTAATTATTATCGTCTACTTTTGTTTTATTCCATCCTCTTTTCGTCTGAACTGCTTCATTAAGTTCACTTCGTGTAATATTGTTTTGTTTTTACCAAATTGTTACTACATCTTGTCTATGTAATATTATGATGTACTTTAAGATGAAGATGATGTACTTTAAATCACTATTTAAATGGATCTTTACTAAGAATCGGCTTACATTATGAATATGAATAAATTTATTATGGATATATTTAAGCTTTTCCTACCGTTTCAATTTAATGGAATTAAAATATAATTATTAAAAATATAAGCTTAAAAGACTAAATAAATTGTTTTTTCATTAAGTAAATATTAAGTTATATAAGAAACAACTTTTTAAAAATACCCCTTTATGGCTAAGATTATTTTTATTTCTTAAAAATTCGCAAAATCACTTTGTGGTGTCATTTTTAATTAAATGAAACAAATAACTTTGTATCAACCACTATTATATAATAACAATTACCTACATGTTTCGAAACCGTTGGTTTCTAAACATAATATGTTATTACTACCCTGACTGAAGAAACCAACGGTTTCGAAACATTTAGGTAATTGTGATTGTATAATACTGGTTGATACAAAGTTATTTATTTCATTTAAGATTATTTTTGACTTGATTGATTGACTAACTTTTTTTCGTTCTTGTAAAATTATTCATAAAAAAATAAAAACAACTGTGGCGCTACTTCTAAAGGGGTAAGAAGTCAAATATTTCTTGAGTTTATATTCCTCTTAACTGTTACTTGCAATTCTGCCATGGGTGGAACCAAAGAATCGTCCTCGAGAATCTTAAGTACGATGCTGTGTTTTTTCTTACGACGGCATAACATTATTCAAACGCGCTGTTTAATTTTCGATGGAAACCTATTATTTAAACCAATTAATTTACTTGCTCAATGTTGTATAAACTTGCTCCAACCAAATATTAATAATAATCGAGTACTTGTATTAATCCATTGATGTTTGTGAACCAAGTATTATAAACATGCCGCAAATGTAAATATACGTTGAATTATAATTTTGTACCACAGGATAGCCCAGATAACATATAATATTTACAGTAGGTATACTAGTACACGTCGTAAATTGAATAAGTAAGGGATAATTTGCAATATTTCTATCCCCAATTCCTCGCTCAAACACGACATTGGTATAACCTGCCCTCCGGCCTTCGCCGAATTCACCCTCTTTCTTTTCTTATACCTCTTATCCATCAAGTTCATCCCTCCGGTCAGGGTGGGAAATGACATAGCATTTTGACTGCCCATTTTTAGCATCTCCTTATAATCTGGCTTCTCGAGTCTCTCTTGAGATTTCTGAGCGTTTTTAATAAAATTTAATACATCATAGCCACTGAACAAATAACACCTATAATTTTTATCGTAACAAATTTAAAATAAAAATTATGTCGCCAGTTTGCAAAAGACCAAAAAAGAATTTCGGTATTTTGTTATATCATACCTTAATTTCCTCTCATGTCTTATTTATGACTCCCATATTAAATCAAGCCCTGAGGTACCTACTTATACAGGGTGGTGATTCTAACATGATGGTAGGAGTAAAAAAGTTTAAAACTTTTTTCGAAATTCCAACTTTTTTTCCATACAAAAGGACGTACCTATTAAAAATCCTTAGTGTAAGGTTTTTTTTATAGTGAATACCTCACAAGAGTCCCAACTGCTGCCGTCTGGAGACAGTGAGACTATGACATCCCCAATTGAGGTATGTTATGAGGCTGAAAGTATGTGGTGAAGGGAAGGAGACTAGGAAGAGGAAGGTGGGGAAGAACCTGGCTATTCAGATCTAGTCACTAAACAAGGCTAAAGCCATTTCAAGCAATGTTTCAATTCTGAATGGTGGTCTTACACCAGGGCGATACTAAGCGTATCTTGCACTCTGGAACGTGCCGCAAATATACTATATATTATTTTAAATAAATAATTGTGAAATAACACAAATTAATTAAATAATATTTATTTTCGCATGCCGGGTTAGAACCCGCGGCCTTCGGAATGGGAGTCCAACGCCCTACCCCTGGACTACGCCGGCCGTAAGGTACAAAATTACTCGATAAATTTGCTGTGAGTCATCCGGGCCTGACTGTGCCGATGTTGGTTTCGATTGGACCGTATTGTAACAGCGGAAATATCTACTAGTGCTGGGCGCACACGCCGGACTAATTTTATTTTTTTATCAATAAAGTACCCTTAAGAGTTGGAATTTCGAAAAAAGTTAGTTATCTTTTTTACTTATAGTATCATGTAGACTCACCTCCCGAAGTTAATGCATTTTACCCCCGGACACCCTGTATAGTCGCAATATCTTTCTGCGAATTAATTCGTATTTTTCATACATTAGGTAGAGTGTAATCAAAACTCTCGAGCTTTGCAATATGGCATCTTGAATTTTTGATAGCTCTCATTTAAGGTATATAAAACTGTAAGCTCGGAGGGTTTATACTCTGCCTTAAAGGGGTGGGAAATGGAGATGGTGGTGGCTTTTCGATATTTCATGTAGACAGTGACCTTCCTCTTATTTTGAAGGTCAAAAATTACAAACTTCATAAATTTCAAAATTAAACTGTAGATTTGTATAAAAATGAAACCACAAATGTTCTCATCAAGGTTGCAATTTCGAAAATGACACTTAAATAAAAAGTATATTGAATAATAGTTCGATCAAAATTTCACGCAGTTCGCACAGACGATGATGATAGGAGATATTTTACGATGGTGATAATTTACAGCAAAAATGTAAATAGCAAAAATAAACAAAACAAAAGAAGCAAACACACAGCAAATTAAAGGTACACAGCAGCAAAACAACAAAAATCAGCAAAAAATTATAAAAAGACATCTTGAAAAAAGCGATAAAACGGAAAAAAACACGGCAAAAAGCAAACAAATTCGCAAAAACTGCAAGCATATCCACTTAGTAGATTCTCATAACATAACAAATGGGTTGTAACCTTTTGAGCACTGGCGTCAGGTGAGAATACTGTCCTATCTTAATCCTTATTCTACCGGTATTTCAATGGAAGGAGCTCCGAGAAACTAGGGTTATTGATTTCTTTGCACCGGTGTATAGTCGGGAAACACGCCAAACGCGCGCCATGCATTTGTATCTACACGGTTGACAATATTTATCAGATGAGAACGGGTCGTTTTTCGAAATTATTTGAATTTATAGCTATTTAAGAAACCTTATTATTTCCACGTCATTCTTCTGTTGTTATGAAACGTATTGTCTTAATTAATATTTCTATTGTCTATTTGGCTTCAGTTATATTTTGTTAGCTTTGAACTTTTGATGTGTAAATGTTTACAAACGTTTCATAGAGGTAAACAAGATGGAAATAGATTCGTTTAAACATGATTACATTATACCGAAAATACATATTTCAAAATAGGTATTTCTGTACCTTTTTTGTTAGATCAATAAAATTCTTCATACTTTTCATTTTGTTTGCAAATCAAATTAGTTGTTGGCCAGTGGTACTCTGGAAAGGTAAATAATATATATTCTTATTATATTATGTCCAAAACTTTTTGTTTCAACGGCCTTCTACACAAAAAACCAAGTTCACGTAAAATAAATTAAATTCATGATTCAATGATATAAGTTCATGTTTGGAATGATATAGTTCCACTAGCTCTGGCGTTCGTATGCTGCTTTCACATTAAAAAGAACACCTTAGTACTAAGTAAATAAAAGATTTCTTTATCTTTCTAAGATCATATGATAATATGACGGCCGGCGTAATCCAGCGGTAGAGCGTTGGACTGCCATTCCGAAGGTCGTGGGTTCGAACCCGGCGTGCGCAAATAAATTTTATTTAATTGATTTGTGTTATTTCACAACTAATTGTTTAAAAAATAATATACAGTATATTTGCGGCACGTCAGAGTGGAAGATACTCTTAGTATTGCCCTGGTGTAAGACTACCATTCAGAATTGAAACGTTGCTTGAAATGGCGTTAGCCATGTTTAGTGACTAGATCTGAATAGCCAGGCACTTCCCCACCTTCCTCTTCCTCGTCTTCTTCGCTTTCCCACTTATCTTCAGCCTCATAACATACCCCAATTGGGGATGCTATAGTCTCACTGGCTCCAGACGGGAGCAGTTGGGACTCTTGTGAGGTATTCACTATATAATAAAAAAAGATCGCATTATTTTACTAAAAATAAAAAAAAACACGCGTAGAGTCGTAAAGACAGGTTTCTATTTCAGGGATTTGGACTAATGTCGACTGTGGTTTAATAAAAAAATCTGCAAGCCACAAAATGAAAACTTTACAGGGGACGATAAACAGTAATTTTTAAAAATTCGAAAAATATATTAAATATCTTGAATTTCACATGAAAGTGGTTATTTTTATCAAAATTTTGATGTAAAATATTGTACCTAGTTCTATTTATAATTATAAGAGATTTGAAGATTTGAGGGTTGAGTAATTTCATTAAGGAATTTCTCGAAATAACCTAAAAAAGTACTCATAAATTTAGTTTTTTTCGTACTAAAAATGCCTTAATCAGCAAAAAAAACTAGGCACCGAGAAGCAAGGTGCCCTCTAGAAGTAAAATTTACCATGTTTTATTTTGAAGGCTATTTATTCTACATGAAACCTCTGAAAACAGAATTGAAAGAGGCGGGATTGGGCGCGAAATTGAATGATCTGAAAGTATGTTGTCTGTTGTATGCTGATGATGCGGTGCTGATTTTTAACAGCATAGAAGATCTGCAGTCACTCGTATCTAGGATGAACGAAGTATGTATGAAGAATGAGTTGATGATGAATGAAAGTAAGTCTAAAGTAATGGGGTTTGAAAGAGATAGAACGAAAACAGTGTGCAATATACTTGTGAATGATGAATACTTAGAGCAAGTTGATGAGTTTGTGTATTTGGGAAGTATGTTTACGAGAGATGGGAAGGCTGATGGGAATATTGAAAGAAGGGTAAATGCAGGTAACTCCATTAATGGTGGACTGAATGCTGTTGGCGCCAACAAAAAGCTGTCCAAAGAAGCGAAGCTAGCAGTTCACAATGGAGTGCTGGTACCTACCCTGATGTATGGCAGTGAAGCATAGAACTGGCAGAAAAAGGATGAAAGTAGACTGAATGCTGTAGAAATGAGATCCCTGAGGCGTATGTGTGGTAAAACCATGTATGATCGTGTGAGGAATGTGGAGATTCGAAAAGAGTGCAAGGCCGATGTGAGCGTCATAAGTAAGATTAAGAAAGGGACACTTAGATTGTTTGTACATGTAGAGCGAATGAATGAAGAAAGGAGTGTCATATGAGGCAAATGTGAATGGTAGAAGAAGTCGAGGACGCCCGAGGAAGACATGGCACGATCAAGTGAATCAGATACTTGAGTCGGGCTATGTCAAGAGTCAGAATAATAGAAGAGCATGTATGATAAGATTTATGAATGTGAATGAGGCGAGGAGTGTATGCCAAGACCGAGTTGTTTGGCGGTCCGTCCTCTCTGCCTACCCCTGCGGGAAACGGCGTGATGCTTAGTTAGTTAATTAGTTAACCTCTGAAAAGTAACATTCCCAAAAATGTGGTTTATTCGATTTTATCAAAATACTTTCGACTTGCAGAAAACGCACAGTTCTTGCGAGTTGTTATGTTATTATTAAGTAGTAATATGAAAAAAAAACTCGTAGGAACAGGGTATTTACATAAGCCTTAAGGCTATGAAAATAATGTGCAATCAACGCACCACTCTTGAATCAATATACAACCTGTTAGGAGATCTCTCTCTCACCTGTTGGGAGGCTCTATCTACCCTTGACTTCATCCTCCCCTCTGACAGGTCGAGTCCTGGGACCCCTCTTACCCGGGATCTACCCCGTCTAGGGGGTGGCTATATATAGACTGCCCGTGCTACCTTTTGCCCTATTTATTGGAGTATTTATCCACCTGTGGAGGAGGAATAGCAGCCTCTCATTTATTAAAGGATAACCAGGACCTTGCGTATTTCTTATTAATAAAAACTTAGAATCGAAATACAATATTTTTGTTTTAATGCTCGCAATTCGTAAGTACTCCAAAGTTTATGAATCGACTTAGATTATGAATATGAAAAAATATGCTGTGGATACATTGAAGCTTTTCCTACCTTCTTTATTTATTGGAATAAAAATAAAAGTATAAATTACGTTACAAAAAAAAATATGCTTAAAGCACCAAATAATTTGTTTTTTCATTAAGTACATAAATATGAAGTTATTTGGTTACGTTTTTAGATTTTCACGGCCAATAGCATTTTCGTTGTTTGTTTTTGGGGTGTTATGCCGTGTTGTGCTACCTCCTTCTTTAGCCGACGTTTCGGACAGCGTTGCAGTGTCCATCAGGGCAGATCCGGCAGATCCGTCGATGTTGATGAAGTTATTTGTATAAGAATCAACTTTTGTGGCTAAGATTGTTTTGACTTTTCCCATTGATTTAATTTATTTCATTCTTGTACAATTATTCATAAAAAAAAAAAAAACTTTGGCGCTACTTTCCTCATGCAGATAATACCAAAAACACGCCGAGTGTTAAAGGGGTACGAAGTCAAAGTATTGGTAATGCGTTCTTGAAAAATAGTGCCCGGTTTACATAACATGAAATCGAAGATCTGAGCTCAAAAACCGAAAATGCAGCTCTGCTACACTAACGTACATGCATTTTTCTATCGATTTCTAAATTTTGCATTGTACTTATTGCAAATTTAATTGTATATATTTGTAATGGACCGTAAATACTAGAAACGAAACTAGATGAAATGTTGTTTGCTGGATCTATGGGTACGTGTAGGAAAAACAAGATATGCAAGGAAAAAGGAATGACCAATCACTTATCATTGTATCTCTGCGAAGGAACACAATTATATGGTTCCACCGCGATACCTCGAAGTAATTATCGCCACAACAAAACGAATAAGTACAAATGATACGATATACTTCCGAGACGGTCGAATTCTTTCCTTTTACTTAAAAACAAGATCGTTTACACGCAAAACATCAACAACTTGCTTCCAAGATAGTCGCAAATCTTCTTCTATTTTCAAAACAAATGCACTCGAATTTTCACTATTTTTTTTTTGCCATCATTGAAAATTTTAAATACTTTTACAGCAATGTGATGGTTAGGTTACGAGAGGTAGAAACTTTCCGCTAGGAACTATGCATATTCTTATTTCAAACCCAAACAATATGGTATGAAAAATATATCTCTATTATTGGCTGAGCATAGTTTTAACTTGGCCGTTTGGCAATCTATCTATATCTGTCTTTAAATTTGTTTGTTTATAAATCTGGTAGCATTCAATTTAGCCACTGGAGCGACAACGCAAATTAAAACTTTTTTATCGGATTGCTCCAGATTTTTTAAAGATCATGTCCAAAACTTTTCACCCAAACTAAAAAAAAATCAGACCTTCGAATTTTAATGTGGAGACAAAAAAACTGAATAAAGTGCTTTATAGCCAATGAATTTGTCTAAATTTAAATAATCATCACATATTTTTAGAATTTTAAAAAATATATAAAAAAAACATAAACATTATAATTTTTTTATGAATATAGGGAATATTTGCCACATTTTTGCAGCAAAGCAATCCGAGGCTTTGGAAATAGTGCCATAACGTGGCAAAAAGCGTTCGAGTGGTTATTATTAAAGTTGGCCTTTCTTTGACTATATTATGGTATACCTACCTGCCGAATAACGTTTTAAAAAAGAATTGCCTTTAACTAAAAGAACTTAGTGGAATTTAGCTTGTAACAAATTAAAGATTAGAGTGTTAGCATCTGTGCTCCCACAGAAATACAGCAAGTATTTCGTGCATATAAACTGTGTTTACGGCAAGTTTCATTGCTTAGTATTATTTCTTGCTCCCAGGCGACGAAGCAATTCTCAATTCTCAGTGCAAAATGGCAAACGTATAAATTATATCAAAAAGGAATATTTGCATTCTCACCGTGATTTATAGTGACGCTAACACTTGAAACAGCTGTTGCTAGTAACTCAAGTAAAACAACGTCTGTGTAAAATACAATCATTTCTATTCAAATGATTTATATTTCTTATTTACATATTATGTTTTATATTTGGTACGTGCCGGCCTCCGAAACCTTAATTCTTTCTTGTGTTTGAATTTTATTGAACGCCCGTTAAGAGTATAATACCGTGCGGGAGAGTTCGTGACGTCATCTGGTCCCTTGTTTGTGTGAGATATAAGGTAAAATATTTACAAAACCGGGTCACGCTTAATATGGACGAAAAAAAATAATTTAATAAGTTGTTGTAGTTAGATATTAACTAGTACTAATCAATTCAGTTACCGGAATTCCGAAAAAAGTGCATTTTCATGGTTTTTTTTTAAATTTAAAAACACGAAATGTCATTTTTCACCGAAACTTGCAACATTTCCTTACATAGTGGTCACACACTCTCCAATCTCTGACAGGATGTGGGCTTTAATAAAATTCTAACTTGTAGAATTAATTTAATTATGAAAACAAACTTTAAAAAAAAAATACTGGTATTTAAGTTTGCATGTCATCTACATGAAAATGTTTTTTGTAAGTCAAAATATTTTTCACTCAACTTCCCTATTGCAACACTCCTGTCAGGACTAAGTCAATTAGATACTCGCTTGTAGATTGCACGCAGTTGGCAATATTTTTTCAGATATTGTAGATATGTTCAACTGCACGTAATTTAGTTACAAGAAGGCTTTAATAAAATACATCATAATTATATACTGATCTTCTGCGTGGATTCTTTTTAGAATTTCTATAACAAATAATATCTTCTTGGATTCTGTGCCACTAAATTATTACATACAGCATGGTTGTAAAAACCAGGAGCATGTAATATAAATAAATAAATATTATAGATCCATTAATTAATTACTGCGAATAGAAAACCCAACGATCCGTTAGTAGCTCAGTTGAGAAATGGGTCCCAAAAAACCATTAGTCGTGATTTCAATTCTTCTATAGATTAAGTCCTGCATCGACATTGCACAAGCAACATTTTCCGCCTCAACTGAAGTTGTCTCTCTTTAACAATAAATAATAACGACGAGCCTTCCCAAATCTTAAACTTTATAAAATACTAGCTGGGCTTTACGCAGAGCTTTTCGAATTCAGAACCCGACAGTAATTTTCTTTTTAATTTGAACGTCAAGTGTGCAAAATTTCATAATGAAGTATCAAAATTCTGTGTAACCACTCGAGCGCTTTTTGCCACATTATGGCAATATTTCCTAAACCTCGTATTGGTTTTCTGCCAAAATGTGGCAAATTTTCAAAAAAAAATTTTTATTAAAACGACTATATAATATATTGTACATTCAAAATATAACAAAATAAATATTCTCTAGATTCTTTAAAATGTTGTAAGGTTAAAGATTTATTTATATTTTTTTTATAAATCCTACAAATATGTGATAATAGACAAAAGATAGGGGAATTCATTGGCTACATAGAACTATAATCAGTTTTTATGTCTCCATATTTAAATTCGGAGGCATGATTATTTTAATGTGGGCGGAAAAATTTCCTTTAGCAATCTATGAAAAAATATTTGTATTGCTCTGTCGCTCCAGTGGCTAAGGAATCGAAAAAGCGAGTGGTGGTGGTTTTTCCATAGTAGATAGTGATATTTCTATTCTTCTACAGGTCGAGTGGGCAAAATTTGGACAATCTCTGAATAAAATCGTAGATTTGTATAAAAAAAACAAACTCACACGTCAAGCAGAGACACTCTTTATTTTATATGTAAATGGATCAGATAACAAAGAATATAACACTAAAAGTGCTTTCAATAATCTTGCCTGAAATCGTAGGTATCATATTAGACTTTCAAAGGCACAGTTTTGTATGGAAATATGGGCCCAAATTGGGCCTAAATACGCCCAAAAGGCACTTCTTGTGTTATTCTTTATTCAATGAGATAGATCGTTGTTCTTTAAAGGATATCCTTTCTTGGTTCCTTTTCAAATGTCTATTTTTCTTTAAATTTCTTCCATTGCACCTAGACAACAAACAAACCCATCAAACCGCCAGTCGCGTAACTGTGCCTGTCAGCCGTGTGCTCCGGTTGCACCGTCGCGACGCCTGTCTACGTTACTATGGCAACCGATCGACGCCGACGCCACCAGGCGCCGACTGGTTTATTCAACTTCAGATGTACTCGGCAAGTACCTACTCTAATCGTCACAAGTCCTACTTCACGTACATAACAGCCCATCGTAACCACTGCTATAAACTGCACCTAAATGTGAAGTACGCTGTATTGTGGCAATGCAATTTTAACAAGATAGACGGTTTGTAATGATGCCTTTTTAATAACTTAGTTTTCAAAAAATTTGCAGCGAAAATTTTTTCATTTTTTTTTAAAGAGGCAAACCATATTACATTCGGAGGGAAATTTTCTCCTTACGTAATGTCCTCTCTATACACAGTAAGGTAAATTACCAATTAACGCTAGATGAATTCTGGAGTACAGAATTCAAAAAACCTGTAAACCACAACTACCCTACTAGGCATAGAGAAGCACAAATGTTTATTATCAATAATCTCAAAATGTATACGGAGATAGAACAAAAAGGCATAAAATTCCGGAAATATTTAACGCATTACCTGAAAATATCAAAAATGAGACATCTTATTCAAAAATCAAAACAAAAGTTAAATCTTTCTACCTCCGAAGAACATGAAATCAAATAATATAGTTCCTTTCTATTTTTTTTCTCACCTTATATTTGTACTGTGTAAAATATTTTTACTACAACGCAATTTGTAAACATTATAATAATTAGTTTGTCGTAATAATTAGTATTTTAATATTAAGTATTATATTTAGTATTTACTATGTAAAAATGAAAAGTATACTGTATTAAATAATTAGAAAAAAATGAGAGATTTCTTACAATCAAACTGATTGATCAGTTTCGTAAGATTTGTAAAATAAAATATTGTAAAATTAAAACTGAATAAACATATTAAAATATATATATATTTAACGGGCAATGGCATAGCCATGACTTACATTCAAAAGACGCCATTAGTAAAATGCAAACGATATGGAGTGACAGATAAACATTGACACTTACAGTTGACAACTAAATGAAAATGGATCGACGCCTTCGAAATGTGGAGCTGCAGAAAAATGTCCAGGATTCCATGGACTGCCTAACGCACAAATGTATCCATTTTAAAAGAGCTAGGCATCCACAATAGGCTATCAACTATTTGCTTTCAACGTATTTTAAGATGCTTTGGACAGGTTGCTCGCTAAACTAAGTACTCCAACTTGTAGAAACTCATAGTCACTGGCAAAGAGGAAGGCAGAGGAAGGTCACCAATATGCTGGACTGACCAAGTATCACTGGCGTTCAGTACGTCCACAGCAAAGTGCGGAGGATCCTTGTCCACCATAGAAATTGGAGCAGGAATCACGATCCTCTTTAAGAAGAGAATGTCCACTTTCTGAACAAGAGATTCCAGTACAAAAAATATACAGATTTCACCATAACGGCCTCCGTGGTCGAGGGGTAAGGCTCTCGACTAGTAATCCGACGTTCACAGGTTCGAATCCCGGCAGGAAAAAGTAATTTTTTGATTGAAAGGTGTTGTTTCACATGTAATCATTTTATTTGTAGCAATTCAATGTAAAAATAAATAAATTATGAATTTATCTTCATAATTAACATACCTAACTGTTTATTTATCTACTTATTTTTAAGTTCAAATTTTTTAATTCCTTAAATCATATTCAATTATAGGTATAAAATATTTTTCATTCTGACACTAACTCCTCTTCTAAACACAGGCGTCCGCTTCTATAGGAGAGAAACATTAAAAAATCTGTGAAAACTTATTTTAAAATTTATTGTCAAAAATTGTAAACTTATAATTTAATAAATTAAAAATGTTTAAAAATAATATTGCAGCAAGTTCCAGAGTAGAGGATACCCTAATGGTAAATACATACTGGGTCGACGTACGTATTCATCGCTACGCCTAACAATATCTGGGCTACTTAACAACCATACATTTTCTATGAAAATGTATGGTTGTTTTAGAACCACATTGGCCACACGTATCGCGACGTGCGATGATGCCTGTGGCCATTTTCATAGAAAATGTATGGTTGCTAATGCTAAGCATTGTTGGGCGTAGCGACGCGTACGTACGTCGACCAGGTATGATTCTACCTTTAATATCGCCCTGGTGTAAGACCACTTTTCAGAATTGAAACATTGCTTGAAATGACTTTAGCCGTATTTGGTTACCAGATCTATAGAATAGCCAGGTAGCTCCCTATCTTCGTATTCCTTATCTTTTTCCTCTCCACAACCTTCAGCCATACAATATACCCTATTTGGGTGTGCCACAGTTACTGGCTCCAGGCGGTTGGAATCAGTAGGGACTCCTATAAAGAAGAAACTACATTTTATATATCTGTATACCTATGTTTTAATTGACGACGTCGGGCATATAAATAAATAAATAAAAATAAAAAAGCCTTTTATTTCTTGCAAATTAGGTATGTTACAGAGTTGTGAAAAGTAAGACAAAGTGTAATTAATGCTATTTGCGAAAAATGTAATATAGATATCTTAAGTTTTTCATAAGCAAGAACCCTTCTCTCAGCCGAAGGCCTCCTCTAAAAAATTTCATTTATCTCTTGATTTGTTCGTAGGGTTAAGCATTTTTTGTGTTTGTGTCACTTCTTGTATTTTTGAGGATGTTTAGAATTTCTTTTTCAGAGGGTTTTGGTCTTGATCTTCCACGGTGACCAGCCGGGTTGGAAGATGAGTTTTGGTTTTTATAGTTATTTTTATTTAATTTTTGTATTTTTACATTTTTTTATATTTTTTCACCAGATTTACAGGAACGGGTTTAGTTTTTCCCATAGTAAAAACTAAACCCTTTCATACACTTTTCCATATAAATGACCATCTAGTAAATCCACGTTATGCAAGTGTATTATATAAGTATAATTAATACAAAACAATACAAGAACAACACGTTAATCTACCAAACTATTAAATGGGAATATAATTCACCGTCTCCAGATATTTTCATATCAGAGGGTTCGGCTCTGTGGAATTCCTAATTAATATTAATAATAATTTTATTATTGTTTTTTATTAATGTTTTTTTTTTATTGTTGTTTTTTTTCAATTTTATTTTGTTTTATTTATTTTTTATTATTATCATTTTTATTTTTTGTATTATTGTTTTTTATTCTTGTTTTTATTATTGTTGTTCACTGCATGTTACCTGTGTCGGAGGGGGTCGGGCATATAACTGTCCCTAAGTTAATTATTTTCAGCATCAGGTGGACAACTTGACATGTAATTTAAAAAATATGTGACAACTTTTACGTTGGACTGATGTATTATTAGATAGAGTTCCACTACGAAGTATTATCGCTCCATCATGTTGGCGTAATGTTTTTTTTTTAATCCACTTGCCTCAATTTTTAACTGGTTTACTATTTATAGATTCGTATCCAAGTTTTTGTGAAAATATTATGTTGTTATATTATTTATTGTTTTTGTGTTTAATTCGTAGAACTCCATTTAATTTATTTTTTTTTGATTTAATTTAAATTAAATTTAATAATGTTTATTATTAAGTTCTGCAAGTGTCATAGTTTTTATTATTGTAACAGCTGTTTCGGCTTACAACCCACATAACAACAAGGGACCTAAACTATTACATGTAGAAAGAAAAGGTCTTCGATTGCATTTACTCGAACAATTAGAAATTAATAAACGCACGAACGACCCTAATTTAACATTAATTAATAAAATAAGGAAAATAATATATTCACCTCTTCTAAGTATTTTCACAAAACCTAAACAATATTCATAGCAGTAACGTCATTATTAAACAATTAAGAACACATTTACAAATTTCAAAATACCCATGGGGTATCTATTACTTTCCCAAGAATTCGGTTTAACCGACAATAAATCAATTTGCTTACTTTCAAATTGACATTTTAAATCGTATAAATATCTTCGTCTAATTATGAAACATCTTAGTTTGAAAATGGCCTTGTAAGCCGAAACAGCTGTCACAATAATAAAAACTATAACATTTGCAGAACTTAATAATAAAATAATAATTATAATAACATAATAAACATTATTATGTTATTATAAACTAGTATTAGATTTATTACTCATTTGACTCTTCGGTATCAATATATCGTCACCTTAAAGCAACATTGAGATATCTTGAAAAATGCTTTTCTGAGATAATAGGACTTTTAGGTTTGCGTGAGCTCTAGCAGAATCAAATTAACTAATGTTGCAGGATAATGATATGGTATTAGAGAGGTAAATTATCTAACATCAACATAAAATTCTAATCTTAATATATAAAACAAAGTCGGGTTAGTTACACCATTTATAACTCAAGAACGGCTGAACCGATTTTTATGATCTTTGATTTGTTGGATTTGTCTCCGTCCCGATTAACAGAATAACTATTAAAACATCGGAAAAAATCACGGCAAAAATAATTATGAAGAAAATTAATTTTTTCATATATTTCATATGGAACGGCTTTTCAAATAATGTGCTTTGGTCGACCTAATTTGTCAATTCGAATCAATTCGAACTGTCAATAGTGTAGTGTGCCGAACATTTCGTGCTTAGTGAATAGCTCAATTTCATTTTTTGAACTTAGAGTAGGTACCTTTTTATTTTAACTTAATAAAAAACTTAATTTATTTCAGCTAATAAATTAAACACAACATTTATTGATTCTGAGGCGGTACGAAGTTTGCCGGGTCAGATAGTAACATATTCTAAAGAAAAATGCAAACAATGACATGCAAATCCTAAAAAACTGGTTCGACACAAACCTGCTCTCAATTAATGCAAAAAAGACACTTTACATTCCCTTCTCAATAAATAAGTTCAGAACTCACCCAAGTTCACTCACGAAGTTTGCCGGGTCAGCTAGTAATAGATAAATAATTATTTTTTTTCAGACTAATTTTGACATGGTATACGTAAATTTGGAAATATCTCAATATTGAGATTTTATTTGTAACTCGGGCATTTTTTTTTTCAAAATATCCCAGTAATGATCATGTAGAGCTCACAATTTTACATCGAACTGCATACTTATCTCAAAAGTGATTTTTTCGAAGATATCTCACGATTGCTTTAAGGTGACGATATACGCCGTTCTTCCATGGAGCTACGTTCAAGCGACGCAATCGCCGCTCGTATCTGTTTTCCATACTATGATTAGTGTTTGAAAACGTCGCCAGGCGCTACACTAGCAAAACAGTATGACAGGTAGCGGTAGCGTCGATTGTGAGTAGCTACGTGGAAGAACGGCGTTACAGTTGACACCATTGATAATAGAAACAGAATGAGATTTGGCATGGAAGCGTTCCGACTGTCGCCAAGCTTTTTTTTTTAAATTTATTCTTTGCTTATGAATTATAAAATTTGTGGTTTTTACGACCACCTTGCTAGGCACGTGCCCGTGTTACGGTTACGGTGCCCGAATCTCTCGGTGCCCGATTTTCGATTCGAGCTACGACCAAACCGCACTTACTATAAATGAAGCGGCAGTAGGAAGGGTCAATGATGTTGGCGACACTTGCAGTGCACGCGGTTTCATCCTAATAGTTCGAGGCCCATTTCCAGTGTTTCTATTATCTTTAGTTGATACTGTTTTTTTTCTTCATAGTGAACACCTCACAAGAGTCCCAACTGCTCCCGTATGGCATCCCCAAAGGAGATGGGGAAGAGGAAGGTGGGGATGTAATAATAATGTAAATAATGTAGTCGCAAAGATGCGAATCATGAAGAATGGACTGTAATCAAAAATAATAAGGTGGCGTGACACAACTATGAGGATTGTAATTTTGGACTTTGGAAAGGATCTGACTTTCCCTGAATTCCTTGTTCCGTTCTTGGGGAGTTATTATGTCACACAAACACTTGCCTTTCACTTGCAAGTATCCCGTTTAATCGATATTATAGCGCCGAGGGATGAACAATCACGCACTGCACAGCACATATAATAGATTCCAATAAAGTCAATGTTAAGCCCGAGGGAACACTCTTGGTTCACTGCACAGACTCTAATCAGACTTCCGTATTTAGTCGATGTTGAGGACGAAGAGGGATGAAGGTACATCAACTGCACATCGCCAAAAACATACTTCATAAGGTCGATGTTCATTGCATTGAGCACAAAAAACAGCACAAAAACAGGTAGTCACTAAACACGGCTAAAGCCATTTTCAATCCAATATGTCTCGACGCCACCTAGTGAGAGATTTAGCACTTACAATGCCTTTCTCATATAAAATAAAGTTGGTTGTTTGCAACTGAAAAAATGTAATAAGCAGTAATTGTTGAATGAAACACTAGTATATATTGAATTATTTAGCAGGTAAGAGATAAGCCGACGTAGCTCAGTGGATAGAGCAGTTGACCGGAAATAATAAGGACACGATTTCGAAACCCGTCGGCGGCATGTATCTTTTCTTGGAATATTTTTTCAATGTGGATGAGTGTTTCCGGCTGATATTTATTGCTTATAATAATTGCATAAAAAAATCTTGTCTTTATATTTATTTATACTGGGTTTTACAGATTTTCTCACTTGCGTGAAAACAATCCAGTTATAAAACTCAGTTAATATACAATAACAAAAATCTACAATTATATACAATTAACTACAGATACATTTAATAAATCTACAATTACATACAATTAGGAAAGTAAACATCACAAAAAAAAATTATATACAAGCTCTCACTCAAGTAATATTACAATGAGTGGCAAGATGCATAAAAAACATTAGAGGCATGGCTAAGAGAGACAATTGACGCAATATAATTGTTATAACTTTTTTAACAGCGCCAGAACTTTTTTTCTGAATCCGTGCAATTTATCGATAAAAATATCTACTTCAGCACACTCTATCTTGTTATATAGTGGACACATTTGGGTCAGAGGGCTGAAGTAGGCGATATTATTTTTGAATGTATTCAGGTGAAAAATATTATGGCGTCTTAAACAATGGTATTTGGGGACATTTATTTCAATATTACTAAGACATAATGTAGTATCAAGATGGCCGTTAATAATTTTATGTAAACATATTAGATCAGTCAATTGCCTTCTAGTTTTAAGTGTATCAATCTTGAAGTAATCACGACGGGCGTCGTATGATCTAAGATGGTCATGTAGTCCACATTTGAAGAATAACATTCTTACAAAAAATTTCTGTACTGATTCTACAATGTTTTCATATTTGCAGTAATGTGGATTCCAAATAGTGCTTCCATAAAAATTAGTTTTAAGATGATCCACTAGTCCTTGACTCATTCGGAATCGGGCGGAGCGAACGATTTTTGGGCGTTTACCAATAAAAACCTTAATCTCTAGCTAACCACAGTATTTTGTTATTCCGCAAGCATATTTTTAAATATCGAAGCGCCGCGTAGACTAAGGCATGTCCGTTGGCCCCGGGCTCTGGGCGTAGACTGAGCGACGGGCTAAAATCCTTCAGTACATAGCATAAGGATGAAATTTGCACTTACAAATTCGTTGGGTACCGCCTATTTTTATTCGCTGAAAAGAAACGTCGCCAAAACGCACGTTTTATTTTATTTTGTGAAGTTCAGATACAAATATTAAAATGTTTTCCGATCACTCTATAAGAAACTTAATTAGCTACATTATTCAATAAAACAACACCAGAAAAAGGATTTGTAAATAGGAGATTTTTCACTTTTAACCATTTTTTATAGGTCAGACGCATAATTTTTTTTAAGCTTATTAAAAAGCTTGTCAAAAAAATACTCGATCACTTCAAAGGCCAAGATGTGTTCTACTCACAGTATTTAATTGAAGCATCTATATTATTTCTAAGCGATCAAATTTTCAAAACTAATACACAAGATTTTGTACGATTTTGCATTTTTTTGGCTGTCTTCACCTTAAACATAAGTTTATCAATTAAAAAATAATAATTGAACATTATTCTGTTTGATTAGGTATTTTGAACTCAAATCCAAAGTTAAGTTTTGTTTGAAAAAGGATGTGCAGCAGTTCCTCTTAAAGTTGAATTTCAAAAATCCATCTGCCTAGATTTAAGATGAAAGTTTTACAAAGGACAGGAAAATTCGCCCGATCATTAATTAATGGATTTCCTTGAAAATGTAAGAGAAACTGTCTCCAACTTTCTCGTTATTAAACGATATGAAAGTTTCATCTTTTAGCATCAGAGTCGACCAGCGCCTGAGGTATTTTAACTTTCAATGGGCAACTTGCATTGTTTACTTCAAATTAAAATTAAAAATTCTAATTTTTAAAGAATTTTGACAACTTCCGCCGTCGATAATTAATCCGAAAGTCACATGGTTCAAATCCCAGCATGCACAAATAAAATGTTAAATTGCGTTTTTCCACATTTAATAAATTTAAAAAATATGAATAACGGTTATCTCTGAGGTGCGTTATGAATGAACTTAAATTTGCTTTGAATTCAAGGCGATCCGCTCACTGAAGAGACTGAAACCAAATTAAAACTGGCTTGTTGCTATGGTTTCCAACCAAACTTTCTAATCAATTTTACGATTTCAATAATTATCTCAATTTGTTCATAGACGAAGAACAATCAGCTGGCATGTCACGCAACTGGCATGTCGAGTCGCGAGTCACCGCCTGCGTTGCCATGGACAACGGGTTTTTGAGAAGTTGTGTAGTGTGCGGACCATCATATTTATATACAGAGGATAGCGAGTTTAGTTGTAAACTGTATTTTTTTTCAGTTGCCTCGTGAGCGGAGGCACTCTGTGTCAATTTTACAAATTGTAACTGCTTTTGTTAAAAATAATAAATACAAGCTTAAATGTAGATACGTACCTTTTTTATGATAGCTCCCTCCATAATAATAATCCCTCAGGGCCTATGTAATCGTCGGAAATGCTGTATGGAGGGTTTTTTTTTAGGGAAAGATACGAGAGTTAATTCTGGGAAGGAAAACGGTGTAAGGGGTGGATAAGAATCTGGAGGTCATTGTGCCCAGGAATAACTGGCGTATGAATCCATCCCTCCCACTGCGCTGAAAGGCGATGGGTCGAGAGAATCCGGTTGGAGAGTTAAAAAGGTCTCCCTTAACCAGTCACCCCGATCTGGCCAGCCGCACAGTTGGTAGGCAAACACATCCGCCACCAAAACCTATACAAACCTCACCCCATGAACCCGGGCACCCCTGCTAAGCCACCAAATGTAGCGAATCACTTGGGGTGACCTACGGCGGGAGTGTCGGTTATCCAATAAATGCTTCCTGGGGCAGCGGTACCCATTCCCGCCTACCAAATTGAACTGATTTTTACAACTACAAAAAATTATATCCCGTGATTTTTCACAGGTCTACGTTAGTATATTGTAGTACATTCCCGGCACGTTAAAGGATGATAGTACACTCCGTATCGCTCTGATGAAAGACCACCATTCAGAATCGAAACGTTGCAGGTTGATTGAAGTGGCTTTATCCGTGTTTTGTGATCATATCTGATTAGCCAAGTGCTTCTCTAACCTTCATCTTACCAATCTCCTTGTATTTTCCAATAACACCCCTTCCATACCCCAATAATAATTGGAGATGTCACAATTTGTCATAATCCCTTTCACAAGGGCGATAGGTACTGAGAGCATCTAAAACCATGAAATCAGTGGCGGATACATATGTGGGGTTGCGGGGGCGAGCGCTCCCCCTTGCGGGGCCGCCAGCCCGCACGCTATTCATTCGTTTCTTTTGTCAGTCGACTCTGAGTCGAGTTATCGAGTAGTTGTACTTTCTTTCTGGCACCGAAGGGAATATAATATGACTTATGAATAATGGCTTTCAGAGTACCGGGCCGTAGGCCCCTTGCTCTTTCATCTTGGATTTTATAATGGTTGTTCAAAATTGGTTTGTAGTTTTTTCAAACTTCCAATCACCTGCCTTTTATTGTATTGAACCTAAAATGTAATTAACCTTTATATTCAAATAACCATGTTTGTGTACAATTTATGTAACTAAACGTCTGTCTTGACACATGTTTACCCTAGTGAGACAGACATTGGAAAAAATAACATGTAATTATAATATATTTATAGAATTAATAATAAATAAATAAATAAAAAAAGTTTGTGTTGTTGTTGTTTTTTATTTTTTTTTAATTTTTGCGAGGTTCATGGCTGCAGTGGAGGGGGATCATTTTAGAGGATTTACCAGGGGGGCTTGTGACGTGGGGCTCGGGGGGGTGGGAGAGTGGCAGGTCGGGGAGCGAGAGGAATGGTACGTTGAAGGGTGGGGGATTAGTTGGTGTGGACGGAGATGTTGTGAAGAGAACAACAGAGGGAATATAATATATAATCGAAGCAGAGTCGCTGCCAGGCAGTCAGTCCCCCCCCCCCCCTTCTTGAGTTCTTTCTGTTTCCGCCACCGTATGAAATGTATGCAGGAGATAATATGCAGGAAACACTTTTTTTGTACTGAAATGATGCAAGTTTCCAATTAAAACTCCTAATTTGAAAATTTGAAAACTTGAAACTTGTAAAACAAAAGAGCGAGTAGGAAAGCGCCAATGACGGTGTTTGATATGCCAGAACTTTGCTGATTGGCCAGAATTTTGAATATGAGTAATGGAAAATCTTTACACTGGTTGTGAACTTTTCAAGTAATCAAATATCTTTTGCTTTGATTTTGTTTGCTGAAAATCAACTCCAATTTCGTTTGACGTAAATTGTTGTCCGACTGAACTAATATCGACTAGAGAATAATATTTGATGCGAATGGTAGAAGAAGTTGGGGTTACCCGTGGAAGTCGTTGTAAAACCAAGTAAATCAAATCTTTACAAATCTCAAGTACTTTCAATAATTGAATTTGGGAGCCAACTCTGGAGCCCCAAAATCTTATCTTACTAATATTATAAACGCGAAAGTTTGTATGGATGTATGTATGTTTGTTACTCTTTCACGCAAAAACCACTGAATGTATTTTAATGAAACTTTACAATAATATAGCTCATACATCAGAATAACATATAGGCTATAATTTATAAAGCTAGCTATTTATTTTCAATATATTGAAAATAATAAATATTGTTTATAATAGAAAATGTCAAAATTTGAAAATGACATGCAAAACAATGATTTTTAAATCAAAATTCTATTTTGGAAGATATTTAAATTGGTGAATTTATTTGAAGTACTCGCCTAATACTTTAAATGGAATCAAGAATTATACATATTTTAAATAAATAGGTTTAAATAAATAAATTTTTGTACAAACGTACATGGGACCTAGGAAAAGAGAATAGATTACTCAAAGTACTAATCCTACGTAGACGAATTCGCGAGCAAAAGCTAGTACTTAATAAAACTGCTTGATTCTGTGCAAAATTTGGGAGGCGGGAATGGGTACCGCCGCCCCGGGAACCATTTATTGGATAACCAACACCTCTGCCATAGGTCACCCCAAGTGTTTCGCTACGTTTGGTGACTTAGCAGGGGTGCCCGGGTTCATGGGGTAAGGTTTATCTAGGTCTTGGCGGCGGATGATCTAGACACACTGAACCCCAGATTCCTACCCAACCCTCATACCTTTTTCCTTCCCGGATCGTCCTCTCCTTCCTTTCCTTAAAAATACCCTTCACACAGCATCCCCAAAGATGACATAGGCCCTGAGGGAAATTATTTTCCTCAGGGCCTCCTGTGTGGACCTAATGTAAAAAAAAAAAAAAAAGGATGGCGATCCTTCTGTTTGACAATCCAAGTGCAATAAAAATCGCAAGTGCACCCCACGGTTGAATTTGGGAGCCACCTCTGGTCTGGAGCCCCACAATACTTGAAAAAACCCTCGACTCTGTTTAGAAACGGGCGATCTGTTTGATAGATTCTCCCGTCTTAATAAACGTATTGCAATATTTAGAGCACAGACGTCGGGTGGGAATGCTGTCCTTATTCTACCGGTATTTCAATGGAAGATGCTCCGAGAAACTAGCATCATTGATCCCCTCGGCACCAGTGAATAGTCTTGAAAAACGCCAAACGCTTGCCCAACATATGTACACGGTTGACATTTGTCACATGAGAACGGGTCATTTCTTCGACTCGTTATTGTATAAGTCAGCTCGTATGTGAAACGAGCTACCTGCATCTGTTTTTACTACTTTATATAATCTGGGCATCTTCAAGTCCAGAATTAATGAATCTGTTATTATAGCCCCCGCCAAAACCCGCCCCACGACGCTGCCCAGTCAAGGGCGCTCTTGTGGGTCACATTAAAAATACTTGATTAACTAACTCGTACAAAGTTTTTTTTTGACACAACGCTTTCACACCAAATTCGGGACTCTTTCAACGTCAAAATATTTTAAATGGCATTGATTGTCATATTGTAACGACGTCAAATGTAACGGTCGTTCTAACAACTGGTGCTAATTTATACCATCAAGACTTTGTCTGTGGAAATGCGATTTGAATGCATTTTGAATTGAAAATTAAAATAAATTATTATGCTGGTGGTTCGTTTCTCGCACTGTAGAGATAAACCGATTAAAATATTATTGCGGTGTCTATAAGCCCGAATTAAGGTCAATTTTATTCAGTTTTTGTAAAGTCATATTAGTCTGTGATTAGATCTCACATTACTTTAGTTGTCTATGAGCTCTTCGGGTCTCATGGTCTCGTTTCCGAGTTGTGCCGAAGGTAGATGTGCAGGGTCATTATAATTATAGAGCTCCGCAGAAAAAACCTAGGAATCAGCCAGGGTACTTTAGTCCTCCGAAGTATAATCATAAATTACGATACGTCAATAAACATTCACTGTGATCTAAATAACCTAAGGGCCAGTTGTTTCGGAAAATTTCACGTATAAATTTCCTTCAAATCATTTCATCATTTCACCGAAAAATTGTGTTGTTTCTGCCTCTATCATTCGAAGCTGTTTCACCTCGAAATTTCAACGAAAATTTAAAGAGAACGTGATGTGAAATGAGTTCGACCGGTTAGCGTTTATGTGATGGGAGGCGCATGCGCAGACGTCAAAATAATGATTCGGCGGGGAACACTGAGTGAAATTTTCAAATTTAACGAAAGTTATTTTGGAGTTGAAAGAACCCATTTCGTATTTGAAATGATAGAAGACGTGATAACATGTCAAATTTGAAATGAAAAATAGATTTTTGTCATTTTTTTAAATGACTGGTCCTAAGTCTTTCAATGAGCATTCTGTGGTACTGGAGAATACTGGTCTCAGTACTTACAAATAACGAATGTCTCTGGAGAGAAAATCGGAGATATTGCAGTTTTTTAAAGTTATTTCATATTTAATTTTAATTGATCTATATATTTCTATAATCCTTGCATCTAAAATCGTTTTTTTCTTTGTTACAGGTAAGTTGAACCTAAATCAAATACTCCTGACATCGGATCAAACAAGTCAAAATTTCCAAAGGTCACGGAGGTAAGTCCAAACTATTTTCATTCTTAAATCTTTAGTGCATTTTTTAAATAATATAACTTCTGATAAACTCGAACATTTTCAAATATCGGAATCATTTCGTGAACATCACTGGCCAAGTGGCCGACACGCATTTTGGTGCTTGGTATCAGCTAGGTAAGGGTTGAGGGCCTGGTTTTTTTTATGTAGGTATTAACTATTAAGAGGCTAGACTTTGAACGACATGCGGAACACCCGCGACTGTCATTCTGTCCCGCTCACAATAAGCTCACGCACACTTACAATACATGCGAATGCGAAATGTGCGAATGAGACAACGCTCAAATTTACCTACAGAAATCGCTCGAAAAGGGGTTTATGGAGAATACACTTTTCTACACCAAAACTTTCACGAAATTGAAATTTTGAAAAATATATATTTTTTAGAAAGAAGAAGCTACGTTGGTAGCTTTTTATAATTTTATAGTTCTTTATGAGAGTTGAGTTAGCAGCACTTTTTCCTTAAATAATATTTTTTGATAAATTGTACATGTTTGACAGTGAATGTTTACGTTAATACGAAACGCATCGAAAATTCGAAAACATACCGACATAATTTTCACCCTCTAGAAGGCAGTATTAAAAATATATATTCATTTTGTGCAATTTTCGATGTAGAAAAGTATTTTTTTCCCGGGCGTCCTTTTTGTATGGGCCGAAAAGCGAAGTCTATCGTCTTAACGATTTCCTGTAATACTGTCAAGTTATATATCCAAAAATAAATCAAATACCTCATTTGTCTCCAATTTTTATTTCTCTTTCGATCTGCGTCGTCGAAATGTATCTAGGAAAATAAGTGCATCTTTTAAGACGTGCATTTTAAAGCGATTTTTTTCTGAAAAATGAAAAATAAATTTAATATTGTTATAAAAGAAAAAATATACGAAAAAAAATATTTATTAAGAATTTTTATTTTTTTTTAATATATTTTTTTTTAATGAAAAATTATAATTATAGGTCTACAAATAGGTGTAAGAGTTTTTTTGATAATATAAAAAACTTTTTTTTCGCTCTCACAATTAACAAGCATTTCAAATTTCCGTGAATTGAAATAAAAGGTAAAATATCCAAATATTGCTCTAAAATCCTTTTTTAAGAAAGATAAACATTCCGGGATTACGAATAACCTGACAATATTTGTAAATCTTCTACTACCATCATTATAAGCATGGTGCAAAGATGTATCTGAAGAACTAGAGACTCTAAGAAAAAAAAAGTTATTTTTGGTATCAGCATATCACAAATAATATCTTTCGAAAATCAGATGTTACTTTCCTGCACTAAAAAAACTATATTTGTTTGGTCATTTAATCAACTTCATTGGTCAGTAACCTATGAAAGAAAAGGTAATTTTTGAAATGTGGACCACATTTTTTTTTAAATCGGTTTTGATTACATTTCTAGTAATTTTCTGTTAAGTGGTCACTGCTAATTTAATATTATTTGTTTTCGGCGTACAATTTATTAATATTATCAATTTTCTTCATATATTTATTATTAATACAGATGGTGTATACATAACATTATGTTTAATACAATATACGAATCCAATATCGGAAGTCTGTAAACATTTTTACGATTCGGTCGTAAACCCGCTTCTGTCAAAATGTGTAAATATTTGTCTGCAATATGTCAGGGGGAAAAACGATCAAGTAACCTGTTAGGAAATCAATAAAGTTTTACCTCCTTACTAATAAACTCGTTTTAAAATTTATATAACTGATAAAAAACCATTTAGCATAGACACTTTAATTGATGTTTATCAGCGGTAGTCGCTAATACAAAGTTGTTAAAAGAAGTGAGATTAGTAGTCCATAATGGAGTGCTAATACCAACCCTGCTGTATGGCTATAAGGCAAGGAAATTGCAGAGGAAGGATGAAATTAGACTCAATTTAGTAGGTGGGTACGGGTACCGCCACCCCGGAACACGAAGCAAATGATCAATTCAACCATTCCACATCCCACACATTAAAAATAACTACACACAACATTCATTTATCAGAAAGATGTGCACAAAATACAAACCTTTTATCTTTTTTTATGTTCAATAATATTATTTTTAATTTATAAAAATAGCGTATTTGTAAACAAATTCTGCTGTGTAATTTTTCTTACGCGTGACAGCTGTTTCGCCTTCTGAAGATTATATCAAACTGTCGATAACACAGTTTTATAATGTCTTCAGGTGAAGAAACAGCTGTCACGCGTAATAACAACAACTTCTTTTTTAATGTACCTAACTTCCTCACTAGAGTCCCAACTGGAGCCAGTGAGACTTTGGCATCACCATTTGGAGTATGTTGTGAGGCTGAAGGTAAGTGGGGAGGGGAAAGAAATTTGACAGAGGAAGGTGGGGAAGTACCTGGCTATTCAGATATAGTCACTAAACACGGCTAAAGCCATTATTAAGCAACTTTTCAATTCTGAATAGTGGTCTTACACCAGAGCGATACTTAGAATATCTTCCACTCTGGAACGTGCCGCAAATATATTATATTTATTTTGTGTTTATTTATTTATTTCAATTTATTTCACCTCTTACACACAACAATTTTACATTTAAATCATTGTTTAACAATAGAATAACTAAATAAAAACAAAAATATAATAAAAAGGTATAACAAAAAGGTGAAAACATAATTTTTTTGGTTTCTACACAAATTAAGAGAACTGGCTCTTGAGCTTGGTGTAGGTGTTATGTAAGAATATATACAATTTTTAGTCCATAATTAATATAATATCTTAAGGACTAGATTAAGGAAGACATTATACAATATTTGATGGTTTGAATTACAGGATTAAGGTTACATGGTTTTATTGCATACAGTTTTTTAAGTATATTATTTTTAATTAATTAATTGAGTAATAACACAAATTAATCAAATAAAATTTATTTGTGCATGCCGCGTGTGAAGACGCGACCTTCGGAGTGGGAGTCCAAAGCCCTGCCCCTGATAACATCTAATTCATTTCTGTAGGAACTTGTTTAAGTTTTATGTTTAGTTTTAAGTTTGCTAGTGAATGGCACGGATGTGTCGAAACCGGTAGCAGAAAAATTAAAATTTAAATAACAAAAGTACATTGAAAATTAAAAATCTTCAAAACAAAAACAAAAAATTAAAATAAATCATTTGTCTTTTTCGTTGTCATACAAGAAGCGTGAGAAGCAAGAGGACGAACGATAAAGTCGGTATAAAATAAAACCGATAAAGTCCGATACGTTTTTAGATTTTCACGGCCAAAAGCATTTTCGTTGTTTGTTTTTGGGGTGTTATGCCGTGTTGTGCTACCTCCTTCTTTAGCCGACGTTTCGGACAGCGTTGCAGTGTCCATCACGGATCTGCCGGATCTGCCCTGATGATGGACACTGCAACGCTGTCCGAAACGTCGGCTAAAGAAGGAGGTAGCACAACACGGCATAACACCCCAAAAACAAACAACGAAAACCGATAAAGTCCGTATGAGCTCTCGCTGGGACTAGTTTAGGACATTTTCTGTACAAACTATGTAAGTATCACCGACCGCGACAGTTTCCTAAAAAGGATACATTTTTACTAACACCGTTATTCCCTTGAACCATCGCTTTTATCGGATTGAAAACCAATTATTGTCGTGTTTTGACAGCTGTCTAGAATTGAAAACATATTTTGATCGATTTAAGAATGTGTATTTAAGAATATGATTTCCATTTTTTAATCATTATCTATCTATACAGGGTGTCCGGGGGTAAAGTGCATTAACTTCGGGAGGTGATTCTACATGATGATTTCCGAAATTCCAACTAGATGATGAACAGAGTATAAGTAAAAAAGATAAATAACGTTTTTCGATATTCCAACTTTTAGAGTACCCTATTGGTAAAATATAAAATTACTTCAGCGTGTAAAGCCAACACTATAATTTTCCGCTGTTAACGATACGTAACAATCACAACTGCCACAGTCGCGCCCGGCTGACTCACAGCAAATTAATCGGACAAGTTTGTACCTTACACTAAGGGTTTTTAATAGGTACGTCTTTTTGTATGGGAAAAAAATTGTATTGAGATAGTGGCGTTTCTTTAAACAAATTTAAAAATTACTTTTCTTTGATGATTCCTTAAATACACGGTGTATAAAAGTATATACATACACGTAAAGATGCAGGAAATATGAAGAGGACGAAGATACTTCAATTCACCTATGTTGCCAATGTCCTGCCCTGGTGGGAACTAGGCTCAGATACCTGGGGAGACATTCTGTAAAACCAGAAGACAAAGCCACACATCTAATGACTAGCCTGGGGAACTTTATTAAAGGGACTGGGTTATTATTAAAGGATCGAGGTAAAATGGGAGATAGCACAAATGGCCTATGGCCTAAGAGCTCACGGGAACTACTGGTAAACCGTCTCCGACTTATGATTTCATAGAAAATTTTGGTTTTCGTTTATTAAATACGAGTCAATAAGAAAGATACTTTTTTGGACGTGTGGTCTGATTTTCACAGAAATACTACATATAAGGCGTATATAAATCAGAAATCGACTGAAAATTACAATGTATTATTTATGTTTGGGTAGCAGATTTTTTGAAAATTTATTGCATAAATCTTCTAAATCATAAATTTCGTAAGGGAACATACCCATACTGCGTGACCCGTTCAGGGGGGGGAGGGAGATCTTCAAAATACCACGTAGTCAATATCCTCTAGGGAAATATCGTGTTTTTTCGAGCTACATTCAAATATGGCGCACAGTGTTTGACGCTTTTTAAACATGCAGGTGGCAACACTGACGCACATATGCCGAGACGTCAGCTGATTGAAAACTGATAGTTTATAGTGCAGAGTTTAACTTTTTGTTAGCAAGAAATGGTTCAAAACCATATTTATGAATTACTACGTGAAAACTGTAGGAGGGGGGTCTTGGAATGTACTACATGTAGTCATCGAGAAGGGAGGGGGGTCAAAAATTTGCCAAAAGTGGGTCACGTAGTATGGGTACGTTCCCTAACGCTAAAGTAAATGTGTAAGAGAGGTAAAAATAATGGCAAAGGCGTAACATTACAACACGAAACACTCAATAAATCTATTTATCCCATAATGTACATTAAATAATTTTATACTTTGAATCATGGAAACCACAAAGCAATCTCAAACCAAAAAGCAAAGTTTTTGATCAAACATTGAAAATCGACGGTTTTCAATGAAACCAATCTATTTAGTTATTCACCAATGAAAATGGATAAAATTTCGAATGAATGAATTATTGTAGGAACAAAGTTAATATAACGAATTACTGCATTAGTGATTTTAAAAAAAAATACCAAATCCAGGGTTCGGATTTATCTTCTACTCGGGATAATCCGGGTTTACTACTCGTTTGAAAGAAATGAGGCCCGAACATAATGTGAATGTTTAATTTATATAGTGAAGTAGCTGATACCCGGTTCACAGCGAGTTCATCGAAAACGAGTTCATCGAAAACGAGTTGAACCTAACCTAATCTAACCTAACTTAACCTAACTTAACTTAACCTAACCTAACCTCTCGTTGTTTGAAAGAATTTGCTTTCGATGAATTGATTTTCAATTAACTCGTCGGTTACCCTGATACCCGGCATGCGTTGCTATGCCACTTAAATAAAGAAATTGTATCTCCCTGCGTGTCCTCATCTATTCGTCCCCGTACCCCTTCCGACTCCTCTTCCCCTCCCGCGTCCCCTACTCCTTCAACCGCGTTCCTCCTCCCCCCTCACGCATTCCCCTTCAACCTTCTCCGCCTTCCCCCCTCCCTCTCCCCCGGGAGGATTGCATAGGAAATAATCTTATAACGCCAGAGCTCACTATCTTATAAATATCGCGGGCATGCGCACATCAAATCTCTAAAGTTTCATCGCAATCGGATGAACTGTACGGCAGCGCATAAAATACGAACAAACAAACAAATAAATAAACAATAATAAATTAAAAGAAAATACTTTGTTTTAAGTCACTATATTTCAGGAAAAAATAAGAAAACAAAATTTTTATATGATTTTAGATTTTCACGGCCATAAGTATTTTTGTTATTTGTTTTTAGGATGTTATGCCGTGTTGCGATACCTCCTTATTTAGCCAACGTTACAGTGTAAGTTGTGTATGCCCTAACACGGCATAACACACCAAAAACAAATAATAAAAAATATTTTTTAAGTATGGGATTTGCGAAGAATGAAGAATTATATTTTTCTATTTATATTTATGTAACTATAATTTACAAGAATACGTTAGAAAGGATTTATCAGTGAAAGCTCTGGATTGAGATTGAAAAAGTCAATTTTGTCATCATTCTCTTGTAAGTAGTTTGGTGGTGACAAATTACATAAAATTAACATTTATTTTGTTGTACGGGTCAACCCAGAATCTTCTTTCAGATCGCTTTTGAACCTAACCTAAACTAGCCTAACCTCACAATGCATGTATAGTAGTCCCAGAGAGGGGTCGTGCCTGACGTTATCATCCTTACTATATATTTTCTTCCTTGTTTTCATACAAGACGTATGAGAAAGAAGAGGACGTTCGTCGATGACGTACGTATGTACGACCTCTCTCTGGGACTGTTATATAAATTATTATTATTTCTATCGAGGAGTGGGCCTAGAACAGTGTTTCCCAAACTCCTTTGGCCCCGTCTGAAAAACTACATAATGGAAAGTAAAGTAAGGGGAGGAGGGGTTAGCAGCGACAGTGACAGTAATAATATGGAGTCATAAAATCACATTATTTATTTGATTTGAATTGACTTATCGTGATGCCCCTGACGTTGTTCAGGGACCTCCAAATCAATTTTAATTTTCCACGGACCCCTTGAATGATCCCGAGGACCCCTGGGAGTCCGTACGGACTACTTTGGGAACCACTGGCCTAAAACATGCCTGCGCCAACCCCCGCGCGAACGAATTATAAATGGCCTGCGTGAGCAACCCGTTTAATCACAGGAGACCATATTTGTCCCAGCTCACATAGGTCTCACAGAAATCGTTGTTTCTCCCTTACTATCATAGTCAGAAATGTGATCTAAACGGTATTGGAAAGAGAATACAACAAACTATACATTCAAATCTAAAAGAAAACCACAAAAAAAATAAAATTTACCCCTTTCTGAAACCAAAGTTTCCGATAGCAATTTGAAAAAAAATTATGGAACTTTGTGAATTTTTTAAGAATTTTTTTTACATGAAACGAAAGAAAGTGAGCTGACAGTAAGGTTTATAATTCATTTATCTAATGAAATAAGTATGTGTTTTATTTTTTTTCATTTTCAGTAATTTTAGTTAGAAAAAAAAGTAAAGTGAGAAATTTTGAACACTTTTTAAAGTTTTCGCAAAAAAAAAATATTTTTTTTAAAATACATAGTAATTTTTAATATAGAAATTTAAAAGCCTATTTCATCACCTTTCGAAAACTGTTTTTAGTTTTCGAATACGTTAACAAATGTTCCATTTATTTGGATTTTATTGCAAAGCGGGAATATTTTTAGCCTCTGACAAAATACGCCAATTTTTTTAAGGGTTAAAATGTATGTCTAAAAAAATATCTTAAAAGTCACAAACTTCTTCAGGAGAATTTGATGACTTTCAAACAAAGGGAGACTTTCCTGCACTTCGAATCAATTGTTAGTGAAAAGATTTTTTCAATTCTAAATTATATAAAACTAGCTGACCCGGCAAACTTCGTACCGACTCAGAATCAATAAAAGTTGTGTTTAATTCATTAGCTGAAATAAATGATGTTTTTATTAAGTTAAAATAAATAGGTACCTACTCTAAGTTCAAAAAATGAAATTGAGCTGTTGACTAAGCACGAAATATTCGGAACACTACACCATTGACAGTTCGAATTGATTCAAATTATGTCGACCAACGCAAATTATTTAAAAAGCCGTTCCATAAAAAATATATGAAAAAATTAATTTTCTTCATAATTATTTTTCCCGTGATTTTTTCCGATGTTTTAGTAGTTATTCTGTTAATCGGGACGGAGACAAATCCAACCAATCAAAGATCATAAAAATCGATTCAGCTGTTCTTGAGTTATAAATGGTGTATCTAACCCGACTTTGTTTTATATATTAAGAAGATATAAATACCCCACTTCTCTAACTGAGCGAAATATTTTTGATTTGTTGTGACTATCAACATATGATGTGATGATTGTTGGGAAAATTATTCAATCAGAAATCACATTATGTAATTGTACAAATTATTTAGATTTAATTTATTTTGTTTCTTAATTGGGCAGAAGGCGCTATTTATTGTATTATTTTTATAAACGAAAATATACGAATATTGCTTTTCTTTTGTTTCACAATACTTTAATTAATTAAAATTCAAAAGTAATACAAACAGGAACCGTCAGTGATCAGATCGCCTGTGATTTTTAAAGCGTCAATTTTGCCCGACTGTAAAAAAGGTTGAGTAGACTTGGCCTAGAACATCCCATTCTCCTTTGAAAATAAAGGCTATTAGAATTCAAATCGATTACGGTCGAATAATAAATGGTAGGATTTCTTCTACTTAAGGAGATTGATGGCATACTACTATCAATTTCCCTATGCAATCTATCTGGCGGGAAATATTCGGGAGGCGGTTTATCTGCTTTCAAAAATAATGCTACATTATTTTACATTAGCTCCACACAGGAAGTACTGAAGAAAAAAAATTCCCTCAGAGCCTTTGTCATCTTTAAGGGTGATGTGTGGAGTGTCTTTTTAGGTAAAGGGAGGCGAAGAAGTTCTGAAAAGTAAAAATATATGAGGGCTGGAGGAGTTCAGACGTATGATTAAATAATATCCATCCCTCCCACTCCGGTGCAAGTCCGGTTGGAGAGGTCTAGGTTAGGTCTCCCTCAACCAGTCTCTCCCGATCCGGCTCGCCACACATTGAGTGGGCAGATGCATCCGCCGTTAAGACTTATGGTGGAGTTATACTTGTCTGTCGTGACGTGACGCGTCATAACGATATCGGTTTCATACATTTAGTATGGGGACGATTATATCAGTGTGTTGTGTCGTGTCGTGATGCGTTATGTCGTGATGTGTCAGAAGCGATCTCCATTTTCGTCAGAGCGGTGAAGGTGAGGGACGCGGGGACGTTTGTACGTACCACGTGCTGTATAGTGACAAGAACTTCGACTATATTGATTTAAAATATCGTCATAAGGCGTCAGAACACAACTTATAGATGCGAACGCTAGCCATCACGACATAGAACATCACGTCACGTCACGACAGACAAGTATTACTCCACTATTAGATAAACGTCACCACATTAACCCCAGCACCCCTGCAAAATCACCAAACTCATCGAACCACTTGACTATGGCACAGACTTTGGTTATCCAACTTTTTTTCCGTTATTCATAAAATATCGTTGTATACAGTATTACATGCTTTTCGACTACCACACTAGACACATGCCTGTAGCGTGGTTCCAAAAAGAGCTGCAGAATGGTGTTGAGTATCTGTTTTATTTTAGTGCTTTATGAAATTTAAGTCTTTTAACTTATAAACCATCTTGTTTTGGTCATTTAAAGAAATATGAACGATAACAGCGCCCTCTTTCTGTCTACTTTTTTGTCAGACCGTAGATATTTTTTTAATGTTCACGAAACAAAATTTGGAGCACTCGTTGAAAGTTTACAGTGCGGTGCCAAATAATATCAACATTCGTTAAAAATATAATTTCGTGAGAGTTTCACTTCATGTCCGGAGCAACTTTGAAAGTTTGGTTTCGCTCAAGAGCGGTGGCCGAGCATTTTAATTGAAAATTTCACATTTGAAATTTCTAGCGGAACCGCAAACCCCGTCTTGTTTTAGGCAAAAGTTAAAGAGTACGTTTACAAAAAGACAAATAGGAATTTTAACGGAAATTGAACTCATGCCAACGCGTATATTTGATGAACTTTGAAAGGTCACATTATTTTGATATTTTGTAAAATTAAAATGTTTTTGATTCTGGTCAAATAATGCAAATGTATCGTCATTGCGTATTTAATTTAAACAATTACGATTTTGACGAAAATTAGTTAAATATACATTTTTTTACGATTTTGACGAAATTAGATTATACGATTTTGACGAAAATGAGTTATATATACAGTTTTTTTTCTCCATCTTCTACAATATGAGCCATGTAAAATATCAAATATTTAAGGCGATAGAAAAAAAAACATGTGAGGAAAATCAAAGTAGTACATAATAATTTATTTTTTAAAGTCATATCCTCTGCATATAGCTACACAATTCAATTGCCTTGGTATGTGCATAATATTCACATTGTTTTGTGATGTCTAGCTGACAAATTTGAATAAATTTAAATTAAATATTTTGACATTAATATGGTATTTAAATTGTGACGAAAACTGCGTGTAGAATATGAACCATGTGAGAAAAACTGTGTGTAGAATATGAACCTTGTGAGAAAAACTGTGCATAGAATATGAAGCATGTGAGAAAAACGCGTTGAAATTCAATTTTCTGGCGTAAAATAATTAATGTTTGCCACGAAATATATTTTTCCTACTTTGTTCATAAATGGAATTGTTATTTTCCGTTTCGTTATTTTTTTTAAACAGTTTTTTCGATTTTCTCAGAATGTACTCAGTCTCACGTGGTTCATATTCTATATGCAACGACAATATGCAACATCAATCAATTAATAAATATTAATCAATTGAAAAATTAATCAATTAAAAAATAATAATCAATTAATAACTATCAATTAATAACTACAAACAAGCCATAGTAGAATGTATATCGGAAACAATATTTTATTGAACAAACCACATAGCTCTACTTCCACTCAATTTTTCTACATATTGGACTTCTCCCGTGTATTTATCGATTTCGTTTTTGATTTTGTTTTTGATCTTGTTTTTGATTATGTTATTGTTTTTGTTTTTGATTTGGTTTTTTGTTTTTGTTTTATTTCGTTATGCTTATTGAGATGATCTTTGTAAATGAAAAATAAAATAAATTACATGTAAAAGCCAAGCTGGGCGTGAAATACAAATAAAAAAATATTAAAAATAAAAAATAAACATTGGTTGTGAGAATTGTATGAATAGTAGACATATTGGCCTTTTTTATATAAGCCCCACGCGGGAGGCTCTTGAAGAAAATAAATTTCCACGACATCTTAGGGGATGCTGTGTTAAGGGTCTTTTGCGGAAAGAAAGGGTAGATAGGAATCTGGGGGTCAGTGTGTCCAGGAGAGACGGACGTATGAATCCTCTCTCTCTAACTGCAATGCAAAGCGATGATGTTTCGAGAGGGTCCGGCTGTAGAGGTCAAAAGGTCTACCTTATACCCGCTTCCTCAATTTGGTGGAACATTTCTGCTTAAGGTAGAGTTACGGTAATGTCTACTGAAGATACAGTGGGCATGTCTGTGTGCCCGGAGTAAGTTCAACTATACTTTATTTGTGGTGAAGTCGATCAACCATTTTCAAATTATTAAATTCCTTCTTAAGAGGGTATTACCAGAGAATACCGGAAATTAGTCATTTTTAAATCAAATTCTAGATGTATTGACTCTTTTTTAAAAAAAAAAAACATAAATTGATTTTTGTCCGATAAATTGGTATTTTAAATTTTGAAAAATTAAGTTTATTTTTAATATACTAAGGTTATAGCGTTGGTCGTTGGCAGATTTCTTCAATTTTCAAAAGTTAGATTCTATTAAACAACACAAATTTCAATTCATGTAATCATACAACAAAATAAATCAATACATAATCTAGTAAATATAGTTTTCATCATTTTAATTTTAGTTAAATTAAAATCATTGAAAAATAAATCCGAGAACGTGTTTGGTGACAAAAATACCTCAGTTTTTCTATTTATTTAAGGTCTTACAAACTAAAATATTTATTTTTTTTACACACTTATTTTTATACATTATTTTTATACATTATTTTAGACATTATTGAAAAATCCTAAATACTTATGATCAAAAAATACTTACAAGAATTACGCGATATTCAATAATTTATCATCGTGCGTTTTGAGCATTTTTATTGCTTACTTGAATGTAGGTATGTATAGCTAAACAATACGCTAATGGCACATAGTCCTAAATATATCGCCGTTGACTTGGGAAACAAAAAAAACAGATAGAAACAGATTAGGAAAGATTTGGGAACAAATTGGCTGCAGTAGAAATGCGGCAAGGAACTGTATGGGTAATGGGGGAAACGGTAATGCTGCATTAAGAAAATAGGTTAAAGAATCTAAATTTTGTGAAAACATCGCATAGAATTGAGATAATCTGAATTTTTTGTAATCAATTATTTTAATAGATTATCAAATATCTTTTTGGACAGAAGTAACATTACATGTCTGAAATACATGTCTGTCCGCTGACAAGGTACCACATGTTTTACATTTTTCGATGTCCTGATGTAATTTTTACGGATATTGAGTTGATTAATAGTGATTTTTTAATAATTTTTAGATTAATGAAATGTCAAATATAATAACTATGTACATTTTAACTTTTATTGCGTAAAATTTTTGTTCAATGTCAACACAGAATCAACTAAACTCAACACCTCTTTAAAAATAACTGTTATCAATCTAATTATGAAAACAAATCCCTTTGTAGAACACATCAAAATTGTCAACATATTTCAAAATCAATGGTTTCTTCGGCAGAGTGTGAATAAAATTACTTACAAAGTAATTTTTATTCATTTAATTAAAAATACGCTACAAAGATTGAAGAAGTTATTAAATTTAGTAAACTTTTATAAATTACGTTTTTTTTGCATCACATTTCATTTCATGACATTTCTCCATAAAATAATACACAACAGAATAGACTGCCCAGAACTTCTATCCCAAATAAATTTCAATATTCCATTTAATAGAACTCGCCACACCAACCTTTTTTACATGACTAGTAATAAAACAAACGCTGCAGCCAACTCCCTCATTTCCCGCATCCTTCAAACATTCCACTCAATTCAAACAAGTACAAATACCGATATATTTTTTGATTCCCTCCCTCTATTTAAGAAATACTTTTCTAACACACTGAATTCGCACATATAACACACACACCCATACACACACACGCACACATACACACACAAACACTCACACACACCTCTCTCCTTCCGTAATATACTAACTAACTTAATTTAGGTAAACTGTATTATATATCACAAAAAACATGTTATAATTAAGGTTTTCACGGGTGTAAGATGTAGAATAATTTTCTCGGTTTACCCGCTTAACGTAGTCCTTAGAAGATATTTTTAACTCCTGACGTTAGCACGTTTTAAATGCACTCACTTAAGTCTTGTCTTCTGGACTGAACACACATGCCTAAGCTGTCAGTTTGATACAAAACTCAAAACATAAGGCCTCTGAAAATGGACAGTGAGATCTGTCCGAAACGTCAGGAGTTAAAAAGTCCTTCTAAGGACTACGTTACGCTGGTAAACCGAGAAAATTATTCTATATATAACACTGACATGTCATTGGTACCATTTTTTGTATTAACGTATAACTTTGTAACAATTCTCTTCTATGTAATTATGTACCTTTTGTTTCTGCAAAATAAAATTAAATTAAATTAAAATAAAATCATACCAGAGGTGTCGCTGGTAGGACTATACGCAGACCCTAACAGCATCCCTTAACCCTTTGATGAACGGACCAACTAATAAAGCAGTAATTCAGTATAGTTTTCAACCCTTTCAGGTCACAAGGTCACAGGCCGTTTGGTATGCGCCGTTAACCCTTGCCGACGAAAAGGCAACATTAACCCCTACGGTATTGCGCCAAGATCGTATTAAAATTCTATTTTAAAGGCTTTACGAACCAGACGTTTCGAATAATTGAATAATGCAGGGTTTATAATTGTTTTCCCGCTTAATGTAATCGTTGAAATTCTGCCTAATAAATTCTTATGATAATGAAATAATAACACTCACTGTACTAATTACCACCCCTGCCATAATTCACCTCTAGTGGTTCGCTGCGTTTGATGACTTAGCAGTGAGGTTTGACTCATTTTGGGATGCCTATTGAAATAAGTTAATGTTGCGATGAAAGTGTAGTTGTAAGGGGTGGTGATGAAAAGATGAAGGTTAGAAATAATTATATTAAATTCTGATTTCTAATTAGATACGAAATAATGTAGTTTATGCCATTTCAAGAAAAATTTCGATTCTGAAAGCTGGTCTCTCACTACGGCAATAATAATTTTAAGTTTGAAATACATTAGGCGATCCGCTCACTGAAGCAACTGAAAACTGTCAACTGGCAACTGCCTTTGTACGACAATGTGATGGCCCGCACACTACACAATCGCTCAAAAACCCGTTCTCAATAGTAACGTAAGCGGTGACTCGCGACTCGCACTGCTGATTGCCGTGGACGGCCGTTGCTAGTTGCCAGCTGTCAGCTGATTTTTCTTCGTCTACGGTTAAACAAGCTTTTTGACCAATCTAAACATCCTTTGGACAAAAACACTACAGATACCAGGCTATAAAATTATACAATTCACTTCCAACACAATATAAAACATCCAATCTTTCAGAATACAAAAAACATATATCGAACTGGCTACAATCCTTATAACCCTTAAATTATAATTATGTTATCACATTCTTAACTTCATGGAAATTCAAAATAATTTTTTTCTTGGTCAAAGAAATTATTTGTGTCAGTCTACACTTATATTTAATATCCTTCCAGAACACATATTAAGACATCTTGTGCATTTTTTTTTTTTTTTTTTTTTTTTAATATTAAATTATCGGTGTTAAAATTGCCATCAATTGGTTCATCTTTGTCCTTTGTTGTTTTATCAATAGGTACCTAAATATTTTTTGTTCTATTTGTACTTTTGTTTTATATATGTATATTTGTTTTATAAACTTGTTATCCTCAAAACAGGCTTGTCCTAGTGAGGTTAATATTGAAATGTGAACAATAATACCTACCATGTAAAGAAACAATAAATAAATAGAAACCAGCCGCCTTTAGTTCGTTAGTTAATCGCCGTATATTAGAATCTTTATTTGGATTAAAATAACCGACCACAACCATTTATTAAGTTGATAGTATTTTAGTGAGCCTGCTGTTTCAAAACGTTTTTTCTATAATCTAATCGAAAGTAAAAGCACGTAATATGTTTAGCATTACCCAAACGATAAATAAATTGGATAGGTACTTTGGAAAAAGATACTCGTATTGGTTATGGTCAATAGAATATGCTAGTACTACTGTGTTCTCAAGACCATTTGTATTCGTACAGCATCGGTTTTTTTTATATCGTTATTCTGCCTGGATGGCGTAATTTGCATTTTTTATGTAACGGGATTTTTTCCCACATTGCAAAGTTTCCCATTTCGTCTTTTTCACGTCAAGTCCAAGGTTCAAGATGGTAGCCCTGTTGGATAATACCTTTTTATCCCGCCAGAGTTCGCATGATCGTGGATCATACTACAAACTGTCATATCGGAATAATCAATATATGGTACTTACCTACCTGCCCGAAGAGTTTGAAAAATGAATTTTCATTGATAAAATTATGTTTCTTTGAAAAAATTGTGTTATTCCTTCTTCAAGCACAGCAAACTTATTTTGTGGCAATATTTTAATTCAAAAATCTTAGGGCGAATTAACTTAAACGAATTTAAAACGCTAAATACGTTTAACTTAAATGCGTTTAGTTGCGTCTTGCACCACGCAATTGGAGTGGCCTTTAGTTAAACGTCTTTAACGCGTCGGTAAAACAGTTACGACGTTTCATTTTACTTAAAGTCGTTGCGTGATTGGTTTATTTATGATGTGGTCGTTGCTGATTGGTTCATTTATGGTCGTTGTGAATGTCAACAATTTCAACATATTTTGAGGTTGTATTTTGGTTACATAATGTATTATTTTATTTTGATCCAGAAAATGAGTGCCCAAATAAATAAATCCCGAGCGAGAGCTCTTAACTTTTCGAAGTAGAAACAATTTTAGTTTTTGAAAGCAATGGATATTAATTATTTGTATAATCACATTAACTATTTATGTCTTATGATTTTTTTTATTTCTCAAAAAACATCAAAATGAGAATAACAATATAAAGGCCAATCAAAATCAATTATAGAAAGCTAGAAACTGATGAGGTGATGAGGTTAAAACTGTTGTAAAGCAAGAATCTTGGGCCGAAATATTCATCGCAAATAATAAAGATGTTCATAGAACTACAGAAAACCTAATAGTGTACCTATCAAATAAATTTGTTCTTGTTTTTACTTCTCTGATTATATCTTAGTAAACACCATTTTTAAATCTACTTATAAAATCTATAATTTCTTCGTCATCGTCAGAATGCATATCCTAACCTAAAATAAATGACAGTACTTCTTTGCTAAACGTATTTAACTCAGTTAAACAGCCAATTTTGGGTATTTACCTTTGACAGTTCTTTAAACGCATTTAACGATTTAAATATTGTGGTGCAAGACGCCAAGTCGGCTTAAATCAAATTATGTGTTTAAATTGATATTTAAACCAAATTTAACTTTTGGTGCAAGCCGGCCTTAGTTTTAACGACGTTTATTGTTTAAAAAACCAACATTTTTCGTAAGCAATGCTTACTTCATCAGGGTTTACTTAGAACTATCTGAACCCTGATGAAGTAAGCATTGTTTCCGAAATTTGTTGGTTTTTAAACAATAAACGTGGTTTAAACTAAGTAATCTTTTAATTTTGTATTATTCTTTTTAACCCCTCAGGCCTCGGGCATATTTTGTCAGAAGGTTTGAATATTCCCGCTTAGCAATAAAATCGAAACAATTGAAATGTTTCTGAACGTATCCGAAAAGTAAATTCTGTTTTTGAAAGGTGATAAAATAAGTCTAATAATATTGTTATGTTCTGCTTATTTGTGTCGTGGCTCACTAGCCCACGATGTCTTCTTATTAATAATAACGTAAGTTCGTTTACTCGTTTATTGCGGATGATCGTAAAGACAATGGTATTGTACGTAACGTCTGATAACAGGTATGCTCTATTTTGGTCTGGCGACCGCGACGCGCTCCGACCGTGACTGTTTGCCAATGCGTTCATTCGGGAATCTTCGGCTGTGCCGATCATCCCCGAATGAACGTGGACTATTTTTTTATTTTTTTTTTTTATTTATTTAATATTTAAAGGTTTTTATTACAATAAAATACACAATTTTTACATTTTATACAGTGGTAAAATAGTCGAAAAGAATAGCTTTTCCTCACCATAAAGAGACAAGGCTCTTGTGTTTGGTGAGGGAATTTTAGTTCAAATATATTTCAATTATTATACAATATCATGTGTGAAAGTAAATACATTATACAATATGACAAAAAACAAGGCATAATTAAGAAATTGCAAGATTTATCAATAAAGGATATGAAAGAAATAATAATAATAGTGAGATATAGACTCTTATAGTTGTTTTAGGTATTTTTTTAATTTTTGCTGAAATTCCTGAATATTTTCGATAACTTTCAGATATAATGGTAGTTTGTTATAATATGTTATACCTACATAGAGATAAGTATTTTGTGTGTGCTTTGTACTAAATTTAGGGATTTTGATAGTATTCTGATATCTTGCTGATGAATGGAATGGTAAGTTATTTAACTGTACTTCTTTGTAAATTTGTAGAATTGAATATTTTTTATATATATTGTCTATTGTAGGTACATTGAATATTGAAAAGAGAATTTCAGTAGAAAATTTGGACGGTTTTTTCAAAATTACTTTAATTATCAATCTTTGAACAATTTTGAGTGGATTTAAAATATTATTATAAGTTCCTCCCCAACCAATAATACCATATTGTAATATAGATTGAACAATTGCATAGTACACTCTTTTTAAGTTTTCTAATCTAAGAATATTTCTTAGTCTTATAAATATATAAATACATTTTCGAATTCTTTTGACAAGTTCACAAATTTGTTTTTTCCATTTAAAATGTTGATCTATATATATACCAAGATATTTAATTTCAGAAGTTGGACTAAGTATTGAACATGCTTGATTGCAATTTGTTCTGTTACATTTAAGTTGATGAATTGTAATTTTTAGTTCTGGTTTTAATCTAAATTTATTGATAGAGAATGGGATAAATTTGGTTTTTTCAGTATTTAATGAGAGGAGGTTTTTGTCGAACCAATTTTTCAGTATATTAATATCAGTATTTGCTTAGTTATTAACAGTATTCCAATCACAGCCTTCAATTATTATGACAGTGTCATCAGCATATGATATTATTTTTCCATTTAATCTTTGAATGAATATGTCATTTACATAAATGATAAACAGTAATAGTCCTAGGACTGTACCTTGAGGTATGCCGAAGTGAGTTGTTTTTTGTTGACTAAATACATCGTTGATTTTTACGACTTGAGGGCGTTCGAAAAGGTAGCTCTTTAACCATTCTAGAGCTGTACCATTTACTCCAATGTTTCTTAATTTCCTAATAAGTTTATCATGTGATATGCTATCGAACGCTTTTTTAAGATCTATGAAAATTCCTATGCATTTTAAAGATTTATCTAATGAATTATGAACAAGGTTAGTTAATTTTGCAATTGCATCCTGAGTGCTTCTACCTTCCATAAAACCGAACTGATTTTCATTAATTATTTTATTACTGCTTATAAATTGGTTCATCCTTTTTTTAACTATCTTTTCAAAAATTTTTGCTATGTTCGAGATAACTGATATGGGTCGGTAATTGTTTACTTCTTCCGGATTTCCAGATTTAAATATTGGAGTAATGGTAGTTTGTTTGTAGATTGATGGAAATACCCCGCTTTGGAGACTTATATTTATTATATGCATTAGTGGTTTAGAGATTAGGTTTTTTATATTTTTTAAAATATTAACTGTAATTCCATCAAAACCTGGGGCAGAACCTCCTTGCATACCGTTTATAATTGATACTATTTCGTTCTCTGTGGTGACTTGGAATGTTGTTATTTTATCGGTAGTATCAATACTACAGTCTGGAAATGTTATATTCGGATCAGTATGAATAAGATTGGCAAGATTTTCCCCTACGTTCGCAAAGAATGTGTTAAATATGTTTGCAGCTTTTGAGGGATTTTCCTTACAGCATGTTTTCGTGTTGTCATGAAATATAGCACCGATTTCGTTATTCTTGTTTTTTTTTTGTCGATTATTTCGTTTATAACTGTCCATACTCTTTTACTATCATTTTCAGCCTGATTCAATTTTTGTTTATAATAATTTTCTTTTGTATTTTTTATAATATATGAAAGTTTGTTTTTATATGTTTTAAAATGATTGCGTAAATTTATATTATTTGGTAGTTGAGTAGTTAATTTGTAAAGAGCTTGTTTATGTCGTACAGATACTACTAAACCATGAGTAATCCACGGTTTTATGGGTTTCAGATTTGATACTTTGGATTTGATTATTATATTATTTTTTGTCGAGTCATTTATGTATTTAGATATTTTTTCTTCAAACATTTGGCAGCAAATATTAACATCATTACATTGAAATAATGTAATCCAATTTTCTGATTCTAATTTGTATTTTAACGTATCCATGCTGAGTACTTTTTTTGAGTAATTGTTTTGTTTAAATAAAGGCAAAGTTGGATTGCTTAATTTATAGTTAAAAATACATGAATAATGATCAGTGATAGTTGTATGAATGACAGCTGATGTTATGTTTTGGATATCAGGAATATTTGTAAAAATATGATCTAAGCATGAGGGACGTTATCCTTGAACATTCCTAGTATAAGAATTTACGCACGATAAATAATTAAGTTCTGCTAACATATTCAGATACATGTCTTTATCCTTACTAGAGTAGTCGTTTGCAATATTTAAATTCATATCTCCAACAATAATATTTTTTTTATTTCTAAAATTTAACAGAATATTTTTTAACTCGTCTATGAATTGTGGTATTATTGACGTATGCGTACGATAAATAGCAATAATGTTATAATATTTATTTACGTCTTTAAATTCTAAATTTAATATGTTAACACCATCGAAATTAATTATTTCTTTAATATTAGGAACATTATACTGGTTAGAAATGAATAAGCCGATACCTGAGTTTTTGTTTATTCTTTTTGTTGTTGCATGGTATGTGTACCCTGGAATAGTGTAATTCAATTCGCCTGCAGAGTGGGTTTCTGTTAGCACAATCAGGCCCGGGAAAAAATTTAAATCTTTTAATGTTATTATTAATTCATCCATGTTTCGTTCTATGCTTCTAATATTTATATGAAATAGGGTAAATCCATTGTCAGTGCAAATTAAGTTAACATCTTTCATAGAGTGACATAAATTTTCTTCAATATTCATTTTTTTATCTAATGCGTTGCATAAAAAATCATTCATTTTTAAGTTTTAGGTTAGCGTTTGTGGAAAAATATCTTTAATTAACACGTTAGTCATAATCTACTCTGTCTTTTGCGATTTGTAGCATTTTTTGCCTGTGTGGGCAATTAACGCTATCAGCACGGTGGTCGTCCGATATATTTGATTTAGATATTTTATTGTAGTTGCAACAGTTGTTGCAGGTGGGTTTGATATTTTTTCGGTGCATTTTGCTATGGTGTGGTCTTGTGCACAATGGGGGCACGTTGGTGGTTGCGTTCTGTTGAGGCATCTTAGAGCTGTGTGGCCGAACTTAAGGCAGTGGAAGCATTGTGTAAGCGGGTTACAGTCTTCTATGTAGACTCTTTGGAATTTGATGTTGATTTTATTTTTTTCAAGTAGTGTTTTTCTTAATTTACCGGTTGTTTCAATAATGTAGTTAGTTGTGTCGTTTTCTTTTCCTTCGTTGTACTTATTTTTTAATTCCTTGATAAGTTTGATGTTGTCTTTGTCTTCTAAGGTAAATCCTTCATTTTGTTCTACAATCCCGTTTATAATTTCTTCTTCATTTAATTGGCATTGCAGTCTTTTCAGGATTAACAACGGTTTTCTTTTTTTTGATTCTTCGGCAAGTATTTCTTTACCAATTACTTTATTAATTTCTTCAGTTAATTTTTGAGCATCGTCTTTTTTCTGGCATGTGATTAGTAGTTTTTGTTCTCCGATTTTTTTTACTCCGTTTATTCCAACTTTTATTTTTGTTAAGTTAATGTTTTTTTGTATTTTTATTTTTATTTCTTCGGCCTTCATGTTTTTAGACGTGATTATGATGGCGTGCTTTTGTTCAGGGTTGTGTGCTCCTGTATTCACGAAGCTTTTATTCTCTCCTAATACATTTGCGTAAGTCCTTTTGTTATTATTGTTATTATGGAATTCTTCTAGTTTCTGTGTGTAGTGATGATTGTTTTTAATATTAGTTTCTTGTAATTCTATAATCTTCTTTTGTAACGTAATTAGTTCATGTTGAATTTTTTCTTCCAGTGATATAATGTTCTGTTCCAGTGTTAATTTAATTTTTGAGTCCTTCACTGAGGTGATCTTGTTTATTAATTCTTTAATTTTTATAATAATTTCTTGGGTTTCCATGATGGATAGAATGGAATCGCCCGGGCGGGCGAGTATTAAGGTAAACTATATTACTTCTTCGGTGCGGAGCGATTTGCAGTATCCATTATGTGTGGTTGTAGTTAGTTTGTATTTCTTCGATAGATGGTGTAAGTTAATTTATTTAAAAAAAGAAAAAACTTTATTATTTTCACCGGTTAAGGATCGAACTCTGCCGCTACCCGTCCAGCGATTTGATAGCAAATAGCAACTGGCGCTTTAATCCACGTCGCTATCAGTCCGTTGTGTGTAGCGGTGGATTTAACTGTTATATACTTCCGTGATGATATTAGCGAACTTGTGAATAACGTTATTACAAATTTATTATTGTAACACTTGTAAATAATATATTTATATTTTTTTTTATGCTATTGCACTTAAATAATATGATTTATACACTGTTATACACGGTGAGAGCGGATTGTATTATTTAGTTCTTTTTCACAGCACAAAGTTAGTTTTTCAGTTCAAAATAACGTTTGATGTTTGACGTGTTTCACTTGTTGAACTTTTAAATTGTTTTTTTTTCAACTTGTCGGTAGAGAACCGGAAAAAAAATATTATGGGGCGAAAGCCCTCATAAAACACTATAAGTGAACTCAATTTTAAGTACTTAACTTGAGATATTAATTTATAAACAAACTGAAATATGAAGAGTGAGAAATAATGCAGCCTATGTGTTTGTTGACGAACTAAAAACTGAAAATATTAAATAGGTGTATCCTACAAATTCACTACAAATATATAGTACCTATACATATAGTGGTTTTAACAAAGTTATTTGTTTCATTTAATTAAATAAGTAATTTTGCGAAGATTGAAGAAATATTTTAGATATTTTATTAGACAAATGCATGATAAACGTTTCACTTTTCTGTTTGAATATTTAGTGGTTTTTCTCTTTCAACACCATTTAGATCAGTGGTTCCTAAACTATTTTGGCCCGCGGACCACTTTTCATAGTCAACATTTGCCCATGGACCCCCAAGGAAGGGAATGCGTGATCCTGCCAAAATTCCTGACTTAACAATAAAACCATCCATTTGTCACCACCAAACTATCATCAACCCGGTGTACACCATCCACATTCTGAGGGGGGGTGAGAGAATTTCAGGTTATGAATTCTATACTTTACCTGGGACGTAAAAATAATTTGTGCGTTGATATTTATAATAACTTCCATATTAATAAAAATGTGTCATAATTTTTATTTATTTTATGTTCAACCTTGCGTGGACCCCCTGAAATTGTTCAGGGATCCACTGAATGTTCATGTTCCCGGGGACCTCTTTGGAAACCACTGGCCTTCATTGATAGGAAAAGCCAAGACATCATTTTTGTTCTTTACTATCGAAACCAGATAAATTTTCGTGGACCCCCACATACAACTTGTGGACCCCCATTTTTTATCACGCCAACGTGGACCCCACGAGTCTCCCGTGGACCACTTTGGGAATCACTGATTTAGATGATATTTCTCTCGATTTTTATGATTTGTTTATACGATTTGTTCCCAAAAGCGAACATGCCTAAGGTGTTAGAAATATTAAAAAAACAACAAAAAAATTATAATATGGTTAATAATTAAGTAGGTAGGCATTTAAGCATGTACCTGCTTGCAAAACTTAAGTTTTCAGAGGAAATTTGGGTTTTGATTTATTAAATAAGAGAAAATTTGAAACATGCTATTCTCGGAACTATTAATATATATTTCTCTTCCCTTTGCATATCAAGCGAACTCTCAGTCCGTACGAACCATAATCCCTTTTGATTGACGCGTTTTCTGACCTGTGTAATGAGTTTTAGGGTAAATTTGACGATAGGGGTCACTGTGAAGGCACCCCGCTGATAGATCCGTTGTAAGCTCTCACTATTTCTGATAAAGGGAGGACCTCTGTTACCGAGCGGTTAATTTTCTTTAAATTATTTAATTAAAAACCCTAAGTATGAAAATCGATAAAATTCATTCACTAGAAATGTAACATTGTCATCAAATAGCCATTCTAGACCATTTTGTTTTCTTGACATTTGGAATTACCCCGTTAAAAGTTCTGTGAACGTCTTACTTGAGTTATGTTATTATCCAAGTAATGTGAAACAACAGGCTCATGACGAAATAATCACAGAACTTCAATAGAACATTCACAGAATTTGAATTTTAACTTAAAATAGAATCGTCATTTAACGGGGACTTTTCTTCTGTCAGAAACTTATGGAACTTACAAATAATTTCAAATCATTGTCCCTTAACAAACATTTAATGCTCAATAATAAATATTGAGGTCAAAAATCGTGATAAAAACTATCCTACCTTTTAAGTTTTACCAATTACACACAGTAAGTAAAATTTCATCAAATTCGGTTAAGTAGTTTCGGAGTTTATCTTTGACAAACATCGTTACGCGAGATTTTTATATATGAGGACTACTGAACCACCCACGCGTTGCTGTGGCTAACGAAACACAACGCCATCTACTGTATGGTTACCTAACCAAGTGTTGTATCAATAAATTAACTCACACTGCCATCTGTCAGAAACTTATAGAACTCACAAATAATTGTCCCATAAAAAACATTTAATTCGCAATAAAAAATATTGAGGTCAATAATCGAGATAAAAACTTTTAAATTGGACCAACCTACACACAATAAGCCAAATTTCATCAAAATCGGTTAAGTAGTTTCGGAGTTTACCTCGAATGAACATTGTGACACGAGATTTTTATATATAAAAGATTTACCAGAGCTTTTGATTGTGATTTTTCACAAAAACGGCGCTGTACAAATCATCCAAATAACATTGTTATTTTAATTATAGCGTCACTTTGAATATGTGGTTTTTCACGGGTCTGCGCCAGCACAATTATAAAAAAATATAACGTGTTTTTTTGCACATAACAGCGATTAAAATCCGTTCAATCGTGATTGACCTGCTCTATTTACTATCTGGTCCAATGTGTGACGCATTCACAAATTTCACAATGCACTCATTTTGTATGGGGTCATGAGTGCATTCACAGTTGTCGTTTGACTGGATCCACTGCACTTTGGTCTACACTGGCCACTGCAATCACTCGGACGCATCTGGTGTCAGTGAATATCTGATAACTGGCTTGACTAACCAGCGTAGCCCGAGATTTAAGAGTCCTAACTGCTCCCGTCTGGAGCCAGTGAGACTATGGCATCCCCAATTGGGGTATGTTATGAGGCTGAAGGTAAGTGGGAAAGGGAAGGAAACGAGGAAGAGGAAGGTGGGGAATTACCTGGCTATTCAGATCTGGTCACTAAGCCATTTCAAGCAACGTTTCAATTCTGAATGGTGGTCTTACACCAGGGCGATTCTAAGAGTATCTTGCATTCTGGAACATGCCGAAAATATACTATATATTATTTTAAATAATTAATTGTAAAATAACACAAATCAATTAAATAAAATTTATTTGCGCACGCCGGGTTCAAACCCGCGGCCTTCGGAATGGGAGTCTAACGCTCTACGAGAATGAAAAATGATGAAAAAAGTGAAACTTGCATTATTTTTGCGTATTTCAAAGCTTCATAACTCGCGGCGGAAACCTCCCAGTGTGTTGAAATTAGCTGCAGGAAAATTCCAGAAAAAAATCTGTTAAAAATCATGCTACCAGAGAATCACATTAAGAGTTACTTCATACAAAAACATATTTTCTTCTTCTTCGATGGCGCTACACCCATATCGAGCTTTGGCCTCCCGCAACATTTGCCTCCAACTCCTCCTGTTCTCAGCGCCTGACTTCCAATTTGCTACATGGAGAAGCTGTGCTGCATCCCCTCTTACTTCGTCTTCCCACCTCAGCCTGGGTCTTCCCACTTTTCTCTTTCCACCTGGGTGTCCAGTCATAATTCTTTTTGGGACGCGTGTGTCCGGCATTCTCTGTACAGCCCAGCCCATCCCAACCTGAGGAGTCTCTTATGGACTGAGATGTTGGGGGCCTGATATATATCGTATAGTTCTTTGTTGTGCCGGATGCGCCACTGTTCCCCCTCTTTCACGGGACCACATATTCTCCTCAACATTTTTCTTTCAAAAGTATCTAGCATTTCAGCCATCTTTGCCGTCAGTGTCAGCGCCTCACATCCATATTCCAATATAGTTCTCACAATGGTCTTATATATGGTTACTTTGATTTTCCTGTGGACGCTACGTGACTTATATAACATATTTTAAATGGGTTTAATTTGTATACTAATGTAATGTTTTAATTGTTGCAACAATTACTTTTGTTTCTTGAAAAGGCTTTAGCTGTATTTGGTGACGATAACTAAATAGACAGGCAATCCTCCTTCTTCCTCGCCCCCCCTCCCTCCACTTCCTATTCCATTCAGCTTCAAAACACACCCTAACTGGGGATGCCATAGTCGCAAATGCTGCAAACTTTTGGGAGCAGTTGGGAATCTTGTGCAGTATTTACGTAAAAAATATATTTACATGCAATATGCGCTTTAGGTATGTGGAAAATTGATACAGGTGTCAAAAAGTTCATTATGAAAGTATCTACTAATAATTTTGGAATTAGGTAAATGTGTAAGTTGTTAATAAATTCTATATGTGTAATTATGTAATTCGTTTGTTAGTTGCGTAATTTTCCATCAGCGTGATTTATGAGCTGTGTAATTTGGTAACCGTGTAATTTGCTAGCAGAGTAATTTACTATTAGTGTAATTTGTTAGCTGTGTAATTTGCAATCAATGTAATTTGTTAGCAGTCTAATATGTTAGCTATGTTTTTAGTTAGCAGTGTAATTTGTTAGCAGTGTTATTTGTTAGCTATGTAATTTTGCTAGAAATGTAATTTTTTATCAGTGTAATTTGTTAGCACAGTAATTTTTAATCAATGTAATTCGTTAGCAGTCTAATTTGTTAGCAGTATAATTTGTTAGCAGTGTTGTTTTTTAACTGTGTAATTTGCTACCAATGTTATTTTTTAGCAGTGTAATTTGTTAGCCGTGTAGTTTATTATCAGTTTAATTTGTTAGCTATTTAATTTTCTGGAAATGTTATTTGTTAGCAGTGTAATTGGTTAGCTGTTTAATTTTCTATAAATGTAATTTGTTAGCAGTGTAATTTTTTAGCAGTGTAATTTGTTAGCAGTGTAATTTGTTAACAGTGTAATTTGTTAGCATTGTAATTTTGTCATTATTTAACCCTTTGTTACACCCACTGTGGGTTATGGTCTACATCGGCCACCGCAATCATTCGAATACATCTGGTATCAGAGAATATAAATTCAGCCTACGTGCTAGGGCACTTACTACGTGAACCACTGTTCTGGGCGAGGAGAATGGAACGTACACGTAAAACAGAGAGGCACTTTGAAGGATTGTGGAGTTATGTAAATTGCGGTATTCTTTCATTAGCTGTATGCATAAATTGTATGCATCAGTTGTATGCATAAATATTAATAGTGTACACAAAAAATATAAGTAAATACTCAATTATAGGTATGCCCACAATAAGCTTATTTTTTCATTATTTCTTTTTTTACATTAACTTCACACAGGCCTATGCCATCTTTGAGAATGCTGTGTGGAGGGTATTTTTGAAGAGAGGGCAGAAAATACGAGTGTGCTTTAGACCACGCGACTGAAGTAAAACTTGTACGCGCGCACTGCTCTCTCCTGATCCTACAGTGTGATACAGACAACAGGCCTGCACTGTGTCTTAGATATACGAAACGTAACTGGCTATGAAAGAAAGAGAGAAAGAAAATGTTTGCTCTCACCTTTCTCTCTTGCCCCTACAGTAATATACGAAACGTAACTCTCTCTCTATTTGTATCTTCACTAACTTATATCTCCCTCTCAAACTTCCGTTCGCCTCGCCCGATTACACTTTTCGTAACGCTCTCGTCAACACAAATGCGGTCCAATCGCTCCACAGCCGAGCTCTTGAACTCAAGAACAAAACGTAAAAACGATCCATTCTCATGAGATAAATGACAACCACGCATAATTGTTGGGCGCGTGTTTGGCATGTTTCCCGACTAAGACCGGGGTTGGTATGGGTACCGCCGCCTGGGAACCATTTTTTGGATAAACAACACCTCTGCCATAGGTCATCTCAGTGATTCGCCATGTTTTGTGAATTAGCAGGGATGCCCGGGATTATTGGGTGAGGTGTATTCAAATCTTGGCGGCGCTGTGGCATCTGTCCACCATATGCATGGCGGGCCGGATCGGTTTGGTGAGACCCTTTTAGATCTTCAGCTGGTCTGGTACTGCAGCAGGAGGGCTGGATTTATACGCCCGTCAATCCTGGACACACTTACCCTAGATTTCTACCCTCACACTTTTATCCTTTCCAGAACTTCATCTTCTTCCTTTCCTTTAAAAGGCCCTTCACACAGCATCCCCAAATATGACACAAGCTCTTAGGGAAATTATTTTCCTCATGGGCCTCCTGTATGGGATTAATGTTAAAAAAGTTCCTGGAAGCATCTTCCATTAAAATACCGGTAAAACAAAACTTTCCCATCTGACACCTGCGCTTTAAAGATTCCAAACTGTTTGTTAAGATATTGGAATCTGTCAAACGGATAGCCTATTTCTGCACAGATTCAATGGTTTTTCAAAAGTATTTTGGGGCTCCAGAACAGAGGTGGCTGCCAAATTCAACAGCGGTGCGAACTTGCGATTTACACAGGGTCCGTAATTATCTACTAATGATATTGAACAAACAATTTTTGTAAAAATCGAATATCTTTCTTGAAGAAATCATCTATATTCGTTGGTATACTTGGAGCCTTGAGTCAAAAGATCAGTTTGCAATTATTAAAAGAAGTATAAGCGAATTTACCGATTACTAAAAATGATTGCCTACTCGAGGAAAAAATGTTATGTTTTAACAATATAACTATATTTGTTTATTTATCTCTATACTTGTACATTTTTTTTTTTTTTTTTTTTATTATTTATTAACCAAAAAATACATGTTATGTACATTCTTTTAGGTATATGCCATCTCACTAGGCTGAGCCTGTTCCGAGGTGGCAGTAATTAATACATTTAACAAATAATTAGAATGGTTTACATAGTAGTACAAAAAAAAATTCATATTCAGTAACAAGATGTAAAAAGGTATGTAAGAAGGTTAATAGTAGCATTTGTGAACACCTCACTGGGAGAACCTGTGCTGAGGTGTTCGCATGTTTAGGATTAAGAGATAGTCTGCCGACATAAGTACAAACACAGTATCCTCCTTGATATTGTCAAGAAGGGCACCGTGGTTCAACCCGTGTCGGCAGTATCGTAGACATAAAATTGGCAGCAGTTAAAGTTATACAAATAATTTTCTTCAAAAGCAGGTAGGAATATTTTAGATTTTGTAAATAATATTAAGGTAATATAACATATATAATGACAAATCGGTTTACTTTGGGCACACGGACACGCTCACAACACAATTCTAACGATGTATATATTCAGTGACTACAAGATTTATTGGTTGTGAGAGGTTTTTTTGTGGAAAACTGCTGTTAAGGAAACGGTATAACTGTGTACATATTTTTTTACCGTTTTATGAAAGGCCTTGTTAAGTAAAATTCTAAGAAATAAAAAAAAACTAATTTTTACTTCTTTTAGACACACTTGGAACATATCCAAGAAAATAATATCATACTTCATAAAAAGAAATACAGAGTTTTTTATTTACACTAGTAGCGGGATATACGCCTCAGAAATCAACAACGAAATGAATTTACTTGTCAAATGTACCTATTGCGTGAAAATGATAGAAGTAGTGGGGGTTGGGTCATTATGACTCACTTATTCAACTCCAGGTATTTGTGTTTTTTTGCTTATAGCTATATTGCACTTTATTAAGGAATTATAATATGACATTATTTCGACAAAAATATATATTCTAACCAATAAACACGCCATTTAATAAAAGTTAACAAAATTAGCTTCCTCTAACTCAATCATTCTGAATATTTATTTTTTATAATTATTTTAATTTATATGACAAATATTTAAAAGGTCGGTAAATATTGGCGGAATTTTATTTTTTTAACATAAAAAAAAATTCTAGCCGCTTGTTGTTTTTCGTATAGTATCAAGAATACCAACATAACAAAATGACATTTCACCATAAATGTTCGAAAATGGTCGGTTCGTTTTACAGAACGAAAGCTAATTTTAATTTTACGTAATTGAAATTTAAAATGAAATATTTTCCACTACCCACAATGCAAATAGTTGTCTTTTAATCTAATTAAGGTGAATCAAAAGAGTTTTTCAAAAAAAGTTTCAATCTATATCCAGTAATTACCAAAGGTCTTAGGATATCTAATGTGTCCTAAAAGTATTTAAATTTTTGTTTTTATTTATGATTTTAGACTTTTTTAGTATTGAATTGCAAATGTACCTTCTGTAATTAATTTACTATGCATATTATTATTTTTTTGGTTCGTCTTTTACTTTTCTAATGACGAATAACACATTTATTTTTTTCTAGTGCTTGGACTAGCCTCGTGTCTCAAAAAAATAGAGGCGTAACAATATCAGAATAAATTGATTTTGTAAATATTGTATTTCTGAACACAGTCAACGGTGGTTTAAATTACAAATATATTTTAGTTTTCCGAATATATCGGGTTAAAACTAATTCGATTTTATTTGAATTTTTAAAAAATCGAAAGTAAACTGTCAGATGCTCACTTTTGTGATTATTTTCTACAATTGTCCGTTGTCTATGAATATGTCATTGTGATTTTAAGATTTTGCTTCAACACGCATTTCCTTTCTTGTTCAGCTTTTCTGAAGTATTGTTGTATAGACTGCACAATACCTGTGTTCCATTTGTACAGTTCAGGGTCATTGCAAAGACCATCCCATAATAATAATTTTATTGTTTTGTATTATTTCACAAATTAATAATTGAAAATAATATAAGGTATGTTTACGGCACGTTTCGGAGTAGAAGATACTCTCAGTATCACCCTGGTGTAAGACCTCCATTTACAACTGAACGTTGCTTGAAATGGCTTTACTTGTGTTTTTTTTATTTATTTATTGGTAAGAGACAGACAGCTTATACATAAAATATAAAGATAAATATATACATTGTTAAATGAAGTCAAGCCAAAAAAGTCTCCTATGTTAAAGTTGAATGGAGATGGAGTTTTATTACATATAATTAGTTTTGGGTGAGAAGGAGAGGAAGAGGAATATAGGATGAGGATAGGAGATGCTCCGAATACATTCCACACTCTTGTATTAATTTTCGATCGTACGTGTTACTTCTAATCGATATTTGTGAAGTGTATTGTTAAATATGTCAATCTTTTGAAATTTTGTGTTATATTGTGCACATATACATTGGTGAATTTTTTCTAAAGTTAGTTCTATGTGTAGGCAAATGAAACAAATGGGATTGCCGTGTTGATCTTGTCGGAATATGAATATTTATTAAGTTGGTTAGTTCTGGCGAGTCCAGGCCATTATAAGGAATTTTAAATAATAAGATTTATGTATGAAGGATGAAGGGAGTCGAAGTTATGGTAATTAATAGATGTGACGAGCTCTGAATATCCAGGTATTCCCCACCATCATTTTACCCACATCGCCTTCCCTTCCCCACAATCTTCAGCCTCTCAACATGCCATAGTCTCACTAGCTCCAGAAGCTCGGGAGCTGTTTTAAGGAAATCACATTAAAAAAAGCTTCTGTTCTAGTTAATCTGTAAGATATTATTAATATGCTTAGACAAATTGTCTAGTTATTTTTTGTATTGTCTAGTTAATTATTGTCTTTATCTGTGTTTTCTACTAAATAAATAAACATTAACAACGACATATTTTAAATCCTACACAAATGTTGGGTCTCTATTGAGTCGTTTGAATTTTATCTGGAAATTATTACAGGGCTGGCCCTTTGCTGGCAAAGGCTTTAGCTTTAGTCCTTTGTTGTAAGGGAGAAAGGGTATATTGACATGGTACTAACAAGGGATTCGGGTTGAAATCCCAGGTATACACATTACATATTGCAGAGGGTGGCATGTGAATTATGTTGGGTATTTTATCTTACGTAACGTTTTGCTAAATAAACACGTTCAAATTTTATCGACGTTATTTTATGAAGGCATGTTGTTTTTCACGTTCAAGATTGTAAGTTACGACTGTTTACCGTAATTTTATTTGTTTAAAGATTTACAGCCAACTTACCTTTTATAATTTGATTAGAATGAGCACGCATTATATTGTAACAACTTGTAGTAATAAATATCAGAAAAAGTTACGACTGCTTACAGTAATTTAATTTTCTTTAAAAATTTTTAGGTAACTTGCATTTTATAATTTGACAAGTGATTTTACAATATTTTATATGACTCACTGAATCCCCGGCATTTCCCAGGCTTTACATAGACTTTTTATTCGAAGGGAGATATAGACGGTAATTTTTCTCTTTCGTTGAACGTCAAGTCAGTGTGCAAAATTTCACCATGAAGTATCAACATTTCTCTTTAAGAGGTTGGAAAAGTGGACGTGTTGGTTTTCGGAATCTCGTGTAGACATAGGCAATGATCTTCCTTTTTTTTCGAAAGTCAAGTGTGCCAAACTTTCATCGATCTCGGAATAAAACTGTTGCTTCATATACTCACAACATAACTTTAATTTTCTTATTTCTTCGATTTTTTTTTATTTAAGACACAACAAAAATAATCTTAACAAATATTATAAGCAATAATTATTAGCCTGAAACACTCATCTATATTGAAAAATCTCCCTAGAAAAGATACATGTCGCTGACGGGACTTGAACCCGCACCCCTCTGGTTGCCGGTCAGGAGCTCTACCATTAAGCTACGGCGGGTTACCTCCTACCCGCCAAATGATTCAATATATACCTAGTGTTTCATTCAACAATTACTGCTTATTACATTTTTTCACCTGCAAACAACCAACTTTATTTTTATATGAGAAAGGCATGTAGGTACTAGGCTCTCTCACTAGGTGGCGTCGAGACATATTATGTCTACATTTTATAACAAAAATAATCTTATACACCTAAAATCATTTTCGATGTCAGACTTTGTTTCATTGAATGTAAAAAATGTGGCATGGTACAAACACCCTTCCTTTTGATCTAAATAATTAATTAAACATATATATACACATACAGGTTCAACCGTTGTATTGAACTGACTAAGTAATAAATTATTAGATTTGTATGTTAAAAATATATAACCATCAATCTATAACACATAACTATGAAAAATCCAATCATAATCCTGGGACATGAAACTAAAAATAATATTATATTATTATTTTTTAATTGATAAACTAATGTTTAAGACAAGATTTTTATGCATAGCACAAAGGGTAACGATTATTGTAAGCAATAATTAAAATCCTGAAACAATCATCCACATTGAAAAAATCCCCGAGAAAAGAGTATATTAATTTTTTAATATAGGGTTGTCCACATAGAAAATACATCGATGTTTTTTTTTCGATATATAAACATCGAGGTTATACATCGATATTTTCCGATGCATCGGTTAAGAACATTGATTACTTTTTCTAACATTGCATACGCATAAAAATCTTGTCTTAAACATTTGTTCATCAATTAAAAATAATAATTAATATTTGGTGAGTTAAAGTATTTCACCAAAAAAAAATGTCGACGCCACCTGGTGGGAGATTTAGCACTTACAATGCCTTTCTCATATAAAAGTTGGTTGTTTGCAGGTGAAAAAATGTAAAAAACAGTAATTATTGTATTGTATTGAAACACTAGTATATATTGAATTATTTGGCGGGTTAGAGATAAGCCAAAGTAGCTCAGTGGATAGAGCAGTTGGTCGGAAATCAGAAGGACACGAGTCCCGTCGGCGACATGTATCTTTTCTCGGAAATTTTTTTCAATGTGGATGAGTGTTTCAGGCTAATAATTATTGCTTATAATAATTGTTGAATATTATATATTTGTTATTATTTTGTTCAATAAATAACATGTTCGTATTTCTTCAACTCAGATATTCTGTAATTTTTTCCATTAATTTCGCTGTACATTATCAAATTACTTTCCCTAACCAAAAACACGTTAAAAACACTAACATAGCATTATTTCGTGAGTGGTTTTTTATGTATTTTTTTTTAATATTTTCCGCAAAGGACAGACACAAAGGAAATAGCCCAAACTGGAAAACTTTTTTAATTAAATCACATACTAAGGTGAACATTGGTGATAAAATGTATTAAATTTTGGCATGCCATTCGACACTGCACAGATATAACCGACTTGAAAGGATATTGTACCCTGCTTGTAAAGTACACACATAACTATTAAAATCCAGCAGAACTTAAACCCAAAACAAAAATAATTATAACAAAGAAAATAATCAATCAATATAATAATATATTATGTATGTAAAACAAATAGATTTTTCCAGAAAAAAATTTCTATTTTCATCCGTTCCAATTACCCCTCTAAAAACATTACAAGTAAATTACAACCAAAAAGATTTATTTCTTGACCTCTTGTTTACAGAGCCTAATTTGATTCCACGGGGTATTGTACAATGATCCTTTCTCTGGGGGTGAAATCCTCCCTTAAATCAGTGGGTTCTTTTTCTGGTGGAGTTAAGTGCGATATTAATTAGGCCTGAGATTTTGATTCCACCACAGTGATAAATGTGTGGCTTACACCAGATTTAGTGAAGTAACGGCTTCGTTAAAACCACAAAGCAAGGAGTTAACATTTTTTCGTAATTTTACTATAGGAAAGATTTATTTTAATGGTTAATGGTGTTAAATTTGGTCTTAGATGAAATCTGAATTTGTTTTTTAATATTTACGTGTTATTTAAATAATAATTTTGTGAAACAGTAATCATGAATTAGTAATTAGTAAACATCGGATTATATGCACTAACAAAGGGCCAAAATATGCATGCAAATATGCACTAAAAAATGCCGAAATATGCACTAAAAACTCTTGACATGCCCAAAATATGCACAATGCAAAATCAAAAAACATTTTATAATATTTATGTTTTAATTAAAGACGGTACAAAAACAGCGAATTATTCTTAAAATTATGCATAGTTTTTGTCACAATGTCAAAATAAGTATTATTCCAAATTTTCGATCAGAGACTTGTGACGTTTGTCACCCAGTATTAATTTAGTAAGCCGAAAACTACCACTCTACTTCAACTAACGTCATTGACAAAATTTAAAATTTGGCTCCATTTCTGGAGATACCTGTTTAGGCAGGGTGATGTAGGCAATGTTCTTGGTGTCTTCAAGACTCGGGTTTTTGAAGCAAAATAGCGTGTTACTTTTTACGAATCTTTTCTGATATTGAATTTGGAAGGGCGTTGGTAAGTTCGATCATTGTTTCCAGTATTTCTATTGATTTAAATAGAGAAAAGTTTTTGTTTTCAATTTTTCTATGGCATCTGGTAACTCGTGGAAATGTGTTGAGATGAGGGCGATATTCTCTATAATGGATGTGTCTTCTAATGCTATAGCTTCCTTGATTGAATTACAAAGGCCTCAGAACTGTCAAATTGACCAACGAAATATGCACGATTGGGAAAAAGGGCTAAAATATGCATTAACGCCGTAATTAGAGAGTTGTATGCATTTGCATATGCAAATATGCAAATGCATATAATCCGATGTCTAATAATTAGTAATAAAAAAGCGAAGCTAGCAGTCCACAATGGAGTGCTTGTACCTACCGTGATGTATGGCAGTGAAGCATGGAACTGGCAGAGGAAGAATTAAAGTAGACGAAATGAGATCCCTGAGGTGTATGTGTGGTAAGACCATGTATGATCGTGTGAGAAATGTGAAGACTCGCAAAGAATGCAAGGCTGATATGGCCCTCAGATGGTTTGGGCATGTAGAGCAAATGAATGAAGAAAGTGACTTGGCACTTGAACCAAGTGAATCAGATACTTGAGTGCCATGTCAAGAGTCAGAGAAATAGAAGAGTGTGTATGAGACGATGTATCAATGTGGATGAGGCAAAGAGTGTGTGCCAAGACCGAGTTGTTTGGCGATCTGTCCTCTCTGCCTACGCATGTTACTTACTAACTAACTCTAACCATTCAGACCACTATTCAGAATTGAAACGTTGCTTTAAATGGCTTTAGCCGTGTTTAGTGACTAGATCTGAACAGCCAGGTACTTCCCCATCTTCCTCTTCCCTATCTCCTTCCCTTCCCCACTTACCTTCAGTCTCACAACATACCCCAATTGGGATGCCATAGTCTCACTGGCTCTTGAGCAGTTGGGACTCTTGTGAGGTGTTAACTATAAAAAAATAAAATAAAAAGTTGTATTTTTTTAAGATAATCTTGAATGTGAACTTGGAGGTCGGCGATTTAGTATTTTTACTGTTTTGTGATCTTATTTTTGAAAGATTTTAGACTTCTGTCTGACCCATAGTCTTGTAATATGTGTGTGATATGGTAAATCCTTTGTAATAAGGTTTACAAAGGCCTATTAGTTGCCTAGGTAATAAATTGCTCCATCTTTCCGCACGTACGTAAAAAGCATTACGGTAAAGCTGTCTGGGTAATTTACGTAACAATTTTTTTTTGTTAAAATTTTTGTCAAATATGATTGTTAGATTTTTTAAATTTTACTTATTGACAATATTCTAGGGGCCTTAGTAATAAACGTGTTATAAATTTTACACAACTGTTGTACAACTACTTAAAATAACACAATTTTAACAACGATTACATATCGTAAACGGTTGTACAATTATTTGTGTAAAATTTAAAGGAAGTCTATTAGTAAGGCCCTTAAAGTTCTATTATTTTAATTAAAAACTAAAATTTCCTCTAAAAGCAAAGAAAAAATAAGTAGGTTCGGACACATGTATATAAATCACAGAATATAAACAATTTGTCAAAATGTCAAAGTTAATTTTCTAGTTCTGTTCAAGTAGTGAGAGTTCTATTCAAAATCTGTTATTGTGTCATTTCAGTTGGTTGAATCAACTGGGCCATGATGACATAATAACAGATCTTGAAGAGAACGTTTACAGAACTTGAAAATTAACTTTGAAATTAGTTAAATTGTTCAAATTCTGTGAAACAACTGGCCCAATTAACAAGACATTTTGAAAAGGAATATTTTTTTAAATATTTTCACTTATATAAAAAATATGTTGAAGATGACATGCAAACTTAAATACCAGTTTTTTTTTTCAAGTTCGTTTTCATAATTAAATTAATTCTACAAGTTTGAATTTTATTAAAGCCTGCGAAAACGCCGGCAAGAGTATAATACCGTGCGGGAGAGTTTGTGATGTCACCCGGTCCTTGATTGTGTGAAATATAAGGGAAAATATTTACAAAACCGGGACACGACATCAAGGACCGGGTGACGTCACGAACTCTCCCGCACGGTATTATATTCTTGACGGCGTTTTCGCGGGCTTAATAAAATTCAAACTTGTAGAATTAATTTAATTACGAAAACGAACTTTAAAAAAAAATACTTGTATTTAAGTTTGCATGTGAACATTGATAAAAAAAATAAAAAAAGGACTCAACTTCCTTATTGGGACCGGAACAAACATATTTAAAGACAGAAAGAAAATTGGTTGAGATAAACTAGAATTTACGCTACGCGCAGTCAATTATTTTCTTTCCAAGGAGAAGTGAATGATTTTCAAAATTGAAAATTATGTAGGTAAGTATGTGATAAGTACGTCAATTTGCTATTTAAAACAATAAAGGAATACAGCTCTCCTTTTGCATTTGGTGATATTGATTGACACGAAATGATTAATGTTTTATTGACGGGAGTATGTAACACGTAGAGAAATTTCTCGGCCGTAATATATTGTCAGTTTCTATGTCATTTACCACCAATCACGGCGGACATTGTAGGGTATTTTCATACCAAATAGGGGCTAGTTCACGGAGGGCAAATAATTATTTTAATTCCCGTGAAGTGAGGCTTCTCCGCCATCTTGCGGTCGAACCCAAAATTAACGTGACAGCTCATTTTGCCGGGCTTTTGGAACACAGCGCCTCTGGCGGGAAATTTAGCCACTAAATAATAGAATAAATTCTCGAGCATAAATTTTTTGAACGCTGGAGGCTGAAACCAAAATAAATTTTAGTCCATATATTATATAAAATATGGATGAAATTAACAGACAAATTACTCAAAGTCGGTTCTTCATTATTTGTGATATTATTAATTCATTATTTTTCTAATAGTTATCACAAACATTGCAAAAATGTCACCCCAAGTAGTTCGTTGCGTTTGGTGACTTAGCAGGTGTCAAGGGTCAGGGGCAACCAAGGCGTTTACCCACATAAAGCGTGGTGGGACGGATCGGGAGATATTGGTTGAGGGAGACCTAACCTATACCTCTCCAGCCGGACTCTTTCGACCCATCGCCTTGCACCGCAGTGGGAGGGATGAATTAATATGTCTAGGCACATTGATCCCAAGATTCCTACCTACCCCTTTTACCTTTTTCTTTCCCAGAACTTCATATCCTTCCTTTCTTTAAAAAAAAAAACCCTCCACACAGCATCCCCAAAGATGACGTAGGCTGAGGGAATTTTTTTCCTCGGGGCTTCCTGTGTGGAGCCAATGTAAAACTAAATGGTGCATATATAAATATACTCGTATACACTTCCGGCAGTGGTGACCTTGCGAAACGTAACTGAGAAACAGCATTTTTTTTTCGTTTACACCTGCTTATTGTTTTAGCGAGAAATAGAAAACGACCTTGCGAAACGTAACTGAGAAACAGCGTTTTTTTTTCGTTTACACCTGCTTATTGTTTTAGCGAGAAATAGAAAACAAGTTTATATGTCTCCCTTACACTGACTGACATCGTATCTCGCCATTCTATTTGATCGAAATGAATTTTTGTGCGTAAGTATGTGAAATTTAAGAAAAGATAGGTCAGACTTTTGGATGACGAAGCACTCCAACATCGCAATTCATTTTTTCTTCTTTATTATATGTACTGATCAGATGATCCAAGCTGTGTGCCCTGTACCGATTTGAATGAAAACTCAAGTCGTCAGTTTGCAAAACACATTTAGACTCCTAGGTCCCAAACAGATCAATAAAATTAATTAAGTGCTTTTAAAAGTTCGAAGTCGAAATTTTCCATAATAATTTTTATTTTTAAATAAATTAAAATTATTTTTAAAAGAAAGACAAACATTCCCGGGTCACGAATAACTTAACAACATGAAAATCTCCTACTACCACACTAAGCGGAAGATGTTGCTTGTGTTGTGATGGAGGACTTAGCCAGCCGAGGAATCGATCACGGAACGCTTGAGTGGGACCCAAGCGCGATGCCAACTCAACCACTGACTGGTCAATTATTTTTTTTAATTTAAGCGTGTAAAGATTTTTTTTATATTAGCTCTACACAAGAGGCTCTGAGGAAAAAAATCCCTCAGGGCCTATATCATATTTGGAGATATTGTGTGGAGAGTATTTTTTATGGAAAGGAAGGAGAGGAAGTTCTGGGAAGGAAAAAGGTATGAGGGATGGGTAGGAATCTGGGGGTCAATGTGTCCACGAGTGATGGACGTATGCATCCATCCCTCCCACTAAGAAATAATTTAATGTTATTTTAAATTTTTGAAAAATTTCGTCAGAAGTAAGGAATAATTGAGCTTACTTCGGTGTGCACGATCGTAACCACAATTCATTTCTATGGTTTTAACTTATCGTTGGTAGAAATTTAGACACTTGAAAGCGTACAATGCGTTTTGGCAAAGCATGCCTGTTTTGAAAATGTAAATTGGCAAAAATTTGAAAAACTTTATATTCTCTATTCCAAAGGTTTTAAGTGATTGACCAATCAGCCTTTCGAAAAGATTTTATCCCAGTCCAATTTTATAGCAGATCGATCACTTAGGTCAGGGGTAGGTAACATTTAAAAATAATGATTATTTTTAATTGATAAAAACCCGAAAAAAATAAATGTAATAAGCGGTAGTTGTTCAATGAAACACTAGTATATATTGAATCATTTGGTAGATAAGAGGTAACCCGCCGTAGCTCGGTGGATTAAGAGCACCTGACCGGACATCAGAAGAGCGCGGGTTCGAGACCCGTCGGCGGCATGTATCTTTTCTCGGAAGATTGTGGATGAGTGTTTCAGGCTGATAATTATTGCTTATAATAATTGTTTAAAAATAATAATAATATGTGAACATTAGTAATTTCTAATGATGAAAAATTGAGGAATGTACGTAGGCTGATCGTAAAATAAGGTCTCCAAGGTGCTGTGGTCGCGAGGAAAGATTGTATGCTCAACACTGACATGTTGCCTGTTTCCCCCACGCCAACTCCATACCATACTGCACTCTCTGCGACGCTTAGTCTCGGCGTGGCAGCCGTTCGCGATAGAGCTTCCACTCACCGCACCCGCCAGGTGTGAATTACGCTCTGTAATAAGTTTTCAAACTTCCACTACCCTACTGACAGGATTGTTCCTTTGTCTCTGGTTTCGTGTAGTTTTCCCTGATCTCGTCCCCAGTCACAATTTAATCCAAAAATTCCTCGCCATCGATGTCATAGTACTCAAAGAATTCGGAGGCTGCTTCAATCCATGGTTGTTTGTGATCTTCGGTGAGCATTGTTGGAACCATCTTGCGCAGACCTTTTGATATCCCAAATGTTCTGTCAAAATCTTCAATAGTGGTCTTACTGCCATCAGGGGTTGCCATATAAATGGTTGTAGATATTTTTCCTGGGCAATACCCGTAGACCTTAATTCGTAAACCATTTTTTAGCGCCCCTGTTCGACTGTTTACTGTCGTTTCTGGCAACACTGAGACCCGCGCGACCTTTCCTCCATTTGGTAATTTGGACTGCGGCGGGTGTTGCCAGATGCGATATGTTGCCAGGAAAAACACCCAAACTTCTTCGTACCTAACCTAACCTAACTTCTGAGGATACGCTACATACACACTACACTGAACAGAAGATATTTCCTAGAAGTGTAAGCTTTTGATGTGTGATTAGGCAGACATCTCCAATTTCTATGTTTTGAGATAATAAGGAAAGCTTTATTCGAATACTCACCATAAATTAAATATTATTTACACGTGTCTGTGTTTTACATTTTTTTTTTACATTAGGTCCACACAGGAGGCCCTGAGGAAAACAATTTCCCTCAGGGCCTATGTCATCTTTGGGGATGCTGTATGGAGGGTATTTTTAAGGATTGGAAGTTCTGGGAAGGAAAAAGGTATGAGGGTTGGATAGGAATCTAGGGTTCAGTGTATCTAGATCATCCGCCGCCAAGACCTAGACAAACTTTACCCCATGAATCCAGGCACCCCTGCTAAGCCACCAAACGTAGCGAACCACTTGGGGTGACCTATGGCAGAGGTGTTGGTTATCCAAAAAATGGTTCCTGGGGCGGCGGTACCCATTCCCGCCTCCCAAATATAAATATGCTATAAAATAACGCCGGGAGGCATAACGGTCAGGTACATTAGTATGACATTTTGAAATATTCTACTAGTTATACAGAAAACATCATCATATTGAACAAACAAACAAAACTCACTACAAGTTTTTATGTATTATAAACGATTTAGTGGTGTTTATGAGTAATCTGAGTACTGTACCAGATAGAGGGTACACTTTTACATATAACTGCATACTTAAGAGGATATTACCAGAAAAAACCGGAAGTCTTTTTAAATCAAATTCTAGACGTATTGACTCTTTTTTACAAAAAAACATAAATTGATTTTGAATGATTGTGATTTTATTTTGTAAACGCATTCTTTAAATTTTGAAAATCTAAGTTTATTTTTAACTAGCTGACTCGGCAAACTTCGTACCGCCTCAAAATCAATAAATATTGTCGAAATGAAGCAGAAAAAGTTGGTAAAGATGTATTACTCCGCTTACCGGATAATTTGGAATATTTCTTATTGAAGTTCGATACACGAATAATACGGAGCGTACTTGGCCAATAATGGCGTCGAAAATATTTCATTAGCCGCCATTTCTTTTGTATGGATTTGATATTTGCGAAATTTTGTTTTAATCTAAATACGCATGAATTACTTAGTTTACCCAAACTAAGAACCTAATAACCTATTTTGTAGACGTAAATAGTTGTTTCTTGTAGTAATTGAAGTTGTATGAATCCGCTTCACTTGGCCAAACATGGCGTCAAACACTTCGCGTAAGTGAATTAATCATAATAAAATTAAAATATAAAATGGAATTCGTCTCCCCCGACATAAATACTCACTTTTCGTAATAATAAAGCTAAATCTAATTGTTTGAATAAAAAATCTGTTTTAACCGGTAAGGGGAGTAAGACATAATTAATCAGATGTTTTTTGATGTAACATTAATTTTTTTACATTAGCTTTACAAAATCAATAAATGTGTTTAAATTTTTAGCTGTTCGAATTGATTCAAATTATATTGACCGACGCACATTATTTGAAAAGCCGTCCATACAAAATATATGAAAAAATGTATGTTCTTCATAACTATTTTCCGATGTTTTAATAGTTATTCTGTTAATCGGGACGGAGACAAATCCAACAAATCAAAGATCATAAAAATCGGTTCAGCCGTTCTTGAGTTATAAATAGTGTAACTAACCCGACATTGTTTTGTATATTTTTAATATTCTATGGTTATACCGTTGGTCGTTGGCCGATTTGTTCAATTTTCAAACGACATATTGTATTATAGAACACAAATTTAAAATTATATAATCATACAAAAAAACCAATACATAATCTAGTAAACACATTTTTCAGAATTTTAATTTTAGTTAAATTAAAATCATTAAAAAATAAATCCAAGAATGTGTTTTGTGACGAAAATACCTCAGTTTTTCTATTTATTTAAGGTGTTACAAACTAAAAAATTTCAGATTTTTTTTACACACTTCTTTTGTTTAGACATTATTGAAAAATCATAAATACTTATTGTGATGACCGTGGCCGGTTTCACATTGAGTTCTGGACTCCAGTATATGGATCCAGATTCCTTTGGGGTGGTACTCCAATAATAGATCGTAGGTAGACGATAACGTTTATTTAGAGATTATGTACAGGGTTCCTTCTTAGGAAGTCTGAAGGCAAAGAGGACGAATGGACAACAAACAAACCTTTTATGCCTTACTCATGCTGTCTCACTCATGCACGCATGTCTCTTTCATACCGCAAGACATACGTTCATCACATCCCTCCACACTTAAATCCGTAGACAGGTACACAACATGATGATGATAATATTATTTACAATACATACAATATTCCAATATTTACAGTGTAATTCATTATCATGTTGAGTCGAGAGCTGAATCCTGTCTTCATTGACTCATCTGTGTGTCCGTGGTCGTAATCTGTCCTTCCAGTTTCCCGACGTGGAAGCCACCGGTTCACTGGATCTGGAAGTAAGAGGAGAATCACCCATTAGATTGTCATCCGACATAAAGCCGGAGATATCGTACTCATCTGACGATAATCTCCTAGTCTCAGACGCGATTAAAGGATTACTGGGGTTCTTTTCCCATGATACACACAATTTAGACAACTGATCAAAATGCCTTTTCCAATACATAAGTTTACCTTTTAAATTTACCTCAATTATATAAAGTTTTTTTCCTATTTTTTTATGTATCTTCCCTGAAACCCATTTATCATTGTTTTGGTCTCTAAAATCTCTTACCATTACTTTTTGATTTATCGAAAAACCCAACGATTCTTTATTATTTCTTTTATAATAATATTTATGATTTTCCTGACATTTAGACATTTTAATTTTAGTTTCTTTATTAATTCTATTATCCTTATCTCTCCCCCCTCTCGGTACAAAACTGTTTAAGTTAGACCTTAGTTTTCTTCCAAACATTACAACTGCAGGTTCTAAACCAGTTGTACAGTGTGGTGAATTTCTGTAATCCACTAGAAAATTTCCTAATTTTTCATCGTAACCTGACTGAAACTTATTTCCTATCATCATTTTTTTCAAAAAAATTTTACAATTTTTCACGGCGTTTTCAGCTAACCCGTTCGATTGTGGATGATTTACCGGAGTAGTTAAATGTTTGATGCTATTCATCTCACAAAACTCTTTGAAGTCCGCTGACATGAAGGCGGCTCCATTATCTGACACTATTGTCTGTACACTCCCGAAATAACTAAATAAATTTCTTAATATTTTAATAGTATTATACGAATTTGGAGAATTTACCTCCACACAGTCTAACCATTTTGAGGTTGAGTCAATAATCACAAAAAAATATTTATTTGCAATGGGACCTGCATAATCAATATGCACCCTACTCCATATCTCTTCAGTTATGGGCCACGGAGTCAATTCGCTTTTTGGTTGAGATGGTTGAACCTCTGAACAAATTTCGCATCCTCTCGCTAAAAGTTCAATTTCTCCATCTATCCCTGGCCACCAAAAATACCCCCTGGCTAACCCTTTCATCTTAGCTATGCCCAGATGAGATCTATGCAATAAGTTTAAAATTTTTTCTCTTAAACTTACTGGGATTATTAGCCTATTATTCCAAAAAAAACAATCATCAATTATAGATAATTCATTCCGTTTACTCCAGTAAATCCATTTTGAATCATCCTTGTTAATTTTATTTGGCCACCCTGTTGTGAGATAATGTTTAATTTCCAATAAAATTTTATCCGTATTTGATTCCGATTTAATCTCCTCGACATCTATTGGTATATCTCTGTTATTTTTGAATAAACTTAGAATTTGAGTATCAAAGTCATTCTCTACGTGAACCGGTTTCTCGACAGGAACGCGTGACAAATAATCCGAACAATTCAATGCCGACTTCACGTACTGTACCTTATAATTGAATGACGAAAGAATCACCCCATAGCGTTGAAGTCTATTGCACGCTAATACTGGGATACCTTTCTTATCACCAAAAATTCTACATAACGGTTCATTATCTATTTCTAAAATGAACTCCCTTCCATAAATATACTCAAAAAAAATTTTTAACGCAAACACAATAGCTGTTGCTTCGAGGTCCAATATAGAATATTTCTTTTCCGCTTCAGTTAATTTTCGAGAAACAAAAGAAATCGGTCTCTGTAAATTATTATCGTAACAATGCAAAAGTGTCGCTCCCAACCCTTTTGTTGATGCATCCGTAACAACCTTCAATTTTACTTCCGGGTCAAAATGAGCTAGCACTCTATCATCACATAAAATTTCCTTTATTTTATTAAAAGCTTCCAAGCAATCCTGATTAAACTCAAAATGTATGTTTTTCCTCAATAATCTATGTAACGGATCTAATAGCACTGACATATTAGGCACAAATGACCTGTAAAAGTTCACTAACCCCAAGAAACTTCGTAATTCAGTTATATCTTTAGGTTGCGATACCTTGCTAATAGCGATAGTTTTATCTTTCAATGGTTTGATTCCTTCTTTTGAAACTTCAAACCCTAGAAAAGTTACTGATGATGCATTAAAAATACACTTGTTAATATTTACGCTAAATCCACAGTCTTTTAACCTGTTTAGCACTGCATTTAAATTCTCATTATGTTCGTCTACTGTTTCTCCCGTTATTATTATATCATCTAAAAATACAGCTGTTTTTTTCAAACCCTGTAAACACGAAGCTATCGTTTTACAAAAAATAGCAGGAGCGCTATTAATTCCAAACATTAATCTCGTGAATTTAAACAATCCTAAATGAGTGGATATAGTTGTGAATTCTTGACTTTCCTCATCTAGTTCTAATTGTAGGTAGGCTTGCCGCAAGTCAATCTTGGAAAAAATTATTCCACCAGCCATTTGTGAAAACAACCATTCTATCCGTGGCATGGGATATATATCTACCACTAGCTGCGGATTAATTGTTGCCTTATAATCACCACAAATCCTAATTTCCCCGTTACCTTTTACTATGGGAACAATTGGTGATGCAAACTTACTATAATTTACCGGAACTAAAATACCTTCCGATTGTAAACGGCCTAATTCCGTTTCAACCTTTGCTTTTAAAGCAAACGGTATATTTCTCGGATTGCAGAATTTTGGTTCCGCATTCTCTTTAAGTTTCAGATGTATTTTATTTTTATTGAATCTACCCAGTTTATCCGAAAAAACCTCCGGGAATTTTCGAATTAATTTATCTACTTCACTTCTATCATTCTCAACTACATTTTGAGAAAAAAATTCACTTCCCTCCTGGGATGAAGTAGATTGTAACCCCGTAAATCCAATATTAAACTTTTTGATAAAGTCACGACCTAGAACAGTAGTTGTTCCATTTTTTACTACGCAAAATTCTAACATTTCCCTATAACCGTTATAATCAACTGTTAATAAAATACAACCCAATAAATTTAACTTACAGTTAGCGTAACCCGTCAAGGTTAAATCCTTTGGTTTTAAATCCAACTTATTGAAGTGTTTAACGTAATCTATCTCTTTTAAAATCGAGACTGCTGCACCTGTATCCAGTAAACCATTTAGTTCAACATTATTCACTAAGATTTTGCACAAAATTGGCTCACAATGCACTTGATTTATACACAACAGTTCCTGCGTATTTATAAACACTGAAGAAATATCTTTATACTTTAAACCGCGACATATTTTACTTATGTGACCTTTGCCTTTGCATTTATAACAAATCACGTTTTTAAATTTACAATTAACTGATTCGTGATAATTACCACAATGTTTACACTTCGTTCGGTCTAATGATTTCGGTCTGAACGATGTAACATTCTTGTCCGTAGGTCTAGAAAAATGTCTACCCGCCGTATTTTTTTTTGTGACAAATCGATCTGCCTATTTTTAGAAATCATATCTACACTTTCCGTTTTAATTTGCTTATTAATTACATCGAACGAATCCATTGCAATAGCACATTCTAAAACCTTTTTTAATGAAAAGTTTTCAGCCTCGACAAATAATTTTTCTTTAGTACGACCAATTCGAAGACCGGTGATAAAAACATCTTTTAAATTATGTTCAAGTCTGTCTTCGAATTTGCAAAATCTAACTAGATTTCGTAAACGCGCTATGAAGTCATTAACTGATTCCGAAATCTTTTGTTTCGCAGCGAAAAAAATTTCACGTTCCTTGAACACATTTCTTTTAATACCTATATGATTTTCGAGTAATAACAATAAATTTTCTACCGTGAAATCTGTAATTTTTTTTGGAAAACACAAATTTATTAATAAATTTATTGTCTCTGTGTGCAAATGGGATATAAAAACCGCTCTCTTTTTTACATCCGACGTTATTTTGTCATCATTGACTAGGATGAACTGCTCGTACTGTAAGACGAATGTCTCCAGCTGGTCTCTCAAATGACAAAACCTGGGCAGTTCTCCTCCTTCCATCTTCACACAGATGCAATCAATGAAAAAAAAAACAGAAATTTTTACAAACAGCACTCAACTCACGACTCTGATGTCTTGATGCTGTCCGATCTCGCCCTTCCGCGAACCGTCTTCTGCTCCTGAACCCTGGTCGTCCTTCTAATGCGCCTTCCTCGAGGTCTGCGCCCGGTTCCTGGTCTTCTCTTGAAGATCCAGACTTCTGCATCCACGCCTTACGCGAATACTATCCCAGGTTCTCGGCACTGAATCACCATATATAGGATGCTGCTGCTCTTGCTTCCTCCTTGCTCCGCAATGATGTGGAGTCGTGATCTGACCCGATCACTCGTTGACCCCTGTAGCTTCAATCTCGGTCTTTTTCGGCTGCCCAAATGTGAGAATTAGGCTGCTCCGTGGTTCCCTTTTTCGGCTGCGCCAAATGTGCTAATTTGGCTGCTCCGTGGTTCCTTTTTTCGGCTGCGCCAAATGTGATGACCGTGGCCGGTTTCACATTGAGTTCTGGACTCCAGTATATGGATCCAGATTCCTTTGGGGTGGTACTCCAATAATAGATCGTAGGTAGACGATAACGTTTATTTAGAGATTATGTACAGGGTTCCTTCTTAGGAAGTCTGAAGGCAAAGAGGACGAATGGACAACAAACAAACCTTTTATGCCTTACTCATGCTGTCTCACTCATGCACGCATGTCTCTTTCATACCGCAAGACATACGTTCATCACACTTATGATCACTTACACTTGTTTTGAGCATTTTTATTGCTTACTTGAATGTAGGTATGTATATATTAAAGCAAGTTTTTAATGAAATAAATCGATTTTAAATTTTTAATTTAAAAATTTTGTTATGGGGCTAATCGGCTCATCGGAACCTCCCTGAACAAGTATTTTTAAACTTCTATTCTCAGCCGATGGTCAATGGCTCTTAACTCAAATTTCGATTTTTCAGAGATTACTGACTTATCAACGGGACGATCTAAATTTCTAAGAAAAATATGACTGGGGAAGAAATTAAGACTCGAGAAGAAATTTAATATGAAATATCAATTTCACGGGAAGTATTGAAAAATTTATCTTACTTATAAGATGAAACACGGATATGGTGTAAGAAGTTCGGTAGGTATTTGATTTATTTTTTTTAGAAATGAAATTTTGATATTACTTCGGGCACACCGACACAACTATAATTGACTGAGCTTAGCGAATTGCTGTTTTGATTCCACCGTTTTGCATTTCGTCTGTCTGTAAATTTATTTATGCGTTCCGTTTTCGAAAATCTGCTGCATCATTTTATTATTCAAGCAAGCCTCACTTTGACCAGATGGCTAACTTTGAATAAGTTATTATGGTGCCTTCTTGCCTTAACAAAAATAATTGTCACTGAGATGGTAACGTTTCTTTGGAAGACCTGTTTTAACTCGACCATTTTCCTTTTTAACTGTCCTTAAGTTTGTTTGTTATGTCCCGGTTCCGGTTTCAAGATGGTGTCCGTTTTAATGGTTTAGTAAAGATTATTTTTTCAAATGTGTGCGTTCGTGTTTATTAAATAATTACGTAGGTATTTAAGTACCTACTTACAAGTCAGTTATGATTTCGGAGAAAATTTTGGTTTTATTTTAAAATATGAGTAAATTAAAAACATACGTTCACAGAACTAGGTACTAGTTGATCAGTTCAAGAAAGCAATATTAGTATGATCAATCAATCAATGCGAGAAGTAAGGAAAATTGAGATCACATCGGGCACACCGACCCGCCCACAACACACTTTCATGATCACTTCAGGTCAAAAAAACGTAAAATTTCAGCGTGAAAGGAAAAAAAAACTATTTCATCCCTCTTATGGCACCCACCCATACTAAAAATAGGCTTTCATCCAAAAAAAACCTTCCTGAAATCGACACATTTGAATGAAATTTCAGTAGATACGTGTTTCAGGCAGTTTTCAAAAACATTCACCAAAAATGTTACACGGATTTTTCGCGATAAAAAAGCTTTCAATGTGATTACTGTTTTTTTTACCAAAGCAAACATTTCCTGGTATAACAAACGAATAACCTGATACTTTTGAATTCCCCATACATGAAAATATTGCTTGTGCAATGATGGAGGACTTGTAGGTGATGATTGAACACGTCATGGTGGGAATACATAGCTTTTTTTTCCAATCAGCGACCGTCCGTGGTAGAGTGGTAAGACACTTGACTCCCATTCGGAAGGTCGCGGGTGCGCAAATTAATTTTATTTGACTAATTTGTGTTATTTCACAATTAATTAATAAAAATAATATATATGTTATATTTGCGGCACGTTCCAGAGTGGAAGATACTCTCAGTATCGCCCTGGTGTAAGACCACCATTTAGAATTGAAACGTTGCTTAATAATGGCTTTAACCGTGTTTAGTGACTAGATCTGAATAGCCAGGTACTTTCCCACCTTCCTCTTCCCCATCTCCTTCCCTTCCCCACTTACCTTCAGCCTCACAACATACTCCAATTGGGGATGCTATAGGCTCACAGGCTTCAGAAGGGAGCAGTTGGGACTCTTGTGAGGTTTCTCTATAAAACAAAAAAAAAACAACAACAAAAAAACCGATGTAGCTTTTTTACAATATTCACCGCACAGGAGAAAATTCCCTCAGGGTCTATGACATCTTTGGGGATGCTGTGAGGGGGTATTTTTAGCGAAATAAAGGAGAGGAAGTTATATGACGGGAAAAGGTATGAGAGGTGGGTAGAAATCTGGTGGTCAGTGTGTTCAGGAAGTAGACGAACGTATTAATCCATTCCTCTCTCGCTGTGCAAGGCGCTGGGTCGAGAAAGTCCGGCTGGAGAGGCCGAAAGGTCTCCCACAACCAGTCTTTCCCGATTCTGCATGCCACACGGTAGGTGGGTAAAAGCATCCGCCGCCAAGACCTATCTAAAACTCTCCCTATGAACCCGAGCACCCCTGCTAAGTCACCACTTGGGGTGACCTATCGCAAGGGTGTGGTTATCCATTAAGCGGTACCCATAACCGCTTCGAATCTACGAGTAATATTATATCAGTTTTTATATATGTTACTATCTGACCCGGCAAACTTCGTACCGCCTCAGAATCAATAAATGTTGTGTTTAATTTATTAGCTGAAATAAATTAAGTTTTTATTAAGTTAAAATAAATAGGTACCTACTCTAAGTTCAAAAAATTTAATTGAACTGTTGACTAACCACGAAATGTTCGACACACTACACCATTGACAGTTCGAATTGATTCAAATTATGTCGACCAACGCACATTATTTGAAAAGCTGTTCCATACAAAATATATGAAAAAAATAATTTTCTTCATAATTATTTTTTCCGTGATTTTTCCCGATGTTTTAATAGTTATTCTGTTAATCGGGACGGAGACAAATCCAACAAATTAAAGATTCTCAGCCCTTCTTGAGATATAAATGGTGTAACTAACCCGACTTTGTTTTATATATTAAGATTAGTTAAGTTGGGTTATTTAAACATAATATATAGTATATTGCGGCACGCTCCAGAGTGGAAAATACTCTCAGTATCAGTATCGCCCTGGTGTAAGCTCTTTGTGTACTGACTTGGTGTAACTCTAAGTAACCAGCTTAGGTAGGTACAGTGGCTCTATCGAAGCCAGAGTTAAGTTAGCCTTTCAAAAGTTAGGCGTACTGTACAGTATCCGCAGATACTTTAATAGTGCACAATTGCTAACTCTATTCAGATCGCAAAGTGCGCCCCTCTGTTGAATTTGGCAGCCACCTCTGGTCTAGAAGCCCAACATACCTGAAAAAACCCTCGACTCTGGGCAGTCCGTTTGATAGATTCTAGTTTTCTAACAAACTGATACTCTTTAGAGAACAGGGATCGGGTGTGAATGCTGTTCTTAATTATTACATTATTTAAATGAAACAAATTACTTTGTGTAAACCATGTAGTGAACCTACCCCTGGCCTTACTAACTTCTATGGGTCTCGGGACCTCCTGTAATGTACCTGTGGGGCTACCCGGCACCCGTTGTAATGATCCGTAGTCGTCTACCCTTGGTTTTTCTATTCTTTCCCTTTAACACTAGCTGTCGGGACCTACTGGCTACGCTACCCTTATCCTTTGGCCTTCGATCAATATACCCTTATATCTAGCTACACCTAACTTTTCCTTAAACCCCTGCGATTTTCTCACAGTAAATAAGATTTAAGATTTTATTGCACATTATTCCTATTCACCACGTTGTGTGATTTTTTGATTCGGTAATTACATTTGAATGTGTAAATTAATACACATACACATGTAGAGGAAATAATGTAGTGTGTGTGGTAACCTCAGATTCTTTAGAGGAAAGTGTGAAAGACTCCCGTTTGATAAACTGACCCCGTTTTTTAGATTGTTTTATTTTATTTTCAAACCTATACTCGTATTACCCGCCTTTTCTCAACTTGAACGGAGTGTCATTGACGCTAATCCTACAGTGAATTGTCAGCCGGTTTATAAAATTCAAAGTCGTAGTTTTCTTACCCGATTTTTTCTGTCTATAGGTTTACATTGGGTTATATTTACATTACGTGAACAGTGTGTATTATGAAATACATGTCGGGATCCTTGCGAAGCTCTCAATGTCGTCGTACTGCACCTAAATGGTCAAGTTATTATTGTTATTAGTATACACTACATGTACTGGGGAAAGAGGAAGGTGAGGAGGGGTGATAGGAGGATCTGGGGAATGTTGTTTCCTGAATAAGTCGGCTCCTCCTCTAACCAAATAGATACTGGTGACCAACATTCCGGACAAAGACTCAATCATTACGTTTGCTAGGATGGTCCTTAAGTCCTGATTTTGTTCTCTTGCATGAACTTCATTGCTACGAAAGGGTCCCTTCACGCCAGATGAAAGCGCGCAGAGTCCTCATGTCACTTCCAGTATTATCCCGACTTCCTATCCTCCAGATTTGATTTTAACTCGACTGATTCTAGAAGGGGTATGTCCATTTCTTCCCTTATCATGACTCTACTCGCGTTGAGTGCGTACGGAGCCGTTTGAGATGATCCTTTCGTCTCCTACGAGGATAATCATTGGCTTGCGTTCCTCGCCTCCAAGAGCTGACATAACTTCTACCTTGTAAAAACTATGTTTGCTTTCAGGTCGACACTACTGGTAGTATGCAATAGTGCTACAGACTTATTCTCACGGAATACCACGCCGACGTCCCCTCCACATAACTTCGCAAAACTTGGGATACCTTCGGTCGAAACGCCTCCGTCAGCGAATCATACCCTACCATTCCAAGTGGCATTTTCTTTTTATTCTGTCTTTCATGCCTTTTCACTCTGCATGACCCCGCGAAAGGGATTAGCTTCCAGTACCCCGCGTGAATGCTCAGTTACGTTGACATCCCCTATCGCATGATAGCGCAAGAAAAAAAGCCCTCTTTGTCTCATATCTTGTGGGGATATAATTGCAGTGACGCTATTGCATTCCCCAGTCGTGAAGTCTATGTTTCGTAGGTCAAATTTGGATTTTGGAAGGGTTTGATTGAGAAAACATTACCGAAATAATGTTGATTTCATTTTTTGTAAGGAAGCCTGAAAGAAATTTGACATGATAATATTGTTGTTAGTAAACAATTATAATGTTTAAATTCAATTCTCCAAATTTCATTTTTGAACCAACATCCAGTATGGTATGGATGTTCCCGTCACTCCACTTTGGTTCGGCATACCTCAGAAAAACCCTCTAATTTGGATGACTGTACGATGTACATCACGGATTCGATTTATGGCCGGGTCCCTTTTTTTTGTACACATCCGTCTCGTCCTTTCTAGCACGCAAAAAAAATATAAGTTCGTTGAACCCCGACATTGATAATAGATTTAATTTGGGACAAATCTCGTAATTACACATTGAGAATAATATTTAAAACACAATTATATCCTGGAACATAACTTCTTTTATCATTGGTTTTGTAGATTGGCAGATCCTCTCAGGTATCGGGACCATGTACGACCTGTAATTTAATTAAAATGTTTCTTTCACTCACCTGAACGAAGCCTGATTACGTACATGTGGGGAAAATATTAAAAGTAAAAAACCTTCCTGTCACTATGATTCGGTAATTTAGTCCCCAGAAGTAGTAACACCCATGACTCTATGTCACACTTTTATTTGAGTTTAAGAAAATACGTAGGTTATTAATTATTATTTGTTAACAATATTATCGAAGATGACATTTATACGTAGGTATTTGTTGATATTATTTTGAATATTTGTATTATCTTGATTATATGATATATTGAAGAAACTACAAGCGCGTAGGTATTGTTTATTATCGTTGAACAATTTCAAATTGGGGGATTCAAAACAAGCAATAGTTTATTTTATATTATTATTATGCTCGCGGAAGATCGAAGGTGACATTTGTATGTAGGTTATTTATTTTGATGTTGTTTTGATATTATTATTTTGTGTGTACAAGATTGAAGATGACATTAGTACGTAATTTTATTGGCTCCGCTAATTTTATATTTCAAATCAAAATTCGCGCGATGCACACCCCTTCTATTTTTAAAACACAAAGTTATGTTATTATTAACTCACTGAAGTTAAGTATTTCATTCACTTTGATTATTATTTTGGTTTTGATAATTCAAATTAATTTTATTACTTAATTAATTCACCCGCGGCGCACTGTCATTCACTGCAGCTAATTTTCAATAGAGTATTTTAACAAGCCGAATAATTAATTTATGTACACGAACTATTGCTTCTCACGAAGTCACAACCTTAAAAATTCTTTAATATTACGATGGATATTTTCTCCCAACATTAACAAACACTTGTCACTGTTTATCACGACTTTTTTAATTCTTCGGTGGATTATGTCTTATCACTCGTTTTTATAATATTTGATCAATTGTTTTGTTAAGTACGAACGATCTTATCACTGCTAGCACTCTATAGCATCGTCTTCCTTCGATCCTCGACCCTCGACTCTTACTCGACTCTTACTGCCTACCGCCACATGGTATCCAGCCCTTCGAATATCTTGTCCAAAAAAAGGTGCCAGGCGTGGACTCAGGACGTACATCTCGTCTTTCGTTAGGGCGTTTTATAATTGAGAGTTCAGACTATTTCAACTTTCATTGATATGTTATTTTTCATGACTCTCTCTCTCCAAAATTAAATATGTCCGTTTTAATTATTTCATTATCTGGCCGCCGATAAGTGTAACTCACCCTTTTGATGCAATTTTGCTTTAAACTTTTTCTAGAATTCTGCAATCGGTCTTTCCTTAATAATCGGTAAATTTCCTCGGCTAATTGTGACTTTACATCTGAAATAATTATCACTCTCGCACTCTCCCATTTATTTTTGTTTAAAATTTGCGGCAGGTAAAATTGAATTCAGTAGTATTCCGGCTTAATTCTCATGGTAGCATGAAATTGCTTCTGTCATTTACTTGATTCACCACATTCCTTGCAGATGTTTACAACTATTTTTTATCCTTCGTCCCTTTTCATGATCAGATATAATATTCGTAAAACTTTGTCTGGTAATAACTAATATCACCTTATTAATTCAGAATTCATTTTCTTAATGCGTTCCAAATAGCTCTATGGTCTAGTACGTACCTGTTTGGCTTCATTTTTTTGTGTATCCAAAAGTAAAAATCTTATTTACTTTTAATCTGAGTGTTTTGTTTACCTTTCGAAAAATCTCGATCTATAGCACTAATTCATAGATTGTATACGTCGTTAATTTTAATTGGTTTTATCAATACTCCGTCTGTATTCTATAGTGGTAATTTGGGCTTAATTACCCCATTTATTCCTCAAAACCATGTAAGTTTTTTTTGTTACTAAACAAACTCTCTCCGACACGCTCTAGGATTTTAAATTTATGGACGGTCTGAAGTGTCGGCTTACATTCAATATTGATAAATTTTAAACGTGGTATCGATTTGAAAACTTCGAGCCCTTCATTATGTCATCACCTTTATTTACCTCAGCCCTTCTCAGATTGTGATTTTTCTGTCCTTTTCAATAGCGGTCGCTAGTGTAGTCGATTTGAAATTTCGTTTAGGTGGGAAAAATTTGTATGAGCTCTTCCGATAAAGAAGATGCTTTTTTTTTCTTTCGATCGTAGTGTTGAAGCCATCACAGCCCCCCTAGAGTTTTAAATCCAGCGGTAAACACGCCTCCTAGTGTTAGTCGATGGGATTAGAACTCACCATAGGTCATTTAATTCCTTCAATTTTCTACTAATGTTCTGTACCCCTGATCCTTGCTATTAAATCTTGCAGGGTTCCGTCCCATTTACTTCATGTGTTATTTGTTGAAACTAGTTCCATTTTCCGTCGGCGAACTATTCGTACGTTCCTACTTGTACAAATCTTTCTCTCTCTCTTGCTGTCCTACTCCCCCCCCCTAAGATTGTATTCCCCCCCCCCTAAGATTATATTCCCCCCCCTAAGATTTTACTCCCTCTTCTCTTGTATGTCGGTTTTTTTTATTTATTTATTTTTTTGTTTTTTTTCTTATTTTTATTTATATCCAATTCGCCCCTGTCCTCCTACATTTTTTGTTGGATTCATTCATCTACTTGACTAGGTACCTGTTTCTAAACAAGACTGAACGTCAATGATGGATGGTTACCCCGGATGCTCTATTTTTAATTTGTAGGTGTGTACTTGAGAACGCAATACATTTTACGCGTAATTACTTCATGTATGATTTTAGATTTAATTGTCTTTAATTACTAATTCATTTTTTCCTAGTTTTATATTTTTATTATTTACGTTTTTAACATTTAGCAATGTTTAAATGTATAAGATTTATCGCGTACAATGATCTCTAAAAAGTTCTCCTTAATTTTTATTTTTATTCTTCAATCTTATCGGAAGTTGGATAGCACAATGTCTCTACTCATTTATTTTTATTTGACTAATTCGTTTATAATGTTGTGTCTAGACTGTAGTTAAAAGTCAGATTTCAGATATGTATTTTTAATTCGTACCGTATTGATTTTTTGCATAACCCGACGCTATACAAATCGCCCAAATCAGTTTAGCTTATTTATTATTATGGTTTTGATTTTTTTTTGTTTATCTATTTTTATTTTGTCGGAATAATATGTGTGTATTAGAAGATGTATGAATGTGAATGAGGCAAAGAGTGTGTGCCAAGATCTGTCGTCTCTGCCCACCCCTGCGAGGAAACGGCGCGATGGTTAATTAGTTATGTTTTTATTTTATTATTATTTTTTATGTATTAATTTTATCATTATTATTATTCTGAGTGACTATTTGATAAATTTATTTTCTTTCTAAACATCTGTTCAAATAATTTTAAAGGCAAAGATCCATATTTTTTTGCTTCCGAGCACACAAACGCAAGAGTCATAAATCTTATCGTTAGCTCATTTTTTGTGCATTGAGTCGACCCGTATTTGATGTTTATTTATCCCCCGACCGAAATGTTTAAAATACGCTCGGAACACGCGGGACAAATTCCTCTATTCATTTTAGGTTCGGTTTTTCAATTTTAGTTCAAGTTATTTATTTTTTCCAATTTATTTTTAATTTCGAAAAGCTTATTATTTCCAATTTATTATTAGTTTCGAAAATCTTCCACTTGTAAAACTTTCTCTCCTTTGGTCACGGCAACAGTTGTAGTGGAAAATTCTCCAATCGTGAAGTCTATGTTTCGTAGGTCAAATTTGGATTTTGGAAGGGTTTGATTGAGAAAACATTACCGAAATAATGTTGATTTCATTTTTTGTAAGGAAGCCTGAAAGAAATTTGACATGATAATATTGTTGTTAGTAAACAATTATAATGTTTAAATTCAATTCTCCAAATTTCATTTTTGAACCAACATCCAGTATGGTATGGATGTTCCCGTCACTCCACTTTGGTTCGGCATACCTCAGAAAAACCCTCTAATTTGGATGACTGTACGATGTACATCACGGATTCGATTTATGGCCGGGTCCCTTTTTTTTGTACACATCCGTCTCGTCCTTTCTAGCACGCAAAAAAAATATAAGTTCGTTGAACCCCGACATTGATAATAGATTTAATTTGGGACAAATCTCGTAATTACACATTGAGAATAATATTTAAAACACAATTATATCCTGGAACATAACTTCTTTTATCATTGGTTTTGTAGATTGGCAGATCCTCTCAGGTATCGGGACCATGTACGACCTGTAATTTAATTAAAATGTTTCTTTCACTCACCTGAACGAAGCCTGATTACGTACATGTGGGGAAAATATTAAAAGTAAAAAACCTTCCTGTCACTATGATTCGGTAATTTAGTCCCCAGAAGTAGTAACACCCATGACTCTATGTCACACTTTTATTTGAGTTTAAGAAAATACGTAGGTTATTAATTATTATTTGTTAACAATATTATCGAAGATGACATTTATACGTAGGTATTTGTTGATATTATTTTGAATATTTGTATTATCTTGATTATATGATATATTGAAGAAACTACAAGCGCGTAGGTATTGTTTATTATCGTTGAACAATTTCAAATTGGGGGATTCAAAACAAGCAATAGTTTATTTTATATTATTATTATGCTCGCGGAAGATCGAAGGTGACATTTGTATGTAGGTTATTTATTTTGATGTTGTTTTGATATTATTATTTTGTGTGTACAAGATTGAAGATGACATTAGTACGTAATTTTATTGGCTCCGCTAATTTTATATTTCAAATCAAAATTCGCGCGATGCACACCCCTTCTATTTTTAAAACACAAAGTTATGTTATTATTAACTCACTGAAGTTAAGTATTTCATTCACTTTGATTATTATTTTGGTTTTGATAATTCAAATTAATTTTATTACTTAATTAATTCACCCGCGGCGCACTGTCATTCACTGCAGCTAATTTTCAATAGAGTATTTTAACAAGCCGAATAATTAATTTATGTACACGAACTATTGCTTCTCACGAAGTCACAACCTTAAAAATTCTTTAATATTACGATGGATATTTTCTCCCAACATTAACAAACACTTGTCACTGTTTATCACGACTTTTTTAATTCTTCGGTGGATTATGTCTTATCACTCGTTTTTATAATATTTGATCAATTGTTTTGTTAAGTACGAACGATCTTATCACTGCTAGCACTCTATAGCATCGTCTTCCTTCGATCCTCGACCCTCGACTCTTACTCGACTCTTACTGCCTACCGCCACATGGTATCCAGCCCTTCGAATATCTTGTCCAAAAAAAGGTGCCAGGCGTGGACTCAGGACGTACATCTCGTCTTTCGTTAGGGCGTTTTATAATTGAGAGTTCAGACTATTTCAACTTTCATTGATATGTTATTTTTCATGACTCTCTCTCTCCAAAATTAAATATGTCCGTTTTAATTATTTCATTATCTGGCCGCCGATAAGTGTAACTCACCCTTTTGATGCAATTTTGCTTTAAACTTTTTCTAGAATTCTGCAATCGGTCTTTCCTTAATAATCGGTAAATTTCCTCGGCTAATTGTGACTTTACATCTGAAATAATTATCACTCTCGCACTCTCCCATTTATTTTTGTTTAAAATTTGCGGCAGGTAAAATTGAATTCAGTAGTATTCCGGCTTAATTCTCATGGTAGCATGAAATTGCTTCTGTCATTTACTTGATTCACCACATTCCTTGCAGATGTTTACAACTATTTTTTATCCTTCGTCCCTTTTCATGATCAGATATAATATTCGTAAAACTTTGTCTGGTAATAACTAATATCACCTTATTAATTCAGAATTCATTTTCTTAATGCGTTCCAAATAGCTCTATGGTCTAGTACGTACCTGTTTGGCTTCATTTTTTTGTGTATCCAAAAGTAAAAATCTTATTTACTTTTAATCTGAGTGTTTTGTTTACCTTTCGAAAAATCTCGATCTATAGCACTAATTCATAGATTGTATACGTCGTTAATTTTAATTGGTTTTATCAATACTCCGTCTGTATTCTATAGTGGTAATTTGGGCTTAATTACCCCATTTATTCCTCAAAACCATGTAAGTTTTTTTTGTTACTAAACAAACTCTCTCCGACACGCTCTAGGATTTTAAATTTATGGACGGTCTGAAGTGTCGGCTTACATTCAATATTGATAAATTTTAAACGTGGTATCGATTTGAAAACTTCGAGCCCTTCATTATGTCATCACCTTTATTTACCTCAGCCCTTCTCAGATTGTGATTTTTCTGTCCTTTTCAATAGCGGTCGCTAGTGTAGTCGATTTGAAATTTCGTTTAGGTGGGAAAAATTTGTATGAGCTCTTCCGATAAAGAAGATGCTTTTTTTTTCTTTCGATCGTAGTGTTGAAGCCATCACAACCACTAAATCAATGTTATAATATCAATTAAATATAATTAGATATTATAACATTTATTTAGTAGTTTACACAAAGTAATTTGTTTTATTTAAATAAAATGATGCCACAAAGTGAAAATGCAAAGATTGATGAAATATTACATTATTATATTCTAAAATTCTGTACATATCCTATGTCAGAAGCCACCTAGAGTACGCTTCAACTGTCTGGAACCCCCATTGTTCCCCTCTGTTCAGATCGCAAAGTGCGCCCCTCTGTTGAATTTGGCAGCCACCTCTGGTCTAGAAGCCCAACATACCTGAAAAAACCCTCGACTCTGGGCAGTCTGTTTGATAGATTCTAATTTTTCTTAACAAACGGATACTTTTTAGAGCACAGGGATCGGGTGTGAATGCTGTTCTTAATTATTACAATATTTAAATTAAACAAATCACTTTGTGTAAACCACTGAATCAAATATAATTAGATATTATAACATTTATTTAGTGGTTTACAAAGTAATTTGTTTCATTTAAATAAAGTGATTCTACAAAGTGAATATGCAAAGATTGAAGAAATATTAAATTATTATTTGGTATTTCAATGGAAGATGCTTCGATGAACTAGCCACACGATTCCTTTGGCATTACAACGTGGGTCTTTTCAAGACCCAGATTCACTTCTTCCTTTTCACAAAAAGACCTTACATAGCATCCTAAAAGATGACACGCGCCCTGAGGGAAATTATTTTCCTCAGGGCCTCCCTCCAGTGTGGAGTTAATGTAAAAAAAATAATAATAAAAGACCATAATTCAGAACTGAAACGTTGCTTGAAATGGCTTTAGCCGTGTTTGGTGACCAGATATGAATAGCTAGGTACTTCCCCAGCCTGCCAGTGAGCCTATGGAATCTCCAATACTTGGGGTACCTACATTTTTATTTTAACCGGGATTGAAGACATCGATCATTTAACAAGGACGTAAACATTTTTGATAAATTATTTAATTTATTACTCCGGTTCCTTCAATAAAGCCACATCCAAGGCAATAAAAAGGTAGAAAAATATGGATATTGAAATTCTCAGAAGCGAATTTTGACATAGGTAGCGATCGTAAATATCGCGAAATATTTGTCAAATTTTAGCGAAAACATGGTCATGTTTTTTTCGAAGTTGAACATGATGTACTTTAATATAATACGCGTATTTATTTTAGCGGTCGTCAGTTTTATTTGAAATCAGTAGAGATTATTGTTTATTTAAATACAAGCAATGTATTCACAGTCCTCTTCACTGGGGATTCCTATTCTGAGGCAGACTTTAGATAGTGATGTTGGTATCATAGACATAGATGTAATCTATATAATCTGTGGTGTTACATCAGGATTTCCTCATTTTTATGTTTGATGTATTCATCAACTACAAATTTTCCTGTTTCCTTGGGTGAAATCTGTATTAAAAGGAACAAGATTTGAGTCCGTTGAAGATGTGAATGAGAAAGCGGCACGCGTCCTGAAGAAGCTGACAGAAAAAGGCTTCCAGCACTATATCGAACAATGGGAGATTCGCATTGAGCGTTATAGGGAAATGGCCTAAAATTATCACGTTTTAACATCACGAGCCCGAAAAAATGTTTATACTGACACTATATACGGCCTTATTTGCTGGATCTTTTGCCGTGCGACTTCTCTCTATTGATGTGTAAAATAAGCATTAAAATGAACACGATTTGATGAATACATCATCGCTCTACAAAGTCTCCAATTATTGTTGATGATTTCCATATTAAACTTTGGGGATTCAGTTAGTGAGCTCTAGCGTTATGAAATTATTTCCTTTACTATTCATCCGATTGCAATTATTATTTTTTTTAATTATTGGAATATGCCTGCCAAGGTTTCTGTATAAACGGGTGAGCTCTGGCGTTATGAAATTTGCATAAAAAAATTGAAATAGGTCACACGCGAGTTGTTTCAAAAGTGGATGTATTTTATGGAGTTTACCGACAGGAAAAATGGATGAAGATGGAGGGGAATACGGTAGGGGCGAAGGGAAACTAATGAGGGGGGGTTCGCGGAAAGGAGGTCGAGGGGTGGTGGAGAAGGTGAAAGGGGAATGTGTGAGGTGGGGTTTTCGAGAAGTGGACAGTGGAAGAGGGGAGGGGGGACGCGGGGAAGGTGAAAGAGGAACGTGGGAAAGGAAGGAGACGCGGGAGGGGAAGAGGACGAATGGGAAAGGACACGAAAGGAGAAACAATTTATTTATTAAAGTGGATTTTTTTATTTATTTTTATAGTTAATACCTCACAAGAGTCCCAACTGCTCCCGTCTGGAGCCAGTGAGACTATGGCATCTATATATAGTATGTTATAAGGCTGAAGGTAAGTGGGGAAGGGAAGGGGACGAGGAAGAGAAAGGTGGGGAAGTACCTGGCTATTCAGATCTAGTCACTAAAGCCATTTCAAGCAACGTTTCAATTCTGAATGGTGGTCTTACACCAGGGCGATACTATGAGTATCTTCCACTCTGGAACGTGCCGCAAATATAGATACTAAATATTATTTTAAATAATTATTTGTGAAGTAACACAAATCAATTAAGTAAAATTTATTATATATTTATTATAATATATTCCCTTTCTATTATCGACTTGATGTATTTTATTAAAAAAATTTCCTTATCTTATTGAATTTTGTATTGTAAAATGAAGGCCTAAACACTGGTATGCCACCCAGTGAGGCCAACATAATCAAATTATTTTGTAAAATATAAGTTATTGTACCAAAATAAATAAATAAATTACACTTCTAGAGATTTTCTGTTCGGTACAAATTTTAAAAATCAAATGTAAAATAGTTTAAAATGTTTACTGTAGCATGAAACCAAAACTACATTGCAAACATGTCTCACGGGAATATGAAGAGTACTACAAATACGTGAAATTCACAGAATTTTGATATTGTCCTTGTAAATTAGAACAATTAAATGATTTACGAAGATAACGAGTCTCTTGGGAAGTAAATGGTTTCCAGCGATAAAGCATATATATTTATTATTTGACTATTGTCCTGGGGATGAATTTAATTCGTAAATGTATTGTAATTCAGTGGAGTTTAACTTTTTTAATTACTGAATATATGATTTTTTTGTTTAAGTAGAGATTGGTTAGGATGTATTATACGACATGTTAATTGCAAAGTATAATGGAAAAAGGATATCAACCTAACTGAGCATCTATCTGCATTACAAGGTCGAAAACCTCAAATAAATAAATAGCAAAAATCCATAAATTCCATGCTATACAATAATATAATTCTCTTCCGAATGGATTAAAAAATATCATGGAGATAAACTAGCTTTACCATTCGAGCGCTTTTTGCCACATTATGGCACTATTTTCAAAACCTCTGATTGCTTTGTTGCCAAAATGTGGCAAATTTAAAATTATTTTTTTTATTAAAACGACTATATAATATATTGTACATTCAAAATATAACAAAATAAATATTATCCAGATTCTTTAAAATGTTTTAAGGTTAAAGATTTAATTATTATTTTTATATGAATCCTACAAATATGTGATAATAGACAAATATTAAAGAATTCATTGGCTATATAGAACTATAATCAGTTTGTATGTGTCCATATTCAAATTCGGAGGTATGATTTTTTTAATGTGAGCGGAAAATTTTCCTTTAGCAATCCGAAAAAAAGTATTTTAATTGCTCTGTCGCTCCAGTGCTTATAAACAACTTCAAAATATGACATCAATATCTAAGTAAAGACGAAGATGACTTAATTATAAAAATTATTAATTATCACAGGGGTGTTGCTGACGAGGTCTAGGTTAGGTCTCCCTCAACCATTTTCTCGCAATCCGGCCAGCAAACGTAGCAAACCACTTGGGGTGAACTATGGCAGGAGTGTTGGTTATCAAAAAAAATGATTCTCCGTCATCGGTGTCCATATCGGCCTCCGCAAATTTTCCCCACACGAAAAACTTAACCCTTCCACACACTTTTCCACAAATGATAATCTAGTAAATCCACGCTATGCAGTGTATTATATAAGTATAATTAATACAAAACAATACAAGAACAACATGTTAACCTACCAGAGTACAAAATGGAAAAATAATTCACCTATTCCAGATATTATCATATCAGAAGGTTTAGCTCGGTGGAACTCATAATTGGACCGATAAATCCTACTGATCACTCAAATATAAATATTTAAAGAATCTTTCGTAATCCTACTTTATTTTTTTATATTTATAGGTTTTTTTACAATAAATACTGAATTTTTACACAGTGTTAAAATAGTAGATAAGAATAGCTTTTACATGCATTTAAAATGACTGATTTTTGCATTTTTTATATAAATTCTTTGACAACTCTAATACGCCTAAATTTTTAATGAGAGAGCTAGGTATAATGCCAGTAGCCTAGATAATAATTGGTAATATTTAATATAATAGCCGATATAATATTGGTATACATATGTATAATTATACAAAATACATAACAATAACATAACATACAAAATACCTACCTCTATATAGGTATAACATAACTCCCATTATATCTAAAAAAATGTCAAAGTACTCAGGAATTTCAGCAAAAATTTAAACATTACCTAAAACTATCATAAGAGTCTCTTAATGGTGAGGAACGGCTATTCTTGATTTCCTTTTAAACAAACATTGAAGTTAAAATCTTACAAATATTTAATTAAAAAATAAAAATAATGTACCATTTTCTGCTTCTTAATTTAATTTCCGTATCTCAAAAAAAATTTATTTAAAAGACTAATAAATCTGATTTTCACTATTTCCGTTAGCATAAACTTTTGTATTTCTTTTGAAAAGGCTTTAAGTTGTATTTCTTTATTTTCAGATACGGAGCTGGTGTTCCGAGATCGATTCGGCGGCCTAGCGGTTATGAATGCCGACAACCTCACCAGTAGACTGCTTATGACAAACTCTACTTTCGTAAGTACATCGTAAAAATATTAATTAAGTGTTTGATACTCTCAGTATTGCCCTGGTGCAAGATCACCATACAGAATCGAAACCTTGCTTAAAATGGCATTCGCCATGTTTGTAGACCAGATCTGAATAGCCAAGTACTTCCCAATCTTCCTCTTCACTATCTGTTTGCCTATTCTCCTCAACCTCACAACAAATCCGATAAGGAATGCCATAGTCCCAAAAAAAGAAATTGTTTCTTCCTGTGTGTCCTTTCTCATACCCTTCCCTTTCCCTTGTCTCCTTCCCCCTCCAGGATTCCCCCCCCTTCCTCCTTGCCTTCCCTCCCTGCCGCTAAACTCTATGAAACACACTCAATTTTTGAACGGCTCGCGCGCCACTTATTGTAAGTTTTTAATACAAATTTCATAACGCCAGAGCTCACTATTATATAAAGAAACAATGATTCACCAAAGTTTCATTGCAATCAGATGAATGGTGTAGGAAATATTAAGGGACAAACAAAGAAACGTTCATTTTTACATTTATATAGTTTGAGTACGGTTAACTCAATTACCCGTTAATGCCAGTTTAGAAAAAAATTATTCAAAATTAAAAAGTAATATTAAAAAACTATTTCAATTATATTTCTCAATAATAATATTAGATATGTCCGGTGCATTATTTTTATTTAATTTTAATTAAATAGCTGGTTTTCTACATGATTACTGTTCCACTAAATTATTATCTTACATCAAATGTTTGTAAAAGCGCGTGTAGACGTATAATATATAAATAAATAAATAAATTTAAGATTTCCACTTTTGATATCACGATATCCACTCGACCGTTTTTTTCACATTATGCCACTATTTCCAAAATCACAGATTGCTTTGTTGCCAAAATGTGGCAATTTTTTAATATTAAAACTAATATATAATATATTGTACATTCAAAATATAACAAAATAAATATTCTTTATATTCTTTGAAATGTTTTAAGGTTAAAGATTTAATAATATTTTTTTTTTTAATATGTGATAGTAGACAAAAGATATAGAATTCATTGGCTATATAGAACTATAATCAGTTTGTTTGTCTCCATATTCAAATTCAGATGTATGATTTTTTTAATGTCGGTGGAAAAATTTCCTTTAGCCACCCGAGAAAAAGATTTAAATTGTTCTGTCGCTCCAGTGGTTATTGTAATTATTACATAGTCTGTTCAGGCAAGAATTTTGTTTGCAGTTTGTGTTCTAATGATCTACTAAACAGGGCAGAAGAGCATGTGGAGCGCGCAGGTGCGTGATATTTACATAAGAAATTAATCAAGATGGATGGCTTTGCGTATGTCATTAAAAGTCGGCAAGATAAAAATAAGTCTAATATATTTATAACATTTTTCCAATCAGATTTATATCACATCTTTCCCTTTCCAGTCATAAATCACTCTTTTCTCCAATTTCCTTTCCACGTAGCAAATGTCAACATGTCGCCATTCTCAATACATATAGGCATACTCCACTGAATAGGTAATTCCTAGACGAGGGATCTATAGTAATTTGAAAAAAAACTGATGTCACCACTTCATTGACTGAGCATAGCGAAGTTTGTTTAAGATGCGGCTCTCCAAATTTTTACCGATTTCTTACATATTTTCCTTAAATGTTTGAAGTTATTAAGCTCTTAAAAAAATAATATGTTATTCTTTAAGAAGTATCTATACATTCCCCACGCCGAAACGGTAATTATTTGAAATTCTCTCGATATAAATAAATCGCAAAGTATGCTCCAAAAATTATTATTTACACGTTTGTTAAAAAAAAACATATTAAAAAAAATCACAATGATTCTTTAAATGCTACTTAACACAACCCCTACGAGATTTTTGCTCTTTTTCAAACATTTTTTGTTATTTATTTTTGGGGTATTATGCCGTGTTACGCTACCTCTTTATTTAGACAACGTTTCGGACAACGTTACACTGTCCATCATCAGGGCATATGTTTTATTGTTAGTGGTAAAGTGTATGCTTAAGTGTGTCTAAGCGATACCGTCGCGTTTTTTCCAGCTCCACTCCTCTTACGAGCTGGTATTACAATATAAATCAAAAAGTTTTTTTGCGTTTAGCTCTGTTGTAGCCGTCAATTATTGGATACCAAGAACTATTAAGCCCAGCTCCGTCGTCTCTATTAATATTAATGGGATTTTTATGAATTTCGATTTCCTCCGTGATTAGGCGTGCTCAATGAGTTTTGGGTATCTCCAGGACTTCAGGAACAAATCCAAAGTAATGGCCGGTTTCGATTAAATGCTCGGCGATTGCCAATTTGTCAATCGGGTAAATTTTGGTTTTGATTTATTAAACATTAAAAAAAATTGAAAGGGGACGAGGTTTCTTCAAAGAATACATCAGTTCTTCACACTAATAAAAATAAAAAGCACTACTTATTCTGTCACAGCTTTTTCCAATTTAATTTATACCACGAAATTTAAATGTGACCATAAATATATACTCTTGTAGATAATATTTACCATTATTAACCTCCGTATAAACCACTATATTAGTGTATAAAATAATCTATATAATTCTACACGTATTCTATTTATCTGTCTAATATTTTTAATTTTTATTTCTATCTTCTTTAAAATACATATATTTTTTAAATTTATTATCAAGCTTACTTTTAATTCTTTTGGTTTTTCTTTTTTCTTATGTTTTATTAAATAATACCCGTTTATATAAAATAATATTTTTTTGTTATTATTTTTAACTTTATCAGTTAAACATCAAATTATAATATTTTAATTAATTAAGATAATATTAGCGAAAGTCAATTAAAATCCGAAACAGAAAATTCAGAAAAAGATACGGCACCTTGGCCCGGATTGCCAAAGGTCCTGGGTTCGAGTCCCAGATGTATCCGTATCTTTTTCTGATGTTCTGTTTCGGATTTTCGATTGGCTTTCGCTAATATTATCATTAATTAAAATATTATAATATTTTTCAGTTCTTGTATGAATTATTTCATGTATGACTACCACAACACGGGCATTAGCCTAGTATGGATGTTGAAAAAATGTAAAAAAAACTGTAACTTATAAAAATTTATAAAATAAATAAAAAAAATAAAAAGATAACTTTATAAAATAAAAATTAATAAAATATTTGAAACATTATTTTATGGAGGCGAGGTCTACAACTGTTCATAAAACTACTAGTATCAGATTTATCGACTCCTAGGCCTCAGACAGGCCAATAAAACTGATTCAAGAAAAAATTTCGACATTTGAAAATGTTTTATTAATTTCATCCGAAGTTCCTACAATTTATGCTCTCAGGCACACGAACAAGCCTACAATACTCTTCTATCGGTTTATCTCTTCATGGATATGGATGGATCTTAAAAATCCCAGCTTCCATATAGTAAATGTTATATTTCGGACTCCAGCCCAAACAGAACACTCGAATTCTAGTTCAGCCATATCGGATGTCGATTTTTTGACCACTATATTCTTGTAAAAATATCACGAAGGAATATAATATGCTAAAGATAATATTTATTGTGGCTAGAGGTCTGTTCATAATGTGAGAAAATATCGTAGACCCTTAGGAATGTAGCACCTACCAAATTATTATAGAAAGATTTTTCGCTTATCATTTATTTCCAATCTATGCGCAATGTCCGTAGCTACAAGACGGTTTTTGAGATCCATAGAAAAATCAAACGCAAATCATGGAAAAAGCAAAATAAAAATAGGGTTTAGATAAAAATCACCACTCTCTACAGCGATTAACAAGCAAAATCACCACTCTCCACAAAAGCCAATCACAAGCATGAATTCAAAATAAATTCAACATGACTAATATATAACATTTTTTTTAAATAATAAATTCATATTGGAACAAACTTTTTATGTTATTACTTATTAGATAAGCATTCGAATATGGCCTTCCTCGTTATTTTTTTTATTTATTTATTGGCTCGCCAACAGAATACATCACATAATTTTTACAGTAATTTACATTTATACATGGTTGTAATGATGTTTCTAATTATAGGTGAGCACAACATTCATCTCAATATTCTTTATGTAATAATGATTGGTTAGTTACAAGAGTGATAAATTTAATTTCAAATATGTATATAAAAATAAGGAGGATCGAAATCAGGTATTAGGAAGAAAAATGCATGCATACTTATAAATATAATATACATATATATACATACACACACATACATACATACATACACACACAAATATACTCACATAATCATATATGCATATATGTGCACAACGTACTCATATATATATATATATATAGCATATACATATATATATATATATATGTATATGCATACATGTACTTACACTTAGACATACAAATACATTTCTTGTGGAGCTAATGCACAAGTAGTAATTGTTAGAAATTAAAAAAATAAAATGGCTTCAGTAAGGAGATCATCTGGTAAAAGTATGTGTAAGTTCCTTCTGAAGGTATTAATTGAGTTTGAAAATATATCTAAGTCTTGAAGATTGCAGTACCTATTATACAATCGAGTCATTCTTGATGTTGGTTTGAAAAAACTTGTATTACTACGACAAGTGTCGATCCAAAAGGTTACCGGATTTCTTGTGGATTTCGGCCTTATATTAAAATTAATTTGATTAATTAAAGATGAATCATACACATTGTTAATGATTTTAAACAGAGAGATTATATCTTAAAACCAAGTATTTAGAGATGTATGAGTAATCACCTGGACAATCATAGTAGGTTCTGTCCTCTTTTCAACGGTTTTAAAAGCGAAGTTTCTACAGAATAACGCCCCGTATGCAATTTAACAATGATGGCATTTTCCATAGAACTATAGATTCCATAGAGAGGTACAAAATGCAATCACTGTTCCACGAACGGGAGAATGGCTCACAAGGGAATCCCACAGATAATTTAAAATTTCATGAACAAAGTTCCTTCAGAATCGGAAATATTACATGAAAATTGTAGCGATCTAAAGTTGAGAACAAATCCATTAATATTTTATTTTGAAGTTACCGAAAAGATAAAAGTTGGAAATGCATGCGTTGTGGATAGGTATGGCCGTATTCCTAAAATAAGCATAATTTATCCTTACTTCTTGAAAAATTACCCATAAAAAATTCAATATCAAAATTCTTTCTGGAACAGAATAATCTTTTTCATTGGATTCAAAAAGTCCTCATTTGGGCTTTTTCGGAATTTTCTTCACGTTCAGCGTAGCGGGTCACGTGATACGCACTCCGTCTCGTTCCAGCAATACTGTAACAGATGAAACAGAGATCACGCATTCCTTTCGTGACATGTGGCGACGCGTGATAGACAAATATCTATTTATGATTTTAATTGAAAAAATATATTATCGGACATCTACTTTTTTTAACTACAAATATGTCTGGTATATACAAAATCATATTATAGTATAGTATACGCCAAACTCTAATGCCGACCTGAACTTGATACGATCCATTATTGCGCAGGTAAATGACTTAAAATGACCATAAGCGAAAGAGAAAGGTGCGAAAAATGCGCGCATTCGGGCACGGAGAAAAATGTTCTGCGAATTTATTCTGTAATACGATCATTTTATTCGTAAAAATGGTTAAAAATGGGACTGACGTTCTTACGAACAAATTAACAGGGTTTCAATGTTTATTGTCAGGAAAATGTAATAATAAATTATTAATAATCAAATTTCGTACGTATACATTTTTGGTACAGCCTATTTTTTCGTTGCATCGTCATGTTGTATTATCAGGGCAACTAGATAAAACATTTCTAAACGAATGTTTTATAAATATGGCCGGATAAATTATCGTCAGGGTCGAAATCGATTTTTCTCCGTGTACGACAGAGAAGGGCGTCGGCGGGGAGGCATCCCGCTTTTCTGGCCTAAACTCGCCTATTGCGACAATTTCATTATTAATGTCTATAGCCCTGTTTATTTTTTTTAATATTATTTTTCTGTGTGTGTGTTTTTTTTTGGCTACTAACACTTCACTGTCCTGTACTTTTGTAAGCACTTGCATACTGCTTCGTAACACTGTACGCAGGGACATTTGGAGGTCTATCTTCATTCATATACATTTAGAATCGTTCTTTCAATAAATTAGAGTCCTTGCGAGAGCCTTGAAGGAGTAACCATAAGTTACTTATACCAGGGCGGAAAAGCTTTAGGGGCCGTCCAAATGTACCATACTTGCACGGAGAAAAATGTTATTCTAAAATACGATAATTTTATTCGTAAAACGGTTAAAAACGGGACTGAAGTTCTTACGAACAAATTAACAGGGTTTCAATGTTTATTTGCGAGAAAATGTAAGAATAATTTGTTGGTATACGTACGAAATTTGTTCTGATAATTAATAATAATAATTTATTCTTTCATTTTGCCGCCAATAAACATTGAAACCCTCTTATTGTTCGTAAGAACTTCAGTCCCGCTTTTAACCGTTTTACGAATAAAATGATCGAAATTTAGAATAACATTTTTCTCCGTGTGCTGTTACGCCCTGTATATTATTCAAACAAACATTTCAAAAAACTATATTTGTAATAAAAAATGTTTTTGACAACTCGCATCTAGAATTCTTGGTGATTTCCACTCTTAAGGGGATACCCGGCGGTGATTTTTCCATACAAACGTATTCCCTATTTATCTCTCTGGATTTTAAGTCTAGAGAAAATATTGTTTTTACATAAAATAGATATCCACTACTAGCGTGTCGGTACTTTTTGTTTTTTTTTGATAAGTTACTTTTTATAGAAGTTATGACCTTCCAAAAATCAATAAAATTGACTGGTTTAAACGCCGTCAAAGGACGTTCAGTATACAAACTAGCCAATGTTTTTTTAAAAAAAGCAATACGTACAGACATAAAATAGTTTTTTTCTTATGTAGTTGTTAAAAAAAATTGAAAATCAGTCCACTTTTGGAGGAGAAAAATTTGGAATACAAAACCTCGATTTTAGTTAAGTATGAGTAGCCCGAGGTGCATTGTCCCTTTCGCTCAATATCCGGTGGAGTAAGAGCAACAGTGACAGCAACAATTTAGTAAAATCTATTTTTCAAATTTCTCCACCACTCCCACATCATCTTCTTAAAATCTCATCTTAAAATCCCACTAAAATACTTCAAAAGGTCTCCTAGTTTTTTTGCTTGACATCAGAGTGGCCTAACTAGAGCTCCCCGCACTACTCGGTGTTCCCATTGTAATCAGAAGAACGATTCTGTAAAATGGTATTTTTTTCTAGTAATCGCCCATTATCCGATATTCCGTTCACAAAACACTCGTCGAGGCGGACACTCGGGAAATTCCGGAAATTTTTAGAAAATTTGAAAACAAAAGAGTCAACCGGAAAATGTTGAATGCAGGGCCAAACTAGCAATTTTTTTTTATTGCTATTCCACTTTTTGTCATCCTTCCTAATTCCTTTGAATAATTGACTTTCGATAACAGACGATGGCAAAACCACCAAAACTTTCATGTTTAATGAAGCTGTATCCTTTTTTAATAACGAAAATATATTATATAAAATATATTAATAGTTATTAAAAGGAAGCCACAAGCCAAAACTGTATGTATTCTTAGTGTGCCTTTTATGTCGCCACGAATATAGACCGTAATAGGCATACAAATCGTTTGGTAAACGGAATCTAGAAGTCACGATTTCAAGCACAAAAGTTGGTTTTTTAAATTTAGTTTGTCCATAATTTTATAACAAACAGAAAAAAAATAAACATCGAAAACTGAAACAAATAATTTTAGCAAAGTTTCCCGCTTTAACCGCCTTAGGCCTACGAACGTACGTGATACGTCCATCTTGATTGTACCATTCTGCGCTATCCCGTATCACGTACGCATTCACGTACGCGTTTTTTTTTTGTTTTTTTTTAATTTTTTTATGTTTTAAACACTTTTATTTTAATAAACCTATTGTAAATTTTGTTTAAAATAACCCGAATGTTGGGCGGTTAAATTTATAGTTTTCACCAGGGTTGTTGCGGATGCAAAAAATTATGCGGATCATTAGAGGTTCACATCCGCGGAAGCGGATGTGGATTTCAGGATTTTTTTAAAGGTATTTCAATTTTAAGTACATAAATAAATAAAAATCGATTTATTTTTAATATTTTTTATTTAATCATATTTTGAGAACAAAACTGAAACAGTTTTTTTGTCGTACTTATTAGCATTTTAAGTCTAGCGCTTTATAATGAAAAAAAATATTTTATAATTAAATTTAAAAATTGGTAAATTGTATTTATAGTATATAATACAAAATAAGTTCAGATACTGCTTTTAGAAGTGGCGGCATTTTTATTTACTTATAACTTAATATTTATGTCAAAAGATTCGTCTACCACGCAAAAAAATGTAAATAAACTCAGTGAACAAACATTGTAATTGATTCACAAAGGGAATCACGTCGATAACTAAATAAAAACAAACCTGTTACCAATGTGTGCCTTCCTATTGGTCAGTTAGCGAACGAACTTCATGCGCGTTGCTATCTTCGTTGAACGAAGATAGCAAATAGATACGTTTTTTAGATTTTCACGGCCAAAAGCATTTTCGTTGTTTGTTTTTGGGGTGTTATGCCGTGTTGTGCTACCTCCTTCTTTAGCCGACGTTTAAAGAAGGAGGTAGCACAACACGGCATAACACCCCAAAAACAAACAACGAAAAAGATAGCAAATAGGTTTTTTTATGAGCAACAGAATAATTTATCATGGGTTTTAATTATCATGATTTAGGCTTAAAAAAGTTATTATTTTTTTTTCTTCAAACTTCGCAAAATCACTTTGTGGCGTCTATTTTAATTAAATTAAACAAATAACTTTGTTTAAACATCTTTAATATGTTTTGGTAATTTATATAATGTAATTTTTTCATATTCTAAAATAATTTTTATATTTAATTTTAAATAATTGTTTTTTACGATATTTTTTAATTAATTAATCACCTCTCTCTATAATAGTTTTTTCCTTAGTTCTTTTAGTCTGTTCTTTTTAGTCTATACTTGTTTGTTTCTTTTGTTATTTAAAGTCATTACTACCCTGACGAAGAAACCATCGGTTTCGAAACATGTAGGTAATTGTGATTATATAATAGTGGTTGATACAAAGTTATTTGTTTAATTTAAGTTATTATATATTTATTTTTTAACGAATGACAAAGATTACGTTGTTCGAAACATGACGATATTTTACCTCTTCTTATGGTAACCATTGTAAGTGGACAATGCTGCTCGTGCAGTGATGGACTTACCTTGCAAAGGATTAAACCCGTGGGAAACCCCGTGGACGCATTTATCTACTTAGCTATTTACCGGTCAAAATGGGTATTTAAAAAGATAGTGCCACAAGCCGTCAGGATAATCCGGCCCTGATGCAGGGACGATTTTAAAAGCTTAATGGCGTCGATTCGCCCAATTAAGCGGAAGTGAGGCGGGGATCAGCGGATAGTTTCGGAAAATGGCGGATATCCGGAGAGACCAGTGACATCTGTTTGTCGCGCGATAAAACAAATAAAAAATCCCCATTGTGATCTTCGTGACAACGGGCCTTCAGTAGTTTTAATCGAATGAATAGACTATTAGTTCTGCAATGAATTATCATTTTTTTAATGTTTAACAAACAAAATGGTCGCACTTATAATGGTCAGTATAACCGGGGTACTTAATCTGTTCAAAGCATTCGTAAATACTTTTTCAAAGACGCACATTGTCGGATCTATTGTTTCTGTATAACCTGCTTAATAATAATATCGATAGTCCCGAATTACTATCCGTCATTGGTTTAAATGCTCCAATGCGGCGTACCAGGCATACTTCTCTTCTTCATATAGAAGCCCACAACACCAATGCAGCAAATAACTCACCAATCACTCGCGCAATCACAACGTATACCCATTATGAAAAATTATTACAATTAGACATTTTTCACGATTCATTGCGAACATACCAAACAAAATTATTAAATTTCTTATCATTTTATTAAACTTTAGTGAGCAGATAATTTTTGATTTTAAAATGTAAAATTTTCTCCACCCATACTATTTCATTTATGTTTTATTAGTCAACCAATGTTTGATTCTTTTCATTCATCATAATTTAGTTTTAAAACCCAGGCAAAATTACCTATTGACATTTTACAGATTTACATAATAGGTACAAAACCATGTAATTTATTTAAAATACCTTACAACTTATATGTAATGTACTGTGTAAATCTTATAAACAAATAAACAAATAAATAAATCAATACAGGAGATATTATGAATAATGGATAGAAATGTGTAGTGATAAAATTAAAAGATAGTTTTTTTTTCGTATTTTTTATTTAGTATTGTGAATACCGTACAACTGCTCCCAATCGTCTGGATCCAATGTGACTATGCCATCCCTAATTGTGAGGCTGAAGGTAAGTGGGGGGGGGGGTGGGAGATGGGAGAGAGGTTGATGGGGAAGTATCTGGTATCTGGCTATTCAGATTCAGTCACCACACACGGCTAAACCCGTTTTAAGCGAAGTTTCAAATCTGAACGGATCCAGTGTGACTATGGCATCCCTAACTGGGGTATACTGTGAGGCTGAATGTAAGTGGTGAAAGGTAGGAGATGGGGAAAGTGTAGATGGGGAAGTAGCTGACTATTCAGATCTAGTCACCAAACACGGCTAAACCCATTTCAAGCGAAGTTTCAAATCTGAACGTTGGTCTTACACCAGGGAGATACGGAGAGCATCTTTCACTCTCTGTGATAATTATTGTTATTGTAATTCTCCTCACATGTGCCTGTTACCAGTTTTTACTCTGACCGTCTGTAGCTGAGTTGGCATCGCATTTGGGTCCCACCCAGGCGTTGTTAGTTCAATTCTTGTTATTTAAGATTTAAGATTTATTATTCTTGCAACTTGTATTTTCATGTTTATTTTCTGACTATTTTCCTGTTTTTATCTTTTTTAATGTTCTAATTATTACCTTTTTCTGTTTATTTTCCTGTACACCTTTTATCTTTTTTAATGTTTTAATTATTACCCGTCTCAGAACAGACAACGTCTAGTGAGGCGGGTAACTTACTAGTTATAAAATAATGTATTATCTCAATAAACGCCCGGGTTGCCGGCAATGAAATTGAATTTTGAGACCTCCATCACCACACAAACAACATTTTCTGCTTACAGTGGTTGTGGAAGGAGATTTTCAAATATTGTCAGGCTATCTGTAAACAGGGCATGTTTGCATTTTTTTTAAATAAATAAATGTCCCTTATAAACCATAAATTAAAAATATATTTAAATTTATTTTAACTGTGAGAATCGAATTCAGGACCTGTGTCTTACCGGGACAAAAATCACCACTGAGCTGTTGAGACCTGATTTCTGTTCCAAGTTTCGTTTAGGATTAATAATTGGTATACCTTATTATATCTTATTCGTAATTGATGTGTATCCTTCAAAAGTTATTTAAATAAATTGAAAAATGTTTTTTTTTTCAGAGACAACTTAACGCTGTGGACTTCAAAGTATCAATCAATCTGAAATACGTGCTTCTCATATCTGATGTTAGAAAGGGCTTCCAATTCACTTCCTTGGCAAGGTACCATGTCTACGAAATCGCTACGAGGTACGTAAAAATGTTATCTCCTTCCTGACCTACAATCCTTTGCATTTTCCGTTGAAAACAGCACTGTTTACGTTCATTCATTGATTTTTTTAAATTATATGGTTTACAATATAACGTATGGGAAAAGCTTTTACCATAAACATTATAGAAGATTCACTCAAAATGAAGGATTGGTGGTTCCGAAATGCACCGATATACAGGATTTTAAGGTATTTACTTGACTTACACTATTAACCAGTGATTCCTGACATTATTTGGATTAAAAAATTTAAATGAAATTTTGACCCGGTGAATAATCAAACTTTCTCATTGGAACCTCCCTGTACAGTTGCAAGCATTTTTAAACATTTATTCTCAGCTGCTGGTCAATCGCTCTTAAAACACCATGGTTTACTGAGGTTAATTTGAAAAGATCGGAATTGAGAATCATTTTTAGATTAAGATCCGGACATGCATCACTAAAGAGAAGATTATTGTGTTTGATAGCCCCCTCTGATTCTATAAAATGCTCGATATGTGACCAAATTGAAGATGTAGAACACACATTATCGAATTGCATTAAATATGAATGACAAAGGGTGACAGTATTGATGACCTCGAACTCATCGGAAGCTCAGAATTTAATAGCCTCAACTAAAGTTACCAGATGATAGGAATTTCCCTGACATGTCCAGAATTTTAGCTGTCTGTCAGGAAAACAGGGAAAATTGGATAAAATTGGAAATTGTCAGGAATTTTGAAAAATATTAGAAAAAAAAAAAAATTTTAGAATTTTGTGCGCAACGGAATTTACAAGGATTACGGAATTCCTAGCAGAATCGAATAAAATACATGATTACACAGGCGAAATTACAAGAAAAATTCACTACTAGAAATCCTCTACTGTTGATTTGTGTGTTGTTTTACCGCAAACGTATCAAATATACTCAGAGATTTGACTATTTTTAACAGAGAAGTTTACTTAGCGACAGCACTGGTTTCTTAATTTGGCGTCCAGGCCTGTACTCTAGTCTGCCTTATATTGAATCACATGACAATAATTGAATAGAAAATCTCTTCACAATGCTCGCAATGGCGCTGTGAACATGGATGAATAATGTCAGGGACGCTTTGATGCCTGTTCACTTATTTTTCAAAATAGATTTATTACTTGTTTAAATAACTGCGATGGACTACCATAGTCGTGGCTCCGTACTTTGCTGCTGTCATTCAGCCTTTCCGAGGTGTAAAAAGATGGCCACAAGTCGATTATTCGCGAATTTTACTAACGTGAACTGAATGCAGTGGCGGATACAGATGGAGGGCGCGCCCCCACTTGCGGGGCCACCAGCCCGCACGCTATTCGTTCGTTTCTTTCGTTAGTCGAGTTATCGAATAGTTGTACTTGTGTAGTCCGTGTCATCGTATTTTATACGTTTATGTCTGACACATAGATAGCTAACCTATTCTACTGTTTGTATTTGTTCACACTCCATAAAAGTCTGGAAGCGATCATTCTGGCACCGAATGTTCTCGAAACAACCGAGCTACATCTATAAGGAAGCAGAGTCGCTGCCAGGCAGTCAGTTTTTCTGTATCCGCCACTGACTGAATTACACGTAAATTTACGCCATATTTACTAAAACTCTCCATCCCATTTCAATGTTTTGTTATTGAATTTAGTCCATCGCCCTCCAGCGCCGGTTCTACGAAATCTGGCGCCCTGTGCAGGAAGTACCGATGGCGCCCCCCCCCCCCCCCCCCCCCCCAACATTTTTTTTAAATTCAGATAAAAAATTTATATACATATAAAATAAATAAAAAAATAAATTATGCAATACGTTTAAAATAAATTAATATCCCGCCAACAAGAACCAAGAGTAACTTTTCCAAGTGACCTGGCGGTAGCTATCTATGACACTGGACAAAATAATAACATCATAACAAAATATAATATAAAACATGAGGCAGTTTAGTTCAGAAATAATAATATTCTGATCAGTTTGTTTAATATGGTGCCAAATCGCGCGCGAATGGCAACATAAATAAACCAATAACGCGGCGAAAGCGACGAACTATCATCAAAGAGCAACTTGTAATCAACGAAGGGAGATCCGTACGAGAAGCGATTAATGAACCAATCACAATGTTTGTTGAATTTCGAACGATACAATGGTCGTAAGAGCAACAAGGAAAAATAGGTCTTACGTTCGTATGAAATATATTGTATTTGGAAAAAAATTCCTTGACGTAAGTCAAATCCGTATTTCGTTAAATTTTAACCATCGATGCGCGCGCATTAGGTTCACGCATATGGAAAGTGAGTGTTGCTAGCGCGAACTAATAATTCCGTATTACGAGTAATTTTTAAACGATTCGGGGAATATTTTAATTGAATTTTAAAACAATATTTATTTTATCACGGCGCCGCGGCGCCCCTTCGTAGTGGGCGCCAGGTTTTTTGCACGTTTTTGAACGTATGGCAGATCCGGCGCTGTCGCCCTCCGTTAAACCCATTCGGAAAATCCTCCAACCGGAGTGGGTACCCGCCGATCTTAAAAAGTTGGCGATGGATATTACTATATACTAGCTTTTGCCCGTTGCCGTCAACTAATTGGTAAAAGTTTTAATCGATTTGATGTTTGAATGTATACTATACTATATAATAATATAACATATATAATTATATAAAAAAAATATATTTATATATAGTTATTATTATATAATAATAACTATACTATATACCATACGGGCGAAATTGTCTAGTGTGGTAGTCGAAAAGCGTGTAAAAAAACTGTACACAAAAATATTGTATAAATGAAGAAGAAAAAATGTGGATGACGCAAATAAAGTAGGTATGTGAATTCTGTAAAGCAGCATATTGGTGAGCACTGACTTTCTGAGTTCAATGAATACGGTACAATTCCTCACACATTTTTTTCGCAGAACAAGGTTTGCGCTGTCACCGATCGAAGATGATAGGGACGCCCCTCTGCTGCAGCACGCCGAGTGGTCCCCGGATGGGAATGCAGTGGTGTTCGTGCATGACAACGACATCTATTACAAGCCCAGGGTGCTCAAGCCGCTTGTCTGCAGGATTACAAGCACAGGTTGGTATTATTTATAATTTCAAAAAGGCTATTATTATTTAGTTATTCTAATACGAGTATCCACACAGGAGGCCCTGAGGAAAATAATTTCCCTCAGGGCCTATGTCATCTTTGGGGATGCTGTTGGGGGATTTTTTAAGGGAAAGGAAGGAATGAAAGTGAAATATTAAAAAAAGGTAAGAGGAGTGGGTGGGAATCTGGGGGTCAATGTGTCCAGGAGTGATGAATGTACGAATCCATCCCTCCCACAAATAAATCCAGCTGGATAGGTCTAAATTCGTCTCCCTCGACCAGTCTCTCACGATCCGGCTCGCCAAGCAGTAGGTGGGCAAACGCATTCACTGTCAAGACCCAGACAAACCTTACCCCATGAACCCGGGCACCCCTGCTAAGTCACCAAACGTAGCGAACCACTTGCGGTGACCTACGGCGGGGGGTGTTGGTTATCCAATAAATGGTTCCCATACCAGCCTCCCAATTTGATATTATCATTTCGCATAAATTCATACTTCTTCTTCTCGTGCCCTGTCCGTTCAACGGACGTTGGCTATCATGTTGGCTATGCGGACTTTGTTTACTGCAGCCCGGAACAGCTCTACAGTAGACTGGCCAAACCACTTCAGCCACGATGTCCTCCTTCTTCCTGAGCCCCGTCTTCCGGCAATCTTTCCCTGCATTATGAGATGCAAGATCTCGTACTTCTCAGGATGTCTCATCACGTGTCCTAGATATTGAAGTTTTCGGATTTTTATTGTTTTAATAACTTATTTTTCTTTATTCATCCGAACTATAACATCTTCATCCGTAACTCTGTCCATCCAGCTTATTTTTAGTATTCTTCTATAGATCCACATCTCGAATGCCTCAAGTCGCCTTACCAGTTCTTCAGTAAGTGTCCAGGCTTCCATTCCATAAAATAATACTGAAAACACGTAGCATCTGACTATTCGCATTCGTAATCCAAGGTTGAGATCATGACTGCAGAACATCTTTTTCATGCGGATAAAGATTGCACGAGCTTGCTCAATGCGGCATTTGATTTCAACCGAAAAAAATAAATTCATATACTCAAACGTAACCTCATTAAAATGATTTGCCTGTAGTTGAATTTGTCTGTAAGTCTGGTGGTTAATTCACACGTATTTGTTTTTCTTGTAAAATCCTTTACCGTACGGGTTGAACCATCCTTTCATGCATTAACTTCGTAACAGCATTGCATTGTTCGCGTTGATTGAAAATTTTATCGTGCACATCAGAGTCCGTAGTTTGTTTGGTTGGTCGCGTGCAAAACTTTGCAAGGGAATTTGTATTATGTACTATTTTGGAATGCGTGGTTGAGACAAAGGCATTATTTACATTGTGTTACATAACTATTACATTATTTCCCTTTATTACTGCAATTTTGTTAAAATAATAATTAAATTTATGATTTAGTTTTTTTTTACAATATCTCCACACAGGAGGCCCTGAAGAAAATAATTTCCTCTCAGGTCCTATGTCATCTTTGTGGATGCTGTGTGGAGGGTTATTTTTATAAAATGACAGAGAGGATGTTCTGAAAAGGAAAAGGGTATGAGGGGCGGGTAGGAATCTGGGGTTCAGTGTGTCTAGGATTGACGAGCGAATGATTCCATTCCTCCCACTATGGTGCAAGGTGATATTTTGAGAGAGCCCTGCTGGAGAAGTCAAAAGGCCTCCCTCAACCAGTCTCTCCCGATCTGGCCTGCCACGCAATTGGTGGGTAGACGCATCTGTACCCGGACAAACGTCACCCCTTGAAACCGGGCACTCCTGCTAAGTCACCAAATGTAGTGAACCACTTGGGGTGACCTATGGCAGAGGTGTTGGTTATCCAATAAATGGTTCCGGGGGCGGCGGTCCCCATACCCACCTACCAAATTGTATATATTAATATATACAGGGGGTCTCAAGTCAACTTTGTTATTTGAAGGGCTGATAGGTTAACTCATGACAGACTAGAACTCCATAATATGACTAGTAAAAAGTCGTTAGTTTTTGAATTATTGCCACCAATATGAATTTCATGAAAATTGACACCTTCTTAAAAAATGCCAATATCATTTTTTTCTGAAGAACATTGCAGATTTTCGCTTTAAAAACAGCACGAGAGAAAACTGGGCCGCGTTTTATCCACGCAAAGGTATTTTCAAATTGCTCTCTGGATTTTGATACTACTGCAAATATTTTGTAGTATAATATAGATATTGACCACGTGACCTTGGTACAATTTGCTTTTTTTAATAAGTTACTTCTTATGGGAGTTAGGACCCTCCTAAAATCAATAAAATTGCCTGGTTTTAACGCCATCAACAAACGTTCAGTATACAAACTACACGTATATTAACTAAATGTATTTTTATAAAAATCAAAATGTACAGTCACGGGATATTTTCTTCTCATATAAAAAAAAACTTGAAAAATAGGTCCAGTTCTGGAGGAGAAAACAGGGGAATACAAAACCTCGATTTTAACCCGTTTAATCACAGGAGACCATATTTGTCCAGCTCATAGAAATCGTTGTATCTCCCTTACTATCATGATGATGTTCTAAATCAAGGCTGCCTAACCCCACAACCTGGCCCGCGAACGAATTATAAATGGCCCGCGTGAGCAAGTTTAAAAATTTATTTATTTATTTATTTATATTTCACGCCCTGTTGGGCTTTTACATGTTTTTTTTTAATTAACCAAGTACATCTAAATCCTAAATTACATTCAATTCACACAAAATTAGTTGGCTCTTTTTCACACAAAAGCAAAAAATAAAATTATAAAACTGAATCTAAAACAAAATCCAAAACAAAATCATAAACAAAATCAAAGTTAAAATCAAAAGCAAAATCAACAACATAATCAAAAACAAAATCAAATACGAGTTTGATAGAAGCAGGATACACTACCATGCAAGGTAGAGAAACAACAGAATGGGATAAGTACAATTCGTAGATTGAGTCAAGGAGAACTAGTGGTATATTCAATTAAATATTATTGATCTTTATATTATTCCTGCCAACTTGCAAATTTACGTAAATCCTTTTACAACCAGTAATCTCAAACAATCAGTCTGTAAATAATCAGTGGCCCGCCTGTGATTTTGCTGCGTTAATTTGGCCCTACTGTTGAAAAGGTTGGGCAGCCTTGATCAAAATGATATTGGAAAGAGGACACGCTATATATTCAAGTTAACCACAAAAATATTAAAATATACACCTTTATAAAACCAAAGTTTCCGATCGAAAAAAAATTATGAAACTTTGTGATCTTTTTTACATGAAACAACAAAAAAGTGAGGTGACAGTAGCAGTATTCATTTGTCAAATGAAATATTTATGGGCTTTTATTTTTTTTTTATTATCGGTAATTTTTGTCAGAATTTTTTTTTTTTAATTTTTAAAGTTTTCATCCAAATTTTTTTACTGAACATTTAACCTATCATGTGCCAATACGAATTTTTCGCAGTAAGATTAAAATAATCGACCACCACAACACTAGCATGGTGGTCGTACAATCCTCAAAACATGTAACTAACAATTTATTGAAAATACAAAAAAAAATAGATTCAACCATAAATATTTTCCCTACAATAGCTAACTAACATTCAGAGAAATGATTTTTTTTAAACGGCTACCATTTTTAACCGGAACCGGAACGTAAACAAACTTACACACAGCTGTAATTTAAAATGGTCAATGGTCAATGGCCGTTCAGTCAGTTATATATAACAAAAACTTATGTTGTGTTTCCAGGTAAACCAGGCGTCGTGTTTAACGGCGTGCCGGACCATCTGTACGAGACGGAGATCTCGCGTTCTGACCACGCTCTGTGGTTTAGCGCGGACGGGCAGTACCTGATGTTCGCCACCTATAATGACAGCGGGGTTGGCGAGCACCGCTGGGCGTGGTATGGCGGCGCGCAGCAGGACCAGCTCAAGTACCCCGAGATCAGGAGCGTCAGATACCCCAAGGTACTGTGGCATCACGTCTGTTTGGCAAAAAGTCTTTTGTTTTGTGTGGCGATTGGGTGATTCAGCAGGGACAGCTCATGTATTTTTTTTTTATTTAATCTATACATATATTATAATTACATGTTATTTTTTTTCAATGCCTGTCTCATTAGGGTAAACCTGTGTCGAGACAGGCTTAAGTATTACATACATTTGTCTGTACAATAATCTGCCTCATATTGTGATTCCAAAAAATAGAGTTTTGCTCGTTCCTCCCAACGGGAGTGATTAAAACTACAACTACCAAAACCACTACCAGAACCATAACGACCACAACCATGACCACCACGACGACAACAACCATACTAACCACAAAAACCACAACAATAACATAACTACAACAATAACCACTACAATGACCACTGCAATAACCACAACAATAACCACGACACCAACAACCACAAAAACAACATCCACAACCACCACAACAACAATAACAACAACCACGATAACTACAACAACAACAGAACAATAACAACCACTACAAAAATCACTACCATAACAACCATGACAACAACCACTACAACAACTACTGCAATAACCACCACAACACCACGACAACAACAACCACAAAAAACACAACTACCATAACCACTACATCAATAAAAATAACCACAATAACAACAACCATAATAGAAGAACAAAAACCACTACGACAATCACTACAATAACAACCTCGACAACAACCACATCACACATACTACGCAATTTTCTTTTAAATTGTCCAGTATTGTCTGTAGAATGGTCACCTTCTAATATAATTTCTTTTTTCCCTTTTCCAGGCAAACACGGATAATCCGGAAGTCACCATTTATACAGTCAACCTCAAGACCCCAAAGTATCTCTTCCCCCACGCCATCCAACCCAGCCCTAGTGTTGAACCAGGTAAAATTCAGATCTCTTCCCTGGTATGTAGGAAATAATATATTAATTAAAAACTAACTAACTAACTAACCATCACGCCGTTTCCCAGCAGGGAGGACGGACCGCCAAACAACTCGGTCTTGGCACACACTCCTTGCCTCATTCTCATTCATACAACTTCTCATACATACTCTTCTATTATTCTGACTCTTGATATGGCCTGACTGAAGAATCTGATTCACTTGATCGTGACTCGTCTTCCTTGGGCGTCCTCGGCTTCTTCTACCATTCACATTGCGTCATAAATTCTCTTTACACTCCTTTCTTCTTTCTTTACACTCATTCGCTCAACATGCCCAAACCATCTTAAGTCTCCCTTTCTTAATCTTACTCATTACGCTCACATCAGCCTTGCATTCTTTTCGGATCACCACATTCCTCACACGATCATACATGGTTTTACCACACATACGCCTCAGGGATAATGAAATGAAACGAATAACTTGGTTTACACCACTTATGTAAACAAGAACATGAATTATTATCATCATTATTATCGTAACGAAGAAACCATCAATTTCGAAACATGTCGATAATTATTGTAATTATTAATTATACATATAAGTGGTGTTCACCAAGTTATTTGTTTCATTTAATTAAAAATGATGCCACAAAGTGATTTTGCGAAGATTGAAGAAGTAATAATATAATATGTTATATAATAATATTAAACATATAACATTGTATTTCCATGAATATAATATTAAGGTGATTGTCAAAAGAATTCATATTCTACGCTTTCGTAGATGGCGCTCGTATAGTATTTTTACTTATAAACGCTTTTTACAAGTTGTGCTTTGAAATATTAAGAAAAATTTATGGTTCGCGAAAGTAGACAAGCAATATGAATATTAACAAATAGTTTTGTTAATTAAAAAACCATAATCTTTTAAGAAAGGCTGACAAATACAATATTTCATCGGTGATTCAATCCAATATTGTATTTGTTAGCCGTTCATAAAAGATTAAGGTTTTTTAATTAACAAAACTATTTGATAATATTCATATTGCTTGTGTACTTTCGCGAACAATAAAATATTCTTAATATTCAAAGGATAACTTCTAAAAAGCGTTTATAAGTAAAAATACTATACGAGCGCCATCTACGAAAGCGTAGAATATGAATTCTTTTGACATTCACCTTAACGTTTGAAGATCTGATTTTTGGTATATTTGTTTACGTTTCAGATAGCTACATTATGTACACAGCTTGGGTTTCTGACAGACAGGTGGCAGTACTGTTCCTCAACCGAATGCAAAACTACTCCATCATCAGTATATGCAAGACTCCATCCTTTAACTGTCAAGACGTGAGTTCTTTTTAACATTTTACCATCTAATAAATCTTTTTCTTAAATGTGGCGCAAAAGTAAAAAAAAAATAAAAATTAAAGATTTTATAATATATTTTTTATTAATCCTACGAATATGTGATAATAGACAAAAGATGGGTGAATTCATTGGCTATATAGAACTATAATCAGTTTGTATGTCTCCATATTCAAATTCGGAGGTATGATTTTTTTAATGTGGGCAAAAAAATTTCCTTTGTCAATCCGAGAAAAAAGTTTTAAATTGCTCTGTCGCTCCAGTGGTTAATACACAATTGCTGACTCTGTACAAATCAACTGCATCTGCATAGTTGAATTTAACAGCCACCTCTGATTTGGAGCCCTTTCGGATATTTGGGCAGTCTGTTTAAGAGATCCCCTATCTTAACTTATGAGTTGCAATCATTAGAGCACAGGCGTCAGGTGGGAATGCTGTCCTTGTTCTACCGGTATTTTAATAAAAGATACTCCGAGGAACTAGCGTCATTGATCCCTTGGCACCAGTACATAGTTGGGTAAAACGCAAAACGGGCGCCCAACAAGTGCACACGATTAACATTAATCTGGTCGTTTCTACGACTCGTCCTAGGGCTCAACAGCTCAGTTATGGAACGATTTGCCAGCCTCTGTGTTACCTTCAAGATCCATGTTCATTACTTCCTTTCCTCATAATATGCTCCAAACAGCATCCCTAAAAATGACGTAGGCCCTGGAGGAAATTAGATCTTATGTTGATATTAGATTAAAAAAAATAGATCGCTGCAATATAAAAATGTACCATTGCAAGATATATGTGTTTTTAATGTATGTATTATTTTGAACCCTCTAGGTATACAGCGAGCGGGCCCAGTCCGGCATGTGGTCGACCCTGGGCGGAGACGTCTCTGGCCGGCCAGACCCGCCCTTCCTGTTCTCTCGTATCGGCCAGGGGCTGCTGACGCTGGCCTCGGTTCGAGACGGTGAAGCGGGCGGCTATTGTCACGTGGTCCATGTGGGCGAGCTTGGCCGCAGCGCACCCGTCACAATGGGCAGCTTTGAGGTCACGGGATTGAAGGCTTGGGATGAGGATAATGGTTTTGTGTAAGTATACAGATGATACCAATAGGAATTATTTTGTACTTACTAAAGTCTCCGACGGCTGACTCAAACAGTGATTTTTTAAAACAGATAATTTTCCTCTTATATTGAACATCAAGTGTGCAAAATTTCATCATGTAGTAACAAAATTCTGCTTTGAGTTGTGAAAAGGGGGTGATGGTGGTTTATCGAAATCTAATGTAGAAGTTTTTATTTATTTATTTACAAGCTTCTGCCCGCGACTTCGTCTGCGTAGAATTAGTACTTCGAGTAATCTATTTTCTTTTCCTAGGTCTCATCTACATTTATACCAAAATTCTTAACCTATTTATTTAAAATATGTATAATTCTTTATTCGATACAAAGTATTAGGCGAGTACTTTAAATAAATTCACTAATTTAAATATTTTCCAAAATAGAATTTTGATTTAACAATCATTGTTTTGCAAAATGTCACTCTCAAATTTTGTCGTTTTCTATCAAACAATAATTATTATTTTCAATATATTGAAAATAAATAGCTAGCTTTATAAATTATAGCCTATATGTTATTCTGATGTATGAGCTATATTATTGTAAAGTTTCTCTAAACGCTTGGGCACATAAGCTTGTTTTCACGACAATTTAATGTAGGTAGACGTAGGAATGACGTATGCCCCGTACCTGAGTTATTATAATCCATTCATTAAATTTCGATTTAAAGAGTAACAAACATACATACATCCATACAAACTTTCGCGTTTATAATATTAGTAAGATTCATTTTCGGGAAATCGACTGTTTACATTTTTACAGTTTGTTCATAAGTAAAATAGCCAAAATAAAACCAATTATAGATTTTCTCCTTGTGACTTTACATAAGACAGCATAATAAGAAATCATTAAATTTATAAGAAAGTAATATAATGCCAAAAATTGTAAAAATTATATAAAACAAAAAAAAATTATCAATACCAAGTTTGCAAAATTTCATCAATCTCAGAATTAAACTGTAAATTTATATTAAAATAAAGGCCACACCGCGCGCACACACACTCTTTTAATTATTTGGAGTAAAAAGTGCAAATGAAATTTTGTCCTCTGTTGACTTTTTTATAATTTTTTTTTTTTTTTTTTCTTCAAAATCAAAAAAAAAAAAATTCTTCCATACATAGGTCGTCACTGGTCACTCAGCCAAGTAACCAATTAACCAATTAACTATGAATTTTTAATTTTTTTACTATTTTGTTTTAAACACTAAAAATGTCACCGGATATCAAAATCACATTTACAGTTTTTACTCCAAATAATGTCAGGAATCACTGGTTAAAGTAAGTCAAGTACGTCCCTTAACACCCTGTATAATAAATACATGTGTAGATAGATAAACACATCATCGAATTCCTCGCTTTGATAGTCCATGCAGTTCAGTCGTATTTCGGTAACATTAGGCAAGCTTTTATACCGTATCTCTCTTTGTTTCTGTTATCTATGGTTACCTACTACATACTTATTTTTATTCGCAGATACTTCATAGCGATCCCGGAAAAGAAACCTGGCCAGAGACATTTGTATCGAATAAAGCTCCAATCAACGAAACCACCCGACGATGACAACGCCAGAAACTACTACACACAAGGGGAAAACCAGGGAACAAATCTCTGGTCAGACATGTCCACAATGCAATGTCTAACCTGCCCCAGCGAATCTGGCCTATCACCAAACTTCACACCAACGACAGAAGACCAACCAGCGACAACACAGATTGAAAATGACGAAAACAACTTCTCCACAACCTCTGGGGAGATTTACGAAGATATGAACGTAACAGATACAGCAGCCACTTCCAGGGCCACAGAACCAACGACGAAAGTTACGACTGCTATGAATGGGCCGGCTAAATCTTACGCTCATCTGAATGTTGCGGGGAAGAGAAATGGGGTATTTTATCTGAACGAGAGCGTGCCGAACAATTGCTTGTATAACAATGTGATTTTCAGTGCCAACAGTCGATATTATGTGCAGGTGAGATAAAAAACAATAGAGTTACATATTTATTTTTATCGTGATTTATTTTTGAGGTTTTATGACGTGTTGCGCTACCTTCTTCTTTTGTCAACGTTTCGGAAAGCGTTACATTGTCCATCACCAGGGCAGATGTACAATTACAGGCTACAAGAAGTTAGCGCAACACAGTGTAATACCCCCAAAAATAAACACGATACCTAATACTTTTGGACGTAAAAAATTTAAATTATATCCAATTATTTACTAAACTTTTTCCACTTATGGGCCTCAAGATTGAAGATAATTGAAACCATTCTAGTATTATTTTTTACTAGCATGATCAGTTAAAAATCACTGAATAATCTACGTTCTTAATGACAGACAGACGCACAACAGAAATCAGTATTTTTTTATAATAAAAATTGCCATGCTCTTTTGTGATCCATGATAGAAAGTGAGTTTACTGGCGAGTCTGCTTCATAATTTGTTTGTGAATGGTGACATTAAAATAGGTCATATGCCTAGCTTCAAATTAACAATTTTAAAAAATAAACATAGGTCGCTTATCCTTTATTTAACCTGCTTGTACCTAATACACGATTTATGTTTATTGTATCCAGGAGTGTCTTGGGCCCGAGGCCCCCTCCGTGTACCTGGCGGAGACACTGACCAACTCGCGCGTGGGCATCCTGCACCCGGGCGGGGCTCTACGGGAGCGCGTGGCGGGCCTGGCCGCGCCGCAGCTGCGCTCCTTCCAGGTGGAGGTATTACACGGATACCACGCTCAGGTGCGACTCTATCTGCCGCCCGGCCTGAGGGAATACGAGGAGATGCCGTTTCCGCTCATACTACATATGTGAGTATGGCTGTTTAAAATTTAAATTAATTTCCATTAGAGTTTGTACCGTGTAATAAAAGGCACAAAAATACAAATAACATTAATAATTATTACGATCTAGAAAAATTATTGTTTTAGATATTGCATTCACGTCGTTTGCGTCTGCGGACCGGTACCAGACAATATCAAATACCAACCAACTTGTCATCGGTTGGTATTTGCAATAAAATCGTTATTTTTTTATTTCTATACCTGTTATAATATAATATTAAAAACCTATAAAGAATATACTTCATAAATAAAAGTTTTTTTTCCCGCGTTACCGGTTCGCAAAATTTTTCTCCCATCACTGGCATACACGATACACAAGTATGCAAACAAGGTGAAGAGATGTGGCCCATCCAAGTCAAGAGATGCAAATGTCATTGTTTATGGATGATAACGGCTTCTTGCAAGTTTGGGAGGCAGCTCCTTGCACCGGAGTGGGAGGGATAGATTCATACATCCATCACTCCTAGATACACTGACTCCCAGATTCCTACCTTCCTTATACCCATTTCCTTCCGAGAAGATCCTCCATACAGCATCCCCAAAGGTGACATAGACCCTGAGGGAATATTATTTTCCTCAGGGCCTCTTGTGTGCAGTTAACGTAAAAAATAAAAAATATATCTAGTGTGTTTTCCGCTAGCTGTAGTGGTACTAGGGGCGCCAGTGTATTGTTAGGTGTTTTTATAGGCCAGGAGTGACGTAGAATGAGAGGATAGACTGTCGGACAACTCTTGGCATACGCTCCTTGCTTCAATCGCATTAATGCTTTGTCTCATATATTTTATATTTTCTGTTGTTTTGACTCCGAACCCTTAATGGATTATTGTTGTTTTTCAGTGATGCATCTCCCGGCTCCCAGCTGGTGTCTGAGAAGTTCCAGGTGGACTGGGCCTGGTACCTTTCCAGCACCAAGAATTTTATCGTGGCGCAGATAGACGGCAGGGGGTCGGGCTTCCAGGTACCTAAATATTCACAATACTTCTTCAGGCTTTCCAATATTTTTGCCCAATTTGCAATGTTTCTGATATATTTCAAATGGTGACCGGACAACTCAGAAACATGAAATTTCAACACCTCTTTTGAAAAGTCTTAAAAAAATATATTAAAAAGTGGTTAAATATGTTACGTTAGGTTAGGTTATGGGCTATTTATCAAAAAAAAAATCATAGCTTATAATGACTTTTCAAAGGGTTGTGGAGTTGAGTTCATTCTGAGTTGTTAAGGAACCAAAAAATTGACAGAACTCGATATTTCAAAAATAAATTCCTTTTGTATAGTGAATTTATTAAAAAATTGTAATTTTATTATTTTAATCTGCCAATGACCAACGGTATAACCTTAGTATCTTAAAAATACACTTAGTTTTTCAAAATTTTAAAACTGCGTGTACCAGATAAAATAACAATCTTTCAAAATCAATTTATGTTTTTTGTAAAAAAGAGTCAATACGTCAAGAATTTGATTTAAAAGGTACTTAATTTCCGGTATTCTCTGGTAATGCCCTCTTAAGATCACATTCATGGCACCCAGTGTGTATATTTTAGTCAAACTAAGAAGAATTATTATTTTTCTTCCTAATGTCGAGAAAATTGCATATTTTCGCATGATAAAAGATCCAAACCCCTCAAGTCTTTTAAGATCATATATGACCCTAAAAGAATTGAGGGGATAAATGTACCTACTTTTTCTTCAGTTTTCTATATTCTCCAATGTACTGTTGTGTCACTGTTTTGTTTTGTCATGGATCCAACAGTACATTGAAGAACACAGAAACTGAATAAAAATACTTAACAAAAAAATAAACTACAAACATAACCTAACCTAACTTTTCCATTTATATTCCATGTTCTGTCTTATACCTAGATAAAAAATGGATTTAGGTCCAAATTTAAACCACTTTTATTTTTCTGCGATTGATATCGGTCCAACATTGGACTACATTTAACAAAACCACAAATATGGGATAGACGGTGAAATCCAGGTGGATTCATTAGCTTTTAACCGCAGTAAACAGTTTATATGTTTCCATATTAATATTTTGAGGAATGATATTAATTAAATAGAATGGCTAAATCTTAAAAAAATATTTTTAACTGAACACCAATCGCTCAAGTGGTTATTATATTATTTTCTGTTCTGAAAGCACTATTATACCTTTGAAAACCCAATCCCTCTATTCATTCTAATCTCTAACGAAATAAAATTCACTGGAGTTATCATTGGGTATTTGGCTGTCTCTTGGTACCACAACACCGTGTTCACCTCCCCAGATATCTGATCATTACTCGCATCAAGGCTGGATGTTGTCAAAGATTATTATTGTTATAAAAATGCCTTTATTTATTGTGTTTTAGGGAGACAATCTAAGAAAAGAAATCTACCACAGACTCGGAACAGTGGAAGTCGAAGATCAAATTGCAGTTCTCACGTAAATATTATTATTTTATTTTATTTTTCCTGCATTACTTCCATGTATTTAAATACATTAGTACCTATACAAGTAGTTCAATAATGTAGCCTTGTTTGAAGTGTCTCAAACTCCACCACATTTGATCGTCAAATCGACAATCGTGACATTTGGAATTTGTTAATGTTAACGGTCATGTCATCTATACCTAACGTGACCATTTATTTTTTCCCCTAAACTGGGACACTGAAAAAAAATGAGTTTTCCTGACAAAATCCCTGACCTATAAACCATCCATCCTGAGGGTGGCTAGAAAGTTTCACAGGTTGTGGTTTTTCAAGTATTTTCGCCTCTAAAATTTAATCAAAATTCTACTTTATCTATTTTTTCTTATATTTTTAAAATTCTACTGCGAGTTTCTTTCTTTCCGAAACCGGGACATTTTGGCGTCCCGAAGCTGTGTCCCGGACTGTCCCAGTCAAAACGGGACATCAGAGGCCCTAGCATACTCGCTCGATAACGATCGGTAGGATAACTATCGGTAACTTCTCATCGTTCCCTAGGACAACTTCACATCGCTAAAGTACAAACAACAGTTGATGTCGAATATGTTAAGGACACTTAGTCATTGTGAACTGTCACCTATTCGTTTGCGATCTGCAGTTGTCCTAGGGAACGATGAGAAGTTACCGACAATTATCCTACCGATCCTTATCGATCGAGTATGCTAGCACACCTGGTCACGTTATCTATAGGTACCCATTTTGATTGTCATCAAAGCGCCATTTTGTTTTTTTGACATTTGAATGATTCTCGTTAAACGCCGTTTCTAGACCCATTTCAGCTTTTGGACAAATTGTGATCAGCAGGAAAGTATAATTATCATGTTGTTATGCTTGTCAGTAGTTCACCATTTGATAGAAAGCTGAAATGGGCCTAGAATCAACATTTAACGGAGACCTTTCAAATGTCATAAAAACAAATCGGCACTGATTGACCAATGTGATGACATGTTTATTCATTTATTTAATCAAGGGCTTTTACATAAGAATAATAAAATTATACAGTTGTTTTCTTTATTTTTATACATAACTGAACTGCCCCAGTGTAATGTACTTTAATCCCGGTCATTAAGATTACTAGAATTGTGGAAACTCCCAAAAAGGTTCGAGGTTCGTTGAGATTACAAGTTGCTTTAATCATGTTATCGTAATGTTTACAATAAATATTTAACTAGACCAGACGTCCTTTCTACAGGAAGCTTTAAGTTATTCACAATCAATGCCCAGCTGTCTATCATATCGTCGCTTCAGTTCATTTTTATCCAAAACGTAAATCGGGAGAAATGACGCTTTAAAGTTTTTTTTACGATAAAAGCACATATATTTTGGAGGACATAAGACAAAGTGCGTTTTGAAAACCCCTTAAATAATCTTTTATAATTTTTTTGAACGAGTATCGTTTAAATAAAGGCTTTTTGAGAACAACTGCATGCTTAACTTAATTTCACGAAAAATGGTCGGTTGGACAAAAACGAACTAGAGCGACGATATGCCTTCAGCCATTATCGAAACCGTTCATATAATTGACATGAATGACGTTACTACTTAACTGGCGCACTGTTGAGACACTACAAAAGTACATAAAACTAACTCTACTAACCATATCTGCTGAAGGATGTTGAAACTACATGACTAACCCTACATATAGAGTAAAGACGCCATTTACCGGGTACTTTTTTTTGATCAGCTATAAAAGGAAGAAAATGATTGAATTTTCTGAAAATGAGTTTGTAGGTGTATAACTGTATTCATCTTTTATCATGTACGTATAATGAAAATAGTTTAGCGGCGGTGCTTAAAAACATAGAAGGAAAAATATGTGAAAGGAGATATTTTGTCTTTGAAAAAAAGAGGTCCTTATTTCGGGTACCATGCCTGCCTTTTATCGGGTACCCGGTGAAAGGATGCCTACCATTTATCGGGTACCCGGTGATAGGATGCCTACCATTTATCGGGTACCCGGTGATAGGATGCCTACCATTTATCGGGTACCCGGTGATAGGATGCCTACCATTTATCGGGTACCTGGCCTAAAAAATATTATTACAGGTACTTTAAAAAAAATATTAATACACAGTAAATTATGTTATAATCCACTTTTGCGAAAACCATTGATGGCTACTTCAACAGTTGCACTACATTGGTATGCTTGCCCCATAAGACTTGCGACTTGTAATGGAGTCACCATCCTTCCAACATTATTCCCGAACTCCCGACCTGCTTTCATATATCCCATCGTCTTGTTTTGAATAGCTCCTATAGCTCTTTTCATATCTGAAGGATCCCATTTTTTACGTGTTGAAGTTGCCATCTAAAACAAATATTAGCTGAATAGATGAAGCCTTTTATCGGGTACCCGAAGTTGGCCATTACCGGGTACCCGGTATTGGGTTGACATGAATCTGAAACAACGTAATGATGACAGAAACGTAACAGAGCAATGAAATGTCCAAAAAATGCATGTCGTGTGAACTTTACCACGTGGGTTAACAGTAAATATAATAATAATCCTACAAACACTTACCCTTCATTAAAAAAAATGCCTTTTTAAAACTGCCTTGATAAACTATTTATCTGAATTTTTGCAAAAATGCCTGCCACTTAATGAACGTTCGAGTGACAGTTGTCAATCTTCGCCTTATAATGGTGGATGGTAAAATCTTTGTTTTTCCGACCGATTAGTTTGCGCAGTTGGCCCCAGTTTCGACATAAGGGGGTACCCGAAATTGGGCAACTACCCGGCAAATGGCGTCTTTACTCTACTATACGCAGCAAGAATCTTTTGTATTTTATTTTGTGATAAATTGAAGATGTCCACTGACTCAGGATAATTATTTCCCTCTATTAGTATTCTGGCCAATAAGGAATATGAATATATGGTCCCAGAATCGAATATGGTAGTTAGTCCCAGAATTTCTGCACTGAAATAAATCCCGACATCTAGTATTACGTAGTAAAATCTGAAAGCTCCAATGCAAGAAAATCTGAGCTATCAAATGCATCATTTAGATTTTTATATAGAAACTAGCTGACCACCCTCGCGTTTCTGTAGCTAACGAAACACAATGCCATCTACTGGATCGTTACCTAACCTAGTGTTGTGTTGTGGTGGATATTAATTATAACACGATTGTATTTGGTACGTTATTTATTACCAGCCGAGCGGACATTTAGATTACAAGTAATGACAGGCAGGATTTATATACCACAGACCATCGGGTAGAAAATGGGCATAGACAATAATACCAACATCCCTCTTTTCCTAATAAAAAAAAAAAAACAAGTTATAATAACATAAACAGTACAAATATGAGATTTGATCTTTACATTATACATGACATAGTAATAAATCATACAAGTGGAATAAATGAACAAAATTAATTATAATCAGATGGATTATATCTATCGGGTCTATTGACAGTTCTGCCCGAACGGGTTCGAATGCTTGCCTCATTGCTAGTCATCTCAGTAGAAGTTGTGGGATATGAATAAAACGGAATTGAATGAAAATCATTGTCAAAACGTACACCTTCCTTCGATGAATTATTCCCATTATGCGGTGATGATGATTCCTGACGTGATCTGTCTAAATTCAAGTGTTTCCTATTCCTGCGGTATCTTGAACCATCAGGAGTTTCAACAATATATGACCTTGGGCATCCTTTAACAATTTCTACTACAGTAGCTGGCGACCATGAACATGACACATTTTTCTTAAATACTACTTTATCGCCTATCTTTAACTCAGCCAAGTTGCGAACCTTTTTGTCGAAATATTTTTTCATTTTGTTTTGACGATCTTTAAATTTAATTTCATAATCTTTAAAGCGTACAACTTTTGGTCTAAGTTGACTGGATGTTACTGGTAAATTACATCTAAGTTGTCGTGACATTAAAAGACTTGCAGGGGATGGAAAATTATTTTTTGGACTATTTCTGTAATGTAACATAGCGAGATATGGATCAGTTTTGGATTCAAGGCATTTTCTTAAAATATTCTTAACTATTTTTACTGAACTCTCAGCTTGACCATTTGACTGAGGATAGTTTGGACTGGTGGTGATATGTTCAATATCCCACTCATATAAAAAGTTTTTAAAAATGGCTGATTGAAATGGTGGTCCATTATCACTTACAAGCGTTAACGGTATTCCGTGACGTGAAAATATTGATTTTAAGTGTGTGACGACAGTTTCCGCATTATAATTGTACAAAATTGAATGTTCTATGTATTTTGAATAATAATCAGTAACGATGAGATAATTTGAGTTGTTAAAATGCATTAAATCTACACCTACTTTTTCCCAGGGAAAATTAGTGATACCATGTGGCAAAAGAGGCTGTGAAGGGTTATTAGGTTTAAATTTAGTACAAATCTGACATTGATCGACAACATTTTGAATATCAGAATTAATATTCGGCCAAAAAATCATATTTCTGACTAGACTTTTTGCTTTTGACATACCTAAGTGACCTTTATGTATATCTTTTAAGATCTCAGGACGTAAAATTAATGGTATAATTAAACTAGGTCCCTTAAATACCAGATCATTGACAACATGAATTTCTGCTTGAAAATTCCAATATGGTTTAACGCAAGGTTCAATCTTATTTTTACTTGACGGCCAACCGGTTTTATAATATTTAATTAAAGTTAATAACGTCTGATCTTGTTTTGTCGCCTCGGTGATTGATTTCAGTTTTTCTTCTGAAACGGCCAGACTGGACATCAATAAATTGATATGAATGTCAATTTCTTTTTCTGCATCCGTTACTTCTGTATCAGGCAACGGTGCTCTAGATAATGTATCGGCAATATACATAAATTTACCAGGTACATAATTGACCTCTAGGTGGTAGCATTGTAACGACATCATCATTCGCTGTAACCTTGCGGGAACTTCAGAAAGTGATTTCTTAAAAAGTGTAACTAATGGTTTGTGATCTGTTTCCACATCTACAATGTGACCATAGATATATTGATGGAATTTTTGACAACCGAATAAAATCGCATATAATTCCTTTTCTATTTGTGCATAATTTTGCTGACTGGATGTTAGTGTTTTTGATGCGTAAGCAATCGGTCTACTTTCCTGCAAAATAACTGCGCCCACTGCGCTCTGTGAAGAATCTACAGATAATTTTAGTGGTTTTTTAATATCAAAGTTAATAAGTACTGGAGACGAACTTATAATTTTCTTTAAATTGACAAAGGACTGATCGTGGTTGGCATCCCATAACCAGCTGACGTCTTTCTTTAACAAAGTCCTTAAAATTTCGGTTTCTTTTGACAAATCTTTTATGAAAGAACCCAAGTAATTAATCATACCTAGAAACCGTTGTAAGTCTTTCTTACAAGTGGGAGTTGGTAATTCACGAATAGCTCTAACTTTTGACTCGTCTGGCCTGATCCCTTGATTGCTAAAAATATGACCTAGAAATGTTACTTCCTGTAAGCCAAAATGACATTTATTTAGATTGAATTTTAAATTGACTTCTCTGGCTCTTTTAAACACATTTTCTAATCTCCTTTCATGAGATTCGAGATCCTCTCCCCATACTAAAATATCGTCAACGAAAACTATCACCCCTTCTAGATCAGCAAATATTTCCGTCATTATTCTAGAGAAAAATTCAGGGGCGGAATTTATTCCATATGGAAGTCTTAAAAATTGATACCTGCCGAAAGGCGTTTGAAAAGTGCACAAATCAGAACTTTCTTCATCTAAAGGTATCATCCAAAATCCTGAGAATGCGTCTAAATTTGAGAAATAATTTGCTCCTTTAATTTTAAATCTAATCTCATCCATGGAAGGTGTTGGGTAATGTGTTCTGCAAATAGCCCTATTTAAATTTCGCGGGTCTAAACAAACTCTTAACTGTGAATTTTTTTTCTCTACAACAACAATAGAACTCACCCACGGTGTTGGTTTTGTAACCTTGACAATGACTTTCATTTCCTCCATTCTACCTAATTCTTCTTTTAACTTATCATGTAGCTTGAATGGAATCTTTCTTGGCGCATCGATTTTTGGTTGAACATCAGCTCGAACTGTTAAATGACATTCGTGAGGCAAACATCCGAGACCCTGAAAAACATCATTAAATTTCTTTATTACGTTGTTCGTATTATACATTGACAAATCATTGTTGGGAATATTTTCTGAATTATTCGTATTAGAGTAAACACGTTTTATTATTCCCATCGCATGACAGGTGGTTAGCCCTAAAATAGTTTGACAAGATTGCAATTCAGTAATGACGAAGGAAATGGACATAATTTTATCATTATTATAAAAGCAATTTAATTTACACATTCCTTTTGTAGGAATGTGAGTACCACCGAAAGAATTTATTTTAAATGCCGATTCTGTGATAATTTCTTCGGACAAACCAAGTTTTTTAAAATTTGTAAAAGACATTACATTTACATTGGCACCGGTATCTAGAAGACATGAAATTATAACATTATTTATTCTTAAATTAATGTGCCATGAATTCAATGTTGTATTTATATTGTTGCAATTTAATGTATCAATTGTGTAGTCATAGTTAGGTATCTTACTTTGTGACAATGTATTAACATTAATTTTCCTACCTTTTAACTTCCTATTAAAACAAAATTTCGAATAATGACCAATCTTGAGACAATTAAAGCATTTAGCTAATGACGCTGGGCAGTTTGTGCGGTGGATTTGTCCACATTTGGTACAGACTCCGCCCTGACTTCTGGATTGACCTCTCAATTGACTGTTTGGACTTCCGGATTGACTTCTGGATTGACTTCTAGATAGACTGCTAGGACTTCCGGATTGACTTCTGGATTGACTTCTGGCTGATAACGAAGATGAAGAAGGGCTTCTTTGAACTTGTTGTATATTATTCTCCTCAATACTTCTCGTGTTTTCCCTCGATACAACAATCGCTTTTGATAAAATAATCGCTTTTTCCAAGTTTAAAGACGGTTCTTGTAAAAGTCTTTCCTTCAAGTAATAGAAGTTTCGGTTCAGGTTGCATATAAATATATCTTTTACTAATGATGACTTTAGGTTGCCGAAATCACACGTTTGGCTAAGATTTTGCAATGCCGCGATAAATTCATCCACTGATTCACTTTCGTCTTGCTTCCTCGTGAAAAATTTGAATCGTTCCACTGTTACGTTTATTAATGGAATGAAATGTTTATCATAAAGTTGAATGATTTCTTGAAGGGTACTTTTTTCAATTGTAATTCCGAATGAGTTGAAAATTTCTACTCCTTTCGGTCCGATGTTATGTAAAAGCCTTGCTACTTTTTGCACTTCCTTTTCCTCGTTGAAATTATTGGCCATCATGTAAATCAGGAAAGATTGCTTGAACCTCTTCCACTCACCCGACATATCCGGAACAATCGCCATTTGAACGACGTGACTCGACATTTTATTTGTTCTTGCGACAGTTTGTTTGGCACGACAAAATATTGACTTGACTTGACTTGACTTCACTCACAACGTTTTTTAAAAAGACACACCTGACACCATGTTGTGTTGTGGTGGATATTAATTATAACACGATTGTATTTGGTACGTTATTTATTACCAGCCGAGCGGACATTTAGATTACAAGTAATGACAGGCAGGATTTATATACCACAGACCATCGGGTAGAAAATGGGCATAGACAATAATACCAACACCTAGATAAGCAAGTGTTGTGTCAATAAAATAATTCACACCGCTATCTGTCAGAAACTTATGGAACTTACAAATAATTTCAAATAATTGTCTCATAAAAAACCAAATTACACACAGTAAGCTAAATTTCAAAGTGGTTTCGGAGTTTAGCTTGGACGAACACTGTGATGGGAAATTTTTATATATAAAGATATCAAGTCAATGAAAGTCCTTCTGCCCGACAATTTTGTTTAATTCAATGTTACTTTTTTTACCATCTTTAAAACATCTCAACCTTAACATCACATGATAATTGACGTTTACATTTGATTTCAGCTACTTGAGGGACAACCTGAAGATAGTGGACGGGGGCCGCATCTGCGTGTGGGGCTCCGGGTATGGGGGCCACGTGGCGGGCATGATGACGGCACAGGACTCCGTCAACCTGACCCGCTGCTCCGTGGCAGTGGCCCCCATCGTCACTTGGGCATACTACAGTGAGTTGCTATCTTCATTGACTGAGCGTAGCCAAGTCCTGTTTTATGTATCTGTATATTTGTTCGTATGGTCCATTTCTTTTTCAAGAAAGTGGTCATTTTAATGGTTCAATAATGATTCTTTTTCAAATGTGAAATCGTTGCGTTTATTTTGTTTCATTTATTTTTTTAATGTTAGGTACCCTACCCGCCTGAAGAAAGTTGGCAAAAAGAAATGTCATTAAATAGGTGGAAAAAAGATTAAAATTGTTTTAATATATTATTACAATGGACAGATCTGCAGATCGACAGATCCATCCTCAGGTCTGTCAGTTTGATGTCAGTCTGCAGATCTATGTGTGAGTTCTGCGCATTTGTGGCGGTAAATGATTTGACTTAATTAATACTTGATTTATATGTAGTGTTATCTTTGTAGACACATTCTTCACGGAGCGCTACCTGGGCCCTGGCACGCCGTCGGGCAACTACCGTGGCTACGAGGCAGCTGACCTGACTAGGAGGGCTGGCAATTTGGCAGGACGCTCCGTGCTGCTGGCCACCGCGCTGGCCGACGTGTCCGCACCGGCGCAGCACTCTCTGGCGCTGGCCAGGTCGCTGGTCAGGCAGGGGGTCATGTTCCGTCACCAGGTAATGATAATATACTCCCTTCTTTGCTGCCCACCTGACCAGGAGGGCCGGCAACCTAGCGGGCCGCTCCGTGCTGCCGGCCACCGCACTGTCTCGTACTCCGTTCTATGCTGCTGACCTGACGTGGAGTGACAGTATGCAGTCCCCTCCCTGCAGCAGCCAACCTGAATTTTTTTTTGTTATGCACCATTCTAAATGTCTCCGATTGCTTTTCGGATAAAAAAAGCTAATTATCTCTCCATTTGTCAATTTTTTTTAAATTAAATATTTGTATATTCCACGTTTCTTATTTTTCTCTTAAAACGAAGCTCTCTTAGAACGATGTTAAAAATATTTTTTTTCGTGCAGAATTTCTGATCAGCTGTTTATGGTTTAAATTAAATCCTTTCTCCATAGATATGTACCTTTCATTATCATTATCAAGTATATCACAGACAACATACAGAGATCGAGATAAACGGTAAAATACAGATTAATTCATTGGCTATATAGCACTTTAATAAGTTTTTATGTCTCCATGTTAAAATTCGAAGGTATGATTTTTTTAATGTTGGCGAAAAATTAAAAAAATACCCGTCTGGAAATCCCGAGCAATCGAGGCAAATTTATTTATTTCGCGTGGTCGCTAGTGGATATTTTTTATTATATTTTTTTACATAAAGTAATATTTTATACACACTCCTAATCAGTGGCGGTTCGTGGTCTTTTTAACGGGGGGTTCAGAAATTCAAGAGAAGAATGATATATTTTCTAATCAAAATTTACTCTTGTCACACAAATTAAATAAAGTTAGTGGTGGGGTACCAAAATAGGTACTATTGTTTTTAAATAACATGATACTCCTCGACACAATTATTAAACAACCAAAATGGTTTTAGAGGATTTAAATTGTTTAATGGTTTTTACAACACTCAATGTACGTTGCTAATTATTATTGTTTTTTTTTTCAATAAGAATAATTGCGTAGAATGTGGAATATAACATAATTGATATTTTAAAACATAAAAAAACAAGAAAAACAAATAAAAGTGGCCACGAAATAAAATTAGCTTTTTTCACTTACACTAAAAATCCATTATACACGTATAAAAAAATAATAATATTTAATTTCCAAACTTTTTTCATAAGCATTAGCGTTATTTTTTTGTATATAACACTGTATTCCGTCATTGTGTGAAAAAAATAGGACAGAATATTCGCGACAACCGATAAACGCAACCACTTTCAATTTGAAAGCCGAAACAATACTAGGAAAGCTCAACACAAAATTGCATAACTAGCGACGTTGTTTGCCGAAACTTTAGTAAATGTACTCGTAACTAAGGGATATAACGACTTATCTATAAAAAAAATATGAAATTAGAAGTCAAAATCGGTCCACTTCAATAGTAGATTTACAAATGCCATTAGTAAACGGTTGGAGAAATGCAGAAACAAGAAAATAAAAAATGTACAAAAATGACTACAAAGTTAAATACCATAATATATAACATTTAACTTGCATCCGTCGGTGCAAAAGTCGACCGTCAGCCGGTCATCCTGCGACAATCTCGGGCTTCGTTTCGGCGAGACTCGTCAAAGTTCGGAGGTCACGTGACATCTTGACTCGTGAGCAGTGCACCAAGCCGCGTAGTTTTTTTTCCATTCTACCGTCACAGCGATTCGTATCGGCTATGATTTTTCGTATGGACAAATGTGTGCGGATCGCAACGCGCACAAAATGGGAATAGATAGGTACCGTATTTTTCGGTGGCGCGAGTTTTAAAGACGGAATTTTAATGTCGAGCTATCTGTGATGTGCTTATGTTACTATACAACAAGATTGTTTTATTTTATCATATTTTTAATGGGGGTTCACCGCACAACCGCACTTTAGAGAAAACCGCCACTGCTCCTAATAAAGCCGATACTTGTGCTTAGGAGAGAAAAATTAAATTAAATTTTTTAACAATTTCAACTTTTATTACTTATTAGTGTTGCCCGTGCTTTATACGGAGTTTTTCGTAGACAGTAATTTTCCATTTATTTTGAATGTCATGTGTGTAAAATTTCATCAAGAGGTAATCCAACTGCTTTAAGGGGTGGAAAAGATGGATTAGGTGGTTTTTGGAAATCTCATTGACTTTCCTCTTATTTTGAAGGTCGAGTGCGCAAACTTTCACCAAACTCGGAATAAAACTGTAGATTTGATACACTCTTTTTTTATACATATAAAAAAGTTGATTAACTTAAACATATTTCCCCAGGTTTACCCGGATGAGGACCACGAGTTCTCCGGCTCCCAGCTGCACCTGTACAAGAACATGGAGGCATTCTTCGATGACTCATTCGGTCCCCTGGACCTCAACGACTGGGACCTGAGCACGAGTTTATTCACGTTCAAACAGTGAAACAGCTCAACCAAGAAGGCCAAGTGCACTTCTTGCCACGTGGAGACAGTCACCGTGGGAAACCTGGGAGGGTTTAACAGTCCTAACACCGATGATTAAATATAATGTGTTTGCACAAAGCTACAAGTCAAATATGATGGTATGCTGCTCTAAGCCTGCTCTACACTCTCTGCAATATGTCTAACAACGTTATAACCGTTCGACACCGGTACTGGCTTCATTTTTGGGGACCTCGTTTCGCGTGTGAAGGTTTTATAAAAGAAAATACTGCACATAATATAATATCAGCACTCTACATCGATTAGACAATAGGCATCTCACTGAATATGTTGGCAAACCTACATGTGTGGAAAAAACCCTCGACTCTGTGCAGAAACGGGGGGTTCGTTTGATAGATTTTCGTATCTTGACAAAAAGAATGCAATATTTAGATCACAAACGTCAGGTGGAAATGCTGTCCTTGTTCTACCAGCATTTCAATGGAAGATGCTCTACGGAACTGGCATCATTGATTTCTTCGGCCTCGGTTCACAGTCAACACAGGAAACACGCCAAACGCGCGACTAATATTTGTATACAATTTGTCACATGAGAATGGGACGTTTCTACGACTCGTAAATATAATACAACAGCTGGAACGTTTTACCGGCCTCTGTGTTCCTCTTCAAGACACAGGTTCGACAAAAAGACAGCAAAGATGACATTGGCCCTGAGGGAAATTATTTTTCTTAGGGCCTCATGTGTGAAGTTAAATCACATCCAGCTAAATAAACCGTTCTTGGTACCGATTTCTTTTTTTGAGGACCTCGTGAGTGTTGAGGTTTTGCAAAAGAAAATACATGTAACGCCTGTTTGGAACTCTCACTGATAAGTCTCGCTGATTCAGTAAGGCTTTTCCCAGAGACGAGAGATGCTGAATGCTGCAATTTTACACTCGTATCGCACAGTTATTGCTTGGATAACTTTTACTTAACATTCCTTTACACTCTCCACCGCGATAGCTTGAAATGGATTTATTTTTACATCTGACTCAAAACGCAGGCATAAAAACTGACACGGAAAGAAGCTCAGAAGAGGCAACGGATAAATGCCGAGAGAGTAGAGCAGGAAAGATGTGCGTTCCTACATTCTAATATTTTGCAATGTGTCATTTTATGTTAGCAGAATATAACGCTAGGCAAACCATGCATATTACATATTATATTATAGAAAACGCTAGAACCACCCTCCTCTAGTGAACAATCGAATGTTATTGGACTCAGTGCTTTATTAATCGGACACTTAATTAAGTAATTTTTAAAGCGCCACTTTTGTGAAATATAACCTCAAAGGCGCTAAAAATAATATTATTAACAATATTACGTTATGGTATTTTATGTGTTCAATCAAAATACGTAACAATATATATATATATATATACATATTAAAAATGACAACAGCTTGATTGAGATGGCTTTTGGTGAAATAAAGTGAAGTGATGTGAAAATATTATGATGGTGATTTTGTGAATAAATTGATCAATGATTATGTTAGACGGTCCCGAAGAACAATGTCGGATGTGCAAAAAATAGAAAATAGTTTTTTTGGCTTATTTCAATTTTCTTTTGATTGATGATTTTAATAATAAATCTGTATTTTCAGAATTTTTAATGATATACAAAATATCAAAACAATACTGTATTTCTTGATTCCAAAAACAGTAAAAATGCATAAATGAAACTTTAAACAGCTCTACTGCAAAATTACGACATTGTTCTTTAGGACTGTAGATATGATTTGAGATTCATACTGCCAATCCATCATCAGGGCAGATGTTTATTGATTACACATCTACCCTGATGATGGGGCACTGTAATGTTTTCCGAAACGTTGGCTATAGAAGGAGGTATAATACCCCAAAAATAAATCACATTATGTAATGATTTTGTTGATTGACTTTTAATGATGGATGTGAAATGTTGGCTCAAAAAGGACGAAGCGAAGTAATATCCTCAAAGTCAAATAATATAATAATGCTTTTGAATATGAGAGATGTTTGAAAAAGATATATACAACGGTCTTCCTTTAGCAAATGCTGAATGATACCTTAAGAAAGTATTCAATATTACTTTTTGGTAATGGCATGGAAAAATATGTTTACAGATCGACATTCTTATCTATGCGGTGGGGATCATTGTGGATACAAAAATTCTATGGATTTAGAAAACTGTACATTAGTTCCTCTTTCGACCGCCTGCAGAGATAGGTATGTCAAGCAGTAAGTTAATGTTAAACAAAATTTTCACATACTAAATACCAATAGGTATTTCTTAAATGCCCGCTATTCCTTTTTAAACTTAAACTTGGCCATATGATTTTTATCAAACAACGCATTTACTTGTGTTGTTTGAGATAAGTTTCACAAACAAACTCTTGCGTAGACTACATTTAACAATGCTGCTTTTTATAGCAAGAAAAAAATGAAAAATAATTTTGACAATTCTGTCACCTGGTGATAGAAAATGGAAATAAAAACTTAACTTTCTGATAGTGGTGCCATCTAGTGGTAGAGAAAGAAACTAAAACCTCCCTTATCCAACTGTGCTGCTCTCTGGTGGCAAAAATTAAAAGTATCTCATTGAAGAAGGAAGAACATACTATTATTATTTAATAAAAAGCACCCAAAGCTGTTTCGTAACAAAAATTATTAATATAAATAGGTATATTATAATATTATATTACAAACAATTTGTATGTACTTATCTAAAAACATTTATCATTACTCGTTGTGTATTTGTAAATAAATATAAATGTGACGTCTAAAAGATATTATTATGATATATTTTTAAATAGATATTTAATAAATTATTGTGATGTTAACAAAACATAGAAAAAAATTCCATTATTATAAATAAAATAATTATTAGGTTGTGTTAATTTATATAATTTTTTTCAATTTATTTAGATGCGAAATATTGTCAAATATCTACCTATTTATTTTATTTTACTTAAATAGGATTTATTGTCGATGATATGTTATTTTATATTTTCTATTTCAAATTACGTTTAATTAAATATCACGTGGTCCCTACAACCATAGTCACTATGGATTAAAAGTATGAAAATACTTCACTCAATTAAAATGTTTGGTTAGTTTTAATTTTAAAATGTAAATAAGAGACAAATTTTTTTATTATTTTGTATCGACTATTTACATATTACATTTTCTTTCCATTAATATAGTTTTAAATCTTAGAAAATTTCCTATCAATTTTAAGATAATATATGTCAACTTAGCTTAAAACTAGGATTTATGAAAAACTTGGTATGAAGTAACACCAAAGCTGAATCTTATATTAAATTTTAATTTAGATAATGATAAATATAGTTAATCGGTGTGATATTTACTTTCAACTCACTTTCACTGTATTGTCTAATATGTAGATAAATTAGCATTGTATTATGTCGCTTTGTCTATTTTTCATTGTGTCGAAGAAACCTTTCACTTCCCATGGAAACAATTAGGTAAGGTCAGTCGGGGAAAGTGCGTCTACGGGGTAATGTCTAATGTGTCTACCAGAATTTATGAGAAAACTTGGCAATTTGCGACTGTTAGGCGATCCGCTCACTGAGGCAACTGAAAACTGTCAACTGGCATCTGTCTTTGTATGACAATGTGATGGCCTGCACACTACACAATCACTCAAAAACCCGTTGTCAATGGCAGCGCAAGCGGTGACTCGTGACTCGCACTGCTGATTGCCATGGCCGGCCGTTGCTTCTTGCCAGCTGTCAGCTGATTGTTCTTCGTCTATGGTTAAACAAGCTTTTTGACCAATCAAGACATAGAAACCAGCCGGTTTTAGTTTGGTTTCAGTTGCCTCGTCAGCGGAGCTCCTTACATATAAGTACATATTATGAAGGGTGTTAACCTCTTGAATGTCGGATGACAGTTAGAGGTTAAGGACGTATTTCATAGAAAATTAATTTTAGAGCATTCTGAGGAGCTCTAATAAAAAGCAAAGTCTGGAATGATATTGGCGCAAGCGATTCTGACCTTGTCCTTGTACAGTTTCTGTATACATAAGGGTTAAAATCGCATTTTATTTTTTAACCTCTCAGCAGTCACCCGCCCGCCGGCGGGCTTACGGCAGATGACTCGTTAAGGGACAAAGTTTTCATTTTTTTAAATTTTTAAATTTGAGTCCTAGTTTGTTCATTCTGCCAGTGCGGTGTGGAGGAGTGTGTGACCAAGACATGGTCAAAAGACTCTTGACCATGTCTTCTTCAATTGTAAAAATCATTTAATTTGGGAGGGGGGTATGGGTACCGCCGCCCCGGGAACCATTTATTGGATAACCAACACCTCTGCCTTAAGTCACCTTAAGTGGTTCGCCATGTGTGGTGGCTTGGCAGAAGTGCCCAGGTTCGTGAGGTGAGGTGTGTCTGGGTCTTGACGGCGGATGCATCTTGCACGGCAGGCCGGATCGAGAGAGGCTGGTGGGGGGAAGCCTTTTGACAGCCAGACTCTCTCGACCCATCGCCTTGCATCACAATTGGAGGATTTATGTCTGTCAGTTCTGGACACACTGTCCTCCAGTTTCCCACCCACACCTCGTACCTTTTTCCTCCTTAGAACTTCCTTTCCATAAAAAGACCCTCCACATAGTATCCCCTAAGACGACATAGGCCCTGAGGGATATTATTTTCCTAATATATATACCACACTTCACCCGACTGACCTTATTCTAAGTTACGAACCGCTGCCATTAAACATATTGTAACCATTTAACCATCACGCTGTTTCCACAGTGGTAGGCAGAGAGAATGGAACACCACACAACCCTGTCTTGGCACATACTCTTTGCTCTATTCAAACCCAAACACAATCCTACAGACTCTCTTCTATTACGCAGTCTCTTGACTTGACCCAATCGTGCTAAATTGCGATTTTTTCTTCAATTCATTCGTATACTCTCCTGACACTCCTTTCACTATCTACTTTTCATATCCAAACCATAGAAGTGCCCCTTGTCTATTCTCATTCATTATGATTGTAATAGTGGTTATTGAACTCATCTTTCATTACAGAGATCACCTCTCCAACCACTTAGGCCATTCATACACGGTGATATTTACAAGCTACTCGAGTTTTGTGCGCGTAGCGCTAGCGCCACCATGAGTATCCGCCAAACTATTTTGTTAGTGTTTGTACACAACGCCACGTGTCAACAATGGTTTTGACATCAGTTGCACGCTAATGACAGTACTGGTACCATGCTACGCTAGTTGCATACGCATTTGCTACTCGTTTGACAAAAACGTCCGAGAATGATTTGAATGTTAAATTTCTTCTGGAAGTGGGAAAATATCCATGTTTATACAATTATAATTAACCGGAACATGTAAGAAAGAATTTAGCGGAAAAGCATGGAATGAGGTCGGAAAAAAATGTGAATTTTAAATCATTCTCATGTAGATCCTTGGCGGCAACGAATGCCCTACAATTAATATGTATTTTGTTGTGTGGGTGAAACCAAAATTTTCTTTTAGATCGTTTTTTATGCTTGTAATTAAGATAAAGAGGAACAATATTTTCTTTATCGCTAGAGTCACTTAACACTGTATTAACTACATGGCAGCATGTGAAAAAATGATCAAGTTCAGTATAGATACGTTTTTAGATTTTCACGGCCAAAAGCATTTTTGTTGTTTGTTTTTGGGGTGTTATGCCGTGTTGCGCTACCTCCTTCTTTAGCCGACGTTTCGGACAGCGTTGCAGTTTCCATCATCAGGGCAGGCACATCGTCGGATCTGCCGGATCTGCCCTAATGATGGACACTGCAACGCTGTCCGAAACGTCGGCTAAAGAAGGAGGTAGCGCAACACGGCATAACACCCCAAAAACAAACAACGAAAAAGTTCAGTATAATTCGGGTAGCTCCATGCACGGAAACCAAATTTAAAAACTATTATATCAGTAGGCGACTTGTGGTTGCATCACAGTCATGCAAGTATCTCTTTGTACGAAGGACCTAACATCTATGAATGTTGCAAAACCTTGTGACCACTCGGTAGGTATTGCCGCATGATGCTAAATACCTGACATCTTAAATCTAACTTTTTTTTTAAATCTGCTGATTTCAAACCTCTTTGTTTCAGGTCCCTAGAACAAGCACGATAATAGAGAGAGAGAGAGAGAGAGAGAGTCGATAGAGCCTTTATCGCTCTATCGACAGTGTCGGTTATTTGTAAATGTTACCGAGCACAAATGCAAATCGCAAAACCTAACTTTGTAATTTATTGTGAAAATAGCGAACTTGAGCATGATTTATCATAACAAATAGAAAGAAAAGATTATGATGTGCTTTATACAGTCAAAACCATGAATCTTACAGCTGTCACATGCACTCAGGAGTCTTAAGACGTTGAAGCAAATTAAAACATCTGTCCCCGATTTCCCAATCCCATGAAAGGTATCGATCATATTCGCGCACATCTCTAAGGCATTTTGAAAGTCGACCGAGATGCTCCTTACTTTAGTTGGAATTTAACAGAGTCCAAGGAGGGACGTACTGCGGCTCCTAGAGAAATCAGACAATGGCGGAACATTGTGAAATGTACTTCCAAATCATATTATCTAAGTTGGCAGATACAAGATGAACCGTGTTCACTTAAATATATATATATATATTTTTTTTTATTTTTTATTTATTTATTTCAATTTATTTCACCTCTTACACACAACAATTTTACATTTTGATCATTGTTTATCAATAGAATAACTAAATAAAAACAAAAATATAATAAAAAGGTATAACAAAAAGGTGTGATATTATATATATATTATATATATATATATATATATATATATATATATATATATATATATATATAATATCACTGTATCGGCGCCAGTCCAAAATATAACGGCACATGTATGATATATGCCATCTGCTGAGTAGATTAAGAACTTCTGCAAAATAGTGCGCTTTTCTGATACTTTTGAAATATACTGACAAATTGTGAAATTAAATATTTCAGAGGAGTAATGTGTTAAAATTAGCGTATTAAACATGTTGTAACTCGTGGAGGCTAACAGCTCTTCCAAATAAAGTCCAGGATCAACAAAAAACTGTAGACTTTTATTGTGATAAAAATATAAACCTCTAAATGTCAGCTATTAGTCGATATGATCTTGCCGATCTGCAGTTGTGCTCGGGAGTGTTCAAACCGACATTGACAACTTTTATCTGAGTATATATGTGTTTGTTCTAGAGACTCAAAATCTTTTTTTTAAATAAAGGGACACGATTAGGTTGTTAACTTTACTTTGTTATTAAATAAATGTGCCTGTTTATGTAAAGATGGTTTTCTGTAATTAAATGTTTAGATAACTGTCTCGCTGGGTTCATTGGTGAGATCAAGTGTTTTGGTTTTGAAAATGATGTTATAAATCTAAGCTCATTATAATGATAATGATGTTATAAATTCTAAGTTATGGCATTGACGTTATATGTTCTAACCTTGTTAGTTATGGCATTGATGTTATAAATTCTAACCTTACTAGTTATGGCATTGATGTTATAAATTCTAACCTCATTAGTTATGGCATTGTTGTTATAAATTCTAACCTTACTGGTTATGGCATTGATGTTATACATTATAACCTTATTCATGGCATTGATGTTATATGTAAAAACTAATATCATCTTTACAACAAATCGATCTCTACGTAAACTAAATTTGGCCACATTCCAGGAGAGAGAAAAAAACATTAGGTAATAATAAATTTAAAGCAAAGTGAGTCCTAATTAATAAGTCATAAGTGATAAGTTATCACTTATGGTTCTGATGCTAAGAGCTCTTGTGATCTCTCTTTCTAATGGATCACAGTTGTTTATGGGAATAATTTTTTCATTAAGTGATTTACTTCTTATTTTACACAAATTGCTAATAATATTTATGTTAAAAAAATATCTTGGTTATTTGATGAGTTACTTTATTTCCGCAAGAAGCATTGAGAGAAAAAAAATTCTTGAGGGCCTGTCATCTTTGCTGATGGTGTGTGGAGGATCTTTTGGTAAATATTCTAACGAAATTACACTTTGTTTCAACAATTACTACAAGAAACAACTATTTACATGGACGAAATAGGTTATTAGGTTCTTAGTTTGGATTAATTAAGTAATTTATGCATATTTAGATTGAAACGTAACTTATGCAAATGTCAATCCACATAAAAAAAAGTCCAAAATGGCAGCAAAACGATTGTTTTAAAATGTAAATTTTGAACTTTGAATAAAAATGGGATTTTAATGCATCTTTTACATATTTATACATATATATCTTTTATATCCAAACGTAATTATATGCGAGGTGTGTTAAAGAAAAAGGTGACTTTTCAAATTTCTCGGGCTACGTATATTCGATATTCAAATTTTTTATTGTTGTGTTGTTGGTACACATGTCACCAACATATGTTGACATTTTCAGCCATGTTGCATATTTAGTTTGTTTTTTACAGATATAATGGTTAGACGTGTTTTGGTGTGCTTGGCAATTTTTTGCTATTGAAAAGAAATAGATCAAAAAATCTCAAAAAATGTTGTGTGAAAAATTAAAATAAGTACTCCAATTCCTTTAAAATGTTGACTGTGGCATTTGGCGAGTCTGCTTTGAGAAAAAAAAAGTTTTTAAGTGGTACAAGCTCTTCACAGAAGGCCGAGAAGATTGCCCGCCCTGGACGCCCTAGCGCGTCAACAGACAATGAAAACGTTGAAGCAGTGAAGCAAATTATTCCGGACAATCGTCGAATCAGTATTAGAAAAGTTGCTAAGGATGTCGGCATATTGGTTGGCTCACGCCATCAAATTTTTTGAAGCAATACGAATACAACACCCGGATTTATGGCAAAACAATTCATGCCTTTTGCATAACGATAATGCACCTGCTCACACATCGTTGCTCGTTTGTGATTTTTTTACCAAAAACAACATTGTATTCATGTCTTAGCCACTGAATTCACCGGACTTAGACCCATGTGGCTTTTTCCTGTTCCCAAAATTGAAAAGACCCATGAAAGGACGGAATTTTGCCACAATTGAGGAGATAAAGACCGCTTCGCTGTAAGAGCTCAAGGCCATACCAAAAACCGCTTATCAGAAGTGCTTCGAGTATTGGAAAAAGCGCTGGCACAAGTGAATTATATCTGAGGAGGATTACTTTGAAGGGGACAAAATAGATATTAAGTAATGAATAAATATATATTTTTAGAGGAAAACAAAAAGTCACCTTATTTTTTAAACAAACCTCGTATGTAGTAATTAGGTTGAAATGAAGCATAATTTCCATAATCTAGGCCTATTAAAAAGTATGAAAATATTTACCTGTCTTTTTAAGTAGTGAACCTGGGTCTTTAAGAGACTCATTTTAAAGGAAGGAGGAAACACACAGGCTTGAAAATCATTCCACAGCTGAACGGATAGATGCAAGAACGAGTTATATTTCATAAGGGAGGGCGGTCCGATAAGTACTTTTTCTCAACGGCCGATGGCTCCACTATCGCAAGAGAAATTTACTATCGTGTAGTACATTCTCGTAGACGGCTAGTGTCGAAATTTCAGCCGAATCGGACTCGTAGTTTTTTTGTTGACCGTGTGTGGAAGCGGGAGTGTCCACGGATTTTAGAAAAATGGAAAAAGAGAAATATTGGTCGGTGATTCAATTCTTGTTTTTGGAAGGGAAATTGCGCAGCGAAATCAAAGAGCGCTTGGATGCTGTGTACGGTGACTCTTCTCCTTCGATGGCGAACGTCAAAAATTGATGTAACGAGTTTCAACATGGTCGCACATCGGTTTTTGCTGAGCCACGCCCGGGTGCCCTGAAAACGGCTACCACGGAGGATAACATAACAAAAATCCACGATCTCGTATTGACAGACCGCCGATTGTGGGGGGGCGAGATAGCTGAGACAGTAGGCATCTCAAAAGACCATGTGGGTCATATCCTGCATGAAATTTTCGGCATGAGAAAGCCGTCAGCGCGATGGGTGCCGCGTTTGCTCACTCCGGACAACGAGCGAAGCCGACAACGGCTCACACCTCCGCCCTCGCCACGACCAAATTGGTCGAATTGGGCTACGAACGCTGCCCCATCCGCCGTATTTGGCCTCGTGCGACTTCTTTTCGTTTCCAAACTTGAAAAAGAGGTCATCGCCGCCACGGAGGCCTACTTTGCAGACCTCAAGAAAGCGTATTTTTCAGACGGGTTAAAGAAATTGGAGCATCGCTGGGTCAAGTGTATCGAGCTAAAAGGAGATTAACGTTGAGAAATAAATTGCCACTTTTCCAAAACTTTCGTTTTACTTTTGTAGGCTAAGTACTTATCGGACCACCCTCTCGTCTCGTACTTACGCTTATACATCGTCTCTCGTACTTATACATCGTCTCGTACTTACGCTTCCGTTATTTTGGCTCTGGACATGACCTGACTCATGTATTTGATTGACTTCATCATGTCATATCTTCTAATATGTTGATTTAAATTTGACCAATGAACACAGTAGGATAAGTGTTTGAACTAACCTTATGACTAATTTAAATGAAAAATGATTATGTTAAAAATTATTAAAGTAGCTTTGTATGTATTAGGTTAAGGAAATAGAGTTTATTGTAAATTATTTATATATAAAATGTGTCATTATATGATATTATATGTTTCATTAATAATAGTCACCAATTGATTCCTGTATGTTAAACCAATGTATGTATAGAAAGGAAATAAACAAATGTTTTCAATGTTAAAAATAATTTCTTATATCCTTCATATTTTGGGAGGGTGTGGGTGCCATTTCGTCGCTTCAGTTCGTTTTTATCCAACAGACCAAAACGCGAATCGAGAGAATTGGCACTTTAAACTTTTTTTTACGATAGAAGCACATACATTTTGGAGGAAGTAAGACAAAGTGCGTTTTGAAAACCCCTTAAATAATTGTTTATAATTTTTTTTTGAACGAGTATCGTATAAACAAAGGCTTTTTGAGAACATTTGCATACTTAATTCAATTTCACGAAAAATGGTCTGTTGGACAAAAACCAACTAGAGCGACGATTTATTGGATAACCTACACCTTGTAGGTCACCCAAAGAGGTTCGCTGCGTTTGGTGACTTAGCAGGGGTGCCCGGGTTCATGGGGTGAGGTTTGTCTAGGTCTTGGCGGCAGATGCATTTTCTCATCTGCTGCTTGGCGGGTCGGATTGGGAGACTGGTTGAGGGAGACATTTTGACCTCTCCAGCCAGACTCTCTCGACCCATCGCCTTGCACGGCAGTGGGAGGATGGATTCACACGTCCGTCAGTCCTGGACACATTGACCCCCAGATTCCTACCCTCCCCTCATACCATTTTCCTTCCCAGAACTTCCTCTCTTTCCCTAAAAAGACATTCCACACAGCATCCCCAAAGATTACATATGCCCAGAGGATTTTTCTTCAGCGCCTCCTGTGTGTGTTAGCTAATGTAAAAAAAATATCTTTTACAAGCATCAACTACCTCCATGGCAGAGTGGTTAAGATCCTCGACTATGAATTTAGAGGTAACTGATTTGAGTCCCGGAGAGTACAAATCAAATGTATTGTGCTATTTGCACATTTAATTAATAAAAAATAATATATAGTATATTTGCGGTACGTTCCAGAGTGTTGGATACTGTTAGTATCGCCCTGGTGAAAGACCAGCATTCAAAATTGAAACATTGCTTTAAACAGCTTTAGCAGAGTTTGGTGACTAGATTTGTATACTAACTACTTTCCAACATTCTTCTTCCCATCTCCTTCTGTTCCCCACACCTTTCAGCCTCACAACATACACAAATTGAGGGTGCCACAGTCTCACTGGCTCCGGACAGTTGTGAGCAATCGGAACTTTTGTGCAGTATTCACATAAAAAAAAAAAAACAATTTTTGTCAAACACTATTATATTATTAAATTTATAATTTGCATATAACAGTAATATCACTTACACAAAACCCTGAAGGATTAATTCAATATTTATTTCTATATACAGTACTCTCTCACTAATCCGCTACCCAATTAGTGAAAGTGTCGGATTATAGTGCATACATACATTGATCGTCCAATTGATTACTCAGACATCTCCGAAAAATCGAAATTTGAGTTGAGAACGAAGTTGTATGTAAAAGTGTACCCTCTTTCTGATACAATACTCAGATTACTCATAAACACCACCCAATCTTACTAATATTATAAACGCGAAAGTTTGTATGGATGTATTTGTGTTTGTTACTCTTCCACGAAAAATTTACTGAATGGATTTTAATGAAACTTTACAATAATATAGCTCATACATCAGAATAACACATAGGCTATAATTTATAAAGCTAGCTATTTATTTCCAATATATTGAAAATAATAATTATTGTTTAATAGAAAATGTCAAAATTTGAGAATGACATTTTGCAAAACAATGATTGGTACTATTTTAGAAAATATTTAAATTAGTGAATTTGCTAGAAGTACTCGCCTAATACTTTGAATCGGATCAAGAATTATAGATATTTTAAATAAATCGGTTAAGAATTTTGCTACAAACGTAGACGGGACCTAGGAAAAGAAAATAGATTACTCGAAGTACTAACCTACGCAGATAAAGTCGCGGGCAGAAGTTAGTCAATTATAATGCAGACAAACTTGTAGTGAGATATGATTTTAGATTTTCACGGCCAAAATATTATAGTGATTTATTTTTGGGTTATTATGCCGTGTGTGTTGCACTATCTCCTTCTTTGGCTAACGTTTCGGACAGTGTTACAGTGCCCATCATCAGGGCAGCTGTGTGCACATTCAGGACGGAATTTGGGGCTAGCAATAAAAATGATGGCGGATTGTAGTAGTTTTCAAATTTTGACGACCGGCATAGTTCAGGGGTAAGGCTTTGGACTCCCGTTCCGAAGGTCGCGGGTTCGAACCAGGCATGTGCAAATAAATCTTATTTGATTAATTTGTGTTATTTCACAATTAATTCATTAAAAATAATGTATAGTATATTTGTGGCACATTCCAGAGTGGAAGATACTCTCAGTATCGCCTTGGTGTAAAAGACCACCATTCAGAATTGAAATTAATAATGGCTTTAGCCGTGTTTAGCGACTAGATCTGAATAGCCAGGTACACTTTTCCACCTTCCTCTTACAAATCTCCTTCCCCTCATACAACATACCCCAATTGGGGATGCCATAGTCTCACTGTGTCCAGACGGGAGCAGTTGGAACTCTTGTGAGGTATTCACATAAAAAAAAAAGATAATTGAGAGACGGATTACTGAGAGCACTGTAATCATAAATTTAACAAAGATATGTATTTATTTTCTCTCTTTATCCTTAACAAAATATTATATAATTCTCTATATGGAATGAAAAATAAACGCTTATTATTAAATTTCTTATAGAGAGAGGGAGACCAAAAACAAAATAATATTACTCAAGGTGATGCACCACGTCATGAAAAATTCGGGATCAAAAAGGTTCAGGCACAAATATTAAAATGTTTTATCATGTAAAATGATCATGTAAAATTCGGGATCAAGCCGCAAACAATAACCCTCTTTACGTATATGGCGATAAGATTTAAATTCCCATTTAACACTAGCTGCCTGTTTTGATTTATTCACACAAAAAAAAACGCCAAAAAGCATGTTTTATTTTATTTTGTGAGGCTCAGGCACAAATATTAAAATGTTTTATGATCATTTTCTAAAGAATTAAATTTTCTATGTTATACAATAATACCATAATCGAACATGGTTTCGTGAGTAGGTGATTTTTAACTTTAACCGCTTGGGCACATAAGCTTGTTTTCACGACAATTTAACGTAGATAGACATAGGAATGACGTATGCCCGGACCTGAGTTATTAAAGCAATATTTATAGGCATAATACTTTATTTTTCTGGGCTTATATCATTAATTTTGCATTGCTTAGTAGTGCATCACCTTAACCAGTCTAAAACTATGACTTAAAAACTATTTTGAAGTCTCAGAGACTTCAAATCGTAAGGCAATTATTATTATACTAAAAATATACTTAAATCTATTAGTTGGTAGTCTTTCAAACTATTGTGTTAAGGTTGGGTTGTTTGAAACTCTCGTCAGCATCATTTTGATTTTTTGGAATTTGAACGATCTCTGTTAAATGTTGATCTTTCATTTTTTGGAATTTGAACTCCGTTAAATGTTGATCTTTCAATTTTTGGAATTTGAACTCCATTAAATGTTGATCTTTCATTTTTTGGAATTTGAACTCCGTTAAATGTTGATCTTTCATTTTTTGGAATTTGAACTCCGTTAAATGTTGATCCTTCATTTTTTTAAATTTGAACGATCACCGTTAAATGTGGATCCTTAATTTTTTGGAATTTGAACAATCTCCGTTAAATGTTGATCCTTCATTTTTTGGAATTTGAACAATAATAATAATAATAATAATATTTGGCTAATTTATATAGCGCCGTTTTCGTGAAAAATCACCTCAAGGGCGCTGATATCCATTAACATCTTGAATGTCGGATGACAGTTAAGATGCCAAGGCCGTATTTCAAAGAAAATAATATCATTCTGAGAAGCTAGAATGCTCTAATAAAAAGCAAAGTCTGAAATGATATTGGCGCAAGCGATTCTGACCTTGTTCTTATACAGTTTATTTATACAAAAGGGTTAAAATCGCATTTTATTTTTTAATCTGACAGCTGTCATCCGCCCGCCGGCGGGCTTACGACAAATGAGAGGTTAAATGTTGTTTTTTTGGAATTTGAATGATCTCTGTTAAATGTTAATCCTTCATTTTTGAACGATCACCGTTAAATGTGGATCCTTAATTTTTTGGAATTTCAACGATCTCAGATACACGTTTTTATGCTTGTTAGCTGATAACAAGCATAAAAACTAATCTCGAATTTGAACGATCTCAGTTAAATGTTGATCCTTCATTTTTTGGAATTTGAACAATATCCATTAACATCTTGAATGTCGGATGACAGTTAAGATGTCAAGGCCGTATTTCATAGAAAATTAATATCAGAGCATTCTGAGAAGCTAGAGTGCTCTAATAAAAAGCAAAGTCTGAAATGATATTGGCGCAAGCGATTCTGACCTTGTCCTTGTACAGTTTCTTTATACAAAAGGGTTAAAATCGCATTTTATTTTTTAATCTGACAGCTGTCATCCGCCCGCCGGTGGGCTTACGACAAATGAGAGGTTAAATGTTGTTTTTTGGAATTTGAACGATCTCTGTTAAATGTTGATCCTTCATTTTTTGAAATTTAAACGATCTCCGTTAAATGTTGATCTTTGGTAATTAATTTAACTAACTTAATTATTTGGTATTTAAACGATCTCAGATACACGTTTTTATGCTTTTTAGCTGATAACAATTTGATTTAAAGCCAAAACGGGCTGAAAATCAACGTTTAACGAGGAACATTCAAATGTCGGGAAAATCAAAATGACGTTGATCGTCAATTCAACTTTAATCAAATGTGACGAGAGTTTGAAACAATTCAACCTAAGAATTAAACCAAATAGTACGTTGTGTGCAGAATTATTGTAGATAATATTTGGACGGAACCGTTTCGACATTGAAAACCAAGGCTCACTATTACTATTAAAATTTATTTGAGAAAGGTCGCCGTCATCAATTAATTAAAACTGAGGAAACGGTAACTGCCATAGTTTCCAATCAAACTTAGCCACCTTTTTTTTTTCCTTATATTTACACCATACAGGGAAATAATTCCCCTCACGATCTATATCATCTTTGGGGACGCTGTATGATGCTGGTTATTTGAGTAAAGAAAGAAAGATCTTGAAGAGACCCATGTTATACGATAAAGGTAACACAGAGTAGAATAGAAACGACCCATGTGGGAAATGTCAACCATATACAAATGTTGGACGCACGTTTGGCATGCACCGGTGCTGAAGAGAGAAATGACTCTAGTTCTTCAGAGCATGTTCCTTTAAAATACCAGTACAACAAGCACAGCATTCCCACCAGACGACTGCGCTCCATAGATTTACATTTGTTAAGATAAAACATAGATCTACGTTTGTTAAGATAGAATCTATCAAATGGACCACCTGTTTCTGCACAGACTCAAGGGGTTTTTTTTAGGTATTTTGTGGCTACAGACTAGAGGTGGCTGCAAAATTCAACAGTGCGATATTATATTATGGTTGATTTAACTTAATATTAATTTTGATACAACAGCCGCAGATGGAGTCAGTTTAGGCCAAAGATAAAATATGTTTTGAGAATCATAAATTAAATAAATTATGATAAACTTTAGACTATCAGTTTTGTGGTCCTGCACAAATAAGATGTCAAAATGCAAAAGCACATAAATAATAACAATATTGCTATGAGAGATATAAAGTTTTTAACTTCAGAAATGCTGTCATTACTAAATTACACTGGAAATTAAATGAAGAAATTTACAAATTTTTTCCATTACCGTTAGGGATGTTCGATATACATTGATGCATCGATTAATCGATGTTTTATTATACGATGCAATGGTAATCGAATCAATGTCAAAAAAAGTTTGTTTTGTCGTCGTCGACAAATCATTAGGAAAAAAAAAAATTTGCCAATCTCCAGTGCCAAAGTGTAGGTTTAGTTTTGATAAAATATTCTTCCACACAAAAGACAAGGAGATAAGATGATGGGGAAAACTTGTATCACATATACGAGGGAACGTTTTTAAGTTAGCGGAATGGGTAGGTAGGTGATTAGTGGGGGTGTCGCCAGGAGCGGATCCAACCCTCGAAAAAGGTTGTGAAAATAGGCCAAGTGCGAGTCGAACGACTTTTGAATTTGATTATTTCCTTTTTTCCGCGCATCAGGACTTTGGCCTTAGGAATGGAAATAATCATTGGATGAAGTCAGACCCGATTTTGTCCAAATTTAATTGGACGAAATCGGGTCGAAACAGTTTTGATTAAATTCCAAACCAATTTCAATCCACTAATTATTATTTTTTCGTTTTTTTCTAGTAGCCAGTAAGCCAATATAGGGTCACTAGACTGAGTAAATAAATATCTTGACCCTGTCTCAGGAGTCGTAAGTACCTTTGACCAGCAAGTGAGATGCACCAGGCGAGACTTAATTGGGCTACTAATACCATTACAACTACTGAACTGATTTTTAAGGATTTTTTTACATCTTCAAAGGATATCAAATTAAATTAAACGCTAGGAAACATTTTTCATTAAATAACTCTATTTAGGTGATTATTTAATTTAAAAATTCAAGTTTACGTTTCTCTTTCGGAAAAGCGTTGATAATTTCATCGATATCCAGGTTCACAGCTTTGGGTATATTTAGGGGAGCTAGCCTGGATAATCTTTCCTGTGCCATTGAGGCACGCAACCAAGATTTTATTCTGCGAAAAGTAGAAAACGATATCTCTGCGGTAGCTACGCTGACCGGGAGTGTTGCCAGTATTTCTAAGAAAATGTTTATGCCAGTATTTCTAAGAAAATATTATTATTAAATATTTTAGCTACCGAGTCTCGTATGGCCGAATTGTTTTCACATTCTCTTTTCCATTTGGTCACTAATTATTTATAACAGTTGATTCACTTCATCATTAATGAATAGGCGGTACATCGTCTCGATATCGATATCCCAGTCCCTAACATTTGGTTTAGGTAGAAAAACTCCCAAATGAAATAGGTCGAGTACCTCCGGAGACAATCTCTCCTTCAAATCATTAATAGTGGAATCTAATAGAGGTATGTAAATTGATTTCCGAAAGTACTCTTCCACCGATTTCGCTTCATAATTGGACCTGTTTGTTTGCCTTGGAACTGTACGTGGGGATTTTAATGTTACATCCAACTGTTTTGCTTGCTTTGTCGCCTCTGAAAATAATTGCTTGAATACAGACTTATCATCAGTGAAAGTGTGAAGTTACAAGTCTATTAGGGTTGTGGGCATGCCCACCGTGCCCACAACGGTGGATCCCCCCTTGGGTGTTGCTGAATTAGGTACTAATTGAGCAACTGATTATTAGTATAAATACCGGGTTTTATCGTAATTAGGTCATTAGTCTTTGAGCTATCTTCGACCAAACAAGTCAATCGGGGAGAATTGTGTGAATATGGAGAAAATCGAGTTCCGCGCTGTTATAAAATTCCTTACCAAGCAAGGAAAATCAGTTCAGATTATACTGGAAGAGATGTCATCCGTTCTTGTCCAAGTAAAACTATGGTTTACAAGTGGCAAATCCTGTTTAAACAAGGCAGGGAGTCACTTGAAGACGACCCACGGCCAGGAAGGCCGATCGAAGTGACCACTCCGGAAATTATTCAAAAATTCGAAATATTAATAATAGAAGATGCCGACTAAAAAAGAAACAGCTCGCAGAAATGGTTGGAGTATCTGATACAACCATTTTCAAAATTCTTCACGACCATCCTGACATGACTAAAGTCAGCGCAAGATGAGTGCCGAGAATGCTCACGCCGCCTCAAAAACAACAGTGTGTGGAGTCTTCTCGTGCATTTTTGGACCTCTGTAGGGAATACAAAGATGGAGTATTGGCTCCAATTGTTACTGGTGATGAAACTTGGGTTCATCATTATGAACCTGAGTCTAAACAGGACTCTATGCAGAGGCACAAGAAAGGCACACCACCACCTAAGAAGTTTAAAGTGTCACAATCGGCTGGGAAAATCATGGCGACAGTCTTTTGGGACTCAGAAGGAATCCTGTTGATCGATTCCAAAGTTAAAGGTGTCTCCATAACCGGAGATTACTACGCTTCAATCTTAGAGCAATTAAAGGAAACCATCAAGGGGACAATTGACCAAAGGTGTCCTCCTTCTGCACGACATCACGCCTGTTCACAAGAGCCGTGTTGCGATGGCTGCCCTGCAGAAGATGGGCTTCGAAATTTTGCCACACCCACCCTACAGTCCTGACCTGGCTCCCGATGATTATTACCTTTTTCCAAACTTGAAAATAGAACTTTGTGGGGAAAAGTTTTCAAGTGATGAAGAAGTGAAGGATGCACAAGACAAAGACAAATAATTTTTTTTTAGGGTATACATAAGTTAATTGAAAGATCCGAAAAATGTATTAGGGTAGCTGGTGAATATATTGAAAAGGAAAAATAAATTTGGATTTTTATTTCCACTCCTTACCCCCCCCCCCCCCCCCCCCCCCATTCCACGAACTTAAAAACGTTCCCTTGTATGTGTATATTTATATGTATTATACATATAATTGGGACCATTACAAAGAGATTGGTGTACAATATTCATATAAAAATAATTGACATTAATGTCTTTCCAGGCGCATGCAGGTAGGACCAGCGTAAAAGGTAAACTACCCTTCCCGCACAAAGTGTGTTAATACGATTCAGAATCATTTACTTTTGAAAAGTAAAAATCACACAAAAAATGAACACCTTGTATCCGTAATGTGAAAATATACACCTAAACTACAGTGCTTTTATAAAATTTACACCGTTTTTCCTTTGAACAATTTTGCTGTTGCCGTTTAAAGCAATTTAATGATTGCACTCCTTTTTTTCTACATTTATTTTCCAGACTGCTTGTGATCATGCCAGGCCCCAAAGAAGACTGATCGATACATGGATAACAGAAACAAGGGAGATGAGTCATGAAGCATTATAACATTTAAACCGCATGCACAATGTGTATCGGCAACTACATTCACCGATTCTACTGCAAATAACATCTATACACACAGCGGTACCCATCCTTTTCTCTATATACACACCAAACGTATAACTTTCATTGCATAGCCGCCCTGATAGTTCGTACAGTTTGGACGTAGCTTACTGGAAACAGTCGGCGCGCTTCCATGCCATATCTTCCTTTACTTCTATTATCTACAGTCTATAGATTGTTACAACGTGTCATTTGCTCAGGAAGTCGTCCAGTTCGGCCATGTCTTCACTATCCAATTGAATTTCTTCAAGTGTCGGTTCCTCTCTCGGTTTGGCTATCGCCAATTTACCTGAAAAGAGATAAAGATTCTTTAGGATGATTCTTTTAAGGTTAGGTCTACCGGGCAACACTGGCCGAGAAAACTGTTTAATCCGGGACGTTTACCGCACAAGAGTACCAACTACGTCTGGAGCCAGTGAGACCATGCATCCCCAATTGGAGTAGACAGGTTGAAGGTAGTGGGGAGGGGAAGAAGATAAGGTTGACGAAGGTAGAGAAGAGTACCTAATGGTAGAGTAGCTAACAATAGGGAAGAGTGGATATTCAGATCTGGTCACCAAACACGGCTAAAACAATTTCAAGAAACATTTCAATTCTGAATGGTGGTCTTACACCAGGGCTACTAAGAATATTTCCACTCTGGGACGTGCCTCAAATATTGTACTAAATATTATTATAAATTATTAAATTGTAAAATATCATAAATTAACCATTTGAATGCGTATCGTCGATATTTCAACTAACGAATATCTATCATAAATTGCGTATCGTCGATATATTGACGATATGACACGCAGTGTATCTCTGGTATTCTGATGGTGCCTGCGTCCACGGTGTGTTGCTTTTCGCTTCTTTAGTGCTTATGTATATTTTTAAATCACAGAGCTAAGTTTCCTAAACAAATAATTAAATATTTAAATATTTTACCAACTTATGATTTTTTATTTAGCATTCCAATTTTTCTTTTTTTTTCCCTGTATTTTAACACGCAATTTTAGTATATTTATATTTATGTATATTTTTAAATCATAATGCTAAGTTTCCTAAACAAATAAAAAAAATAATTAATAAAATATTTCAATATTTGACCATCTTATGATTTTATTTTTAGCATCCCAATTGTTGTTTTTTTTCCCCTGTTTTTTAACACGCAATTTTAGTACATACATATTATGAAAAAAGGCCCAGCATACAAATGGTTAATCAAATAAAATTTATTTGATTGAATTGAAAATTTATTAACCCCTCAACTACAAGGAGGCTATCAAATATTCTAATACTGATGACCTACTTGACCGAGTGATTGTTAAGATTTACATAATGCTTTAAATACCTAGTTCTTATTTTTTATTTTATGTCAAACATACCAGGGTAACAAATGACCTGACAACATTTTAAAAACTCTTACTGCCTAGCAGGAATATGTGGCTTATGCAGTGATGAAGGGCTTAAGAGGATACCCGGCGGTGATTTTTCCATACAAACGTATTCCCTATTTATCTCTCTGGATTTTAACCCTAGAGAAAATATTGTTTTTGCATAAAATAGATATCAACTACTAGCGTGTCGGTACTTTTTGCTTTTTTTGATAAGTTACTTTTTATACAAGTTATGATCTTCCAAAAATCAATAAAATTGACTGGTTTAAACGCCGTCAAAAGATGTTCAGTATACAAACCAGACAATGTTTTTTTAAAAAAAAGCAAAACGTACAGACATAGAATAGTTTTTTCTTATGTAGTTGGTAAAAAAAAATGAAAATCAGTCCACTTTTGGAGGAGAAAAGTGGGGAATACAAAACCTCCATTTTAGTTAGGTGTCAGTGCATTGTCCCTTTCGCTCAATATCCGGTGGAGTAAGAGCAACAGTGACAGCAATATTTTAGTAAAATCTATTTCTGCACCACCGGGTATCATCTTAAGCATCAGAGGAAATGAACTCGCAACCATTAGGATGGGTTGTTTCACAGAATTTGAACAATTCATCAAAGTTCAAAGTTAAAATTCAAATTCCGTGAAAATTCTATTCAGATTTTTTTTATTACGTCACATGGGCCAGTTGTTTCACAATTTTTTTTTAAAAAATACTTGGATAAATTATTTTTTAAATTTTTTAATAAGAAAAACTCTCTTTTTAACTTTTGAAGGTTATTCCCATCGATGTAATATCAACCCTTTGGAATAACAAGGTTCCATCTGGTGCTTTAACGTCATGCGATAATGAACTCTACGGAAGCTTACCATAGATCCCATAACCTCGTGACTTTTCCGCAACAGATAGAACCTTGTTATTCCAAAGGGTCGATATATCATTGAAGAAGAAGATAACAATAATAATCTAATTTTCCAATAGCATAAAAATAATAATATACTGTAGGTTAATATGAGAAATTTATAAGTGAAGTATGAAAATTTATAGTGAATGACAAAGTTCACAATAGGGAAAAAAAAAGAGAGTAACAAGTTTTTACATTATAGATAAATGAAAAAATACAAAAATATATTCAACAGCTCCTTGTTTATATAAATATGCTACATAAAAATATCATTCAGGTAAGTATCTCTTAAATATTGGTAAATTCATATGAAACATGTCGATATTTGAGGTGAATTTTTTTTTTTTTTTTAAAGATAGACAAACATTCCCGGGTTACGAATAACCCAACATCATTTGAAAATCTCCTACTACTATCACACTAAACGGAAGATGTTGCTTGTGTTGTGATGGAAGACTTAGCCAGCCGAGGAATCGAACACGGAACGCCTGGGTGGGACCCAAACGCGATATCCACTCAACCACTGATCGGTTTGTTTCCAAGTGTGTGAAAGCGAGGAATAGGTGCATGTATGTGGGAGTTGGCCTATGAATTATTGTTGCAGAATAATATATTTTGACTAGTTGCTCGATTAGGTACCTTGAAGGCGATGAGATGCAGGAGTTCACAACAGTCTAATTCGGAGTGAATAATTTTAAACAAAAAAAGTTAAGTCATTTATTTTTTTTCTGTTTTCTACAAAAACAGAACTTAAATATTAACTTTGATATTTGAGGAATTATTCAAAACTTGTTGTCAAAGGGCATTTGTCCACCGCCATCCTCTCCGAGAAACGAGATATTTCACCGCCATCCTCTCCGAGAAACGAGATATTTTTGGATTGAGTTCGGAACGACGTGACGGCGACCATGTGTCCACCGTAACCCATCTCGGAGGTTTCGATATATATGGGTAATTTCAACGCATAACCAACACAAGACAAAAATACCGTTCGACAAAAAAAACAACTTTGGAGATTTTGTATTGCCGACATTTCGACCCATCGCATTCTCAAACTGAGTTTTAGCGGTAGAGCCAAACTATTCACAATCTCGGCAGCCGATATGCTGGCACTCGGTTGACAAAAGTGCGGTAGACACCCGGCCATAGTAATGTGTGTATCGCTATTTCGACAACATGCTCTCGTTCGCGATGGACAAACGAACTAATAATTATTTGGGATTCAATGATCAAATGGCTACTAGGAGCAACCTCCACTGAAAATGTCGTGTATTTACAGCTCATTCTAGGATGCCAGATATCACTCCCAGTATCACCGCGGTGAAAGACTAACATTCAGAATCGAAACGTTGCTTGAAATGGATTTAACCCTTAAAAAAATTGGCGTATTTTGTCAGAGGTTAAAAATATTCCCGCTTTGCAATAAAATCCAAATAAATGGAACATTTGTACATATTCGAAAACTAAAAACTGTTTTCGAAAGGTGATGAAATAGGCTTTCAAATTTCTATATTAGAAATTACTACTTATGTATTTTTTAAATAATTTTTTTTTTTGCGAAAACTTTAAAAAGTGTTCAAAATGGCTCACTGTACTTTATTTTCTAACTAAAATTACTGATAATGAAAAAAAAAAAAACACATAGTTATTTCATTAGATAAATGAATTATAAACCTTACGTCACCTCACTTTTTTTCGTTTCATGTAAAAAAATTCTTAAAAAATTCACAAAGTTCCATCATTTTTTTTCAAATTGCTATCGGAAACTTTGGTTTCGGAAAGGTATAAATTTTAATTTTTTTGTGGTTTTCGTTTAGATTTGAATATATAGTTTGTTGTATTCTCTTTGCAATACCGTTTAGATCACATTTCTGACTATGATAGTAAGGGAGAAACAACGATTTCTGTGAGACCTATGTGAGCTGGGACAAATATGGTCTCCTGTGATTAAACGGGTTAATCATGTTTTATTGCCAGATCTGAATACTTCCCAACCTTGCTCTTCCCCATCGCCTTCCCTTTTACACTCCCTTCGGCCTAAGAACATACCCCAATTATTGGGGATCATAATCCTAGTCAGAATCAAAACATTGTATAAAATGGCTTTAGATGTGTTTAGTGATCAGATCTAAATAGTCTTAAACTTCCAACCTTCCTATTCCCCATCTCCCTCCCTTCTACACTCCCTTCAGCCTCACAGGATACCCCAAGCAGGGATGCATAGTCCTGCTCCAGACAGTCGAGACTCTTATCCACTCGAGAGCTTTTTGCCACAATATAACACTATTTCCAAAAACACGGATTGCTTTGTTGCCAAAATATGTCAAATATTCTTTAGATTCTTGAAAATGTTTTACAGTTAACGAGTTAATATTATTTTTTTTATAAATCCTACGAATATGTGATAATAGACAAAAGATAGGTGAATTCATTGGCTATATAGAACTATAATCAGTGTGTATGTCTTCATATTCAAATTCGGCGGTGTGATTTTTTTTAATGTGGGCGGAAAAATTTCCTTTAGCAATCCGAGAAAAAAAAATTTAATTGCTGTGTCGCTCCAGTGTTTATGCAGAATACACATAAAAAATATATATATCTTACTAGGAAGTTCCCCCTGGATCCTGTACAGGTCAAGGTCCTGCTGGAAGGCTGTGGCGGCTACCGCTTGTCGCTCCTCAAGTAATCGACGATGTCTAGTCTCCGACCTCCTTGACTCCTGGGCCTGCTGCTCCGAGAGACGAACGCGTGATGTCTCCAATGCCGCTGCAGAGGGACATAATATCAACCTATTAAGGTTATTTTTTTTTTACAATATTTTATTACACCATGGACCTTACTAATAAACATGTTTTAAATTTTACGCAATTGATAAACAACCATGAAGCTTGAGCCACACACCGCTAGAATTTCAAGCCAGGAAAGTAAGCTGTTGCGAGTAATCTGCAAGCTAGTAACTCTAGCTAAATGAACCCTTTGGAATAACATGGTTCCATTTGTCGTGGTAATGTCATGCGATAATGAACTCTGAAGTAGTTAGATACGTTTTTAGATTTTCACGGCCAAAAGCATTTTCGTTGTTTGTTTTTGGGGTGTTATGCCGTGTTGTGCTACCTCCTTCTTTAGCCGACGTTTCGGACAGCGTTGCAGTGTCCATCATCAGGGCAGATCCGGCAGATCCGGCAGATCCGGCAGAACATCGACGGATCTGCCGGATCTGCCCTGATGATGGACACTGCAACGCTGTCCGAAACGTCGGCTAAAGAAGGAGGTAGCACAACACGGCATAACACCCCAAAAACAAACAACGAAAATCTGAAGTAGTTTACTAAAGGTCCCATGATCGCATGTTACCGTGACAGATGGAACCTTGTTATTCCAAAGGGTTGAAATGTTAACAGAACTAGCTTTGTTTTTTAACCAAGGCTAGTGGGGAAGCCAGTAGGCATCTCAAGCCAGGATAGTTTAATAGGATGGGTTCTATTATTTGAGCTAGTAGCACCCCAACACCACCAAAGTTACTATCCTGGCTTTTCGTTTAGCTTTGTATGGCCAGTGAAAATAGTAAATCATCGGCTTGTGTAGTGTGTTTTTTCCTACAGATGTGTTGTTACTTTAGTCACTGAAAAAATACTGGCTTAAAATTCCCTAACACTGTGAAAAACCGCTCTAACTTGTGCCAAGCCAGGATAGTGAGCCAGAGTCTTGCCAGGATAGGACGCCGTTATACTAGCATACTTATTCTGTTATACTGCAGAAATACTACAGGACAATACCCGGACCACACACGCGTCGCGATCATTGGATGAAAAAGCAAAACAATTTATATTTTAAAAAATTACCTAATTTCTTTTCCTTGTACATGTTCAGTTGAAATTTATGCTCCATTTTTCTCTGTTCGAAATCACTTCTTTCCACAATTGCCTCCAAACTGATTAATTCCTTCTCCACAGTTTCAAATAAATCACTCAAAACTTGAAGTCTATCAACACAGTCCCCAACGGAACTAATAACTTTGGGCAACCCCACAAGACAAATATTAATGTTAGTTATGTCTTCCAGCCGTTTCTTCACGTTTTTATGTATGTCCGACATCATAACGTCGATATTCTCTGCGTTTTTCGCATTTTTCTCCGCATTTTCGTGCAATTCAGTCCATTCGTTTTGATATTTCTCAAGTAATTCCGCCCCGGCCGAGTAATCAATCGACTCAGGTGGTAAGAATTGAAAATTAGGCGGCTTTTTCGATGTCGATTGCTGGGCCTGCGATATCTTGCGTCGGACACTGTTATTGAGGTTAATGCCATCTTGAACTACCGAATAAAACTTGTCCCTGAAGCTATCGAACATTGTAAAAAAACTTTAAATCATTTAATTAATTCATTAAAATATCTGTTCGTTAGCAAACGGAGAAAAACATATCAGAGTATTATTTTAGTTCAACAAAAACACAAATAAATGTTTTGTTATCTGTCAGATTCTGTCAGTGTCACATGTTTATAGTTCTTAAATTTTCTATGGCTGTTCAATAAATCTGTCTATTATTCCAATTTTCAATAGCATGCATGACTGAAACTATAACTCATTGGTAGCTGTGAGAGGTGGCTTTAAAAAAAAAAGCATTTGGGAGGCGGGAATGGGTACCGCCGCCCCGGGAACCATTTATTGGATAATCAACACCTCTGCCATAGGTCACCCCAAGTGGATCGCTACGTTTGGTGACTTAGCAGGGATGCCCGGATTTATGGGATGAGGTTTGTCTAGGTCTTGGCGGCGGATGATCTGGACACACTGAACCCCAGATTCCTACCCAACCCTTATACCCTTTTCCTTCCCAGAACTTCCTCTCCTTCCTTTCCCTAAAAACACACTCCACAGAGCATCCCCAAAGATGTCATAGGCCCTGAGGGAAATTATTTTACTCAGGGCCTCCTGTGTGGAGCTAATGTAAAAATAAAAAAAACACGGAACGCCTGGCACATTGTGTGAAACGTCAAAATTGATTTTTATTGAAGAAAGAAAAAATTGAAGGGAACAAGAATTGATATGATATGTTTTTTTGATTTTCACGACCAAAAGCATTTTCGTTGTTTGTTTTGGGGGTGTTATGCCGTGTTGTGCTACCTTCTTCTTTAGCCGACGTTTCGGACAGCGTTGCAGTGTCCATCATAACGATCCGACATCGTCGGATCTGCCGATCTGCCCTGACGATGGACACTGCAACGCTGTCCGAAACGTCGGCTAAAGAAGGAGGTAGCGCAACACGGCATAACGCCCCAAAAACAAACACGAAAAAAAATTGATATGCCTGCTTAAAGATTGTTATATCGACTCTATTACTCTATTGTTCGGAATTCATAAATAACTAGACCATTGTTTACATTTTGGCCTTATTTATTGTTATGATGGTGTTTTAGAATTCGATTTACAGGTTGGCGTTAGATGAGATTGCGGAGGAGTTCCATCCTGGTTGCAGGCCGGGGAGGCGGGGGAGGACCCAGGCGATATTATTTTATTTCCTCCCAATGACGGTGTGGTGACGGACGAAGATAGTGGAGATGAAAACGAAGCTAATGTTCTTCACCTTCCAATAAGGTTCAGTTACAAGATTTGGTCAGCAGCTACTCGCCATGGATATTTAGTAAATTGTGAACCTTACCAGGGTGCGTCCGTCCCTGGACTCAGGATGCAATCCGACTAAGGCCAGGAGCTGCTGTTATTTCAGAGCTTCATTCAAGGTTACCACAAGAGCTAGGACCCTACAATTCATACTTTGATAATTTTTGCACAGGGTTACCATTGCTAAAATATTTACGATAGCAGAATGTCGGGGGTACAGCTACAACGGGAAAACCTTCTGGAGATCTGCAATTTGTCACTCTCAAAGGACATGAAAAAAGTGCCAAGAGGTAAGCTATGTCATAAAGCTTCTGAGGAAATCATTACAGCAAAATGGCATGATAATAGTATCGTCACCATTGCATCTAACTGCCATGGATTGGATCCTATCTCGAAAGTGGATCAAACTGGATTTTTGGAAAAAAACCGGGCAAACATTCAAGTAGATTGTCCAGCAATTATCAATATGTACAATAAGTACATGGGTGGGGTAGAAAGTTTTGACGAAAACGTTCACTCCGTGAGGGTAGCTCTTCGCGGCGAAAAGTGGCGGTTCCCTGTGTTTGCTTTTGGTTTAGATGCAGCTTGCCAGAAGAAAAGACAATCAGAAAACCAACTGCGATTTTCGGCGAAATTTACAAAAATATGGTAAGCCTCTGATCCGCAAATCCGATTGTGGTGTACCTCTGCAGATAAGCGTGCCTGTCGAGTTGAGGAGTGCAGGGAGTGCTGGCGATCACTCGCAAATCGACTGCTCTCAACGAAGATGTGGATATTGTCACCAACGCACCAGAAAAATGTGTGCCAAGTGCAATATCGGTTTGCATATAAAGTGTTGGTTCAGCTTTCACAATATATAAGTGCTCTGTTTTTTTTATAAATAAATATTATTATAAAAAAAATATATATATATATATACTATAAATATTACTATAAAACTTTATATAAATAAATATTATTATAAAAGTGATATTTTATTCCTACCGTAAGAATAAGAAAATCCTCTTCAGAGTCTTAACTGCATGCACATTGCCCAGTGTCACCTGTAGGTGACACACCCATAAAAAAGGTGGGAGTAGTTTATTTATTTATCATATATTTTTTTGTCTTAACCATATATTATATATTATTTAAAGAGAGAAGAAAAATCTTTTTTATCTTTGACATTATTGAAAGATGCAATTGCCTTGGACTTTTCTGAATATTAATAGCTCTAGTCTGAACACGAGAGTGATTTTCTGCCCTGTGAGTCAGTATGTAACTATTTGAATTACACTTTTGTGAACATGCATAGTTATTGTTGGAACATAGTAGTTAAAGTTGAAACGAGAGATTTGTTTTTTCTCCACTGTAACGCCCATCGTTCACGTAGCTACTTACAAGCGACGCTACCGCTACCTGTCATACTATATACGTAAGTCAGAATGAGCCTCTTTAAATTGGACTCCACTGTGAGTCATTTGTTAAACTAGGCTTTTGTAATCATGCATAGTTACGCCGTTCTTCCATGGAGCTACCTTCAAGCGACGCGATCGCCGCTCGTCTGTGTTTTCCATACTATTATTAGTGTTTGAAAACGCCGCTAGGTGCTACACGAGCAAATTTGTTTGACAGGTAGCGGTAGTGTCGCTTGTAAATAGCTACGTGGAAGAACGGCGTTACAGTTGGAACATGAGATTGGTTTTTCTCCAATGTAAGTCAGCACGTGCCCACACGTGCCTCTTTAAACTGGAATTTTATGAATGTAAACCGTAGAAGAATGTTTCTATACCTTCTCAAGCTGGCCCTCGGGGTAAAGACGGAATTGATCTTGTGCTTGCCTGACGTCGTACATTGCCGTCGAATGTTATCATTAAATTCATAATGTTCAATGTATATTGAAAAAATATTGGATTATAATATGAAATTTAAGCAAATAATGGTCAATGCAGAATGGACTTTGGGATGCATGCCATGCCATGCAAACATGCCCACATCGCATTACTTGCGTGCAGATACGGCATTTTGTCATGCCTAATAAATATAAATGTTTTTGCCGTGAATAAACGTGGTTACATACATTCACATCAAAATATACTTTATAACACAATAGCGCTCGCCATATAATCCCATACAGACCCGCAACACGTAAAAAAATGATGCGTTATAAGAAGTAGATATTTACAAAGTTATACGACCCCCCCCCCCCCCCTCCTCCGTAAATAGGAGAGGGGGTCATTTTCAATAAGGAGCCGCCGTGCTCAAGCAGCTGTCAGCCGTCAAGTTGACAGATCCAGTACAAATAAATGGTATTTCGCGGCCGCTCCCTAATTCAACTAACCCCCTCTCCTGCCGTAGAAAGAAATATTTTATAACGTAGTGTGTCGGTAGAAAATATAAGCGGCGTAGGTCGCGCTCAATAACGCTTTAAACACTGCTTTTGTCGCCCGCTATCCCCCCATGCGTTGTAAGCTTCAACAGCGTGGCTAATATTATTTCGGTTTGGTATCCGAACAGTTCATTCGAAACACAATTCGATTTTATTCGAAAACAAAATGTTTCGATTACATATGCCCGTCCCTACCATATACATCCACACTCATGGGTATTATACATACATTAGAGTCGTTTTGTCATTGTTATATTATTGTTGTTATCAATTTGACGTTGTCTTTATCATTTTTTTATTGTTATTCTGTCGTTTTTTTTTTATTAGTCAGTAGTTTTATTTTCTCCCTCCATTTGCACTATCGCTAACGCTGCTCATAATCTAAACATAACATTTGAATAACCGAAAACCATATCGAATAAATCATCCAAAACGTTTTGCTTAAAAAAACTGTCATCTAAAATAATTTTAAATGTTTTGTTTCTTGAGATAGATAATGATTTATGATTTGATACACATTTCGAAGTGAATCTCTTGATAAACCCATCACTAGTTCTGGGCGAGTTCATTACATTACCGTGGACACGGTAAAATAATCTCTCAAACTCACCGTCAAAAACGTCTCCGAAGTAAAAAAGAACGTTACATCTTTACCGTATGCCAAAATGCGATGCTTCGTATAAGGTAACCCTTTTGTACATAACCGACATTATGTTGGCATGTGGGAAATACGGTATGGTTATCTATTGATCGCACGAGTACCCACAACATTGTTGGAGTTGGGGCGAATTCATTTGATTATGTTTTGTCCTATTCTCTCTCATTTGTAAGAGTAGAGAAAGTTGAGAGAGATTGATCCATTTATCCATGAATTATGAGTTTCTATCAGTTGAGTGCGCTCATAAACAGCATAGAGTTTGTTTACGATTCGGATGGTTATTTTGGCTGACAATCGGAAATCAAATACAACGCGACATGAAATGACGGTCTCCGATACAGATACGGCTCCATATACAGAGGACCCGCTTTTCTGCAAGGGGCGTGGAAGGAATAGGAAGATGATGGGGAAGGAATGGGGAATAATTATAATGTTTGGATCATTTCTATAGCGCCATTTTCATAAGAAAATCACTTAGACGTATAACTAATATCTCCCTAAAATTAAGATTTTTTACTAGTGGCTTACAACTTAGCTTTAGGCTGTCTTTAGTTTTTCCCGTAAGTCAATTTGTGAAATAATCCATTTGTTTGGATTTTATTGCAAAGTGGAAATATGTTGACCCTCTGAAAAAATATAAAGGGTTTTTTTTTTATTATTATTATTTTTTTTTTTAAATATGTTTATTCAGTTTTAATTTTACAATATTTTATTTTACAAATCTTACGAAACTGATCAATCAGTTTGATTGTAATATATATATATGGTATACCATTATCAATTATCACATAATATCATTGTTATTAGGAACTAACACAATTCAATCTGACAACGGCAGTATAGTAGGGTGTTGATCTCTAACGTGTGATTCTCTAAAGACCTTTATGGCATATCATTGCAGTGTCAGATTGAACCTTGTTATTATATCGACCTTTTAGAATAACACGCTTCTATCTGACAAAGTATTGTTATGTGAACATGAACTTTAATTACCTTTCCATAGAGTCTATCATCGCCTATCATTGAAGTGTCAGAAAGAACCTCGTTGTTCTAAGCTAGGGGTCGATAATACGCCGCGCAATATCAATTTACATGAAGCTTAACATTTCGTTATCGGCAGTTTATCAAATTTTATCGTTGAGTCGCTGGGTCAGAAATATTCTGAGCTCAAATCGTCAGCTTGCGCCGGCTCAGAAATATTATGTAAGTATGTAAATAATCGATGGAGCATACCTTTCCCGGTGTAAGTATAAACTCAAGGACGCAATCAATATAATTTAGCACCACTTATATTATACTTGGCACATAGCAAAAACCAAATAGATACTTTATTATGGTTATTTTTAAGCATTTATAAATAACTCAAAAGCACATTATTAAAGTTATTTATAATACAAATAAAACTTACTCGACTGAGTTATAAAAAAAACTAAAATATTTCATACTTATCCGCAAGTTATTCATACTGTAAACTATGGAATAGGTACGAATTAAAAAACAAAAATTATTTATAAAAAAAATTAAAATATTACTTATTAGCAAAAGGACTATTTAATGAATTTTTGTGTTTTATTGGTCCACGTAATAAAAAATGTCAATACGTCGCTCAGTGTTTCGTTTCATACAAGCTAGACGGAAAAAAACTCTTAGATAATAATAAAGTATTTAGAACCCTCTTGTTGGGAGTATTTAATCCGAAAATTTGGGTTCAAAGTGATAAATATAATTTTTTTCTTAAAAAATTAGGAAAAAATCTTTTAAATAATTAATTCTATATTAATAGGGTATTTAAAGGTTTATAATGAAAACAACTTTAAACAGTAAAAAATGTCTATTTTGAAGATAATAAATAGGTAAAAGCACAGTCAGAAAATATAATACAAATTAGTAAATAATTGCAGGTATAGAGATTGGTTAAAAAAAAACAAAACAATCACTACTTAAAATTTAAAATAAAACAATAACTTTGTATACACTACTTTTATTTTTTTATACTTTGCCGGCATAAAGTATAAACAAATAAAAGTGGTGTATACAAAGTTATTGTTTTATTTTAAATTATAATGTCACATCACAAAGTAACTGCTTCATACAAACAAAAATTATTACATAACTAGGAAAACTATTTTTTTCATATTTAGCAACATAATTTAATAAAAACAAGCACTAATTGTAGAAAGTATAGTCAGAAAAAAATCAAAAGATGAACCAGAACTTAAAGTAAAGAAACAAAACTAGAGAAATGAACTATGGGTACATAAGTGTTTAATTTTTTATAAGACAGAGAACAGGACTAATAGATTTGTGAGAAAATAAAGTACCTAAACAGAATGCTTATCGAAACTAGATGCTATCTGAGTTAGGTTCAGAGTGTTAAGAGGAGTTCTTGACTCGGAATTGGGTGGAACAATTAAATTTGAAGTCCTCGAACTCACTAAATCACATACTTTCATTCTTTTACTCCGGTCACTACATGCCACAAAGTCCTTTGCGGGCCTTCCAGTAGATGTAGATGGCTGATTTTTGTCTAATTGAGAATTTTCACGTAAATCTTCAATTATGAAAACGTTTTCACTACCTTGAAGCCACTCACAAAATTTAACAACAAATTTTTCGAGAACCCGAGAGGCTGCAATCCATTTTTTGCTTATATTCAAAGATATTAACTGTATTTGGCTTTTCAAAATTTTTTCAGTGCTTGCACTCAGATTTTGAAGTTCAAATTTACTTAAAATAAGATTATATTATTATATTCCATGAAAGCTTTCTTTATTGGGAAAACTCCTCCATATATCGAACGACTCCTGCCTGGAAATCTGGTATGTGGTGCCTGTGAAATGATAAAATATGATTGGTGAGCATTAATGAGCAAAAATATCGAAACTGATTTGAATAGAATATTAATTGTTCGACCTACAAAAAAAAAATTACGCGACCTTATTGATACTTTATTCGAAATAAATTCTCGAGTAGGTAGAAATTAAATATTTTTAAACCACATAAAAACTCTCAACTTAAATATAATTTAAAAAAAAAACTAATATGTTTTATATTTAAATTTTACAATAAAAACATGCTACATACCTTCCAAAGTAGCCTCCATTTTTTTAAGAACCGAAACAAAACACTTTAAACACATGAACAACCTTACAGCTCGGGCGAAAAGATGCGAATGAAAGTAACTCATAATTGATTATCTAATTTACCTAACTTTGGAGCTCTAGAATGAGTCAACCCGTGCATTAATTACCCCAATTAAAAATGTATTTGTCATACTAGCTATCTGTTAATACCCCCATGACGTCATTTTTCAAAAATTCCAAAGTGAGTTTTTTCCGTCTAGCTATATGAAACGGAACACCGTGCGTCGGTCCGTAATAAATTGCATTTTTTCCCTTGTCGTATTTTCATACCTATCAAAACATGCTAAATAGTAAGTACCTACGTATAACGATTACCGTCTTATAAAATTATTGATTATACCTACCATTTGCGCTATATGCGCTAATAAATTCTGTCACGTGTGCCTTATTACTTATTACGTATAATGAGCTGAACCAGACAATAGAATTAGCTGACAACACGCTACCTATAAATAGATACGTACATATCATGTGAGTCAAAGCCAACTCACAACTCAGCCAACAAAATAAGCTAGAATTTTATAGCTCTAGCTCTTCATGGGTCGTAGCATTCATGTAATCGTATAGCATTTTGACGCCGAAAAGCGCATAGCGTATCTACTATGTTTGTCCCGTTCTATCGGCCTATGTGAAGCTATGCGCTAAAAGAGTCGAGGTTATCGGCACGCAAGACGGACACTTTACAGCAAACAGGCCATTTACAAGTTACAAACCCATAAAATACCTCGCCTTTTCGAACCGGATACTATAGATAACAACACGTCATGCTTATAGATGAATCTTAAAAACGTTTTTAAATAATGGTTTTAGGTCTCGTATATATTTTTAAGTAATTTTTAATACTGATTTTATCTTTTTGTAATATATTTTCTAAGTATTATTATGTAGTATTTGTTAAAAGTGATGTTAAATGTTGGAGTAAATGTGCTTGCTGTGTTGTGATCCATAGTATTTGTGGTGCTTACCCAAACCCAATCGTCACTTTCAAGCTAATCGCTCGTTGGGCCTTGAAGTCAAGTCTGGCCCGGGACTTTGCGAACCGGTTCGATCCCAGCATGGGATAAATAACAGAATAGTAGATCGCGACATTACCAAAGCGAGCAGTACTTACTTTTCCTTGAACATCTAATTTGAATTTTAACAAAAACTTAGCAGAACATTTCGAAATTCGTTTTGTTCTTTCTTTTGATTTGAATCTTGGATCCGCAGCGCGGAGGCCATCTTGTATTTTAAAGTGACGTTTGTTTTGATTCCGCTCAATTCGAGGTTGAAACATTTGATTGAAACAACGGAAAAAAGTGGAATTAAAGTGATTTATCGCGTAAAAACTATACACGAAGCTTTTCCACATATTATATATCATTATCTCGTCATATCTGTGCGTATTTAGTGTTTGTGTCGCGACCAAAACATTCAAACGCCCGCGACGCCGAAATGTCACATTTTTCAAATGATAATAATAAATGGATTCATTTTTAAAGCGCGGTTTAAGTGAAAAATATATCCGCGGTAGGCAGTGTTATATAAAGACAACTATAATTATCATAATATAAGAACAGTGTTTGAACAAATTATCGTTGTGGAGTGAAGTTGTTTCGTTATCATTTTATGCTTACAATCGTAAGAAATAATGCTACATGGTTGCGTCGCTTTTGTGAGCTGAAACTTTGAAAATAAACATATAATATTGTTCAGAATTTATTGGGTTTTGAATACAGATGATTATTGTGAGTATACTTTTGCAGATACATCGTTTATTATTATTTATTCCAACACAATGGCTAGAGGTTATCTTTGCTATCTAAACAAAACAAAACCGGCTTGAAACTTGTTCGGTTCTTATAAAATATTTAAAAAAAAACATTGCTTGTTAATTTTTATTTCATATTATTATTTGTTTTGTTATTACTGAGCTTCTTTTGTTATATTTGTTAATTTCCCTGGTAGGACCACCATTCAAATCTGAACATTGCTATGACTTTAGCTGAGTTTAGTGACCAGTTCTGAATAGCTAGATATTTCTCAACCTTCGTCTTCGCATTAACTTTGGGGTATGCATTAGTCCTGCCAGCTCCGGGCACTTGAGACTCATGCGGTATCACATAAAAATATAATATTCCTGCTTTGATCTCAACTTTGACAAACAAGAAACAGTAGAATTACTAACTATCAGGGGTAGGTAGAGAGGAGAGACTGCCACACAATCCTATCTTGGCACACACCCCTTGTCTCATTCACATTCATACACGTCTCGTATATAATCTTCCGTTATTTTGTCTCTTGACTTTCTATATATCGTGGGCTTAATGTCAAACAACGTTATCTACAAAAAACATACAAATAATTATTCTAGAGTCAGATAGCGACAGCTATCTACAAAAAAACATACAATTAATTATTCTAGGGTGTAAAGTCAAACAACGTTATCTACAAAATAACATAATAATAATTCGAGGACTTAAAAGTCACAACATTATCTACAAAAAGACATACCAATTATTAAAACGTTTGACTTTAAACCCTAGAATATATTGTTTATGTAACGGTATAAATAAATAAATGAACAATGCAAACGGTGAACACAATTAGTTTTTATTTTGGGTACAATCAATTTGCATTGTATGAAATGTAATAAAATCAAAATAAGAAGGTATGTAAGTAAATATTTATTATATATATTTACTTTTTGCTTTTTTACACATATCTTTTTAACACATATCTCTTTTAATGCATATCTATATTAATACATATTTTTAATGCATGTCTCTTATGATTGATACCCTTTTTAAATATATATACTTATTATGTTATTTACCCGCCTCGGAACAGACTTTGTCTAGTGAGGCAGGTAAAAGAACTGAAAATTGTATATCATCCAATTTATATTAAATAAACGCCCGGGTTGCCGGCACTGAAACTGAAACTGAACAGTTCAGTAATAGTAAGAATGTATAATAAACTTAAACAATAACTTTATGGGTTCACTGATAAACAGGTTAAGGAAAGTATGAACTGGGTCAACGTACGTACGGTACGCTACGCATAACAATATCTGGACTACTTAGCGACCGTACATTTTCAGCATCACTCTGGCAACTCGTTGCGATGTGTGTGGCCAGTGTGAATCTGAAGCATCAATGTTTGGTTTGCTAAAAAGTTCAGATATTGTTATGCGTAGCGTAGCGTACGTACGTTGACCCAGTATGTACTTGCCTTTTATACCTGTGTCGGTCATCCCAAAGGAAACCTAATTGCTCATTTTACCAAAATGGTTTCAACGAGTATTTTCTACCTCGAGGTTAGCTGAACTTCGAATCTGATTTACGAAGCGTCTCTTAGGTCAGTTCTGCTAGATGTTCACATGAAGTAACTTGCCCTCTAGCCGAAAATTTGACCGTTTATCGGTCATCAATGCTGTGACATCTCTTTCCGGGATCACATCTGTAAGGCTGAGCGGCGGGGTATGAAACTAACCAAAAGCATCCCTTGCCCTAATTAGTAAGAGACGAATACGCTCGAAAATCTTGTGTGTGTTTTTGTAGATAATGTTTTTTCTAAGCCCTTAATTATGTGTAACAACTGCAATAAATATATTTTTGCCGTGGAGTCCTTTGTGATGTGGGTAAAAATAAAAGTTTTGTTTTTTTAAAGCACTAGCGAGTTTCCGGTACGCGTTGCAATGCCGCTTAAATAAGGAAAATGGTTTCTCTCTGCGTGTCTTTTCCCATTCGTCCTTGATCCCTTTTCCTCCTGCGTTTCCCCTTCACCTTTCTAGCCTTCTACCTCACCACACCCTTCCATCACCATCCACGCTTTTCCCCGTCCTGCGATCCCCCCCTACCACGCGAGTTCCCCTTCCTCCTTCGCTGCCTTCACTAACTAGTCCCCTCCCCTCCGGCGAACCCCCCTGCAAACAACTCGCGCGCCACTTATTGTAAATTTTTATACAAATTTCATAAAGCCAGAGTTCACCAGTATATATATATTCCATTTGTCCATATTACATTGGTCACCATGAAACAGGCCGCCGCCTAGTATGGTGATTTAATATGTAAATGTTTTAATGTATTTTATAAATAAATAAATAAAATATAGAAAACTTTGCGGGCGTGCGCACAACAACTCATCAATTGCTATCAAATGAACAGTATAGGAAATAATTTCATAACACCAGACCTCACTATTATGTTGTATAGAAACCATCACGTGCATGCACACATCAAATCCCCAAAGTTTTATTGCAATCGGACAAACATTCATTGTTATATAAAGATTTGACTTTGTGAATCCACAAAGAAACATTCTGTGTGTTCAAGTGTCTCTAAAATGTTGAAACTTGCCCAAGTGAAGTGATTTGAGGCAACAAATCATCGACCACTTAACACTCCAATATGATGTTTAAAATATTATTCTGTAATAGTTGATGATAATTTATAGAGCCCCAACATACTTAAAATTAAGAAAAAAAAACCCTTGACTCTGTGCAGCAAGGGCACTCTCTTTAATAGATTACCCTACCTTAAGAGGGTATTTATTACCAGAGAATACCGGAAATTAGTCCCTTTTAAAACAAATTCCAGACCTATTGGCTCTTTTTTTACAAAAAAACATAAATTGATTTTGAAAGATTGTTATTTTATCTGGTACGTGCAGTTTTAAAATTTTGAAAAACTAAGTGCATTTTTAAAATACTAAGGTTAGGCCGTTGGTCGTTGGCAGATTTGTCCAATTTTTAAACGATAGATTCTATTAAACCACACAAATTTCAAATCATATAATCTCCACAATAAAATAAATCTGAGAATGTGTTTTGTGACCAATTATTAATTATTATTATTTAAGGTCTTACAAACTAAAATTTAAAAAAAATTTTTACACACTTATTTTGTTTAGACATTATTGAAAAATCATGAATACTTATGATCAAAAAATACTTACAAGAAGTACACTATATTTAATAATTTATCATCGTGTGTTTTGAGCATTTTTTTTTTGTGTGTATTTTGTGAGGCAATTCACCCTAAGAAATTTGATTACTTGAATATATAAATAGGTATATATCAAAGCAAGTTTTGAATGAAAGAAATCGATATAAGATTTTTAATTAAAAAAAATTGATACGGGGAATAATCGATCTTTCTCATTGAAACCTCCCAGTACAGTTGCAAACATTTTTAAACTTTTATTCTCAGCCGCTGGTCAATCGCTCCTAACGGTGAGCTTAAAGTGCTCATTCATATGTAGTAATTAATTATTTTAGGAAGAAACATTTTTTTCAATTTAAGCTTCAAAATATTAAGATTAATTTTTTGTTTGCCACTGTATATATGGAATATAAAAATGAATAAATAGTTTTTTTCATATACAAACTCAATACTTTGAAGAAAGTATTTTATTCATGTACCGTCCGTACTGGCTCAAACAAACACATTATTTTTTTTGTGAATGTTCTAACTGTCAGGAGCCACTGGGACTATGGTATCCCGAAATGGCAAGTTATGAGGCTGTAAGGAGTGAGAAAGAGAAGGAAAACTATACAGGGTTTTAAGCATCGTACTTGACTTACTTTAACCAGTGATTCCTGACATTATTTGGAATAAAAAATGTAAATGAAATTTTGGTCTCCGGTGACTTTTTTGATGAGAATTTTTTTTTTTTCAAAACATTTTCCTAAAAATCAAAGAAAAAAAAAATTTCCACATGTCGTAACTGGTCTCTAATCCAAGTAACCAACCAACCCCTCACCCCGCCCCTAACATCCCAATACTTACTGATTTTTATGTTTTTGTAGAAAAAAAAAAAAAAATATCACCAGAGACAAAAATTTTATTTACATCTTTTACTTAAAATAATGTCAGGAATCACTGGTTAAAGTAACTCAAGTACGATGCTTAACTCCCTGTATAGAAAATTTTACTGGAAAAAAATACAAATTATACCAAAAATATATTTTTTTTAACTACCTCACTAGGCTGAACCTGTTCCGAGGTGGTAGAAATTAAACTAACTTTGAAGGTAGAATATGCAAAAATAAATACCGACCGGTCAGTGGTTGAGTAGTCATCGCGCTTGGGTCCCACCCAGGCGTTCCGTGTTCGATTCCTCGTCTGGCTAAGTCCTCCATCACAACACAAGCAACATCTTCCGCTTAGTGTGGTGGTAGTAGGAGATTTTCAAATGTTGTTTGTTGGGTTATTCGTAACCCGGGAATGTTTGATTTCTTTAAAAAAAAAAAAAAAAAATTATAAAAAAGTGAAAAATGAAGTTTGTTGATTAATTGTAAAAGTTCTGAATACCTGGTAAGAGTCCGTAGTAGATAATGTCTCTGTGGACTATCAATGTACCAAATTTGAGTTGGGGAAGTGGAAGGTTGGGAAGTACCTGGCTATTAGATCCTGTCACCAAGCAAAGCTAAAGCTATTTATTTATTATTTATTTACGCCCTAATGGGCTTTTACATGAACATTTTACATAATGATTACAGTAATTAAGTATAACAGTTTGTACAGTATACAAAATATAACAGTAATTAAGTATAATTAGTAATTATTTACTTTACTCTCGAGGTAAGAAACATTATAGCAGAGAATTAAAAATTTAAAAAAATAAGAGTTGTACCTAACCTATGAGATTAAATAAAATAAAATAAGATCTAAAATACAACAAGGTGTAATGTATAAAAGCTAGTTAGTATGTAAAAGCATAATATTATTTGTGTGCATTATTAAAATACAACAAAAAATAAGAATATATAATATTTTAATTGACGAAGATAATATTAGCGAAAGTCAATCGAAAAATCCAAAACGGAAAAATCAGAAAAAGATACGGATACATCTGGGACTGGAACCCAGGACCTCTGGCAATCCGGGCCAACGCGCTATCCACTGCGCCAACGTATCCCTATCCGATTCGGTCATTTTAACTGTATCATACTTCGACTAAGAACCACCAACATTATTTTTCATTTTCTTTTAACGCATATTTTAATTGGCTGCTATCTTTATGTATGATTGCAATATTCAACTCGAACTAAATGCCCTCTAGATAGTGTCAAGATAAATTTTATCACTTTTTATTAATATGTGACATCTATTGACTTTTTCTAGTTCTTTTTGAGTCCCAGATGTATCCGTTTCTTTTTCTGATTTTTCTGTTTCGGATTTTTCGATTGATTTTCGCTAATATTATCTTCATTAATTAAAATATTATAATTTGATGTTTAACTCATTAAGTTAAAAAGTAAAAATAAGAATATAATTTACACATAATGTTTAGATTGAAAGATGTTATAAAAGAATAAAACTAATGAAAGTTAAATATTAGCAGATAGAATTGAAATTAGTTGCCTTTTGAAGCTTGCAAGATTGTCAGCACTGAAGATATCTATAAGTTTACAATATTTATTCGCCAGGCTATGAATTCTAGGAATTGGTGAATAAACAATGTTAATGTCAAAGCAATGTTTCAATTATGAAAGTTGGCCTATCAGCAGGGCGATACTGAGGGTATACATTTACCACTCGAGATATACACTCGAGGGTATACATTTACCACTCGGTCTAGACTTTTCAGGTCCAAATATTTCCAAGCTTTTGTATTGAAATTTATTATAATTTTTTTTTTCAGAATGAAAATGCCTAAAATAACGGAAGAAACGGAGGACTCTGATCATTCTTTTCCTGATGGATCTATGGGTAAATAAATATTCTTGTTTTTATCTTAATTTTGTGCTTGCCAATTCTCGTTCCGTTGCAGCTTTTGACCAAATCGTTATCAGCCTACAAGAATAACAACATGACCATTTGACTATTTAATTATAATTTAATCAAAATCTGAAACAAGCCGAGAATCGGATGAAGGAGCACCGTCAAATAATTTAAAAAATTCAAATGCCTGCCTGTTCATAGATGGCGGTAATTTAATTATTTTAGTAAAAAACCCTTTTTTCAAGTTGTGATGTAAAATGAAATAAAATGAATTTTTTGTTTACGCTCGTAAACGCAATATGAATATGAATAAATAGTTTTGTCCGAATAAAAACTCAATTTTTCCAAGAAAGGCATTTTTTATTTTTATTTTTTTATTTTTTTATTTATTGAATCTATATAATAAGGTTTACATTTTTTTTTTGGCCTTGCCTGTCTCACTAGGAACTCCTGTGTCGAGACAGACTAGTTTACAAATATTTTCTAATTATAATATGAAGTACATTTTTCAATAAAGCAAAAATATTTGACAAAATTTTCAGGTTGGTAGGTAGTGGTAACAATAATGAGATATACGATTATATTTGGGTGAGGTGACTAATTATTGCACGACCTTTTTCGATGATCCATTGTTTGATCAGGATTTTGTATTTTTTAATATTATTCGATTGTCTTGTTTTGTCAGGTAGGTTATTGTATATTTTAGACGCAATGTATTTGAAATTTCTTTGACCAAATGTTGTGTTTGTTTTAGGTATTTGTATGAGTTCTTTGGTTTTGTGCCGCGTGTTTACAATATTTTGGGTATTTTTATAAAATGTATGTGTTTTATTTTTAAACAGATGAGTTAAGATAGTTTTTGTGTATATTTGTCGAATATCTAATACATTGAATTTGTTGAATATATCTACAGTACTTGTTATTATGGGAACTTTAAGAATAACTTTCATAATTAATTTTTGTGCCTTCGATAATGAATCTATAGCTGATAGTGTTGCACCTCCCCATGCGATTATTCCATATTCAATGATTGATTGACAAAGAGAGTAATAAACAATTTTCATAGATTTGGAATCTAGTATGTTTCTAATGTTTTTGAAAAAATAAACATGTTTTCTAAGCTTATTCGTGATAAGTAGGCAATGTGTATTCCACTTAAGATATTGATCAAATGTAAGACCAAGGTATTTGATATGGTCCGTTCGATCTAGGCAAGGACATTGACAGAATGTATCGTGAATACAAGAACATTCATGTACTTTTATTTCAGCATCTTGATTAGGTTGGCCAACGATATTCATACTAAAAGGAATGTATTTTGTTTTGGTAGTGTTTAGTGCAAGAGAATTAATATCTAGCCATTTTTTAACAGAGTTAATTGATTTCTCAGCCATTTTGTATGCGTCTAACCAAGTGTCTGATTGAATGAGTAGCACAGTATCGTCAGCAAAACTTACAATTTTTCCATCTATCATTATGTTACAAAGATCGTTTATGTATATGAGAAACAAAGTAGGGCCTAAGACGCTTCCTTGGGGAACTCCGTAGGTTATAGGGAGGGGTTGGCTGAATTTGTTTTCGATTTTGACACTTTGAGTTCGATTAGTTAAGTAACTTTGAAGAAATTCTAGGTCTTTCCCTCTTATACCAATGGTATTTAGTTTATTAATAAGGATGTCAAAGGAGATGGTATCAAAAGCTTTTGAGAGGTCTAGGAAGATAGAAATGCATTTTTTACGCTTATCTAAATTTGAAACAAGAAAGTCTGTAACAGCAATAATGGCATCGGCAGTGCTCTTATTTGACCGAAAACCAAATTGATTTTCGGAGAGTAGCTGCTCGCTTTCCAAAAATGTTTTCAGTTGTTTGTTGATTATTTTTTCAACTACTTTCGAGAGTGAGTTAAGTATTGTTATGGGCCTATAATTGTTAATGTCCACTTTTAGACCACTTTTGTATATGGGTATGACGAGCCCTTGCTTTAATTCATTAGGGAAAATTCCCTGTGATATGCTGAGGTTAATTATGTAAGTGAGAGGTTCCAATAGTTCGTGAACAAGTGTTTTGAGTAAACTTACGGTGATGCCATCCATACCGGCGGACTTTGTGTCTTTTAATGAGTTAATTGTATTCTTAATATCGTCATGTGTAACCGTTTGAAATTTAAATTGTTTAGAAAGGAGTATATGTGTTTTTTCCTGTTTTGTATTAGAATTCGGGGAGGACATTTTGTTTGCTAATTTTTTCCCGACATTAGTGAAAAAGTCATTGGCATGGTTTAGGATTTTTTCTGGATTCTTTGAGAAGTCGACGGTCAGTCCATCAATATTTAGTTGTTTTAGGTCAGTGTTTAAGTTAGGCTTAGTATGAGTAGCTTCACGTAATATGTTCCACATTTCTTTTGGATTACCTTTGCTTTCTTCTATTTTATGTCTATAATATAATTCCTTAGCATTCCTGATGACTTTTGTACATATGTTTCTGTATCTTTTGTAAAAGTTGTTAAGTATAGTGTCAGAAGGATTCAATGAAGTTTTTTTATGAAGTAAGTTTCTTTTTCTTATACAATTTATAATGGTGTGATTAATCCAGGGAGTTAGAGGTTTAAATTTGTGAGGGATTGTTTTAACTATAGAATTAGTGTTATTATTTATTTCAGTTTGTAGTTTGTCTATGAAGTAAGTCCATGCATCATCAGCGTTGGGTATGTGTAGTAAGTTGTGCCAATAATTACAGGAAAAAGATTTTTTTATATTCTCATAATCAACTCGTTTTATGCAATAATAGTGTTTCATTTTTATATTTTTTGATGGTGTGTTTAATGAAATCATAGTGGCATAGTGGTCAGTAATAGTAGATTCAAAAACCAGTGTTTTATATGGATTATTCGTTTTTATCATAATGTGGTCAACACAAGAGCTGGATTCTTTGGTGACCCTAGTCGGGTGATTTATTGTAGATATCAATCCATGGTAACTAAGTAGATTTAAGTAATCTTGGCATTGTGGGTGTGAATTACTTGGTAAAATGTTAATGTTAATGTCTCCGACTAAAATTAAGTGTTTTTTATGCGCAAGTTGTGATAATTTTTCATTTAGGCTTAAATATTGGATTGAATCACCAATACTGTTTTTTATGTTGTTTTAGAAGGAAAATCAGACAGAGTTCGTATCCACATCATCATAGAAAAGGAACTTACGTGTCAACTTGCTTCTTTTAATGTTGATGTGTTATAATGAATGACCAATACACAGGGTCTTTCAGTAGGGACTTCCGAACTTTGACGGACATCTGTCAAATTGGCTGTCATTTATTCAATCTGTTTTGCCAAATCACCAAGGACGTATATAGCGTTTAACAACACGTGTAAATAATGAAATTGTTTTACCGAAATGTTCTGTTCGGGCAACGTTCCGCACCCTTCGCCCATTTTACAGTCGCCATATGCGTCCTACCGAGAGGTGATGTGAACTGGCCACCGAGATTGTGCGATTTGACCCCGTTAGACTTCTAAGTCCCAGGTCTATTTGAATAAGCCATAAACCACATCGGCCCTCAAAGCCAACATAACCCATGCCATCGCTCAAATTCAGCCTGATTTATGCGCCAGAGTCATGGAAAATTGGACATTTTGGATGCGCGCCATCCAGAACAGCCGCGGCGGACATTTGAACGATATTATATTCCATACATAGGCCTTTCAAACGAATAAAAAATTTCGATGATATCTCTATGATCTTGGCCATATCTTAAAATTAGTTACATTTTACAGAAAAATGTGTGAAGACAAGGAAGTTGTACAGGTTCAAAAAAATAGGAACCTGTAGGTACAACTATACACAACAACATATCAAGAACAGATGGACACAGATTTAAAAAATATAGAAAAATAGAGAAGTCGGTTATACAAGTAGTCAGATGGTTATACAGGTTGTCGTAAAGTTGGTATTAGGAGTAATCACAACATTGTAGAGACAGAAGTTGTACAGGTTTCCAAAAATAGGAACGTTATAGTGGGGAGACCATACAGTTGAATTATATTCAACCTGACTTCTCACTTATTGTTATACAAGTAGTCAGATTTAATATTAAGAGTGATCACAACATTGTAGAGACGAAAGTTGTACAGGTTCCCAAAAATAGGAATCTGTACAACTGCACGCAATAACACTGCAAGAACAGATGCGTACAATATTAACATTACAGGTTCCCAAAAATAGGAATCTGTACAACTGCAAGCAATACCACTGCAAGAACAGATGCGTACAATATTAACATTACAGAAAATAGTGAAGACTAGAAACTGTACACAATAACACTGCAAGAACAGAGGCATACAAATGGAATTGAAAGTAGTGGTTAAATGTTAAGGCCATTTTTATAAATAAATTTTATTTGAATAAATGTTAAAAAATAAAAATTGAGTATTTTTTTGGCATGGAACATATTATCGTATTTTACTTGACTTATATGGGAAAAATTGTTTCGCTTAACGAGTGTTTGACGTAAGATTCTGGAACGAATTATGCGCATTAAAAGAAGTTCCACTGTACGTTTTTTTTTGGTAATTTCAGTTGAACAGCGCAAGCTGCATTGATTGGTATTTTCAAATTTTGAATTTGACTAATAGACTGCCGATACTACTAAAGAACTATGCCCAGTATTCAAGCAAGCAAAAACACGTATATCGCTAGATAGTTTTTTTTCCCAATAACATTTTTACAAATGGTTTTAAAGTGGTGATGATATTATATTTTTTGTTCATTTGGTACATCAAAACTTTTGAAAATTTCAATCTTTCAATCAATATTTTTAAACTATCGACTCATCACGTGCAATGTTGATATAAAGAGTTCAAAGTAGCAATGTGTTTATAATAATAAAATATAACTGTGTTAATAATAATTAGTACTTGAGCAAGCAAAAACGCGTATATAGCTTGATAGTTTTTGTTCTTTCTGAACATTTTTACAAATGATTCTTCAGCGGTATTGGACCTACACCGATATATATTGGTTGTGCATTCGGTATGTCAAAATTTAAAAAAATTCAATCTATAATTAATATTTTCACGTTATTGTTTTGTGTAAATCCATTTTAAGTAATTAAAGAAAAATTTAATTTAAAATTAATTTTAATAATGCTATTATTAAATTCTGAAAGTATTTTGGTTTTTTATATTACGGTGACAACAATTTCGGCCAACAAGGCCATTTTCAAACTAATTGATAGTCAGAGTTCAAAGTAGCAATGTGCTTATAATAATGCAATATAAATAATAATGATGTTTGTGAAATTTTCTGAAATTGATCTTACCCTCGATTTGTAACACATTTGCATATCTTGACTCCGCTTAAGAGAGAAATTGAAGTAAGCTTAATTTTTCCTTCCGGTGAAATTTAAGATTGAACAAACATTTTCAAATATTGATCTAGTTTCTTGAACGGTAGTCATAATTTCATTGACCTGTCTGGGTTCAAAAAAATCTATAGATAAAAAAAAATTGCTTGTTCGTTTCTCTTTTGACTGCCTGAACAGATAATCGTGTAGATCTATAATTATAATTCATCGTAAAATACATGTTTTAAAATAGTTGTCAATTAAATTGAGTATGTTTTTATTTCTTTATAGATGAAGAATTTCTGGAACCGGAAGACGAGAATGAAGACGATCTCAACGAGGAGGAGGATGAAGTGATGCCCCCGGAGGATCCTGTGGCCAAACTGATGAAGCAGCTTACATCTTCTGGTGCCGCCATTATCAAACGGGTCAACCCCGGGGAGATTACACCCACTAAACCCCCACTGACCATCGAGCCAGCCCTCATCAAGCAGCATTCTCCCGTCGTCAAGTCGCTAAACCTCGCGGCTATCATCAAACCCGGCTCCCATCTAGCATCCCTCATCAAACCCGCTATCAATTCAAACCTCGCAGCCATCATCAAACCCGCACCTCAACCAACGTTGTCTTGCATTACCTGCAGCGAAGATTTCCCAGACTCGTGGGAGTTGAATGAGCATCTGATGATACACGTTAAAATGCCTAACTTGATCTTGGAAAAGTTGGCTTCGGACGATGAAGATGACGAAGAGAACCAAGAAGATTGGTCTGACGAAGAAGACGATCAGGAAACTGAGATCCCCGTCAAGAAGGTTGTGAATTCAAATATATTGCAGAATCTCGGGATGGGGATCAGCATTAAGAAGGCGGCGGATACTAGTTTGCAAGTCAATCCCGTTCCAAATATTCAAATTAAGACGCAACTCGGGGAGGAGAGTCCTGTGAAGCAAACGACACCTGCAGCCGGCACCCCAATCACCTCGGCATCGGCGGATAATCTCGCTAATGCATCTGGCTCTTTAAAACTCACCATAAAACATTCTTCCGGTAAACAAGATTTCCAAGTGGTGAACAATAATCATAACACTGAGATAAAGAAAGAACCTTCGGTTCCTGGGGCAGTTCCCGTTCCAGTTCCCGCTGCTCTCCCCCGGGCGGCTCCCGTCGCAGTGCCCGCACCCACCCCCACAAACATCAGTAGCCGGAGAAACAGCACTTGGGACTCTGTCGATATCAAAGACGGAATATTAGAAGAGTGCCGGATAAAGATGGAGCCAAATGTCACTCCCAGCTATCCAAACACTGCCCCTCCGTTTGTTAATCCTTTATCTGGCATGGCAAGTATGGAGAGCAGGATCAAGAGTGAAATCGGCTCCGGGCCTGGCTCGCCGGCTAGTCCTTCAGATTCCATTAAAGTGAAGTCCTTTGCGTTTGAACAGCAGGAGAAGGAAGCCAGACAAGCCATGCAGCTACAACAGCAACAACTGCAGCAACCCACTATCCCTAAGCCCATGGTTATTCCTAAGAAAGAACCTAACTTAGGTGTGGCCATCATAGAAATCAATGGTGATGATTCCGACAATGACGACATAATGTTTGTCGATTCTACCCCAGCGACCATCGTAGACAAGAAGCCCGTCATCTTGCAGCAGAGGGCGCAGATCAAGGAGCTGCCGAGTTCGCCGAATCCTAATATCATAAAACCCCCACCTTTTCCTCCAGTCTCGCGGCCTCCCACCTCCACGGTCAACTCTAATACCGCCCCGCACTTATCCACGGAGAAGCAGCACAATTTCAACTGGAACGCTCCATCCTCCAAATCTTCTTTAGAAACCATGCTCTCCGATAAGAGCACGGATGCGATCTTTGAAAGTCTCATGGCCAGCCACAGAAAAGAGAGCAACTCTGACAGTGAATACATCTCTCTGGATACTTTGGGGCCTCAGCACACTTGCGAGGTCTGCAATACCAGGTATTCAGACCTCCGTTTGCTCGAGAGCCATCAGAGGGCTACAGGTCACTCTTCCTCCATTGTGCTCTCTGGCGCTGCTGGAAATAAGTCTTCTTCTCTGGTTCCCGCTTCGTATGGACAGGGGGGTGGAGGTGGCTTCCTCCTGAACAGTCTATTTCCGGTGAAGCAGCTTGCCGAAACTGTTGGTAAATTGACAACGAATCACAGCTCGAGCTCTGGGTTTTCTCATCAACAGAATATCATGGTGAATATTCAATCCTTCCCTCCCCAAGGGCAGAACTTTATGCCCGGACAGCAGCCGCCGGGAGGCTATCCGGGAATGCATCCGCAGATGCCCCCGGGCTACCCCCCCGGTTATGGGATGCCGGACCCCTCGCAGGGACAGTACTCTCAGTATCCCCCCGCGCCGCCCTACGGAGCTCCCGGCTATGGGAACTACCCTCCCTCCCACCCTCCGGGCCAACCCCCCCACGGTTCCTCCATGTACAACCAGCAGCCACATAATCAGTCTGGCTACCACCCCCAAGTCCCGCCGTACAATTCACAAATGCCGTACGGACAGAATCAGTATAATCCCAATCAGAGTCAATTACCACCCAACTCCATGCCTGGACAGATTCCCGTCTCTGTGATGGATCAAGGCGGACATCAGAGTCCTAATAAGCTTGGAGGTATTCGGATCCAGAATCCTCAGTCTCCAGTGCCCGGACAGAAACTGCAGCAAGCTATGGGGGTTCGTATGGCCAATCCCATGCAGGGGCCTCGGGGAGTGATGAAGCCGCGCGGTGGGGGGGCCCCGCGGGGGCGAGGTGGGGGTCCTCGTATGGGAATCCGACCCTCCATTCGTCCAGGGGTGCAAGTCCAAGGTCAAGCCATTCGCGGGGGGAAACCCAACCTCATCCGAACACCCATGAAAAGGCCCGCCCCCCCCAACGGCGCTCCACACACCCCCACCAAGAAGAGACTGGACATGCTACTTCCGGACAGACACGATAATGAAGATTGCCAAGTCATGTCTATGCAGCAGCAACGAGACGGCCTCCCCATGATAGACAGCATTAAGGGCTCCAAAGAGCCATGTCCAAACGTCAACATTGGCAGCGGTCTCACTGTCACAAAGACGAGAGTCAGGCCGCCTTCCCCGCTCCTACCGGCCAACAAGGATGCGGGCACGGTCGCCAGCTTACTCGCCCAGCGAGGTATTAGAATCACGGCCAAACCCAAATCGCCCTCCCCCCCTCCCATTAACATCCCCAACCTGGGCAGCGGCATTAGTATAACCAAAAAATCTGTATCGTCCAACTTCGTCATTCCGGAAGAATCGTACGATTATTCGTGCTCGGTATGTAACAAAACATTCTCCAACTCGGCGGCTCTGAATGTGCACATGTCCCAAATGCACCCCAGCGCCAAACTGGCCAAATGCGACAGTTGTCCAGTTTCTTATCCCACGTACCAGCAGCTGCACGAACACAAGAAATTATTCCACAACTCCGTTTCAGAAATGGGTCTACCGGTAATAGATTTCTCACAACAAGCCAATTTAAAGAAACTCACAAGTTTAGGCATCTTCAATTTCATACCTTTGGCGAATAGAGAACAAGGTAATGGATGTTTCGGCATTCCGATTGTGTCCGTACAGAATGCGATGAACGGTACCTTAAATTCTTCGCTACAAGCCCTCGGTGCCGGGGGACTTCTCAGTTTAGGACCTGTGAAACCGTTACCTAAGTGTTGAACACTAAACAATAATGTGAACAATTAAACTTAGATACATAATAATATAAATACATATAAATCTAATAACGAATACAGTAAAACAATCATTGTGACCAGTTCAACCAACATTTATTTCGAAAGCTAATATCTATATATTGATTGGTAATACCAGTCTTTGCTACCCTAAAACCTATAATTTTAACAGTAAAACTTATGGTGGAGTTATACTTGTCTGTTGTGACGTGACGCGTCATAACGGTATCGGTTTCATACATTTAGTATGGGGACGATTATATCAGTGTGTCGCGATGCGTTATGTCGTGATGTGTCAGAAGCGATCTCGATTTTCTTTTAAGAGCGGTGAAGGTAAGGGGCGCGGGGACGGCCGCGTCTTGGTTAGTGTGCGTGCCACGTGCTGTGTAGTGACGAGAGCTACGACTGTATTAATTTAAAATATCGTCATAAGGCGTCAGAACACAACTTATAGGTGTGAACGCTAGCCATCATGACAGAGAACATCGCGTCACGACAGACAAGTATAACTCCACCATTACTTGCCAGTAATAAAACTTACATTTCAAACTGTATTATGAACTGTGAATCATTTTACGAACATTACAATTTACGCATTCAACATCTAAAACCTATAATGTGAACTGTACAACCCATATTGTGATAGCAGTTTGATATTTCGAACAATTAAGCCGAAACTTATAATTTAATTGTGAAAAATAATAAAGAGGGGTGTTATTAAACTTAATATTGTGAACACCTAAACTTGGTGAATATTATCTTTCTAGTGAGTAAGAATTTGTTTCGATGCGACTAATATGAAGTATACATTTTTGCAATAATTGATTTAGAGAAAAGGCCTCGAATGGCATTTCATTTCGGTGTATTTAAGAGGAACGGCTGCGGGGCCTTTTTCGTACTAAACATAAATTTGCATTTGAGGCAGAAAAAATACTTGACCAAACTGAATTTTTTTAATCAAAAGGTTTAGCAAACACAGTGAAACCCTCTTAAGAAGTTTTCCAAGGGACCGGAAAAAAAAAACTTCTTAGGCTGGAAAACCTTATAAGTGGGAAAAATCAGTCTATAAAAAAACCAAACTTCTTAAGCAGGAAACTTTTTAATTGGGTTTCTCTATATCTGGAACGGATATGTGCTAATTTATTTATTTGTAATTTAAATTATAATATATAAAGCCATTACAGTGATTACAGGATTCTATTTTTCATGATTTTAGTTTAGAGGCAACTTTGACAATTATTTGTGAGTTAATAACAATTATTTTGCTCTACCCTACTATGTAAATATAATGAAATATCAAATAAAAAATATAAATTGCTAAGAAAAGCATTTTGATGGGCTAAAATTTTAATTTAAAAACGACCGATTTACGTTGGAACACAAATTTATTGCGCGTGTCATTATATTTATATAGTATGTTGGGAAAGATTAAGAAATACAGTTGCTTATTCCGGTACTAGATATCTGCTACAGTGAAACCCTCTTAAGAAGTTTTCCAAGGGACCGGGAAAAAAAAACTTCTTAGGCGGGAAAACCTTATAAGCGGGATAAATTTGTCCATTTGGTCTTCAAGGGACCGAAAAACCCAAACTTCTAAAGCAGGAAAACATCTTGAGCGAGAACTTCTTAAGAGGGTTTCACTGTATAACTTTTGATTAGCCTCCTAGGTACTAGACGCATAAAAAATTAAGTACAAAATAAACAACCTTCGTCAGACCCAGCTTCGTAACAAGTTTATAGTAATAACCACCCACTGTATAAATTCTTTGAGGGAAGTTTTTCAAATTTTCCCATGATTAATTTCACATGTCAAAATTACTTGATTAGTCTAGATTATTTAGGTCATCAATGCTGCCAACCAAAAAAATAGGTGAACTGTCAAAACCAGCTATAAAAATACTCTCAAAATCCTAAAAGACCTTGCTTCAAATTTATGAAGTTTTATGTCTCTGGGTCTGACGGCAATAAATCAATTTGTGCATAATTTTGTACTGCGGGTCTTTATGGCTACCTTGTTATTTAAAGTCTGAGTCTTAGGAGGTTAAAAAAAAAAAAAATTCAGCTTGGATAAGAATTTTGGCATCAAATCCAAATTTAAGTTTTGTATAAAAAGGCAGCACAGCTGTTCCTCTTAAGTATTTTTTTAAACTATCCTAGCTGTATGAGAATTGACTTATTTGATTATTTTCAGTTGAATGTTATTTTAAAAAATTGATGCATGATTTTTTAATATTTATTTTTTTGATATTTAGTTCAGCAAATTTAATGTATTTCTTGATTTATCTATTATTGGACTCAATACATGTTGTTAGTCATTAATGTGTAAGGGGCACAATGTAAGGTTAATAATTATCTTTGAATTTGTTTATTACAGTTAAACCCTCTTAAGAAGTTTTCCAAGGGACCGGAAAAAAAACTTCTTTGGAGGGAAAACCATATAAGCGGGATAAATTTGTCCATTTGGTCTTCAAGGGACCGAAAAAACCAAACTTCTAAAGCAGGAAAACATCTTGAGCGAGAACTTCTTAAGAGGGTTTCACTGTATTTCATTTATCATTTGGGAATACGCTTATATATGTTTATACCTACATCAATGGCGCCAGTAACTTAGGTAATGAATAAATAATAATAAATAATTTTAATCAAACTCCGTAGCAGAGCAGTAAATTCCTTGACTGTGGACCGACTCTGACGTGTTCAAAACCCAGCATGGCCAAAAAAAGAAAATTGTATGTTTTGTTTCACGTATAAATTTATATGTAACATATGTTTTCACCTCGTTTCTCGTGGAAGGTACTCTTGGCACCGCCCTAGTGAGAAAATTCTGAATCGAAACATTACTTTAAATGACTTAAGCTATTTTTAGTGAAAATATCTGAATGGGACTACTTGCCAATGTCCACTTCATTCCTCCCTGACTTAATTGAGTCTCAAGACATGCCTCAAATTGGGGGTGCCATAGTTCCCCAGGCTTTGGGCAATCGGAACTCTGGTTCTGTATAAAATAATTTAAAAAATCAGCAGCAAGATTTCTGATACGTTTTTAGAGCGTTATTTCTGATAAGTTATAACACCCCCAAAAACAAACAACGAAAAAGCAAGATTTCTGTATACAGAAAGATATTGTGAGCAGTAAGTTGTAATAAACAAACCTGACTACTTATTTTTGTATCACTCTAAGCATGATGTATACGAAATTTGACAAAACTTTATTTATTTATTTTTATTGGAGAAAACAATTTATTTAAAGTCATACAGCTTTGGATGGTTTTTATTTTAATTTATGTTTTGGTCCAAGATAAATGTTTCACAACAAATAATACTGACCATATTATTATTGTTTTTTTTTTTAGCTTTGACATCGGTACTTAGATATAACTGGATTAGTTTTGTAAATATAAAATATTTAAACTATAGAAAATATTATAAGAGTTTTTTTTTATAAAAGAAGATTTATGTCTAAAAAAATTATTTTTTCTGAAATACAAATAAATGTTTTGGAGTAATAAAGGGATAAATGAATTATTATTACCCCTCCCAGAATGACGAATTCAGTTACCCCACTGTTTTTTTTTTTATGGGATACATTTGATTTTTTCTCTTTTATGTGTCAGCAGATTTAAGACATATCACCCTTTGTTTTTATTATCAATGGGTATTCAGCTATGTCTTTAGGATCCACAACCAATACTTCTAAAGGCTCTGGTAAACCAGCAAGTTTTTATGGCAATATCTTACCTACATCAATGGCGCCAGTCTCCGTATTTTCGGGCAAAATTGTCATGTAATGCACCTTGCCGGTGAGTTCGCTCGGATAAGGGTATTGGAACAATATTGCCAGGTCGAATCTATTTCATTCTCTCTTTTACAAATCGATCGTCCAAATGCTTGGTCAGAGATCTCCATACACTAAATTATGAGATAATAAGGAAAACAATATTCTAATCATTATAAATCAAATATTATATCATGTGTCTGTGTTTTATATATTAACCTTTCATTGGCCATACGTACTCCGGTGTACCATCGATTTTAGAAGCGATTTTGTCCCTTATGTATAAAGAAATTGTATCAAGAACAAGGTCAGAATCGCTTGGGCCATTCTTGTTCTTGACGTAACGAAATACTGCATAGCGTCTAGCCTCTTGGAATAATTTTATTAAATTGTCTATGATGCGGCGGGCAAGAAAGATGGCCGACAAAATGATCGCCGCGTCAAAAATGGACGGAGTTGGTTTATAAACTCTATATTCTTTCATTGTTTTTGATATAAATTTTGGAGAGAATAGATTTCAGGTATTATCAGAAAGATCGTTTTATCTACATTATTTTTATGTAATTTTTTTAATATATCACAAAAGAAATGTTGTAAATATTGGATTCGCAAGAAATGTCAAATTTCTTACGTCGTAATGAAAAAATATATTTTTCCTAAGCTGGCTTTCAAAAGGTTGAATATGCTATAAAATAACACCGGGAGGCAAAATGGTTGGTACATTTGTATGACATTTTGAAATATCCTACTAGCGGACCAGAAAACATAAACATCTTGTTTAATTCACTGCGTGTATTAGTTTTTCTGCATTATAATCGATTTGATGGTGTTTATGAATAATCTTAGTATTTTACCAGAGGGAGGGTACACTTTTACATATAACCGCATACTGAACTCAAATTTTGAATTTTCAAAGATGTTTGACTAATCGACCGGACCATCAATATATGCATCTCTGTTCGCCACCTAACTGCTTCCAAAACTGTCATAATTTTGAATGCAATTAATATTAATAAACAATTTCTCAATTACGCTTCCAAATCTGTACCAGATTCTTGTATTTATTGCAGGAGATTGTTTTTTTTTAATGTTGTGAATTTGTTTTATACGTTACAGCAATATTGACGGCCAACACCTTGCCCGGCAAGATAATTGTTCGGCAATGATAGGCAATTTATCTTGCTCATTTACCAGCAGCAAAGGTGCTCCGCTGACGAGGCAACAGAAACCAAACTAAAACTGACTGGTTTCTATGTCTTGATTGGTCAAAAAGCTTGTTTAACCATAGACGGAAGAACAATCAGCTGACAGCTGGCAACTAGCAACGGCCGGCCACGGCAATCAGCAGTGAAAGTCACGAGTCACTGCTTACGTTACCATTGACAACGGGTTTTCGAGTGATTGTGTAGTGTGCGGGCCATCACATTGTCATACAAAGACAGTTGCCAGTTGAGAGTTTTCAGTTGCCTCAGTGGGCGGATCGCCTTAAGGTTTATGAACATTCATCTTATGATGATTTTCATATAACATGTTTTATTGTTTCGTCATAATAATTTTCTCAAATTAATGTGTCCACTTTTCACCCACCGAAACCTCATTAGTTTATCTCCTCAGTAATTCTCTAAATTAACCTTTTTCTTACAGTATTTTTTTCATATATTTTTAATAAATACAAGTTTTATTGAAGTTCCATAAGAGGGAAAAAAACAAATACGAGATGATAAAATACTTTCCTATCAATATTATGTAATTAAAAAAATTATAATATATTAGTTATTATGTCTTCAACATGTTGGAAAATTATTTTGATTACAAAATACAGATTTAAACATAACTTGTCTTTTATTTTTAACTTGATACCATTTATTTTAGTGTCAACTTCACACATCTCAACTATAATGCAGAAATCTGTGGTCTAAAAAGCAGCCTAAGCATAAATAAACCACTTGTCAACAGCCAGCCAACAACTATCGAATGGTCGGCTGTGAAGACATCAATGTATTTGTATATGCAAAAAAATTGACTACCAAACTAAAAAATGTCTTGTATAAGCAAAAAAAAATTACTACAGTTTTGTACAAGCATAAAAAATGGACTATGGTATTGTATAGGCAAAAAAAATTGACTGCGGTATTGTATTAGAAAAAAAGACTATGGTATTGTGTTTATTAGTGCACTTTACCCCCGGACAACCTGTTTATTCATATTAAATTTGCTGTGTGTATTTTTATTATAATTTTTTAATGTGAACACCTCACAAGAGTACAAACTGCTCCCGTCTGAAGCCAATGGGGTATGTTGTGAGGCTGTAGGTAAGTGAAGAGGGGGAAAGGATGGGAAAGAGGAAGGTGGGGAAGTACCAGGCTTTTCAGATCTAGTCACCAAACACGGCTAAAACCATTTCAAGCAACGTTTCAATTCTGAATGGTGGTCTTACATCAGGGCGATACTGAGAGTATCTTCCACGGAACGTGCTGCAAATATACCTTATATTATTTTAAATGATCAAATTGTGAAAACACAAACCAATCAAATAGAATTTGAACTCCCGACCTCCGGATCGCTAATCGAGAGCCTTGACCCTCGACCACGGAGGCCTGTGTAACTGGCTCTATTGACTTCTCCGTTGAAAGAAGAAATTAAATTAGAAAGTACATTGCCGGCAAGTAATTAATTGCATTGCCGTAAAAACTTGCTCGTTTACGAGCGCCTAGAAACATAAATAGGTTCGCCGCTTGACATTTGACGTTTAATATTTTGTAGGCTGGTATCTCTAATAATTTAACATGGATGGATTGGCGGTACTGCAACGAGACGCTCGTCAATTTTCATCTTTGGCAGTGCAGTCCAACTGTAAAAACCCGAGGACCGCATTGAAAAATATTCTGACCCATGCATTCAGAATAATAAATGATAAATAATACAGAACACGTGTTTTAAATAAAGTTAAAGACTCTATTACCGTGCAATAAAACTCAGTAACCAAACAACTGATTTTTAAAAAGTTTGGATCGTTTCGAATTGCATCATATTATTTGATAACGATCACGGCGATTTTTGCCATCGTGTTGGTCGGCCCCATTTTGATTTCTTATAACATCTTCAATTATTACCAGAACAAGCTTCACAAAATAAATGCGTTTCTTACTTGTCATGAGATTTTTTGTTTCATAAAATTTTCTTATATATATTTCAATTTTTTTTTAACATATTGTGTTGTCTTTTCGCGATTCGTGATTGTTTTCGTTTTTTCTATATACTACACATGGTGTACAAACTGATATAATGTAAACTGTCGATTTACCGAAAAATGTATGAATAAATAAATAACTTTAGAGTATATATATTTATAAATAAATGCATCGACTAAATAATCGGATAGACGCCCTTGAAATGTGCTGGAGAAGATTGCTCAGGTTTCCATTTTTCATTCTTTTTGGGAAAGCTAGGCATCCACAATAGGCTTTCAACTATCTGCCTACAACGTATCTTAAGATTCTTTGGTCACATTTATCGCCAAACTGAGGAATCCAATTCATAGTCAACTCGAAGTTCAAGTACACATTTCGCGCATCGTATCGCACTATTCACATCGCATTGTGCATTTTGTTGGTCTACAGTGGGCGAATGAAGTGGATTAAAAGAGGGAGAATTTATTATTATTATATATTTTGATGCTATTATGTTATTTTATTGCATGTGAAAATCAACTCACAAATTCCCCGAGTGGGCCTTGTTTGAATACCCCTGCATAGTATTTGACTGGCATGAAGTTCCCCCAGAAGGCTTGCCAAAAGCCAAAATATAAGTTATCAGCTGTAAAGAAAACATGGCCGCGGCCAGTTGTAGAGTTGTGCGCGCTCGTTCCGTGTGATGTGTCTATCAGTGCTGTGAACCCAGAACGGATTAAAGTGACAACTGTGTTTCACCCTTCGTATAATCATCCTGCCGTCTCCATTTAAAAATACACGGTAAGTCTTGTTGTTGTATCGCAATCCGTCATTGTATATGACCGCCCGTTTTTATGCTATCGATTAATTCGCTGATTTAATAGGTGTTTAATTTTTGTTGTTATTCACGCACATTAAATGAAAATGATATTAAAGCAATTGGATTATAACTGAAATCTGATTGGATTCGTGTATAAGTATGACTAGATTCTATTTTGAAGTATTTTATATCTTATGTCTGTCAGATTTTAGAAAAAATCGTGGGCGCAGTTTTGTTTATTCCATTCTTGCTTAATAATTTTGAGGTAACTGTGTAATTATTGTTTGTTCTTATTATTTGTTTTTCGTTATCTGGTAATGTCAACTGTTGTGTTGTGTGTTTGTTGTATTACATGTTATTTTGTCACTTCTTCATAACATACATTATGAATGGACGATATAAATATGTTATGTTATAATATCATATTACCTGATCTCGTTCACTTATTACCTGGTTCTACCTGAATAAACATGTACAAATAACGAAATAACATAACATGCAAGCTTGTGTATGTGTATGGACTGTGGTTTTACTTCTCCATATTTGATTTGGATTAGTTTTTCCAAATATTATAAATTCGGTTATTATTTTCGTATTCTAAAATATTATAAATTCGGCCATCATTTTCAAAATTTTAGTTACTTAAATGAACTTATTATTTTATAAACTTTAAGTACTTATGAATACGAATCGGGCGCATTTGTCCACTCGGCTACTAGCCGGTTAAGTTGATATTTTTTGAAGGTTTCTGTCTAAAACAATTATATTTCCGGAAAGTACTAAAGGATATTCATCTAAATATTGTTGCAATACTGATTCAGAAAACCGGCAGGATGGGGAGAAGCTGGTTTAGGGAGACCCTTTGACCTCTCCAGCTGGTCTCTCTCCACCCATCGTCACGCACTTCAGCGGGAGGGATGGATTCTCCGTCACTCCTGGACACATACTGATCCCTAGATACCTCCCCACCCCTCATTCCTTTTTCCTTTCCAGAAATTTCTCTCCCTCCTTTCCTCAGAAAGACCCTCTACAAAGCATTCCCAAAGATGATATAGGCCCTGAGGGAAATTATTTACCAAAGCTCCTCCTGGGTCCCCAGGTTCATGGGGTGAGATTTGTCTGGATCTTAGCGCCCCATGCCACCTACTGTATGGCGGGCCGGATCGGGAGAGACTGGTTGAGGGAGACTTTTTAAACCCTGCAACTGGACTCTAATGACCCACCATCTTGTAACGCAGTGGGAGGGACAGATTCATTCGTCCGTCACTCCTGTACATACAAAACCCCCAGATTCCTGCAAACCCCTTATAACTTTTTCCTTCCCAGCACTTCCTCTCCTTCCTTTTCTAAAAATACTCCACTCAGCATCCCCAAATATGATATAGGCCCTGAGGGGAATTAGTTGAAGCTAATGTAAAAAAATCTAAAAACAAAATTTAAAACTATTTTAAATTAATAAAACCGTAGTTACCTACCTCTGTAAAGTGATTAATAATTATTGATTAATAAAAAAAGATTTTAAATAATAAACTATCAAGTACCCGGCATGCGTTCAACGAAAGAAATTGTAGCTCTCCCGCGTCCCGTTTTGCTCCCGCGTTCCCCTTAAACCTTCCCCCCCCCCTCTTTCCAACCTCCGGCGAAATCCCCCCCTTCATCTTTCTCCTTCCCCCATCCCGGATTTTCCTCCCCATCCCTCCTTCCCTCCCTTCCACTAATCTATACGAAATACACACACATTTGTCGAACAATTGAAATTTTTTTATACAAATTTCATAACGCCAGAGCTCACCATTATAAATAGAAACCTTCGCGGTCGTGCGCACAACATATCATCAAAGTTCAATCGGTTGAATAGGAAATAATCTCATAAAGCTTTTTCTTATATTCATAAATGACCTTGGTTTGAAATTAAAATGTGATAACGCTTTTTTCGCCGATGATCTTAAAATTTTTCGTAAAATTAAGTCTGTTTCCGATCATCAACTGATTCAAAACGACCTCGACACGCTCAATAACTGGTGTACTGTCAACGATATGCACTTAAATGTCGAAAAATGTTACATTTTAAACTTCACTAGAAATCGAATTATAAAAGATTTTTCTTATGTCATTAATAATATTATTCTCAATAAAGTGTCTTCAATAAGAGATCTAGGAATCATTCTTGATTCTAAATTCATATTTGATGTGCACATTAACGACATTAACGGCCGTTGTTTCCAATCCTACTGATCAATTGTTGAGCCGAAATTTCAACTCAACACTCCTCAAATGCACAAATACGCTCTTCCCAACGCAACTCTCCGACCAACAGGCGAATCGAGCGTTACTAAAAAAATCGCTTAGCCGATCAGAGGCTCAGATCGATCGATGGAAAAGTTGGGAACAACGGACATAAGTGCAAATCATAAATGATGGGATTTATTCACAGAATATGTAAACCTTTCAAAGATCCTCAATCAATTCTGACTCTTAGCAATGCCTTAATTAGAAGTAAACTTGAATATGGAAGCACTATTTGGAATCCACATTACTGCAAATATGAAAACATTGTAGAGTCAGTCCAAAAAAAAATGCTAAGAATGTTGTCCTTTAAATGTGGACTACATGACCATCTTAGATCATACGACGTACGTCGTGATTACTTCAAGATTGATACACTTAAAACTAGAAGGCAATTGACTGATCTAATATGTTTACATAAAATCATCCACGGCCATCTTGATATTACACTATGTCTTAGCAATATTGAAATAAATGTTCCCAATTCCCATTGTTTAAGACGTCATAACATTTTTCACCTGAATACATTTAAAAATAATATCGCTCACTTTAGCCCTCTGACCCAGATGTGTCGACTATATAACAAGATAGTGTGCTGAAGTAGATATTTTTGTCGATAATTTGTACGAATTCAGAAAAAAAGTTCTGGCGCTGTTAAAAAATATGCTAAACTAATTAAATTGTGTCATTTGTCTCTCTATGCATGCCTCTCGTATTTCATATGTCTCTAGCCTCTCATTGTAATATCTGTTACTTGAGTGAGCTTGTATATAATTTTGTATATTTTTTATTGGTGATGTTTCTGTTTTTCTAATTGTTTGTATCTGTATTTAATTGTATGTAATTGTAGATTTTTTGTAATTGTATGTCCCTATTTGTACAATAACTGAGTTTTTATAACTGGATTGTTCTCATGTAAATGCGAACATCTGTAAAAACCCAGTATAAATAAATAAATTTAAAAAAAAAAAAAAAAAAAGCCAGAGCTCACCATTATACATATATAGAAACCTTCACAGGCGTGCGCACAACAAATCACCCAAAGTTTCATCGCAATCGGGTGAATTGTTTAAGGTGGCGACAGACTCGCAGCTTACATCAAAAAGATATTTATAACACAATAGCGCTTGCCATACAATCCCATGAGACCCGCCAGATGTAAAAAGATCATGTGTTATAAGCGTGGTTTGAATCTTCGCTGATCGGCGTTATTTTTCGTGACCGCTACGACCGCGATATCAGAAAAGTTATGCGACCCCCCTTCGCCGTAAACAGGAGAGGGGGTCATTTTGAATACACGGAGCCGTCAAGTTGACATATCCAGTACAAAGAAATGATATTCTCTCGACCGCTTCCGATTTCAACTGACCCCTTCTCCTGCCGTAGGAACAGTGCCGGATTAGCCCCTAAGCAAATTAAGCAATTGCTTAGGGCATCACGTCTTGGGGGGCACCAGAAACAGCACTAATTTTTTTATTATTTAGCACATGAAAGGTAAGGAAGGCTGTTTGACAATTCATGAGTTTTAAATTGACTTTTAAACAAGAGATATTCAACAGTTTCATTCATATGTCATAAAAAATAAGTTCCAGTGATTTTCCTCGCACAAGTTCATATCAAACTGACGCCCAATTCTACAAAATAGTTCACAAGATAAATTGAATCCCTAATGTGGACACAGCCCTGTGTATATTTTTATGCCTGATGATATCAAACTGCACAGCGGAATGATCTTTTTCGAAATTGATAATAATAAACAAATGAAGAAAAAAACGACGATGCTGCAGGAAAGGCTCGATGCTTTATCAATATTATATAGATATGCTAAAATCGTTGGACTTATAAAATATTTTCCGCTAGTTTAATGCTCTAAAAAGTAGCAAGTCGCATTTCAATGAATAAATAAAAAAAAGCTTTGGTTTTTAATGTATGTAATAACTTCATACATATTTTAAGGTACGTAATGATCTATCTCGTTGTATTAAATAGGTATTTTTTTTTAAAGACCGATACTTGTTTAATAATAATAATAATAATAATAATAATAATAATTGGATGACTTGTATAGCGCCGTTTTTGTGAAAAATCACCTCAAGGGCGCTGAAACTTTTACTTATGGATAGAGGGGCCCACAGGCGTGGATTGCTTAGGGCATCAAGTAGTCTTAATCCGGCACTGCGTAGGAAGAAATGTTTTATAACGTAGTGTGTCAGTAGAAAAGATACTTTATAACACAGTATCTTTGTATGTGAGCTTCGAGTCTGTACCGTGCTTTAGACAAACAATGAAACACTCATTTTTATACATAAAGAAGATTAAAAAATAGATTTTATATAATAAATTAGAAGTAGGTTTCACTTTCAAAAGCAGCCGAGCTTGGCAAAACCTCTACAATAAAGGCTCCGTCAAACAGGAGGCGTACTTATCGCGGCGTCAAGGCGTCAGTACTTAAGCGCTGTAACGTCGCGTACTTTCTATTTGAACGGCTTCGACGCACAGTGGGTTAATTAACGATTCTAGAGGGAAACAATTATGTTATGGTTTTAAATAAAAGTTTATACATTTTTTATGAAACACATTTTTTATTTTTTTTATTTTTATTTTTTTTATTTATTTATTTATTTTTATTTTTATTTTTTTTATTTCAATTTATTTCACCTAATACAAACAACAATTTTACAATTTTAATCATTGTTTAACTAAATAAAAACAAAATATAATAAAAAAGTATAACAAAAAGGTGAAAACATCATTTTTTTTGGTTTCTACACATATATTTTAGAATTGTATGTGATGCCTTGGGTGCATGGTAGACGCATATTAAATGATGAATTTATGAAGAATTCTGACATATGAATCAAATATATAACCATCGTTTAATATGTATGTACTATACTCTACGATAGTTATAAAGATAGAAAAATAGACATGTTTTATGGAAGTCAAGGAAATGTTGAAGGAATTACAAATATCTATTCAATTAAACAAATTTTAATGTATGCGGTGTTAAAAAATAAAATATAATGGGCTGCTTTTCGGTATCAAATGAGTGGGTCATAATTCATAATGATTCATTTTCCAACACAACGCAGCGTTATACGTCCGGGACGTTTTAACGCATTGACGCGCGGTAAGTACGCCGTCTGTTTGACGGAGCCTTTACTATCGAAAGTTACATTACGCTTCAAAACACATTGTTCTGTTTTGTAATTTATAGTGATTAATTAATTCGTTTGAATTTATTAATGTTCAAGGAAATAAAATCATTGAGGAAATCCTAACTGAAATTCGTATTTTTATTTGAATAACTACTGCACAAGAGTCTCAGCTGACTGGAGCCAGCGGGACTATTGCATTCTTAATTTGGGTATTTTGAGGCTGAAGGAAGGAGACAGGGAGGAGGAAGGCCTCAGTTGTTTTTTGTTTTGTTTTTGAAGTAAATACGCACGCTTGACTTTAGTGGTAAGCTGGCGAATGTGTAACGGAAATTGAAATGCGTTGCTCTCATAGCCAGTGCATGAAATATTTCAGTCAGTATTTTGAAATACGAGTGACGCGCCAAACGCGGCTGGGAGCGGACGACGATGCGCACGGCTTGATAGGGCGAGGCGAATGATAATAAATTTAAATAAATATTTGTAGAAAATTAATATATGTATATACATGTAGATATATATTTTATACATATAAACATATATATGGACATGCATATAGATGGAGCTAAATAAGTATTTACTTTAGTCGTGTGGTCTAAAACACACTCGTATTTTTATTTATTTTTTAAAATTATTTTACTATTATTTTTTTATTTATTTATTAACTCAGGGGCCGGCAAATCGTTCCACAGTCGAGCTGACAGATTATATAACAAAGTGTCAACCGTGTACGAATGTTGGGCGCGCGTTTGGCGTGTTTCCCGACCTTGCACCGATGCCGAAGGAATCAACGACGATGGTTTCTCTTAGCATCTTCCATTGAAATCCCGGTAGAGCAAGGACAGCATTCTCACCCGACGCATGTGCTCCAATGATTGCAATTCATTTATTATTTATTTTTTGCAGAAACAAACACTAATTACATGGAAGGAGATAGTTGCAAAGTTATAGAAGTTAATACCATAATTGGTACCAATGACATGTCGCTGTTATAGTATGCATATATATATATGTAGAATAATTTTCTCAGTTTACCCGCGTAACGTAGTCCATAGAAGGACCGACAAAATTATTCTACATCTTACACCCGTGAAAACCTTAATCATAACATATATGTTTTTGTGTGATATATTATACATTTTACCTAAATTCAGTTACTTAGTATATTATGGAAGGAGAGAGGTGTATGTGAGTGTTTGTGTGTATGTGTGCGTGTGCTACAAAGGTTTTTCTTAAATACGGGGAGGGAATCAAAAAATATATCGGTATTTGTGCTTTTTTGTATTGAGTTGAAAGTTTGAAGGATGCGGGAAATGGGGGAGTTGGCTGCAGCGTTTGTTTTATTTTAAAAAAATGTGTAAAAAAGGTTGGTGTGGCGAGTTCTTTTATATAATTTTATTTGGGATAGAAGTTCTGGGCAGTCTAATTCGTTGTGTATTATTGATGGAGCAATGTCATGTCAGCTTCCGTTTGCCTGGATTTCAGGGATTGGAGAGTGCAGATATATGTAATTATTGATGTATTTATAACCGAGAATCTATCAAACGGGAAATCCGTAAGTATCTGATTAGTAAAGACGGCTAAAGCCAATTAAAGCAACATTTCTATTCTGAATGGTGGTCATTCGCCAGGGCGATACTGAAAATATCTACCAATTGATACAACCATCGTTAGATCACGTATCTTCCGCTCTGGTTGACTGATTTCTGTATCGCCCTATCGCGTTGCTGATGTTTTTCTTGCGACATGGATTTTTGACGCGACGAAATCTGGCAGTTGGTTGTAAAATTTATTTGATATCAGACACAGCAGTCTTCTAGTGCAAATTACGAAATGTCAAAATTGCGCAAATCAAGTTTGGTCCAAATATAATTTATCGCGTGATTTGTTCCAATATTCTCACAGTTTTTGCAATATAAACGACTACCTACCTTAATAAAGTAACGGCTTTAAATCATAATGTAACATACTTAACTAATTTATAGGTAGTTCTGTTTTATCACATGAGAACGGGTCGCTTTTACGATTTGTTCTTGTGTCAACAGCTTAGCTGTGGAATCATTGCCTTCCTCACGGGCTTCTTTAAGGGGAAACCAGGCGACGTTTTGTCCGTTCAAACGTATTCCCCAATTTACTCTATGGATTTTGATACTATTGCAAATATTTTTCTAATATAATATAAATATTTACCTCTAGCATGTCAGTACGTTTTGCTTTTTTTTTTTTTGATAAGTTACTTGACTTGGGACCTTTTCAAAAACCATTTAAACGCCATCAACAGAAGTTCACTATACGAACTAGACAATGCATTTTTTTTAAAAGCAAAACTATAGACATAAATAATTTTACAGTTAGTTTCAATATTTTCATATTTGCATTCAAATTTTTAATATGTTTACTTAATTGCGTATGACGATTTCTGAGAATCAAGTGGTGTGTGGTTCGAACAGGTCGTATCTAGATTACTCCTGTCTCCCTTTTCAAATAACTAGTGTTTTATTCAAGTTACAAATCTGAAATTTGTCATGTATACGCGTAAAAATCGTCGTAATCTGCTACATTTCGCGAAATAAAATTATCTCTCTCGGAAAAGAAGTTATATTAGTTTTAAAACTTGTGTTTTAAAAATATCAAATCTCTTTGCTTGAATTCATAGCACATTCCAAAACGTATCCGTCGCGACATCTCAAGTGTTTTGGTTTGAGTGAACTTCATAAAAAAACTAATGTGTTTCCCGTAAAAGAGGTTCATAGTGTCACCAAGAAAACTGGAATAATAACACAGCTGCCCTGTAGACGAAAAGATCGCACTTGAACCCTTTCATCACCTTTAGGAACCACAAAGAAGACGATAAACCCAGATAAGATCTTTTCTATTTATTTATGAATAATCGTTTGTTTATATTTCAGTCCAATATTACCGTTTCACAGATATGACCTCTCTACAGAACACTTCAGATCTTGATTTAATGCCCGGAGAGGTACGCATCTGAGAATCTTGATTAACACCAAATTTCCAGAAGTACATGTTACTCTTAGCTTTCACTATTCATAGATTGTTTGATATGTTTTTTATTTATTTTTTATAATCTTTTTATTTTTCAGTCGGTTTTTATTTATTTTATTTTAGAGGAATGTTAGTCCTGCGGGAGGATTAGTTAGTCCAATACTGTTACTGCAGGAGGATTAGTTAGTCCAAGAAGAAGTAAGAAAAAAAAAGAGGCAAGGCGAGTCAAGAAGAGAGAAGAAAATACCACACTTGAGGAGACAAGAAGAAGCAAGAAGAGCCAAGAAAATCCACGAAGCGTGAAGAGGTGAGAAGTGAGAAGGTCCAAGAAGAGGCAAAAAGAGACAAGGGGAGCCAAGAAGGGACGAGAAGACGCCAGAAGAGCCAAGAGAAGAGGCAAGAAGAGACAAGACTTTTCTTGTGGCTTTCCACGAAGACCTAAGAAGAGCCGTGAAAAGGCGAAAAGATCTAAGAAGAGGCAAGAAGAGACAAGGAGAGCCAAGGAGAGGTATGAAGAGACAAGAATACTCAATAATAGGCAAGAAGATTCACGAAGAGGCAAGAAGAGACAAGACGAGCCAAGGAATGGCGGGAAAATCCAAGAAGAGCCGAGAAGAGGCAAGAAGAAGAGTGGGGAAAAAAATCATTACGCTCAATCCATTCCTTTATTCCTGCCCATCCTACATTCCAATATTGGCTTATTAGGTTGCCATGTATACCGGTCGATTAAACTCCAACCTCCTTCCTATCCTTAGAGCACGTGTTCCAGTCCTAACAAATCAGTGCCCCCTGGTGTACCGGTCTCACCGGGACAGGATTGCTCCTGGCTGGGGTAGTACAATCGTATCGTATCGTATTAATTGCGTATGACGATTTCTAAAATTAAAATCTGAAAGAGTCATTCTGCCTTCAAAAACAGTTTCTACATAATAATTAATAATGAATTTATCTCGAATCGAATGGCAAAAATATATTTCGCGCTATGAATACGCACTCTGACAGTTCACATATCACAATAGTAGTTTAGTCACAAACTTCACGTACACAGATGGGACAGATGGTTCCCAGTTTCTATACGGCCCGGCGCGGCGTCAGAGATGCAATGAAGTCGGGTTCTTAAATTTTATCTGTACTGATTTTAGGGTATTTTTACTATTAGATGAGTATAAACTTTGATGTACAAATTACTAATTTTTTTTTAATAAATAAAGGTTCGACCTAAACGTATACATTTAAATCCTTATAGATTACACTTCTTGGGATTATCGGATTCGAAAAAAGAATTCGCACAGAAAAAAACGAATATTTTGCATTATTTGCGATTTTTCGTTGCTTTTTATCACAGGAAGTAGCTACCGTCCTTTATTAAAATGTATTTATTATTATACTGTTCACGATAATACAATGTTTAATAATAAGCAACAAATTAATAATAATCGCCTTGAAATAAAACAGTTCTCGGCAAAGCTTGTAAAATTAAACAAAAAATCATGATTCACATTGACTACATATATACCTCTGCGGGTGGGATTTGGGCCTTTTCCACAATAAGGAAGTTGAGAACTTTTTTTTAATTTTTTTAAATTAATGTTCACATGCTTAAATGCAAGTATTTTTTTTTTTTTTTTAAAGTTCGTTTTCATAATTAAATTAATTCAACAAGTTTGAATTTTATTAAGCCCGCGAAAACGCCGGCAAGAGCATAATACCGTGCGGCAGTCAATTCAGTTACCGGAATTTCGAAAAAAGTGCATTTTAATGGTTATTTCTCAAATTTAAAAACATGAAATGTCATTTTTCAACGAAACCTGCAACAGTTCCTAACACAGCGGTCGGCGAAAAATGACATTTCGTGTTTTTAAATTAAAAAAATATCCATTAAAATGCACTTTTTTCGAAAATCCAGTAACTGAATTGATTAGTACTAGTTAATATCTAACTACTACAACTTTTAAAATTTATTTTTTTCGTCCATATTAAGCATGTCTCGGTTTTGTAAATATTTTCCCTTATATCAATGACCTGGTTACGTCACGAACTCTCCCCCACGGTATTATGCTCTTGCCGGCGTTTTCGCGGGCTTTAATAAAATTTAAACTTGTAGAATTAATTTAATTATGAAAACGAACTTAAAAAAAAAAAACAAAATACTCGTATTTAAGTTTGCATGTCATCTACATGAACATATTTTTTATAAGTCAAAATATTTTTCACTCTCAATTAGCTCCGATCCCCTCCAGTCCCTCGCCGTTCTCCTCCAGTCATTCTCGATTTCCTTCCAGTCCTTCTCGATTTCCTTCCAGTCCTTCATCATTCATATCCAGTCCTCAGTCCTTCCCGTCTTGTTTCAATCCTCTTCCACACAGTCTGCCTCTAGGTCTCTTATGGGCTTCTGACACGATTAAGCGACTTGATCATAAATGAACCAACACCGGCTTGATAGCAAGTACGTAATTTTGTTGTCTATGCTCAAGCCACTTGACGTTTGCATCAAGCGGCCGTAGTTTGGAGACCCCCTGCTATAGATAGTCTGTTCAGTATACCTATCTGAGTTCAGTGTTTCGGAAATAATTAAATAAAAAATCTCCGTCACAACAAGTATATAAAGGGACTTAACTAGCGTACGTCATGGCGTTTGGTACGCGCGAGTCTAAATTTAGTTAATTGATTAATTAAGGTTGCCCGTGCGCCTTGGTAAAGTGGGCTATTGTGGTGTTACTTAAGAGGAAACCGGGCGGCGTTTTGTCCGTACAAACGTGTTCCCCAATTTTCTCGCTGGAGTTAGACACACTACTGCAAATATGTTTTAATATCTTTATATATAAAAATCTCGTGTCACAATGTTCGTCCGAGGTAAACTCCAAAACTGCTTAACCGATTTTGATGAAATTTGGCTTTCTGTGTGTAATTTGGTCCAACTTAAAAGATAGGGTAGTTTTTATCTCGATTATTGACCTCAATATTTAATATTGCTAATTAAATGTTTGTTATGGGACAATGTTTTGAAATTATTTGTAAGTTCCATAAGTTTTTGACAGATGGCGGTGTGAGTTAATTTATTAACACATCACTTGCTTATTTAGGTTAGGTAACCATCCAGTAGATGGCGTTGTGTTTCGTTAGCCGCAGCAATGCGTGGGTAGGTCAGCTAGTAATTAATATAATATTGTTCATGGATGTTTGAATAATATATGTAATTTTCCTCCTTTTTTTCCCTCTTTCGACCTGCGCCGTTTAAATATTTCTAGGAAAATAAGTGCGTCTTTTACGACATGCAAAGTGAAATAAGATGTTTTTCTGAAAAATCTTAATATAAAAATTGGATGTTTCTTTGTTTGTCTCTTATGCGCAACCTAAACCATTCTTCCGATTGCAATGAAACTTTAGTGATTTGTCGTGCACAAGCCCGTGAAGGTTTCTATATATAGTGCTAAGCTGTAGCGTTAAGAAATTATTTCCCATACCTTTCATCCGATTGCGATGAAACTTTGGTGAGTTGTTGTGTACGAAGCCCACGAAGGTTTCTATATAGTCTGATGAGCTCTGGTGTTATGAAAATTTTACAAAAAATTGCAAAGGTGGCGCGCGAGTTTGAAAAAATAGGAAGGGACACGCATAGAAAAACAATTCCTTTACTTAAGTGACGTTGCAACGCATGCCGGGAACTCGCTAGTTAAAAATAAATTAAATACTGTTATTAAAGAAATTTACAAAACATGTTGAGTATTCTAAAAGATCTAGATATTTTATAATAAAAAATCATAATTACAAAAACAGGAGATATGATATATAAAAAAAATCTTTCTTTTCGCTCTCCTGAACAATTAACATTTTGTCCCTTACAGTGTTTCAAATTTCCACGATCGATATAGATGTCGACCGCTAGCCTGTCAGTACGTTTTGCATTTTTTGATAAGTTACTTCTTATAGAAGTTAGGATTATCCAAAATTCGTTAAAATTGCCTGTTATGAACGACATCAACAGACGTCCAGTTACAAACTATTCAATTTTTTTTTAAAGCAAAAGTTACGGACATAGAATATTTTCTTCTAATACAGTTAGTAAACAAAAAACTTAAAAATTGTCCAGTTTTGGAGAAGAAAAGTGGGGAATAAAAAATCGAGATTTTGATGAATTTATTTAGGTATTATCAGCTTAAGGTGCAGTTGTTCCTTTCGCTCAGTATTCGGGGAAGTAAGAGCGACAATGACAGCAGCAGTTACTTAAAATACCTAATGTTCAAATTTCTCGGCGACCGGGTTTCCTCTTAATGTCGTCAGTGATTTATGAACGGTTGAAGTCACACCGATTATTCACTTCTACGCCTTCCGGTATATTGGAGGTTGGACATCATCGCTGAAGTGCAAACACTCACTTGGGGAAGAAGATTGGAAAGAAGAGGTAGTGTTATTCAAATATTGTTACTAAACGTGTCTAAAGCCATTTAAATCCACGCTTCCATTCTGAATGGCGGTCTTCACTAGGGCGATACTGAGAATATCTACCCCTCTGAAACGTGTATGTCTAAAATTGTTTTTTTTTACATTCGTTCCACACAGGAAAACCGTTTCCCTCAGTTTCGTTTGCCTACATCATCTTTGGGGATGCTGTGTGGAGGGTGAATGCTGTTTTTAGGGAAAGGAAGGCGAGGAAGTTCTGAGAAGGATAACGGTATGAGGGGTGGCTAGGAATCTGTAGGTCAATGTGTGCAAAAGTGACGAACGAATGAATCCATCTCTCCCACTGCGGTACAGAGAGAGTAGAGGGGTAGAGAGAATCCCACTGCAGAGGTAAAAAAGGGGCCTTAACTGCCTCAAACAGTTTCCCCGCCACGCAGTAAAAGGGCAAACACATGTGCCGCCAATCCGGGCACCCCTGCTAAGTCTCCAAACTTAGCTATTATTTAGGTATGTTAGGGGTGTTGGTTATCCAATAAATGGTTCCCGGGGCGGCGGTACCGACACCCGCCTCCCAAATTGAGTATCTAGAGTTGATGAATTTTGAATATTGAAAATCATTGGAATTAAATGAAAATCTATTAGAGAAAATATATAATTTAATAATGATTTATCGTTATAACTACAACACAACATTATAATTACTTAGTGATATGCTCCAGATCTGTGTATCTGTGGCACCTTACTAACAACTAGCTAACAAAGCAATAGACCAGCAAATAAACGGTATAATAACCCAGAAAAGTAGATAACAACACTTTACCCAGTGGCGTGAAGAAAAATTGCCCGGGCCCAATTACGTTAACATTGGTTCTATGACAGAACCGAACAGTAACTAAACAAAACGTATATGTAAAAGCCAAGGAAATAAAACTTAACCTATACATCCGCATCCGCATGACTGAGATATTTCATGCACGGAAGAGAGAAAGCAAATGTTCGCGCGCACTGCTCTCTCTTGCTTCTACAGTGTGATACAGCCTGTTCGCCTCGCAACGCATTTCAATTATCGTAACGCTGTAATTTCCGTAACGCATTCGCCAGTTTATCCCTCAAGTCAAGCGTGCGTAAAGAATATTTACTTAAAAAAAACAGTTTTCAACTAAACTCGCTATCCTGTGTATGTCGGTGTTATGGCCCGCACACTACACATTTTCTCAAAAACCCGTTGTCAATGGCAACGAAACCAGTGACTCGCGACTTGCACTGCTAGTTGCTTTGATGGTAGCTGATTGTTCTTTGTCTATGGTTAAACAAGCTGAGATAATTATTGAAATCGTAGAATTGAGTAGAAAGTTTGGTTGGAAACCATAGCAACCAGCTAGTTTTAGTTTGGTTTCAGTTTCTTCAGTGAGCGGATCGCCAAGGAAAAATAATACATTGGCGAGCTGTAAACGCCGTGGGGCCGCTAACACAGCGATACCCCCCTGCTCTATAAAACATAATAAAACACCTGAGATTGCCTTTTCTAATACATTCACTCACAACATCTGCTCTAGAGACCTAATAAACTTATAAATTATAAATAAAAACCTTATGCACGATAATTTATAATTACTAGAGGCCATTGTTCCGATATGGGTGAGAGCTTTGTGTTTAGTAATTAATTACAGTAGAAGTCTATCTACTCTCTAATGAAATTGTGAGAAGCAATAACAATTATAGGTCGTCCAATAATTAGAGTCGATGCCAAACAACATGCTTGTAATTGGTTTCGTAACAAAACAGAAAAGTGCTGGAAAAAACAACAAACTTCACCTAATTCAAAATTAATAAAATACTTTTAATCTCTTTTATTGTTTAAAAATCATCATGTTTCGTAAGCAATGATTAGGGTTTACTTAAGGGGATAGTAACGTATTTAACTTTTTTTTTTTTTTTTAAAGGATTGTACAACATCTTAAGAGGATACCCGGCGGTGATTTTTCCATACAAACGTATTCCCTATTTATCTCTCTGGATTTTAACCCTAGAGAAAATATTGTTATAGCATAAAATAGATATCAACTACTAGCGTGTCGGTAGTTTTTGTTTTTTTTTGATAAGTTACTTTTTATAGAAGTTATGACCTTCCAAAAATAAATAAAATTGACTGGTTTAAACGCCGTCAAAAGATGTTCAGTATACAAACCAGACAATGTTTTTAAAAAAAAGCAAAACGTACAGACATAGAATAGTTTTTTCTTATGTAGTTGGTAAAAAAAAAATTGAAAATCAGTCCACTTTTGGAGGAGAAAAGTGGGGAATACAAAACCTCCATTTTACTTAGGTGTCAGTGCATTGTCCCTTTCGCTCAATATCCGGTGGAGTAAGAGCAACAGTGACAGCAATATTTTAGTAAAATCTATTTCTGCACCACCGGGTATCATCTTAATATTGTTGTGTCAAAATTTGAAACAAATCGGAGCAAAACTAAATATGATATAGAACTTGTATGAATAAAATTAACTTAACCCAACCGAAAATAACAATACTTCAAACGCAACATTTCTTCAAACACAGCAAATTTGGGAGGCGAATATGGGCACCGCTGTCCCCGGGAACCATTTATTGGATAACCAACGCCTCTGCAATAGGTCACCCCAAGAGGTTCGCTACGTTTGGTGACTTAGCAGGGGTGTCCGGGTTCATGGGGTAAGGTTTATCAAGGTCTTGGCGGCGGATGATCTAGACACACTGAACCCCAGATTCCTACCCAACCATCATACCTTATTCCTTCCCAGATCTCCTCTCCTTCCTTTCCTTAAAAATACCCTCCACACAGCACCCCAAAAGAGGACATAGGCCATGAGGGAAATTATTTTCCTCGGGGCCTCCTGTGTGGACTTAATGTAAAAAATAATAATAATAAATGGGTGACCATCACCCCTGCCATAAGTCACCCCACGTGGTTCGCTGCGTTTCGTTACTTAGCAGGGGTGCCCGGGTTCATCGTGTGCGGTGCGCCTGCCTCCCAGCTGCTTGGCTCTGGGAGGCCGGTATGGGAAGACCCTCTGACCTGTCCAGATGGTCTCTCTCGATCCATCGCCTTGCACCGCAGTGGGGGGGGATGGATACATATACGTCCGTCACTCCTGGACACACGGACCCCTTGATTTATATCCACCTCTCATACCTTTTTCCTTCCCTTAACTTTCTCTTCTTCTTTTCCCTAGAAAGACCCTCCATCCAACACCCTAAAAGATGACGTAGGCTCAGAGAGAATTTGTTTTTCTCGGAGCCTCCTGTGCGGAGCTAATGTAAAAAAAAAATCGGGACTGTCACCGTTATCGAGTCGTCTGAACGACTACTACGAACCGCCCTTATTTGCACATAAACAAGCAGGTCTATCAGGCATTTTGGAGCTCCAGCCCAGAAGTGGCTCCCCTGTTCAAGAAATAATTATGCAATTTGAAAATGTCTGATCAATTTCTCCAGAAATACGGTCTTACTTCTGGCGGTTTATGTTTTCATTTGTGTCTTTTTATTGATACCCTGCAGACGTAGACTGTTAGAAACAGCATTTCTGTCGGATTCTGATTTTATTAGTAAAATAATTTATATAGCTAGAACCATAGCTAATTGATTTTATATAAAACTCGTGCATAACTATTCCGTAAGACTGATAAAAGTATTTTTATAAGAATCAATTCATTTAACCGACTGAAAAAGAAAGCGTAAAAAATATCTGTTGGTGTGTATTTTCATAATCGAAACAATACTGAAATGGATGTAGCCGTGTTTAAAATAGCCAGTTTTTATTTTTTTATTATTTACCACTTCTTCAGGCTCCCTTCTACCGCACAACCACCCACATGTGGTGATGCCATAGTCACACTGGCTCCGAGCGATTGGGATTTAGTTGGTGTGTATTTTCATAATCGAAACAATACTGAAATGGATGTAGCCGTGTTTAAAATAGCCTTTTTTTATTTTTTTTTTATTTACCACTTCTTCACGCTCTCTTCTACCGCACAACCACCCACATTTGGTGATGCCATAGTCACACTGGCTCCGAGCGATTGGGACTTTAGTTTGGTAATCGCGTAAAAATTATTTATGAAAAAACATTTTTTTTGCTTACATTGCCATGTAAGGGCAAGAAGCAACATGGCAGCGTTTAATTAATTCCTTTTTAGGACAGTTATGTATACAGGGTGTTAAGTTTCGTACTCGACTTACTTTATTTAACCAGTGATTCCTGATATTATTTGGAGTGAAAAATGTAAATGAAATTTTGGTCTCCAATAACTTTTTTGTTTTTTTTTTTCAATTTTTTTTCTTTAAAACAAAAAAAAAACACGTTTCTTTCACATGTCATCACTGGTCACTCAGCCGAGTAACCCCTCAATCCGACCATGACTGTCCAATACCTTCCGATTTTCGCTGTTTTAATTTTAATTTTTTAAAAAAATGTCACCGGAGACCAAAATTTAATTTACAGTTTTACTCCTAATAATGTTAGGAATCACTGGTTAATAAAGTAAGTCAAGTATGCTCCTTTTTATGTGAAGCCATATCTTTGTAGTTATGTAGTTGAGACGACGATTATGATATTATGTCCCTTCTTTACAATTTAAAATAATAATTTTAGATCTTTCGACTCCTAGAACCCAGACAGTTTGGGAGGCGGGTATGGGTACCGTCGCCCCGGGAACCATTTATTGGACAACCAACACCTCTGCCAAAGGTCACCCCAAGTGGTTCGCCCGGGTTTATGGGTTTAGGTTTGTCCGGGACTTGGTGGCGGATGCGCCTGCCCACCAACTGCGTGGCAGGCCGGATCGGGAGATAATGGTTGAGGGAGACCTTTTGATCTTCCCGGCCGGACTCTCTCGACCCAACGCCTTGCACCGCAGTGGGAGGGATAGATTCACACGTCCGTCACACCTGGACACATTAAATCCCCGATTCCTACCCATCCCTTGAATCTTTTTCCTTCCCAGAACTTCTTCTCCTTTCTATCACCTAAAATACCCTCTACACAGCATATCCAAAGATGACGTAGGCTCTGAGGGATTTTTTTTTCTCAGGGCCTCCTGTGTGGAGCTAATGTAAAAAAATAAAGTTAGGTCAATAAAATTAAAACGAGTACTACTGCCACACTGACACGCCCGCCACATATTTACATTGTTTTATTTCTTCACCGGTTTCAATGCTAAATTAATTATACAGTATCAAGTTCCATGACTTCAATGGTACTTTAATTTGTAACAATACGAATACGCCGGACTCGTGCATGCTTTTAATGAATTTGAATTTATTTATTGATTTATTTTGGTGTGTCAACGTTTATGGAGTGCAACGCTGGGATTTGTATCAATTTGTCGAAAACTGGAATGCCCACATAATTTCCAATAGAAGTAGGTACGTTGTGGGCGTATCCGTGAGCCCATCTAATTTTATCTTACTTCGGAAATAATCAAATAATAGATCAAAAATTAAATCCTTTTTTAAAATTATTATAACAAAATTTAGGATTAGACAGCTAACAGTATGCAGATGGCGATAAGTTTTAAATTCCCGTTAACACCAGCCGCCCGCTTTGATTTATTAACAAAAAAAAAACATCGCCAAAAAGCGTGTTTTATTTTATTTTTCGAAGCTCAGGTACAAATATTCAAAGGTGTTACTAATATTTTCTAAATAATTTAATTTTCCATATTAAACAATAAAACCATAGGTAACCGAAAAGAAATTCGTAAATAGAAGATTTTGAACTTTAAAGCGATTTTTTTTATTTCTAGGCTTATAAAAAGACTAAAAAATAACTCGTTTATTTTAAAGGCAAATATGTGTTCTGCTCGCAGTATTTAAGCATGTAAAATATTTCTGAGCGATCTAATTTTCAAATCAAAATCACATGATTTTACATTGCTTAGTAGGGAATCATTTTGACCACTGGGAGCGATAGAGCAATTTAAAACTTTTTTCTCGGATTGCTAAAGGAAATATTTCCGTTCACATTATCAAAAACCATACCTCCGAATTTATATATGTAGACATACAAACTGATTATATTTCTATATTGCCAATGAATTCACCTATCTTTTGTCTATTATCACATATTCTTACGATTTATAAAAAAAATATTATAAAATCGTTAACTTTAAAACATTTTAAACAATCGAGTGGTTAACTCCGCGTATGAGGCCCTGATGAAAATATCTTACCCCAGGGCCTATGTCATCTTTGGGGTTGCTGTGTGGATATAGATTTTGAGAATTAGTCATTGCAAACTTTGACACTTCAAAACACGGTAAGGTGGAGTTAGAACCCTATCCAACTAATGTGACAGACCATAATGCGCCTCGTAAAAATGATCAACTACAAACAAAATAGTAATTGCAAAAGGTTCAAAGTAGTGTTAGAACCTTTTAAAATAAATAGTTTAATTTAAGTTTAATTTAAAAAACTTGATTTTAGAACCAGTGACGGCTCGTGACTTTTGATGTGCATGAGTGCTAATATTAAAAAAAAAATTACATTAGTTTGGTTACTAACTTACCTCACCCCATGAACCCAGGCACCACTGCTAACTCACCAAACGTAGCGAACCACTTGGAATGACCTATGGCAGAGGTGTTGGTTATCCAATAAATGGTTCCCGGGGCGGCGGTACCCATTCCCGCCTCCCAAATTGAAAATATGTATACTAGATGAACCGGCCACGCGTTGCTGTGGCTAACGAAACACAACGCTTTGACGTGGAATAGACTTACGTAAATTGGAAACAGAACGCCGTTACCTAGGTAATCAACGCCATTACCTAGGTAACCAAAAAATGCAAATTAACTCACACCGCCATCTGTCAGAAACTTATGGAACTTACAAATAATTTCAAATAATTGTCCCATAAAAAACATTTAATTCGCAATTAGAAATATTGCGGTCAATAATCGAGATAAAAAACTATCTTATCTTTTGAGTTGGACCAAATTACACACAATAAGCCCAATAAATTTAATCAAAATCGGTCAAGTAGTTTCGGAGTTTACCTCGGACGAACATTGTGACACGAGATTTTTATATATAAAGATTTTTTTGTTTCATCTCTACCGGTGCATTATTAGGTTATTAGTTATTGTATTCTTGATTTTAAGCGATAGTTATTTATAGGGCATAGCGTAATTTAATGGTCGCCCAAGGGTCCATTTAAATAATATTTATGTACTTTTATTCGATTTTTACGTGAATATTTTTACTGTTTAGTTATTTATCAAAGCGATGATAGACGAATTATTATAATTTTGTTGGTAGATAGAGATACAGTATGCGTACTTATAGCTAACCTTGTGTATAATTTATGATGGCCAAACATTATTTTATTACTATCAAATTTACCAAAAGAGAGCTTAACCCCACTTTTTTTTCTGTTAAGTAACTAATCTTAAGACGATAGACTTCGCTTTTCGGCCCATACAAAAAGGACGCCCGGGAAAAAACACTTTTCTACATCGAAAATTGCACAAAATGAATATATTTTTTTATACTGCCTTTTAGAGGGTGAAAACTATGTCGGTATGTTTTCGAATTTTCGATGCGTTTCGTATTAACGTAAACATTCACTGTCAAACATGTACGATTTATCAAAAAATATTATTTAAGGAAAAAGTGCTGCTAACTCAACTCTCATAAAGAATTATAAAATTATAAAAAGCTACCGACGTTGCTTCTTCTTTCTAAAAAATATATATTTTTTAAAATTTCAATTTCGTGAAAGTTTCGGTGTAGAAAAGTGTATTCTCCATAAACCCCTTTTCGAGCGATTTCTGTAGGTAAATTTGAGCGTTGTCTCATTCGCATGTATTGTAAGTGTGCGTGAGCTTATTGTGAGCGGGACAGAATGACAGTCGCGGGTGTTCCGCGTGTGGTTCAAAGTCTAGCCTCTTAATATATAAAACAATGTCGGGTTAGTTACACCATTTATAACTCAAGAACGGCTGAACCGATTTTTATGATCTTTGATTTGTTGGATTTGTCTCCGTCCCGATTAACAGAATAACTATTAAAACATCGGAAAAATTCACGGGAAAAATAATTATGAAGAAAATTAATTTTTTCATATATTTTGTATGGAACGGTTTTTCAAATAATGTGCGTTGGTCGACAGAATTTGAATCAATTGGAACTATCAATGTTGTAGTGTGCCGAACAGTTCGTGCTTAGTCAATACCTCAATTTAATTTTTTGAACTTGGAGTATTTATTTTAACTTAATAAAAACTTTATTTATTTCAGCTAATAAATTAAACAACATTTATTGATTCTGAGGCGGTACGAAGTTTGCCGGGTCAGCTAGTTAATGATATTTGTGAATCAACAATTTAAAAAAAATAGGGTATTAGTAGGGATTCGTATGGAAGTTGAAATGTATGGAATATTTAAAGATCATTGTTCTGATTTTAACCATGTTACTAAAAATTTTGTTTTTTCCGTTTTCATTCAAATTTGTTCATTTTAAAAACGCTCAAAAACCTGTAAAATCAAAACGGCCCGTTTTGCCAACGACGCGCGACGCTTCGTACGCACGTCATCAAACAAACAAAGTAGAACTGTCGGAATTTTTTAAAGAACGAGCGACTCTTGTGACGTCACACGTCGAAAATGCCGTTTTGGCGGGATTGCAAAAATGGGCTACTTAGACTCGCTGTAGAAAATTTATTTGTCAACGTAAAAATAAAATAAAAGTGCCATAATAATTTTAATTTTTTGCAAAATTTTTTTAAGCAATAAAAAAACCTGGAAATACCCTAATATAATTTTCTTTAGTTTTTTTAAATTCAGGAAGGTCAGGAAAATTTCATATCCGAGTCACAAACTTCGAGGGGAGAAATATCACCTGCTCCAATTAATATTAAAAGGCAAGATAGAGGGTCGCTGAGGGCCTGGTAGGAGACAAATGTCTTGGCTGCGAAATGTAAGAGTGGGCCGGTATTAGAAGTGTGGAGGAGCTATTCCGGGCAGCGCAAGATAGAGATATATTTACCAGAGTGATCGCCAACGTCGGGGTGACCTGATAGGGCACACAAAGAAGAAGATAAAATTATATTTTACGGCTTCCGTTGTAGAAAGGACTCTCTTGTAGAAAGCTCTCGACTGCGAATCTGTAACTCGCGGGTTTAAACCCTGGCGTCCGCAAGTAAATATTTATTTAATTACGTTTAAGTGCCACCGTGTTTGGAGACTACAGATCCGAATAGTCAGGTACTTCCCCCTATCTCTTCCCTATCTCTGTCAAACAATTTTTAAAATTACACTTAATTCAAAGTGTTCTAAAGTTTATTAAACCAGAGTTACAGATTGGATGTGGATGTCGTGTCCCACTAGCTCCGGGTGGTTGGGTCTCTTATGCGGTATTTCAACAGCATTTTATTGTTTTCTCTGTAGCATTGTTTAAAAATTAGCTTGGTTTACATTTGGTGCTGTTATGGTCAGGTAACGATTAACGTACCAAAACTGTATAAATATTATAATATTATAGATACTAACAATTCTTTGACACTGAACTTATAATACCTAGAACTGAGATCCATTCCGATTTGAAAGAAAACTGATGTCGCCAATTTATGTAAGAACCTTTCACTCCTTAGTTAGTACCCGACAGGCCAATGAAATTTTATTTATTTATTTATTTTTTCTTCACATTTTAGGTACAACAGTTTACTATACAATGTTTAATCTCACTAGGACAAGCCTGTGTTGAGGTTAACAATTATTTACTTAAAGTAACAAAAATAACATAAAAGGAAAAACAAAAATAATACTTGAAAAAACAAAAATAATACTTCAAAAAACACAAAATAATATAGGTAAAATAAAAATGATACTCCAAAGAACAATATTGTTACACAGATAATGGGCAAGCAATGGCCACTACACATGGTACTGCGAACAGCCGGCTTTTTGCAGATGGCTAGAAATCGCATCGTTAGTAGGCAAAACCGGCTGCCGAATTGTTATTATTCGTCTGCCGTATTATTATTTCTTTACTGCCGGAGCGATTGTTTCCACTTTCTGCCGCATTTGCGCGCAGAGTATTATTATTTTACTACTGCGGCGTCCGAATTGGTGCTGCCGCAGACGGATTCTGGCTGTTTGCAGCCAGAACGACATGGTCCGTACACGTGATCACAGCGCCCGAGAAATCAACTTACTCAGTGGCGTTTCTTCACAAGGGGACCATGGGGACAGTCCCTACTTATAAACGTTTAATGTTAATGGTATATTTATACCGTAGAAATGAAATAAATAAACTACTATTACATATACTCTACACTATTCCTGAAACCTAACAAGAAAAAAATTGACAATTCTTTGTGTTCACAAAAATAATGAATGCGTTCTGAACATAAAAGTAATTGCAGAAATATAATCTAAAAAATTACTTCGGTTAAGTAATTTTTAATTTCTCTCCTTCCTTCCTTGTAGCATAATAATAATTTATTGCATATGACGTTTTAGTAAAATAATAATATTGATATCGATTGATCGGATTATTTCTATAGCGCCGTTCTCGTGGTTAAAACACCTCAAACCGAAGTACAATTTGTCTTGTGCTATTTTTATTAAACTTCATATTTACATAATTGTAGAAAGCAATCACTTTGTGGTTTGACATATATAAATAAAACACTTGTTTTGTTTAAACCACGAGTTTTTGGTTGTGAACAAGTGTTTATTTTTATTTAAACTTAATATTTATTTACGCACCCTATTTGATGGTTCTGGTTAGGTGCGTGACTTATCTTCGTACCTCATAAAATTTTCTGTAAGAAATTATATTATTACTATTTGGGTATACCTATATTTGTATTGAGTCTCGTATCGTTACTTTCTGGCAGTGAGACGTCAGTATCTACACATAAAAATGACGGTCCCCGCCATCGAAAATGTGCTCGACCCGCCACTGATCTTACTGCAAATAGCATGGTCTAGTGGCAACCACCAATCTGCAGAACTTCTGTAGCACATTAAGCCGGGTCTTTTGCTTCAACAAAGGTTAATAAAGTAATAACAAAGCGTGATAAAGGTTTGTAATTTATAATTTATAAACAAACTTTACAAAAACTATTCGTGTTTATCGTTGAAATATTTTAACGACGTATATACTGTTATTCATATTTTAATTTGATTATAATTAGATGCTCTGTTATGTTATATTATCGAACTCGTATGTTCTTTCCGTAATAGTATGTACCTTATCTGACATTATTTTTTTAAACCTGAAATGTTCCATGGTAGCAGTATCAAGTATGTTGTCTTCTGAAATTGACTTCTTTTAGCAGAAATTCTGACGATAGTGTAATTGGTCAAAATGGAATCTCTTTTAATATTAATTTTAGTGCGTATTATACCTAACCGAACCCACATATTATATCGACCCATAATCGGCAGAACAGCGTAAGCGACAAACAGCAAAGTGTTCAGGAGAAGGTTTTTTTTTAAATAACTTTCTTAGTTGATTCAAAAAATGATTTTGGTTAATTACGATTATTGATATTTGGTTACTGCCTGTATAGAACTGATAATGCAATTATCTGAATGCCTTCAGTTGTGGAGATAGTGGCGGTTACGCTGTTTTGCCTATCACCCTGACAGATATTTTCCCTTAGAAATGTCGCTTACGCTCTTTGGAGTACATGGTTTTTTTATATTTATTTATTTACACATATACTGCACAACATGTGCCATTAACATAATTGACATACAATATAAATAGTACAACAACATGAAGAATGACTAACAGTATATTTGTAAATTAAATATAAAGAAAAAAAATGTAAAAAGTAAGTAGTAAGATTATAAGTAGTAGGTTAAGGGTAAAATATAAATGTAAAGTGAAAAATATGGTATAAAGTATAAGTATAAGTATAAAGTACAAGCTTTAAATTATTAAGCAAAAATAAAAAAAGTTAAAAGTGAGAATAAAATAATAATAATAAAAAAAGTAGAAATATAAGATATCTTTAAAAGGTACAATGATTTAAATATAAAATATAAAGTAAAAAGTCCTCATAGGAGCAATGAAAAATAAAAATAAAATAGAATAGTTAAGAGGTCGATATTATGGATTATAAATATTAACCGATATGATGAATTTTACAAGTACCTATGATTTCTAATGAATTAATGTTTTGCAAGTACTGGTAAGCATATTATGTTTACATGATCATTATGTTTACATGGTACTAGAAGACAAATTTTGTTTAATGCATCTTTTGTATGATGCCAGATTACCGGCGTGATCGATATTAGCATATTTATTGCCAAAAGTGTGTAAGCGATTTATTGTTGCATTTTGTTCTGCGGTGGTCCCAGAGTTATTACAATAAAAAGGTGTTTGGAGTCGAGTAGGTCTAAAAGGAAAATTAGCGGTGGCAAATATTTTTCTCAATGGATTAAAGAATGAATATTGTTTAATTATTTTTGCTGTTATGAATTTATTCCCATAATTAATTAGGTATGTGTGGTCGATTAACGATTAACCATTGTCGATTTCGATTAACAATTAGTTTTATTTTCACTGAAATAAAAACTTATTTAAAAAAAGTCGCAGGAGGCGACAATGTTGAAGCAAGAGACCCGGCTTAAGCATTTCGCAAATTCATTTCGAAAGTGACCGAGTTCGGGAGCGCTGTGAATACGTGTTCACAGAGCAAAAGAAACCAACTTACTGCAAAAAGCATCGTCTGGAGGCAACCTCCAACCTGCGATTTTTAGCCAGCTGCTAAAAGCTGCTAAATGTCGGGCTGTTCGCAGTATAGTGTGTAGACCACTTAAGGGCCCTTGGCACATAACAATGTAAACAAAGTAGGGTGACCATAGTTGATTTGAATTTTGAAGTATTTGTTTTATTGCATTAGCTCCACAAATGAGATCCCGTGGAAATATTTTCCCTCGGGGCCTATGTCATCTTTGGGGATGCTGTGTGGAGGGTCTTCTTGGGGAAAGAAATGAGATAAAGTACTGGGGGAATGTCGGGGTCAGTGTGTCCAAGAGTAACGATCGTATGAATCCATCCCTCCCACTGCGGTGCAAGGCGATGGGTCGAGAGAGTCCAACTGGAGAGGCCAAATGGTCTCCCCCAACCAGTCTCTCCCGATCCACGCAGCAAGTGGGCAGACGCGCCAACCGCCAAGACCCATTTATCCGGGCACCCCTACTAAATCACCATGGTAGCGAACCACTTAGGATGACCTATGGCAGGGGTGTTAATTATCCAATAAATGGTACCCGGGGCGGCGGTATTTATTATCTGTCCCGGAAATATTTTAGATATTTGTTAATCAATTTCAGCGAAAGTAAGAAACAGTATTAAGCTTAATTCGGGCACACTGACACGCCGAAAACACTCTTCTATGATTTATATGTTCAGTGTTTAACTGCCCATGGTCCGTTATGATTTTTTAGCGTAATGTACATTTTATAGCGGTTCCTATGGGCGACTGGTGACCATTGCCCAGTGACTGTACATCGCTCCAAAATGGATTATAAATTAATGTAATTAATATATACCAACCTACATAATACTATAATGACCGCCTTCGTGGTCGAGAGTAATGTTCTCGACTATGAATTCTAAAGTTGCGAGTACGCAAATAAATTTGACTAAATTAATTAATTTGTGCCGTTTCACAATAATTAATTAATTTAAAATTATATTTATTGAATTTGCGGCACGTTCCAGAGTAGAAGATACTCTCATTAACGCTATAGTGAAAGGTTGACAATCAGAATTGAAACGTTGCTTGAAATGGCTTTAGCCGTGTATGGTGACCAGATCTGGAGAGTCAGATACGTACGCCTTCCTCTTCCCAATCTCCTCATTACCTTCAGCCTTACAACATACCCTAATTGGGGTTGCCATAGTGGTAGTGGCTCGGTGTGCTAGCATGGTCGATCGATATGAAGTTACCGATTGATTGTCGGTAACTTCACATCGTTCCCTAGGACAACTGCAGATCGCTGAAACACTGGATGGTTACCTAACCTAGATAACCAAGTGTTGCGTCAATAAATAACTCACACCGCCATCTGTCAGAAACTTATGCAATTTACAAATAATTTCAAATCACTGTCCCATAACAAGCATTTAATTCATAATAATAAATATTGAGGTCAATAATCGCAATAAATACTATCCTACCTTTTACACACAAATTACACACATTATGCCAAAATAAAAACTATCCTACCTTTTACACACAAATTACACACATTATGCCAAACTTCATCAAAATCGGTTAAGTAGTTTCGGAGTTAACCTTGTATGAGAGATAGGGGACATACATTAATTACGTAAGCAAAAAATGGGGGGGGGGGTCCAGTAAACTCTCATTATACCGAGAGGGGGGGGGGGTGTCAATAAGAATCTCACGTCAACTTTAAAAGAGTATATATTATTTTAGAGATAATAAAAAAAAATAATTGTTTCACTTCTTTTGAAGTGTCCCATTTTGCCCGCTAAAAAATGGCTATTATGAAGAACATTTATTTCGAGAGTAAGAAAAAATATCACGAGGGGGGGGGGGTCTTACTAAATTTCACTTAATATCACCAAGGGGGGGAGGGGTCTTACTAAATTTCACTTTATATCACCAAGGGGGGGAGGGGTCTAATTATGAAAGTACAAAAAGTAACCTATTATTTATAAATACAAGTGTGAAGAAAAAACAAAGAAAAATACCCCACGGGTACTTTAAAAAGTACTTACGAAGTACTTTGAAAGTACAAAAATAACTTCGTCAAGTACGTAATACAAAATATACTTAAAAATCCCGGAAGTAAACTAATATGTGTTGAAGAATACAAACATTTAAAGTATGTTTGATTATAATTAAACCGAGAAGCGCTGTCCAACACCTTTAATTAAATAATGTTTTGTTTCTTGATATTCTTTCAATATTAAATGTATAGCATTCTGAGGGCGGTCCTTTAATAGAAGAGGATTAAACACAAATGTTATTTTATTTAGGTATTTTCAGGCCTTTTTTCTGTAAGAAGAGTCCTGTACCAGGGGTTTCTTATAAGTGCTATCGTCCCAGTTATCCTTAATGGTAAGGAACCAGAATATACCTTTTAGTGGGAGCAGGCCCTCAGCACTGTATAAGATTTGCACATTGTATCTTTGTCTATATATATGTGATACAATTTGTTTTTTGATAGAGGTTTGCAATTTATGTACATACTTCATACTTGTATTTCCCCAGCTTCTAATTCCATATCTAAGAATTGATTCCACCAATGAAAAATATACTAGTTCGAGTGTATGTATGTTCATCTTTGCGCTGCATCCATATATTACAGTTTTATGATCTCTGTATTTTACTACCGGCAGCGTAGAATTGAGGTGTAAAAATTGAGGCAAGAGCACATTTCTGGAGTTCTTAAAATTCGGTGCATTTTCTATCACCACAGATATAGAATTCACTAGATTGGGTAAACTGTTGGAATTCGGCTCAGTGTATTTTTTTTTTTACAGCTTTATTACTGAAAATTCGTATTGTCTGTTTTCTTTTCACTTTGTGTCTAATAAAAGAAATATCTTTTGCACATCATGACTCAATAAGCGATAGTTTTTTTTTTTTTACATTAGCTCCACACAGGAGGCGCTGAGGAAAATAATTTCCCTCAGGGCCTATGTCATCTTTGGGGATGCTGTGTGGAGGGTATTTTTAAGGAACGTAAGGAGAAGAAGTTCTGGGAAGGAAAAAGGTATGAAGGTTGGGTAGGAATCTGGGGGTCCAGTGTGTATAGATCAACCGCGCCAAGACCTAGACAAACCTCACCCAATGAACCTGCTAAGTCACCAAACGTAGCGAACCACTTGGGGTGACCTACGGCAGAGGTGTTGGTTATCCAATTGTTGGGCGGCGGTATCCATTCCCGCCTCCCAAATTGATATAATAATTAATATCTCAAGATAATATAATAATAAACATTTAATGGCACCAGAGCTTACCATTAGATAAATATAGATGTATTTTTGCTTTACAGTGACGACAATTGTTTTTACTTTTTTGTATTTTGATTATTTTTAATTTAATTTTTGTTTATAAAATTATTAGCGACCCTTTTAGGATTTTTTTAATGGAAAAAGTACAAATTATACGTAACCGATTTTATAAATTATAAATTTATTTACTACGGTGACCGGACAACTAAACAATGTGCAACTTCATCACTTCTTTCTTGCAACTTCATCACAGTCTATTAAAAGTGATGAAAAAAAATAAAAACCTCACACAGTAAACAAAGTAAGTCACAGTAAACCACTGCTAATGCTTATAGGACTTTTGTTATGGACTATATCGAGTTTCCAGGAATGACGGACGTATGAATCGATCTCTACCACTGTAGTGCAAGGCGATGGGTCCTGCGGGTTTAGCTGAAGAGCCACGCAGTAAGTGGGCAGACGCATCCACTGCCAAGACCTAGACAAACATCACCCCATGAACCATGAACCCGGGCACGCATAATTTATTCATTTTCAGGAAATCAACAGTTTATAATGTGGTTCATTTATACATGTATAATTTACCTAACTGAGAAACCAATTATAGACTTCCTCAATAATACTATAGAATTATGTATCTAAAAATTTAAACACTATACTTACAATTAAAAAAATAAAATATTTTAACAAGAGGGAGATTAATATAACAGGAAATAGTACATAATATATGTCATTACTCATTACATAATGTATCATTACATGTTGAGCAGTTTGGTACACTTTTAATACCTTTTTAATATAGTTTTTATATTTATTTTGATTACCATTGAAGATATCTACATCAGACTGAGTATTTTTGTATGTTGAACATATTCTTATAGGACAAGCATTTTTATTAGAATTTGTTTTACAAGGTTTTTCTTTAAATAGAATACAAGAACGTAATAATGTTTTTTTGTGTGTTAATTAAATGCAGAGACATCTATTGAATTTTTCTATATGGGTGTATTTATATTTTTATTCAATATGAATTAGAGATCTTTTCTTGTTTTTTCTGAAATTTATTAATTGTCATTTTTTTTTAAATATATTTTTTTGTCATGAGTTAATTTTTATCTTGTATGGGTAATTCTGAGTAGTTTTATATCAATGCTTATAGCTTATTCCCGTCGCTGAAGATATTAGATTCGTATCCTCTTAGGTATCTATTTTATATAGCCGGTTGCTCCGGTGAGCCCATTTATTTATCTGACGGCAGTAAACCAACCATTGCCCCAAATGTGTAATGTGTTCACAGTACGGTGACGTAACACATTATTCTTTACGAGTTCGCCCATTACAAACACTTAAATCGTTGTATCTGTGTGTCCGGAGTTGTAGATTATACTGTCTTAAGAGCCGTTCGCACTAGGCAAGTACTTTAGTCGAGTAGCGAGTATATTATTAACTACACGTAAGATAAGCATAGAACACCACAATTTTAGTAGAGTAGGTAAGTCAGCTCTTTAGTAGAGTGAATCCATTTAATTCTACCATTGAAGAAGAAGATAGTAATAATAATCTATTTTTTTTTAATATGAAAATGAACAAGACACAGAAAATTAATAAAAGATAATGGCTGCAACTGGGACTCGAACCCAGAACCTCACGTCTAACCGGGACATAATCATTAACCCATTTTGCCTTTGCACCCTATTATGAGACTGTCATATTTGTCAAACACATATTTCAAATTTCAGAATTAACAAAATTATCTTCGACTAATGTTTTTTCCAAATTATTGGCAGCTACCTCTTGTTAAAGGTTAATGTTAATGTTCGAGTCCCAGTTGCAACCATTATCTTTTATTATTTTTCTGTGTCTTGTTCATTTTTTTTATTTTAAAAAATTAGATTATTATTATTATCTTCTTCTTCAATGATATATTACATTGATGGGAATAACCTTCAAAAGTTAAAAAGAGAGTTTTTCTTATAAAAAAATGACCTTTTAATTCTATTATTTCAAGCGATTCGCTTCCTCCACCATGCGTCCCTGCGCACTGCCATGCGCAGTTCATTCGTAGAAGCAGACACGCGCGAAATGTCGTCCCGTTGAAGCGAAAATGCTACTCTAAAATCCTTTATTTTTGTATCTGTTAATCTCTTTTTCGAGTAGTTTATTTATTTTCATCTCACTAATTTATTCTTCCACCTCTTCTAAAATAAGCATTACAATCAGCTTAATTAGCGTATTTACTTTGTAGCTTTGCAGCTCGTTTATTCTTGCAACGCCCCGCTTACTGATGTACTCTACTCTACCGTTGTGCACTTTTTGGTCAGTCAAGTAGCGAGTTACTCGACTCACTACTTGCCAAGGTGCGAAGAAGCCATTAGATCTGTTGTTCCCAACTTTTTGATAGATCAATCTCCGATCAGCTAAGTGATTTGTCTCCGATGAGTTTCCGATCAGCTAAGTGATTTGTTTGGTAACGCGTGATTCGCCTGTTGGTCTCAGAGTGCGTTGGGAAGAGCATATTTGTGCATTTGAGGAGTGTTGAGCCAAAAGTTCGGCTCAACAGTTGATCAGTAGGATTGGGAACAACTGCCGTTGGTATCGACCTGTCTAGCTAGGTTGATCGATAAAACTATATAACAATACGATATTGACCAAATCCGTCTCCTATGGTCAGTTATCAATATTTGCAATCAAGGTCTACGATTGTTGAAACGGTACCAGAGAATACCGGAAATTATCTATTTTTAAATCAAATTCTAGACATATTGACTGTTTTTTACAAAAAGACATAAATTCATTTTGGATGATTGATTTGAATTTTGATTTGAAAAACTAACTTTATTTTTAATATACTTAGGTTATACCGTTGGTCGTTGGCCGATTTGTTCAATTTTCAAACGAAATATTGTATTATACAATACAAATTTCAAATCATACAGCACAGAAAATCAATACATAATCTAGTAAAGACATGTTTTCAGAATTTTAATTTTAGTTCAATTAAAATCATTAAATAATAAATCCGAGAACGTGTTTTGTGACGAAAATACCTCAGTTTTTCTATTTATTTAATGTCTTACAAACTAAAATATTTCAGATTTTTTTACACACTTATTTTGTTTAGACATTATTAAAAAATCAAAAATACTAATGATCAAAAATACTTACAAGTTACAAGAAGTACACGATATTCAATAATTTATCATCGTGCGTTTTGAGCATTTTTATTGCTTACTTAAATGTAGGTAGGTATATATAAAAGCAAGTTTTTAATGAAAGAAATCGATACCTATTAAATTTTTAATTAAAAAAATTGATACGGGCAATAATCGATCTTCCTCATAGGAACCTCCCTGTACAGTTGCAAGCATTTTTAAACTTTTATCTCAGGCGCTGGTCCAATGGCTCTTAACAGATATTCCGACTGACGGTGGATAAATTCTAGCACCGCCTTCATAGTATCAGATATGTTCCGGTTAACTATCAATATTCAAATATTTTTTGAATTATGTCATTCTTTACGCAAAATAGGGTATTTTCACAAACGAGAGAGATTCTGTTGAAAATGTACAGAATATTTTAAGATCATTTTTCTGATTTTAATCATCCTACTAAAATGTTTGTTTTTATGTTTTCATTCAAATTTATTGATTTTAAAAACAATCAAAAACTGACAAAACAAAAACGGCCCGTGATTGGCAACGGCACCAATTACGCACGTCAACAAACAACAGAGTTACTACTGTCAGAAATGTGTCGGAATCCGGCCAACGTTCATGACGTCACACACCGCCCAAAACATCGTTTTGGCGGTATTTCGAAAGTGGGAAACTTAGACTCGCTGTAGAAAATTTATTCGTCACTATAAAAATAAAATAAAAATGCCATAATCATCGTAATTTTTTTACTTAATTTTCTTAAGCAATAAAAAACGTAAAAATACCCTATTACTGGTTTATTTGATGAACGTATTGAACTAACGAAGCTCTTAGAAGTTAAAGAATTTTATTATTTATTTCCCTGTCAAAATCGGTTTGGCTGTCAACCGTGAAACCGTGCTAGGGACAACGATATAAAATCATTGAAGTTACGCCTATCGATCCGATATTGTAAAGTTATCGACTTCCTAGGAGTGGCTTTAGCCGTGGTTGATGACCAGTTCAGAATAGCCAGAAACTTCCTTCCTCTCCCCCATCTCCAATTCATTTGTAGAAATCGACATCAATAATCTATATTTTTTATCGCGTTTTTGCGAATATAAATTATGCTGTTTATAACAAATGTAATCCAGGGGAAAATAAAAGCACATGGTTACAATAAGGGGATAATCACTGCGAAGGATAATAAATATTATATTCTATAGTTTGTACCGTGCACTAAACCAATATGCATTTTGTGTTCTTCTATGGTTTCATTGCAATGAACCAAGGTGCATGTCTTTTGTTCTTCTTTTCTATGGTTTCTTTGCAATGAACCAAGGTGCATTTCTTGTTTTCTTCTTTATTATACGATTTCATTGCAATGAACCAATGAACATTTCCAATATTCTTCTTTATTCTATGTTGTCATTGCAATGAACCCATATGCATTTCTTGTGTTCTTCTTTATTCTATGGTTTCATTGCAATGAACCAATGTGCATGTTTAATGTTCTTCTATATTCTATGGTTTCATTGCAATGAACCAATGTGCATGTCTGGTGTTCTTCTATATTCTATGGTGGAATTGCAATGAACCAATTTGCATTTCTTATTTATTCTATGGTTTCATTGCCATGAACCAATGTGCATTTCTTATTTATTTTATGGTTTCATTGCAATGCACCAAAATGTATCTCTTGGGTTCTTGTGATTCTATGGTTTCTTTACGTACTTTAATAGTACGATCGACTAAAAGGGATGGAAAAGAAAATCTAGTCTCTTTCAACGGGAGAAATCTTCCGAACAGGCCCTACATTGATATGCTTGGTGTAACTTTAAGTGAACAGCTCAGAAACAGAGGCTCCATCGAAGCCAGAGTTAAAGTAGACTCTCAATAACTGGGCGTACTCTACAGAGCTCGCAGATACTTTAATAGTACACAACTGCTAACCCTGTACAAATCGCAAGAGCGCCCCACGGTTAAATTTGGCAGCGACCGAAACGGGCGGCCTGTTTGATAGATTCTACCGTCTTAACACACGGATTGCAATCTTTAGAGCACAGGTGTCGGGTGGGAATGCTATCCTTGTTCTACCGGTATTTCAATGGAAGATGCTCCGAGGAACTAGCATCATTGAGCCGCTCGTCACCGGTGCATAGTCGGGAAACACGCCAAACGCGCACACAACATATGTACACGATTGAAATTTGTAACATGAGAACGGTTCGTTTCTACAACTCGTTCTTGAATTCAACAGCTAAGCTGTGGAACGATTTGCCGACCTCTGTGATTCACTCCTTCCTCTCCTCAAAAAGACCCTCCACACAGCTTCTTCATAGATGACATAGGCCCGAGGGAAATTATTTTCCTCAGGGCCTCCTGTGTGGAGTTAATCTAAAAAAAACAAGTTGCATTTCTTGTGTTACATATATTATATTCTATGATTTAATGTTTTTCTTGAGTAAATCAAAACAGGTGGCTAGTGTTAAGGGGATACCCGGCGGTGATTTTCCCATACAAACGTATTCCTTATTTATCTCTCTGGATTTTAACCCTAGAGAAAATATTGTTTTTACATAAAATAGATATCAACTACTAGCGTGTCGGTATCTTTTTTTTATTTTTTTATAAGTTACTTTTTATAGAAGTTATGACATTCCTAAAAATCAATAAAATTGACTGGTTTAAATGCCGTCAAAAGACGTTCAGTATACAAACTAGACGGTGTTTTTTTAAAAAAAAAAGCAAAACGTACTGACATAAAATAGTTTTTTCTTATGTAGTTGGTAAAAAAAATTGAAAATCAGTCCACTTTTGGAGGAGAAAAGTGGGGAATACATAACCTCGATTTTAGTTAGGTATTAGTAGTCCGAGGTGTATTGTCCCTTTCGCTCAATATCTGGTGGAGTAAGAGCAACAGTGACATCAACAATTTAGTAAAATCTATTTTTCAATTTTCTCTACCACCCGGGTATCATCTTAAAAGGGATTTTAAACCTTATCGCCAGCTATATAAGTACTTTTATTGTCAAGAAATCCCCGAATTATACACATGTTCAGTCATCCCGAAAGTTTCTTTAACTTTTTTTATTTCGTCATGAAAAAAACTGTCTACTTTTTTTGTAAAATTTTTCATGAATAATCAATCACCCTCAAAGTTTCGCGGTGTGGGCGACGAACACCATGTACGTAGGTAATTTAGCATTACCCTATTTATACATTCGGCAGTGTTTCTCCCTGTTTCCTGCACGGTTTCCGCCACCTGCGAAGCAAACCCGTAAACTTTATCCAAATAAATCGCCACATTTTATGTCCTTGGAAGGGAGGACTAATAAAACTTGAGACTTTGTTGCCTCTGTTAGGAATCGTATGTGTGTGACCTGGTTCCATATACAACCTCTGTTTATAGTCATTTGATACTCTCAGTATCGCCCTGATGAAAATGACAATAGGATTTTTTTTCACTGTTTTTTTTTGTTCTAGAAGAAAATTAAAAAAAAATACGAATGTGCTTTAGACCACACGACTGAAGTAAAACTTTTTTAGCTCCATCTATATGTATGTATATATTAGGGATGTTACGAATGTGATATTTTTCACATTCGCGAATGCGAATGTTCAGAATGCGAATGTGCGAATGCGAATGTTAAGGATTCACTTAAAAAAAAACTTTAGTCAACATTAATCATCGTTTTAATAAAAAAAAAAATCAATTCTTATACAGTAAGATACAATCGTAATTAAGCAATTTAATAATCGAAGTTCAAAAGAGGCATATTATATTTCAGAAAAAGCAATTTTGCAGCCTTTTCTCCCATGAGGCGATTTCTAAGGGGCTCGTTTATAGGGCACGTGGACAGTGGGCGAGACACAACATGATCTGCACACATTCGCATTCGCTAAACATTCGCATCGATTGTTGCGAATGCGAATGTCGATGCGAATGTTTAAAATGATGCGAATTATTCGCATATGCGAATGCTAATGCGAATGTTCGTAACATCCCTAGTATATATATATGTTTATATGTATAAAATATATATATACATATATTAATTTTCTACAAATATTTATTTTAATTTATTATCGTTCGCCTCGCCCGATCAAGCCACGCGAATCGACGTCCGCTCTCCCCCGCGTTTGGCGCGTCCCTGGTATTTCAAAATACTGACTGGGATATTTCATGCACTGGCTATGAGAGGAAGAGACAAAGAAAATGTGCGTGCGCACTGCTCTCTCTTGCTTCTACAGTGTGATACAGCCCATTCGCCTCGCCCGTAACGCATTACACTTTTCGTAACGCATTCGACAGCTTACCCCCCATTTCAAGCGTGCGTAAAGAAGTTTTACTTCATAAACTTGATTAAATAGGTTGCGTTAGGTTAGGTTAGGAGCGTTTTTTATCATTCTCAATTACTTTTCAATGGGTTGTTGAAATTCTACTTTCAGTTGTCATGGAACCGTTCGTTTTTATTGGTGTATTTGGCGGCTTTGACGTCACGCCGGGAAACGTTGGTGACAGCCGTCTTACCAGCCAGTGGCGTTTTATATGTCATAATGACGTTGTAGTCATATGGGACCGTTTTGGAAATACTCGATTTTCCAAATCAATATTTATGAATAAAAATATTAAAATTACATATTTTAAATGCAAGGATCATAATCAGAAATATAAACTTTAAATCTTTCGCACATTTGTAACGGATTCACAGCTCGTAGTAATATCCCATTATTGATCTAAACATTGTTTGATTTTTTAATATTTTTGTGAACACCGCACAAGATCTGTTTGAAGCTAGTGGGTATATGAAATCCTCGGTGACCTTGAGAGAATAAATTCACCTTCATTTGAAAAATTTGATGAAAAAATGGTGACCGGTCTACTCAGTGGAAACTTTTTAAGTGTATGAATATTGAGTACAAACTTTTCATCGGATATTAATTCCTCACATGATAATTCATTATGTCACGAAGCGTCGAAAACTGATAATTGGGATTTTAACCTTAGATTAGGTTAGGTGAGGGGGGGGAGGGGGAGGGGGAAATGGAAGGGTAGGTTAATGTGAGTTATGATGTGATGAATTATCATGTGAGGAAGTATGTGTCTGAATAAATTTACCATGGGAATTCAGACGCTGAGATCTCATAGTCCGATTAGACATGGAACCGAAAAAAATATATTAAAAAAATTTTTCAAATAGGTTATGTTAAGTTAGGTTATGGGCTATTTTTCATTTTTTTCATTGCTTTTAACATAGACATCTGAATATTCATAGACCAGAGAATCAGGGAGAGGGGTAAAAACCAACTGTAGCGGGGCGCAGAGGGATGAGTTGACTGTAACGATATGTGATTTCTTAATACTTCAATCTGACAGTATATAGGCATCACGCATTATAATATCACCATTTAGTTCTTAAAAGTAAAATCTGCTTTTGAATGAATAGACCTTTTTACATGGGAGCGCGAATTGTTCGCCCGGTTTGAACAAACTTGTGTAATCCATATAAAGCGAAGAAAGGTTCGCTTGTTTTGAGAGTCGAATATTTTGTTACCGTGTTTAGTTAAAACACTTTTACAAATGTTTCACAATTTACTTATCCCAGTGAACAGCAACGTGCACACGACGGGACCGTGAATTTCGGTTGCTTACGCTTCATGTTTCTCGGTGTGATAAAACTGATCATATTATATGATGTGAATAAGCTTAAAATAAAGACAAATAATGCCTACCTATGGAAGGTAATACGACAATTGGGTTTATACTCTTTTTCACTTCTATTTTTACATGTTTTAATAGCACAAGTTACCATTTTTGCCGTGTTATTTCGTAAAATGTACCGATGAGAGCTCGACGCTAGTCCGCATGAGAATGATGACGTCATGACGCTATACGACATTTTCTAGATTCACGCGAACCTATACGCCAGCCGGCTGGTTCCATGGAACCCAGAATTAAGGAGGGGGAAATAATACGCTTTTATCACTTAGGGCAGGTCTATACATAATATGTCTATGGCTTTTAATGACTTTTCAAAGTGGTGATGAGTTAAATTGATTCTGAGTCATCATGGAACCGAAATCTTCATTGTTATGCTATGCTGTGAGGCTGGAGGAACTGGAGAGGTTATTCAGATCTGGTCACAAAGCGTTTTTTTAAGATTTGCGTTACATAATATGCAATGCAACAATGGTACAATGCACTGCACATTCCAAAATTGTAGACTTCAAGCTCGCCCGTGAATATTATGGTTTAGGAATTAGGTTATCTAGGAAGTCTCGTAATAAACGCCATGTAAATAAAATCTACTTTATTATAACTGTGTCTGTACGTAGGTATTATTAATTTAACGATATAATGAACCTCAGTCGTGCGTCCACATAACGTCTACTAACTGCGTGTCGCCCACCCGACGCGACGCCCGTACAAGGTGATCTTGTGGCAAACATGATTTATTTATTACATTATGTAATTATAAATTACGTGGGAAAATTGTTGAGAACCTTTTCATCGGCTGTACCGTATTGTTTGAAAAAAAAATAATATACCATATTAATAAAAATGTATTTTACCATTGAAGAAGAAGAAACACTAATAATCTAAATTAAAATATGAAAATGAACAAGACACAGAAAAATAAAAGGTAGCGGTCGCAACTGGGACTCGAACCCAGAACATCTCGTTTTACCGGGACGGGCGCCTTTACCAATTCGGCCATTGCCACATATTATAAAACCGTCATTTTTGTCAAACTCATATTTCAAATTTCAGAATTAACAATAAAAAGGCGGGACCGAGATGGGAATCAGGGAGGGTGGAGGGGAATTAAGGTAAAGGGTTCGCGGGAGGGGGGACGAGGTGGAAGGGGAATGCGTGAGGGGAGGAGGTTCGCGAGAAGTAAAAGGACGCAGCGGAAGAGGGGAGGGGGAACACGGGAAGTTGAAAGGGGGACGCGGGAGGGGAAGGAGAAGTGGGTGGAAAGGAGGAGGCGGAAGGGGGACGGGGACGAATGAGAAGGACACGCAGGGAGAATCAATTTCTTTATTTAAGTTGCATTGCAACGCATGCCGGGTATCGGCTAGTTATTTATAATAATCGACAGTAATAAGTAATTCACGTGTTTTTATACATGAAATGTTATTCTTTGCATTTATTATTTTTTACATACAAAATATGGATTTTACTTTTTTTTTAAATATGGTGTTTGCCTAGTAACGAAAAAGTTTTCTCATCACAGACAATGACATTTTGGCACTTTTGAATGCAATTTACTTAAAATAGAGCTAGCACACAACCTTACCCGACGAGTGGCAGTTTAGTATTAAAGCTTCGAAATCGAAAACACTACAATTGACTTGCTTTTGGCTTTGATATTTCTAAAGCGCGTCTAGGATATAATATATTGTAACGTCATTGGTCAGATGTGCTAAAAAAAAACTTCCCAGATTTTAGTTACATTTTTTTTAGTTTGTTGTAAACCAATATTTTTAACTTTTCAATCAACATGCATGTTTTTGACATTTTATTGTAAATTTTTGGTATATACCTACATAATTATGTACGTATTTGATTGTATAGTATTTTGGAATTAGTAGTGCATGTTGTATTACGATAGCATTTCGATAAATATCGAAAATTATGTTATTAGGAGCAAACCCGGTCGCATAAATTCGACTAATAAGTATTGTACGAGCACTAAACTGTCTGTTGCTCTAATGCCTTGTTCTGACCTGACAAGTCGAGTGGAGAGTAGAGAGTAGTAACTCGCTTCCGACTCACCAAAAAGTGTTCGCACTGCTGTCAAGTAGAAGAGTTCATCAGTAACCGACGCGTCGCAACATGACCGGCTGCAACGCAATAAAGTAAATACGTCAATTAAGCTGATTGTATTGCTTATTTTAGATGAGGTGGAAGAATAAATTAGTGAGATGAAAATAAATAAACTATGGACACGAAAATATATTAATAGCCGCAAAAATAAACAAGTTAAGAGTAGCATTTTCGCTCCAACGGGACGACACATCGCGCGTGTCTGGGTCTACGAATCCGAAAAAATAGAACCAATGGATTCAATCTACTAAAGAGCTGACTAGTCTACTGTACTAAAATTGTTGTGTTCGGACACGTTTAGTTACTAATATACTTGCTACTCGACTAAAATACTCGCTCAGTCAGAACAGGGCATAAGTGATCGATATCTATATTATATTAAAAAAAACATTTGAGAGCAAATTAGGGAATACGTTCGTATGGACAAAACGTCGTCCGGTTTCCTCTTGATGTTTACCACCCCTGGACTGAGATTTGAGGTTATCGCCCAGCATATGAAAGGTCGTTTTCGATCGCCGAAAAGCATTGTTAACTCAATGCTGAAAAGCTTTAAATAATTATATTATTTATTTAATTACTTTTGTAAAATTAATAATCTCTTTTTTTTATTTTTTATTTTTTTTATTTAAAGAAACATTTAAAACAAAGAATAATACATACATATCGAATAAAAACATAATAAAAAAACAGAGAAAAAGTCCCAATAAACTAATTTTAAGTAGTTTGTCAATGGGTTCTTTTAACTTAATGGATTATAACAAAAATTAAATTAATTATTAAGAAATAATTGTTTACATTCATAGAAAAAAAAAAAATTGTATACACTCATACCATAAGAAATATAGCCTAAAAAGGTGTAACATGATATAAAAATAATACAAAAAATAAAAATAAAATTATATAAAAATAAAAAAGAGGTGTAACATGATATAAAAATAAATTAAAAAAATATATATATAAAAAGTGCATGAAGTTAGAAATTGTTTGTCTTAGCATCTAATACAAACTATGTCTTTCAGCGAGCCAATTTTTTAACATGATATTTATTTTTGCGTTTATACATTTTTTGATTGCTGCAGGTAACATATTTAAGCAATTTGGGATCTCAAAATCAAATATCAATAGTTTGTCCTTTACCAGTTTTAACCACAGATGTTAAAAGACGTAGATCTGCCCTCGAGCCACTGGACAAATAATCCCTAGGCATGTAAACTTTAAAAGTTTGAACAGCCGCCACAGGTTACTACAAGTGATTCGCTAATACGTTTGGTGACTTAGCAGGGGTGCCCGGGTTTATGGGGTGAGGTTTGTTTAAGTCTTGGCGACACATGCATTCGCCCACATACTGCGTGGCGGGCCGGATCAGGAAATATTGGTTGATGGAGACGTTTTACCTCTCTAGACGGACCTTCACAACCCTTCGCCTTGTACCGCAGTGGGAGGGTTGGATTCACACTTCCTCTCCTTCCTTTCCCTAAAAGGAACCTCCTTACAGCTTAATTATTACTAATTACACATATCGATACAATTACACTTATTAATTAGTTTAACTTATTAATTAGTTTAACTAACATATTTTTTCTCTGACGTGGAATTATTATTATTGAATGATTATCGTTATCTTTTTGTTGTTTATACCATTAATTGTATCTCGTTTGTTTATGCACGTGTCTATTTTGTTTTTGATTATCTCGTTTTGTTAATGTTGTTCTTGTTCATCTTTAGTTTAGCTGAATTGAAGTCATTATTATTTTCTTTTGTTTCCAATTATTTTTTTGTTTACACGTTTTTTAACGACGTAATGCATGGGTAATTTTATCACTTCAACTTTCCACCATACAATTATTCAGTTTCAATCGGTGTGCTCGTAAAACCACGAACAAAAGAAAACTAATTCATAATTGCGTGTTCATAAAATCACCAACAAAGGAAATCAGAAGTAATTTATTGTTTTTTTCTCTTTTGTTACAGAATCTTCATCGAGGAATTACGAATATAAGACAATCGGGCGATATGGTGAACTTATTTGATGGAAGACCCAACCGCGAGATCTTAAACTATCAAAGTTTTGCAAAAAAATTGGTAAATAAGGCTTCAAATTTGAGAAATTACATCCAAAAAGGCCAGATGAGTTTCCCGACCGAGTTCTATTTGACAGATATCCAAAATGGCGGCCACTCTTTCGTCTTTTATCCCGCCTTTATTCAGGAATAGTTTGCAGCAGCCAGAGAGGTTCGAAGGAGATTTCAGTTATTCTTATTCAGATCTTCCCGTGTTCAGATCGAGGGACAACGATCCCAAATTGGAACAAGATGGCGGCCAAAACCATAGACAAAAATTCGGGGGTAATCTAGTTCGCAAAAGATCCGCTTGCGATGACGCCATTTTTGGCGGGCAAAATTTCTGTTACGAAGAGCGAAAGGCCGTAAGTCTGCCTTATCAGAATGTCGATAGATGCATTTCGCTTCCAAGGGCCAAGTTCGATATTCAAACTGCGTGTACGAACTTACCGCCCAAAAGTAGCGCAAGCATAGACAAAGATAAGGATGTCCAAACTACAACTAATCAAAGAGGGCTGAAGTTTAGAATTATCCCTGATCCTCCCAAGTCTTCAGGGGATAATAATATTCAGAATTATAACAATATTAAGTGTGAAGAGGCTAAGAAAAGATTTGAATTTCAGACGACTTGCACAAATCTGCCGGCAAAAAATATCGACAAAGAAAACAGAGTCAGTTATGAAGGTCAAATTTCGAACGCTCTGCGTTTCAAATTGAAAAACAGATGCGAAGAAGCTAGGAGAAAATTCGAATTTCGCACGGCCTGCGAAAATAACTTCGCAAAACCGCTGACGGAAGGTCTGATCAGAAGAGAATCCTCGTGTAAAAATTCTCCTATCAAAACCTTTGAATTCCGAACGTCGCAGAACAACGCGGATAAGTTCGAATTCCACGGCAATTCGCGCGTCAGTCCGTCTAAAGGCGCTCACGAAAGCGCAACGAATATATTCAAGGGCGGAGATTCCAGAAACCTCTTGCCTAAATTTGACAGAAATTCTGAAGACAGATCCAAAAAGCCGGAATCTAGCGATTTCATCGACGAAATCGGCGCTTATTTGAGAAAAAGCGATCAGAATCAATCGCCGCCATTAAAAGCGGTCGGTAATGCAGTTAATACCGATGATATCTTTGATTTTGACGTTACCGACGCTCCCAAAGATTCCCAAACTGTTGAGTCTTCGGTTAGGCGCCTTCGAAATTCGATTTTCTCCAGTTTGAAGTTGCCGCGAAGGTTTAGCGACAAATCCAAGATGGCGGGCCAGCAGAATTTGATGATGGGTTCACTGGGGAGGGATGGAAGTGGGCCAAGGAACTTTGCTTTGGTGACCGGATCATTGACTTCCAGTGGAAATAGCAAGAGGAAGTCTGCCGTTGAGATGCTGGCCGAGTCAAAAGCGTTCTATGTCAAGTCGGAGACTGTTTTGGACAGAAAGCAGGAACTTCCGTTGAGAGTAAGTTGCTTTTTTTACTTCAACCTTTACCACAGTTTTAATTGAAAATATCATTTAAAATGTTTATTTATTGTTATCGAGCTTAATTTGTAGAACTCCTTTTTAATTAATTTTATTTTTAAATTTTCACCAGATTTACAGGAACGGGTTTAGTTTTTCCTATGGGATACTTTCATACACTTTTCCATATAAATGATCATCTAGTAAATCCACGTTATGCAAGTGTATTATATAAGTATAATTAATACAAAACAATACAAGAACAACACGTTAATCTACCAAACTATTAAATGGGAATATAATTCACCTTCTCCAGATATTTTCATATCAGAGGGTTCGGCTCTGTGGAATTCCTAATTTGACCGATAAATCCTACTGATCCCTCAATATAAATATTTAAAAAATCTTTCTTAATTCTACATGTATTTAAAATGACTGATTTTTGCATTTTTATATACAAATTCTTTGACAAATCTAATATGCCTAAATTTTTAATAAGAGAGCTAGGTATAATGCCAGTAGCCGAAATAACAAAAGGTAATATTTTTATAGTCTGAGAATGCCAAATTCTTTTAATTTAATAATATTTAATTTATAAAAAAGTTTATTTTTAAACAAGTTCTGCTATGTAATTATTATTACACGTGACAGCTGTTTCGCCTTCTGAAAGAATTTTCAAACTGTGGGTAGTCTTATTAATGGTTAAAGTAAAGTTTCTCCAATTACTGTATTGTTTAAATTTGATTAATAATTTCTAACATTTTACTCAGAAATTCATAAGGGTGTTAGTAATTGAAATAAAAATACCTATCTAGAAATAGTATAAATGTATCGCCTGTAAGTGGGCTTACCCCAGTTTGATAATGCCTTCAGAAGGCGAAACAGTTGTCACGCGTAATAATAATTACATAGCAGAACTTGTTAAAAAAATGTTTTTATAAATAAAATAAAAAAATCAATGTTTGAGGTGTGACAATTTTGAGGTGTTTTTTTTGTTCTTTTTTTCTACAAAACATAAAAAATAGTAGGTGTTGGACAGTTGGGGGCGGGGTAAGTGGTGGGGCGGTAACTCGGCTGCGTGACCAGTGACTTTGAGGTGTGACAATTTTGAGGTGTTTTTTTTTGTTCTTTTTTTTTCTACAAAACATAAAAAAATAGTAGGTGTTGGACAGTTTCACATTTTGAGGTGTTTTTTTTGTTCTTTTTTTTCTACAAAACATAAAAAATAGTAGGTGTTGGAGAGTTGGGGGCGGGGTAAGTGTTGGGGCGGTAACTTGGCTGCGTGACCAGTGACGTCATATGAAAGATTTTTTTTTGTTTGATTTCAAGAAAAATTTTGAAAAAAAAATTGTCATCTAGAAAGTCACCGGAGACCAAAATTTATTAACATTTTTTACTCCAGATAATGTTAGGAATCACTAGTTAAAGTAAGTCAAGTACGTACCTTAACACCCTGTATATGATACATTAGATCACCAAACTAGGCGACTGCCTGTTTCATGGTGACCAATGGAATATAGTTACTTTATGAGGTCTAGTGTAAACATATGTATTAAATATATAATCATGTAAAATGAAAAAAAAGAATAAGACAAGCTATTAAACATATGGATTAAATATATAAACATGTTCCCCCTTACTCATAATTGCGGTATCCGCCGACTCATCCTTGGTTTTGTAAAGTTGGCCATAAACCTGGTTTAAAGCCGTTTTAACCATGCACACGCAGAGATAATAAGTCAAGTTTTTCACTGTTACGTCGTAATACGACGCGTATTAGTTATACTATGATTATGAGTAAGGCGGGTTGAAAATAGGAAAAAATATAGTAGAAAAATTATAATGGAAATAAAAACTATAAAAAAGAAGAAATCAGTAAAATGAAAAAATAAAAAAGAATAGGACAAATAGCTATTCGATTCAATAAATAATATTCAATGGAAATAGCGTTGTAACTTAGTTGGAGTAAAAAAATGAAGATCGCGTTTTGGTCTCCAGTTAGCTTTTTTTTATTTTTATTTTTAAATATTATTTTTGACTTGAACCTTTACGACTCAAGAGTTTTAATCAAAATGAATGTTTCTGTGCTTGTCCCTTATTATTTTCTATACCATTCATCCGATTGCTTTGAAACTATGGTGATTTGTTGTGCGCACTCCAGCGAAGGTTTCTGTATATATAATGGTGAGCTCTGGCGTTATGAAATTTGTACAAAAAATTTAAAATAGAAGACGCGCGAGCTGTTTTAAAAATGTGCGCAGCAGGAAGGGAAGGCGGGAGTAGAGGGGTGGAGGGAGGGATGGAGGGAGGGATGGAGGGAACGGAGGAGGGGGTTCGTGGAAGATAGGGGGGGAAATGAAACGCGGGAGAGAGGGGGGGGACACAGGAGGGGAACGGGGGGCGGGAACAGGGACGCATGGGAAGGAGAAACAAATATCAAAGGAGAGACAATTTCTTTGAGTGCCGTGTCGGTAATTAAATGTTGATTTCAAATTAATTGACTTTTTATAACTTTGGAAGTAAAAAATGTGGTGAAATAATCATGCGCATGGTGCATGTGCCCGTTTACCAAAATGCAGTGTTGCCAGTTCTTTCACAGCACAATTATTAAAGACATTTTGTTATTTAGTAATAATTCAAAATGGAAAACGTACAGTCATTCAATGTGTAACTAAAACACAGTGTTTTTTTTTATAAGTAAGGATATAGTATCAAGGCTGTAGATGTTTTATTAGGTGACCGGTCTACTCAGTGAAAACATTTTAAGTGTATGAATATTGAGTACAAACTTTTCCTCACATGATAATTCATCATGTCTCGAAGCGTCGAAAACTGATAATTGGGGTTTTTAACCTTTGGTTAGGTAAGGTTAGATTAGGTGAGGGGTGGGGGGGAGGCGGGGAAATGGTAGGGTAGGTTAATGTGAGTTATGATGTGATGAATTATCATGTGAGGAAGTATCGTGTCTGAATAAATTTACTATGGGAATTTAGACGCTGAGATCGATTAGACATGGAACCGTTTTATTATTACCCACTGAATAGATAATTCCTAGAAGAAAATGAAAGAAAACTGATATCGCCACTTTACACAACGCCTTTCGCGACTCCTAGGCCCTAGACACGCCAGTTATATTGTTCATCTGTTGAACAATTTGTTCCAGAAAAAATTTCGGTAATATATTTTTTTAATCAATTTCGCAAGAAGTGAGAAAAAATTGAGCTTACTTTATGTCTACGGGCACATCCACAACACACTTCTTTTGGTTTATATCTTCAGTGTTTTTAATGATTCTGATAAACTGATTGTTGATCATTATTATTAAATGTAATATTTTATAAGTGATTTGTTAACAGGCCGTGTTGAAATTTAATGTACACCTTTGCAAATTATTACAACTGCTATTTACTCCCACAGTACCGGCACAATGGACTTTATTTAGTTATTTATGTTTTATTGGGCTTTAAGACAGTATTGTTGTTGAGTATGCCGCTGGTTGTTCAAGATTCGGGAGGCAGGGGTGGTGATGATAGTAGACTGAATGCTGTAGAAATGGGGTCCCTGAGGCGTAGATGTGGTAAAATTATGAGATTTTTTTACATTAAATCCGCACAGGAGGCTCTGAGGAAAAAAAAATCCCTTAGGGCCTACGTCATATGTGGGGATGCTAGGGGGTCTATTTAAGGAAAGGAAGGGCAGGAAGTTCTGGGAAGGAAAAACGTATGAGGGGTGTGTAGAAATCTGGAGGCAATGTGTCCAGGAGTGACGGACGTATTAATCCATCTCTCCCGCTGGGTCGAGATGAGGCGATGGGTCGAGAGGGTCCGGCTGTAGAGGTATAAAGGTCTCCCTCTCTCTTGACAAACCTCACCATATGAACACGGGCACCCCTGCTAAGTCACCAAATGTAGTGAAACGAGGTGACCTATGGCGGGGGTGTTGGTTATCCAATAAATGGTTACATGGATGTTGCACGAATGTGAGTAATTCGGAAAACTTGTTTCAAGACTGTGTGAAGTGTGGGGCAGTCTGTCCTCTCTGCCCACGTCTAATGTAACATATCCTTGGCAGTATTTTCATCTTTTATTATTAACAATTAGTGTTAAACTTACCTGTGGTTAATTGTGAATTTTACACTTCATTGGTAACAAAATTATTAAGAAATTCACATAGTTTTCAACACTTTAGCTGTTGATTAATAGTCGCTTTAGTTCGTTTTTGTCCAACAGACCATTTTTCATGAAATTGAATTAAGTATGCAAATGTTCTCGAAAAGCCTTTATTTATGCGATACTCGTTAAAAAAAAATTATAAACATTTATTTAAGGGGTTTTCAAAACGAACTTTGTCTTACGTCCTCCAAAATGTATGTGCTTCTATCGTAAAAAAGTTTAAAGTGCCATTTCTCCCGAGTCGCATTTTGGTCTGTTGGATCAAAAATGAAGTGAAGCGACGTAATGCTTTTTTACTGCCAACAATTAGACGGTTGTCACTTCGATTTTCCAACAGTTTATATATAGGTCGCACCATTAGAGTTGAGGTGAAAAACACAATCTTAAGATTTTTTTTAACATTAGCTCCACACAGGTGGCCTTAAGGGGATACCCGGCGGTGATTTTTCCATACAAACGTATTCCCTATTTTTCTCTCTGGATTTTAACCCTAGAGAAAATATCGTTTTTACATAAAATAGATATCAACTACTAGCGTGTCGGTACTTTTTTTTTTTTGATAAGTTACTTTTTATAGAAGTTATGACCTTCCAAAAATCAATAAAATTGACTGGTTTAAACGCCGTCAAAAGACGTTCAGTATACAAACTAGACAATGTTTTTTTAAAAAAGCAAAACGTACAGACATAAAATAGTTTTTTCTTATATAGTTGGTAAAAAAAAATTGAAAATCAGTCCACTTTTGGAGGAGAAAAGTGGGGAATACAAAACCTCGATTTTAGTTAGGTATTAGTAACCCGAGGTGCATTGTCCCTTTCGCTCAATATCCGGTGGAGTAGGAGCAACAGTGACAGCAACAATTTAGTAAAATCTATTTTTCAAATTTGTCCACTACCCAGGTATCTTAGGAAAAATAATTCCCCTCAGGGCCTACGTCATCTTTAAGGATGCTGTGTGCAGGGTCTTTTTAGGGAAAGGAAAGTGAGAAGAAAAAGGTTTGAGGGGTTTGTAGGAATCTGGGGGTCAATGTATCCAGGAGTGACCGGCGTATGAATCCATCCTCCCACTGCGGTGCAAGGCAATGTTCCGAGAGAATCCTGCAGGAGAGGTCAAAAGATCTTTCTCAACCAGTCTCTCCGATCTGGCCTGCCACGCAATCGGTGGGCAGACGCATCGGACACCAAGACAAATTTCACCCCATGAACCCGGGCAACCCTGCTAAGTCAACAAACGTAGCGTACCACTTGGGGCTGACCTATGGCAGAGGTGTTGGTTATCCAATAAATAATTCCCGAGGCGGCAGCACCCATACTTACTCCCCAAATTGTGTGTATTGATTAATTAAACCTAATTCATATTTAGAGTATTATTTGTCTAAACTAAATTTTAGGCCACACTCTAATATACAATAACCCTCTTACTCATAATCATAGTATAACTATTACGCTTCGTATTATGACGCAACAGTGAAAAACTTGACTTATCACTGCGTGTGCTTGGTTAAAACGGCTTTAAACCAGGTCTAAGGCCAACTTTACAAAACCAAGTATGAATTGGCAGATACCGCGATTATGAGTAAGGGGGTGTTGAATGTCCGATGACACTCCGTGGACTGTAAATTTATCAACTTTACAAAACCAAGTATAAAGATACAAATGATTGTGTTTTAATACCACAATGCAATAGTGTTAATTATATATATTAGAAAATAATATAATTAGAATCGAAGTTCCTAACTTTTGTTGAGGATCCCAGCTCCACTTTCAAAATTAGGCACTTCCAAAGCACAGTTTATGTATGTTAACGACGAGGAATATTATTTTTATGAACGTATGATGCTTCTTGCGAATTTTCGAGATATTATTGAGTTGCTTGGAGCGCGACCGAATTGCGACTTGTAGTTTCCAAAGATGCCGTATCTGCCCTGATGATGGACACTGCAACGCTGTCCGAAACGTCGGCTAAAGAAGGAGGTAGCGCAACACGGCATAACACCCCAAAAACAAACAACGAAAATGCTTTTGGCCGTGAAAATCTAAAAACGTATCTATATTTTTGATGGTCATATCTGAATATCCATGTACTTCCCCATCTTCCTCTTCCCCATCTCCTTCCCCTCCCCACTATCTTCTGCCTCATTTCATACCCTGAACGGGGATATCATAGTCTCTCTGGCTCCGGACGGTTGGGAGCGGTTTCGACTCTTGTCCAGTATTCAAATCAAAATTTAAAAAAAGTGAATTTATTTTATTTTTATAATGAACAACCACAATGTATGTATTAACTGAATTCATTATGTACTGTAATTAATAATAAACAAAATATTTTATTATTTTCAGGTGAACAGCGCATTGGCGAGTACTACCGGTGCTCACTGTAAGTTTTAATCTAGAATTTTGTTAGAAAGTAATATAGATTTGTATCAATCAATAAGCCACCTGAAAGATGTCTAGAATGCATATATTTGTATTATTCATATTGTCGTTGCATATAGAATATGAATCATGTGATACTGAGATTCTGAGAAAATCGATAAAAACTGTTTAAAAAAATAATGAAATAACGTTTAAAAAAATAACGTTGGAAAATAACAATTCTATTTATGGACAAGTAGGAAAAATATATTTCGTTCATTATAAGAATATATTTAAGGCAAACTTGAATTATTTTATGTGTTTTTCTCACATGGTTCATATTCTATGTACAGTTTTCGTTATAATTTTAAATACAATAATGTCAAAATATTTAATTTAAATTTATTCAAATTTGACAGCTAGGCATCACAAAATGATGTTAATATTATGTACATACCAAGGCAATTGAATTGTGTAGTGGTATACAGAGGATATTACTTTTAAAAAAAAAAATATTATGTACTATTTTGATTGTCCTCACATGGTTTATTTTCTATCGCCTTAAAAATTTGATATTTTTACATGGCTCATATTGTAGAAGATGGAGAAAAAAAAGCAAAATAACTGTATATTTAAGTCATTTTCGTCAAAATTGTCACATTGTTTATATTAAATATGCAACGACGATATTATAGCTGACTATCTTCTGCCCGCGACTTCGTCTGCGTAGGATGAGTTATTCTTTTCCTAGGTCCCATCTACGTTTATACCAAAATTCTTAACCTATTTATTTAAAATATGCATAATTATTGATTCGATTTAAAGTATTAGGCGAGTTCTTCAAATAAATTCACTAAATTAAATATTTTCTAAAATAGAATTTTGATTTAACAATCATAGTTTTGCAAAATGTCATTCTCAAATTTTGACATTTTCTATTAAACAATAATATTATTATTTTCGATGTATTGAAAATAAATAGCTAGCTTTATAAATTATAGCCTATATGTTATTCTGATGTATGAGCTATATTATTATAAAGTTTCATTAAAATCCATTCAGTAAATTTTGTGTGAAAGAGTAACAAACATGCATACATCCATACAAACTTTTGCGTTTATAATATTAGTAAGATTAAATTGTTAATGATAAAGTCCTTGAAAGCCCTTACCTAAAATATTTCTGACTGCCTCGAATTCGTGTTTGAAAAATGATCTTCACAGCTAGTCTATTGACCATTGCCACAAACTTACTGCATGACAAACTTCCTGGGTAGACCAACAAAAAGCAAAAAACAATGCTTCTTCCGCTCTATCTTTTCTGAGATAATTCCCTTTCTTTTTGATAAATGTTTTCTTAATATGTTGGTGTATTTTTAAGGTAAATGAATCATCCACTTGATTAGTCAGACATCTCCGAAAAATCGAGATTTGAGTTGAGTTATATGTAAAAGTGTACCCTCTATCTGGTACAATACCCAGATTACTCATAAACACTACAAAATCAGTTATAATGCAGAAAAACTTGTAGTGAATTAACCGCTTGGACACATAAGCGTGTTTTCATGATAATTTAACGTAGGTAGACATAGGAATGACGTATGTCCCGTACCTGAGTTATTAAACAAAATGTTGATGTTTTTTGGTTCACTAGTAGGATATTTCAAAATTTGATACTAATGTACCGGTCCGTTATGCTTCCAGGTGTTATTGTATAGCATATTTAATGTGTACAACACAGACACATCGACTTTTTGGAATAACGAGGTTCCATCTGTTGCTTTAACCTTTCCCTTACTGTGCTGAAAAAATCCGCGCGTTCCGGTGCTGTGTAATCACTACACAAGCAGAAATGGTCGTTTTAAAAGCTGAAAAAAATGAATATTCATGGCAAATCGCTATATTTCATTATAGTTGAAGTCAAAAATAATAATAATTGATGTTTAATTGCTGAAAACATGAAAAAAACATCGGTAGCTCAAAGAAACGATGCTCATACAACATGCGAAGAGACCACTTCGAATGAATGTCCGCGGGAGAAACCGAAGGAACAAACACGATTGACGACTGACCAGTAACCACACGGTTCTCTTTCTCGCGCTCACTTATATCGAAGTAGGTGAGAGTGAGACGTGCATACTGTTGCATTAGCCGCACGCTTCACGCATTTTTCATCTCACCCGCAGCACTGATCATACGCCAGACGTTTGATTGTATTGGTGATTTCTATTCTCACAAAATACCTCTTATGTGCCCGAAAGGTAATGATTATTAATTTTTTTTAATCTTTATTTAATGAGTAAATGTATAACGGAGGATTACCTAAAATATGAAGCCAGAATTTTCCATATTTATGGAGATATTAAAGGTGCAAGAAGCAATGTGTAGTAGATACACATCGCAGGCAAGGGAGGGTTAACGTCATGCGATAATAAACTCTAAGTTAGCTTACCATAGATCCCATGACCGCGTGACGTTTCCGCAACAGATGGAACCTTGTAAATAATATTTGATTTATGGCCAGTTTTCTTATATTGCTTTCTTCATTTTCTCAAAACTAAATATTGTTTTTGAACAGATGCAACATTGTCGGGTCGTCACAGGCGCGGAGGGGGAGAAGCGCTGCAGAGTCAGCTGCGTAGATTACTCGGCTCCACCAGTATGCAATCACCCAATGACGCCATTGTTACGCACGAATCTAGAAATAGTAAGTACAGTTTTTTTACTGTTATTTTTGAATCCCAACTTGTTTGGAGCCAGTAGTGGGACTGCATTCACATTTATTGGGTTTTTTGAAAGATAAATTAAAGAGAAGGTTAAAAACCATTGTGTTATAACAATTTAACCTCTCAACTAGTATGGACGAAACAGTTCCAAAGGAAACAAAAGTTTGTGGCTAAAAAATTCAAAAAAGTTATTTTTATTTTTGTGTTGCAAAACCGATGGTTGATGATTGCTTAAACCCCAATAGCAGTTTTTAGTACATGTAAAAAATATTCCAAAGTTTTCACATAAAAATAATGCATTTCTTGTGTGGGAAAACATAAATTCTTTTATGAAAAAATATTTTTAGATAAAAAAAAAAAAATATATAATTTCTAAAAAAGTTATTTTTATTTTATTTTTTGTTTTATTTTAAAATACAATATCTTTTTTCTGCATTGCACCCCCAGGAGTCATGTACTCATATTTTATTTAAAATGGTTCTATAAATCTTAGGTTGGTGTCTTATGGTCCTTGTTAACCACTCATCTTCGCTCGGACACCGGTGTCCGGGGGACAGATGAGAGGTTAAAAAATAAATTGCGATTTTAACCCTTATGTATATAGGAACTGTACAAGGACGAGGTCAGAATCGCTTGCGCCAATATCATTCCAATCATTGCTTTTAATTTTAGATTTGTAGCTCCTCGTAATTCTTTGTGATTAATTTTAGATTTGTAGCTCCTCGTAATTCTTTGTGATTAATTTTAGATTTGTAGCTCCTCGTAATTCTTTGTGATTAATTTTCTATGGTGTGTACCATCATGTAGGCAAATATCATCCGACATTCAAGTGGTTATATGCCGATTTTTGGCCTTTTTCAGCTTTTGTTCAAATTTATTGGTCGAAATTCGAAAACTAAAACGGAATCGGCGTTTAAAGAGTACCTTTCAAAAAAAAAATGTCGCTGATTGGCCATTTGATGACAATGATACATTTGAATTTTGTGTGAAACACCTCAACCCTGAGTTTGTGTTTTTAAATATACTTATTTTGTTTTGTTTGCTTTTAGACCCAGCAACCTACTACGAAAAACGTTCATCCCGGGAGTGTAGCGAATGGGAAATCCCGTCTCATCCCTCATCAGCCACAAGATCCCACTACAATTCCGGCACATTCTCAGGAAATTCCTCGTCCGGAACATCGGGATCCAAAGGCCAGGTCAAATCCGACCCGGAGCACTCCCGAACTTCAAACTCCATCCCATTCCCCGGGACAAAGGCACTGAACAGACCGTCAAGTTCCGGAGACAACCGAATATTCTTCCCGGACTCGTTCGTTGTCCCAAAACCATCCCGTTCCGACCCAGCCAACGTATTTTCAAACAGCTTCTCCATCGGCAGCCCGTTTTCTAGCCCTGAAAAAATAGATGCACGTCAAATCCTTTCAGTCGTAGATGCATACGAAGGATCCGATTACGGCATTCTAGATCCGAAATCAAACTATTACGACGGTGATCTTGTTGAGGATTTCAGCACGATCAGTCCGCCTGCCGAGTATGCGATAACGGAGAGGTCCAACTACAGATACGTGCGGTCTAATTCGCACTCGCACACGATGAAAGCGGTGCCAGATAATAACTATGCGATCAACATCAACTCGCACAAGTCTCTTCCGGATTTGCATAAACAGGCTGAACATTATACTGAAGAAGAAAGGTAATTATTTTTCTTACATATGTTTCAGTGTAATAGGAAAGTTGAATGAAAAATATTTTGACTTATAAAAAATATGTTCATGTAGATGACATGCAAACTTAAATACCAATAGAAAAAAGTTCATTTTAATAGTTATTTTATAAATTTAAAAACATGAAATGTCATTTTTCACCGATCACTATGTTAGGAAATGTTGCAAGTTTCGTGGAAAAATGATATTTCGTGTTTTTAAATTAAAAAAATAACCATTAAAATGCACTTTTTTCGAAATTCCGGTAACTGAATTGATTAGTACTAGTTAATATCTAACTACTACAACTTTTTAAATTAATTTTTATCGTCCATATTAAGCGTGTCCCGGTTTTGTAAATATTTTCCCTTATATTTCACACAATCTAGGACCAGGTGACGTCACGAACTCTGCCGGCGTTTTCGCGGGCTTAATAAAATTCAAACTTGTAGAATTAATTTAATTATGAAAACGAACTTTAAAAAATTTACTTATTTTCCTAGAAATATTTCGATGACGCAGATCGAAAGAGATAAAAAAAAGAAGAAAACTGACATATTTATCTCATTTTTGGACTTATTCTCTTTACAGCATTTCAAATTTCCGCTATCGTATGTTTTTTTCCATGCTTTCACTATTCTATTTGCAATTAAGTTTCTAGTTTAGGTTAGGTTAAGATCGGATTGAATTTTTTTTTTTTAATTATCTTTTCTACAATGTTTTATTTTGTCATAGAGAACCTTCAAATAATCTTACTATGTATCTGTATTCCATGATGACACTGTTATAATAATGATTGATTGCAGGAGGCTATCGGGAGCCAGCGGGGGCCCCAACTACCTGGGGGTGGTATGTGATCCCAGTGTGCCCCGCCTGCCCCAGTGCGACACCACCATGCGCTCCAGTGAGGCGCTTAGCTCCTACTCCAAAGCCACCAGGTAATAGCCGCTTTCCACGTTTAAACATTTCCCTATTCCTCTCAGGGGGCGTAGCACGGTAACATCGATAAAGGTTTAAAGATATCCATGAAAAATCTGTAGTGTAGCGCAATAATTAAATAAATTCCACAATTATTTTACGGTAAACTTGTTTTATCACTGATGTCGACTGTGTACAAATGTTGGGGGCACGTTTGCCGTATTTGCCGACTATGCACCGGTGCCGAAGGAATCAATGACGCTAGTTCCTCGGAGCATCTTCCATTGAACAATGACAGCATTTCCACATTGAAACAATTGACATTTGAGACTTTCCATTGACTGGGGGAATGTGTATAAATGCCGTAGACAAGCGCCATTGATGCAGCAGGATGATTATTTCGCCATGCGATTGATATTCATTCGTTTAATTGCTCTATCTATCGAGCCCTTTGAAATTCAGTTTCATGAGGGAATGAGATTTAAAAAAAATTTATACTTGCATTAAATCAAATTAAAGTGAATCTATATTCATAATTTTATTGTATTTCTCAATACAAGCAACCAACCTCAACAGCTGATGGTGTAGCTGTGTATCATTCGTCTGTAGGCATTCATGTCTACCCGGCTGTTATATTGAGAAATGCAATCAAAATTATGAATATAGATTCGTTCTTCATTTTTCATCGGAGTTTCGGAAAATAATAAAAATATTCTAATGAAGACGAGAACCCTTTAAAAATAAAAACAAACACAGATGACAGTAATATAGTTGACAGCCGGCGTAGTCCAGGGGCAGGGCTTTGGACTCCCATTCCGAAGGTCGCAGGTTCGAACCCGGCGTGTGCAAATAAATTTTATTTGACTAATTTGTGTTATTGCACAATTAATTATTTAAAAATAATACATACTATATTTGCGGAACATTCCAGAGTGGAAGATATTCTCAGTATCGCCTTGGTGTAAGACCACCATTCAGAATTGAATCGTAGTTTGAAATGGCTTTAGCCGTGTTTAGTGACTAGATCTGAATAGTCAGGTACTTACTTCCCCCACCTTCCTCTTACCCATATCCTTCCCTTCCCCGCTTACCTTCAGCCTCACAACATACCCCAATTGGGGATGCCATAGTCTCATTGGCTCTAGACGGGAGCAGTTGGGACTCTTGTAAGGTATTCATTTTGAGAGGCGGGTATGGGTACCGCCGCCCCGGGAACCATTTGTTGGATAACCAACACCTCTGCCATAGGTCACCCCAAGTGGTTCGCTACGTTTGGTGACTTAGCAAGGGTGCCCAGGTTCATGGGGTTCATTGTCTTGGTCTTGGCGGCGGAAGATCTAGACACACTGAACCCCAGATTCCTACCCAACCTTCATACCTTTTTCCTTCCCAGAACTTTCTCTCCTTCCTTTCCTTAAAAATACCCTCCACACCGCATCCCCAAAGGTGACATAGGCCCTGAGGGAAATTATTTTCCCTAGGGCCTCCTGTGTGGACCTAATGTAAAAAAAAATAAAAAAATTAACTATATAAAAAAAAAATTGTACCGTTTTAGTAATACCTGCCACGGCAGTCAAAAAAGTTTTACTTCAACCGCGCGTAAAGGTTAGACGCACTTATATTTTTTCCTAGTATCTTTGAGTATCTGTGCCTTCTTTAACCGCTTGGGCACATAAGCTTGTTTTCACGACAATTTAACGTAGGTAGACATAGGAATGACGTATGCACCTGAGTTATTAAAAGTATTTATTTTATTTCCAGTGGACGATCGAACCGTTCTTCTGTGTTTTCGAGCAAGGCCAGCGATGGCCATTCCCGGCGATCCATCTCTTGTCACAACAGTGACCCGAGTGCGCAGACCCTCGACGACACCTATTACTACAACAGGTTTGCTCATTCATACTGTTGCATCCGAAACTGTTCCCGAATTACAGCTTCAGGTGCACTTGGTAAATGCACTGTAGATAAACTAAACGAAATGGTGTTTGCTGGAATTGGGTGCTAATATGAGTTGGGAACAGTAGGGATACAAGGGAGAAGGAAAACCAAACACTTACCTGTAATTATTGGATATAGATGGAAACGGTTAATACGCACTTTTTTTTTGAAAAACTCTTTTGATTCACCTTAATTACATTAAAATACAACTATTTGCATTGGGAGCAGTGGAAAATATTTCATTTAAAATTTCAATTACGTAATATTAAAATTAGCTTTCATTCTGTGAAACGTTACCGACATTTTCATAAAATTTTTCATTTTGGTATGTTGGTATTCCTGATACATTTTTATATATAACGAGTGGCTAGAAGATTTTGAAGATATCATGAAATCTGGGCGTATTAGGTAAACCCTAATTTAGGTACCGAAGTTTTGGAAATAAAATGACGTAAAAAAACATGCTTTTTTTCTTGTAATTATTTCTGTGAAACGTTACCGACATTTTCATAAAATTTTGTCATTTTGGTATGTTGGTATTCCTGATACATTTTTATATATAACGAGTGGCTAGAAGATTTTGAAGATATCATGAAATCTGGGCGCAATAGGTAAACACTAATTTAGGTACCGGAGTTTTGGAAATAAAATGACATAAAAAAACGTGCTTTTTTTCTTGTAATTATTTCTGTGAAACGTTACCGACATTTTCATAAAATTTTGTCATTTTGGTATGTTGGTATTCCTGATACATTTTTATATATAACGAGTGGCTAGAAGATTTTGAAGATATCATGAAATCTGGGCGCAATAGGTAAACACTAATTTAGGTACCGGAGTTTTGGAAATAAAATGACATAAAAAAACGTGCTTTTTTTCTTGTAATTATTTCTGTGAAACGTTACCGACATTTTCATAAAATTTTGTCATTTTGGTATGTTGGTATTCCTGATACATTTTTATATATAACGAGTGGCTAGGAGATTTTGAAGATATCATGAAATCTGGGCGTATTAGGTAAACACTAATTTAGGTACCGGAGTTTTGGAAATAAAATGAGGTAAAAAAACATGCTTTTTTTCTTGTAATTATTTTTTTTTAAATAATACATTCACTTTTGTATCACAAACCATGTTACACAAACCTAGCGTAGCCGCTAAACTACTTGAAAATTGTGATGTTTTTCTTGCCTTGACGTGAGCAGGCGCTATAACGGGGGCACTTTCTTTTGTATCACAAACCATGTTACACAAACCTAACGTAGCCGCTAAACAACTTGAAAACTGGGATGTTTTTCTTGCCTTGACACGAGTAGGCGCTATATCATCACAGAAATAGTCTTAAAAAAATTAAATTTTGGGGTAAAAAAAAAAATCAAGCTAATAATTTTTAATCACAATGCACGTAGGTAAGTACTAATTAGGCGGAATTTTATTTTTATTTTATTTTAATATTAAAAAAAAAAATTCTAGCCGCTCGTTGTTTTTTTTATAGTATCAAGAATACCAACATAACAAAATGACACTTGACAATGTTAAATTCACTTTCAAAACAATTATCAGCTTGAATTTAATTCTCACACAACAAAATTCCCCCCTTCTTCCACACAACATTACCATGGTACTACATCCCAGAGAGGGAGTTGGCATCCTCCAAAAAATACTCCCCACTGGTTGTGACGCCTCGCCCATTCCCCTCCAGTCCTCAGTCCTTCCCGTTATGCTCCAATCCTCTTCCAAACAGTCTATCCACCTCTTTCTCGGTCTGCCTCTGAATCACTTCCATTGGGGCACTCACTTGGTCAAAATTTCTATCCTAGGTATATTACATATATTTTTTTTATGCAGATCTGGGTCCAGCTACGCACGGGACTCGGGGGGCTCCAGCGGCCACTGCTCTGGAGGGCCCCCCTCGCTGCGAGTGCCCCCCGCACAGCAGCAGCGGAGGGACAGCGGCTCCTCTACGCAGCACTCCCGCTCTCACAGGTAACTAACCTTCCGTCTTGAGAACAATATGTATAAATATGAACGCATTTACTGGTAAGACTGTACTATTCACTCAAACATCATATTGTAAAAAACAACTAATTATTTACGAAAACAGAATAAGCTGGCGCACAGCAAAAATTTTGCCTTGGGGATCAACAAATTATCTTTTTAATGTATAAAAATAAATGTTTCTTTGTTTGTTCCTTTTGCGTTCCTAAATCATTCATCCAATTGCTATGAAACTTCGGGGATTTGGTGTGTGCATGCCCGGGATGGTTTCTGTAAATAATAGTGATCTCTGGCTTTATGAAATTATTTCCTATACTATTCATCCGATTGCGATGAAACTTTGGTTAGTTGTTGTGCGCACGCCCGCCAAGGTTTCCATGTATACTGGTGAGCTATGGTGTTATGAAATTTGTACAAAAAATTGCAATTGGTGGCATGCGAGTTGTTCGAAATGTAAGTGTATTTCATATAGTTTAGAAACACATCGTCGGATCTGCCGGATCTGCCCTGATGATGGACACTGCAACGCTGTCCGAAACGTCGGCTAAAGAAGGAGGTAGCGCAACACGGCATAACACCCCAAAAACTAGCAACGAAAAAAGCTTTTGGCTGTGAAAATCGAACAACGTATCTCAGTTTAGAAGCAATTTATTTATTTAACTCGAATTGCAACGCATGCCGAGACCTCGCTAGTACTCTATATTTTTACTGGTCTCGTATAATTCAAATTGTTCGAGTTCGTTTGAAGTTTTCAACATTTCATACTGCAGTAGGGTCTAAGATGGCATGCGTCGGTTATATTTCACTCGTCACTGTTTTGACTCTGTTTTTTTTTTAAATTTTATTTCCAGATACTCTTCCTACTACGATGGCTACGAACTAGAATCCTCGCACCTCGAGTATCGCGTTTCGGCGCCCCCTCAGTTCCAGGACGGGGCAACCACGCCATACCAGCAGGGCTCGCTCAAGTCCCAGTACCAGGGCGAGCCCACAGTGGGGCAGACCGTGTCGCCCCACCAGTCACAGTACCAGCAGGCCCAGGTACCGCCGCAGTATCAGGGCGATCACCATCCGGCGTCGCAGTTGAACGTGAACGCTACAGTGCAGATATGTGCCAATTTCGGGGGCAGGGGCATGCAAGGCGCAACGGTGAGTTAAAATTAACAATATTGTTAATATTCAATAAAATAATATAATTTATTTTATTATGATAATAGAAAAACACTCAAATAAGAAAATATATTAAGGTTGCGACCATTCATAATATTATGACTATCATGATGATTGCTATCACAATGACAATCACGATGGTGACAAACAAGATGATGACGATGACGATGATGACAGTCATGATGATGATGAAAATCACAATGATGGTTGCAATCTCACAATGACAATCACGAGGATGATTGCAATCACAATGACAATCACGGTGATGATTGCAATCACAATGATGAAAACCACGATGATGATAATCACAATGATGGTTGCAATCACAATGACAATCACGAGGTGATGATTGCAACAATCACGGTGATGATTGCAATCACAATGACAATCACAATGACAATCACAATGATGATCGAAATCACAGTGACAATCAAGATGATGATTGCAATCACAATGACAATTACGATGATGATGATGATGACAATCACGATGATTACAATCACAATTTGGGAGGCGGATAGAGGTACCGCCGCCCCGGGAACCATTTATTGGATAGCCAACACCTCTGCCATAGGTCATCCCAAGTAGTTCACTACGTTTGATGGATTCATATGTTCGTCACTCCCAGACACACTGACCCTTGGTAACAATCACGATGATGACAATCACGATGATGACAATCACGATGATGACAATCACGATGATGACAATCACGATGATGACAATCACGATGATGACAATCACGATGATGACAATCACGATGATGACAATCACGATGATGACAATCACGATGATGACAATCACGATGATGACAATCACGATGATGACAATCACGATGATGACAATCACGATGATGACAATCACGATGATGACAATCACGATGATGACAATCACGATGATGACAATCACGATGATGACAATCACGATGATGACAATCACGATGATGACAATCACGATGATGACAATCACGATGATGACAATCACGATGATGACAATTGTGTTGGTGATGAAGATGAATAAGCAGATTATTAACCCTTAACGTATTATTTCCAGCTGACACGCGTGGCAACGGGAATTGAAGATGGCCGCAGCCAGACCCTGGTGGGAATCCACTTCCAGGCCAGCATCCCCCCGGTGCAGTTCCAGGATGGTCAGCCGCAGGGCTATGGATCTTATGGCTCTGAGGGATTTTACGGGTGAGGATTTTTTTGGCACCAGGAGGGTGCATAAACTATGACGTCAATTAGGTTGACCACCGAAGAGCGCACATTGAAATAACCAGACACTGCTTAGAAAAGTAAAGTTCGCTAAAGTAAGATAACAGTATGCAGTGCAGTCCATTGTGGAACTTTTCTGTGCAGGGTCTGAATGTTATTTTTTAACCAAAGTGTCTATAAATTGGATTCCGAAACGATGCAAAAATGAGTAAGGTGCGTAAATTATAACACATTTGTAAAAGTATCTAACTAAATAGTTTAACAAAATATTCGATTTTGGAAGCCGGAATTTTGTTTACCCGATTTGCGATTTGCAGGGCCAGCAATTTGCGCGCCATTCTAAAAAGGACTTCTTATTCGTAGGAAGATTTTATTTTCGAATACTAGATGCTTATAGGACCATCGCGAATAGCCTGTATTAATTTATTGACAGATCACTTAAAAAAGAGACGGCCCCACCACCTCCCCGCTCCGTGCAGCTTTGTTTGTTCCCTTTCAAGGCCTTCTTGTCTCCCATCTGAAATATAAATTTTATTGTCAAACTGTACTAAAACTTTGAGCAAAGTTTGTGTTCATTTGAATTACCATTAGGTCCGTAAGGAAGACTTGTTTGTTTATAATCTGTGTATTATCCCTTCTAAAGGCCTTGTCTTGTCTCCCATCTCCTAGGGCGTGTGGACAGCGCCCCTTTCTGTCGGCTAGGGCCATGACAACTGCCACTAATGACTTTACCCAAGTGAAGGTGCTTTCGCACCAACTGAAAGACAATTTGTTGTTGTTCAACAGCCGGCGCGAATCGGGAGCGAGGGAGAGCAGACACATGATGCCGCTACGCTCCTCTTCCGCCTACAACCAGGTCAGTGTAAATATTGTATTATTAAAAACCAAAAAATTGCCAGAAAAACAACATGTAACTTATTGTAGAGTTGTGCCATGACAAAATATAATATTTAAAAACAATGTTCATGTAACTTATTGTGGAGTTGTGCCATGACGATACAAAACATTGAAAAACGAGATGTAATTTATTGAGTTGCGCCATGAAAAAATATTATAAAATTGAAAAACTATAGGTAACTCATTGTAGAGTTGTGCCATGACAAAATATAACATTGAAATACAATGTTTATGTAACTTATTGTAGAGTTGTGCCATGACGATACAAAACATTGAAAAACAAGATGTAATTTATTGAGTTGCGCCATGACAAAATATTATTACATTGAAAAACTATATGTAACTCATTGTAGAGTTGTGCCATGACAAAATATAACATTGAAAAACTATATGTAACTCATTGTAGAGTTGTGCCATGACAAAATATAACATTGAAAAACTATATGTAACTCATTGTAGAGTTGTGCCATGACAAAATATAACATTGAAAAACTATATGTAAATCATTGTAGAGTTGTGCCATGACGATACAAAACATTGAAAAACAAGATGTAAATCATTGTAGAGTTGTGCCATGACAAAATATAACATCGAAAAACTATATGTAACTCATTGTAGAGTTGTGCCATGACAAAATATAACATTGAAAAACTATATGTAACTCATTGTAGAGTTGTGCCATGACAAAATATAACATTGAAAAACTATATGTAAATCATTGTAGAGTTGTGCTATGACGATACAAAACATTGAAAAACAAGATGTAAATCATTGTAGAGTTGTGCCATGACAAAATATAACATTGAAAAACTATATGTAACTCATTGTAGAGTTGTGCCATGACAAAATATAACATTGAAAAACTATATGTAACTCATTGTAGAGTTGTGCCATGACAAAATATAACATTGAAAAACTATATGTAAATCATTGTAGAGTTGTGCCATGACGATACAAAACATTGAAAAACAAGATGTAAATCATTGTAGAGTTGTGCCATGACAAAATATAACATTGAAAAACTATATGTAACTCATTGTAGAGTTGTGCCATGACAAAATATAACATTGAAAAACTATATGTAACTCATTGTAGAGTTGTGCCATGACAAAATATAACATTGAAAAACTATATGTAAATCATTGTAGAGTTGTGCTATGACGATACAAAACATTGAAAAACAAGATGTAAATCATTGTAGAGTTGTGCCATGACAAAATATAACATTGAAAAACTATATGTAACTCATTGTAGAGTTGTGCCATGACAAAATATAACATTGAAAAACTATATGTAACTCATTGTAGAGTTGTGCCATGACAAAATATAACATTGAAAAACTATATGTAAATCATTGTAGAGTTGTGCCATGACGATACAAAACATTGAAAAACAAGATGTAAATCATTGTAGAGTTGTGCCATGACAAAATATAACATTGAAAAACTATATGTAACTCATTGTAGAGTTGTGCCATGACAAAATATAACATTGAAAAACAACATGTAACCTGAGTTGCGCCATGACATAATATTACATTGAAAAACAATATATAACATATTGTAGAGTTGTGCCGTGACAAAACATAACATTGAAAAACAATATGTAACTTATTGTAGAGTTGTGCCATGACAAAATATAATACTGAATAAAAATATGTAACTTATTGTGGAGTTGTGTCATGACAAAATACAACACTGAAAAACTATATTTGACTCATTGTAGAGTTGTGCCATTACAAAATATAAAATTGAAAAACAATTTGTAAATTATGTTTGTTTTTGCATTATACCTTTGTTTCCTGGTCGCAGGTGGCGCCCCCTCGCTACTCGCGCCCCGCAGATGATCAGCCGCCCGTGACCCCCGCCGGCCCCGGCGAGGACGCTACCACCAGCCCGCCGGGCCTCGGAAACTTTCGGCGCCAGCGCTGCCTGCGCTACAAGCAGCGGCGCCCCGTGCTAAGGAGCAAGAGCGATATCTCCGATAGGTGGGTGTAGTTTCACTGACTGAGCGTAGTGAAGTCCTGCTTTAACTTGACCGTTTGGCATTTCATCTGTCTATAAATTTGTTTGTATGTTCCGTTTCCAGTTTTGAAAATCTGCTGCAAGCACTTTATTATTCAAGCAAGCCTTATTTTGACTAGATGGCTAACTTTGACTGAACTTTCAATATTATGTTACTTATCTGAAAAAAAAAAACAAATTAGTTAAGATAGTGACGGTTCATTGAACAAATTGTATAATTCCTTATTTAAAATTTAAAAAATGTTTGATAAAATATTTATGGTTTATATTTAAGTAGGTAGGTATTTTGTATGTGGGGTACGGCCACTCACAACCCAACTTCTGTGACGATCCCATTACATCAGGTTAAGGCTTTCTGAAAGGTAGAAGTATAAATATGGAGAGGTAGCTAAGGGCGGCTTGCACCAAAAGTTAAATTTGGTTTAAATACATAATTTGATTTAAGTCGACTTGGCGTCCTGCACCACAAAATTTAAGTCGTTAAATGCGTTTAATGATCTGTCAAAGTTAAATACCCAAAATTGGCTGTTTAACTGAGTTAAATGCGTTTACAAAAAAGTTCTGTCAATTTTTTTTAGGTTATTCCTTAGATTTCCAATTGTCTAATATTGCTAAAACCTATCTCATTAATTAATTTGTATTCATGATGGACATTTAAGATTTGTATTCCGACGATGACGAAGAAATTATAGATTTTAAAAGTAGACTGTTTATAGTCAGAGAAGTAAAAAGAAGAACAAATTCATTTAATACATTCAGTGCCAGAAAGTTTCAAAGAAGCTTAATAAGTTTTCTGTAGTTAGTTCTATCTACATTTTTATTATTTGCGTTGAATATTTCGGCCCAAATTTCTTGCTTCACAACAGTTTTAACCTCATCAGTTTTCTTGCTTTCTATAATTGATTTTGATTGGTTTTGATATTGTTATTCTCATTTAGATGTTCTTTGTGAAATAAAAAAATTAATGTGATTATACAAGTAATAATTAATACCTTTCCATTTCTTTCAAAAACAAAAATTGTTCCTCCTTCAAAAAGTGAAGAGCTCTCGCTGGGGATTTATTTATTTGGGCACTCATTTGGATCAAAATAAAATAATACACTATGTAATCAAAACACACCCTCAAAATATGTTGACATTTGCAACGACCATATCATAAATAAACCAATCACGCAACGACTTTAAGTAAAATAGACGCGTTAAGGATGTTTAACCAAATGGCCACTCCAATTGCATGGTGCAACACGCAACTAAACGCATTTAAATTAAATGTATTTAATGTCTTAAATTCGTTTAGTTAAATACAATTTAAGATAAAATTAGCGATAGTTGGTGCAAGTCGCCCTAAATACTAGATTTTGTTAAACATAACTTAACAAATACGTGATTATTATAATTGTTTTCTTTTTCAGATACTACCGTGGGGACAGCAAGACTCTCCCCCTAATGGACAAGCCCTCCTCCAACACCCCCCCGTCCTCTACAGACAACGAATCCCCTGACAGAATTACCCGCTCGCAGCTCGATAAGTTCTTCGATCAGTTCGGCCTCAACGACGAGTCCTACCAGACAATTATACTGACCGCGCTCAAGAAGCCATCCAGGTCAAAAACAAAACCCAAAGGCGGCACCACCGACCAACAGAACAACGTGAAAAAGTCCTCCCCCAACCACACCGAACTCGGCGTTAACGTCAACGCCAACTGCGGCAGCCCCAAAGTCTACGTGCAAGAGGACGAGAATGCCGATTCGAGCGATAGCCTCGCGTTCTCTGAAATCAGCATTGCCGATTCGAACCTCATTGCTAATAACGGCGACTATACCGTGCAGGGTATGGGCACAAAGGACCCGCGACTGTACCGATCATGCGAACCACCCAGCATCGTCGAGAGAAACGCACGAATCATCAAGTGGCTCTGCAATTGCAGAAAGTTGCAAGCCGCGTAATTTCTCCACTGGTCGAACTTGCCGAACTTTGAACGCTAACGTTAATTGATTAATCGAACTTCGTGAACTTTAAACGCTAACGTAAATTGATTAATCAAACTTCGTGAACTTTAAACGCTAATGTAAATCGATTAATCGAACTTACTGGACTTTGAACGCTAATGAAAATAGATTAATTGAACTTCCTATTGAACGCTAATAAAAATTTATTAATTATGTTTCCCACGTTTTAACGCTGATGTGTTTAAATCAATACTGCATTGGACGGTTGTTTCGTGCTTCCAAATTGGTGAACATCGCCGTTTTTTTTTTAATAATATATCATCGATTGGTGAGAATCTCCAAATTCGTGAATTTTGCTGTGTTTTAAATCAATAACGTAATGAATTATTGCGAGATTTCAAGACTTTTAAACGTTAATCGATTAATCCACCGTGGAATTTCAAGAATCATGAACTCTTCTGCATTTGAATCAATAATAAAATAGTTAGGAGATTCCAGAAAAAAGGATTCGAATATGTATTATCATCTCCTTGTTTTAAGTGAATTTTTATTGATATTTTAGACTTTCCAAACAATTAAAAATTTCTCTATGTAAGAAAATGCTTGCGTTTCAAGCACACATACACTATTTGTAGAGAGTTTAAGAATTAAATTAATATAAAGAAAGGATTTGTGAATTTATCAAAAAATTTTAAAAATTAATCTAAATATAAGAATATAAAGTGATATATAATTCAAGTCTTCGTTATGTTAAACCGAAAATTAAAATAATAATTGTGTAATTTTACGATAAACTTTGTGCTGTGAACAATAATTTGGATTTGAAAAAAAAAAACATTTCGAATTGAAAATATAAAAGTGATTATAATCTTTGTGTGAGGAATTCAATTTCATTTGAATATTAATTGTGTTGCATAAAAACGAAGAAAACAAAAATTTGTATAAATTGGCCGACAAGAAATTTCGATAAATAAAAATATTTTTTTTGTTTAAACCGATTCTTGTAATAGTAACATTTTTATTTTTGTCCTTAACTAACCCAGTGGAGGTAATTTGAAAAAAAAATGAATGTAAAAAGTCAACACTGCAATGATTGCAGTGCTTCGTCGCACCATGTGTGGGAACATTAGTTTTTTTTTTTTTCGTTTTTATGGAACATTTTAATATTTACACTATTATGTGCAAAGTTACTAAAAAGTGTGTGACACTTCTCTACCTGTCAAAAAAGAGTACATATTTCAATAATTTGATTCTGTAAAGTATTTTGTGTTGAAATTTATGTAATTCATAGCTATATTTACGCTTTGGGAATTTGTGCAAGTTTACTTGGAAATTTTTATATTGTTGGTTTCTGTCTTCTGCAGCATTTTACATATAAACAGTTCTTAACCTTTTCCAGAGTGGATGCTCTTAGTTTTGCCTTGGTTAATAGCGACTCAGGACAGATATTGCTTAACCTTCCCATTACCAAGCCCGAAAACTTCATTCCAACCCCAAGATGACACGTCAGCGTTACCGTTGTAATATTTGTGTTATTTACACATTTTCGAGGGGGTAAATTTTGAAAATATGTTTATGATAGGTATTTGTGGCATTTCCCAGAGTGGTATATACTCCCTGGTGAAAAACCACCATTTAGAATTGAAATATTACCTGAGATAACTTTAGCCGTGTTTATTGACTGGTCTGAGTAGCCAGGTACTTCTTAACATTCCTATTTACCATCCCCTTCTCATCTCCACTTCTTTTAGCCTCAATACATATTTCAAATTGGTGATTCATAGTCCCACTGGCTCCGGCCAATTGAATTCAATCAAATTCGTTGTGAAATGGCTGTAACCAAGCTGTGTGATGCAATCTGAATAGCCAGGTACTTACTGATCTTCTCCTTTTACTCCTTTTGCATTCCTTAACATTAGGAGCACATAGATTCACTGGCTCAGCGCACTTAAACTGACAAAATAAACATTTCCGAGTAGTGCGTCACATCTAAACTAAATTAAGTACGTACTTATAAAATTTGGAATTAAAAATACATTGAATATTTTACATAGCAAGTATAAAACTTACAACATAATTAAGGGACAGTTTTTTGACCGACCGTCACACTTGACATTTAATTTCCCGTTTGACATTGTCACATTTGACATCTTTGCACTTGACATCATCACATTTAAAATGGTCACAAAAACAATGTCAATTAAATTTTTTTGACATTTCAAGAGACCTCGTTAACTGCCAATTTTCGGCCTGTCAGCGTTTGTTTAATTTTTGATGACAATTATGCTTGAAGGCATTCAGCAAGCTAACATAAAATTTGTCAAACTGCTTTTGGGCTGAGAATCTACGGTAAACGGAAACTGTTGAAATATCAAAAAATTCAAATTTTGCATTGATTGTCAATTTGTGACAGTCGGTTTAAACAACTGGCAAGTATGTCAACTATGGTAAGAATTAAAAAATAAATAAGAACCAAATGGTGATAACATTTTTGTCACATTAAAAAACAATCCAATTTGTAAAATTTTCATTGAGGAATTATTTCGCCAAAATTGTGCAATGAAACTAGAATATTATTATTGCAAGTAAGTAACTTATCTGTGAATTGAAAGGCAGAGATAATAGAGTGCCGCACTACCAGTATAATAATAGGTAAATAATTGTCACATTATTTTATATTTATAATACATTATGTACATTCTTGTCAGAGTAGAAAATTTGTGATTGTCTTATTTTTTTTTTTTGTGTTATAATATTATTACGAATGTAAGTAATGTTATTTCTCTGTAACAAATACCTTGTAATATTCAAAACTTGTTTAGTTTGTCTAATGTTTTATCATTGTATGTTAATTATATTATGTTTCTGTACAATATTTAAAGCTTGTCTTATAAAACACTTAAGTCTACAAATGGTTAAAAATAGTATTTTCATGATTTTATAAGAATGTGTAAAAAACTAGGTGCAGAATCGTTCAAAGAAACTGTTAAAAAACTAATAATATTTTCGTTACCGAGTGACATTTAACGTTCATTCCAAAGTGGAAGATACTCTCAGTATTGCCCTGGTGTAAGACCATCATTCAGAATTGAAACGTTGCTTGAAATTTTTTTAAAGTTAACACTTGTGACCAAATTTTAGTAAACCTCTCGTTTGTCGTAAGTTCGCCGGCGGGCGGGTGACAGATGAAAGGTTAAAAAATAAAATGCGATTTTTTAACCCTTATGTATAAAGAAACTGTACAAGGGCAGAATCGCTTGCGCCAATATCATTCCAGACTTTGCTTTTTTTAACAGTACTCTAGCCTCTCGGAATGCTCTGATATTAATTTTCTATGGAATATGGCCTTAAGCTCTTAACTGCCATCCGACATTCAAGAGGTTAAAGCATTGCGCCTTTGGGAATTCAATCGAAGATATTACTCAAAAAATTTATTAGAATTCTGTTGTTATTTTAGTATTTTTATAAATATAAACCTTCTGTTCCGAAAATATTTTTAATCTTTTTAGAATTACGAGTTTTACAAGATTCGTTGATGATATTTAAAAAAAATTTAAGTGTAGCTGATTTCAAGAGATTTGATTATTTTAAAATTTTGTTGTGACTGTTTGATATTTTGTTTAGATATAAAAAAATCACTGTTAAATAGAATATAATTCAACGCAAACTAATATATATACTATATAACTAATATATATATATACTATACATACTGAAAATACAAACTAATAACGTTTGTATTTTCAGTATGTATAGTATTATATTATTAACAATGCTGAGGTTGGGATGTTGCAGAAATTCAAAATTATCATTGTCATCAACAATCAGCGCCATTTTGTTTTTTGAAATTTGAAAGGTCCTTGTTAAATACTGATTCTAGGTCCATTTTAATTTTCTGTCAAATTGTGATCCACTGACAAGCGTAACAACATTTTTTTTTTTTTAAACGAAAGACAAACATTCCCGGGTTACGAATAACCCAACAACATTTGATTATCTCCTACTACCACCAAACTAAGCGGAAGATGTTGCTTGTGTTGTAATGGAGAACTTAGCCAGCCGAGGAATCGAACACGGAACGACTGGGTGGGACCCAAATGCGATGCCCACTCAACCACTGACCGGTCACATGACAGTTATTTTTTTCTACAGATCGAAATTTGTTGAAATGGTAAAATGGGCCTAGACCAGTGGTTTTCAACCTGTGGTACGCGTACCCCAAGGGGTATGCAAAGCAAAAATTGTGGGTACGCAATATCGTGGCACGAATGTAGGTTTTAAAACTCAGCTCAACGTTTCAGCAGCTAGAGCTCTAAAAATATTAATACCATTCACAAGCACGTATTTGGGTGAAAGACGTTTTTCTTCATACGCGTTTTTTAAAAATAAATATCGCAATCGCCTGAATGATGAACCAGACTTGAGGCTCTACCTATGTGAAACTTTGTAAAAATTTGTTCAAGAGTCACATTGACTGTATGTTAACATTGTATGCTTGATTAACTTGTTGAAGGCCTATTGTATAAGGCGAAGGAATATTTTTTCAATACAACGTAAAATATTTGACAGTTCTCACCTTTCTTACGAATTCAATTTTTATAACATTTCTTTTGTGATATATTACAAAAATTACATCAAAATAATGTACATAAAACGAACTTCCTAATAATCACTCAAATCTGTGCTTTCCACAATGGATTTATATAAAAAAGAATGAATAAATATATACTTCAAATGTGACAGCTATCATATTATCCAGCGGCAGCCATTTTGACTTTGGTGCCCGGCGTGTCTTTAGCAATTAATATGAATTATTCGGAGTGGCTAAATGCTATCCAGTAATTCGTAATGTCAAGAATGAGAATGGACCAAGCCATTCTGACCTTGTTCTTCATACAATTTCTTTATACATAAGGGGCAAAATCGCTTCAAAAATCCGGACCCGCCGGGGGGACTGCGGCCTACGAGAGGTTAAACAGGAAATTGTAACAGGAAATCGGGTTTTTATGTTCTGATACACGATAATCTTTTTTTCTAGAAATTGTTATAATTCATCGTCCAATATGCTTTGCGAGTTTTTTGAGTTTGTGAGAACAAAATTTGTTCAATTTCGCTTGAAAAATCACTGGTTATAAATGCCCAAAGTCCTGTCTTACTCTGTATAAAATTGCATACATTGTATTTGTGTGACTTGATGGTTAAATTTGTGAAATAATGAGAATATTGTAAATAAACATATCTTTCATTACACGTGTAAATAAGATAGGATAGAGGGTAAGGGGTATAACAATTTGCTGTAAAAGTCAAGGGGTACGCAGGCTTAAAAAGGTTGACAAGAGCTGGCCTAGACCATCCGATAACGAGGTCCTTTCAAATGTCAAAAAAACAAAATGGCGCTGATTGGCCAATTGATGACAATGTTATATTTGAATTTCTGTGACCCCAAATTAGTTTTCCTATCTCTTCCTTTAACAGTATTATAAAACAAGTTAGCTAAAAAGATCAAAAATATTATTAAATATAATAATTCTTACTAAGTAATTACATAATCTCTTTTTGTTTATAAAATAATTTTATTGTTAGGCAGTTTTTTAAATGTAAATAATTAAGTTTGCAGCTAAACCTACCATTATTTAAGTTATTTTGTTTTTATTATTTACTAAAGTACACTGAAACTCTATTATTAATCTCAAGTTCATTAAAATTTAACGAAATAATTTAATTGCATTTATTACAGTGCTTCACTTCACTAATAACAGACAACATCAATAATGATTCATTTTAATTTTTTGTTAAAACAAATAATTTTAATAAATTTCTTTTCTTCATAAAATTTATCATATATGAATACGACTTTCTCCTTTATAAGACTGACTAATCATTTCTACACGTTTTTCCAGTAAAATTTTAACATTTACCTCTTTCAAAATGCTTTACGATATAGGGAGCGTTGTTGTTACCCTTTGATCTGTATACTACGAGTATATTTAAATTTCACAATTTTCTCTGTTATGATTTAAAAACTTTTTTATTTTAATTATTAGATACTCACCATAATTATTTTTAAGATTGCTTATTATTTTTAAAAACACAAACTTGCCAAAACTCTCATTTTTATAATAATTTTTATATTTCTATAACTTTAAACTATTTTTTGCTTGTTATTCTTGCATTTAGCCATGTTCCAAAAACTATATTATTTTCTTTATGCTAAGCATTATTCCTAAACTCTCTTTTGCATGTTTCCAATACATATACAATTTGTTTTGTCATTATAATATTAAATTTTCTAACCTGATCTTTTCCCTATTGTATCCTTTAATCTTCTGTTTTCCCTCCAAAATAATCCACATCTCAAAAAAACTGCTTCAGTTTAAAAATGAAACACCTTTAAATTTAACCACTCGAACGCTTTTTGCCACAATTTGGCACTATTTCCAAAACCACGGATTGCTTTGTTGCCAAAATATGGCAAATATTCTAAAAATAGTTAAAGATTTTATAATATTTTTTTTTATAAATCCTACGAATATGTGATAATAGAAAAAAGATAGGTGAATTAATTGGCTATATAGAACTATAATCAGTTTGTATGTTTCCATGTTCAAATTCGGAGGTATGATTTTTTTAATGTGGGCGGAAAAATTTCCTTTAGCAATCAGAGAAAAAAGTTTTTAATTGCTCTGTCGCTCCAGTGGATAAATATTATTACAAATATTGTAACCATTTGGGTGATGGAGTTTTCCAGATGTTCGGTTTTCGATTTGGCCGTTTGATTTGATTAACATCATACCTCAAAATATAATACGGAAACATATGAACTGCTTACTGCAGTTTAAAGCCAATGAATCCACCCAGTTTCTCCGTTTAACCCAACGACATTAAAATAATATAGACTTGCTATTGACTCACAAACTTAAAAATTAAAGTGGCAAGTAAGGTACATCCTTATGTTTCCAGTAAATTCTTAATTCAAACGTTTTTCATGTATGACAAAGATAGACATTCAAAGATGCGTATGAACGGAATAAACTATAGGACCCAGATGGCGTTTTCATATTCAAAAGTTCCGTCGAATACTATCTCAAGGCCGACTAAAGGAGGAGGCCTGGGCACCAAACGGATTTTGAGGTGTCAAGTGATCATGCTATAATAGAGCAATGACAATTTGCAAATGGCGTCGATTGTTATTGTATATGTTGTTACTGCTGATTTGTATATTGTTTTACCGCAAGTATATAAATAAAGAGAGTGATAATCTATTTTGATCAGTAAAGTTTACTTAGCGACAGCACTGACTTTGCAATTTGACTGTTGCGCGTCCAGATCCTATATTATATATAGTATGCCTTGCATTCTCTAATGACGCATAAAATCTTCAGGCGGAAAACAATTGTTTATATTGTGTCGATAATAATTATTAATTTGCGTGTTTTTACAAATGAAATGTTATTCCTTGGCTTTACTAGTGTTTTCCGAGAAATGAAAACATTTTCTCATCACACACGAGGACAATTTCGCACCTTTTAATGCGATGTACTTCGAGGGAGCACACGCAACGCGACACGTGGCAGTTTAGTACTAAAAAAACTACAAAATCAATACAATTGCCTTGTTTTTGGCTTGCCACTTTCAGATTTCTACCACGTGTCTATATATAGTAATGTCATTGGTTTATCTCATATTTTTAGGTTTTATCAAAATAATATCTTTTTTTTTAGACTTCTTTTTTTTTAAATTTAATGACAATACAAATTAAAATACAATATTAAATAAATTAAGAATACAAAGTGAAATATTTTATCCTCAGTCCTCCTCACTAGGTATTCCTGTTCCGAGGTGGACTGCAGGTTGTCGTATGGTGTTGATCATGATTTCTATTTTATTTTAATTCATAAAAATCACCTATCAAATTTGAGTAGTCATCGGTGGTTCTAAACATTTGGATTACGACATATGAGTTGTGTTAAATTATCAGAAATTTTTCAAATTCCTGTAACCACAAAGGTGTTTGTATTCCTATTATGAAAAAGATACATTATTATATAATATGATATTTGAAATTGTTTCTCAATGATATGTACAAAAGAAATGTTATGTTTGAAATTATTGATTTTTATTGCATGTTTGGAATCTATTTCTTTTGTTGCATTTATGTTTTTGCCATTTTTTTGCAATTTATTAAACATTTAAAAAATTATTGTTTCTTTTTTATTTTTATTATTACATATTGATTCATTTTTATTATTATGGTTGATACAGAGAGTAGCACCCTTAGTTCTTTATAAGCCCTTTGCCTAGCTCAAGTCCCTTTGACAAAGCGTAGAGTAATTTCGAGACTCGATGACATAAGTGCACTAACAAGCAACGGAAAATGGTCTATTTTTAGCATATACATGCCACTTGGCACCACAACCATTGGGCCACGAGATACGTTTAAGCATCAGACATCAACAAAAGCATTTCATCGCTTTCTCTGTTGGAACCTTCTTACGGGAGACTTTAAAAAAAATATATTCCTCAAAAAAAGTCAGTTTTTCATGTATTTTATTGTCTAAGTATTAGCTTTAACAAAAATATCTTTTTACTAGCTGACCCTTCCACGTGTTGCTGTGGCTAACGAAACATCAACTGGATGGTTACCTAACCTATATAACCAAGTGTCGTGTCAATAAAATAACTCACACCGCTCACAAAATTTATGGAACTTACAAATAATTGTCCGATAAAAAACAATAAATATTGAGGTCAATAATCGAGATAAAAACTATCCTATCTTTTAAGTTGGACCAAATTACGCACAGTAAGCCGAATTTCATAAAAATCAGTTAAGTAGTTTCGGAGTTTACCTTGGACGAACATTGTGGTGTGAGATTTTTATATATAAAGATATGATGAGGTTTCTTGTAGGCCCCTATGAGTTTAGTCACATCGGGATTGGTTTAATAATGGTCACATCTGAACATTGCAGAACATACATAAATTACTTATTTTTTCATACAATGAAACAATAATAAAAGAGGGGAACAACTAGGTTTGCGAGTTCTCAGGCATTGGTTTGTATACCTCATCAATTCCTGTGGGAATTAATGGAGCAGGCATTCGTTGACCACTTGCATTGTACGCATTCTCACATGACTGACTCTCTAAGGCCCTACCTGTTCATCATGTGGGCACAACAGCTTTGGGAGCACCTTATCCTATAGATGAGGGGACCAGATATTATAAGTCGGTGAAAATTTGAACTGTCTCTCAGTGGGATCAGGTACAAGATGGGAATTTTTCACATCAGCCGCTTACCTAGAACTTCAAGTGGCATTAAGAGTGACACATGACATCATTGTGCTAAGTTATTGCGCCTGCGGGTGTGTACAAATATACACAAACTAAAACCTAACCATGTAAATCTGTAAAATCAGAATAGGTAAAGCACTCGGTGACCACTACATCATTATAAATATAATAACTCAAAATTATATAGGTACCTACATAATATCTAGTTATTACAGGATGTAACTTGACTTGCCACGTTGAAAATTGATCTATCAGTTGAAATCTACAGAATCAAAAAATAATGTGTTTCAAATATAGAATAAAATAATCACCTAATAAAATATATTGTACATAGGTAGGTACTTTATCGCCTATCTGGATTTGAAAAGATTCTTTGTGTGGTCATAGATAAAAAATATATTTGATAAGTACCTACTTAATTCTTATTAGCGTAAGAAAAAGTGTTCATTACTTTATGATAGAAGGTTATTATTTGTATTGCAGAATATACATCAAAATCTTATAATCTATTCCAAAACAGGTGTTTCAACTAGAAATAATAATTTTAATGCACAATGCACGTGAGCTGCTCCCAGATAGCAGATACGTACTTAATAAATACTTTGACATTGATAGGAGGACACAAATACACTATTATAATTGATTATAGTTACACTTTATTTTGCCTTTTGACAGCTTGCTAGTTGGGAGCGTTGAGAGCGGCTCACGCGAGTTGTGTGGCCTGTTTGGAGGCAACTATTGACATAAAATACTCGTAGAAATACCTATGAAAAATTCTTTCACAATTATTTTCCTTCTTACAGGTCTTGTATGCAAGACAAAATATTCCAGATTGTCGAATATTTCCTATCAAATATTCAAAGGAATTGAGAAACATCGTTTGTTTCCTTTCTGTGTTGAATAAAATCTTCTTTAAATTCGTTTTTTATTGTACTTTTAAGGAAAATCTAAAATAATAATGTGTAGATTTAACTCCTTTCTTATTTATTAATAAAATATTATGTGTTAATTAGAATTTTTTAAATTGTAAAAAAAAAATACTTGCAAATTTATCATGACATTGTTTTACAAAACGGTTTGACTTATAAAATAAGATTACTCTTGTGTAAGTATGTATATAGGTATGTAAACATTTTTATTAAACTTTGTTTTGAAAAAAAACAGGTACTTATGTGCATATTATCCTGAGCCATTTTGGAAAGTTAAGGTCTTGAGAAAAGCTGGAAAAGATTGAGGTTTAGGCCCTCCGCCCATCGGAGAAACTGAAATCAAACTAAAACTGGCTGGTGCTATGGTTTCCAACCAAACTTCTATCATGTTAAAATTTCAAATTTTACATTTTTCATAAAAATGTAAAATTTTCTCCACCCATACTCTTTCATTTATGTTTTATTAGTCAACCAATGTTTGATTCTTTTCATTAGTTTCATCATAATATAGTTTTAAAACCCAGGCGAAATTACCTATTGATATTTTACAGATTTACGTAATAGGTACAAAACCATGTAATTTATTTAAAATACCTTATAACTTATATTTAATGTACTGTGTAAATCTTATAAACAAATAAATAAAATAAAATAAAATCATGGCGCTACTCAATTTTACGATTTCAGTAATTATCTCAGCTTGTTTAACCATAGACGAAGGACAATCGGCTATCATAAAAGCTAACTGGCACGGCGAATTTCGAGTCACTGCTTGCGTTGCCATTGACAATGGGTTTTTGATAAGTTATGTATTGTGCGAACCATCACATTGACATACACAGGATAGCGAGTTTAGTTGCAAACTGGTTTTTTTTTAAGTTGCATCATTTTAAAATCTGACCTGAACTTTTCAAAATGATTCCAAATAATGTTCAACAAGTTTCCAGAAAACTGTTATAAATTGGAGCATTTGATTGTGTTCTCGACGGTGTAGAATATATTCCAATATTTGGGTAGGCAGGTAGGAAACCATCGTTGTAAAAAATTATCTATGACGTAAGAAATAAGAAAAAAGTAAAAAAACCATTTATGTAATAAGTATATTAAATTGTCTACAAGCGTATAACGCTTATTGAATTAATACAAATTAAGGTTGGAGTGTTTCACAAAAATTCAAATGTAACGTAGTCAGTGCCATTTTGTTTTTTTTTTTTTACATTTGAAAGGTTTCAATTAAACAATGTTTCTAGATGTTTTTTCAGATTTTGAACGATTCTGATTGATGAAAAGCATAACTGTAATGTCGTTATGCTTGTCAGCTGTTCATAATTTTTGATAGAAAAATGAAACGGACCTAGAATTTGCGCTTAAGACGATAGACTTCGCTTTTCGGCCCATACAAAAAGGACGCCCGGGAAAAAACACTTTTCTACATCGAAAATTGCACAAAATGAATATATTTTTTTATACTGCCTTCTAGAGGGTAAAAAATATGTCGGTATGTTTTCGAATTTTCGATGCGTTTCGTATTAACGTAAACATTTACTGTCAAACATGTACGATTTATCAAAAAATATTATTTAAGTGAAAAGTGCTGCTAACTCAACTCTCATAAAGAATTATAAAATTATAAAAAGCTACCGACGTAGCTTCTTCTTTCTAAAAAATATGTATTTTTTAAAATTTCAATTTTGTGAAAGTTTCGGTGTAGAAAAGTGTATTCTCCATAAACCCCTTTTCGAGCGATTTCTGTAGGTAAATTTGAGCGTTGTCTCATTCGCACATTTCGCATTCGCATGTATTGTAAGTGTGCGTGAGCTTTTTGTGAGCGGGACAGAATGACAGACGCGGGTGTTCCGCGTGTCGTTCAAAGTCTAGCCTCTTAAGGCCTGGCATTCCGATTTTCTACCGATTTATAAAATATGTCCCTTGAACACTTAAATTTTCTAAGTTCTTCTTCTTCTTTTTGAACGTTTACTACGGAGCCTTAAGGTCCAGTAGTAGGTAATATTTTAAGTTCTTCAATTATTATATTATGTATGTTATTATCTAAGATAATCTCTGTGTACCTACTGTCGAGCCGAAACGGTAATTACATAAAATTCCCTTGATAGAAAAAAATCGCAAAGTATGCTCCGAAGATAAAAAAAAACACATACGATTCTGTTATTTAACACACCATAGGTTTGAAAAAATTCACAATGTTTCTTTAAATACTGCTTAAGGTGTTGTCGAGGTATTTTTGCTCTATTTTAAACGAGGCGTGTTTTATTAAACATTTTCACAATTTTCGCATGAATATTATCATTTTTAATTTTAGTGCGCTCCCTCTAACATTCGTATTTACGTATCTCCCCCTTTTCTTTTTTTTGAGCGCCTACTACCGGACTAAAAGAAGAAGAAGATGGCGTTAATATTTAAAAAAAAACCTAATAATTAAGCGAAAATAGTGAAGATATTTAATATAACACGTCTTGCTTAAAAAAGAGCAAAATTTCTAGATAAACTTTTATACAAAACTTAGACATGCCATTTAAAGAAACACTGAATGTTTTCATACCCATAACATGTTAAATAATAGAACTAAATGTGTCAATAATTTTCGGAGCACACTTTGCGATTTTTCTTTTAAGAGAATTTTTTATATAATTACCGTTTCGGCTCTAATGCATAGATATTATCATAAAAAAATAACATACAATTTTTTAGGAACTTAAAAACTTAAAGTGTTGAAGGGAAATATGTTGTAAATTGGTAAAAATTCGGAATGAAGACTTTCAAATGTCAAAACAAACAAAATGGCGGCGCTGATTGGTCTCTTGATGATGATGTTACATTTGCATTTCTGTGAAACAACACTACCTAAAAAAGAGGAACATGGTATCGAAATTTAAAATTTTCGACTATTTTAGAATCATGTAAAAGTTTTGTGAAATGACAAAATTATTTTACATTTTAGACAATAAAAGATCTTATCTACCCGATAAACATAAACAAATTAATTCTGTAGACAGACAAAATGTAGCACAGATCTTTTCATTAAAAAGTGTATTTTTGTTGTAAATAATTATATGAAAAAAATATATTTGAAAAATTACAAATAGTAAAATTTATTTTTTATCAGAAAAAATAATACTAAAAGAAAAGTTTGTAAATGTTAATAATTCTTTTTCGATTCGGTAGGTACTACAAGCTATTATTAACTTAAAATTTCTTGTATGATAATATTTTTTTTTTACATTAGCTCCACATATCGTTGGGGATGCTGTGTGAAGGATCGTTTTAGGGAAGAGCAGTAGAAGTTTTGGGAAAGGTTTTCCTACAATAAGTCTCTACCGATCTGGCCTGCCACGCAAACGCATCCGCCGCCAAAACTTAGGCATGTCTCACCTCAAGAACCCGGGAACCCCTTAATAAACCGCTTGGGGTGACTTATGTCAGAGGTGTTGGTTATCTAATAAATGCTTCCTGGGGCGGCGGTACCCAAATATATAAAAATCAAGTAAGTACCAAAGGTCAAAATCGTTATCAAAATATAAAATTTTATTTAAGTACAACCGTTAGTAGCAAGGTTACGAATAGACCATTAAAAAAAAATATATATATATATATATATATTGCTCATTTAAAGTTGGCTCGGACCACACACACTGAAGTTTGTGTGTGTTGGTGCATATGAACACACTTTCGACGATGATGTTCTTGCGAAACGTCACTGAGAAACAACCTTTTGTCTTGCTTACACCTATTTATTGTTTTAAACTAAAAAGGGAAATCAAGCAACCAATAATCATTTAAATATATTCAAATTTGTTTGTTGGATTTTTTACAGTTTTACTGTGCATTATTTCTTTATGTAATTATTTTTTCTTTTCTGTTTGCATATAACGAGTTTAAAACAAGCCAAAGCATATTTGGAGTACTTTTTGTTTTCGTGTATTCATACACCTACATGGAGTATTGTGTAGTTTACATAATATTTAAAAAAACACATAAATGTAATATAATTCAAAGAAATGTGCACGCACACATTATGATTCTCCCTTTCTGTCACATGAGTCGTTAAAGAGAAAGAGAGAGAGAGAGGGAGAGTTTACAAAGCTTTTGTCAAAAACAATTTTTCTAATTTTTCTGATGACTTCAAAACATTTTAAAGAATTATTTAAATTACCTGATTTCATTGAGATTTTCACGGCCAAATTGTATTATCGTGATTTATTTTTGGGTTTTTATGCCTCGTTACACTACCTACCTCTTTCTATAACCAACGTTTTGGACAGTGTTGCAGTGTGTATTGCAGTGTGTATTGCAGTGTGTATTGCAGTGTGTATTGTACTGCAGTGTTGCAGTGTTGCAGTGTGTATGTGTGCAATCCTAAGATGTATTTGTATTAGTGAAAGAGGTATCGCAACACGGCATAATTCCCCAAAAATAAATCTTAATTGAATTATTACGTAATTATAAATGACGATTATTTATTATAATTATAAAATAGTATGTATTTGTAGAGATATGTAAAAGTTGTATTTCTCGATTCATATGTTCATTAATATATAATTATATCGATTAATATTGTTCATTAAATGTAAACAAATTTTAGATATATTGAAGTTGGAGGAGGATGTACAAAATCAAAATATATGATTCGTTCAAAATTATTACTTTTTTATTTATTCTTTCGATTATCTCCTAACTAACAGTCACGACATGACGACCTCCGTTAACCGGTAACTAATACTTCTCCACTTTTCCTTCCCTATTTACCATCTTCTGCCTCACAACATACCCCGAGATGCTTTAGTCCCACTGGCTCCAAATAATTGGGAGCAGTTGAGTCTCTTGTGCAGTTTTCAAATCATAAAACAGCCCACTTGAGGTAATTTGTTCACTTAACAGCGCTACATATATTTAAACCAACAACAAAAATGTTAATTTTGTTGTAAAAGCCATTTATTTTTTCATATTTGTATAGCAAAAAACAAATATGTAGCCCAGTATGTTTATTTATAAAATCATTTTTTCACAAAAAAATCACATACTTATCACAACTTCACAAAAAAATTACACACTTATCACATCTTCAAAAAAAATTACACATTTATCACATCTTCACAAAAAAATTACACACTTATCACATCTTCACAAAAAAATTACACACTTATCATATCTTCACAAAAATATGTGTTTTTTTAAGTAGAATACCTACATTATTTTAAGTAGGTAATTAGTATTATTTGTATTTCAACCCAATTTGGCGGGTATGGGTACCGCCGCTCCGGGAACCATTTATTGGATAGCCAATACCTCTGACATAGGTCACCCCAAGTGGTTCACTACGTTTGGTGACTTATTAGGGGTGCCCGGGTACATGGGATGTGTTGTCCGGGTCTTGGCGGCGGATGAGTCTGCCCACCAATTTCGTGGCAGGCCATATCGGGAGAGACTGGTTGAGATAGGCCTTTTGACTTCGGCTTGCACCGTAGTGGGAGGGATGGAATCATTCGTCCGTCGCTCCTGGACACACTGACCCTCAGATTCCTACCTACCTCTCATACCTTTTTCCTTCCCAGAACATTATCTTCCTCCTTTCCTAAAAAGAACCCTCCACACAGCATCCCCAAAGATGACATAGGCCCTGAGGGGAATTATTTTCTTCAGGGCCTCCTGTGTGGAGCTATTGTAAAAAATGACTTTCTATTATAAAAAAAATACTTATTGTTTTATAGTGACCATTAAAATTCGAATTATTCGGTATTACTAAAACGGTACAATTTTTTTTTATATATAGTTAATACCTTACAAGAGTCCTAACTTCCCCCGTCTAGAGCCAGTGAGACTATGGCATCCCCAATTGGGGTATGTTGTGGGGCTGAAGGTAAGCGGGGAAGGGAAGGAGATGGGGAAGAGGAAGGTGGGGGAAGTACCTGGCTATTCAGATCCAGTCACTAAACACGGCTAAAGGCATTTCAAGCAACGTTTCAATTCTGAATGGTGGTCATACACCAGGGCGATACTGAGAGTATCTCCTACTCTGGAACGTGCCGCAAATATATTATACATTATTTTAAATTAATTAATTGTGAAATAACACAAAGTAATCAAATTAAATTTATTTGCATACGCCGGGTTCGAACCCGCGACCTTCGGAATGGGAGTCCAAAGATTTGCCTCTGGACTACGCCGGCCGTTTGATGGAAGCGTCATGAGTAAGATTAAGAAAGGGACCCTTAGATGGTTTGGGCATGTAGAGTGAATGGATGAATGAGTGTAAGGAGAATATATGACGCAAGTATTTGAATGGTATAAGAAGTAGGGTATGCCCGAGGAAGACATGGCTCGACCAAGTGAATCAGATAGTAACTAATCTCCCGTTTCCGTGTGGTGGTAGTAGGAGATTTTCAAATGTTGTTGGGTTATTCGTAACCCGGGAATGTTTGTCTTTCTTTTAAAAAAAAAAGAAAAAATACTCGAGTCTGGCCATGTCAAGATTCAGAAAAATAGAAGAGTTTGAGACGATGTATGAATGTGAATGAGGCAAAGAGTTTATGCCAAGACCGAGTTATTTATTGTTTTTGTGTTTAATTCGTAGAACTCCATTTAATTTAAAAAAAAAATTAATTTAAATAAAATTTAATAATGTTATTATTCTGTTCTGCAAGTATTTTAGACTAGCTTCTGCCCGCGACTTCGTCCGCGCAGGATTAGTACTTCGAGTAGCCTATTTTCTTTTCCTAGGTCCTTTCTATGTTTATACCAAAATCCTTAACCTTATTTATTTAAAATATCTATAATTCTTGATTCGATTCAAAGTATTAGGCGAGTACTTCAAATCAATTCACTAATTTAAATATTTTCCAAAATAGAACTTTGATTTAACAATCATTGTTTTGCAAAATGTCATTCTCAAATTTTGACATTTTCTATTAAGCGATAATAATTATTATTTGTAATATATGAAAAATAGCTAGCTTTATAAATAATAGCCTTTATGTTGATGTATGAGAAATATTATTATAAAGTTTCATTAAAATCCAATCAGTAGTTTTTGCGTGAAAGGGTAACAAACACACATACATCCGTACAAACTTTTGCGTTTATAATATTAGTAAGATAGTAAGATAAGATTTGCATTTTTGTTACAACTGTTTCGGCTTACAAGGCCATTTTCAAACTGTGGCTGAAACTACGTTTAGAAGACTTATATACGATTTTAAATATCAATTTTGAATGTGCATAAATTGATTTAATACTGTTAAACTAATGTATGTTTTCTCCGAACTAATTGTTAATGACGTTATTGCTATGAATTATTTGTATGCGTTTTGTGAATATACTGAGAAGGGGAGAATAATTTATTTTCCGTACTCTATTAATTAGTGTGAAATTAGGGTCGTTCGTTCGTTCGTTAAAAAAAACATTGCTTCTCCAATAAACGGTTCCCGGGACGGCGGCGGAGGGTGATTCACTCGTTCGTGCCATGTCTCCATTCTGACTTCTATGATAACACTTTATTATAATTAGAAACACTAGTCATCGGCGCGTGATGCGTAATCGTATTAGAAATATTTATTTACAGACATCGATATATTATAAACTACGAACGATGTAGATATACAGGGTGTATCAGCACGTACCCCAAGGATTTTAACCTAAGAGTATGGATATTAGAGAGACGGCATGTGAAGTGTGCCTTTTCGAGAATTTTACCCAAACGGCTTACATTGGCTGCTGGTTTTTGGCCATTTAATACGTTCCGACAGCAGCCATTTTACATGGTGACAGCCAATGTCAGCCGTGTGGGTAGAATTCTCGAAAAGGCACACTTGGAGCGCGCGGGCACACTTCACATGCCGTCTCTCTAATATCCATACTCTTAGATTTTAACCATCCTGGGCATATTTGGAGTAAAAATGTAAATGTCAGTTTGCTGTCCGATGATATATATATTTTAAAACAATTAAAATAAAAGCGGGTTACGTAACGTCACGTCACCTCGACTCGTTCAATCGGCACGGAAACATACGAAACAGCGCGCTTTTCACGTGATTCAGTTGCGACGTGTAGAAGTGGGATCAGTGGCGACGTGTGTTTATAGTCCACGGGATACTCGTTGGTGTGATAAAAAAAATGGGGGTTCACAAGTTAGAATGTTGGGGTCCAAGAAAATTTATATGGTTTCGATAGTAAAGAACAAAAATGTTGTTTAATGTCCCGATTACAAAGCATTGTCCTATAACAAACATTTAATTCGCATTAATAAATATTGAGGTCAATAATAGAGATAAAAACTATTCTGTCTTTTAAGTAGGGCCAAATTACACACAGTACGCCAAATTTCATCTAAATCGGCTAAGTAGTTTTGGAGCTTACCTTGGACTAACATTGTGTCGCGAGATTTTTAAATTATAAAATTTGAAAGTGTAATATCAATAAATATTAACTTTTGAAAAAAGTCAGAATTTCGGAAAAAGTTGTAAATTTTTTTTACTCCTACCATCATGCAAGAATCACCTCCCGAAGTTAATGCACTTTACCCCCGAGTACACTGTATGTAAAAGACCTGCTATGGGCGTTTAAATAAATAAATCATCGAACAACAAAATGCCATCCACATATTTTTCTCTAAATATGCTAAAGAATCGCTGATCAAAATCCTTCTTTCGGGTACGTCCTATTACACCCTATATAGGACAGGACATTAAAGGACAGAGTGGTAAGTGGTATTATAATATCTATGGTGGCGTGATGCGTGATACCAGTATACGAGTGGGAGTACTAGGTACAAGGTACGTGGTAGGAATAAAAAGCATTATTATTATTAAGAAACGCATTTTCCGACTGGTATCATAGTTTTATATGTCATAGGTACAATATGAACTACGCAGATGATATGGTTCTGATGCCACCGTCAATAAGGCTGGAATCAGACGGTTCACTCGAGTGAAGGTTTACGCCATGTTTTTTCGGCCTAATCTTCCATCTTCGTTTCATTCCATGTTCAGACGGTGCTATAGAAATGAGCGTTCACTCGTCCATTCCCACCACATCGTCGCCGAGCGAGGTCAACCGCGCTGGAATTCGTTTGATTTCCAGCGCGGTCCGGTCCCGAATTTTAAGGAAAAACATGTCAGATGCATTGATTTTTACGAAATTTTGTTGACATAATTAAATATAAATAAAACAGTATTGTTTCGTCTTATAAACCTTTTTATTTTTTATGACATAATAACACAATTTGATTTTACTTTTTTTATTACGAACATTTTCCTACAAATTAATAATCTTACATATATTAAAAAACATATAAAATACATGGATAACAAGGGAGACCCAAAAATTTATATGAGAGGTGTTCCCAAAAGCAAACAAATTAGCCGAACGTATACCATTTTGACGTTTTGCGTGCGATGTGATGGCGTCCTTCCATGGTCCTTCCCGTACAGGACGCGAGACAAACTGATTGAGATTTCACTCGGTGTTCAGACTTTGTTTTTCAGTTCACTTTGCTCTCTTCCGCGCGCATGCGCGCGCAAGTGAAGGATGCCGAATGAAAATATCCAACATTGTTGGATCGGTTCACTTGAAGATTTCATTCGGCAGTATTCGGCACTTTCGTTTCATTTCATGTTCAGACGTGTCATTCCGAGTAAACTAGGCCGAATGAAATGCGGAAATGAGCGATTAGTGAACCGTCTGAATGGCGCTTAAGAGGATTACGAATGCTCCTGAAGATCTGTGAAGAATTTGCACACGAAACCAACATGATTTATAATGTTTTATATGTCATAGGTACAATATGAACTACGCAGATGATATGGTTCTGATGGCACTGTTAGTAATAAAACACGGGGAAGGCCCCAAAAAACATTCCCCCCGCCTTTTTGAACGGCGAGCTTCTGAAAATAGTAGAAACTACAAAATATCTAGGACATGTCATCAATAGGTAGATAATAAGTAGACATCGGATTATATGCGTTTGCATATTTGCATATGCAAATGCATATAACTCTAATTACGGCGTTAATGCATATTTCAGCCTTTTTTCCCAATCGTGCATATTTCGCTGATCAATTTGATAGTTCTGAAGCCTTTGCAATTCAGTCAAGCAAGCTAGCATTTGATTACGCATCCGAAGAATATCGCCCTCATCTCAACACATTCTTATAAGTTACCAGTAGCCATAAAAAAATTAGAAACAAAAAATCTTCCTCTATTTAAAGCAATAGAAATACTGGAAACAATGATTGTACTCACCAACGCCTTTCCTAGGTAATTCAATATTAGAAAAGATTCGTAAAAAGTATCTTCAAGACATGAAGAACATATATAACATGCCTACATCAACGTCACAGGTCCATACCCTGCCTAAACGGGTATGTGTTATTGACCGGTCAGTGGTTGAATGGGCATCGTGTTTGGGTCCCACCCAGGCGTTCCGTGTTCGATTCCTCGGCTGGCTAAGTCCTCCATCACAACACAAGCAACATCTTCCGCTTAGTTTGGCGGTAGTAGGAGATTTTCAAATGTTGTTAAGTTATTCGTAACCCGGAAATGTTTGATTTTCTTTTAAAAATTAAAAAAAAAAAAAAAAAAAAAATCTCCAGAAGTATACCAAATTTTGACAAATGACGACAGCTGGCCGTGGAGAGGTCGTGTTCGGCGTACAAAATTAATACTGGGTGATAAACGTCCCAAATTTGCGACCGAAAATTTGGAAAAATACTTAATTGTATATGGTTACAAAAACTACGCATAACTTTAGGAATATTTCACTGTTTTTGTACCGTCTTTAATTAAAATATATAAAAATAAAAATGGTTTTTTGATTTTGCATTATGCATATTTTGGGCATATCAAGGGTTTTTAGTGCATATTTCGGCCTTTTTTAGTGCATATTTGCATGCATATTGGCACTTTGTTAGTGCATATAATCCGATGTCTAGTAATAAGTAATAAGCTATCGAATGATGAAGATATTGACAGGCAGAGGCGAGTATTAAGTATAAAATGCTACATGCTCCTTAGAAGATTTCAGGTTTGCAGTCCACGGGCGAAAAGGATGCTCTTCCTAGCCTTTTGCACCACCCTATTATACATGCGAGCTCTGGGCAAACTTAAAAAAAACAACCATGGAAAGGCTTCGGGGGCTTCGGATGCAATACAACAATGCATACCGTTTGATGTTCGGACTTCCCAGGCAATGCAGTGCCTCCTCAATGTTTACAGAAGGAAGAGTTTAAGGATTTAAAGCTCTACTAAGAACCAGGATTGCAGGACTGAGAGGAAGGATAAACCATTCCAGAAATACTCTCATCATGGAATCCCGTCTGACTTCAGGATCGAGCATAGAAGACCATTGGACAAAGACACTGGCTCCGACAATCTAAGATCCGATGGATTCCTGCGTTTCTATGCTTTGATTTTATTTTGGTTTTATTTTTTATTTTTTTTTTAAATTTTATTTCTAGTTTCATATTTACCATTTATTATTTATAAAATACCTATGTTGTCACTATAATATGTACTTATACTCTATGGGATGTGTGGGATTGCACTCACCTCCCCACTCCTGGAATAAAGAACTAATTATTATTTTAATTAAAACAAATAACTTTGTATTGAACCACTTTTATATAATCACAATTACCTACATGTTTCAAAACCGATGGTTTCTTCGTCAGGGTAGTAATGACATTAAATAACAAAATAAACAAACAAGTATAGAGTAAAAAGAATTATTATTTTATTACGCACCAGACTTTTAGGTCCGGGTTTAGTTTTCCCCATAGAAAAAACTAAACCCTTTCACACACTTTTCCATAAAAATGATAATCTAGTAAATCCACGCTATGCAAGTGTATTATATAAATATAATTAATACAAGAACAACATCCCCCCCGGCGGTGATTTTTTCCATACAAACGTATACCCTATTTATCTCTCTGGGTTTTAACCCTAGAGAAAATATGGTTTTTACATAAAATAGATATCAACTACCAGCGAGTCGGTATTTTTTTTTTTTTTTGATAAGTTACTTTTTATAGAAGTTACCTTCCAAAAATCAATAAAATTGACTGGTTTAAACGTCGTCAAAAGATATTCAGTATACAAACTAGACAAAGTTTTTTTAAAAAAAGGAAAACGTACAGACATAGAAAAAAAAATCTTATGTAGTTGGTAAACAAAATTGAAAATCAGTCCACTTTTGGAGGAGAAAAGTGGGGAATACAAAACCTCGATTTTAGTTAGGTATTAGTAGCCCGAGGTGCATTGTCCCTTTCGCTCAATGTCCGATGGAGTAAGAGCAACAGTGACAGCAACAATTTGGTAAAATCTATTTTTTAAATTTCTCCACCACCCGGGTATCATCTTAACCTACCAGACTATTAATTGGGAAAATAATTCACCGACTCCAGATATTTTCACATCAGAGGGTTCGGCTCGGTGGAATTCATAATTTGACCGATACATTCTACTGATCCCTCAATATAAATATTTAAAAAATATTATTATTATTACTGTCATGATAAGCCCTGTCCCACGCCCGTTTATGCTTGACGGTTTTGCTCGATCGAACTGTTGACGTGAAACTATGCTCGACGTCGTTGCGTCTACACGTTCGAGCAGCTCGACACGAAACTCAGATATCTACTGTCAAATGTGAGTGGTTTATTTATAGTATAATGTTAAATCTGCCGACTTCGTATTCCGTAAGCACTGTTCTTTTAGAAATTGATTAAAATTTTCATTAATAATGATACCTCCAAAAATCCATTTTGGTCTTCAATGAGAATTACTACAAGGACATTACATACACGTTGAGACATGCTCGATCGAATTTCTGTAGAACGTCAACAAGAATTGCAAACCTTTAATCTTTTTTGTTATGCCTAAAATCTGGGTATTTTTTGAGATTGCTGGAAACAGTGCCTAGTGACCATCTTTTTGGCACCAGGAGCATTCGAGAATACTTTGAATATGTTTCGAAATCAGTCATATTATTATGTTGTCCACCGAAGAGCGCACATTGAAATAACTAGACCCTACGCAGAAATGTAAAGTTCGATAAAGTAAGGCAAAGGTTTCCAGGTCAGTCCATTGTGGGACTTTTCTACAAATTAAATTCTACAAATCGGGTTGCGTAGCGACACAAAAATGGGTGAGTAGATTAGTAAAGATACATGATTAGTATGACACATTTGTAAAAGTGTCTAACTAAATAGTTTAAAAAATTAATTTAATTTTAGAAACAAACCCAATTTTTTGTTCACTCGATTTGGGTTGTTATGCAGCCAGCAATTTGTACCTACGCCATTTTAAAAATGACTTTTTTTTACATAAACACCACAAAATCAATTATTATGTAGAAAAACTTTTAATGAATTAAACAAAATGTTGATGTTTTCTGGGTACTAGTAGGATATTTCAAAATGTACCGGACCGTTATATCTTCGGGTGTCATTTTATAGCATGTTTAAAATGTAAAACACAGACATATGTAAATAAAATTTGATTTATGGCGAGCATTTCGATTTCCTCATTATTTCGAAACTTAGAATTGGAAATGTCTGACTAATCGACTGGAGTCAAGTTGCACATATTTGAGAGATGAAAGAAGCGCTGACAAGGTTTCACACGAAATTAATAAAACGGAATAACATTATTTGTTGGTGATAAAAATAACGATACCAACGAAGAACAATAGATATATGTTAAAGGTGTTAAATATCACAAATAGACCTAGCAAAGATGTCTAGATTCATGGGGTGTGGTTTTTCTAGGTCTTGGCGGCGGATGATTTTGAGGGCGGGATGGATCGGGAGATAATGGTTGAAGGAGATCTTTTGACCTCTCCAGTAGGACTCTCTCGACCTATCATCACCTAGCACCGCAGTGGAAGGGATTCACTTCAATTCATTCACTCCTGGAAACAATTACCTCATACATTTTTCTGTTTGACGGCCAAGGGGCAAGGGGGGCAAGGCTCTCGACTCCCAATCCGAAGGTCGCGGGTTCGAACCCGACGTGCGAAAATAAGTTTTATTTGATTAATTTGTGTGATTTCACAATTTACTAATCAATTAAAATTAATATTTGTATATTTGCGGCACGTTCCAGAGTGTAAGATACTCTCAGTGTTACCCTGATGTAAAACCAGCATCCAGATCTGAATAGCCAGGTACATACCCAACTTCTTCTTCCCTACGTCCTTCCCCACCCACTACCTTCAACCTCACAACATGCTCCAATTAAGGATGCCATAGTCTCACCGGCTCATAAAAAAATACATTTTGCTTCCAAAAACTTCCTCTCCATGCTTTTCCTAAGATGACCCTCCACACAGCATCCCCAAATATGACGTAATATCTGAGGGATTTTTTCCTCGAAGCCTTCAGTGCGGCGATAATGTAAAAAATAAGAAAAAATGCTTCATTCTCTTTGTCATATCAACGCCTGGGTTTCACGATCCACCCAGGCGTACCACCCTTAGACAAACGACAATACTTCCTATTCCAAAATGTAAAAAAAAACAATAGGACAGTTAAATCATAAATATCTCAGAGTAAATTTTTTAATTCATTACCAGAAAAAATTAGAAACATGAATACTAACATAAAAGAATTTAAAACTCATCAAAATTATACTGAAAACTTGAACTGAATCTTGTCAAATAAAACCAATGTAATAACACCCCCCATACACACAAGCCCTGCTTATTTAAGGAGGTACATCAAATACATTTATTTTATAATTAACTAGCTGATACCCGGCATGCGTTGAAATGCCAATTAACCGCCCTGATTTCGGTTTTTTTCTGCAAAATACTCATACCTGTTAAAATTTTGCCAAAATTGATGCATTTACAATAGGTTTCTTAAAATAAAAGTTTTTAAAACATAAAAAGAAAATATTAAAATATATTATTTTTTTTGTTTTTTTTTTTTTTAATTTAAAAAAAAAACGCGTTTGTGATGCGGGATAGTGCAGAATGGTACAATTAACATGAACATATCACGTACGTTCGTAGGCCTAGGGCGGTTAAATAAATAAATTGTTTCCCCCTTCGTGTCATTTCCCATTCGTCCCCGCTCCCCTTCCGACTCCTCTTCCTCTTCCCCTCCCATGTCCCCTTCCCCTCCCGCGTTCCCTTTTCCTTTTTCCGCGTCCCCCCTCACATCTCCCGCTTTCCCCTTTCATTTTCGCTTCCACCTTCTTCGCCTTCCCCTTTCCCTCATTTTCCCTCCAGCGAAGCCACCTTCCTTAATTCCCCAAACGATCCTCCCGCATACCCCTCCCCCAGCCTTTGTTCCCTGCAGCCTAACTCCATAAAATACACCCATTTTTATGATCTATTTAAATTTTTTATGCAAATTTCATAATGCCAGAGCTCACCAGTATAGATATCTATAGAAGTATTCACGGGCATGTTCACAACAATAAAAAAAAAGAATATTAATCGGATGAAATTTTAATCGCAATCGTATGAATGGTATAGGAAATAATTTCATAACGCCAGAGCTCACTATCCTATAACCATCCCGGGTATACGCACTTCATATTCCCAAAGTTTCATCGCAATCGGATGAACGGTATAGCCGCGCATAAGGTACGAACAAACAAACATTAATTTGTATATTATAGATTACTGTATAAAATTTATTTGTAATTTATGTATCTTTTTGTGACTAATAAAAAAAATATAAGTTTATGAATTTTTTTTTCTCTCACTCAATATTGTCAAGTCATCTGTCATATTATATGTAATTGAGTGCCTTATGAAATAAATAATTTTATTTGCACATTTTTAAATCAACTCGGCGCTATGCACAGCCAAACTGTACCTATTTCATGCACACAGCAGACTTTCGATTTACCGGGTTCTGTTTAAACGGGGAGAAACTTAAGGGGAAACCCGGCGGTGATTTTTCCATACAAACGTATTCCCTATTTATCTCTCTGGATTTTAACCCTAGAGAAAATATTGTTTTTACATAAAATTAGATACCAACTACTAGCGTGTCGGTTTTTTTGTTTTTTTTTTGATAAGTTACTTTTTGTAGAAGTTATGACCTTCCAAAAATCAATAAAATTGACTGGTTTAAACGCCGTGAAAAGACGTTCAGTATACAAACTAGACAACGTTTTTTAAAAAAAGCAAAACGTACAGACATTTAATAGTTTTTTCGTGTGTAGTTGGTAAAAAAAATTTGAAAATCAGTCCACTTTTGGAGGAGAAAAGTGGGGAATACAAAACCTCGATTTTAGTTAGGTATTAGCCCAAGGTGCATTGTCCCTTTCGCTCAATATCCGGTGGAGTAAGAGCAACAGTGACAGCAACAATTCATCATCTTAACCGGGACATTTACCAATATATGTATAACAAACTTCCCTTGAACACTTTTTAGATTCTTAAAGAATGGGGATTTAAAAATTGAATTTATGAATGACAAGCTTCTGCCCGCGACTTCATCTGCGTAGGATTAGTACTTCGAGTAATCTATTTTCTTTTCCTAGGTCCCATCTACGTTTATACCAAAATTCTTAACCTATTTATTTAAAATATGTATAATTCTTGATTCGATTCAAAGTATTAGGCGAGTACTTCAAATAAATTCAGTAATTTAAATATTTTCCAAAATAGAATTTTGATTTAACAATCAATGTTTTGCAAAATGTCATTCTCAAATTTTGACGTTTTCTATTAAACTATAATTATTATTTTCAAAATATTGAAAATAAATAGCTAGCTTCATAAATTATAGCCTATATGTTATTCTGATGTATGAGCTATATTATTGTAAAGTTTCATTAAAATCCATTCATTAAATTTCGATTTAACATTTTATTTAAATTTATTGATTTAGAGGAACAAACATACATACATCCATACAAACTTTCACGTTTATAATATTATTAGTAAGATTGATTACCGGGAATTTTGGCTGTAGAAGCCGATTTCGCGACTGTACCCAGGATTATGGTCGATTGTTCAACGATTTCTGATAGCATTCCCATCGTCCTTTTTAGTGATTTAGTGCTGTAACAACGTAACAAAAAAAAAGAAATCGGCTCCATGTTACTAAATGCGGCGACCTACGGTTGTTTTTATGTAAAATCGAGCATGATATTATCAAATTCCTTAAAATGCATCAATCTCCTCATCATCCCCATCTCCTTCCCCTCCCCACTACCTTCTGCCCCATAACGTACCACAATTGGGGATACCGTAGTCTCAGACGGGAGCAGTGGGGGACTCTTGTGCGGTATTCATATAAAAAAATTAAAAATACATTTTTCTTTAAACTCAGAAACAGGATAGGGGTTATATCCTACCACGTTAATAAAATTATAGTGATAAATTTTCCTAGTAAAGGTAGCGACAGACTCGCAGCTAACATCAAAAAAATACTGCGTTATAAGTATCAAAATGGCCCCGTCAGAAGAATACTGCATCCCTGAAACTCATGAATGTGATAATATTGAAGATGTAAACACATTTTTTCACGAAACATCTTTTAATATATTAAACATGAACATCAGAAGCATCAGGAAACATTTTGATGAATTCTGTATCCTTTTAAATTCGTTATCTTTCCAAATTGATTTTATAGCACTCACTGAAACGCAAATGCGCGAATGTATCCCGTTCAACTTACCAAACTATATTTCTTTTTCAATTCCGGCTAGACATACCTCTCATGATGGCATCACCATATTTTACAATAAACACTCATTATCTAACATAAACATTGAAAACCCAAACTTCAAATATTCAAATGCTGTCCATGTAACTTTCACCTCCAAAGGAAAAAAATACTCTATTTTGACAGTATACCGCTCTCCTTCTCTATCCACAATTCCGTTTGCAAACGAAATTAAAACTTTTATTAACAATAATAGCTCAAACCATTTTGATTTTTCATTTTTTATGGGTGACATTAATATAAATATACAAAACGCCATACTAAATCCGATCGCGAACGAATATCTAAATGTTTTGTATTCCTCGGGATACCTATCCTACATAAACAATACCACCAGACCTAACCATCCTAACGATACATGTCTCGATCACATATTTATAAAATCAAATAAAAATTACCAACATAAATCCGCTACACTAAAAATTGACATAACTGACCACTATCCCACTTTCTACGGACATCATACTCCAATTTCACCCATCTCTACTGACCCAAATAACTCTAACAAAATAATTACTAAAATCAATTATTCTACTTTAAATAACTTACTTACCGAAGAATCGTGGATCGCAGTTCTATCTAATGATAATCCGGATTCAGCTTTGAATACCTTCTACAAACTACTCCATGAATATATTCTTAAAAGTCAAGAACAAATAGCACCACCAAAAAGTAAACATAAACACATAAAACCATGGATCACGCGCGGACTAATAATCTCAATTCAGCATAGAAACAAACTTTTTAAAATCTATAAAAATCAGGAAAAACATTGCACATTAAACAACGAAACGCAGACTCACACCAAACGGCAAGAATACATCTTATTTAGAAACTACTTAAACACAATCATAAAAAAACGAAAACAGGAATACTACTCTACACAACTACTTAATGCTCAAAACGACTCAAAAAAAACATGGCATGTCATAAACGAAATTTCAAATAGAAATCAAAAGGTTAACAAAATTCCTCAAAAAATCATCACTGACAACAATACAACTATAGAAGACGCTGAGAGCATTGCAAACAATTTCAATAACTTCTTTACAAACATCGCCTCAACCCTCATAGATAATAATCCCAGTCTTTCTATTCACTCAAATCAAATACTTCCCGGCCTTCCAGAGTCTAATGACCCCACCCCTGAGCTATCTACATTCAAAGAAATAACAGAACTTGAAATTTCTAAACAAATTGAAAACCTTAAAGAGAAATCTGCAAATGGCCCCGATAACTTAAGCAACATCACAATTACATCAATTAAAAAACATATAATCATCCCATTATGTCACATCTTCAACAACTCCATCAGGCTCGGTATTTACCCTAATTATTTTAAACTCGCTCACATTATTCCAATACATAAATCCGGATCCCAAAGTAAAACAGACAACTACAGACCAATAACCTTAACTTCACAATTATCCAAGATCTTTGAAAAGTGCTTAAAGGGACAAATTATGAACTTTCTAGATTCTAATTCAATACTCTCAGCTAATCAATATGGGTTTAGAAGTAACCTGTCCACCGACGATGCTGTCTTTAGTTTAACTAAAAACATATACTCAAATCTAGACCATAGCACTAAAACTCTAACCATTTTCTTGGACTTAAAGAAAGCGTTTGACACAGTCAACCATAGAATCCTATTAAAGAAAATATCAAACGTTGGTATTAAAAACAAAAGTCTCATGCTATTAAAAAGCTATATATTAAATCGCCAACAATGCACAAAAATAGGGTTAAGCTTAAGCACTTATGATCTAGCAAAACATGGCATTCCTCAAGGAACTGTCTTAGGGCCAATTCTCTTTCTAATCTACATCAATGACCTATGCAATATTGCAATACCCGGTAAAATTCTCTCCTTTGCAGATGATACTGCAATAACAGTACAAGGTAAAACGTGGGAAGAAACAACCACTAAAGCCAACAAATGCATTGCAATAGTCAAAGATTGGCTGGATAGAAACCTTCTCAGTCTAAATTTTGATAAAACCATTTGTATTCCCTTCTATAATTCCCTAAAGTCATCCCCTAAAAATAATCTTAACCACAAGTTCCATAATATAAATTGTAACCCTGCTACATGCCCAAACTGCGAAGATGTAAAAATTAGGAAAATATACTAAGTACTTAGGTGTAACTATAGACTGCCAACTCAAATGGACCTACCATTTAGAGAAAACAGTCAATAAACTGAGATACCTAAGTTACATATTCAAACGGATGAGCAATATTGTCAATATAAGAACCATGAAAATTGTTTATGATGCATTGGTGCTTTCATCCATTACCTATGGAATAATCGCCTGGGGAGGAACATACAATAACCATGTGAAACCTCTAGAAACTGCCCAGAAGTCCATCATTAAAATAATGTACCAGAAGACCAAAACTTATCCCACTAATCAGTTATTTCAGGAAACTGAAATTATGGAACTAAGGCAGATCTACTGTTTACAATGTCTCAAATTTATATTTACTCGTCCTAACAATTTCGATAAAAACCCAAATCGCTCTAGTCAAAGACTCACCACTTGCATGTACACAGTGCCTCATTGCAAAACCAGGCTGGCCCAAAGGCACATTAACTGTATTGCCCCAAAATTGTTCAATTCCTTACCCAATTCCATCAACACATGCCAAAACTTGAACTTATATAAAAAGTATACTAAAAGTTGGTTAAAAAATAAGGAAGTAAATAATTTTTTCCTATAATTTTGTACTGTTTACATTTTAAATAACTAAAATATGCCATGTCTTTCCGAATCGTTAGATTTAAAAAAAAATATATATATAAAATTGCGTGTATGTGTATGTATACATGTGTGCGAGTATGTATACATGTATGTGAGTATGTATACATGTGTATATATGTATGAGTATGAGTATGTATACATGTGTATATGTGTATGTACATGTGTGTACATATATATAATGTATATATATGTATATATATCCACATCTAAATATAAAAATACAATCACAGAAATTCCTGCAACATCAATTACCTCTGCACATATATGTACTACATTTTTAATTCTTAATCTTTTTATTTTAACCACCACTGTTTTATACCCACATATTATAATGCCCACGCACAGGCTTCGCCTTTGTGAGATTTTTTTGTTACCTTTTCATTTATGTTATTATGTATGTATCTACTTGTAAATGTATGTATCAAAAAATTTTGCCAATAAAAAAAAAAAAAAAAAAAAAAAAAATCTTTTCTACCGACACACTATAAAATATAATGTTATAAAATATTCCTTCCTACGGCAGTAGAAGGGGTCAGTTGAAATCGGAAGCGGTCGAGAGAATATCATTTCTTTGTACTGGATATGTCAACTTGACAGCATGCTCCGTGTATTAAAAATGACCCCCTCTCCTGTGTACGGCGAAGGGGGGGTCGCATAACTTTTCTGGTATCGCGATCGTAGCGGTCACGAAAAATAACGCCAATTAGCGAAGATTCAAACCGCGATCACAGCACATCATATTTTTACGTCTGGCGGGTCTGTATGGGATTGTATGGCGAGCGCTACTGTGTTATAAGTATCTTTTTGATGTGAACTTCGCGTTTGTCGCCCGCTTAAATCGTGAGCCTACTGTATTTTTAATAGGTGCATTCCTATTAGGCATATAACTGAATTGCAAAGATAATTTCTACCTACGTTATTTTCTCACATTATTATCACAGCTTTGCAATTCAACTGCCTCATTTCTCCCTGTCTTTCGCGCAGGCAGGAGTCAAATAATTAATTTATTTATTTGTGTTATTTATCCAGTCCAATAATTAATGTGTGTCTTATAATTATATGTTCTGTTATTAATCATGATTTGGTGAGTCAATTTTTTTATTATGATGGTATTTAAAAAAATATAAATATAAAGTGAATTAAGCGAGGAGCGTGTGGCAGTCAATCGTAAAAACGGCGTGATTGCTATATTATATTTAGTTTGTTTTAAAAAATGTTACATTAGATGCGTTGTCACATCGACTCGAAAATAATAGCGTGTTTCTTTTGCTTCTCAGATAGCCCAACCATTTATTTTGGTTCCATTATAACTTTTTAATTACGTTAAATTTTGTTTTATTATCTAAAGGTGTCCCAAAAAACACGTGTTTTTTTTTAAATTGTAATTTTTTATTGATATTGTAATACGTATGTGCCAGCAAAGCCGTGGAGGCCATTGGTCCGATGTCTTATTCCATATGTAACCCCATATTGTATACTAAACTTTCTGAATCAATAAAAAAATACAATTAAATAAATATAATTCAAAATATAAGTTTTATATCAAAATTGCTACTTGCGCGAATTTTGGGACACTTTATGAGCAATTTGAAACATATGTTTTCGAACCACGTTTTTTTTTTAAAATTTTTCTTTATTCATTAAACTGCTGGTTACATATTTTGAGAATTTTACGACCACCACGCTAGGCATATGCCCGTGTTGTGGTGGTCAGTTATCTATAGAGTGCATTAACATAATGAAGTATAAAATATTGTGAATGAATATAAAGTTATATAAATTAACATAATATGAAAAAATATTTATGAAAACAAAATAATAATATAAAAGAGTAATATAAAGGATTATGAAAGAATATAGTAAATTACAAAAAGTATAGAACATAAAAAGCATATATATATATGAAAGAATATAAAAAGTATGCAATTAAAAAAATATATATATAAAATCAAAAAAGTATAATAGATTGAGCAGGAAATGGAGGATTTTTATTGCTAGCGTATTAATAATATAGATAATGATAATCTTAACATGCACATATAAAATATTATTTTATATGTGCATGTTAAGATACATGTTTAAAGGATATATATATAAATTACTAGCTGATACCCGGCATGCACTTATGTCACTTAGATAAAAAAAAATCTCCCTGCGTGTCCTTTCCCATTCATCCCGTTCCCCTTCCGCCAAATCTTACCGTTCCACGACTCCTTCCACCTTTCCCGCATTCCCCCCTCCCCCTCCTTAATTCCTCTCCACCCGTCCCGAATTCCCCTCCCCCTCATGTATTTTTTCCCTGCCGCTAAACTCTTTGACCTATTTCATAAATCCAGAGCTCGCGGTATGAAATATACTTTACGACCTATTCTCATACCTACCAAATATACATTAAAAAAATTCATAAAAATCGGTCTAGCCGTTTCGGAGGAGTGCGACCACAAACACCGTGACAAGAGATTTTTATATATTAGATTATTAATAGTGTTGATGTAATAAAACAATTTATATGAGATTTACATGATTGTGATTTTCGATTATCACAGCTAATGAATTATGATTTAGTAAAGTGATTTTTGGGGTGTTTAGACGTGTCGCGCGCACTATCTGCCCGAACTCTGCAACTTTTCAAACAGTCATCAGTTTCCATCATCAGTGCAGAATAGTAGATTATTATCAAGCAAAAGCAGTTCCCATCTTCTGTAATGATGATAAATAAAAATATTGCAGTGTTCGTCATCGGGGCAGATTATCACAATACAGTGTCTACCTTCTGCCCCGATTAAAACGGTGTTTGAATCTTTGATTTTTTTTTCATTATCTCCCGAACATTGGAAAATTTCACAGCCTTGCGGTATACATCATCAAGGCAGATGATCACCGAGCACCGATGATCTGTCCTGTGATCATGAATAATTTTCAATTTGATATTTATGTCAATAAGGAAGCTGAGTCCTTTTTTTTTGTTTTTATCAATTTTCACAGGCAAACTTAAATACTAGTATTTTTTTTTTAAAAGTTCGTTTTCATAATTAAATTAATTCTACAAGTTTGAATTTTATATAGCACCTGCAAATTTTTCTATATACCTTATACAAGGTTTGTTAAAAAAGAAGATGACTTGAAGATGAATTTCTCGGGCTACGTGTACGTACATTCGATTTTCGAAAGTTTTTTTGTTGTTGTTATATTGGTACACATGTCCCCAATACATGTTGACAGTTGACAATGTTGACATTTTTAGTTTGTATATGGTTTGTATGTGATATATTATTATAATAAAGGTTAGGGATTGATTTATTTATGATTTATGGGTTAGAAATGTTTTGGTGTGCTTGGCGATTTTTTTTTGCTATCGAAAAAAATTAAGGTATCATAGAATCTCTATTAAATTTTGTGTGAAAAATAAAATTAAGTGCTCCAACGCCTTTAAAATGTTGACTGTGGCATTTGGCAAGTCCACTTTGAGCAAAAAAATGTTCATTTATAAGTGGTAAAAACTCTTCACAGAAGGCCGAGAAGATTCTATATGCGGAAGTGCTTCTACGATTGGAAAAAGCGCTGGTACAAGTGTATTATATCCGAGGGGAACTTTGAAAGGGGATAAAATAGATATTGATGAAGGTAATTTTTTGTTATTGGTGGCCACGGTTGTTACGAATAATTTTTAGAAAAAAACTTTAGATTCGCCTTAATCACTATAAAAGGAAACTTTTTGCATCACGGCTAGAGGAAAAAAAAGCATTTTAATTTTTAATTGCGTAAAATTTCACTTCACTTCGCGAACCGATATGTCATTAAACCGCCGCCTACCGCTGTCATTTTGTTATGTTGGTATACCCGATATATTACCGCAACATAACGAGGAGCTAGAAATGACACTACTACGCAATCTATGCAAATTAGGTAAGTACTAGTTTGGCGAAATTCTGGAAATAAAATACAGTAAAATGAATAAAGACCTTCAGGCACGTTTTTTTGCATTCATTTTTTTATGTTAAAAGCTTTACCTAAAAATCTGTTTTGAGCACTAGTTTGGCGAATACTGGAAATAAGGGGAGAGTAAGATGTTTCCGTGGCACCGCCATTTGACGATGGATTTCGATAAATCAACCCAAATAAATCGTATTTTTTTTATAAAAAAATACATTCACTTTTGTATCACAAACCATGTTACACAAACCTAGCGTAGCCGCTAAACTACTTGAAAACTGGGATGTTTTTCTTGCCTTGACGCGAGCAGGCGCTACGAAGGGGGCACTTTCTTTTGTATCACAAACCATGTTACACAAACCTAGCGTAGCCGCTAAACAACTTGAAAACTGGGATGTTTTTCTTGCCTTGACGCGAGCAGGCGCTACGAAGGGAGCACTTTCTTTTGTATCACAAACCATGTTACACAAACCTAGCGTAGCCGCTAAACAACTTGAAAACTGGGATGTTTTTCTTGCCTTGACGCGAGCAGGCGCTACGAAGGGGGCACTTTCTTTTGTATCACAAACCATGTTACACAAACCTAGCGTAGCCGCTAAACAACTTGAAAACTGGGATGTTTTTCTTGCCTTGACGCGAGCAGGCGCTACGAAGGGGGCACTTTCTTTTGTATCACAAACCATGTTACACAAACCTCCATGATTCCAGTGCCTCAGCTAGACTCTGAAGTGATTCTGATTAGAGGTTCGTTTACATTATATTATTTATTCCGTTTTTCACAATTACGCGCCTTTTCATGTATCCCACGAAGTCGGCTACAGTCGTATGCATACTCTTGTTTGTATCAGGGATACCAACATAACAGTAGTGACAGCGGCAGGCGGCGGTTTAATGACGTATCGGTTCGCGAAGTGAAGTGAAGAAAAATTTTACGCAATTGAAAATTAAAATGCTTTTTTTTCCTCTAGCCGTGATGCAAAAAGTTTCCTTTTATAGTGATTAAGGCGAATCTAAAGTTTTTTTCTAAAAATTATTCGTAGTAACCGTGGCCACCAATAACAAAAATTTACCCAAAATTTTTATGTAAAAAATTTACAATAAGTGGCGAGCGAGTTGTTTGAAAAATGTATGTATTTCGTATAGTTTAGCGGCAGGGAGAGGAGGGAGGGGAAAGATAAATTCGGGAGGGGAAGGTTTGCGGGAAGGCGGTTAGGTGGAGGGGAAGTGAAAGGGAACCGAAGAAGGAATAGCGGAGGAAATGAAGACGCGGGGGAGGGGGAGGGGGTGGTGGAAAAGCGACGCGAGAGGGGAAGAAGGCGCGGGAGGGAATCGGGGGCGCAATGGAAAGGACACGCTGGGGAGGGGTGACGGAGGGGTGGGGGAAGAGGAAGAAGAAGAGGGAAGGATTGCAAAAGAGACATAGTAGCAGGAGGGAATAGCAGGGGGGGTAATTTTAGTAAAACCGTACGTCTCACACAGACAGCTGTAAGAAGTGTGTGTATTTCGTATAGTTTAGCGACAGGGAGGGGAAGATGAGAACGTGGAAGGGTGGGATTCGCGGAAGGGGGGACGCGGAAGAGGAGGAAGGCGTGGAAGGAATCATGGGAAAACTGGGGCGGGAAGGGGGACGCATGGGAAACGACACACCGGGGAGGAGTGACGGAAGGGTGGGGGACGAGGGAGGGGCAGAGGGATGGATTACAAACGAGACTTAGTAACAGTAGGCTAAAACTAGGGTAAATTTGAAAATCCATGCTTCTCACTCTGACAGCTGTATATGGGCTGCTCACGGGTCGGAAAACCTTCTGATTTATTTGTGTACGCACCAGACAGAAAAAACAACGACTTCATAAAACAGAATTAAAACGCAAACACTTTCTTTGAGTAGCATTGCTGTTTCTTTATTAAAATATAAGTGTACCAAATAATTTATTTTATAATTAGAAAATTACAAACGCATAAAAAAATTATCGCTAAAATTATTGTAATCGTTTTCCTTCATTAACTTTTTTCTTTCTTATAAAATTATTCACAAAATAAATAAAAATCACTTTTAGGGTTAAATCAACCATTTCTATACTCCGTTTCTTTGCCTAGCAATTTTTATGCCTATTATCTACATTTGTGGTGATATAAGGCACACTTAAGAATAAACATACCCTTGGCTTGTGTATTACAATTGAGATGCATTTTTTTTCTATATCTGAAGTTTATCGTTAACTAGCTGAAGTACCCTTTGCTGTCGATTTGTATAAAAATCAAATCTACGCCGCCCGCCACAGACACTCTTCTTTATATAAAGTAAATAAAAAACAGACTGAGTTGACATCGTGGGATTAATTCCTCTGCTAGCTAAGTCATCCATTTTCACAAGCAACATTTTCCACTTATAAGGGGACATGCATTAATTACGTAAGCTGTTTAAAAAAAATGTAGACCCCTCCCCCTTGGTGAGATTAAGTGAGATTTAGTAGGACCCCCCCCCTCATGTGAGATTTTTTTCCTACTCTCGAAATAAATGTTTTTCATAACAGCAATTTTTTCAGCGGGCAAAATGGGATACTTCAAAAGAAGTTAAACTGTAACAATAATAATCTAAATTAAAATATGAAAATAAACAAGACACAGAAAAATAATAAAACGTGATATTCACAACTGGGACTCGAACCCAGATCTCACGTCTTACCGGGACGGCGCTCTACCGATTCAGCCATTGCGTCCGATTATAAAACCGCCATAATTGTCAAAGTCATATTTTAAATTTCAGAATTAACAATACTAATTCGACTAACGTTTTTATTTTTCCATATTATCGGCAGCCACCTTTTTCATTGGAAACAAGGGTTCAAAGAACGTATTTGTTACCTAGATAGTGTTATATTTATTTATTCATAGTTAGATATTTCCCCCACCTTTCTGTCCCCAACTCCTCCTCCCTACTACCTTCAGCCTCACAACATACCCCGATTGGAGATGCCATAGTCTCACTGACTCCAGACAGGAGCAGTTGGGACACTTGTGAGATATTCATATAATTTATTTTTTTTAAAGTAATATTTACCTCTTCCTATCACTTGACACCTGTAACTTGTAACTGATTGGGTGAGTGGTATATTTAAGTTGACCGATATATGTATACATGTATTCTGCTGCGCCAACCGGTCTGATATAAAATATTCCCATTCATACATACAAATATAACAGTTGGCAGTTCTTCTATAGCAACTTTTTTTCTAGGAAAAGAAAACTGGAAAGTCATGTTGGTATCCTTGTGGTGTTGAGCTTGGCAGTCCTGACCACAGATGTCACTGGAGGGCCTCTGGACTCAACTTCCTGCACTCTACCAGCGCACTTCCAGTGCTCCAACGGGGAGTGCATAGACAAGCAACTTCACTGCAATGGAAAGAAGGACTGCTCTGATGATTCCGACGAACAGAATTGCGGTAATTTCATGATTTGGTCATTTTACATTTATAATTGATTCGAAGCAGATTTAGAAAAAAAGCAGCAAATATGAATTAATAACTACAAGAAACAACTAATTACGTTTCGGTAGATGGTAAAAGATGCATTAAAATTCCATTTTCATTCAATCCACGTAATTTTTTTTCTTTATAAAACGATTCCCTTGCCGCCAGTTTAATTTTTTTGTTGTATGCATTGACATTTGCTTGAATTTAAAAAATTACTTAGTTTTGTGAAAAATCACCTCAAGGGCGCTGTACAAATTTCAATAATTTCTACGATCTTACTTCTAACTACACACTAGACAAATATAAAAAACCTATGGCTAAAAAAAATGAATGCAAATCCTCCTGTTCTTTGATCAGCGATACAAAACTATATGTACAATGCATCTGAACTAGCGCGGTGCTGCCTAAAAATGTACGCGTACATGTATTTTTTATTTTATTTATATGTATATATTTGTTTTTTTTTTTTTTTTTTTTTTTTTTTTTTTTTTTTTTTTTTTTTTTTTTTAAATTTTTAAAAGTACCAAATAACCTATTTTGTGCATGTAAATACAGTAGGATTCGGATATAACGACTTCGCTTATAACGGCTTACCGTTTTTAGCAACAACAATGTAAACTCAAGTTTTATTTTTTTTTTTTTTTATTGTATAAAAAATTGGCATACAATGGTAATTTGTACCCGCTAAGCTACTGCAAGTAGCTTGTCAGCAGGAGATTAGTTCCACAGAAAATAATGATACAACAATAAATGAAATAATCATAAACGCATTAGCGTAGTAAATATATACATACATAAATTACATACCTACAAACATGGTGTTATACTTTAAAATTGAAAATAATAGTATATTATATAAATAATAGTTAGGTTTCATAGTTATTGGCACTGCCAGGTGACATTGGCGGGAGATTTAAACTGAGAATTACACACGAATATTTGTAAGAAACGTCGATTTGGCTGCAAAATGGTAATGTTTATCTCACTTTATAGGTTTTAAATAAAGCTAAGTACATAATATAAGTTTTATTGTAAGGTAAAACTTTTTCATTATATAAATAATAGTTAGGTTTCATAGTTAGGTACTAGGAAAACATATCCGTTTAGTACAACTCCGTTTTAAGCGACTAACTGCTTAAATAAATAAATAAACCACTTGAGAGACCTATTTTAATGATAATTCGTCCGGTTAGAACGACACGCAGTGTTTTGTTCACAAAACCTACGAACCAATACCTCAGCGCCGCGCGCCTCACTTACTCCCCGCGCCCGGATACTCCCCACACCTATCCTTATTAGTACGCGTAAATCACACTCTGTGTTTATCATCTGTTGTGACAACCGCTCCACACAATGAGTTCTGTGAAACCAAATATTTTTCAATTGAAAAAAAAAGTGCTGTATTACACCTTTTTTTATAAAAACAAAAATTGTTCAAAAACAAACACAAATTACAGACTTTCTACTTTAGTAACTACATATTTACTTGCATAGAATGTAGATACATTGTATGTTTTGGAAAAGTTTTATTTTGTATTACGAGGGGGGACCCAAAAGTAACCGGAATTATGACATAACTTCTTTACTTCTCAATATTTTTACACCTAATTTTGATCACCTTCAAAGTATTCTCCATTGACCACAACGCATTTCTCCAAACGCTTCTTCCATTGATTTTTTTTTTTAATTGATAAACTAATGTTTAAGACAAGATTTTTATGCATAGCACAAAGGGTAACAATTATTATAAGCAATAATTATTAGCCTGAAACACTCATCAATATTGAAAACTCTCGCGAGAAAAGATATGTACTGAATGTAAAACTTATATTATGATATCCAAATACCTTTGTAAAATTGTAACTACTACCTCCTACCTATGAATTGTAAGTTCCTCCTGTCCTAAAATGAGTTTTGTAACTCATCAGGATTGCTCTAGCAAGAAATAAAAACAATAAAAAAAAATATATATATATATGTCGCCGACGGGACTCGAACCCGCACCCCTCTGTTTGCCGGACAGGAGCTCTACCATTAAGCTACTAGAGTTTTCAATATTGATGAGTGTTTCAGGCTAATAATAATTGATTCTTCCATTGTTCAAAACAGTTTTTAAATTTGCTTTTCCCGCCCTTTTCGTTTTACCTCCTCCAGAGTGGGGAAGTGCTTTCCTGGAATAATTGCCGAAAAAGCTATTATACTACTTACCTACCTACCTACTTTTGGGGTTTTTCATTGATTATGCAGTATTTGGCAAAGTTTTGATTAGCAGAAAGTTACAACTGGTGTCATATTTGTAAATAACTGACAACTATGGTAATTTAATAATTTGATCATTAAATCTCTATGGTATAGATAGACCACCATTATAAATGGCTTTGCCTTGTATGAAATGGCTTTGCCTTATTTGGTGACCATCAGCTCCTTTCTTCCCACTTCGCTTAGTCTCACAAAATACTCCAATTGGGGATTATTGTCTCATTATCATCTAGTATTAAATAAATGCCTTTTTATTTTTCACATTATCGTTATTCTTCATTGTGTTAACACAAAATTGCAAAGGGGATACATATATGCAATTCTAATTTTGAGATCAGTGGGTATCTATATTGCAATGAACAAAATATATTTCTCACTTTTATGTGTTTTTGTTTTTTTTTACAAAATTGTAGGTTACACAGCTTTATATTTCCACCGTGTGTCTTAATTTTAGTATTGCCATTTGAAGAAAAGTGGTGCCCTCCTTTGTTTTCTACACAACTCTTTGACAGACAATATGTGTTTTATATTACAGACCATGGGGATTGTCCGCTCCCCCTTTGGTTTCGCTGCAACTCTGGTGCCTGCCTCACTTCTCTGTACAGATGTGATGGAGATCATGATTGCCCCGACGGGTCTGATGAAGCCCACTGCTCTGGTAAGCTCCGTGAACTTTTTTCTTTCATCCATGTTAAAAAGAATCTATCGAATGACTCCTGACGCCATTGACTGGCTGAATAATCTCGGTATCCCACTATGACCTTCTCAATTGGTGACCAGAATGTTCAGTGGAAACTTTTTAAGTGTATGAATATTGAGCACAAACTTTTCATCGGATGTTAATTCCTCACATGATAATTCATCATGTCTCGAAGCGTCGAAAACTGATAATTGGGGTTTTTAACCTTAGGTTAGGTTAGGTTAGGTTAGATTAGATTAGATTAGATTAGATTAGATTAGATTAGATTAGATTAGATTAGGTTAGGTTAGGTTAGGTTAGGTTAGGTTAGGTTAATGTGAGTTATGATGTGATGAATTATCATGTGAGGAAGTATCGTGTCTGAATAAATTAACTATGGGAATTCAGACGCTGAGATCTCATAGTCGATTAGATTAGATATTTATGCAATTAAATGTTTTCCCCATAGATAATAAATATAAAAAGGGCAATATGTCATAAATGGAAGTATACCGATTGTTGCCGAGCTACAAACAAACTATGAGACGAAAGTTATGCATTTGGTGAGGGGGCCGCTGTGCGTAGATGTTATTTACAGTAGTAGATTTACAGTTCGATAGTAGGTTAATGAGGCGTATCTTTGGACCGATTCTAGAAAAGGGATGTTGGCGTAGACGTTACAACAATGAGCTCTACACTTTGTTTAAAGAACCAAACGTGACACAATTTATAAAGTTGGGAAGACTTCGGTGGCTGGGTCATTTGGAAAGAATGACAGAGCATCAAGCACCAAAGTCCCTGCTAAAATCTAGACCTGTAGGGCGAAGGAGCCTGGGAAGACCAAAATTAAGATGGAATGACAACGTCCTCAAAGACCTACATACCTTGGAGCTTCCAAACTGGAGAGAACTGGTACGAAACAGAGATGAGTGGAGGAGGCCAAGACCCATCTCGGGTTGTAGAGCCAATTGTGATAAGTAGGTTGAATGATGTTGGAGACACGCATGGTGGACGCGATTTTATACTAATATCATTGGTTTAATAATAATGGTTCATAACTTTCAATTTGGGAGGCGGGTATGGGTATCGCCGCCCCGTGAACCATTTATTGGATAACCAAGTCGCCCCAAGTGGTTCGCTACGTTTAGTGATTAAGCAGGGGTGCCCGGGTTCATGGGATTAGGTTTGTCTAAATCTTGTCTGCCCACTTACTGCGTGGATCGGGATCGACTGGTTGAGTGAGATCATTTGGTCTCTCCAGCAGGACTCTCTCGACCCATCCATAGCATTGCGCTGCAGTGGGAAAGGTGGATTCGTATGAATGTCATTCTTGGACCCACTGACCTTCAAAATCCTACCCACCCCTCATAAGTATTATTTGTATTTACGCGCGCATGCATGCATGTATATTTACACTACTAGAAAAAAGAGTTATGTACTTGTAGGAGGCAAGTGCGATCTCCTATATTGAGGAGATGATTGGGCCTCCCGGTTGATAGAGGAGGTATCGGTGGGTCGTGATATCTCCGCGCGTGCTGGTCGGAATAAAAAAAACTGGAGGATGATTGATGATAAGATGATGATCATGATGTATTTATAATATTTACAAAATGAACCGTATTTTACAAATGCACCGTATTTACAAATTGCGTAAAATTATTCCGAGGACTGCGGATGTGTTTCGCGGCGGCCCGTTGTCGACCGAGACTGATGAAGAACGACTGACTCGACCTTGCTTGCTCGAGTCCTTATATAGGCCGATCCTGGCCAGTACGAGAACGGCAGGCGAAATCGTGCACACGCTGGAAGATTCCCGAAATTTCGGCGCAGCGCTACGTATTGTGTGTCGTAGAACCGAGCTCTTTCCAGAAGGTGGTCAGTAGGCGCGCAGTACTAAACATTGCGAGTGGCTACCTAAGTAGGTGGCAATGAATCGCTACATACTCGTATATGATCTTTTCCTGCATAATAGCATGTCTTATTCTTCTTTATTCTTTTTTATTTTATTTTTTTCGGTTTTCTGTTTTTTATTTTTAAATTTTCAATATCCATTATAATTTTTCTACCATAATCTTTCATACTTTTAACATGTATAAATACTTAATTCATATATTAACACTAGACCTCACATATTAACTATATTCCATTGGTCACCATGAAACAGGCAGTCGCCTAGTGTGGTGATCTAATGTATCATATGTATTAAAATGTCTTAATGTATTATCAAGTTATCATGTATTCTATAAATATAAATATACCTTTTTTTGCCAGAACTTCTTCTCCTTCCTTTCATTTTCAAAAAACCCTCCTCACAACTGAGGGAAATCATTTTCCTCTGAGCCTCCTGTATGGAGGAGCTATTGTTTGGATAGCCATTGAGAAAATTTACCCATCGCCCATGTTTTGTATTAATCTATGTTTTTTACTATAATCACATAAATATACAAAAAAAACTTAAACATCCAGGAATCTGGTTTTTGTGATACTTGCTGATTTTTTAAATATTTGTTTAGGTGATTACAAGCAGGACAAGCCATTGGAATGCGAAAGAAACGAGAGGAAATGTGCAGACGGCCTGCAGTGCATCAGAGAGGAATTGTTCTGCGATGGAGAAATGGATTGCATGGATTCCAGCGATGAGGACAATTGCACAGTAAGAGAAAACGTTCATTATTATTTAAATTTTCCACTAATTGGTCCCTAGACTATAAAGAATATCAAATAAAAATTGAGAGAGTTCAACATAAATTTTTAAGGTTCATTAATTTAAAACTCTCCGTACCCATTGAACAAATCAATTATGATAAATTAATGAAAGGACTTAATTTAACTGACTTATCTTGTAGAAGAACCAAGAGCGATCTGGTACTTTTATTCAAATTAGTTAATGGAACAATTGACGCACCTGCCTTAACAAAACTAATAACATTCCGGATACCAAATCGTAACACAAGGTTTCCAGAGCTGTTCTTTGTTTATCCTTCGAAAACTAACTATTTCATTAACTCCCCAATCCAAAGACTACATAGGCTTGGAAATAAATTTAGTTTAGTTGATATTTTCGTTTATTCATTACCAAAATTTATTTCTGAAATTTCAAAAATTCTGTTTCCCGTTTACTAATAAAGGATAAGAAATAATGATTTGTATATTATTGTTTCTTTTTCTATTATTTTTGTAATATACTCTCAGTATCGCTTTGGTGTAAGACCACCAATCAGAATTGAAACGTTGCTTGAAATGGCCTTAGCGACTAGATCTGAATAGCCAGGTACTTCCCCGCCTTCCTCTTCCCCATCTTCTTCCCTTCCCCGCGTACCTTCATACCCCAATTGGGGATGCCATAGTCTCACTGGCTCCAGACAGGAGCAGTTGGGACTCTTGTGAGGTGTTAACTTTAAAAAAAAACTTCAAGGGCGTTGTAATTTTAGTTTGTCACATTGATTATGTCTTGTCGAAAGGGCCATGCTAGGCCCCCGGGGCTGTAGCCTGCTAGGTGGAGATTGCCTCAATGAGAACCAACCTCCCACCTTCCTCGTGCCCATCTCCTTTCCTTCTTCAATACCTTCAGCCTCATAACATACCCAAGTAGGTTGCCATAGTCCCACTACTCCAGACGATAGGGAGCAATTAGGAATTTTGTGTAGTATGAATTCACATAAAAAAAAACTGTATAAATTTAAGCAAAGTTTCTTCTTTAGTCTCAAACCTATTATGAATGCTTGATAACGGCTAAGCGATTAAATTCATAGATGGCGTTGGTGTTGTCTTAGCTATGTACTATATTATAGATATTATTATGTTTTTACCCCCACAACACACAAAGTGTTTTGAGATTATAAAAACTCTGTTTGGGTTCAAACTCTTCTCCTTCCTCGATCATTTCTTAAATAATAAACAAGTGCCTTTATGCATTGTCTGTTGGGTGGGTGATTATCACCATAAAAATAACGTCAGCGTGTAAAACTTAGAACATTACAATAAATCGATGGATTCAACTGTTCGGAAACGTGCTTTATTTATAAAAAACATAATCCTCTTCTGTTTACCAAGTCCTAATATTTTACAAAAACTATAGTGGAAATTTGAAATGCTGTACAATAAACATTTTGTTCTTTACAGCATTTAATTTCTCTGATCCATATATTTTTTAAATATTCAATATGTTTTATATATTTAAATGATGTAAAAGACAATAATTAACATTTTGTTCTTTACAGCATTTAACCTTTAAGTACTGACGTGGGTGTCTCACAGACGGCAAGTTAACAAATATAAGTCTTATTTCGAAGTCTTTAAAGATACCCCCGCGCCCTTCCCCTTAGCTTCGGTATCGAACACGGCGATCAAAAATACGTACTAAGTACAATTGCATTGAATGTCGCAAGCCTATTTGTCTTGGATGTTCAAAAACAGTATGCGTGAACTGTGTAGACAACGAGTGATTTATTCTAAAATATTTACGTGATTTCAAAAGCAATCACAACCTAAGTTATACCATAATGAATACTGATGTTTAAAAAATAAAAACAAATCCAAAAAATGTCAAAATAATTTTATTATAGCTAAGATTTTAACGAATATTTGTCTAGTTGAGCGAAATATAGGTTATATAATTTGTATGAAATAAATATTGATCTCATTTTAAATGTTGTTGTTTTTTGTACTTCCTTAGTAAAATAGTAATAAACGAATCATAATACAAGTAAATAATGTTCAAGTCAGTAAATATAAATAATCCATTTCGATTATTCATGAAGCCGTCTGAGATCCGTCACGTCACCATTTATGACATGACTTAACCACGTCAGTACTTAAAGGTTAAAATTTCCCTGATCCGTATATTTTTACGCCTTCTAATATTGTTATGGTTTTTTTTTTTCATATTTCAGACGGTGGCGTGCCAGGGTTTCCGATGCGACAATGGACACTGCATTATAAAGCCATGGACTTGCGATGGAGTCAACGACTGCGGGGATAACAGTGATGAAATAGCTTGTTGTACGTGCTCATATTCGATAACTGCTACATAAATGTTATTTCAAAATTTCCCTAAAATCTTGCCAGAAATTCCGCAATGATTCCTCAAAAATTCACAGATTATCCCTAGAAACTCGTTAGATTTCATTAGAAAATTCTTCAAGATGTTCCCTAATATTTTCCTAGAAATTCGTGAGAGAGTGAGAGAAATCCATCCCTAGAGTTGCAATACAAAATCAAGCTGCTATACAAAAAATACTACAGTAAAGCAACGCAAAATAATTTGATTTTGGTTTGAAAATTAGACCACTTAGAAATATTTTAGATGCTTTGATTAAATACTGCAAGTAGAACGCATAATTATTTTTCATTATTTCATACCTTTGAAGTAATCGAATATTTTTTTGATTGGTCTTATATAATTGCCCAGAAAAAAATTATGTATTATGCACGGGACAGACGCAAAGTTCATATCAAAAGATACTTTATAACACAATAGCGGTCGCCATACAATCCCATACAAACCCACCACACGAAAAAGATGATGTGTTATATGCGCGGTTCGATTCTATTTGCTGTTATTCGCCGTAACCGCTCCCAATGCGATATTTGAAAAGTTATGCGACCCCCTCTCAGCCAACATTTTAAATACACGGAGCGCCGTGCTCAAGCCGCTGTCAGCCGTCAAGTTGACATATCCAGTACAAAGAAATGATTTTCCCTCTGCCGCTCCCTAATCGACTGACCCCCTCTCCTGCCGTAGGAAGAAATCTTTTATAACGTAGTGTGTCGGTAGAAAAGATATCATATTATAAAGTATCTTTTGATGTGAACTTCGCGTCTGTCATCCGCTTTAGGCCTATAAAAACAATTTTAAAGTTAAAAATCTCCTACTTCGAACCCCTTTTCGGTTATGGTTTTGTTGTATAATATGGAAAATTAAATTTTTTAGAAAATGATTGTAACACATTAAAATATTAGGTCCTTACATATGAAATTGGCGTTTTGTATGGGAGGAACATAAAGTCGATTTTTTTAAATATAATATATTTATTTAATCAAAGTATGTACCATTGCTATCTATGCACTTTTGCCATCTCATAGGTAGTTCATCGATCCCTTTACTAAAAAAAACCATTCGGACGGGAATCAATAAAATCTTTGAAGGCGGTTTGGACTGCCCCATCGGAGTTGAATTTTTTTCCTTGCGAGAAGTTATCCAAATTTCGAAAAAATGGTAATCTGTTGGAGCAAGGTCCGGAGAGTACGGTGGATGTCTTAGACATTCCAATTGAAGATCCTCTAATTTGGTAGCCGTCTGTTGTGCAGTGTGTGGTCTAGCGTTATCATGAAGCAGCAGTAGCCTAGAGCGATTAACCAGCCTCGGTTGTTTAGCAGCTTACTTTTCCATCATAGTTTGCAGTTGCTGACAATAGACATCTGCCGTAATCGTCTGGCCAGATTTAAGAAAGCTGTAGTGAACGACACTTACAGTAACACAGTAACTTTTTTGGAGTCAATTTTCGCTTGGGGCATGGTTTGGCTGGTTCGGCAGGGTTCAGCCATTGCGATGAGCGCTTCCGATTATCGTACAGGATCCACTTTTCATCACAGGTAATGATTAGATTTAAAATCCCTTCATTATTGTGCCGGTTTAGTAATGCAACAGCAGTCAAAGCGCGTTTGTTGATTTGCTTCACTCAATTCCTGAGGTACCCACCTTTCAAGCTTTTTAACCTTCTCAATTTGCTTCAAGTGGATTAAAACAGTTTTATCACTAACACCGCAGCCTGCAGCTAACTCGGACGTGGTTTGCGATGGATCCGCTTCCACAATAGCCTTCAATTCTTCATTATCAACTTTGGTCTCCGGCCGTCCACGGGGCTTGTTCTGCAGGTAGAAATTACCAGAACGAAAACTTTGGAACCAAAAACGGACTGTGTTTTCTTTTGCGGCACCGTCGCCATACACATCATTAATCCTTCGAGCTGTTTCTGCAGCGCTGGTGCCACGGTGGAACTCGTACTCGTAAATAATGCGATATTTCAAGTTTTCCATTTTGTAAACTAAGTGACGCAAAGAAAAAAAACAATTAAGGAAAAAAAAAAATTATTATAATTTTCGATACACAAATACATGAGTAAATAGCTGTATAAATTTGAATTTGGAATTCCTAACCAAAGAGAAGATATTTGAGATCAAAGTTGCCAGTAAGGCAAAACGCCAATTTCATAAGTAAGGACCTAATATTTGTGCCTAAGATTGGCAAAATAAAATAAAACACTATTTTTGGCAATGTTTTTTTTGTAAATATATAAAAACTTTGTAAATTTTAATATATAAGAATTTTACACGAAGTGGTGCATCACCTTAAGACACTATGCTATACAGAGTGTAACAAGACGTACAGTAAACCGGGGTGGTCACAAAAAATCATGTTTTTTTTTGCTTTTACTCTGTCAAACACTTAAAAAAAAAAAACAAATTATGTACAAAGAATTATGGCATCTTTCATCTTACGAATCAGATAAGTAGATTTTTTTTCTAATTGGATTAATTTGATGTTTGTTCAGGGGACGAGGACCTTGTATGTGAGATGAAGCATGGCCGGTACTTGTGCGCCGACAACTCGAGCTGCATCCAGCACGAGAAGGTCTGCGACAAAACCCCCGACTGCACGGACGGATCGGACGAAGGGGGAGAGTGTAATAATCGTAAGTTGCTTTTTATTGTCAATTTAATTAATCATAGATACACACATCTTTTTCCCCATGTTCTATTTGAGTCGGCGACCTTTTGCCTCGACAAGGCGACCCTAGTGATCAGCTCAGGGACAGGGGCTCCAGCGGGGCCAAATTATAGATAGGCTCTTAGAAACTGGGTGTACTGTACAAGACCCGCGATTACTAATGGTACATAACCGCTGACCGTGTGTAAATCGCAAGTGTTGCAATCTTTAAAGTACAGCAGTCAAGTGGGAAAGCTGTCAATTTACACATACTCCTTAAAGATTGCAACCTATTTTTGTGTCATTAAGTCTTTGAATTAGATCATCAGTGTATATATCGAAGAGAACTGGGGACATGCTTCCCCCTTGCCATAAGCCATTTCAAATAAAATGGATTGTAAAACACTCTGAACCATTTCACGACATTTTCTTGCTGCATGTGCCAAATGGAAAGAATCGCTATTATGTCTTCTGAAACTACTCTTTTCCTTAGTTTTTCCCAGAGTTTATAATGACACACACGATCAAAAGCTTTGCTTACATACATATACAGGTGTCCGGGGGTAAAGTGCATTAAAACGGAAGTGTGAACGAGCTTTTACAAATCCACAATTGATTTTATAATATTATGTATCTGCATGCATCAAAATCAACATGTATATTGAGTGTACGTAGACAACTCTGACGCAATGTTGCTATATAAAATCATAAACAACATTACCGACTGTCCTGAATTATTAAACACAATTTATTTGAAAGTACCTACACGGTGCACATCTTCATGTAATCTTTAAAGAAAAATACTGTAAAACAAATTCAAATAAAAATGCTTGTCTTAAAAGAATGTGTTCAACGTAATATAATACATAACATTCTCTCTGATTTATATCAATTTTAACAATAATAAATATAGAAACTCTATTAAAAATGTATTAAATGTGTACCAAACTGCATAAAATGTATTGATATATTATTAATTAAAGACGTATAACATTATGTTGTATCTTCTGTTATAATAATCTCTCTCTTGTTATAAAACGTAATATTTTTTAGTTGTTGTAAGTATAGTGTTTTATTTTTAGATACATAATACAATAGATACGTTTTTAGATTTTCACGGCCAAAAGCATTTTTGTTGTTTGTTTTTGGGGTGTTATGCCGTGTTGTGCTACCTCCTTCTTTAGGCTAAAGAAGGAGGTAGCACAACACGGCATAACACCCCAAAAACAAACAACGAACATAATACAATAGTATAATGAGGAAATCTTTAATTGGTTTCTCAGTTAGGTGAATTATACATGTAATGAACCACATTGTAAACTGATACGTTTTTTAGATTTTCACGGCCAAAAGCATTTTCGTTACCTCCTTCTTTAGCCGACGTTTCGGACAGCGTTGCAGTGTCCATCATCAGGGCAGATCCGGCAGATCCGACGTCGTCGCACAACACGGCATAACACCCCAAAAACAAACAACAAAAACAACGTAAACTGTTGATTTCCCTAAAATAAAATAAATAAATAACCGTACTTTTATATTGTTACCAGCCGACAAGAACTGCGTCCACGCTAATTGCAAGGGCGGCTGCTTGAACTCACCAGCGGGCGCGGTGTGTTTCTGCCCGCCGGGGTACAACGAGACGGTGGGGGACCCTCACGGTTGCCAGGACTTTGACGAGTGTCAGACTCCTCACCGCTGCTCACACACCTGTCTCAATCTACCGGGCACGTACCAATGCGAGTGTCAAGAAGGCTACAAGTTGCAGAACGACAATAGGACCTGCAGAGTTAACGGTAAATTAAATTATTTCCTGACTGTTGCCTAGTGGAACAACTCATCCTCACATCTTAAATGGAGTTTCCCTCTAGCCACTGTAATACAGGTACTAAATATACATATTTTTTGTTCCATGACAACTCAGAATCACGCAATTTCAACACCCCTTTGCCATTAAGGTGATATTCAAAAGAATTCATAATCTACTCATTCACAGACAGTGGCGGCTCGTGACTTTTGGTGAGCTAGAGTGCTAATATTAACAAAAATGGCATTATTGATGTCGTTGTAGCCGAAAAATATATATTTTTTTTTTTTTTCGAAAATTTATTTTATGTATGAAGATTTTCAGGAAATCTGTGCGGCGCACGGCAAAACTGAAATTTCCTGAAAATCTTCATACAAAAAAAAAAATTTCGAAAAAAAAATAAAAAATATTTTTCGGCTACAACGACATCAATAATGCCATTTTTGTTAATATTAGCACTCTAACTCACCAAAAGTCACGAGCCGCCACTGTTCATAGATGGTGCGCGTATCGATAAAATTATTACTTGCAAAATACGTTTTTCCGTAACATAATTATATGCGCGCCATCTATGAAAGGGTGGATTAGGAATTCTTTTGAGTATCACCTTAAATGTTATGAAAAAAAAATTGAAAAATAGCCCATAACCTAACCTAACCTATTTAACAATTTTTTTTCATGACTTTTCCAAAGGAGTTGTCTGTTCATCCCCATTTATTTTATAATTTTTTTTCATTATCTTCTCACGGGAATAGGCTCTTAGGGCCTGTCATCTTTGGGTATGCTGTGTGGAGGGTAAAATATCATGGTAAGGTATCATGCGAGTAAGATTCTGAAACGAATTTTGCTTGTTAACTGCTTGTTAACCTCTTGTGCACCGTTGTTATCGATAGGCACAATAAAAAAATTACTCTTAGATATTCTGGGGAAACTAATTATGGTAGATTGATTATACAGGGTGTTAAGGGACGTATAGTATATGTCAAACTTTAAGGCCGCCCTGAACTTGATTCAATCCATTCTTGCGCAGGTAAATGACTTTACAATGACCGTAAAAGAAAGAGAAAGATTCATATGAATAAGAAAGAGACATATATGTGCAACAGAGATAGGCTTCAGCAAGTAGATGCCGCTACTCTGACCTTAAACCCGCCTATTACGATGATTTCTCTATTAACAAGAGACCATCATTGACATGTTTTACTTCAAATAATGTAAGGAATCATTGATTTAAGTAAGTCAAGTATGTCCCTTTCAAGAGCCATCGAGAATAAAAATTTAAAAATGATTGAAACTGTACGGGGAGGTTCCGATGAGAAAGATCGATTATTCCCCGTATCAAATTTAAAAAATTTAAAATTTAATATCGATTTAAGTTTAAATTTGTTAATATTTTTTTATAATTTTATTTCCCTTTGTATTTTTAATATATACACATTTTATTATTAAACCAGCTAACGATAATAATGTAGTCGTTAAAATAATAAAATAACCTCGGAACAGGCTCAGCCTAGTGAGGTGGCATATACCTAAAAGAATGTACATAACATGTATTTTTTGGTTAATAAATAATAAAAAAAAATAAAAAATAAGTTTACGTTTTTAAAATCTTTTTTAACGACACCTTTCGGAATATGTCAACACTTTTTCAATGTAGAATTATCTCCAAAATTGCACTAAAAAACATTCTTCCCGTTGGATGGCATTGTTGTCAATTTACGTCAAAAATATACCTTCTTTTCTGGCCGTTAAAGTAAGCAATAAAAATGCTCAAAACGCACGATGATAAATTATTAAATATTGTGTACTTCTAAGTATTTTTTGATCATAAGTATTTATGATTTTTCAATAATGTCTAAACAAAATAAGTGTGTAAATAAAATCTGAAATGTTTTAGTTTGTAAGACCTTAAATAAATAGAAAAACTGAGGTATTTTCGTCACAAAACACATTATCGGCTTTATTTTTTAATGATTTTAATTGAACCAAAATTAAAATTCTGAAAAGTGTGTGTTACTAGGCTAGCTTTACACTTGTAAGTTTTTTCGTAAATTTACGACTTCTGGCCAATGGGCATATTGCATTTTGAAAATCCAATGTGCCCATTGGCCAGAAGTCGTAAACTTACGAAAAAACTTACAAGTTTTACACTTAATAAAGCACACCAAGAATTAAACCAGGTTCCACTTTAATAAAACACCACCAAATAATTCCAACAGATGGCGAGGCAGTGATGGTGTTCAGCACACTCAATCATATCCGTGCTCTGAATCTCCCTTCAGAGCGTTACTACACCGTTTCAAGGAAAGTCAAAAAGGTTAGCCATATCTGGGGGCCTAGTCTCTATCTCTCACAACGTCCGTACCTACGTTACGAATCCTTATTAACCTTCCCCTTACCGTGCTAAAAACTTCCTCGCTCTTCGGTGCTATACACTCAGTAAATATGTATTGTGGAGGAATACCCAAAATATTAACTCTATGTTTAGTATATTTACAAAGATATTTCAGTAAATACAAACTGTAACCGCTTAGTTGACAGCACCTCAAGAAAGGTTAAACGGCAAACGTGCTTGTTTGTGAAACCGAAAGATAGAGACTAAGCCCCCTGATAACTTTAATTAACCACTGGAGTGAAATCGGTCCAAATTTGGACCACTTTTATTTTTCTGGGATTGATATCGGTCCAACAATGGTTCGCATTTTCCTATCATTCGTAAAACATTTTTTGGATTTTTTGCAAATGTTCCCGCATCCTGCAGAAGACGTTGTTTAAGAACTGAAAGTCTACTTCAATTAATGATCAAAAGATGTCACTGTTTTTTCCTTTACTTTTGATGTAGTACTCACTTCAATTCAGTTGAAGGACCAGTTGTTTCGGAAAATTTCACATTTGAATTTCCTTCAAATCGACATTCACCGAAAAATTGGGTTGTTTCAACCTCTGTCAGAAGAAATTTCAACGAAAATTTCATAGGACCAGTTGTTTTGGAATTCCCTTCAAATTTGAATTTCCTTCAAATTTGAATTTCCTTCAAATCGTCATTCACCGAAAAATTGGGTTGTTTCAACTTCCGTCAGCAGTGAAAATACTATAGAAATGTGATGTGAATGTGATCAGCCGAGTCCGGACGGTTAGCGAAATAATGGGAGGCGCATGCGCAGACGTCAAAATTGTGATTCGGCGGGAAACACTTGAATAAAATTTTCAAATTTATCGAACGTTATTTGGAGTTGAAACAACCCATTTCGTATTTGAAATATAGGAAGACGTGATTGCTTGTCAAATTTAAAATGAAAAAAAGAATCTTTTCATTTTTGAAACATTTCCATAAAATTTTCCTTGAAATTTCTTCTGACGGAGGTTGAAACAACCCAATTTTTCGGTGAATGACGATTTGAAGGAAATTCAAACGTGAAATTTTCCGAAACAACTGGTCCTAAGAAACAACAGCTCAAACTGCCAACTGTCAAAATCTTGTTCTTTTAAAATGTCGAATTTACGTGTTTTTTCTCGCTTTTTCTAATATATTTGTATACCAGCATAATAATGATTGAATTATCAATGTTTTCAACATTTTTACATGTTGAAATAATTAAAAATGAAGTGAGTTATCTAAAACAATGGATTTTCGTTTTTTACGTTGCAATAGATTGCTCGGGATGGCGATGTTTGCAAATGGATATTTTTCAATAAATAAAGCATTAATCAAGTTAATTCTTATGTAGAATAAAGATAATGAATGCATCTATGTGGTGCAATGCAGTTTTTTTTGGTAAGTGCATTTAAAATCATATTTTATTACAATCAAGTTTGTGCTTTGACGAACAAAATTTCTTAGGAATCATTTCAACTTTTGAGAACTTATCAAAATTCAGTTTTATTATAGATATTTCTATATGGGATTATTAATTAGACTATTTACAAGAAACTCCATAGAAAATATTTAATGTGGACCCAAAATTAAAGTTTGCACGGCAGAATTTAACTAGAAAACCCAGAAAATATATCCTTTTGGAATGTTTATGATTTTTAAATAATTTTTTTACAAATCCTACAAATATATTAATAGATTATTTAAATATAGGTGAATTTATTGGCTGTATAGCACTATAATTTGTTTATATTTTTACATACACAAATGTAGAGTAATGAATTTTTTTTAATGTGGGTGTAAAATTTTCAAACATGGCGAGCGCTTAAGGCAAATTTATTTATTTCGCGTGATTGCTCTAGTGGTTAAAGAATGTAATTTTTTTGTGCATATATCGGTCGTCTAGTTGATTAGTCAAACATCTTCGTCAAACAAACTTACGCCAGATACCGACAGATGTCGGGGAGTTATAGTAGTCTTACCCGGCGAATATAGCCGATCACTGAGAGCCCTGCTGAACAGATTCAATTCCTAGACAGTGGTAGCCGATCGCAAGAGCCAGAAGCATAATTATTGAAAACACATATACCTCCGAATATACCTCCGAATTTGAATATGGAGACATAGAAACTGATTATAGTTCTATATAACCAATGAGTTCACCTGCCTTTTGTCTATTATCACATATTCGTAGGATTAATAAAATAAAATATTATAAAATCGTAAAACTTTAAAACTTTTTAACCATTCGAGCGCTTTTTGCCACAAAATGGCACTATTTCCACAACCACAGATTGCTTTGATGCCAAAATGTGGCAAATTATTATTTATTTTTTATTTAAGCGACTATATAATATGTTGTACATTCAAAGTAAAACAAAATAAATATTTTCTAGATTCTTTATTTTTTATAAATCCTACAAAAGATAGGTGAATTCATTGGCTATATGGAACTATAATCTGTTTGTATGTCTCCATATTCAAATTCGGAGGTATGATTTTTTTAAATGTGGGCGGAAAAATTTCATTTAGCAATCCGAGGAAAAATATTTAAATTGCCCTGTTAAAGTGGTTGAAGAATCTAGAAAATATTTCCATACTTTGGCAGCAAAGTAATCCGTGGTTTTGGAAATAGTGCCATATTGTGGCAAAAAGCGTTCAAGTGGATAAGAAATGTTTTAAAAAACCGGCATAGTCGTTGTTATAGTGGTTAAAGAAAAATCTTATAATATATCTCTATTTAAGAGGAAACCGGGTGGCGTTTTGTTCGTACAAACCTTTTTCCCTTGTCCTCTCTGGATTTTGAAACTAGTGTAAATATTGAATAAGATTGGGGGTACACTTTTACATATAACTGCATTCTCAACTCAAATTATGATTTTTCAGAGATGTCTTACTGATCAAACTGGACGATCGTCATTATAAGTGTAACATTTTCAAAATTTGATCTGATATAAGACTGTTAATGGTTTCTTCAGGCTAATGGCGTAGACTTTGATGGAACCTATGTGTACTGGACAGAGACTGGTCAGGGAGATGAGGGACTGGTCAGATCCTTTCTGAATGGAACCGATAAAGAGGTAGGTAGAACACAATATTTAAGTTTAAATGGAATAACTATTAATAACTCTCCCTCAACCAATCTCTCCCGATTCGGCCTGCCACGCAGTTGGTGGACAGACCTATTAGCTGCCAAGACCCGGACAAACCTCACCCCGTGAATCCGGGCACCTTTGCAAGTCACCAAACGTAGCAAACCACTTGGGGTGACCTGTGGCAGCGGTGAACCCGTACCTGCCTCTCAAATTTATATTAATACAGGTGTCCGGGGGTAAAATGCATTAACTTCGGGAGGTGATTCTACATGATGGTAGGAGTAGAAAAGATAAATATCTTTTTCCGAAATTCCAATTTTTTTTCCCATACAAAAAGACATACCTACTAAAAATCACATAGAGGTACACATAAATTCAATCTGGCAACGTTGCATATTTCTGATTGGCACATATCCATGAAAAACATGTGTAAACAATAACAGGCCGAGATTTTGACAATTACAACTATGCCATGCCCTGATGATCTTTTGTTTCTAATAAATCTAAATCACGTAAAATATAATTATCATGTGAAAGCCTAAATGGCTAAAGCGCCATACAGCTGTGACATTAAAGATGAGCCTACACAGTTTGTTCTTGTGTTTTAAAATCAAGCGCAAACAAATAATATAGGTTATCGTGTAGGTTCATTTTTAATGGCACAGCTGTACGGCGCTTTAGCCATTTTTCCTTTGCAGCGTCGATATGTTGATAATAAATAAATAAAAATAATGTAATCCTTTCCCAGACCCTGATGAAGACAGGTGTGGGTTGGCTGGAAGACGTGGCAGTAGATTGGCTGACTGGGAACCTGTACTTCACTGACGAGCAGTTGCAGCATATCGGAGTCTGCGCCAATGATGGACTGCACTGCGTCATTCTCTTCAGCAGGACCATTCACAAGCCCAGAGCTGTAGTTCTACATCCTCTGATTGGGTAAGAAGCAATCGGTTCCACTACAGGACTGAACAGTAAAGGAAAGTGAAGAAAGAGAACAAACAAACAACAAACCTAACCTTACCACACGAGTGCTTTTTGCCACATTATGGCACTATTTCCAAAACCACGCATTGCTTTGTTGCCAAAATGTGGCAAATTTTTTTATTATTAAAGCGACTATATAAATATATTGTACATTCAAAATAAATATTCTCTAGATTCTTTAAAATGTTTTAAGGTTAAAGATTTAATAATATTTTTTTATAAATCCTACGAATATGTGATAGTAGAAAAAAGATAGGTGAATTTATTGGCTATATAGAACTATAATCAGTTTGTATGTCTCCATATTCAAATTTGGAGGTATGATTTTTTTAATGTAGGTGGAAAAATTTCCTTAACAATCCGAGCAAAAAGATTTAAATTGCTCTGTCGCTCCAGTGGCTAAACTAACCTTCTATTTTAATTGGGATAACTTTTATTTTATTTTATTTTATTTACTCTTTTATATGCCAATGGATCTATTAAATTAGGACACAGGGGTTTTTAGTAATAATAAACTAAATTATCAGAATTAATACCTTTGGCAAGAAATTTCAATAAATAAAAAGATTATTTTGCTTAAAGCCAATCACATAGTCAATACCCTAATTTAAAAAGTGACATATTTATTTTAATTTTTATCTAAACACAAAATTAATATATAATGTAAACACTGCAATTGCAGTACTTCGAACCGTGAGTAGGCATGGTTCTTTATCACTGCAATTGCAGGGCTCCGGCTCATATATCGACATTAACCTCTTGAATGTCGGATGAAATTTACCCAGATATGTCCGTATTCCATATAAAATTAATATCAGAGCATTTCGAGAGGCTAGAGTTTAGAAAAAAAAGCAACGTCTGGAATGATATCAGTTATTATGTTAAAATCGTTTTTTATTTTTTAATCTCTCATCTGTCATCTGGACACCGGTGTCCGAGCGACAGATGTGCGGTTAAAAATGTCAAGTGTCATTGGTGTACTCGTTTGCTAAACTGTGTAGGAGAGGCATTGGCAAGTTTGTTACATAATTTGTTTGTGAATGATGACATTGAAATAGGTCCTTATACCTTTAATTTCTTGTAGTCGTATGTACTGGACCGACTGGGGCGATAGACCGCAGATAGTGGCGGCCGATATGGACGGCACGGAAGACCTAGTGATAGTTCGCACGGAGCTGATGTGGCCCAACGGACTGACCATCGACTACCCCAGCAACCGCCTCTACTGGGTGGACGGACACTACTCGAAACTGGAGACGGCCAACCTCGACGGGACTGACAGAAAGGTATTTTAACTGAAGCCAAAGCTAACCTTACCTAACCTATCTTAACCTAACCTGACTGACTTACCATGGGTGGGAGTGACAGAAAGGTAATTTAACGAAAGCTGAACCTACCCTAACCCAACTTAACTCAACCTAACCCAACCTAATGAAACCCAACCTGAACTCGAGTGAAAGAAACATATTTTAATTGAAGCCGAAGCTAACCTTACCTGACCTAACCAAACTTAACCTGGACGGAAGTTATAGAAAAGTAACTTACCTAAACCTTAAACTACCCTAACCTGACCTACCCTAACCTAACCTGGACGGGAGTTACAGAAAGGTGACATAACTGAACCTAACCTAATCTAACCCAAATTCGACCAGGGAGTAATATAAAAGTATTTTATCCAATCCTGAACTTAACCTAACCTACCGTAACCTAACCTACCCTAACCTAACCTGGCCGTCCAGACATAGCCTCTCCTGCCTCATTACAGGAACCGCCAAAACTGCACAAGTTTCCTAGGATTCCGCCCTACCATGTAAGCCCACTTTTATATGAATCTCATGAACTCAGAGACAAACTTTTAATCATTAAAGACAATGTTAAACTCTTCAAAAGAAAAATAAATAATGTGAAACAGATTTGGCCACATCTGAAATATGATCAATCTGTGAGTTTGGGAACCATTTATTGGATAACCGACACCGCTGCCCTAGGTCACCCCAAGCAGTTAGCTACGTTTGGTGATTTAGCAGGGGTGCCCGGGTTCATGGTGGGAGGTTTGTTCAGGTCTTGGCATCGTATGCGTATACCCGCCTGCTGCGTGACAGGCCTGATTGGGAAAAACTAGTTGACGGAGACCTTCTGACCTCTCCAGCCGAATTCCCTTGACCAATCGTCTTGCACCGAAGTGGGAGGGATGGATACATATGTCCGTGACTCCTGGACACACTGACCCTCAGATTCCTACCCACTCCTCATACCTTTTTCCTTCCCAGAGCTTTCTCTCCTTCCTTTCTCTTAAATCTAAGGCAAGAATTGGTATGAAGCACTGCATTTGCAGTGTCAATCTTATTTGTTTATTTTGCCTATTACCTCTACTGGGCTAAAAATTGAAAAAAAAATCACTTTATCAAGTATTGTATTGTCTATGTGTTGTGTCACTAAATAGCTCTATGTAAAGCTATATGATTATCATTATTAACAGGTGGTTCTCCATAACATCCACCGGCCGTACTGGATCAGCGTGTTTGAGGACAACCTGTACTGGAGCGACTGGGAGACCAAATCCATTCAGACCTGCAACAAATTCACTGGCAAGGATCAGAGGCAAATAATCATGGCTGAGGACATCTTTGGTATGTGCACACTTAATTTTTACCTACATATAAAAATACAATACTATCCAAATATAATAGTATTGTATAATAAGTAAGTAAGTAATACCCCACCGAGGTGCTGCCTGTGTCAGATTACATAACGATCATCTAGTTGTCAGACATCTCCGAAAATTCCTAAATTTGAGTTGAGTATGCAGTTAGGGAATGTACCCATACTACGTGACCCACTTTTTGCAATTTTTGACCCCCCCTCCCCCCTCGGTGACCACGTGTAGTATATTCCATGACCCCCCCTCCCCCTACAGTTTTCACGTAGTAATTCATAAATACGGTTTAGAATCATTTCTTGCTAGCAAAAAGTTGAAAAAACATTATTTGGCTTATATTTGTCTTTATTATTGTCAGTTTTCAATCAGCTGACGTCTCGGCATATGTACGTCAGTGTTGCCACCTGCGAGTTTAAAAAGCGCCAAACACTGCGCGCCATATTTGAATGTAGCTGGAAAAATCGCGAGATTTCCCTATAGAGGATATTGACTACGTGATAAAAACCTAAGCCCCCCGCCCCTCATTGTGACCAAGCATGGCATTTTGAAGACACCCCCCCCCCCCTTTCCCCTGAACGGGCTACGTAGTATTGGTACGTTCTCTTATATGTTAGGTTTAAAAGCAAAAATGCCATTCTCCAAAAATGACGAAATTGAGTTACAAATGCCAATTTATGCACAATGTCCATAACTACAAAATGATTTTTAAGATCCCTAGAAAAATCAACCGCAAATTTTGGAAAATCGAAATTAAAATAGGGTTTAGATGAAAATCACCACTCTCCACAGCGATTAACAAGCAAAATCACCGCTCTCCACAAAAGCCAATCAAAAGACTGAATTCAAAATAAATTTAACATAACCCGTGAGCACATTATTATAACATTTTTTATTATAATAACTCGCTTTGGAATATACTTTTTAAGTTATTACTAAAAAATCACACGAGAAATGTAATTTGATTACCGAAAACAGTACTTTTGAAGAGTGGCGTTTTTGCTTTTAAACCCCTCATGTACCGTGTAAATGTAAAGTGTACTGGTACAATATTCAGATTACCCTTAAACACCAACATGTTGCAGAAAAACTTGTAGTGAAACAAAATGTCAATGTTTTCTTGATCATTAGTAGGATATTTCAAAATGTCATGCTAATGTTCTGGACAGTTATGTATCCTGGTGTTATTTTATGTCATACTAGTGAGTACCCGGCATCAAGGGCGTTGCCAAGGGGGGGCAGTGAGGGGCAGCTGCTTAGAAACTTAGAAGATTTTCATAATAAAGTGGTCAGAAGTTTACACAAAACCCCCGAAAATTATGTTTTAATTAACCTAATCTTTGTCGACCCTCATATTAAAATCTGGTAATTACAAAAAAACACACTGCACTTATTCAAAATCAAACTCCAAATTATTTTTATTGAATTTTTCTAATAAATGTAATACCTAACTTATTAACAAGTTTTATTTATTGTACAGTCAAGAGCTCGTGTAGCTTTACATGTTGGACTCTGTATCGTTTATTACAATCGTCGTAGATGTAAGGCTCGTATTACAAGTGAAAAGCTTTATGTGCTCTCAACTTTACCTACAATTCATACTTTTCTCATTCTCCGTATCAACTTGCGCCCCCCTGGGCTATCGGCTGGCGACGCCCTTGCCCAGCATGCATTGTAATGCCACTCAAAGAAAGTGTTTTTATTAATTCTGTTTATTGAATTTATCTCTAGTTTATTGAATTGAAGCCTTCCCCCTCACGCGTACCCCGTCACGCGAACCACCGCTTTCCACGTTCCCATCTTACCCTCCTGCGTTCCTCTTATACCTTCCCAGCCTTACCACTTCCTCTATTGCAAACCCTATATATATTATGTCATGTTTATCAATTAATTTATTTTCAGGAATGGACATCTACCACCCTGCCTTAAAACCCAAGAAGCCTCACGCCTGCGAGAGAGCCCAGTGCAGTCACATCTGCCTGCTGAAGGGAAACCACTCCCACTCCTGCGCCTGTCCTGAAGACCAGGCCCTGCAGCGAGATGGTGTCTCTTGCAAAGGTAACATGAGCGGTAACCAATCCAACAATGGAGATTTCAGGGTGTTAGGTTTTCGATTCAGCCATTCGATTTAATTAGGATTAAATCTCCAAATATTAACACGAAAACTGGAGATGATATAAAAATAAATTCACAAAACATAATTTACAAGTGAACAATTATAAGAATATAAAACAAGTGATTTTGTTGTTCTATATTTTTTATTTATTTGTTTTTTTACATTGGATTTACGTATATAGCAAAAATAACAGTAATAACAGAATATATTTAAAATGTGTACAAGTGTTATTACGTTTTGTTAGGTTGATATTAGTTCCTAGCTAGGCAGATTGCCTGTCTAAAGGCCCATTCAGACTCACGGTGAAAAGACTCGACGTTTCGCTGAGACTTCTTGTGAGAACAAGCCATTTATGCACACTCTCATTTTTCATTCGTCTAGTTCGGAGCGCATAATTTTAAACAAAAAAGTTAAGTCATTAATTTTTTATTAAGTTAGGTTAGGTCATTGGTCTGCAAACTTATTAACCAAAGGGCCAAATATGTACATTACTGAAATTTAAAAAAAAATTGAGAGTCAAATCTGTTCATTGATTTAGCAAACAAATTTTAGCACTGAATTAAATTACGGGTATGCTGAATAAAATTTGATTTCATACTTAATAAACATTTTATCATTGATAAAAAATAATGTGTAATTAAGGAATCCATAAATATAAATCATGACAATGACTAACATGCCAACAATATCCTTGCATCTCCTTGGTAAGTTTGAACAGTCAGGTTTGTGTGTTGTTATTCTTAATTTTAGACGTGATTCCAGGTTGTCATCAATAAGACGATTTCTCAGTTTACTCTTGATAAAGTACGTGCTTCAAAAAGATTGTTCACATGAATATGTAGAACCGAGAAGGGAAAGAACAGCAACAGAATGCGAGTTTTTTAGCTGGTCATGAGAGTTAGGAATACTATTCCAGGCGTTGAATCTGATCATGTCTTCTCTCTCTAGGTCCTTTGAAGTAGACCACTTGTGTTGTTAATTAAGCTTACATTTGTTCCTCTCCAATATTTCCAAATCAACACAAAGACGTTCAAATATAGAGCTCCATATGTCCTTGTTTTTTAAATCCAGCAAATGTAAATGTTAGGCGCTCCGCTGACGAGGCAACTGAAACCAAACTAAAACCGTCTGGTTTCTATGTCTTGATTGGTCAAAAAGCTTGTTTAACCATAGACGAAGAACAATCCAATGCCGGCCACGGCAATCAGCAGTGCTAGTCGCGAGTCACCGGTTGCGTTACCATTGACAACTTGTGTTTGAGTGATTGTGTAGTGTGCGGGCCATCACATTGTCATATAAAGGCAGTTGCCAGTTTTCAGTTGCCTCAGTGAGCGGATCGCCTAAAGTTACCAATGTCAATTGTCCGTGAACATTTGTGCCAGAGCCGCAATTAAGAAGCCAAAGAGCCGCACTTTGCCGACCACTGGGTTACGTTAAGATGTGCTTCGATAAAAATATTTTCTGTGATTTTCAGCGGTGACGAAAGTGCAGTCTCTCATCATGAGTGCCGGTTCGGACCTCATGATCGTCCGTCATCAGATTCTTGGAAAACACGATGTGACCATTCACCCCACACCTTTCCTCAGCATTGATTGCCTGGCCTACGACAGGATTGGAGGTATGTTTGAACATATCTATTTTTTAAAAGAGAGAAGAACATTTACAGGTTTTGAAATACCTTTATTTATCTGAATTTCTACCACTGCCGTTCAATATAATGGGAAAATATGTCAACAAACTCATGTTGTTTCGACGAATATTGCTGAGAAACATTAAAAGTATTTACTCGCCCTGTCATAATCTCCAGACAATAACAGTTCTATTAATCCGAAGTGTAAATAGTTCATGATTGTTTTATTCATGGAGTCCACCGGGAACAACCGGTAGGTTATAAAGTTATAGTGAATAATCGCGTTTGTATGAATCAACCCCTACGAGAATCCTTATCACACAAACTACAAGTGCCTGTAGTCAAAACCTAACCATCCAAGTGATAGCTGCCGAAATCAACATAGCAATGTGACCAGCCGTGAGTACCGTGTGATATACTTTGCTGTTGATATTCTGGCATGCAAGTTGTTGGGGATCATAGGCAGTTTAACACAAAGATAGGGCACCACTTCTATTCTGATCCCATTAAAGTGGCGCCAAAGCCGTGCTACCTTACAACAATAAATCACTTATGCGTTTCAAACACCATCAACTTTGATGACAATCGAACTGACATTCAACGCCATATTGATTTTTTTACAATTGAACACTCCCTGTTAAATGCCGACTCTCGGATCGTTCTAGCTATTGACCAAAATTTTACTAAGTTTGACAAGTAAAACAAATTGACCATTATGCTTGACAGCTAATCACAATTTGATCAAAGGCTTAAACGGGCTGAGCATCGGTGCTTAACGGGGTACAATCAAATAAATTAAATAAATTTCAGTTCAGGCCAAAAAATTAAATGATCCTTTCCTCATTTTTGCTGTGTTTTCTAACATTTTCTCTGCATTGAATCTAATAGCTATAGATATTTTTCAATTATTTTGTAGGTCGTGTGTTTGTGGCTGATGCAAGTCAAGGTGCCGTGTATGTCATAGAAAATTTTGCAGAAGAAAATGAAGTCGTTTTGAAGATGGCTGATACAGATATTGGCCATATAGATGGAATGGACTTTGGTAAGAAAGCTTTAAGTAGCAATAATAATTTTAAAGTATGCCAGGAAACAACTGGCTCTTAGTGTACTTTTCAAGAAATGCTAATTGACCTGCCGTTGGTTACTTATGTATACATCGCTGAGGAAACTCTCTCATACAATGGCATATATACAATATATATAATTAAGTACACAATATATTTAAAGCATGGTAACAAAAAAAAATTATCTGCATTGTTTGAGGTTGTTGAAGATATCATGGACAGCACTTCTGAGCAGGTAATCACTAGAAGTATGATTTATACCGATTTGAAAGAAAACTGGTGTCGCCTGTAAGGTCTTTCGACTCCCAAGTTCAAAGATCTTACAGGTCAATTGTTAATTTATTCCAATTTGGGAGGCGGGTATGGACACCACCACCCTGGTAACTATTTTTTGGATGACCAACACCTCTGCCATAGACCCCCCGAATGGTTCATTACGTTTGGTGACTTAGGAGAGGTGTCCGGGTTCATGAGGTGAATTGCCGGCGGATGCGTTTGCTCACCTACTGCGTGGGCCGGATCGGGAGAGTGACTGTTTTATTATTTGTATTCAAAACATGATATTTATGTATTTTAAATCATCTTTATTATCATTACACATTGCATATCCCATGGCGAGATTTCCTTGACAAATGCGCTCCACTGACTTTGATCCTTCGCCATTTGCCTCTAGACCCCGTCCTGCTCCAATCCATTTACAGACAATCTGTCAATCTCTTCCAACTCTGAATCACTTTCATTGGGACAAGCATGTATTTTATATTGATAATAAATGTTGCACAATTTGAAATATGTTACAGATTATGTGACGGGTCTGCTGTATTGGTGCGACGTATCCCGAGGAACCGTGGAGGTGTTTTCTCCCGCCACCAGGCAGAGGGCCACCATCATCGGAGATCTCAAGGGTGACGCTGCCATCGACATTGCTCTGGTGCCAGAATTCGGGTAAATTTCATCAACCGACATTTAGAATCAATCATTTTCAATCAATCAATCATCGTCAACTCAATAAATTGACCGTATAATCAATCAACAGTTTAATCACTCAACATTTAATCAAACGATATTACAATCATTTGACATTTCAATCTAAAAATCAACATATTAATCAATAAACCATTCAATCAATCGATAGTTAAATCAATAGACATTTCAATCAATTGACATTTCAATCAATATGCATTTTAATGATTGAACAATCCACATTTAAATCAGTTGACGATCAATCTTAATCAACCAACGTTTTAATCAAACGACATTTCAATCGATCGACTTTTCATTCAATACACATTTTGATCGGACAACAATCCACATTTAAATCAGTTGTCAATCGAACATATCAACCGACATTTCAATCAATTGACATTGCAATCAATTGAAATTTTAATCAATATGCATTTCGGTCCAAAGACATTTCAATCAATCGACATATGTATCAATCAACATTTTTTAATCAATCGACATTTCAATCAATTGACATTGCAATCAATTGAAATTTTTATCAGTCGACATTGCAATCAATTGACATTGCAAGCAATTGAAATTTGAATCAATCGACATTTCAGTTAATTGACATTTCAATCAATAGACATATGTATCAATCAACATTTCAATCAATAGACATATGTATCAATCAATAGACATATGTATCAATCAATTGACATTGCAATCAATTGAAATTTTAATCAATTGACATTTTAGTTAATTGACATTTCAATCAATAGACATATGTATCAATCAATATTTCAATCAATTAACATTTCAATCAATTAAATTTTTAATCAATCGACATTTCAATCAATTGACATTGCAATCAATTGAAATTTTAATCAATCGACATTTCAATCAATTGAAATTTTAATCAATCGACAATTCAGTTAATTGTCATTTCAATCAATAGACATATGTATCAATCGACATTTCAATCAATCGATATATTAATCAATTGACATATCAATCAATCGACATTTCAATCAATCGATATACTAATCAATTGACATATCAATCGATCGACATTTCAGTCAATTGACTCTTCAATTCAATGCATTAATTATGTAGATACATCATAGTGTTACATAATTTACAATTTGAACCTTCTCATTTTAATTAAAGCATTTTAAACAATTGCAGCGACCTTATTTGTTTCTACTATCAATATTATTTGTCAGACTGTACATTATAGTTTCTAATAATCTTTCACTTATTATAGATTTATGTTCGTGGCTTTCCGAACCCTCAGTGGCGCCATTCACATAGACCGGATGGGAATGGACGGAAAGGACCAAACTATTGTCATAGAGCATGGACTCGACGGTAAGAATAATCCGATCTTTTAATTAAGTACCTCCTACTTTACAAAGTTCAACAAGTTTTCAATATAAAAGAGAAAAATTATTTTTTGAAATCTCGACTCCGGTTTTCAGATATTTAGCGAGCATAAACTAATATTTCTGTGAAGGATAGATCTCGCGTCCAAAATTGTCTCTTTCTAATAATTTTCTTTAATTAAAAAATCGTAACCAAAATTTCCTCTGAAATCGTAACATTTGTAAATAGGCACTTAAAAACCTAAACCATAAATTTTTTTATTTTATTTTTTTTTTATTTACAAAAGAAAATCATAAGTCTTTAATATTACATAATTCTTTGGCTAATTACAATAAATATAGTTTTTTTAACGAAATCTACCCAATTCAATAAAGAAAAACATTTCTCGTGTTTGAATTGGGGAGTAGTGCCATTACAAAGGTAAGAGAAAAAATAAAATAGAAGAAAAAATTTGAGGTAACAAAATACATAAACTTATATAGGATGTTAACAAATATACATTGATAGTGGAATTGAGTATCATATCAGTTATTAAGTTGGATATACAGAAATAGATAAGTAAAAGTAAGAATATAGATGTAGTGAAATAAAATAATATTATTTCATTTCAATTTATAGGTAGGTATTATATATAATTAACAAAGGTGTTAGGTACATGGATTTGATTCTAGCAGTTGAGTAGAGGAGCTGATAATGCTGTAAAAGCAGTACATAATATTGAGTTGTGACAATAATCCTTTGGTAGTTCAATGTTAATGGAATATTTTTGGAGGATATGTTAAAAAAGAAAAAAATAAATATTTTTATATATTTATTTTTTTGTTTATTAATTTTGAAATAAAATAATTAATTATATACTAAAGTACTTAATATTATAATAAAATACTCGATCAATTGTAATTAATAGGTTACATGTAATCAGAAGATATATAAAAAATTATTCTATGAAATTTAAAATTTATAGTTATTGTTGGGTTGATCTAGTAGTTGTTTGATTTGTGTTTTAAAGGCATTGTAATTTATTTCTGTTTTTATTTTATATGGGAGGGCGTTAAAAAATTTTATACCTTGATAGGTATAATGGTGTTGATAAGCACTTGTTTTAAATTTAGGGATTTCTAAGTTTCCACGTGATCTTGACCGGTTACTTATTTTTGTGAATGTTATTGAATCATTGAAATGATCTTTGTGGGTTTGTAATAATGAGTTTTTTTTGAAGATTTTATTTAGGTTGAGAACTTTAAAGGAGTTAAATAATTGTGTTGTTGGAAATACAGAGGGTTATAATATGAATATAATGGTTAAATATTATATGTAACATTTTTTTTATTTCAAACTAGCTTCTGCCCGCGACTTCGTCTGCGTAGGATTAGTACTTCGAGTAATCTATTTCCTTTTCCTAGGTCCCATCTACGTTTATACCAAAATTCTTAACCTATTTATTTAAAATATCTGTAATTCTTGATTCAATTCAAAGTATTGGGCGAATACTTCAAATAAATTCACTAATTTAAATATTTTCAAAAATAGAACAATCATTGGTTTGCAAAATGTCATTTTGACATTTTCTATTAAACAATAATTATTATTTTCAATATATTGAAAATTAATAGCTGGCTTTATAAATTATAGCCTATGTGTTATTCTGATGTATGAGCAATATTATTGTAAAGTTTCATTAAAATCCATTCAGTAAATTTTGCGTGAAAGAGTAACAAACACACATACATCCATACAAACATTCGCGTTTATAATATTAGTAAGATAAGATAAGGAATTATACCTTTACACACGAAGGAAACTGAAAAAGATTCAGTCACATCTAGGAATTGAACCTAGGACCTTGGCCTTGCCCACCTGACCTAACCTTGCTCTGCTCTAACCACTGAGCTAATACGACTCTATACCCTTCGGTCCTATTTAACTCACATGTATCATACATACTTCGACTAAAAACCACCAACATTATCTTAAATTTTCTTAACCCATTGACCACAAACCCCGGCTCTGAGCCAGGTGTGCAACTCACTGGTACTTAACCTCTTGAATGTCAGATGACATTTGGCCACATGATGGCCGTGTACCATAGAAAATTAATTACTTACAAAAATTCCGACAAGCCACATTACTGAAATTAAAAGTAACATCTGGAATGATATTGGGGCAAGCGATTCTGACCTTATCCTTGTACAGTTTCTTTATACATAAGGGTTAAAATCGCATTTAAAAATTAAAAATTCCGGACGTCGGTGTATATCCTCTGGAGCGACGGAGCAATTAAAATATCTTTTCTCGGATTGCTAAAGGAAATTTTCCCGGACACATTTAAAAAAATCATTCCTCCGAATTTGAATATGGAGACATACAAACTGATTATAGTTCTATGTAGCCAATGAATTCCCCTATCTTTTGTTTATTATCACATATTTGTAGGATTTATAAAAAAAATATATTTAACACTTTAACCTTAAAACATTTTAAAGAATCTAGAGAATATTTATTTTGTTATATTTTGGATGTACAATATATTATATAGGTAGTCGTTTTAATAAAAAATTTTTTTTTGAAAATTTGCCACATTTTGGCAACAAAGCAATCTGAGGTTTTGGAAATAGTGCCATAATGTGGCAAAAAGCGCTCAAGTGGATATACCAATCCAATATGTAAACAAATTAATTCATTTGATTTTATATGTTTTAAAAGTTACATTATATTTAGTACACCAATGCAGATTTTCTATTTTTTGTGCAAAATTAAATTAGTGTTGATGGCCAGTTTCTTGGCTCATTAATACTGTGACCAATGCTTTATGCATGACTGCAAGATTCTTCCCAATCTAAATGCAAATTTAGATAGCTTCTTGGATAAATATGCATATCAATTTTTATTTTAATGTGCGACATCTATTGACTTTTCTACAAGTTTAGGATGAATATTGTTTATTTTTGGAATAACTCGACGAGTACGATTACAATTTGTCCGAAGAAATGTCACCATCTCTATACATGCATTTTGGCAATGTTATTTTTTGCGTAAATTCATTATAACAGCAGCAGGAATTTCAACATTATCGCCATCTGCATAAGGAGTGTGGGATTTTTCCGATTTGTTACACTTTTACGTAAATTTGGTCATTTGTATTTAGGACTGGAAAAATAAAAATTCTTTATATTTGCAATGGTTACTTATTGCTAATTGGTAATTGACATAATATATTATCGTCGTTCCATATGCAATACGAACTATGTGATACTGAGTACATTCTGAGATAATCGATAAAAACTGTTTAAAAAAATAACAAAATGGAAAATAACAATTCTATTTATGGACATAGTAGGAAAAACATATTTACGTTGTTTTTTCGTTGTTTGTTTTTGGGGTGTTATGCCGTGTTGTGCTACCTCCTTCTTTAGCCGACGTTTCGGACAGCGTTGCAGTGTCCATCATCAGGGCAGATCCGGCAGATCTAAAAACGTATCAAAACATATTTAGTTTATTATAAAAATATATTTATGGCAAACATTAATTATTTTATGCCAGAAAATCCCATTAATTAACCCGTTTTTCTCACTTGCTTCATATTTCTATGCACAGTTTTTTTCACATGGTTCATATTCTATTTACAGTTTTCGTCATAATTTAAATACCATAGTAATGTCAAAATATTTAATTTAAATTTATTAAAATTTGACAGATAGGCATCACAAAATGATGTTAATATTATGTACATACCAAGGCAATTTAATTGTGCATGTGTATGCAGAGGATATGACTTTAAATTTTTTTTTATTATGTACTATTTTGATTGTCCTCACTTGATTTATTTTTTTTATCGCCTTAAATTTTTGATGTTTTTACATGGCTCATATTGTAGAAGATGGAGAAAAAAAAGAAAAATAACTTTTTTTGTTGTTTGTTTTTGGGGTGTTATGCCGTGTTGCGCTACCTCCTTCTTTAGCCGACGTTTCGGACAGTGTTGCAGTGTCCATCATCAGGGCAGATCCGGCAGATCCAACGATGTCTGCCGGATCTTCCCTGATGATGGACACTGCAACGCTGTCCAAAACGTCGGCTAAAGAAGGAGGTAGTGCAACACGGCATAACACCCCAAAAATAAACAACGAAAATTCTTTTGGCCGTGAAAATCTAAAAACGTATCAGAAAAATAACTGTATATTTAACTCATTTTCGTCAAAATCGTTGTCACATTGTTCATATTAAATATGCAACGACGATATCAAGAATACTTTAGTAGCATCTTTTGTGTTTAATAATTGTTGTTTTTATGTTTGCAGGACCAATTGTGAGGTTATGCTATGACCCAGATTCAATGCTGGTATTTATTTCTGACTTGAGGATTGGAAAAATCGAAAGGATGCACATTGAAGGTATGTCCAAATTATCTTCTCCTGATCCTTCTATGAATAATAGTAGGGGCTCAATGTCAAACACACCTCAGATTCACAAGCTAACTCAATCTTGTTGTTATTATACATGGTCGAAAAATAATGCAAAAAAAAAAAATTATAGGTTCGAAACCCTTTATGTTAAACGTGTAATTCTGTCACTGAACGCTAGCTAGTGAATGTAAGTTTTGTTTTGGAGGTGGCATGACCTTGCTATGCACACACAAATGCGCAGTAGCCAAGGTCAGCCGCGGCCGCGTTAATGGACCTTATTTTTCGCAGAAAAGACCATTAGAGGCCTAGTTTACCTGGACTCGTTTGAACTGTTTGTGTTGCCTCAAATTGAACAAATCGAACAACGAATTGGATAGCGAATTAATTTTCTGATGGGGCTCCACCTCACTACCTTCACGAAGTACACGGTGCATTGAATGCATGCTTTCCCAACGGCTGGATAGGTAGAGGAGACCCCATTATTTCATAACGCCAGAGCTCACAATCCTATAACCATCCCGGGTATGCGCACATCATATTTCCAAAGTTTCATCTCAATCGGATGAATGGTATGGCCGCGCATAAGGTACGAACAAACAAACAAACAACATTAATTTTTATATTATAGTTTTCCATAAACTAATATTGATGTATTTTTGTTTAGGCGTTGGTAGAGAAGGCTTCAGAGAAATGAATGGGCACCCAGTGTCCCTGGCGGTACTTGGAGATATTGTATTCTGGACTCAATTTGCATCAAGCAGACTCTATTGGACAGCCAAATCTGATATGGAAAGACGCGTCATAAAGAAAGTGACCGTGGGTGAGCAGACATTTTTTATTTAGTTTTTGAAAAGTTTTATTTCAAATGTACTTACATTTGTTACTTAATTATTATTTATCTGCTACTGGTTTCGACACTTTCGAAACAAAATGTCTAAAAATTGTTACATAAAATATTGCCCAATACAAAAAAAGACATTTTTCATACCTGTATTAATTCCAAATAATTCACAGTCCAGCAAATAAATATTACACAGCATCTGAAAACTCTTAGTACAAGCGCGAAACTGGTTAAATCTATATCACATAGAGAACTCAAAAACACTTTTTTCCGATTTTTTTTTTTATTTATTAAAAATATTGTTGACAATTAAAGGGTTAAAACAACTTCCCCAGCTAGGTCTACACTTCGGGGCACTTTAAAAGACATTAAACAGCTTTTATTAACCGATTTTTTTTTTAAATTCCAACTTCAGACTTGATTTACTCGAAAATGAAAGCTAAAATCAAAAAAATATATATATTACAAAATCGTCTACAAATGTGATGTAGATTCACCAGTTTCCCGCTTGTACTACAAATTTCCGGACACCATGTATGGTATGATTTAAATTGCGTTAAGTGGTAACACCGAGATGGTAGCACTAGTTTGTCAACTAGTTTAGCATAAAATAGATTTTTTTTTCAAATATGTATTGTCAAATTGTTTTTTGAAATAGAAAACAAAAGAAATAATTGTATGATAAATATAACAATGGTATGATAAATTTTTTTTTAAAACATAAATTTACATGGAAACAGATAAAAAATCATTTGTCAAATTTATCAATTTTCTATTTCTAATCTAAATTTATACAATTGCTCTAATATTGTCAAATGTGGTCAAACACCATGATCATGACGAAAAAAGCTTTAGTTTTGATTTTGTCATTATGTAATTTGTTTTGCAAATTTCAGAATTAAAAAACCCCGGTCTCCGCATGCAGCTGATAGCCGTCAAGGGTCCCCCCCTGGCTCACTCCCTGATGCACGAATGTCATTCCAATTCCTCGAGCACTCACATGAACGCCTGCTCGCACATCTGCGTCCAATCCGACCGAACCCGCCACGCAAATGCAGGCGTGACAGCCAACGACAAAGACAGAATCGCTTCCCACACTTGTCTATGTCCAGCGCCACTTCTACTGGGAAGCGACGGGTCTCGGTGTGTGGAACGGGTCAAGTGCGGAGCGGGCCATTTCACGTGTGAGAAAAGTAACCTGTGTGTGGATCATGATCGCAGATGCGATGGGAAGAAGGATTGCATCGGAGGAGAAGATGAGGAAGGGTGTCAAGGTAAGTTTATCATTAGAGTACATATTCATCATCGTCACATCACAATTCAATTCTTTTAGTCCTTTTAAAAACATTACGTGATTTAAGATTTGTGTGTTTTATAGGGTAACCGACGAGTTCATCGAAAATCAATTCATCGAAAGCAAATTTATCGACCAACGAGGTTAGGTTAAGTAAGGTTTGGTTTTTGAAAAAAGTTCATACAAAATTCGTTTTTGATGAACTAGTTTTCGATGAATTCGCTGTGAACCGTTTTATAGATACTGCATCAGTGTAAGTAAAATAAAAAATTAGATATTTTTACCTAACAATAAGGCCCTTCGCTCATGGAGAAACCGAAACCAAACTAAAACTGGTTGGCAACCAAGCATCTCTCATGGCGCAACTCAACTTTATAATTTCGGTCGGAAACTACTCGATATGGACAGAAACTCGCTGAAGGAAATGGTAGGACTTTTAAGGTACACTGCCATCTCAGGAGATACATGCAGATATTGGGAGTGGAAAACACCAATATATGCAGAAAATGTGAAGAGGATGAAGAGACTCCACTTCATCTAACTTCGTCACCTATGGTGCCAATGTCCTGCCCTGGTGGGAACTAGGCTCAGATACCTGGGGAGACATACAGTAGAACCAGAAGACATAGCCACATATCCAATGACAACCCTGGTGAACTTTATTAAAGGGACTGGGTTGTTATTAAAGGATTGAGGTAAAATGGGAGATAGCACAATCTATGGCCAAGTGCTCACGGGAACTGCTTGTAAACTGTCTCGGCCTTTAAAAAACAAAAACTTAGCTTGTTTAACCGTAGAGTAAAGAAGAAAACTTCAGCTGTCATCTGCCATTGTCATGTTGCGTTCATAAATGTCTACAGAATTAAGTGATGACGAAGATGCCATTCTTTATTAATAAGATCTTGGGTTATTCAGTACAATCCACGATAAATTCAATACGATAATTAATTATGCAATCTTCAGAGTATAACCTATGAAATTATTAAACTTTTTTTTTATACTTACACCACTAGCAGCACTTTCATGGAAATGGAATCATACTGTGCAACAATAATATATATATATATATATTATGTAGCATAGGCTTTATTTAAAACCTATAAAGTGAGATAAACATTACCATTTTGCAGCCAAATCGACGTTTCTTACAAATATTCGTGTGTAATTCTCAGTTTAAATCTCCCGCCAATGTCACCTGGCAGTGCCAATTGTATCCGTCAGGCGGCGTACTAGTAGGGGACGCTATAACTGACGCATCATTAGCATTTATTTTGCGCAAGTCAAACACGTTTGTTTTTGTTTTGAATCTGATCGTACAGTTTTTGCGCAAAATTTTGAATTTTTCGAGGACATTATTTTAACAGTGATACTGTTCGAATCCCGATATTCCGAAAGATTTAAATTTCGTGTGTTTTTTATTCGTTTTTGTGTCATGTCGAGTTCCGGACATTCCGACTGCGGGGAAGCCGAGATCTCGATGGCCGAGGCTGAAGTAAGGAAGGTGATGCAAACGTCCCAGGGTCTGCGGGGATGCCACGGGGAAAAGGCAGAAAGTGTGTGAGCAGACACCCGCCGACCCGCGAATTGACGTGCTGACGCAGCAAATGTCTCAGATGCAGGAAATGCTGCGCCTGCTGCTGGAGAAGCGGTCGGATGTTCCCATCCGCGGCGCCTCGGACGACGACGACGACGATAACGATAACATCTCCCTGGACACCCCCGCTTCGCTCCGAGAGGAATTGGCAAGGGAAGCCGACGGAGGAATGGGCCTTACCTGTCCTCAGCCGTCGCGGGACTTGGATCTCGGGGAGTGGACAACCGAGCTGAAGCAGCCGAAGATACCGTCGGCCGACCCAGGGAGGGTGAAGAAGGTAGAGCTCCTTCAGCATCTGGGGACGGCTAACTGGAACAATGTCCGCTACCTCGAGATCCAGAAGTCGTATGCTGCAACCCCCCTATTTTCTATGCTGGCGTTGAACCCAGAGCTGAAGCGCCTAGCTCAGGAGGAAGTGGCAAGTACGTCAACGGACTCCTTCTGTGGATCGCTGACGAACGCTCTTTCACTGCATGCAGATCTCCTGAGGGCCTCCCTGCAGGAGTTGGTGAATTGGAGTGCGGAACCCGGGACGAAGCTGAGCACTACCACTCTTTTTGAGAAGGTGCAATCCCTCTTCGCCACGGGGTCCGAATCCCAGAAGGTGTCCAAGGACATTATGCAGATGGTCTGTGGCAAACGGGCAAGCCACATTGAGTACCGAAGAGAGGGGGTATTGCGGGGCGTCAGTAACGGATACGTTCGGGATGCCTTGCGAAAGATCCCACCTACCTCGGAGTATCTGTTCAACCCGAACATCCTGTCGGCGCAGCTGGATAGATTGGGGGGAGTGAAGAAGTGCTTTGCTCCTCAGCCTAGCACATCGCGACCAGCTCCACCTGTTAAACCAGTTGCAGCGCAGAACCTGCAGCCCTTTCGGCCCAGAATGCAGGGAAGGATCCCAAGGAGGGAACAACCAGAGACTCGAGGTCAGGAACCAGCCCGTAGGGCTGCTAAAGCTTTCACTCGCCGAGATAGGTTTAGGCCTAAGGAAAGGGCGGGGAAGTCAGACCGTAAGAGGTTTTAACACGAGCCCTTCTTTTCAAGGGGGTCAGTTGCGCTCATTCGCAGGTAAGTGGAGGAACCTTGGCGCCCCTACTATCATCCTTAAGATGTTAGAGGGCTACCGAATTCCATTTTCTTCAAAACCCCCATTGAGTAATAATATAGATTTATTTAACTCTCCTTTTGCTACTAAGACTTCTGTAGCAATGACCGAACAAATTGAAAAACTCAAAGCCCTTAAAGTTTTAGAGTTGGCACCTGCCACTCCCTCATTTATTTCTAATATGTTTCTGGTCCCCAAATCAGATGGTTCAAAGAGGCCGGTCTTTAACTTAAAGTATTTAAACAACTTTCTGACTATCAGTAAATTTCGTCTGGTAAACGTTTATCGAGTTCCTACTTTTCTACAACCGAATGACTGGATGGTTAAAGTGGATCTCATGCACGCTTATTTTCATGTGCCTGTGAGTGAGCAGCATAGATGTTTCCTTAGACTTATCTATAGAAACGAACTCTTGCAAATGACTTCCCTCCCCTTTGGCCTGGCCACCTCACCTAAGGCATTTGCAACCATCACTAACTGGGTAGCGCAGGAACTGCGGAAAAGAGGGATGAGAATTATAGTATATTTGGATGATTTTTTATTAGTAAACCAATGCTTACTTACTTTAAAACGCCAGTCTAGTGAAATGGTGGAGTTTTTACAAGACTTGGGATGGCAGATACAATTTGATAAGTCAATTCTAGAACCATCACAACAAGTCCAATTTCTTGGTATTAGCTGGAATACTCTAACTAATGAAAAGTCTCTCCCTCAGAACAAGATTTTAGCCCTATCTTATCAGTTAAAGGGTTTGATTCAGACAGGAAGGTGGTCACTAAACAAGGGGCGCAGCCTCTTGGGCTCTTTGAACTTTGCTAGTTTTGCAGTTCCAAGAGGCAGACTCAACAGCCGGTACATACAGAAAGGGTGCCTAGAACTCAGGCACTACCACCCACATCATCACCGTGGGAGTCATCACCGATTCCTGCAGTTACCGCTCGGGAATTGAGATGGTGGGTTCGATCGCTCACCCTGACGTCACCTATACATCTGCCGCTGTTTGAGCATTACCTGACAACCGATGCCTCGGACGAGGGTTGGGGTGCCCAGCTAGACGAAAAACTTCTCAGTGGTGTATGGACTGAAGATCAACTGAATCTTCACTCCAATCTAAAGGAGATGCTCGCCGTGTTGGCTGCCTTGTCTCCTCACGCGCTTGAGCTATCCGGCTCGGGTCTTCTGATCCAGTCGGATAACAGATCTGTCGTATCCTACCTTCGCAAGGAGGGTGGTACTAGGTCAACTCAACTCCTGAGCTGTACTCGACTAGTGCTAGATGTTTTGGACGAACACTCTATCTCCATGACAGCACAATACTTACCAGGTCGTTTCAATGAAGTAGCGGACTGTCTATCTCGTCATCGTGCGGTACCCGAATGGCACTTACTCTTTCACAGAAGTAGCATTCAGAAAATGGGGACGACCGGAGATAGACCTATTTGGCTCTAGGACAGCACACGTGGTTCAGAGGTATGTTTCTCTTGATTTTCAGGACGACAGAGCAGACTACCACAACGCTTGGAGCAGGGACTGGGACTATCAGCTGGCTTGGATCTTCCCTCCCCCATGCCTCATGCCAAGGGTTCTTTGCCACCTGAACAGAGCAAGAGGATTATACCTGATAGTGGCTCCTCGTTGGGAGAGGGCGTTTTGGAGAGCAGATCTGAAGTGTCGGGCCTTGGGTCCGCCTCTTACGATTTACAATCTAAGAGAAGCACTGATAGACACCAGGACCAACAACCCCTCTCCTCAAGTGGAGTCCTTCACTCTGGAGATTTGGCTTTGTGGGGGTGGGACAAAAACCTAGGAAGGTGGTCAAGTCAGCAGAAGCAACTTCTTAGATCCGGCTGGAGAAGTTCTACCCTTCGCACTTATGCTCCGGCATGGCGGAGGTGGCAGCGCTGGGCGTCAGAGAATCAGCTCGATGCCATATGTCCCAAAGCTGAAGACCTAGCCAGGTTCCTAGCTGACCTACACATCAAAGAAAAGCTATCCCTGAGTACCATCTTAGTTCACAAGTCAGTGGTGTGTACCTTAGGCTCTCCAGAGGACAATAGAAAGCTGAACTCCAATCCAATAGTGAAGAAGATATTAAAAGGTATATCTTTAGCCAGACTAAAGCCTTCAAAGCCCCCCATTTGGGACCCAAGGGTCGTATCTTCATGGTTGGAGAAGAATTTGCCGGATCAGGTAACTCTCTTTGAAGCGTCAAGGAGAGCAGCCACAATCCTACTTCTGGCATCAGGGCGCCGAGTCCACGATCTCACATTGCTCCATTGCACAGCGGAAAGATTGTTAGTGGACAGTGAAGGCATCTCCATTTGGCCAGTGTTTGGTGCCAAGACAGATTCGGCAGACTGGCAGCAATCAGGGTGGAGACTGACTCGCTCTGAGACAAGAAGCATTGACCCTGTCTATTGGATGGAGAAGGTCATAGAACTGGCAAAGGAACGGAGAGCGCAGGCGATAATACCCAGTCTGTTCATTACAACTTGTGGGACGGTAAAAGCGGCCTCCAGAGCAGTAATTGCGGGTTGGATTAGGACAGTCCTCAGGGATGCCGGCATAGAAGATCCACCTGGTAGCATCCGTTCAGCAGTGGCATCCCTGAACTGGTTGCAAAAGTATAGACTGGATGATATACTGTCGCGGGGCAACTGGAGAAGTCCTACCTATACCTTTGCCAGATTCTATAGAAGGGATATTGTGGAATCGGCTGGCCGAGTCACCACCGACCCTTCTGTTGCTGCCCTTTTTCAACCTCTGTAACTGGTTAGCTGATTTCTGGAAATCTTTTCCCTATTTCTAGCATATAAATATTATATTTGATTCATATTAGCATCATGTCACCAGGCGATAACAAACAATATCTCACTTTATAGGTTTTAAATAAAGCCTATGCTACATAATGAAAAAGTTTTACCTTACAATAAAACTTATATTATGTACTTAGCTTTATTTAAAACCTAGGCAAGGGCTGCCTGATGAGATCTAATGATGCGTCAGTTATAGCGTCCCCTACTAGTACGCCGCCTGACGGATACAATTGGCACTGCCAGGTGACATTGGCGGGAGATTTAAACTGAGAATTACACACGAATATTTGTAAGAAACGTCGATTTGGCTGCAAAATGGTAATGTTTATCTCACTTTATAGGTTTTAAATAAAGCTAAGTACATAATATAAGTTTTATTGTAAGGTAAAACTTTTTCATTATTCTGTTTAGATGTGATTTTAGATTTTCACGGCCAAAAGTATTTTTGTCATTTATTTTTGGGGTTTTATGCCGTGTTACGCTCTGTATGTTTTCTACACATCTGCCCTGATGATGGACACTGTAACGTTGTCCGAAACGTTGGCTAAAGAAGGAGGTAGCGTAACACGGCATAAAACCCCAAAAATAAATAACAAAAATATCTGTTTAATTAACTGACAGCTCGTGAGGCGCAACTGGCAGTTGAAATGCCCTGGCGACTAGCACGGCGAGTTGCGAGTGGTTGCGTCAGCGTTGACAACTGGTCTTTGAGAAGTTGCATAGTGTGCGGACCACCATTGAAAAACACAGTATAGCAATTTGAGTTGCAAACAAGTTTCTTTTTAGTTGCTCTGTGAGCGAATGCACTAAATCTTAAATGATATATTTTGGAGCGCTTTTAGCCACATTTTTGGCCAATTTGCAAAAAACCTCAAACTGGCTAAAATGTTGCCAGTTTGAAGAGATATTTTAAAACATTTATTAAAATTATTTCAAGAGTTCCACGCTCTTTATACTTCGAATAATGACAAAGATGACTTAATGTTTTCATAATGAAATGTATGAATTTCTTACTGCGGTTCAAATCCAATAAATCCACCTAGACCGTTTTTGGTTACATATATGAAAAAAAGTTTCAAATCCTTAAATTTATAATTCACTAGCTGACCCGGCAAACTTCGTACCGCCTCAGAATCAATAAATGTTGTGTTTAATTTATTAGCTGAAATAAATTAAGTTTTTATTAAGTTAAAATAAATAGGTACCTACTCTATGTTCAAAAAATGAAATTGAGCTGTTGACTAAGCACGAAATGTTCGGTACACTACACCATTGACAGTTCGAATTGATTCAAATTATGTCGACCAACGCACATTATTTGAAAAGCCGTTCCATACAAAATATATGAAAAAAATTATTTTCTTCATAATTATTATTTCGGGACGGAGACAAATCCAACAAATCAAAGATCACAAAAATCGGTTCAGCCGTTCTTGAGTTATAAATGGTGTAACTAACCCGACTTTGTTTTATATATTAAGATTTTAATTACCTACTTAAATTTGAGTAGCCATCGCTCGAGTGGCTAACGTTGGTTATCTTAATTTCCTGAGTCTATCTTCATATTGCCGGTATTTCAAGATATACGTATTTTTGTAAATCGTCTCTGTAATCTCTCCCTCTGTTGTGGAACTAAATAATTATGTAGTAGGTGTGCTAATGTTAAAATATTATTTTCTAGACCATGCTAACTGCAAAGAAGATGAATTCCTATGTAAGAATGGACAATGCATCGACAGGCTTCTCCGCTGTGATAAGCACTTTGACTGTCGGGACAATTCTGATGAATTGGACTGTGAAGACTTTGGTAAGAAATAATTCTCATTCAAAATTTACTTAACATCAATTTCGAGGCTTTCTTGAAAGCAATTAACCTCTCTACAAGGATGAACGTACAAGTATGGCCATATGGCTTCTATAGAGAATACCTCACAAGAGTCCCGACTGCTCCCGTCTGGAGCCAATGAGACTATGGCATCCCCGATTGGGGTATGTTGTGAGGCTGAAGGTAAGTGGGGAGGGGAAGGAGATGGGGAAGAGGAAGGAGATGGGGAAGAGGAAGGTGAAGAAGTACCTGGCTAATCAGATATAGTCACTAAACTCGGCTAAAACCATTTTTAAGCAACGTTTCAATTATAAATGGTGGTCTTACACAAGGGCGATACTGAGAGTATCTTCCACTCTGGAAAGTATCTTCAACTCTGCGAATATCTTTAACGTGCCGCAAATATTTATTTTTAAATGATTCGTTTGTGAAAACACAAATCAATCAAATAAAATTTATCTGCGCACGCCGGAATTTGAATTTGAACCCGCGACCTCCGGATCTGTAGTCAAGAGCCCTGCCCATGAACCACGGCAAACGTCGTTTTTTTTAAAATGTGAAACACAAAATAATAAAGTAGCACATATCCGTACTAGGTATTTGCTACACTTTTTGATTCAACAAATAATTTTTCAGTTTGGTCAAGTATTTTGTACTTCTTTTTTCTTCTTTAGCGTTATTGCGGTCTTGGGCGTTATAGCCCATTTCGATCTTTGGCCTCCTTTAATATGAGCCTCCACCGCGTCTTCCAATCTGCAATATGGAGTAGTCCTCTTCAAGTATTTTGTACACAAATCCAAATTTAAATTTTGTGTGAAAATAGCCACACAGCCTTTCCTCTTAACATTATGTATATTATTATTTCAGACCTAATTTTATTATACAGAGTCATGAACAACGTAATTGACAGCCCTGCCATCGTTGCTACTATTAAACTCCATGTACCGACAAGGTATACTAGACAAAATATAACATGCTTTTGCAACACATACACAACCAACTATCAATCACACTCACTTACCAATAGGATGCATGATTTAGGCAATAAGTTTGGAGGTATTGTAGATATATTCGCTGATTCCCTTTATAATCTAAAATACAATTTAAACCAACACTTTGTTGAATCCTACAAATTATTGTAACGTGGGTATAATATATTTAACGATTTGATGTGTTATTGTAATGTTTTATATTATATTTTGTTCTATGTTATTGTCAAATATTATATTGTTTGAAATATTTCACGGTTTTACGGTACATTCTTCAATAACTACTTGTATATTCTTAAAATTTTTCACTTTTATAACTTTTGGTATAAATTCTATGTATGTGTAATCCTCGATAACTTAAATATTATTTTATAATCTATGTAAAAGCCCCTTTGGGCGTATAACATCAATAAATTAAATTGTTTGTATTAAATCTTAACATTATGTGTATTAAATTATTTGTATTGCAGATTCCTCGGCGCGGTGTGAGAAGGACCAGTTTGAGTGCCGAAACGGCCAGTGCCTCAGCACCAATGAGATGTGCGACGGGGTGCCAAACTGTGAGGATGGGGAAGACGAGGAAGGCTGTGCGGAGAGAACTTGTGGGCCCGACATGTTCAGGTCAGTTCATTTCTTCTTCTTTCATGTGATGGGGGGTATCTTGGTCAGCGAGCCAGTTTTCAGTTTTATTGCCCTGTGTCCTCATATCGTCACCTTAACCGCTTGGGCACATAAGCTTGTTTTTACGACAATTTAACGTAGGTAGACATATGAATGACGTATCCCCTGCATCTGAATTATTAAAGCAACAGTGAGATATCTTGAAAAATGCTGTTCTGAGATAATAGGACTTTTAGGTTTGCGTGAGTTCTAGCGGAATCAAATTAACTAATGTTGCAGATTAATGATATGGTATTAGAGAGGTAAATTATTTAACATCAACACAAAATTGTAATAAGAGATAAATTTAAAAAAATTTCAGACTAATTTTCACAAAGTATACATACGTAATTCTAGAAATATCTCAATACTGAGATTTTACTTGTAACTCGGGCAATTTTTTTTTTTTCAAAATATCCCAGTAATTTATTATTACTGAGATATTTTACATCGAACTGCATACTTATCTCATAAATGGTTTTTTCGAAGATGCTTTAAGGTGAGGATATATTCCTGTGGGGAACGAATGGAGCAGACATTTTTTATTATCTTCCTTTAGTAGAGATAATGATATCTGTGCTGAGGATTTATAAAGAGCCGCTTTATTGGATAACCAACACCCCTGCCATAGGTTCGCTGGGTGACTTAGCAGGGGTGCCCTGGTTCATGGCTTGAGATTTGTGTAGGTCTTGGCGGCCAATGCGTTTACCACCTACTGCGTGGCATGCCGAATCCGAGATTGGTTAAAGAGACCTAACCTAGATCTCTCCAGCCAGACTCTCTCGACCCATTGTCTTGCACGGCAGTGGGCGGGATGGATTCATACATCCGTCACTCCTAGACATTGACCCTCAGATTCCTACCCATCCCTCATTCCATTTTCCTTCCAAGAACTCTTATCTTCTTCCTTTCCTTAAAATACAGCATCCCTAATGATGTGTGGAGGGTCTTGAATCATGTGTGAAGCTAATGTAAAAAAACAAAAGTTCCTTAAAGAATTATAAATGTTTTAATTAATGAACAATATTAGCGAAACTCGATAGAAAATCTGAAACAGAAAAATCAGAAAAAGATACGGTCACATCTGGGACTCGAACCCAGAACCTTTCGTCTTTCCGGGCCACGGCTCTACCGATTGAGCTAATGTGTCCCTATCCGATTCGGTCATATTTCATATTCGGTCGTACAGCTGAGCACTACCAACATTATCTTCATTTTCTTATTTTTATATATGATTGCAAGATTCAAACCTGAACTAAATGCTATCTAGATAGTGTCTAGACTTGCAGAAAAGTCAATAGATGTCGCTTATTAAATAAAAATGGATAAATTTATTACAGCATTTAGTTGTTTTTTTTTTTTTGTAGAGTTCAGTAATAAGACGATATTTAGTTTTAAACTACTTGTGATTGTTTTCAGGTGTACCACACTGCACAACTGCATCCCCAGGACCTGGGAGTGTGACGGAGATCCGGACTGCGCTGACGGCTCAGATGAACACAACAAGTGCGGTAAGAACCTGCCACAATTTCTGAATCCAGGGCAAACCAGAACAGTTACAAAATAGAACAGTGACTGAACACAATTGTTGAAGAAAAATAACAAACAAACAACAATCCTGACTTAATCTAACCTATTATTTTATCACGTTCCGCTTTGTTTGATCTGGTTATCTTGCAGGTTCCATGACAAAATGTAACAGTGACGAAGCAGAACATTGAAGAAAAGTGAAGAAAATGGACAGATAACAAACTTAACCAATCTTAAACTAATCTCACCTAACCTCATCTAGTCTTTATCGTGTTCTGCTTCGTCATTGTTTTGTTTGATCCGGTTATTCCTCAGGTTCTATGACAAAATGTAACAGTGACGAAACAGAACATTGAACGAGAGTGAAGAAAAAGAACAAAAAAAACCTTAACCTATTTTAAACTAACCTAACCTAACCTCGTCTAATCTCTTTTTTTTTCATCTTGTTTTGTTTTATCCGGTTATCCTACAGGTTCCACGACAAAATGGAACAGTAACGAAAAATGAAAAAAAAAGAAACAACAACCACCCTCATATAACCTAACCTAATGTAATGCCCAAGAAATCATTTCAACCTAACCTAACCTAATGTAATGCCCAAGAAATCATTTCAACATTTGAAAAAAAGTATTTTAAAATACTTTACACATTCTGGATTATCTCTTTTGTATTACAGTGGAACCTCTCATAACGAGCAAAACAGATTGTGAAAAAAAATACTCCCTTAACAAAAGACATTTCGCATAACGAGTGACGCAATCCAATCTACATGTCACTCACTTGTGAGCCGGTACTTCCCCGCCAGTGCGTCAGTCTCTGGTTAACACTCGTTACGCTGGCGCGTTAGTGTCGCGTGTGATCATTTTCCAAACTTGTGTTCAGACATCATTTGTAATTTTATTGGTTATTTGTTGAATTTCTGTACAGGTTTTCCCTACCCCCAAAATCATCGCTTGTTGATTTTTAAATTTCCTTTTTTTCCTTTCGTGAGTCAACATGTGGATTTTAATAACTCAGGTACGGGACATACGTCATTCCTATGTCTACCTACGTTAAATTATCGTGAAAACACGCTTATGTGTCCAAGCGGTGAAATTGTCCCTTTCTTTTGAGAACATGTATAGCTGCAGTCGGAACATGAAAAAGGTTTGTCTCCACTGTGAATAAACTTGTGGGTTTTTAGAGACTTCATTTTAGCACATGAATTATTGCAATTGGAACATAAAAAAGGTTACCAAATTAAAAAAAATACTTTTATTTATATTTATCGACCGGTTTCGATTGCACTCAATCTTCATCAGGACAATAAAATATAAACTGTATCATATATGTATGTATGTACATATATATGTATAAACCGTATGTAAATATCAGTTTATATTTTATTGTCCTGATGAAGATTGAGTGCAATCGAAACCGGTCGACAAATATAAATAAAAATAAAGTGGTTTAAAACTAAGTATTTGTTTCATATGGTATAATGTCAAGCCACAAAGTGTTTGCTTTCTTCGATAATAAAAAAGGTTTTTTCTACTCTGAGATAAATTGTGGGATTTTAAATTACCCTTTGTAGAACATGAATATGTATGTAGTTATTTAAATAAACGTTAAAATAATAAAAAATATTGATTATTTTTTTGCATGGAACGCATTATCATATTTTACATTGATTTATATGGGAAAAATTGTTTCCCATTAACTAATGTTTCACATAACGAGGAAGATTCCGAAACGAATTATGCTCTTTACAAGAGGTTCCACTGCATTTAATAACATTTATACAGGAGTTAAATTTTTTTTTCAGCGTACAACAAGCCCTGTCCAGCAGGTCTATTTCATTGTCGCTCCGGTAAGTGCATCGAGGCACGTCTCTATTGCGATAAGATGGACGACTGCGGCGACGGTTCCGATGAAATGGATTGTATTACCCCCAAAATCATTGCAGACGCCGTGAGCCAACTTTATTTATATTTTTGTTTTCTACGTGGTGTCTGGAAAATAGTGGTACAATCTGGAAACCGGTGAATCAAATTTGGAGCCGATTTTGAGGTATTTTTTGATTTGAGCTTTCGTTTTCGAATAAATCAAGTCTAAAGTAGAATTTTTTAGGTCAAATTTGAAAGAAATTGGTCGCTACGCGGTTACCGTCAGCTGTTTACTGTTCAAGTAAAGGTAGATATATACTGGGTCAACGTACATACGCTACGCTACCCATAACAATATCTGGACTACTTAGCGACCATACATTTTCTATGGAAATATATGCTTTAGAATCACGCTGGCCACACGCATCACAACGTGTAGACAGTGTGATTATGAAGCATCTATTTCCATAAAAAATGTATGGTTGCTAAGTAGTCCAGATATTGTTATGCGTAGCGTAGCGTACATATATCGACCCAGTATGTATCTTCCTTTAAGGTTTTATAACCCTTTCATTGCCGAAAAGAAGTTTAAAAAAAAAATAGAAATGATGATTGGAAAAAAGAAGTTTTTTCTGTGTGATGGAGATTATCACCAGTTTCCCACTTTACTACTAGTTTCCAGACACCGTGTATATGTCTGTATGACCTTCCACACAGCATCTTCAATAATGACATAGGCCTTGAGGGAAATTATTTTCCTCAGGGCCTGAGTGGAGTTAATGTAAAAAAAAAAAAATATTATTGTGATGTGCCCGTGTTGCAGTGCGATATTGTAATGTTACATTTTTGTAATACTTAAATTAAAGTAATGTGACATTATTGATTTGTGCCATTGGAATTTTTTGCTAAATTTGGATGACAAATTTTAATGTGTCATCATTGAATTCAGGCATTATATTAAATTTAATTAATAACATAATATTGTAATGTGACATTATTATAATGCGCATACATTTAACGTAATGTGACCTTATTGTAATGTGGTTTTATGTGACATTATTGAAATCATCGTAAAACACTTATATTATTGTTGCGTTATCCTTTTTCAGGCAAAAGAATGTAAAGATGAAGAGTATGCCTGTGAAACTGATGCCAGAATTTGTCTGCCTTATTCTGCCAAGTAAGTTATTGCCAAAATTGATTATGTAGGTACTTAAAATACAAAAGTCACTTGATAGCTGTTTCCAAAATTTCCACAGTGGCGGCTAACTAAATTTGTTTGTTTTATGACAGTATGGAAATGCTATAAAAAAATAAATTGGTTTCTGAACAAATTACACAAATACATGTTTTTAGCTTGTTACGTCACTATATGAAAATCATACGTTTTGTTACACAATGACATGACAAAAGTGACGTGTTGATAATTTTAACTTTTTTCAATTTTGACTAACAAACTAACCATCACGTTGTTTCACCACAGGGGTGGGCAGAGAGGACGGAGTGCCAAACAACTCCTTGAAATGGCTTGAAAGTATTTGGTTAACTTGATCGTGCCTTCCTCCGTGCGTCTCCGACTTTGACAACGATTTTTTCTAACAATGTATATAATACACATCTTGAAGAAAATAATTTCCATTAAGGGAACTTTTTTAAAATTAAAAAGAAAGCAAAAAAAAAAATATCTTAGAAAAATACTTTTTTACCTTTTGTGTGCTGCTGTATCCAATAGACACAAAAAAATCTAAACTATTCTGGGGAACTAGTTGTGCTTAATTATATTAGTATATTTTTTTATAAATATAATATAAACACACCATTATCGACGGTACAATTTACGAAATCATTTTGCAAAAACAAATAATTTATTACGAAAATAGATTCAGCTGGGGGATAGCGAAAATTTTGCTTCGACACACCAAAAGAAAACTAAAAATTATTCAAATCAGAGCTCTGAGATGTATACTAAGGAAAAATTAATCAAATGAGAAAAGATCTAAATTGGATTTCAATAAAAAAGAGACTGCAATACATTGTATTAATTTTTATGCATAAAATTAAGAAAAACCAAATGCCAAAACACTTTGGATGAAACTGTTTTTAATAAAAATATACAAAATAATGAAACCAAAAATGTAAATAGAATTTGATTTGCGCACATGAGTCAAAATAAAATACAGTCCCAGAACTGCCGTTTAGTAAGTCTGAAGAATTAATGTATTTTTAAAAAGTGCTTACTGTAAAATATATTTATACGAAATATAAAATATATTGTACATATTAGTTTACTTAGTAATTTATCTACAGACGATCATTTAAAAAATTTTTCGCCAACATTAAAAAATCGTACCATCGAATTTTAACATGGAGACATAAAAACTTATTAAAGTGCTATATAGCCAATGAATTAACCTGTATATTACCGTTTATCTCATATTCGTAGGATTTATAAAAAAAAAATTAAAAATCGTAAAATTTATAACCGCGCGGATCCTGCGTGTTTGATATTCGAGTCTATAGAATATTTTCGATTTCTGTATGTTGTGTGTGGTATACTTTATAATTAAAGGTACATATCTTTGGAAAAGGCATTTAATTTTAACTGTAAACATCTGATCAAAAATTTGGCGCGAAAAAAATTATTAAAAAAAATATTTTTAACATTGTTCGAAAATAGTCTACGAAGTTCGGATTTGCAACATCTATGGTTATAATAGATAAAACATTTCAATAGCTTCGTCTTAAGACGAAAGTAACAAAGTGGGAGCTACAAATATTTTTTTAAAAATATTTCTGCCGAATAAAGAGATAATTGGCTTTTTTGTCCGGAAAGCAATCGTTGATATTTAAAATAGCGCATGTATAAGCCAAAAATCGTGAAAAAAAGTGGATGAACTAACTCAATAAATATTAATAAAAAATTTAAACAAGTAAAACATCAGTAATTTCATAACAGATTTTTGACCCGTCCAGGTGTAACGGAACAGCGGAATGCCCCAGGGGAGAGGACGAAGCCAGCTGCCGAATCTGCTCCCTCGGGGAATGGCCCTGCGGCTCTAACATTGACGGTAGTCCGAGGGACCACCCCGGAGACTCAGTCTTCAGTGCGGAGATCAGCCATCCCGGGGACTCGAGCCGGGGAAACAGGGTGCCGAGGACGGGAAGGCAGCAGTGCATCCAGGAAGCCTGGCGGTGCGACGGAAGTGTGGACTGCCTCGATAAATCGGACGAAGAACCGCTCATGTGCAAAGAGTTGAAAGGTTAGAATTTATTTTATATTTATCATTAACACTCATACACACTCGCTCAACGTGTTAGCTATGAACATAAGTGCTGCCATCTATAATTTTCAGAGACACTACGTAAAATATTGTAGTAGACGGATATACACATTGTGTGTAGGTATGGTTATCTTCTTTGGTATTTGACTGAGCGTTTCAAGATGGTGGCAGTTTTAATGGTTTAGTAAAGATTTTAAAAGTGAAATCTTTGTAACAAATATTATAAGCAATAATTATTAGCCTGAAACACTCATCCATCGACGGGATTCGAACCCGCACCCCTCTGATTGCCGGTCAGGAGCTCTACCATTCAGCTATGTCTATCTTTGTGAATTTGTGCTACCCTTTGTGCTATGCATAAAAAAATCTTGTCTTAAACATTAGTTTATCAATTAAAAAAATAATCAATATTTGACGAGTTAAAGTATTTCACCAAAAAAGGTAGACATAATATGTCTCGACGCCACCTAGTGCGAGAGTTAGCACTTACATGCCTTTCTCATATAAAAATAAAGTTGGTTGTTTGCAGGTGAAAAAATGTAATAAGCGGTAATTGTTGAATGAAACACTAGGTATAAATTGAATCATTTGGCGGGTAGGAGGTAACCCGCCGTAGCTTAATGGTAGAGCTCCTGACCGGCAATCAGAGGGATGCGGGTTCGGGTCCTGTCGGCGACATGTATCTTTTCTCGGGAGATTTTTTCAATATGGAGGCTAATAATTATTGCTTATAATAATTGTTACCCTTTGTGCTATGCATAAAAAAATCTTGTCTTAAACATTAGTTTATTAAATAAAAAAAATTATGAAATTTTTGTGTTTATTTTGACTTTCTTTTTCACATTTTTTCAATATTATGGTACAAACCTGCCTGAAGAAAATTTGTAAAAAAAATTTCATTGTCAAGAAGTAACGTTTCTTTGGACAAATTGCATAATTCCTTATTTGACATTTTTAAAAAATGTTGCATAAAATAACACACGGTTTTTAATTTAGTGGATAAGCCAAATCTTATGATTTCAGTAGAAATTTTGGTTTTGATTTATTAACCTTTCCCTTACTGTGCTGAAAAATTCCGCGCGTTCCGGTGCTGTGTAATCACTACACAAGCAGAAATGGTCGATTTAAAAGCCGAAAAAATTGAATATTCATGGCAAATCGCTATATTTCATTATAGTTGAAGTAAAAAATGATAATAATTGATGTTTAATTGCTGAAAACATGAAAAAAACATCGGTAGCTCAAAGAAACGATGCTCATACAACATGCGAAGAGACCACTCCGAATGAATTCCGGGCGGCGACTGGCGGCGCCGTCCGCGGTCCGCGGGAGAAACCGAAGGCACAAACACAAATTGCAAAAACACAAGATTGACGACTGACCAGTAACCACACGGTTCTCTTTCTCGCGCTCACTTATATTGAAGTAGGTGAGAGTGGGACGTGCATAGTGTCGCATTAGCCGCACGCATTTGTACATCTCACCCGCAGCACTGATCATACGCCAGACGTTTGATTGTATTGGTGAATTTGTTTTCGATTCTCACAAAATACCTCTTATGTGCCCGAAAGGTACTGATTATATATTTTTTTTAATTGTTATTTAATGAGTAAAATGTATAATGGAGGATTACCTAAAATATGAACCCAGAATTTTCCATATTTACGGAGATATTAAAGGTGCAAGAAGCAATGTGTAGTAGATACACATCGCAGGCAAGGGAGGGTTAATAACTCAGGTCCTGGGCATACGTCATTCCTATGTCTACCTACGTTAAATTGTCGTGAAAACAAGCTTATGTGCCCAAGCAGTTAAATGAGAGAAAAATAGGTACAAACTTCATTGGACCTCAGGTCTACTGTTCACAGAACTACTTACTTTTCATATAAAAGTCGCATATTAGATGGTTTGGACATGTACTTCATAACAATACTTTCGACCATGATAAACTTAAAGCATATCTACCGATTCTGTTTGTTTTTTATTATTGTTGTTTGTTTAAATTCCAGAGCACCCGAACATGACAGTCACTCACATGGAGGTGCACAAGGAGCCCTGCGAAGGGGGCTTCAGCTGCAAAACAGGGCAGTGCATTGACTACCTGGAAGTCTGCAATGGCTTTGACAACTGCTATGACGGTTCGGACGAAGGAGGACTTTGTGGTAACAATCCTTTTAAACTAATAATGAAGTGAACACACAGTTCAATGATTTTATAATATAAAACTAAATAAAGTCTCCGGCGTTGCCCGAGCTTTGTGCAGAGATTTTCGAAATCAGATGTAGACAGAAATTTTTATCTTGTTTTGAATCTCAAGTGTGTAAAATTTCATAAAGTATCAAAATTCTGCTTTAAGGGGTGGGAATAGGGGATGGAGGTAGTTTTTTGAAATTTGATATAAACAGTAACCTTCCTATTGTTTTTAAAATCTAAATTTAATTTTATCGATCTCGAAATAATACTATAGATTTGTATTAAAAACAAAGCCAAGCAGCCCGTTCACCCAAAACGACTCTTCTTTTTTATATTTACAAATATGTTTATTCTGTTCTTATCTTGAAGTGTACTATAATGTATTTGTGGCGATTAATATGCCACCTACTCTACTCGTGTCGGAATAATATTACTACAATTGTAAATACTCTAACATTTGTAAATATTGTAAATACATCATCTTCATCATCATCAACACGCGGAGTTATCACGACTCACCGATAGCTCCTCTTTCAACCGGGGGCCCATTTTTCTCCTCATCATAGGAGACCCGCTCTTGCCTCCAAATATTATTAATGTAATTATTTTGTTAAGAGGAAGTTTTGTTGTTTTTTAAATTTGGGAGACGGGTATGGGTACCGCCGCCCCGGGAACCATTTATTGGACGACCAACACCTCTGCCACAGGTCATCCCAAGTGGTACGCTACGTTTGGTGATTTTGCAGTGGTGCCCGGGTTCATAGGGTTAGATTTGTCCGGGACTTGGGGGCGGATACGTCTGCCGACCATCTGCGTGGCAGGCCGGATCGGGAGGGACTGGTTGAGGGAGACCTTTTGATCTCTCCAGCTGGACCAGATCTCTCGACCCATCGCCTTGCACCGCAGAAGGAGGAATGGCTTCACACGTCCATCACTCCTGGACATATTTTTAACCCCAGATTCCTACCCACCCCTCAAACCTTTTTCCTACACAGGACTTCCTCTCCTTCCTTTCCCTTAAAAAACCCTTCACACAGCATCTTCAAAGATGACGTAGGCCCTGAGGGAATTTTTCCCTCAGGGCCTCCTGTGTGGAGCTAATGTAAAAAAAAAAAAACAACTGGAAATGAAATATAAAAAAACTACAGGCCACCTCAGAACAGGAAACCCTGGTGAGGAGGACTGAAATCTTTGAATAATTTCTTATATTATGCTTCATGTACAAACTTTGCCGTGGAAACTAACAAAAAAAATATACATCACACAACCCGTAGAAAAGGGTTGTAAATCACAAAAATAAATTTTACAGGAGAGCGAAAACAAATGATGATTGATGAAACAAGCGGTCCCGTCGAAAAGAGACACTAGCGACATCTCTCGAAGATAGAGTGATATAACTTAAATACGGTTTTCGTGGAGGATAGATAATCACAATAACTTTACTATTGAAACATAAAAATTTTACTTACGACCCTTTTCTATGGGATGTGCAATCATATATTATGATGATGTACATTTAAATGATTTTTTATAAATTAGATGCTATTTCGGTGTCTTTTTAAGCTTGGCTATTTTCAATTAATTTCGGCAAGATTCGTTATATTTTATTGTTTATTACAGGCCCCTTAGCACACTCGATCGATAACGATTGATATGATATCTTTCGGTAACTTCACATCATTCCCTAGGACAACTGAAAACCACAGTTGATGTCGAATGTATTACGGACACTTCGTCATTGTGAACTGTCACTTATTCGTTGTCGATTTGCAGTCATGCTAGGGAACGAGGAGATGTTACCGAAAGTTATCGATACAATCCTTATCGATCGAGTGTGCTAGGGGCCCAGGCATACCTGCTAATCTGGTGCACTGTTTATGAGTGTAGTGTGTGAATTATGTAAATGTAAAGGTCTTTAAACGGGCATATATAAATAAATAAGTGGTCACACTTATCAAATGTCCCAATGATCTTCTTATCCCCAGGCAAGTCATGCGAGAACAGCATATGCGCGGAGGTGTGTCACAAGACCCCGCGTGGAGCGGTGTGCGCTTGCCACGGGGGCGGCATTCTGGCGGCCGACGGACGCACCTGCGACCTGCCGTCCCTCCCCTGCCTGGCATCCCCCGCACCCTGCCCGCACCTATGCTACCCCTCCAGGAACTACTCCTATAGGTGTGAGTGCTTCAGTGGATATATGTTGAGGTGGGTAACAAATACGCACTCATATTATTATAATTTTTGTTTTAAATAACCTATTAAGTAAGACTATATTAGCGACAATTTGAAACAGAAAAATCAGAAAAAGGACTTCAGCTTTGGCAAGGTTCTCTCTCTGCTCTAGAGCAGATTTTTCCTTTTCGTTTGAGAGTCCCTAACATAAATAAACCAATGTCCCTAATATTGTCTTCATCATTAAATATATGTTTTTTAATAATGTGTATTACAGATTTATGCAATCTTATTACAATATACAGGGTATCCGGGGGTAAAGTGCATTAACTTCGGGAGGTGATTCTACATGATGGTAGGAGTAAAAGTGATTAACAACTTTTTCTGAAATTTAATTTTTTTTCCCTTACAAAAAGTACAAACTTACCCGATAAATTCGTTGTGAGCCTTTGCTGGGAGCGATTGTGGCGACGTCGGATGGTTGTGATAACTATGTATCGTAACAGCGGAAAATATATCATTTAGCAGCACCATAACTCCTGTCATGCTATGCTGGGTCATAAAATCCGTTCTCCCATGTGGAATACATAGCAGGTCGCGGCGCCAACCCTTGTGGTAGTTGTTCAGTACGAACAATTCATAGCATTAATGTGTTAATTCTTTTGCTAAATAGCAGATATTTTAAAATGCTTTATAAACACTTAAGCAGTGCATATTTTGACAAGCCAACTGTATAAAAGTTTTTTGTTGTTTTTTTCTTATTTGATCTCATTTACTTTGTATTCTTTTTTCATTTATTTTGTTACATAACCACTGGAGCGATTTTTTGCTTAGATATGAGCCATTTTAAATGTCCATGATTGCTTTTCGGATAAAAAAAAGCCAATTATCAATATCGATTCGGCAAAAAAGTTTTTAAAAAATATTTGTAGTTTCCACGTTTGTTATTTTGGTCTTAAAACGAAGCTGTTGAAATACTTTATCTATTATAACCATATACGTTGCAAATCTGAACTTCATAGACTACTTTAGAACAATGTAAATTTTTTTTTTTTTTTTTTTCGCGCAAAATTTCTGATTAGCTGATTACGGTTAAAATTAAGTCCCTTTTCCAAAGAATGTACCTTTTATTATCAAGTTACCACAGACAACACGCATAAATCGTCGTATAAGTATATCTCTCGGAAGTTTCAAAGTATCAAACACGCAGGATCCGCGCGGTTATAAACTTTACAATTTTTTAAATATTTTTTTATAAATCCTACAATATGAAATAAGCCGTAAAATACAGGTTAATTCATTGGCTATATAGCACTTTAATAAGTTTTTATGTCTCCATGTTAAAATCAAACATATGATTTTTTAATGTTGGCGTAAAATTAAAAAAATGATCGTCTGGAAATCTGGAGCAATCGAGGCAAATATATTTATTTCGTGTGGTCGCTCTACTGTGTATATATATACATATGTATATATCAATCTTTATAATTTTTCTTTTCTTTCTTTCTTTCCTTATTTTATATTATTTGTACGTACAATGAATGTTAAAAACTATTCTATATGTAAATGGCCGTTTTACCGTTAATCCTAAATAAAACATGATTTTCATTGCAGAAGAGACAAAAAAACTTGCAAAGCGGTCGGCGAGCCCATGTCCGTGGTGTTTGCCGCCAACACGGACATTAAACGCATGACGCCACACAACAACACGATCCACCTCGTCCACAAGGAGAATTCGCCAAAGATTTCCGGGCTGGACGTGTTTTCCACTCGACACTATGTCTTCTACTCCGTGGAAGCGCTTTCGGAAATCCACCACTTGAATCTGTACGGCGGGAAGGAATCCATCGTGGAAGTTCCTGGAAAGCCGATACTTCTGAGGCTGGATTGGCTGAGTGAGAATATTTACTATGTGGATAACGGGGAAAATAAGAAATTTGTTGTGTGCCACATGGATAGAAAAAAATGTGCTTCTTTGCAGATGGTTGAAGACAAGAAATTGGTGAGTTCTTTTTGTAGTCATTTTTTCTTTTCTTCTTTTTAGTTCTTTTTCCCACCTCTTACCGTGCAAAAAATACTCACGTCATGCCATCTTGTAACGCAGTGTTACTGTACGGGATTTGGAAATTATTTCATTATTGGTTTGAGTATTTTTTTATTGGCTTATATTAATTTATTGTAAGAAGAAAAGATTGATTTTGTGTTTAGACATTTTAAAAATAATCGTTCATGTAAAAATATTTATTTAGCCGAACTTTTTTTTTTTTTAAAAGAAAGACAAACATTCCCGGGTTACGAATAACCCAACAACATTTGAAAATCTCCTACTACCACCACACCAAGCGGAAGATGTTGCTTGTGTTATGATGGAGGACTTAGCCAGCCGAGGAATCGAACACGGAACGCCTGGGTGGGATGCGATGCCCACTCAACCACTGACCGGACTTTATTTACACATTTTTCAGGGATCTTACAAAAAAACAGTTTACATTGCAAAGTTAAAATATTTATTTGACAGAAACATAATGACAAAAAACCCAACTGAAGTAGGTTCTTTTTATACATTAATCTGATGTACTTATCATTCCAAAATGAAAGTCAAAATATAAATATGAAAGATATACAGGGCGTCCTCGGGTAACTTCGGGGGGTGATTCTACATCAGAGTGCGCCAAAAGAGTTTGGGAACCACTGTTCTACATGATGGTAGGAGTAAAAATGATTAACAACTTATTCTGAAATTCCAACTTTTTTTCCCATACAAAAAGACGTACCTTTTAAAAATCATTAGCCACTGGAGCAACACAGAGAATTATAAAAAAATCGCCTTGAGTGCTCGCCAATTTCGAAAATTAATTTTGAAAATATACGGCCACATTAAAAAAATCCTTACTTCACATTTGTGTATGTAAACATATAAACAAATTATAGTGCTATACAGCCATGAATTAATTTATATTTTACTAACTATCCTATATTTTAAAAATCAATAGAAAAATTATTTAAAAATCTTCAACTTTATAAATGCGCAAAATTTGTGCATTAGTGATTTGAAGATTTGAAATTGCCACCAGTGGATATTTTTAATATCTATATTGAATGTTGTTCTACGTTTTTATGTTTTCGATGGCCTTTTTGATAACCACAGATGCAAATATATATACTAGAAAACCATTTTTTTATATGTGTTACATCGAATCAAAAGTTTGGTTTGAATATTATTTTGAAGTTCTGTATATTATTCTAAATATTATTTGTAGAACTGAAGCTTTCCAACCGCCAAAATTCATTCTAGAAGAATTCAAAGACAATCGATAAGGCCATAGTCGTGAAGTTTATTTTATGAAATATTTGATAGAATAAATTGCTCGTCATGAAAATGTTTCAAATAATTACAACAAATGTTTTACGAAACGTATGAAAATGTGGTCCAATTTTGGACCGATATCAATCGCAGAAAAATGAAAGCGGTCCAAATTTGAACTTAAATCTCTCCAGTGGTTATTGTAAGCTACAAACTTCGATAAATTGCTATGAGTCAGACTGTGGCGAAGTTGGATAGTTGTTATTCACCCATATCGTAACAGCATAAAATAATAGTGCTGGCTGCACACGCCGCACTACTTTTATTTTTTTACCAAAAAAGTACTTGTAGTAGTAGTTGGAATTTCGAAAAAAGTTATTTATCTTTTTTACTTAGGTATACTATCGTGTAGAATAACCTCCCGAAATTAATGCACCTAACCCCTGGACACCCTTTATGTAGAGAAGAAAAAGTTCTCAATTCTATATATTTTCAAATATAATGTACGAAACGAAAGAGTTAATTTTTTCCTGGCTTTTTCTTATAAAGTTCATATTATTTTAGGCCTAATAAAGATTTCTATGATCTAATATATAAATTTGTGCAAAGAAATTGTGTTATTGTGCCCTTTTATTACTTTTGGTGTTTTATTATATAAAATAGGGTGGTGTTTATTAAAAAGATGCTGTATGAAAAGAAATACATTTATAAATTATTTTTTAGGTGACTGCATTTGTCGTAGACCCGATAAACCGACTCATGTTCTACGCTCTCACAGCCTGGGGACCTGTGGACCATTCTCACTCCATGATTTATAAGGCTGACCTAGATGGAACACACATTGTGAAAATTGTCTCTGATAACCTTACTCTATGCTCCGGCCTGGCCATAGACTATGAAAAGAAACTGCTCTACTTTTCCGACCAGCAAGAAAATAAGATAGAGACCATAAACTATGAAGCTACTGATCGACAACTACTTTTAAAAGACAATACATACATCATAAAGCCGTATAAATTGGATTTATTCGAAGAGGAAATATATTTCACGTCATTTGGAACAATGAAATTGACACGGTGCAAAGTTTTTGGCGAAAAGAAATGTATGGCTACTAATCTGCACGTTTATGGAGCTGATTTCTTCAAGTTGGATCAGACCAGCAAACAGATGAATTTGAGAGATGAATGCAGGATTTATAATTGTTCAAATATTTGCGTAATGGCTCCACTGGGACCTAAATGCTTGTGTTCGGACCAAACGGCAGTTGCGCCTGGAGTGGAGTGTAATTCTGCAAACCAAGCAGTAAGAGCTTCATGATTTTTGATATATTTTTTTTGTTGATATTAATTCTGTCCAGTGCAGTGTAAATTGTTTCTCTCGTCTGTAATGGGATACTGTGTTGACAGTTTTTTTGAGGAAAGGTAGAAGTGAATCAAGGTCTTGCAGAAACCCATATTATAGGAGGTAGGAGGCAGGCAAATCATTCCACATATTGATCACTTGAACAGTCATAGAAACGACCCATTCTCATGATGAGGCAAATCGACGTGTTCAAACATTTGTTGCGTATTTGACAAGTTTTCCCGATTATGCATCGGTGCAAGAGATTAAATGATGCTAGTTTTTCAGAGCAACTTCCATTAAAATGTTGCTAGAATAAGTCCAGTATTCCCACCAACACCTGTGCTTGTTTTTGTTTTTGTTTTGTTTATTTAGATGTATGCACATTTTTTTCATACATCTAGTAAGAAAATACAATAATACAATTTAATTAATACAGTTTAAAAAATACAAATTAAAAAATACAAATAAAAAAATGCAAATTAAAAAATACAAATTAAAAAATACAATTTAAGAGATTAATTTAAGATTATTAATTTTTTTTTTTATAATCTAATCAATGATTGTTTTTAATATATATAGCACATGTCCTACGAAAAGTGCTAAGGTTTGAGGCTTCCTTAACGGCATTCGGTAGTTTATTATACAGTTTTTGTCCTTTATAAAACACGCTATTTTGGGTGCACGAAAGCTTAGTTTTGGGAAGCCTAAAATCTCTGCATCTTCTCGTAGGATAATTATGAACATTTTCGTGATACATAATATTACTATTCAGATAACTTGGCAGCATATTATTTTTGAGTTTGTACAACATTGTTAAGGTATTATATATTATATGTTGTTTGGTTGTCATCATATTTAAATTTTGTAACATAATTTTGACTCTAGTAAAAATGTTGCACTTTAAAATGATCCTCATTCCCCTATTCTGTATAACCTGTAGTTTGTTATTTTGTGCTTCGTTACATAGGAATAAAACACTAGAACAATAATTTAAATGCGGAGTTACAATAGAATTGTAAACAAGGCGCGTTGTCTTGAGATCCAAGTTATTTCTGATCCTTCTAAGGAATCCAACCTTTTTAGCAATTTTCTTTGTTATGTATTCTAAGTGTTCGTCGAATTTCAATTTGTCGTCTAATATTACACCCAGATATTTAATACTGCTAACCCTTTCTATATTTACGTTATCAATTTTTAGTACTATTTGCTCGTTTCCTCCCAGGCTATCCACAATTAAAAATTTGGTTTTCATAACATTTAATTTTAGTTTATTTTGGTTTAACCAGAGAGTTACATAATTTAAGTCAATTTGTATTTTCTCAATGGCGTCCTGTAAATTTTTGCTGGCTATGTATAACAGTGTATCATCAGCAAAGAGTTTAATTGAACAATGCTTTAACACTTTGATAATGTCATTTATATATATAATGAACAACAATGGACCTAAGACAGAACCCTGCGGAACACCTTTATTAGTACTATGTGGTTCAGATGTTATCCCACCATATTTGGTGACTTGTGTTCTTTCTGACAGGTAATCAGCAAACCACTTATTTTCTTTGCCATTAATTCCAATATTACTTAATTTTTTTATTAATCTATCTCTATCGATTGTTTCAAATGCCCGTTTTAAATCTAGAAATACTGCAATAATTTTACTTTTTTTATCTCTAAAATTTTTCCACTCATCTATAACATAGTTGATAGCGGTTTCACAAGAATATTTGTTTCTAAAACCAGATTGTTGTCGAACTAATATCTGCTTGGCATCAATATATTCAGTCAATTGCTCCTTTACAATGTATTCCAATATTTGTTCATATTTGGGTAAACAATTTATTGGTCTAAAGTCGTCAAATTTTTTTGGGTTGTCAATTTTTGGAATAGGAGTTATTACAGATGTCTTCCAAGTTTTGGGAAAAACTCCACTATTCAAAGACTCATTGATTATTTCGACCATCGATTCGCCAATAACATTTATAGAGTTTTTGATTATATTTATTGTAATACCATCTTGGGATTCCTTTGACTTCATATTACTCAGCACCCTCTTTAAGTACGCTAAGTCTATATTTTTAAACTTAAATTCTTCATCGGTACATATTGGCTTGTCTAGTTGGTTCTCGGGATGCTGTGGAATACTTTCAATTATAAGATCTATGCTCGAAATAAAATGCTTGTTAAATTTAGTCGTTATCTTCTCTACTTCTTCTTCAGTTCCATCTGGGAATTCAATTGACTTTACTACTTCTTTTTGCTTACCCTTTATGATTTCTTTTAGTGTAATCCAAAGTTTTCTTGGCTCATTCTGTTGTGTTTCTAATTTTTGCTTATAATAATCGCATTTATGTTGTTTGATTTGTTTGGAATAAATATTACGAATTTTTTTATATGCATTCCATTTTTCGTCTGATGGTTCCAATTTTGCCGCTTTATACGCATTATCTCTTTGTTGCTGAAGGTTGTGTAATGGTTTTGAATACCATTTATTCGTATTTTTAAACTTAACCCTTTTCATTGGCATATTTATATTGACTGCTGAAGTCAAAATATTGACGAAGGTCTCTGCTTTGTCATTTAGGTTATTTGATTCGGTAACTTGTGAAATACTATTTTGTAAAGTTTCACAAAATTTTGTTTGATCATATTTCCTTTTATCTCTATATATAATATCCCTTGATTCATTTTTAATTATACTCGTTTCAAATATTGTTAATATGTTTTCGTGGTCTGATATTTTTGGTGTATCCACAACATTAACATTCAAGTAAAAATTATTTGTTATAACTAAATCAATAATGGTTGCTGATGTATTTGATATTCTAGTTGGTTTGGTCACAAGTTGTTTCAGTCCTAGATTATTCACTAAACTTTGAAGTTTATTACTGTAGGTATTATTGACTTTCATGTCAATGTTAAAGTCACCGGTTATATAAAACATATCTTGATTTTTCATGTTTTTGGTACACCAAATTTCAAAGAAATCTAAGAATTTTGAATGGCTTTGGTTTGGTGAGTGGTATAATACAGCGTATGTTCCTTTAGTCAAGTTGTTTCTTATTTGTACTGCCAGTATCCATGTATTTTTTTCATCAAACACTTCATTTGATATTATTTTGAAAGATATACTGTTTTTAATCAACATAAAAACTCCTCCTGTATGTCTACTATATGAATCGCATCTTACAGTTGAATACCCTATAAATGATACTTCAGAATCATAAATATCATTAGTTATACACGTTTCACTTAACATTAAAATTTCTGGTTTGGATTCTTGTAATAATACTTCAATTTCATTTATGTGTGCCAAAAGACTTGAAATGTTTAAATAGTATATGGATGCTTTTCTTTTTATCCTAAAAAATCAATTTTTCTCTTCTCCGATTCTATATTTCTTTTGTAGATAGGACACTCCTTGCTCCATGCATGGTGGCTATCATTCACATTTAATGAAAGTTTATCATTTGAAAGTTTGCAATTCACACATTTGATTTTGTCAATATTTTCCTTACATTCTGACGTATCATGTGCGTTAGAGCATCTTCCACATGATTTTTTATTTTTACAATCGCCTGCTTTATGTCTATATCCGTTGCAATTGAAACATCTCAAAACTGAGAGATGATCGTAGACAGCACATCTATTCCATCCAATATTTATCTTTGTTTCCTCTAACATTTTTGAGTGTGTTTTTCCGTCTACTTCTATGAATACAGTAAAGTTATTGTATCCACTACTTTTTTTATTTTCTTTTATAAATTTTACTGATATTTTTGAATTATTCTTGTCAATGTATTCATTTTGCATCCTTATTTTATTTTCGATTTCTTCGGCGGTATATTTATCCGTAATTCCTACCACTTTTACTGTTGGATACTTGGGTTTCGGAATATCAACCTCGTACTTATCCCCAAGCTTTGTAATTACTTCTTGTTGGATCTTTTTTGTGGCCTCCGTGTTCTTTAATTCCACTATAACTGATCCTTTTTTGAAATTTTTTATTCCTGCCACGCCCACATCAACTGGATCTATATTGTTCTTTATGTCCTCTTGTGTTTGTGTGTTTTTTTGTTCATGATTTTTGGGTTTAATTATAACAATTGGTTCGTGTTTTTTAAATTTTTCTTTGAAATGTTGTTCATCTCCGGATTCCAGAGATTTGCTTTTAAATTCATCCATTTTTTCTGCCATGTTTATGAGATATTGACGGCTATAGTCAACATTTTTTTTCATGTCTGTAAAATTAAATTCAAAATTTTTTGTTATGTTCTGTATCTCGTCTTCAATTTTTTTGAATAGATGCTTCTTTAAATCCTCAATTTTTTTATCGATATACATTATAAATTTATCATATTGCTGCTCTGCACCGGCATCTGTATGTTGTGGTGGTGGTTCGGTTTGTTTTGACCGTGTTTGTACTTTGTTGGCAGTTGCCATATTCCTACTTGTTGACTTTGTGATGTTATCGATAGTTCGTGTTTCTTCAGATAGGTGGTGTAGTTTTATTTTTATTATTTAATAAAAAATAAAACAATTATTAATTTTCGCCGGTGTAAGGATCGAACTCGGGGCGACAGCGGCCGGCCAGAGTCGCGCGTTTACCCACGGTGCTACGATTCCCTTATGCGGAGTGGCGAATTTCACTCTTATATACTTGAATGGTTTTAGCTTGTAAATAAATATTTTTTGTCTTTTATTCACTTCAAATATTGCACTTATAATGTGATTTATACACTATTACGGTGGCAGCGGATTGTATTTTTAAGTTCTTTTTCACCGCACAATGATAGTTTTTTTTTAAATAAATAAATTTATAATAGCAGTTCACAATAACGTTTGACGTTTGGCGTGCGTGTTTCACTTAAAACTTTTAAATTGTATTTTTTTTAAAGTTTGCCGTTAGAGAACCGGGAAAAAATATTACAGGGCGGTAGCCCTCGGAAAACACTATGCCTTTACCGTTGTAGGACTTTTCTTATCGAAAAATAAAAATACTGTGTAGCTTATTAATGTGGACTGTTGTGACTTGCGACTGACGTTGCGAACATTTTTGTACTTCAAAGACTTCAACCCGTACATTAAGATAGGGGAATCTATTTATTTATTTATGTTCTCCATAAAACTGTTATACACCAATATATCACGGAGAAGATTACAAATTTGAGGTACACGTAAGTATAAAAATGTCATGGGTCATGACATGCGTTCAAAAGATAGTTACTGAACTGCCTGTAAGTGATGTTGAAAATGTCGACAATCAATGCAGAATCGTTAATCAGTTATGTCGCTCTGTTGATCGGCTGTTCTTATAGGCAGAAGTCCTTGCTTTCGAAGCATTAAAAAATATATATACATAATCTCCTACAAGTGTACTTGTTAGGCACATATATGCTAATGTCTTTCAAAATAGGTTAATTAAGTATAGTTCCAGAGATTAACTTGTAACTATAAAAATGTTTATCTAAATTTGCATGTGTTTATTTTTAGGTTATTTTGGGGCTACAGACAGAACGTTAAAATACCCTATAATATGATTTATTGTAATACCTTACATGCAAAATCATTTATTTTCAAAGTACCGCTGATTTCTAAACACATTCATATGTACTTAATGTACTTAATGTGAAACACATGCACGTGGACCATAGTGATTTTTTAAAGTTACAATCTTTTACCTATAAGCCATCTAAGTGCCAGTTGATTCACTTATATTCTAATGTAACTTGATATTCAAATGGCCAATCACCACCATTTTTTTTTTTTGACACATTGATTCTAGGCCGCGTTCCAGCTTTTGAACAAATTGTGATTATTCTGAAAGGCATAAAGATATGTCCATGATGCTTGAGAGCTGATGAATGTTTGATAAAAAGCTGAAACGAAGCTAGAAAAAGTGCTTAACGAAGACCATTAAATGTAAAAAAAAAAGATTATGTGCTTGATTGGTACTTACTGACAGCGTTACATTTGAAAATTGGTGTAATAATTGGCCCTTGGTATTGCCATTTAAAACAATTTAATCGATTGCAGTGCTGTCTTTATTTTCTACGATCATTTGTCGGACTAAGATGATTTATTTGTCCAGGATATGACGCCAGCGAAGTTCAGAGTGACTCCCATGGCGGGCAATTCCCAAAACTCGGTTCCTACAAAGCCGGCAACGAAGGAGGGCAAGGGCACTGTCGTATTGCTGGTACTCTTCGGAGTCGCCTTTGTTCTCTTCATCGCGCTCGTTCTGGTCAGAATGAAATTCTTTGAACACAAGTTAACTGCGCCAAACTTCCAGTAAGTACAAATTAAAATGAAATAATAAAAAAAAAAACTTAGAAAAAGCAATAAAAAAGATTTTTTCTTCAAATTTTGCAAATTCACTTTGTGGCACCATTTTATTAATGACAAATTAAAACACTTTGTTTCGAGAACGATGTTCTCGAAACATGTCGATGTGTTAAAATAAAGATTTTCGTGGTAAAAACAAAGTGTTTTAATTTGTCATTATTAAAAAGATTTTTTTACTTTTTTCCACTTCTTTTCACTTTTTTTACTGTACCTTGCTCTTTTCCATATTTTCGATTAGATTTATAAGTATTATCTTCAATGATATATTACATTGATGGGAATAACCTTCAAAAGTTATGATAAAAGAGAGTTATTCCAATCAATAATTGAATATTCATTTAGACTTTTAGAAAAGGGTCAGTAGGTATTTATCCGAGACACTATCTAGGTTACAAACCAGTTCTTCGAACATTTGCTATCATTTAAAAGGTAGCTGCAAAAATATGTGAAAAAATTAGTCCAAGATAATATTGTTATTTCTGAATTTGAAATATGAGATTGACAAAAATGACTTCAAAATAAGAGGTTTCGGTGGTCGAATTGGTTAAGGCGCTTGTCCCGGTAAGACGAGAGATCCTGGGTTCGAGTCCCATTTGGAACCATTAGCTCTTTGTATTTCTGTGTTTTGTTCTTTAACCTCTCATTTGTCATAAGCCCGCCGGCGGGCGGGTGACAGTTGAGAGGTTAAAAAATAAAATGCGATTTTAACCCTTATGTATAAAGAAACTGTACAAGGACAACAAGGTCAGAATCGCTTGCGCCAATATCATTCCAGACTTTGCTTTTTATTACAGTACTGTAGCCTCTCGGAATGCTCTGATATTAATTTTCTATGGAATGCGGCCTTAACCTCTTAACTGTCATCCGATATTCAAGAGGTTAAATTATCTTCTTCCTCAATGAAATAAAACATGCATTGTATCCATCATAATTCTAGTCCCTCCTCGTCGCCAATTTATATGTCAGCAGATTGATTGTAAAAAGAAAGAATATTTACTTACTAGACATTCATTCAGACTTATTACAGGTTTACTTATAAAGGTTATGCTTCGAGTGATGCGACAGACCTGCCATCTTTGTTAGAAAATGACAGCTGGCGTTTTGACAACTAGCAAGGTTAACCGATTGGTTTTAAACAAATAAATATTTTTATTTGCAGGGTGCACTTCTCAAACCCAACGTTCAACGCAATAAGAAACCCACTAAGTCATTTCCGAGCCGCTAAAGAAGGACCATCGATTCTCAGGTAAGTACCTACAAATGTATTACACAAAAGTCCCCAAGCTGTAATTCCATACCTTTAGGTTAGGTTAGGTTACAACAGATTAAAACAGTTTCTTCTTTAAGTTTTCGTCAAATACTTCATGATATAATATTTAATATTAAATTAACGGCCAATGTTTGAATGAACGTCACATTTGACATTGTCACAAATCTTCGTTCTGCGCCATTTTTATTTTTTTAAGCATTTGCATAGTTCCTGTTAATTGCCGATTCTTGACCCGATTTTGCTTTTGATCAAATTTTGATTAGTTGACAAGCATAACAACATTACCGTTATACCTGGGAGCCTATCACAATTTAATATAAAGCTGGAACTGTCCGGTAATCGGCGTTTTAACACGGAACATTCAAATATAAAAAAATTAAAATGGCGCTGATTGTCGAATTGTCTCATTGTGAAATTTGAGGATTGTTTGAATCTTTGTAGCCAGGTACTTTCCAACCTTCCTCTCCCCCTTCTCCTTCCCTTGCAGCACACCCCAAATGGGGGTACCATTGTACAACTAATTTCAGGCAATTGGGAATTAATATGTTGTCAGGTTATTTCTAACTTTCTGTAAAATTTTAAAATGTTGCAGTTCAGAAACGTGCGTCATAGAAAGTCACCAATAAAAACTATAAGAAAGGAAATGACAAAAACTATACAAGTAATGTAGAATCTGATTTTTGCTTGGATTTTATTATTTTGCTCAAAATGTTGCTAAATGCCAATATATTATATGTTGTTAACCATCATAGCTGTTAATCATATATGTACTGTATTAAGCTTTTTTTTTATAATGCAATAATTTAGTATGCTTTTTACCCATAATAGACAGTACCCAGGGGTACTGAAGTACCCTGGTAAATAAAACATATTTTTTACTTAAAAATAAACATCTAAACACTGGAGCGACCACGCAAAATAAATAAATTTGCCTCGATTGCTCGAGATTTCCAGACGATCATTATTAAAATTTTTCGCCAACATTAACAAAATCGTACCTTCGAATTTTAATATGGAGACAAAAAAAATTATTAAACTTCTATATAGCCAATGATTTAACCTGTATTTTACCGTTTATCTCATATTTGTAGGATTTATACAAAAATATGAAAAAATCGTAAAGTTTATAACCGCACGGATCCTGCGTGTTTGATACTGCCATCAGAGGTACTTATTCAAGTCAACATAGAATATTTTCGATTTATTTATGTTGTCTGTGGTATACTTGATAATGAAAGATACATACATATATAACCTTTGGAAAAAGGACTTAATTTTAACCGTAAACAGCTGATCAAAAATTCTGCGCGAAAATAATATTAAAAAAATATATTTTTAATATCGTTCTAAAATAGTCTACGAAGTTCGGATGTGCGACATCCATGGTTATAATAGATAAAGAATTTCAATAGCTTTGTTTTAAGTCCAAAATAACAAACGTGGAAGCTACAAATATTTAAAAAAAAAAAAAAATTGCCGAATCTAGAGATACTTGGCTTTTTTTATCCGAAAAGCAATCGTGGACATTTAAAATGACACATATATAAGCCAAAAATCGCTCCAGTGGTTATTAATAACTTACATAGACTTTTATGGCACTTATTTCAGTCTCACATAATATAATTAGACCTAAATAAAAATAACTCATCTTAACATTTTTGGCAAACTTATCTTAGCAGTGTGAAAAGTAGTCGCAAATTTTCGATTATTTTTTTGATTTGTACCCCAGGGTATGTTCTAGGTTAATGCATAATATAGTATTGCTTTTTGTTATTTATAATGCTTATTACTTATTTTATTATTAATATTTTAGGCTATAATTCATAATACATTATTAAGCTTTCTGTTAAAATTCGTATTATAGTACTAACGAGTACCCGGCATGCGTTGAGAAGCATTGATTTTCCAAGTTTACCCCATGCTATCCCCTACCATTACTATGTCTCCTTTGCAATCCCTCCATTCACTCCTCCCTCGTTCCCCACCACTCCAATACCCCCCTTCTGTATGTCCTTTCCCGTGCGACCCACTTCCCGCCGCTGTTTCCCTCCGACGTCCCTTTCCCCTCTCGCATTCCCTTCTACTTTCCTCACCTTCCCCCTCTCCCTCGTCTCCCCGTCCCGCGAACCACCCTTTCCCGGTTCCCATCTTTCCCTCCCGTGTTCCCCTTACACCTTCCACGCCTTCCCCCTTCCTCGATCCCGCACCTGCGAACCCCACTCCTTCGTTCCCCGCCACCTGCTGATTCTTTATGAAATACACACCCTTCTCACAGCTGTCCATGTGAGACGCATAGATTTTTCAAGTTTACTACCTGCTATCCCCTACCGTCATGTCTCCTTTGCAATCCTTCCCTCTGCTTCTCCCATGTCCCCGCCCCCCACCCCTGCGTGTCCTTTCCCGCGTGCACCCATTCTCCTTCTGCGTCTCTATCCCCTCTCGAGTTCTCCTTCCACCTTCTCCCCTCCCTCATTCTCTCCAATACAAACCCTCCTTCTTTTGTTCCCCTTCCCCCTCCTGAGTTTCCTCTACCCCTCCTTCCTCCTGCTACTAAACTATATGAAATTCATATATTTTTCAAACAACTCGCTTGCCACTTATTGTCAATTTTTTAAACAAATTTCTTGATACCAGAGCTCACTATTATATATATAGAAATATTCGCGCGTGTGCACATAACAACTCACCAAAGTTTCATCACAATCGCATGAATGGTGTAGGAAATAATTTCATAACGCTATAGCTCACTTACACTACATTATGGGAACGTTCACGGGCATGTACAGTACAAATCAGCAAAGTTTCATCGCAATCGGAAGAATTCTTTAGGTACCGCATATAGGGATAAACAAAGAAACATCATTTTTATATATTTATTAAGATTAAGCTTTTATTACAATGCTTGTTACTTATTTATAATATTTAAGGCTTTTTAAATGCATGTTATAAGTTATTTTTATTTTATTTTTACTTTACTTTATTTGAGAAACGAAAAGTTTTATGTGTTATACACAAATTTAAATAATATTTCATGTTTTCTGGGTTGCATAAACCAGTAAAATTTCCAAATTAAATACAATAAAATACATAATGCACAATACAGTATGCATTTATATTATGTTGTATTATATTTTATACCTAATATTGTACAGAAATAAACTTTTCAAATAATGCATCATGTGATAAGCTTTCGGTTATAACCTTTTTTTAATATTTCAGACCAAACGAAAGTGAATACGAAAATCCTCTTGCTCCCACTTTGGACAGAGGTTGGCCAAGTGACTTGGATTCAACCAATATCCGCATGACCCAAAAAGTAAGTTAATATTACACTAAAGTAGTTATATTACACTAAAGTAGTTATATTACACTAAAGTAGTTATATTGCAGAAAAGTAAGTCATATTACACAAAGTTACATAGTTATATTATTACAGAAAAGTTAGTTTATATTACACACAAAGTAAGTTCACATCACGCAAAAATATGTTAAGGTTATGCAAATATTTACCTTACTGAAGAGTAAGTTTACATCACACAATACTTTGTTCACATTAAGCAAAATGTTTACATTAAGCGGTGTCTCCTCCGACGAAAATGTTTACACACTTTGTGGATAGTTAAGTCGGAGCCATGATGTTTTTACTTTCCGTGGCCCATGGAAAACAACAAACGTTGTGGCCCTGCCCCATGTTTATGGTAATGTTTGAGGTATTGTTTGTGAAATTGGTCGCAAGAGACCGGCCTTTACATAAAAGTAAGTTAACATTACACAAAAATATGTTTATATTAAAGAAATTTCTGCAACTTTAAAAGAAATTTCCATGTAATAAACTCGCTTACTACACTTCTAATATATATCTAACCGTTTACTAATACTAAGAAATTCTTAATACTTAGAAAATTATATAGAATCATCTCCTTTCGACAAGTACCATTAATTTTAGAATACCAAGTACATTAAGTTACTTAATTATAAGAAAATGATCGCGAATCCATTACCTTTCAGAAAATAGCAGAGATTTCTGAACACCGAATTTATATATAAAATTACTTATGTAATATTTGCACCTTGGAACCAAATACTTTTTAAACGTATCTTTTGAACCATCCAATTATAGTACACATACACCAAACTTTATTGCCTACCTGAAATTGATACAATCCATTCTCGTACAGGTATGTGACTTTACAATGAACCGTAAGCAAAAGAGAAAGATGCGTAAATCATATGTGCGAGAGAGAAAGGCGGCGACGGAGGGGCACACCGCTTTTCTGTCCTTACACTCGCCTAATGCAACGATTTCTGTATAAACATCAGGTCGGGATATTAAAGTTTGGCGTATACAATACAGCGTCTTCTTTTTTCTATATTTATTTGTAACACCATATCAGAGGTTCCCAACCTTATCCAGCTCACCGCATATTTTCAAGTATATTTTTCGTATTTTTGCAGCTTCCAGGCGGACAAGCTCCAGTTCCTAATCTTCTGGTGGACTCGGACTCTGATGTAGAATCTGATCGAGACCTTCATGATGGAGATTATAGGGATGAAGCCAAGCTTTTATTGTAAATCAACCACTCGTCAATATTGTCAAATGTTATTCTTCATACCTTTATTCTAACTTAAAAAATATATTCAATCGTCACCTTCTAACCTAACTTAACCTAACCTCTAATCACCCTTTTCAACCTAACTTAGGACCTATTGTTTTACTGGTAAATTTTTAGAATCGCTGGCCACACTCAATATGAATACGTCAAACAAGAAAAAAAACATGGCCGAACTGTCAAATCGCATGAAATTTTTTGTTGACAAAAAATGGAACCTTAATATTTTCTTTTGCCCCGGATGTAAATAGAAGACTTTTATATTGTTGAATCAAAATGTTATTTCAAAAAAATATTTGTATTAAGAGTGGCAAGCGATTCTAAAAGATTGCCGTGCTACCATCTGTCCCATTTGACATTGTCACAAATCAGCGATATGCCCCATTTATAATTTTAATTTCAACGGTTCCCGTTATATCCCTTGATACTCGATCCGACAGCAGTCTAGCATAACTGACTCTGACAGGTCTATAACCATTGTTTAACGTTCGTTAAAATTTCAAAAAATTCAAATTTGTACTTATCGTTGATTTGCGACAATGTTAAACATGACATTCGGTCAAACAACTTATAACGTGTTTAATTGTCATAACTCATGACAAGTCATAACCAATGTCAAAATTTGAGGTACAGCATGTCTCTAATATCATGATGCTGTTAGCTTTTATCTCTGTCAGACAGTAAAAAAATATTTGTATTAAGAGTGGCTAGCGATTCTAAAAGATTGCCGTGCTACCATTTGTCTCATTTGACATTGTCACAAATCAGCGATATGCGCCATTTACAATTTAAATTTCAACAGTTCCCGTTATAACCTGATACTCTATCCGACAGCAGTCTAGCATAACAGGTCTATAACCATTGGTTAACGTTCGTTAAAATTTCAAAAAATTCAAATTTGTACTTATCGTTGATTTGCGACAATGCTAAATGTGACATTTGGTCAAGAACTGGTCCTTATAACATGTTTAATTGTCATAACTCATGACAAGTCATAATTAATGTCAAAATTTGAGGTACAGCATGATATAACTTTATTTAGCTTCTATCTCTGTCAGACAGCAAATGTAGCTCAACTTAGAAATTATATATCCACAATACACAATATTGTAGCTCAGATTGTAAATTTTTATGAATAGTAATTCCATGATAGACATAAATGATTAAGTATTTTAATGTCTGTTGTTGAGAAAAGATGACATTAGACAATTTAGATACTAGACATTGCCTGCAGTAAAAGACAATTTTGCCAATAGTTTTTTAAGATATATCTCATACCATGTGCAATTTTGAATTTGGTTGATCCGGTCATTATGTACACAAATAAACACTTTATTATAAATAAATACAATAATAATTGTGATGTAATATTAATGTAGTTCTAATAATGAAAAAACGATGGGCTTGTCACTTTGGAATACATTATGTTAAGTATAATAAATATTCAATGACATTTTATAGTTTGGGCAAGCAGAATTACGGAGGCTTAACCAACAACTTAAAATGTCATTGGTCTTAACTCGTTATTGGATGCGTTTAATAATTAATGTTCTTTTTAGTATTTTACTTGCAGTTACTGGAATAACATTTTTTAGTTAGAAGTAAATTGAATTAGAAAAACACACAAAGATTACGACGGTTCGATTGAGAATCGATCTTTTAATTTCCCGTTAGCCAGACGGTTGCGTTAACCATTTGTACTACCGATCTAATAAGTGAAAAGCTTTGTTCGGACATATTTTGTGTCGATATTGTGAAAGTATATATTCAAAGTATGCACTTATTAATTGATTTTCTGATGATTTTCTTTAATATTTCTTAATGTGTATTCAAATTCTAATATGTTAAAGTCTTATTTATACAAATTTAAAGAAATTTTTGGTCAATTAATTGTAACATTCCATGTTTTTAATAATAATGAATAATTTATAAAATACATTAAAATATAATAATTTATATTCAACGTTATGTAGGTGTCGTTATATGCAATTAATTATTTATCATTATTAAAATCTTTATAAGTACACAAACTTCTGTTTTATTCTTTGTTTTAGATATCCCATTCTATTCCCATGGGTTTATTACTTTATTTATATCTATATAATTTTTAAATTCTTTTGCTTTCGCTAAATGCTTTAAATTTAGCAAAAATGGCTCAAATAATAATAATAATAATTGTAATAATAATATTGTAAACATAAATTATACAACATTGTAAATATAAGTGTTATATATATATATATATTAATAAATAATTAAATAAGATTTTAGGTAAATCTGTTTAAGAAATTACGATTTTAACAATCTATTTTAAAAATCTGATATTTTGTGAAAATTTATAATATTTAGCAGTTTTGAAGTAAATTTAACAAAATTGTTTTAGTTCTGACTTTGGTGACATATTTTTCTTGACAGTGTAAATGAATAGACATTATTTTTCAACAATTGAAATGACTATATTTTACACCTTGAAATATTAACATACTAATTTTCATCAAACTCATCTTCATGAACTACTAACCAACTTATTAACAATTTCATTAAAATTTTAGATTAATTTCATGAAAATGGGACCTGCATATAAATATATTTTATTGGTGATTTTTCTTTTCAAAGAGATGAATCATTTATTGGACTGGATAAACCATTTTATAGTTATCAATGTGTTATAATTTTTCTATTTTCTATATGTCTCTCGGTTTACAATGATTTTATTGTAATTTGCATGATTCGATTATATGTAATTTACATGATTTGATTGTAATTTGCATGATTACATTTTGATTTGCATGATTCTGTAGCAAATTGCCTTATTTGATTAAATTTACTTGCTTGATTCGATGCTAATCTGCAAGAGTGGATTATTACGTGATTTGATTGAAATTTACATGATTTGATTGAAATTTACATGATTTGATTGTAATTTACATGATTTGATTGTAGTTTACTTGATTCAAATTTATATGATTTGATTGTAATATACATGATTTAATTCAATTTATATAATTTGATTGTAATTTAAATGATTTGATTGTAATTTACATGATTTGATTGTAATTTACGTGATTTGATTGTAATTTACATGATTTGATTGTAATTTACATGATTTGATTGTAATTTTCAGGAAATGTTTGTAATTTGAATGATTTGATTGTAATTTGCATGAAATGTTGGCAATTTATATTAAATTATTACATTTTACTTTATTAGGTATTTAATTTATCACAAATTTTGATTGTAGTTACTCTTTGTTGTGATTTATATGACTATTTTCTGAATGATTCTATTCTAATCCTTATACTTATTTTCAAATTAACCTGCATACCTAATTGTTATTATATTTTATGTGACATTTCAAATAAATCCATTAGCTTTTAGACAAAATGATACATTATAAAATTTACAAATTCTAATATTCTTTAATAAGTCTAAAAAATCTAAAATATAAGTATGTTGGTAGGTTACTTACCTTTAATCAAAAATAAAAATTTAAACTATTATCTTAAAATGTTTTCTTGAGATTGTGGGAAATATATTGTTATTTAAATACATACTTATAAATACTAAAATTCAAAAAGGTTCATATTTGTCAATTATGATTTTCTTTGAATGTCGTGAATTTGCATGTATTCAATAATAAAAAATTCAACTTTGAAGTATAATCGTTTTATTTGTGAGAATGTACCTATGGACTCCTTCAAAGCAGTGGAAATTTAAAAAAATCAATATTTAAAAAATATTTGGTTGTAGATACGCTCATTACGCCCTGGTGAAAGCCTTCCATTCAGAATTGAAAGGTTGCTTGAAATGGCTTTAGCCCTATTTGGTTTCAACCTCTGATGAATATCTACATACTTAACTTACTGCAACTCCTTATCTTACCCACTCTCTGCAACCTCACAATATATATACCTAGGTACCCCAAAATTGGGGAATGCCACTGAAAACTGCTCCGGACAGTTGGGAAAAGTTGGGACTCCTGTGTATTCACATAATATTTTTTAAAGCCTTTAAATGATTCCGGATCGCCACAAAATATAATAAGGTATATTTACGGACATTCCAGAGTGAAAGATATTCTCTGTATCGCCCTGGTGTAAGACCACCATTCAGAATTAAAACGTTGCTTGAAATGGCTTTAGCCATGTTTGTGACCAGATCTCAATAGCCAAGTACTTCCCATCTTCCTCTTCCCCATCTCCTTCCCCTCCCCACTACATTCAACCTCTCAACTTACTTCAATTGGGGAAGCCATAGTTTCCCTGGCTGCAGGCGGTAGGAAGCAGTTAGGACTTTTGCGCAGTATTCACATAAAGAAAAACATATTATGTAATACGATAATACATAGTTGTACACACCAGGGGTGCTAGCATAGTCCATCGATAAGGATCGGTAGGATAATTGTCGGTAAATTCTAATCGTTCCCTAGGACAACTGCAGATCGCTAACGTACAAACAACAGTTGATATCGAATATATTAGGGACACTTAGTCATTGTGAACTGTCACCTATTCGTTTGCGATCTGCAGTTGTTCTAGGGAACGATGAGAAGTTACCGACAATTATCCTACCGATCCTTATCGATGGACTATGCTAGCACCCCAGGGGTGTTACGAATATTCGCATCCGCATCCGCAAATGCTGATTATTCGCATTAATTCAGACATCTGCATCCGCATCCGCATCAATTAATACGGAGCTTTTACGGATGCGGATTCATATCTGAGACAAGTAACGATATGTAAAGAAAGTGGGCGGGGCCAGAGTGGCGCGTGTTTGCTAGCAACTAGCACGAAGTTCGTTCGCTAACTGACCAATAAGAAGGCACAAATTGGTGAAAAGATCCTACAAGTTTTGTTTATTTTGTTTTAGTTGTCGATGTGATTCCCATTATGAATCAATTACAGTGTTTGTTCACTGTGTTTATCCAAGTTTCTTGCGTGGTTGATGAATAATTCGATGAAAATATCAAGTGACAAAATAATTAAAAATGCCGCCACCAATAAATAGCAGAATCTGATCTTATTCTGTATTACTACTATATATTAAATATAATTCACCAATTTTTAAATTTAAATTTTAATTTTTTTTTTCACTATTAAAGCTTTAGACTTAAAATGCTTATAAATAAGACTATCAACTGTTTTAGTTTAGTTTTCAAAATATTAAATGAAATATATTAAAATTAAAACGATTTTTATTTTTTTTTTGTAAAATGAAATATCTTTAAAAAATCATGAAATCTGCCTCCGCATCCGCGGATGTGAACCACTAATAATCCGCTTCCGCGGTTGTCAAAATTTTCGCATCCGCAACAACCCTGGTAACACATACGCCTCAGAGATCTCATATAAATACAAAAAAAAACTTTTCGCATAAATTTCATCTGAGCCAGTTAAAAATGTATGCGAGGTTTATTTACTTACCATTATTATTTGTTCAGATTAAGTATACATATTATATAAATATACCTATTTTTTCTAAACAACACGTGTTTATAATACGTTGATTCATCGCGGCTCTTAATTATTTCGAATAAATTAAGTATTTGCGTCTTAAATGAAAATTAAAATCTCAATCGCAAAAGCTTTGTCGATTTTTAGTATTATCGACCCCCATAAATAAGTTCGCAACTCTAGTTATCTAAACAGAGAGAGATATATTCCAACAACGGCAGCGAGAGCGAGACAGACTATACAGTAGTGATGTGAATATTCGACTTAAAATATTAAGAATTATTCGAAAAAATATATTTGTAAATTAATATTTTGATGCATTTCCGAAAAATAAATGAAAAAAACAAATTTTACTCTTGTAAGAATATACCAAAAATTAGGTCTAAGTGAAATCTCGCTTTCAAGAGTGCAGTTCCACTGACAGTAAATATAAAACCATTGGTCATTACATTACAGTTCCGATTTGCAATAATCCATTCACGCCTCCTAAAACATAGTTGGTAACATAACCTTATAGGTGAGCTATAACTCCACTGAAAATCCATATCTCGATAAGAAATCTCCATTGCAAATAATATTGTAAATAAATCTACTAGGCCAACCCTAGTGTCAGGTGTGACAGGTTTATTGACCAATAGCGCGCGAGAAAAAGTGAACATGGCGACCGGTGTTGCACAGACTGGAGAAAAATCCCCATATCTGGGTAGAAAATATATATCACCTGAAATTTTGTTGAGTTGAAAATTCTGGAAAAAAATTACTTTGAATTTTTTTTATTAGTTCTTGCATGTAGCAATATTTTTTTTGTTTTTATTTAAAAATAACATTATTTAATTGCTAGAAGAATTTTAACAATACAACATGAACAGACCTGCATGAACCATTGAAGTTTCATATCATATATTATCATAAGTGATTCCTGACATTATTTGGAGTAAAAAATGTAAATTAAATTTTGTTCTCCTACTACAATTTTCTACCTATTGACATTAGAAACCAGCAAACAAAAAGTTCATTTAAAAGTAAAATCATTGATTACCTCCAATGAACACATCTATAAAGAGTATTTTTTAACATATTTACATTTACGCCAGTGTATAATTTTCACTTTTTTTTATCATACTTGAATTGTATGATATAAAAAATAAAAATAAATTTTATTTTTTATCATTTTTATATTAATATAGTTAACAACCGCTCTGTAAATTTCCATCTCAACATAGGCGTTTCACACCTAGTGAGATGGGCAATACGTCATTACTCTATCTCTATTTATATGTAATATTGAGAAAAAAATGTATATTAAAATACTTTTTATAAACTAGTTTCTTATTTGATTATTTTTTATATTACATTCAAACTAATAACCTGTTTTAAGTTCATAGTTAAGGTTAAATAAGCTAAGAAAAAAATAATCTCATCCATAACAAAGGACGCCAAGCAAACAATCAATTTTAATTTTGATGAAAAAACTATAAAAAATGTATTATTTTCAATTTCGGTTACTGAAATAGTTGTTTCTAATTGTTATTATGTAACTAATTTTGAAAATAAAATGTGCCCAACCGTGCCCAACCGTGCCAAACTTTTCCGTACATTTACCAATCAGTAGCATGTAGATTCCCCGAAATTCGAAGGAAATTCCGCACTTTAAAAAAGGGAAATAATATTGTTTGCATTGTAACACCGTAAACGAGAGCAATCATGTGTTGTTGAGTGTCCGAAATGTTTACATTTTCCTGGCGTATTCTAGTCCTATTATAATTTAGTTGTTTTATGAACAAAACTCATGTGAAAAACTGCTCGTGTTCGTCCGCAGTCAGTTTTCATTCGATTTGGAGCCGCCCGGCTGGCGTTTTACAGGTAAACTTAATAATAATGTTATTAAATACCTGTAACCTCATTCTGCTGTCAATGTCAAAAATCGAAACAATCGCTTTTTCAGAAGTCATACCATTACTATTCGGGTATGTAATTAAAAATACTCATTTTTCTATGTGCTCGAAACCTACGTATTAATTAACGACACAATACATTACATTTTTGATTTTGATAAATATATTAATTTTTTTATGAAGTATGCCTATTTTCAATCACCTTTTTTTAATTCGTGCAAGAGTTCCGATGACTATGGCATTCCCAATTGGGGTATTTTGTGATACTATTGGAGAGGGGAAGGAGATTGGGAAGAGGAAGATTGGAAATATGCTTACCTGGCTATTCAGATCTGTTTGATTCATCAGAGCTATTCTGAAAGTAGGAGTAGCGTTTTTTAAAAGTATTTACCGTTTTTGGTGGAGAGCACTGGGCAGCTTTTTTTAACCACTCAGGCCTCTGGCATATTTTGTCAGAAGTTATAAATAATTCTGCTTTGCAATAAAATCCAAATAAATAGAATATTTTCCATTTCGTTACTTTTTTTAACAGTTTTTATCGATTATCTTAGAATGTACTCAGTATCACATGGTTCTTATTGCATATGCAACGACAATATGTAATAATAAAATTTTTGCAAATTAGAAAAATATTATATGATGATTCAATATAATATACGCCTGAAATAATAAGTAAAATAATGTATAACATTAAAAAGTAAGTTTGTCCTCACAATATTATTTATGTACATTATAAACCAATAAAATAGAATAAATAAGAATATAATATAATTTACTCGTAAGGTATAGAACAATATTATGGCAGAGATTAAAAAAAAATAACAAGACTTGTATCTATAAAAATAATATAGTCTTTATAAGTCCAGAAAAAAATTATCAGAATATAAAAACTGCTTTAAAGTGCAAATTCTCCTACTTACCGCCCCTTTTCGGATATGATTTTATTGTTTAACCACTGGATCGACAGAGCAATTAAAATATTTTTCCTTGGATTGCTAAAGGAAATTTTTCCGCCCACATTAAAAAAATCATACCTCCGAATTTGAATATGGAGACATACAAACTGAGTATAGTTCTATATAGCCAATGAATTCCCATATCTTTTGTCTATTATCACATATTTGTAGGATTTATAAAAAAAAATATAATTAAATCTTTAACCTTAAAACATTTTAAAGAATCTAGAAAATATTTATTTTGTTATATTTTGAATGTACAATATATTATATAGTCGTTTTAATAAAAAATTTTTTTTGAAAATTTGCCACATTTTGGCAACAAAGCAATTTGAGGTTTTTGAAATAGTGCCATAATGTGGCAAAAAGCGCTCGAGTGGATAATGTGGCAAATAAAATTCTTTACAAAAAGGATTGGAAAACATTTTAATATTTGTGCCTGGACTTCACAAAATAAAATAAAACATGCTTTTTGGCTATGTTTTTTTTTACATAAATCATAACAATCGGCTGGTGTTAAGCAGGAATTTCATCCTTATCGCCTTCTACATAAGGACCGCATCTACATATTCCACGCCGCGGTGCATCACCTTAAGAGGCTAGACTTTGAACCACACGCGGAACACCCGCGTCTGTCATTCTGTCCCGCTCACAATAAGCTCACGCACACTTACAATACATGCGTATGCGAAATGTGCGAATGAGACAATGCTCAAATTTACCTACAGAAATCACTCGAAAAGGGGTTTATGGAGAATACACTTTTCTACACCAAAACTTTCACGAAATTGAAAATTTAAAAAATTTATATTTTTTAGAAAGAAGATGCTACGTCGGTAGCTTTTTATAATTTTATAATTCTTTATGAGAGTTGAGTTAGCAGCACTTTTTCCTTAAATAATATTTTTTGATAAATCGTACATGTTTGATAGTGAATGTGTACGTTAATACAAAACGCATCGAAAATTCGAAAACATACCGACATAGTGTTCACCCTTTAGAAGGCAGTATAAAAAAAATATATTCATTTTGTGCAATTTTCAATCTAGAAAAGTGTTTTTTCCCGGGCGTACTTTTTGTATGGACCGAAAAGCGAAGTCTATCATCTTAAGAGCCGGAATTCCGATTTTCTACCGATTCATAAGATATGTCCCTTGAACACTTTAAGTTTCTAAGTTCTTAAAAAAATTTTTTTTTTTAAGATAATATCTGAAGATTTGTAGAGCCAAAACGTTAATGACATAAAATTCCCTCGATAGAAAAAAAACGCAAAGTATGCTCCAAAAATTATTATTTACACATTTGTTTCTGTTATTTTACAAGTTGTATGTATAAAAAATATAACAATTTTTCTTTAAATGCTTCTTAAGGTGTTAAAGAGAGATTTTTGCTCTATTGTAAACGAGTCGTGTTTTATTAAACATTTTCCCAATTTTCGCTCGAATTTTTACGTTTTCAATATTAGCGCGCTCGCTCCAACAATCTTATTGTCATATCTCTCTTTCTTATTCTTTTTGGGCGGGTACCAACGACCCTTAACGGAATATCTGCATTTATCCGTATTTCAATATCCTTATCAATCTTTCCATCTAGCAACCTTTCTTACTCTTACTTCTTTATATTCTAATATATTTAATATTTGTTTTAGCATGGGGAATGCCAGTAAAAAGTTGGCAGAGAAATGCACCATTCTCTCTAGAGATGAGCAGCCCATCGTCGCTAATTCCTTCAAAACTGCCAGCAAAAACTCTGACAAAATCAGAGAGGATGATCTCATTGTAAGTCAATTATAACATTTTGAATTATTCCATGATTATTAAGTCTTCATCAACATGGTGCTCCATCCCAGGGTGGGATTCGGCTTCCTCCACTAGCTGCGGTTCCTCACCATTCTCTTCCAGTCCTCAGTCCTTCCAGTCCTGCTCCAATTCTCTTCCCCACAGTCTATCTACCTCAGTCTGGGATGGCCACTTTTTGGTGTCCCGTCATCATTTGAGACCCATAGAATCTTAAAAAGTCACCGAGAAATTTGAATAATAGGTATTTTATTAATACTGACAGAAAGGGACAACCTCAGGTTGATAATACCTAAATAAAATTGTCAAAATCGAGGTTTAGTATTCCCCATTTTCTCCTCCAAAATTGGACCGTGATAAAGATTTTTTTTACCAACTGTATAAAACAATTATTATAAGTAATAATTATTAACCTGAAACACTCCTGATCCACATTGAAAAAATCTCCCGAGAAAAGATACATGACGCCGACGGGACTCGAACCCGTGTCCTTCTGTTGTATGCATAGTAATCTTGTCTTAACTTGTTGAAAGTCAGCATGCAAAAACTTTTTTTTTTCAACACGACTTAAAATATTTGACAGTTCTCACCTTTCTTACGAATTCAATTTTTATAACATTTCTTTTGTGATATATTACAAAAATTACACCAAAATAATGTAGATAAAACGAACTTCCTAATAATCACTCAAATCTATGCTTTCCACAATGGATTTATATCAAAAACAATGAATAAATATAGACTTCGAATGTGACAGCGTTCATATTATCAATCGGCAGCCATTTTGTCCGCCATCTTTGGTGCCCGGCGCGTCATTGGCAATTAATTTGAATTATTCGGAGTGGCTAAATGCTATCCAGTATTTCGTTATGTCAAGAACGAGAATGGCCCAAGCGATTCTGACCTTGTTCTTCATACAATTTCTTTATACATAAGTGGAAAACTCGCTTCAAAAATCCGGACCCGCCGGGGGGACTGCGGCCTACGAGAGGTTAAACGTAAGTTTATCAATTAAAAAATAATGACTGTGTAAAAAAGGAAATATTCTGTGTCTGTACGTTTTTTTTTTTTTTTAAATACATTGTCTTGTTTGTATACTGAACGTCTGTTGATAGCGCTAAAACTGGGCATTTTTTACGATTTTTGGAGAGTCCTAACTTCTATATGAAGTAATATACCAAAAAATCAAAATGTACCAACACACACAGTGGTCAATATCTATATTATATTAAAAAATATATTTGCACTAGTGTCAAAAACCATAGAGGAAATTAGGGAATATGTTTGTATGGACAAAACGCCGCCCGGTTTCCTCTTAATAATGATGTTTATTTTTAATTCCTTATAGATTACAAACAAATAAGTTTAATACCTTGTAAGATGCTTAGATACAAGATTACAATGATTTAACAAATTTAAAAAGAAAAAATTGCAGATAGTGATGGATATGGGGTCAATGAGGTGAGACTCTTTCAAGAATCAATTGGATTTCCCTTTTGAATCTCTCTTCTGATGCAAAATTTGTCTATTTCTGAAGAAATTTAGTTCAGAAGCAATTCTATTCTATCTTTAACCTGTTGAATGTTGGATGATATTTCGAAAAATCTCGCGGTAATTACCTTGATGACTTCTGGTCAAATATCCATATAAAAACAAAGAAATTTTTTTTTTGCGATTGTTTTCTGTTTACCAGATAATTAATGTATCTTATTATTCATATAATAACATCGTTACAAGTTTTCCCAAAATAGCTAACTTAAGCGAAAAAAAAAAAAAACTCCCATTCGGCAAACAAATATCAAAAAAATATACCAACTTCTTAAGCAGGAACCTCCACTGTATATTTATACGAATATGAACTGATTTTATTTTTTCTACACAAACCTGAATATACATCCTACATGAAATCCAACAATTCAAAAGTGCTTTCGAAGAATTAATAACATTGATACTTCTTTAAAAAGTTGACAGCTGGTAGAGCGCGAAAAAGCATGATATTTCGAATGTCATAAATAATTACTTTAAAAAATATTCAGAGGGGCTAGATTGATCAAATCAACTGTTACGTCAATAAAGATATTGGCCCAAGCGATTCTGATCTTATCCTTCATACAGTTTCTTTATACATATGGGTTAAATCACAATTTAAAAAAAAAAGTTTTGTCGCGCCCGCCGGCGGGCTTATGACAAACGAGAGGTTAAAGGAAGATAGAATAATCTATGATGAATCTTAGATATTCATATAAAAATATTTGACTGCAATACCTTTCCAGGCATTCAAGTAGGATCGGCGTAAAAGGTAGAACTGTCCGTCCCGCCCAAAGTGTGTCAATTTTGATCTCATCTATATTATTAATACACTAACGTCTATCGTAAACACTCGATCCACATACTAGATAGAAATGGAAGTGCTGCCATCTGTAATAATCAAAAAGAACTATTGAAGTTTTCATACTGAAGTATTAGTTTTCCTGCGGAAGCGGGTTTTTACCTGCTAGTTTTAGTTTATTATTATAAAATTATTGTGTGCAAATAAATTCATCACGTTTTGGTGTATAGAAAATGTAAAAGTTAGTGTTTACCTATTAGCACTGGTTTCCCATGCAATCAATATTAAAACCTAACTCATGTTTTCCATATCACATTATTAAGTATAATATTCACAATCTTATCAAGTTAATTTCTAATAAACTGGTATTACCTGATAGCCACACTGTTGTTTTTTTGTTCATCATTTTCATATCAACATTTTATAAACAGAGTGTATCAGCACATACTCGACAGACTTTAACCAGCGATTCCAGAACATGGTTGGAGTAAGTCATTTTGCTGTCCGATGACATTAACCCCTCAGGCCCCGGGCATATGTTGTCAGAAGGTCAAAATTTTTTTTGTTTCGCAATAAAATTCAAATAAATGGAATATTTCTGAATGTATCCAAAAATTAAAAACTGTTTTTGAAAGGTAATAAAATGCGCTTTCTAATTTTGTAATTCTTTGAATGCAAACATTAAAAAGTTTTAAAAGTGGCTCACTTTACGTTTTTTCTAATTAAAATTACTTATAATGAAAAAAATAAAAACACACATATTTTATTAGACAAATGTATCGTAAACATTATAGTTACCTCACTTTTTTGTCGTTTCATGTAAAAATCTAATATATAAAAATCTCTTGTCACTGTGTTTGTGGTTGCACTTCTCCGAAACGGCTGGACTGATTTTTATGATTTTTTTAAAAATATATTTGGTAGGTATGAGAATAGGTCGTAAAGTATAAATCATACCGCGAGCTCTGGCTTTATGAAATTTGCATAAAAAAATTGAAATGGGTCAAAGAGTTCAGCGGCAGAAAAAAAAGTTGTGAGGGGGAGCGGAATCCGTGAGGGTCGGAGAGGAATTAAGAAGGGAGGGGTTCGCAGGGAGGGAAGGCGGAAAAGGTGGAAGGGGAATGTGTGAGGGGGGTCGCAAGAAGGGGGACAGCGGGAAAGCGGAGGGGGAAGGTGAAAGTGGAACGTGGGAGGGGAAGGAGTTGCGGAAGGGGAACGGGAATAATGGGAAAGTCGCTGCAGGGAAAAACAATTTCTTTATTTAAGTAGCATTACTACGCATGCCGGGTATCAGCTAGTAATTAATAATAAATTCTCAAAGTTTCATAATTTATTTTGAAATTGCCATCGGAATCTGAAGTTTAATTATTAAATTTTATTTATTTTCTGGTAAAGTTTTTGTGATTCAATATAAAATGTGCTGTTTTCTCTTTCTAATATCGTTTAGATCAGTGATTCCCAAAGTGGTCCAGGTGGACCCCCAGGGGTCCATGAGAGACTCGATGGGGGTCTACGTTGGCGTGAGAAAAAAATGGGGGTCCACAAGTTTTATGGGGGTCCACGAAAATTAGTAAAGAACAAAAATTATGTCTTGGCTTTACCTACCAATGTAGGCCAGAGTGGTCCCAAGCGTGGACCCGACATTTGTACACGGTTAACATTTGTCACATGAGAATGGGTCGTTTCAACAACACATTCTCGAGTTCAACCGTTTGGCTGTGGAACGATTTGCCGGCCTCTGTATTTCTCTCTTCTAGACCCATGTTCACTCCTTCCTCTCCTTCACACAGCATCCCCAAAGATGATGTAAGCCTTATATAATAAGGAAATTATTTTCGTCAGGGCGTTCAGTGTGGAGATAATGTTAAAAAAAATGGTGATGTGTGAATTTTTGTAGTTATTTTGAATTTAAAAAATGTCAAAAATGTAAAAATGATGTGTGCATTTTTTACTACAAATATGCTCAAGAATCAATGGTAATAGTCTGTTGGGTACATGCTGATACACCCTGTATGTATTTTATTTTTTATAGATCGTTACTTTCCCAAGTTCGTTAGGTCATTCATAATTGATTTTTGGAGCACATTAAAATTATTGATTACGCAATGAAAGAAGACGAACGAAGTATACAGGGTGTCCGGGGGTAAAGTGCATTTACTTCGGTAAGTGATTCATCATGATAGTGTAAGTAAAAAAAATAAATAACTTTTTTCGAAATTCCAACTTTTAGGGGTATTTTTTTGCGTGTGCGGCCAGCACTATTAGGTTTTTTCCGCTGTTACGATATGGACCAATTAAAACCAACATCGCCACAACGCGCCCGGCTGACTCACAGCAAATTTATCGGGTAAGTTTGTACCTCACACTAGGGATTTTTAGTAGGTACTTCTTTTTGTAAGGAAAAAAAAAAGTTGTTGGAATTTCGAAAAAAGTTGTTCGAAAAATCTTTTTTACTCCTACCATCATGTAGAATCACCACACGAAATTAATGCACTTTACCCCCGGACACCCTGTATATTATGGCAAATGATTTGATGAAAGTAAAAAAACATAGCATTTGAAAGGGAGACGATAAAAACACTGCAATAATGTTGAATATGTATTTATTTATTTAGATCTAACGAGTGCCACTCTCTTTCGTTCCCCTCTTCCCCACACTCTCCCGCCTTCCGTCTCATATGAAAACTCACGTGCCACCTATTATGTATGTATATATTATATATGTTTATACAAATTTCATAATGACAAAGCTCATCATTATACATAGAAACCTTCCCGGGCGTGTACACAACAAGTCACCAAAGTTTCATTGCAGTCGGATGAATTGTAAAGGAAATAATTTCATAATGCCAGAGCTCACCATTATAAACAGAAACTATCGTAAGCATGCTCACAACAAATCTCCAAAGTTTCATCACAATCCGATGAATGGTTTAGGAAAGCATAAGGGACAAACAGAGAAACAATAATTTTTATACATATATTAAGATTAACGGCCGAAGTACCATTTGTACGGCACAGTCGTCGCGCGCACATAGACTGTAATAGGGGGTGGTTAAACACGACCTTGTCTATGCCAAATATCGAAATGAGTCGCCCTGAAAAGGGCGTTTAGTTTTCCCCGCTCACCACGCAGTATGCAAAAATATTTGAAATATCGCCCTAAAAAGAACGGTTGTATGTAGGTATTGCTGGGGGGCCGCTGCAAAGCTGCACTTTCCCGCCGAGATTTGGGTTCCGAAATAAAACACAGAAGTCGGTAGAAAATGGCAGCCAGCAGGCAGCGGGGCAGGTCCAGACAAGTCCGTACGCCAAGAGATCCAGTGAGAAAGAGAGTGAAATGGTCAGAGTAGACCCTTTTTGTCAATTTAGAGACCCGACTGCGGCCGTGTCATATGGACAGGATTAACAGTCTGGACCGCTAGCCAACAGCCTCTCATTGGTCGAATCTCTTTTAACGCAGCTACGAACGAAGTTGCCTGGGTTCGACCCCGCTACCTGCTAGCGACCCAAAGTTTTATTTCAAGATAACATTCACATTTTTTAATAACTCAGGTACGCGGCATACGTCATTCCTATGTCTACCCACGTTAAATTATCGTGAAAACAAGCTTATGTGTCCAAGCGGTTAAAATACAAATGGTACATAATATGTTTCCGCGGATGTCGACAAGCTTATATTGTTTATTAATGAGACACCCCCGGATTAACAAAATACAAAATACAAAAAAAAAAAAACATTTAAAATTGATACAGTAAATAATATGACATTAAAGCGACGTCTCGTACACCATTTACATACAGAATGTCATAGTAAAAATAATATAAAATTTGTAAAGAAAATAAAAATTATAAGATTTATTAAATAAGTAAACAAAACAAAAAATAATATAAATTAGTACAAATTAAATTAAATGAAGGTGTTTTTTTTTAAACATTTCAATTTAATTCTCAAGCAAAGTTTTTACCACATTTTAAATTGTTGCTACTATTAAATTTGCGAGGAAAATAATAAAATGTCTAAAAAAAAATTTAAGTGTTTCATCTCAAAATTAGCTTTGTGATGATACAGCATATTGACACATTAAGTGAAACGCGTGTGGCATGGATAGCTACCAAAACATGAAGCCCATATGCCGTAACTCAAATATGTTCTGCCATTACAGAAGTTTTCTTTTTGACAGTTACAGCTTGCAGTCATTCTCAATTGCGAAGTAACCACAATCTATATATATAAAAATGAATCCCTGTTTCCCTTGGTTACACCATAACTTCAGAACAACTTTACCTATTTCATTCATCTTTTTTTTTTTAAGTGTTCTAATACATTGTAGAAGGTTCTCACGGACAGAAAAATTAAGAAAATTACGCAGAAAATTGGATAATTTCAGAAAACTAAATGACTATTTTAACTTCGTACCTTTGACAGTTCACGCGTTTGATATATTTAGACATATTTCTTATACTATTCATCCGATTGCGATAAAAATTTGGTGAGTTGTTGTGGACGACATGCCCGTGAAGGTTTCTATATAGCAATATTTCTTAAAAAAAAAATTCAGTAGGGCACACGCGAGTTGTTTGAAAAATGAGTGTAATACATGGAGTTTAGCGGCAGGGAAAAATGGTGGGAGGGTAAGGGGAATCCGGGAGGGGCAGAAGGGAATGACGGAGGGGTGGCTTGCGGGAGGGGGACGAGGGAGGAGGAAAAAAATTATTTATTTAAGTGGCATTTCAAAGCATGCCGGGTATCAGCTAGTAAACAAATAAAAGTAAGTTCATATGATATAACTCGACAAATGGAATTGATTGAGCACTGTAAAGTCAAAAAGCTGTATCTATAGATACGGCATATTGCCTAACACAGGCGATTGGCCTCGTTAAAATATGCACTGGTAAAGTGTTTATTAAGTACAGCTTTATACTTCAATAGAGGCATATTAAAAACATCAGCTACATTAGCAAAACAGTTACCGATGGTGTGTAATTTATTTATAAATGAATTGCAGCCTGAAATCGAAGTATGATTGTCACAATAATACATACTAGGGAACCTTGATCTATTGGTAGGAATATGAAAGTGAATCAACATTAGTAATATATCAGGGCTATCCGTCTTATAATTTACAATACTAATATGTAATTGCCGATGATGCGGTGCTGAATTCTAACAGTGCGTAGATCTGCAATCTCTCGTATATATGATGAATGAATGTTTGATGAAATTCCATCGTTTGATGAAGTCACGGTGTTTGAAAGAGAGTCTATGAAAATACTGTGTGTTTGGTTTTGAAATGAAAATATGCGTAGTTCCTACCGGGATGTCATTTTACCCAGTACCTACCTCTCCCCATCGCTATAAGGTTTCAAAAAATAATAATAAAATTAAAAATTCTTCATTAGAAATTAGAAAATTTGGTATTGTCATATGAATAAATAAAATGTATGGGGTAATTAAACATTAGTAATTTTTACATACGCGTACATAAGGTTTGAATAAATAATAGTAAAAAATTAGTATTGGCCAATGGACATAGTACCAACCCTCATTTTTTTGTAATTACTATGGAGATAGAACAAAAAGTGATGTTCAAAATGACCTAATGATGTTCTAACCTAACCTAACCACCTCCCTAACTACATCACCTTGCTGGAAAAGCATTTTTGAACTTGGAACAATGACTAGCAAATTGAAGTGCATTTGTTTTTGGAAGCAAGTTCCCTCCGAGCCGTTGGAGTTTGTTGTCGTTTATTAAGAGCGATTGACCAGCGGCTGAAAATAAAAGTTTAAAAAATGCTTGCAACTGTACAGGGAGGTTCCAATGAGAAAGGTCGATTATTCCCCGTATCAAATTTGTTAAATTAAAAATTTAATATCAATTTATTTCATTAAAAACTTGCTTTAATGTATACCTACATTCAAGTAAGCAATAAAAATGCTCAAAACGCACGATGATAAATTATTAAATATCGTGTACTTCTTGTAGGTATTTTTCGATCATAAGTATTTATGATTTTTAAATAATGTCTAAACAAAATAAGTGTGTAAAAATTTTTTTAAATATTTTAGTTTGTAAGACCTTAAATAAATAGAAAAACTGAGGTATTTTCGTCACAAAACACGTTATCGGATTTATTTTTTAATGATTTTAATTGAACTAAAATTAAAATTCTGAAAACTGTGTTGACTTTAGATTATGTATTGATTTATTTTGTAGTATTATTATTATATTATTTGAAATTTGTGTTGTTTAATAGAAATCTATCTTTTGAAAATTGAACAAATCAGCCAACGACCAACGGTATAACCTTAGTATATTAAAAATAAACTTAGTTTTTCAAAATTTTAAAACTGCGTGTACCAGATAAAATAACAATCTTTCAAAATCAATTTATGGTTTTTTGTAAAAAAGAGTCAATACGTATAGAATTTGATTTGAAAAGGACTAATTTCTGGTATTCTCTGGTGATCATCTCTTAACTAAAAGAAAGATTTTTTAACATATCCAATTAAAACAATATCGTTTTTTAATTATTTGTGTTGTGGCGATAATCCCTCGAGGTATCGCGGTGGAATAAAATATATTTGTGATTGTATCGTGTGTTCCTAGGGGTAAGTTTTCCTTCTTACTTGTATTCTTACTTTTCCCAACACATATTATCACTTAATTACAGTCCATTTATCAGGTGCATCTTGAAGCTGTAATTCGGAAGCAGTTTCGGATGCAACACTGGGCAATATGGTTGTGAACGTTGAATATGTGTATGATGTGTGTGTATTTTTGAGAATGTTGACGAGAGAAGGAATGGCTGATAAGGATATTGAAAGAAGGGTGATTGCCGGCAACTCTATTTACTGAGAATTGAATTGAAACTGCGGTAGTCACTAATAAAAAGTTGTCCCAAGAAGCGAGGCGGCAATGGAGAGCTGACATCTTTGCATCTACACTCAACGATACTATTTGGTCATAGCTCGGCAATAGTCGGCTTTCGTGGCTTATCTCCCTAAGTTTCCATTTTCTATGATCTCCACCAACGTTCCTCCATTATATAAAAAAGAAGAATATAAAATACAGTTCACGGCTGTTGTGTATTTTTTTTTCCACATTGGATACATTTATATAGCAAAAATAACAGTAATAATATTGCATAATAACAGATAATTCCTATCTAGAGGCCTGTGCAGAGGAACCAAATGTTCGTGAAATGCCAAATGAATTATGCTGTGGTTTTTTTATAAGTATTATATTATTTTATTTTTTATATGAATACCGCACAATAGTCCCAACTGGAGCCAGTGTGACTACAGCATCCCCAATTGTGGTTTGTTGTGAGGCTAATGGTAATGGGAAGTAGATAGGGAAGAGAAAGGTGAGGAATTACCTGGCTCTTCAGATCTGGTCACCAAACTTGGCTAAAGGAATTTCAAGCAACATTTCTATTATGAATGTTGGTCTTATACCAGGGTGATATTGAGAATATCCTCCATTCTGAAACGTGCCGCAAATATCCTTATATTATTTTAAATGATAAAGTTTTGAAATAACACAAATCAAGCAAATAGAATTTATTTTCGCGCGCCGTGATTTGAATACACGACCTCCAGATTGCTAATCGAGAACTTAACTCCTCGATCACGGAGGCTGTCGTATAAGTACTAAAATGCATACATTAAAATGTGCTGAGTAATGGGATAGATTGCGTTCTAAGGGACGTTATTAAAAAGGTTAAACTCTTTTTATTTGACTTGGCAGCCCAATTACAGTTTATCATAAATAATTTGTTAATCTTTATAACGTGTTGATGAGAAACATACTCTTCATTCCAAACAATCTTGTAGAAACCACAGCTTAGTACAGCGGCATAAATCCATCGCAATGTAAACTTGCAACAAACGGATCTACGCGTTTTCTCGCTGGAAGGGAAACGCGCGCAACAAAATATCTGGTCAATGTCTTCTCACACTTAAATCATAAATCCAATGGTCTGTTTAGATAAGTAATTTAGTTTTTATGCTAACAATGCTTAATCTATACAAACTTCTATTAATAACATCACCGTTTGATTATAACCACACTTGAGCCGCCATAAATTTATCTCTAACGGATGTTTTAAAAAAAATTATTGCTATTGCTAATGAGCTGTTTATATATAAACTTAATATTCAGGCAGATCTATTAAACCTTCGACTCCTGAATACATTTATCTAGCATTTATCATATTTATTTATTTTCTTTCGAAGAACAATGTCGGATCTGCTAAAAATTAAAACTCGTTCTGTTGACTTATTTATTGGCTTACTTTAGTGATTTAAAAGTCTGTATTTTTGGATTTTTTAATGAAATGCCAAATATCAAAACAACACTATCTTAATTGATCTCAAAAACGGTAAAAATGCAGAAACGAAACTTTAAACATCTCTACGGCAAAACTATAAAATCGCACATCCGACATTGTTCTTCGGGACTGTCGATATATATATATTCACTCAAACGCTTTTTGCTACAATATGGCAATATTTCCAAAACCACGGATTGCTTTCCTGCCAAAATATGACAGATATTCTCTAGATTCTTTAAAAAGTTTTAAAGTTAACGATTTTATAATATTTTGTTTTATAAATCTTACGAATATGTAATAATAGACAAAATATTGATGAATTCATTGGCTATATAGAACTATAATCAGTTTTTATGTCTCCATATTCAAATTCGTAAGTATGATTTTTTTAATGTGGGCGGAATAATTTCCGTTAGCAATCCGAGAAAAAAGTTTTAAATTGTTCTGTTTCTCTGGTGGATAAGGACATTTTATAAGATAGTTATATTATTACAAACAATAAATGATTATCGAGGTTATATAATGTAACATTAATTACACCATTTTGTCATTTTTGTCATTTCAAAGATCCCCGTTAAACGTTGATTCTATATTCGTTTGAGCTTTTTATCAAATTTTATCAGCTGATTCAGAAAGCTCGTGCTTTTCTGCTGATTCTATTTTCGTCGTCACTCACTTTTTTTTTGCAAAATTATGTGTTTTGTAAATTGTATCGTCTTACCAGATAACGTGTTTATGTATTTGTAAAAATATAATATAATCTACCATTAATTATATGATTTATGGTGTACAGATTCAAGTTTTTCGTCAAAAACAACTTGAGGTCCTTAATTTTTATTAATATATCCGATTGTGTATCTCATTTATGGTTTTTTTTTTATATTTGATCCTTAATCACTTTTAGCCACATTTTAGCCAATTTGCAAACATTCTCGAGAGTTTGCTGGCCAAAATGTTGCCAATTTAAAGAGATATATATATATATTTTTTTTTTTTTACATTAACTCCACACAGGAGGCCCTGAGGAAAATAATTTCCCTCAGGGCCTATGTCATCTTTGAAGATGCTGTGAGGAGGGTCTTTTTGAGGAGAGGAAGGAGTGAACGTGGGTCTTGAAGAGACCCATGTTATAGGAAGGAGGAAACACAGAGGCCGGCAAATCGTTCCACAGCCGAGCTGTTGAACACAAGAACGAGTCGTAGAAGCGTCCCGTTCTCATGTGACAAATGTCAACCGTGTACATATGTTGGGCGAGCGTTTGGCGTGTTTCCCGACTATGCACCGGTGCCGAGGGGATCAATGAGGCTAGTTCCTCGGAGCATCTTCCATTGAAATACCGGTAGAACAAGGAAAGCATTCCTACCCGACGCCTGTGCTCTAAAGATTGCAATCCGTTTGTTAAGACGGGAGAATCTATCAAACTGACCGCCCGTTTCTGCACAGAGTCGAGGGTGTTTTTCAGGTACTTTGGGGCTCCAGACCAGAGGTGGCTGCCAAATTCAACCGTGGGGCGCACTTGCGATTTGTATAGGGTTAGCAGTTGTGTACTATTAAAGTATCTGCGGGCCCTGTACAGTACGCCCAGTTTCTGAGAGGCTAACTTAACTCTGGCCTCGATGGAGCCCCCATATCTGAGCTGGTCACTTAGAGTTACACCGAGCATATCAATGGAAGACCTGTTCGGAAGAATGCTACCGTTGAAGGAGACTAGATAGTCATTTCGATCCCTTTTAGACGTAATCAGACATGATTGGGTCTTTGATACATTGAATTCGACGAGATTATTCTTACCCCAAGAGAAAACACTCTCGAGGTAAGCGTCCATTCTTTGCTTCAAAGCCCTCCGAGCCATTGGAATTTGTGCACCCTTTGGGGGCTTGTCAAACAAAAAGCTATCATGGACTGTACTGTCATCCGCGTAACAATGAATTGGTGCACATGTCAATATATATATAGAAAGGAAACTAACATATATATTTAGATGTTTAAGAGATATTTTAAATGAAAAATTACTTAGAACCACATACTTTGCTTTCTGTCAATCAATTATACAATACGGCATCATAGGATGGGGTACAAATCAAACACAAATAATTTACAAATCATAAAAATTAATAATAAAAACCATTTAAAAAACCCTACACATATTCGTCTAAACTCTTATTCAAACAATTTAAGGTCATAAAATAAGGCGCATTATACTTCTACCATGCAACATTACAAATTTATAAAGATAATATTCAAAATAAAGCTGCACTATTTAAAAATAACAGAAATCTTACACAAACTTCAATACTTCCTACTCCAAAATGTAAAAAAACAATAGGACAGTTAAATCATAAATATCTCAGAGTAAAATTTTTTAATTCATTACCAGAAAAAATTAGAAAGATGAATACTAACATAAAAGAATTTAAAACTCACCTTAAAAATTATACTGAAAACATGAACTAAATCATGTCAAATAAAATCAATGTAATAACACCTTCCCATACACACAAGCCCTGCTTATTTATGGAGGTACATCAAATACATATATTATGTAATTAATCAATGTAAAAAAATATATATTTGTAATTTATGTATCCTTTTGTACCCAATAAAAATTCAAAAAACATATTTTAAAACATTTATTGGAATTATTTCAAAAGTTCCCACGCATTGTATACTTCGATTAATCACAAACACAACTCAGTATTCCACTTTTTAAGAAGAGATTTCTCGCGTCCCGACATTTTACAAACCGAAATTGATGAAATATAAATTTTATTCAAATCATTGATCATGTATTTACATATTAAAAAATGCATGTTCGAATTCAAATTTATGTCTGTGGTTATCAACTAGAAACTAGGCTATAGACTTCAAATAGAATTCATAATATTTAATACAAGAAGCGTTTTAGAAATATGTTTGTGCAGCGTCCTTGAGATGATTTTTCACAAAAACTTTGCTATATAAATCATTCAATTATTATTATTATTATCTAAAAGTAGTATGTATCTTATGTAGGGTATTTGAAGCTATTTATATTAGAATTTAAAAATTACCTTATTGAAGGCGGTAACAACTATTTCTGCATTGACAATGATATTTTGCATGTTTTTTTATTTTATCTATGGAGAAAACACAAATACAGACAGTATGTAATTAACAAGACAATATAAAACATTAACAACCGGAGAATTCACCTGCATTCTAACTATTTCTCATGTCTTAACTTTAGCAGCTGATAAATAAACCTTTATGAAAAAAAAGTCTTACATATACATTTATTTAATGGAAAAAAATATGAAAGAAAATTATTTTATATAGAAAAATGAGAAAAAGTGCACATTTTTATAAATAATTAAAAAAAAGTTTTAAGATTAAAAAAAAAAATCGAAAAATACACAATTCATAAACAAAACAACTTTCAATTTTCTAATAAAAGTACTGCATGTTCATGGTGATAAGTTTAAATTTTTATTTATTTTAGGAACTGGTTTAACTTCACTGTCTCGAAGTGTACATAGGTCAATGTTGACATGTGTCACCTGAACTGGTGATTTTGATATGTTGTTTGCAGAGGATGAGTGAACACGTTTTTCTTTTTATCGCATATTTCACAATTGTTTCTAAATTTAAAAAATATAGTTCAGTTCAGAAGTTATAGTTATACTGTAAAACAATTCCGGGTCCTAATTTGAAATCGTTTACTTTTCGCCGTGGATAGTTGGCAAAAAACGCCGGCAAACAATTTTTTAACACCATTATGTTAAATAAGTACTACTTGTTATTATTACGTGAGATTATGTATACGGGAAAAAGTTTATTGTTTTATTTTGACGGGAGTTGATCGGAAAATGTTTGCATCGACAAAAAGTTATTGTTGTACGTGTATTAAAAATAGCACAAGTAAATGAACACGTTTAACAAAGGATGACGTGTTACTAATAATATTTTTTATGGCTATACAAGATAAATTGTACCTGCAATGTGGATGGGACCTTTTGTTTGCAAAGAAAAATATAGCTTATTGGGAGCTTTGCGTTTAAGGGTGTGAAAAAAGGGTAAAGGTTACGATACATATAATTTTTTTCCTCAGTGCCTCCTGTGTGGAGCTAATGTAAAAGATATATATTTATATCAATATATCGTCGTTGCATATTGCCACCATATTGCATATGAACAATGTGACGATTTTGACATATACAGTTATTTTGTTTTTTTTTTCTCCATCTTTTACAATATGAGCCGTGTAAAAATATCAAATATTTAAGGCGATAGAAAATAAAACATGTGAGGACAATCAAAATAGTACATAATAAAAAATAAAAAAAGTTATATCCTCTGCATACCACTACACAATTCAAATGCCTTGGTGTGTACTTAATATTAACATCATTTTGTGATGCCTAGCTGTCAAATTAGAATAAATTTAAATTAAATTGACATTATTATGAAATTTAAAATTATGACGAAAACTGTATATAAAATATGAAGCATGTGAGAAAAACGCGTTAAAATTCAATTTTATGGCATAAAATAATTAATGTTTGCATTAATATATTCTTATAATGAACGAAATATATTTTTCCTACTTTGTCCATAAATAGAATTGTTATTTTCCATTTTGTAATTTTTTTTAACAGTTTTTATCAATTTTCTCAGAATGTACTCAATCTCACATGATTCATATTCTAAATGCAACGACGATATATGTATAGTGTTAGCGAAGGGAGATTCAAGAGGTAAACCCTATTGATTCTTGATTCTCGTCGTTGATGCAATCTTATCATCAATCTTTTCATTGCCCAAATTTTGTAAATTTTTTTTAAATATCTTTTTTCTTATGTATTTGTAAATATCTTTTTATGCAAATATTATTATTATGTAATTAGTAGTAAAACAGATGATAAATTGCATAAAATAATTATTCATCCTAGACAGCACAAAAAGTTAATAGATGTCGCTAACTAAACTAACTAACTAACCATCACGTTTCGCCGTTTCCATCGCTGTTTCTCCACAGGGTTAGGCAGAGAGGACACACAAACTCTTTGCCTCGTTCACATTCATACATCGTCTCATACATACTCTTCTATTATTCTGACTCTTGACATGGCCCGACTCAAGTATCTGATTCACTTGATAGTGCCATGTCTTCCTCGGGCGTCCCCGACTTTCGCACATTAAATAAATAAAAAAATTCGATAATTTTCTTCGATAATTTGATAATATTTTTTTTTGTTTCAGAAACAATGGTACAGCAACGTGGATCCTCGCCTTGCCCAGTTTCTATCCAATTTCCTATTTGGCTACGGTGCAAGTAAAAAATCTATCGTCGAGTTTCAACGATTTGCCGAACTATATGTCTTCTGTGTCAGAGGTGAAACTTTATTTATATTACTATCTAATATCTATTCAATTATTAGTTTATCTTCTTCTTCTTTATATATAAAAATCTCGCATCACAATGTTCGTCCAAGGTAAACGCCGAAATTACTTAACCGATTTTGATGAAATTTGGCTTACTATGTGTAATTTGGTCAAACTTAAAAGATAGTGTAGTTTTTATCTCGATTATTGACCTCGATATTTATTATTGCGGATTAAATGTTTTTTATGGGTCAGTGGTTGAGTGGGCATCGCGTTTGGGTCCCACCCAAGCGTTCCGTGTTCGATTCCTCGGCTGGCTAAGTCCTCCATCACAACACAAGCAACATCTTCCGCTTAGTGTGGTGGTAGTAGGAGATTTTCAAATGTTGTTGGGTTATTCGTAACCCGGGAATGTTTGTCTTTCTTTAAAAAAAAAAAAAATAATAAATAAATAAAAATAAAATTATTTGTAAGTTCCATAAGTTTCTGACAGATGGCGGTGTGAGTTAATTTATTGACACAACACTTGGTTATCTAGGTTAGGTAACCATCAAATAGATGGCGTTGTGTTTCTTTAGCCACAGCAACGCATGGGCGGGTCAGCTAGTATTCTAATAAGTTTCTAGTCATAGTACCATAGATAATAATAAAAAATGATATGTAGCATAGAACTGATAAAACTGCATGCACTATCAAAGTCGCTATGCATTGATGTGTAGGTAGAGGCAAAGGCCGCTGTTTGTGGTAGAATAGGTGCACAAATGTTTTGTAGTAGAATGTGTCGACGAAACGTGTTGTGCGCGTGATATCATACTAATAATGGTTATATTGTGTTTATATATAATGGTTCATGATCCACCTTTTTTTTTAACATTAACTCCACAAACGTCCCGAGAAAAATAATTCTCCTCGGGGCCTATGTCATCCTTGGGGATGCTGGGTGGAGGGTATTTTCAGGAATGGAAGCAGAGGTAGTTCTGTGAAGGAAAAGGTATAAGGGGTGGGTAGAAATCTGGGGGCCAGTGTGTCCAAGAGTGACAGTCGTATGAATCTAACCCTCCCACTGTGGTGTGAGGCAATGTTCTGAGAGAGTCCTGCTCGAGAGGTCAAAAGGTCTCCTTCAACCAGTCTCTCCCGATCCGGCCTGATCCAGTCAGTGGGCAGAGGATTCCGCTGCCAAGATCCAGACAAACTTAACCCCTGCGAAGTCACCAAACTTAGCGAACCACTTGGGGTGACCTATCATAGAGGAGTTGGTTTTCAATAAATGGTTTCTGGGGCGGCGGTTAATGGTTCTATGGATGGAACTGCTTACCACAAATCCATAATTTATATTTGTAAATGATTTTAGGCACATTGGACGAAAGAATGTCGGCACTTTACAATTCCCTGGGCTACGACCATGACGAAACTATAGAACTTCCGTACAAACTTATTACAGAGGTAAGTACTTCTTGTACCGTGAAATTTGACCTTTCTGCTGATTTGAATACTGAATATTATTTCTCACTGTCAATGAAACTACAGTATTTGATTAAAAACGAATATAGTGGCAGATTATAGTGCATGCATATAAAATATGTATTCATACTGTGAAGTGACCAATGACAAAACTAAGCTAACACAATTAAATGTTTCATAACTTGCAAATGTTATGTAATGTGATATTTTTCTCAGTTCTGCGAAAGTATAGTGTCCACCTACATGAAGATGCAAAAGCAGAGCGGCAGTGCCTCTTTCTCGGCCTGGGCCGCCAAGGGGTTCACGGTGCAAAAGGAGCAAGTCTCGGCCCTGGCAGAGGGTCTAACCGCTGAGCTTACCGAAGCCTCAACTGATAAAATCCCCTACAAGAGCATTGTCAGATGGTAAGCTAATCTTTCTCTACACGCATTTTTTTTATTTGACTTAAATTTGCACAAAATTACAAATTATCTAAAAATGTGACGTGAGATCAATTCCTCAGCTAGCTAAGCCCTCCACCATTGCACAAGCAACTCTTTCCATTATATTGATGGAAATAGGAGGAATTTAAATATTATCTAACCAGGGGTAGGCAGAGAGGATAGACTGTCACACAACTCGGTTTTGGCACACACTCCTTGCTTCGGTCGCCAGTAAAATTCTGGGATCTGGTATTTTTTGAAAATTAACATTAATTACGTTGTAAGGTTAAATTCATTTTAAATATTTAAAGGGTACTGTGGAAAATATCAATATCTCTTGGGGCATTGTAAGATTTGCAAATACGCCCGAGTAAAGAGCTTTGTGCGTATTTTGATTTGAAATGTTGTATATATTTTTTCTTTTAAAAGAAAGAAACATTCCCGGGTTGCGAATAACCTGACAATATTTGAAAACCTCCTACTACCACCGCAGCAAGCGGAAGATGATGCTTGTGTTGTGATGGAGGACTTAGCCAGCCGAGGAATTGAATACGCGACGCCCGGATGGGACCCAAACGCGGCTCAAACCCACTCAGCCACTAATCGGCATATAAAATAAGGTATTCGATCTGGTATTACGTTCAGGACAACGAAATGCAATCTTTTCTAATTGAAAATTACAAAATTGAACTACAAATGCCAATCTATGCGCAATGTCCATTGCAGACCAGAAGGTTTTTGAGATCCTTAGAAAAATCAACTGCAAACGATTAACGATTAACGAGCAAAATCACTACTCTTCACCGTGATTAACAATCAAAGCCACCACTCTCCACAGTGATTAAGTAACAAAATCATCACTCTCCACCGTGAATAACTAGCAAAATCACCACTCTCCACAGTGATTAACAAGCAGAATCACCACTCTCCACAGCCATTAACGAGCAAAATCACCACTCTCCACAGCGATTAACAAGCAAAATCACCACTCTCCACAGTGATTAACGAGCAAAATCACCACTCTCCACAGCGATTAACGAGCAAAATCACCACTCTCCACAGTAAATAAATTCAACATGGCCAAAACACATTATTAAAACATTTTTTATTATAATAATTCACTTTGGATTATATATACTTGTTAAGTTATTATTAAAAAATCACACAAAAAATGCGTAGTATTCTTTGAAACAGTTTTTTGTGATTTACCGAAAACAGTATTTTAGATATATTTATTATCTATATTTAGAATGGTGTTTTTGCTTTTGTACCCCTCAAAATGATATTAAATTAAGTTTTAAACGAGGACTTTTAAAAATTTTAGTCTCCAAAATTAAAATGTTACAATTTGTTGATTTTAAACAAAATTGAAAACAATTTGAAACAATAGAAAGCTATTAAAGTGTATTTCTTGTGTCAATTTCCAGGTTACAGCACAGTGTCCTACTGACCAGAATTATAGAACAAGTATTCAAGAACCTCTTTCATCCTGTTAAAGGAGCCAGGTCGCATTCTGAAGAGGAGAATTTCCACAACAGTTTAATACCCATGCCGATTGGTAAGCATTTTTCTTTTTAGATTCATGTATTGCCCTGTAGTGTAATATAATTCTTCTCATACAGGTCCAATAGAAATCGTTGTATCTCCCTTATGCCTTGTTCGCACCTGACAGTAGTAAATCGACTTAACTTGCTACTTGTCTTACTAAAAATCGTTCGCACTATGGTCGAGTACAGTACTTTAGTGAACGGCACATTGTAAGATGAACAGGCAACAGATTATTTAAGTAAATAGGCTAATTAAGCTGATTGTAATGCTTATTTTAGAAAAGGTGGAAGAATAAATTCGTGAGATGAAAATAAATTAACTATGGACACGAAAAGAGATTAATAGCCGCAAAAATAAAGAATTTTAGAATAGTATTTTCTCTCCAAAGGGACGACATATTGTCCGTAATTGCGTTTACAAATGTCAATACCAGTGTACATTGCAGGGACGCTTGGCGGAGGAAGCCCAAAATAATAGAACTAAATGGATTCACTCTATTAAAGAACTGACTTACTTGCTCTACTAAAATTGTGGTGTTCGGACATGTTTAGTTACTAATATACTCGCTACTCGACAAAACTACTCTCCTAGTGCGAACAACTCTTTACAAAGAGTACCTTATCTTACCTTATAGTGATAAATATCGACGTTCCCGAAGAACAATGTCGGATCTGCTAAAAATTAATAATCGTCTTGTTGTGACTTATTTTAATTTCATTTTGATGAAAAATTAAAATGAACAAAATTTCACATCCGAATTTATTCTTCGGGACCGTCGATATGTCCTGAACGGTATTAGAAAGAGAAAACACCATGCTTTATATTCAAATCTAAAAGTTAACCACAAAAAAATTCAAATGTACAACTTTATGAAACCAAAGTTTTCACAAAAATGACAAAAAATGATAACGTAAAGAAGTAAATTTTTGAGTATAGCGAAAGCTAATGATGAACATAAAATTTTGACTTACATGCAGGGTTGCCGATTTGCGGGAAATTCCCCAAACTGCGGGGAATATTTCAGATTTTTTAAGAATTGGGTATTTTGCGGGGAATGACTTTTTGTGGGGAAAATGCGGGGATTCTGGGCATTTCTTGATTTTCCAACCATATTGAAAAATAAGCACATTCGGTGGAAGATTTCGTAGTTTATTTTATGGCAGCACAATTATTTCTAAACGATAATGTCGGGGGGGGATTCCCAAAGTTCGGGACCCAAACTCGCAGACACATGAATTTGCTAGTCGCGGAACTGGAATGACAGAAGGATTCTTTTCTTACGTACATATTGTGGTTTTGATGAATTGGTGACTTGTTGTTGGAAGGAACATGAGCATTGGCAACCCTCCTCACATGCCTTTTCTATGGATGTGTGTGTGTATGGAAATATGTTGACCTTCTGACAGAATATGGATGAGGTTTGGTTAAGTGAGTGTATTGTTGGTTGCAGGTCTCACGTACATGCCGGACTACCCGGCCATCATAGACCTGAGCCAGCTGGTGTACGTGACGGGACATCTTCCCTCCGACATGCAGCGCGAGTGGCGCTTTCTCTTCTCCAGCAACATACACGGGGAGTCCTTCTCCACGCTGCTCGGTGAGTCACTGCCGTCCGTCTTTTCACATCAGTTACCCACAATCTCTTAAGAATATTCAGGTTTGGCTCCGGAAGGTCCTAGCATGTCATCGATTAGTCAACGTGGGCGAAGCATTTCAATACAGTGAAACTCTCTTAAGAAGTTTTCCAAGGTACTTCTTCGGCGAGAAAACCTTATATGTGGGGTAAATTGGGTCATTCAGTCTTGAAGGGCCTGAAAAAACCAAACTTTTAAGCATGAATACTTCTTAGGAGGGTTTTGCTGTAATTACATTTGACAATTGACATTGACAACATATTGTTAGTATACCGCACTCGTTCGCTCCCTAGATAGGCTCTAGATGTATTATACATGGTGTATGGAAAGCCGTAGCACAATCGGGAAACTGGTGAATCCACACAGAGAACATAAATAAACCTCTTTTTTTTGTGAACTGAGCATTAACCTTTTGAAAGCCAGCATAGGAAAAATATATTTTTTCATTATGACGTAAGAAATTTGACATTTCTTGGGAATCCAATATTTACAACATTTCTTTTGTGATATATTACAAAAATTACATGAAAATAATGTAGATAAAACGATCTTTCTGATAATACCTGAAATCTATTCTCTCCACAATGAATTTATATCAAAAACAATGAAAGAATATAGAGTTTCTAAACCAACTCCGTCCATATTTTGACGCGGCGGCCATTTTGTCGGCCATCTTTCTTGTCCGCCGCATCATCGACAATGTATTAAAATTATTCCGAGAGGCTAGACGCTATGCAGTTTTTCGTTACGTCAAGAACGAGAATGGCCCAAGCGATTGTGACCATGTCCTTGATACAATTTCTTTATACATAAGGGACAAAATCGCTTCCAAAATCGATGGTACATCACAGTACGTACGGCCAATGAAAGGCTAGAAGTTTTTTTCTTTAACCTTTTTTCAGCAACTAAAGAGTTCAATGTTTTGCTTTGGAAGCCGGATATACGCTTCGTCACCTCTGAACAGCTGATATTAACCCCCTAGTGACTGATTTTTTTCATATTTGACCTAAAAAAACTCCAACTTCTAACACAATTTACTCGCAAACAAAATCTCAAATAAAAAAAAATATATACTGCAAAATCAACTCCAAATGTTATGTAGATTATGCAGTTTCTCCTGTACTATGAGTTTCTGGACACCATGTTTAACACTGTCAAAACATGGCGAAATTTTTTTTTATACAAATATCAAGAATTTTCAATTTGGGAGGCGGGAATGGGTACCGCCGCCCCGGGAACCATTTATTGGATAACCAACACCTCTGCCATAGGTCACCCAAGTGGTTCGCTACGTTTGGGTAAGGTTTATCTAGGTCTTGGCGGCGGATGATCTAGACTCACTGAACCCCAGATTCCTACCCAACCCTCATACCTTTTTCCTTCCCAGAACTTCCTCTCCTTCCTTTCCTTAAAAAATACCCTCCACACAGCATCCCCAAAGATGACATAGGCCCTAAGGGAAAGTATTTTCCTCAGGGCCTCCTGTGTGGACCTAATGTAAAAAAAAAAAAATTATAATTTCTACAGGCTGCTTTTTCCTCGACGCTGACAGATTTGAACTTGAGGAAATGGAGTTTTGATAGTTATTTAGTTTAGTTTAGAAATAAGTGGTCATGAACGGCACACCATTGTACAAACATTGAACAAATGTTGTTTTTTTTCAGGTCGTATAATGGACCAGGGCCCCTCAGTGATCATAGTGGAGGACAACAGTGGACATATATTTGGTGGATACGCCCCCGCCAACTGGTCGCTCAGTCCTAACTTCCAAGGTATGCTCTCTCTGGTTTCAATCCTGGGATTGGTTTGCAGCAATTTCCTTTAGTTTCTTCTTCCATTCTTCCCTATCTTGTGCGGCTCTTTTGAATTCTGCATATGATGAGCAGCGCATGTCCACCAGCAGGTCCTCCAGGTACTCTCGGCGTGGGCGTCCCCTGGAGTTTGTCCCCTCGGTCATACCCTCCATTATGGCATGCAAGAGGCCTTCTTGTCGTATTATATGGCCGATCCATCTTGCACGCCTTTCGGACAAGGTCTTGAGCAGGTGCCTTCCTCCTTCGATTCTTTGGAGAACCTCCTCATTTGTAATGTGGTCTCTCCAGGAAATTCCTAATAGTCTTCTATAGGACCACATCTCAAAAGCCTCTAGTCTCCGTTTATCTCTTTCGGATAGGCACCATGTTTCGCAGCCGTACGTCAAGATACTCCATACATAGGTCTTGATGAGGAGTATTCTCAGTTTTAGGTCTATATTATTCGATTCTATTATTTTCGACCTTTTATTGAATGCAAGCCTAGCCTGGTGTATACGGCTGTCGACCTCGCTCTTAGACCGACCGTCCCATGTTATTTTGCTCCCGAGGTAGACAAACTCCTTAGTGTTCTTTAGTGGAACTCCTGACATCTCTACTCTCATCTGATGTTGCGTTCGGCCTACAGTCAGCAGTTTTGTTTTGTCTTTATTTATCTTCATGTTGTAGTTGTTTTGAAGAATGCTTTGCATGATTGTTAAGGCCTCTTGCAGTTCTTCTTCGCTTTCAGCAAGCATAGCAATATCGTCAGCAAACCTTATCATATCCACCTTTTGTCCGTGTATCTTTACACCTTCTCTGTGACTCATTCTCTCTCTCAAGTCATTAATCGCACTCTGTATATAGGCGTTAAAAAGAAAAGGTGACAGAGAGCATCCCTGTCTCACCCCTTGTTTTATACTGGCTTCCTTTGTACCATTATTACATCTAATTATAGCGGCCTCATTCTTGTATAGCGCCTGGATTATTCGTCTATCTCTATATTTGATATCAATTCTCTTCAGAATTTCGAAGAGCCTTTTCCATTCTACTTTGTCGAAAGCCTTCTCCAGGTCTATGAATGCAATGAATGTGTTTTGGTTTCTTTTTATTCTTTTTTCTAGCAGTATGCGTAGCGACAATATTGCTTCTCTGGTTCCTACACCTCTTCTAAATCCATACTGGTCTCCGGAAAGGATGTTCTCTACTTTTGGTTCGATTCTTTTTAGAATGATATTAGTCAATATTTTTGAGGCATGGGATATTAGGCTAAGAGTTCTGTGTTGTTCACATTTCGTCGTGCCTGCCTTCTTTGGTAATGCGACAATTAGGCATTTCTCGAAATCTTCTGGTATGTTTCCAGTCTTATACATTATCTGTACCATTTTAAACAGGGCATCTGTAGTTCCTTTTCCTGCTGGCTTAATTAGTTCAGCTGGAACGTCATCGATTCCGGGTGCTTTCCCGTTTTTGAGGTTTTTGAGTGCGAGGTCAAACTCTTCTCTAATGATTGGGTCTCCCAAATCATCTGCGTCTACCTCATTTTCTCTTTCTATCAATGTTTCGTTGTCACTATTTCCCTTTCCATTGTACAGCATTTCGAGATATCTTTTCCATCTCTCTCCTATTTGGTCATTTTCGAAAAGTATTTTGCCGTCTTCTCCTTCTATTGCATTACCCTTTCCAACTCTCATCCCAAAGAAGCCTTTCACTGCAGCGTGAGCTTTTTCTACATTTCCTCTCTTAAGGTCGTCATTTATCTCATCGCACTTATTCTGGTAGAATGTTTCTTTGGCTATTCTGGACTCTCTATTTATTTTGTTTCTCAGCACTTTGTATTTCTTTTGTGATTCAGCTCTTTTATCATTTTTGAGCTCTCTTCTATCCTTTATCATATTTAGGATCTCATCAGTTATCCATTCCTTCCGTGCTTGAGGTTTTTCCTTGCCTATAGTTTCCTCTGCTGTAGTTATAATCTTCGTCTTTATCACTTTCCAGATCGCATTCACGTTCTCCTCTTCCATTAGGTTGCACTCTTGCGTCTTTTCCCTAAAACTGTCGCTGATCTCTTTTATCTTTAATACTTTTGTATCCCATTTGAAATTTTTTCTCTTTTTTAATTTTTTCAGTTTTAGAAGACTTTTGGCCATTACCATATTATGGTCACTATCTATATCTGGACCGGAATAGCTTCTACAATCTTTTATTTGGTTTTTAAATCTGTGTCTAACCATTATATAGTCTATTTGCAGTCTTTGTCTGTCTCCAGGGGATTTCCAGGTGTATCGCTGTCTTGGGTGGTGTTGGAAACAAGTGTTTGCTATCACTAATTTGTGTTTTTCGCAGAATTCTGTCAATCTGTTTCCTCTGTCGTTTCTTGCACCCAGCCCAAAGGGCCCAACGCAAGTTCCTTCACGTCCTTCTCCTACAACAGCATTCCAATCTCCTAGGAGAATCAGATTTTCACCTGCTTTTATCTCTAATATAAGTTTATCCAGCGAACTGTATACCTCCTCCACTTCTTCGTCGCTATGACTAGATGTTGGCATATATACTTGGATAATTACAGTGTCTACAGGCTTAGTTTCTATTTTGACTAGAATAATTCTTCCACTATATTGCACATATCCCTTAACCCGTCTTCCCCACTCCTTGCATAGCACAACTCCTACTCCTCCTTGGCCAGGTTTATCCTTTATGCATCCTGTGTGGATGATTCTGTAGTCGTCACTCCAGAAGTCTCCACAATTGGGCCATCTCATTTCTGATATACCTAGGGCATTCAAATTTACGTTTTGCATCTCAGCTTTCAGATTATCCAGTTTGCTGTTTTGCAGTAATGTGCGGACATTCCACGTTGCCCATCGCGCTATTTGGTTTTTTGAATTTGTCTATGCTATGGTATGCTATTCATCATTAAATATTGTAACAAAAATTATAACCTTAGATTGTCATGACAGAGTGATTACAGTGAAACCCTCTTAAGAAGTTTTCCAAGGGACCGGAAAAAAACTTTTTAGGCGGGAAAAGTGGTATAAATTGGGCCATTTGGTCTTCAAGGGACCGAGAAAACCAAACTTCTTAAGCAGGAAAACATCTTAAGCAAGAACTTCTTAAGAGGGTTTCACTGTAGTTAGAAACGGTAATACTTTTAACAGTGAGAACACTCGGCGGTAAATTCATGCGTTAGAGCATTGTAACGGAATGAGAAATACTCCCATCTAACTGCAAGCGGTAATCGATTGTACGCATCATGCAGATTCAACCATATTGGTTAAATTTTGGCTCTGCCATTGGCGGAAAGCAGAACGAATAGGAACCAATGACATTACGAAACACCCTACACTATTTTATTTTTATAATTTATGGTGAGGTCTATCTCATTCACAACTTAGTAGTAATAAGTACCTAGTAATCTATGAGTTTTTCTTGTTTCAGGTGACGACACTTCGTTCCTGTTCACCCTGGCTCCGAAGATGAGGATATTCCCGGCCACGGGATACAATGATCACTACCAATACCTGAACCTTCACCAGCAGACCATGCCTAATGGACTGGTAACTCATTTACCCTACTTACAATACATGCCTCCCGGCCTACTCTATCTGAAATTCTGCTTCTTTATAGGTTCCAAGCTAACTCTCTGCTAACTAAGTCCTCCATCGTTCCGCACAAGCAACGTTTTCCCGCTAAATACATATAATGATGTAGGAGGAATTCAAATACGTATATTGTTAGCCCTATTAACTTTCTTATCCAAAGTATGTGCAAAATTTATATCCATCGAACGACAGCTTATCCGATGGACGATCTCAAAATATATCTTTGTGGCATTTTGCACCTTTAAAAACCACATTTGTAGCTTGCTAAAATAAGTCATATTCTGTTGGTAACTAAATATTAAATCAGATAGGAGTTCTTTCTTTTCATTTCGTAAAGAGAGAGCAGCAATCATTTTAAAATATTAAAAAAATACGAGTGAGCTTTAGACCACACGACCGAAGTAAATACTTCTTTAGTAATCTAATCTAATTTTCTTTCTGGCATCGAATAAAACCATTCCAATGATCAGTGTATAAGAATCTATATTAAAGATTCGTTTGGATTGTTACCAATCATCGTGATAAATTAGTCGTTTCAATGCACTGAGTTCGCACACTCTAAACGAAAATTTGATTAATTTTATTATGGGAATTACGCTTAGGACCAGTTGTTTCGGAAAATTTGACGTTAGATTTTCCTTCAAATCGTCAATCACCGCAAAATTGGGTTGTTTCAACCTCCGTCAGACGAAATTTCAACGAAAATTCCATACAAATGTGATTGGACATCACCTTAATGTGATCAGCCGAGTTCGAACCATTAAGCTTGAATGGCGCATGCGCAGACGTCAATATTGTGATCTGACAGGTCGTGGCGGGAATGTCTGTAATATTTTTAACTAAATATGGCTGGACAATTTTTGTACATAACGTAAAGAATGCACAATGGTTAAAACTTCAGAAGTTAGATATCCTCTCAAAGTAATTCTGTATAAGAAGTTAGATATCCTCTCAAAGTATATAGTTGTCGAAAATCGTCAGTTTCAGAGATTGAAAATGACGTAAAAACTGGCGAAAACATTGAACAAAATAAAAGTTTTCTCTTATTGACCGATGGTATCACAATAATTGTCAACAGTAATACTTACATTATGAATCTACAATATATAAGAAAACTCTTTTTTATGATTGACATATCCCCGTCAAATTATTTTACTGATTATTTACCTTGAAACCACGGAGCTGCATGGAGCTATAGGTTCATGTACATGGATACAACTGAGGAACTTCCGATTTCGTACAAGATACGAAATTAATAGTATTTTATAATAAAAATCCTTTTGTGCTCAATATATATCTTTATTCAAATGTTTATTTATACACGTAAAACTTCCTCGTCATATAAGTTATAAGAATAAGTACACGTATATATAAGTCAGTATTTGTACACAGTTGTATGTGGGTAAAAAAAAACTGTTTATTCATTTCACTTGTATGTTTAATTGGCGACTTAAGAACAATGTTAAAATTATCTGTTCGTGATTATTGCTCCTTTGTACCCATATCTTTCGCATGAGATAAGTTGGTTTCTGTTTGGAGATAGCCTTTATCCAAAACACAGACTTGTCATAATTTCAGTTGCAATCCTCCATTATATATTTCTCTCCCATACTGCAATGCCGCTAAAACAAGTATCAATATTATAACATATTTTACTTCATCCGTTGGTACCTGATAAGTAAAACAGACAAACTTAAATTATATCAAATAATAACAATAAATGAGATGTCCGTCATTCATTGTTAATAATGTTAGTTGCAAATATAGTTATACGATTGTAGGATACCAAATAAACTTTAGTAGATACGTAATTATCGGAATTCGGACTTAAAAAATACTCATTATTAATAATACAAGTAACCTCTAATGTACGACGTTTTATGTTGTTAAACGTAGCTTGTAAATATGGGCACGTTGAATTCATTTTCCATATATTTTTATGTTTTCTTTAGCACTTTTCCCACCTTGCTTTCAGGTTACATCTCTGAAGTGGTCACATTCCGGAAAATCGGTCTAAAATTAAATAATATACAAATAATACGATTGAAAGTTACCATATTAACTTTACTATGTATGTAATTGACTGAATACGAATAAAAACAACACTCATTCTCAATCATTTACGTTTTATATCGTAGAAAAATATTACTGACCGCAACAAAACAAAATAGCGGTAAAATTCTGACGGCCGTGGTCGGCGTGCGCATGCGCATCCATAGAAATTTTATAAGTGTTGCCATCATAAAAATATCTCGGTCTTCGAAATAAATAATTCTGCGGAATAAATGCCTAATTCGGCGGGGAACACTCAGTGAAATTTTCAACGTGGATTGGAGTGTGATCGGAGTTGAAACAACCCATTTGGTATTTGAAATGATGGAAGACGTGATTGCCAATCTAGTTTGAAGTGAATTAAAAGAATATTTTCAATATTTGAAACAACTGCTCCTTAGAATGGGATTGTTGATTTAATTCTTACAAAGTTTAAAATAAATGCCAGCACCCGTACCAAACGTCATTACTATGGATTTGAGCGCTGTTGTTACGATTAGATTGTGAGGAATGAACCTCAAAATTAATTTTAATTTATTATCGATCGCCTCCGTAATGTTCGGAACGCCCGATATTACGCCTCTCGTAACGCTGTAATTTCCGTAATGCATTCGCCAGTTTACCCCTCAAGTCAAGCGTGCGTAAAGAAGTATTTACTTTAATAACAAAGATACTACTTCATCTTTCTTGAACGTGTCCGCCTAACGCACAGTTTGTGTTGTTTATTGTGTGTTTTCGTTTCAAGAGGTACACTTCTTTAGTTTTTCATGAATATTTTTCATTCCCAAACTTTGAATATAAGAAGCCATCCTGTGGATACTACATAACACAGTAATATACAATTATTATTATTGTATTTACCTCCGTCGGTACAATTTACAAAAGCGTCACAAAACGTAACATCTCGATCTGGTTATATGTATTTCAGATGATGGGCGGGCAGTTTGAGTACTGCGGCATGTGGCTGGACTCGGAGTACGGACTCGGACACTCCTCGGAGAGCTGCACCTCGTACAAGCGCTACACGCAGATGTCTCGCGACAAGAACTTCAAGATCAAGAACTTGGAGGTGTGGGCCGTTGGCGAGAAGCCTATGGCCGAGGAAGTAAGTATTTATCATCGCTTTCGTGATATATTACAAAAATTACATCAAAATCATGTAGATAAAATGAACTTCCTAATAATCACTTAAATCTATAATTTCCACAATGGATTTCTATCAAAAACAATGAAAAAATATAGACTTCGAATATGACTCCGTTCATATTATCAAGCGGCAGCCATTTTTTCCACCATCTTTGATACCCGGCACGTCATTGGGAATTAATTTGAATTATTCGGCGTGGCTAACGCTATCCAGTATTTTGTTATGTCAAGAACGAGAATAGCCCAAGCGATTCTGACCTTGTTCTTCATACAATTTCTTTATACATAAGGGACAAAATCGCTTCAAAAATCCGGACGACGGGTTAAACCATGTTTGTTGATTACATTTGAATAGCCAGGCACTTCCCTATCTTTCTCTACCCAATTGGGTTTGCCAGATTCACAATGGCTTCGAGCAGTCAGGATTGAAAAAAAAAATAACTAACGCATTTTACTTTCCGCAGGGCGAACGCACGGGAAAGAGCGTACTAGATGGCAACTTCGAGTCCAAGGCAATGCTGAAGATGGCCGGACGGGAGCAGCACAGCGAAGGCCTCCGAGAGGCGCCTCCGTTATAATTCCTCGCAATGCTTCTGTCCTATATTCCACGTGTCTACCGGATAATGAGAGACACCTCTTCTGCGTTCTTCGCTCTTGTTCTGTGGTACTTGTGATCCTATTTAATGATGTCTAAACTAAGATATTATGTGCAACTTGTTTGATATATTTATTACTAATTTTTAGAAAACATTGAATGTATTAACATTTTTTAACTCTCCGCTCCCAACATATCGACCCTTTGGAATAACAAGGTTCCATCTGTGGTGGAAACGTCACTCGGTTATGGGATCTATGGTAAGCTACCTTAGAGTTCATTATCACATGACATTGAAGCAACAGATGGAACCTTGTTATTCTAGAGGGTCGATATATATGATGTAATTTGTTTTTTTTCTTCATCTGTCATAAATTCAGTTAAAGTAATTTATGTAAGATATTTTAATGTCAATACCATTAAATTTATTTCTATACGTTTTCTATTGAAGATATTGAATACAGTGAAACTCTCTTAAGAAGTTTTCCAAGAGACCGGAAAAAAACCTTCTTAGGCGGGAAAATCTTATAACCACTGGAGCGAAAGAGCAATTAAAATATTTTTCCTCGGATTGCTAAAGGAAATTTTTCCGCCCACATTAAAAAATCATACCTCCGAATTTGAATATGGAGACATACAAACTGATTATAGTTCTATGTAGCCAATGAATTCCCCTATCTTTTGTCTATTATCACATAATTGTAGGATGTATAAAAAAAATATAATTAAACCTTAAAACATTTTAAAGAATCTAGGGAATATTTATTTTGTTATATTTTGAATGTACAATATATTATATAGTCGTTTTAATAAAAGAAATAATTTTGAAAATTTGCCACATTTTGGCAACAAAGCAATCTGAGGTTTTGAAAATAGTGCCATAATGTGGCAAAAAGCGCTCGAGTGGATAAGTGGGAAAAATTGGGCCATTTGGTCTTTAAGGGACTGAAAAAAAAAAACTTCTTAAGCAGGAAAACATCGTAAGCGAGAACTTCTTAAGAGGGTTTCACTGTATTAGTATTTTCTCAATTCTCTGCCCCTCTGCCCAAAATGTGAGATAATTTGTTTGAAAATTAACCTTTTTTTACATTAACTCGACACAGGAGGCCCTGAAGAAAATAATTTCCCTCAGGGTCTATTCTGTCTTTGGGAATCCACATGGAGAGTTTGAGGAAAATAAGTGAACACGGGTCTTGAAGAGATCCATGAGAGTGTGATCGTATGAGTAGAATCGACTTGGGCGTGCGTTTATGCATGTTTCCCGACTATGCACCGGATTCGAAGGGTTCAATGGCATTAGTTCTTCGGAGCATCTTGCATTGAAATATCAGTAGAACAAGAACAACATCCCCTAAATGCCTTTAGATCTCTCAATCTGTTTTTTCTTCTTTGTGTTTGAAATAATTTGTGAGATAATTTATTTGAAAATAATCATGATTTTTTTTTTCTTCTATTTGTCACGAGTTCAGTTGCTTGGAAGAATTATTGTCTCTATTGTGTTACGAAGCGTTGATCCACACTTTTCCATTTATCCGGTCGGTATTTTTCACAATCGGTGTTTTTCTGACCAAGAGAGTGAGCGACGGACCCTTCTTCATTGAATGCAAGTGAAGGCAAACAAAACCCGTTTGCTGAGAACTCCAATCTTACCTTTATTTCTATTAACCTCTAATTGGCCGATTGGTCACCGGTGATCACCGGTTTTTGGAAGCGATTTTGTCCCTTATGTATAAAGAAATTGTATGAAGAACAAGGTCAGAATCGCTTGGGCCGTTCTCGTTCTTGACATAACGAAATACTGAATAGCATTTAACCACTCCGAAATATTCAAATTAATTGCCAATGACGCGCTGGGCACCAAAGATGGCGGACAAAATGACTGCCACTTGATATGGTCTTATTTGAAGTCTATATTTTTTCATTGTTTTTTTATATAAATCCATTGTGGAAAGCACAGATTTTAATGATTATTAGGAAGTTCGTTTTATCTATATTATTTTGATGTAATTTTGGTAATATATCACAAAAGAAATGTTATAAAAATTGAATTGATAAGAAATGTAAAAAAATTTACGTCGTAATGATTATTATATTATATATTTTTAGCATTATTTGTTTACGAGTTTCTATTACAAAATAATATTATTAGTAACAACAGTTGTATAAACTTCCAAAATTCAATCAATAAAATTTATTTGAGCCTTACCGCTCGACCACGCCGGCCGTCAGTATTTGACAATCTCGAAAGTAAACAATTTCGTTTTTTTTACCTATTCATTTTGTTTTAGCGATAATTACCTCGAAGTTTCGCGGTGAAACTATGTAACTATATTATGATTGTGTTACAGTGGTAGGTGATTGGTTATCCTTTTTCCTTGCATCCCTAGTTTATCCTACACGTATTATCACCCAATTCCAACAAACACCATTTCGTCTCGTTTCATTTTTAATATGTACAGTCTATGTCCAAGTACATCTGAAGCTGTAACAGTTTTGGATGCAACACAAGTATTATATTTATCTATACTCACCACATCACCAATTTGTACATCGGGTCTATTCTTCTTTGTGGAATTTTCAAAGGCCAAGTAAGACAGGGAATCAGATGTCACTAATAGTAACTAATATGTCAAATTCAAGTACATATGTATTACTACTTCCTAGCATTATTACATCAAATGAAAGATGAAAATGATTTTTATTTTTGAAGATAAGCTGCTAATTTTTGACATTATTTCTCCAGGCAGCACTGATTATTTGTTTTATTGATTATTTTTTTTATGTGAATTCTTCACATAAGCCCTCACTGCTCCCGTCTGGAGCCAGTGAGACTATGGCATCCCCAATTGGGGTTATGTTGTGAGGCTGAAGGTAAGCGGGGAGGGGGAGGAGATGAGAGAGAGAGAGAAAGAGAGAGAGAGAGAGAGAGAGAAAGAAGAAGGTGGGGGAAAACCTGGCTGTTCAGTTCTAGTCGCCAAACATGGCATACTGTTCAACTGTATAATTTTATACACTTATTTTGGCAGGCGGCCAAAGAAAGAACTAATGAACAAACTTTTTTTTAAATTTATAGCATTTTTGTATCTACAAAATCTACGCAAGAAACGCCATCATATGCCAATCTACGGGCAGATAGAAATGATAGAAGAAGTGTTCATAACAGTATTTGTCGGGATCAGAATACGTATTTCTGTTGCCAAAATTTAACTGTTTTTTTTTTTTTAATTTTTCATTTGGTTTGATAAAATTGCAGCTATGAACAAATAGATATTATATCTCAACCTATACGCCGCTATGCGCATACATATGTATGTGTGAATAAAACATGCCTCCAGCGCTACGTGCATTCATTTATGAGCGGCTGTATATTACGTAAATTACGTAACGAATTAAATAGATAACCAAAAAATTGTATTGGATAATTTTTCTTATTAACAAATGGCATTCAAACAATATGGTAGTGTGTGTGAATAGCTGAGGTGATGCATGATTTTTTGTTATGCCTCACTTTACAATGTATGTACTTAAAATGTATTAAACAAACTAAACTAACCATCTACGCCTTTTCTCCACAAAAAGGATAGACCGTCACCCATCTCTGTCTTGGCACACACTCCTTGCTTCATTCATTCATGCATCATCACATCCATTTCTTCTGTTATTCTGGCTCTTGCCATGGCTCGACTAAAGTATTTGATTCACTTGATCATGCCATGTCTTCCTTGTAACATTTTATGTAGACGTATTTGTATAATATGTTCCATGACTTTAATGTTTTCACCAACAACTGTGTACAAATGTGTAATAGTGCTGTTTTGTTTTTTAGTTTTTGGAATGTACATAGTAGTTTTTCGAATGAAGTATTTATTTATTATTTTATAAACCTTTGGAATGAAGTATCCTAAGGATACCTTGAGAAGTTAACGATTCCATTAGCTCATATTACTCTGTGTTAAATTGTTTTCTTATTTATTTAACTCACACAACTAAGCATACACATACTAAACATACGCACAATACACATGATTAACACTAAAGCAATATACGAATAGAAGTGTGTTGCAGGTGTGTCCATGTGCCCAAAGAAAGCTCAATTTTTCTTACTTTTACTTCACCAAATATTGTGGCTTTACAACATGTTAACTATAACGTACATATTATTTATGGCTTCACAACATAATATTAAAAACTACTTCACCACAACATACATATGTATTTACTTTTACTTCACCAAAAAATGTGACTTTACAAGATGTTAACTATAATGTAGATATGGCTTCACAACATAATATTCAAAACTACTCAACACAACATACAATTACTTTTACTTCACCAAATGCTTTACAACTTGTTAACTATAATGTACATACTATGGCTTCACAATATAATATTCATAACTTTACCACGACACACATATGTATTTACTTTTACTTCACCAAATAATGTGGCTTTACAACGTGTTAACTATAATGTACATAATATGGCTTCACAACACAATATTCAATACTACTTCACGACAACATACATGCGTATTTACTTTTACTTCACCAAATAATGTGGCGTTACAACATGACTGTAATGTACAAACTATGGCTTCATATACAACATAATATTCAAAAGAACTTCACCACACATACATATTTGTTTTACTTTTACTTCACCAAACAATGTTATAACATGTTAACTATAATGTGCATACTATGGCTTCACAACATAAAATTCGAAACTACTTCACAACAACATACAAGCATATTTACTTTTACTTCACCAAATAATGTGGCTTTACAACCTGTTAACTATAATGTACATAATATGGCTTCACAACATAATATTCAAAATTTCACGACAACATACATATGTATTTACTAATACTTCACCAAATAATATGGCTTTACAACATGTTAACTGTAATGTACATACTATGGCTTCACAACATAATATTCAATACTACTTCACAACAACATACATACGTATTTTCTTTTACTTCACCAAATAATGTGGCTTTACAACATGTTAACTATAATGTACATAATATGGCTTCACAACATAATATTCAAAATTTCACGACAGCATACATATGTATTTACTAATACTTCTCCAAATAATGTGGCTCTACAACATGTAACTGTAATGTACATACTATGGCTTCACAACATAATATTCAATACTACTTCACGACAACATACATACGTATTTTCTTTTACTTCACTAAATAATGTGGCTTTACAACATGTTAACTATAAATGTACATACTATGGCTTCACAACATAATATTCAAAACAGCTTCCCCACAACATTTTAACCATAGTATACTTACTTTTACTGTACTCAACAATGCAACTTAACTATAATTTTGCTTTAAAGTATATGTGACTCCTTTGATATCCATTTATTAAGTAACATTACGAAGTGCTCTTATTAATTATGAATTTTAAAGAAAACTAATGTTTAATGCCAAATTACAGTGCCATTAAGTGTTGGAACCAAAATATCCTCATTTTATTAATCCTCCATAAGCCCATTTTAAATGGTTCAGTATTTCGGCCAGAATGTTGAATTTTAAAACTCTTGGTACAAAACATCACATAAGCTCTAGAATGATCTCTTCAGTGCAAGTTATAATTGAGGAGCTGGATGCAACAATAACTTATAATGAAAATTGTCATTTTGAGTAAAAGTTTTTTGAAATGCGTCATATTAACTTGTAACTAGTGTTTAAACTTTTCCCCGTAGCTCTTCTTTGTGTGTAAAACCTACAGAAGGAATATTTAGACAGCTGATTTAGAAGGGATTGGAAAATAAAATAATACTAATAAATCCAAACGAAAATATGAAAACAAAATAAGACACAGAAAAATAAATAGGTAACGGTTGCAACTGGGACTCGAACTCAGGACCTCTCGTCTAAAATAGGAGCAAAAACAGCTCAAGTTTAAGTCGTAGGGGACGGCAAGAAACTTCAATAAATAAAAAGTTTTTTTTTGTTTATTCCAACATGTAGACAATATCACACTTGATAAAGTGATATTTTTATTTTGGTCTGTAACTAGGCTTACCATACTTATGAAGCTCTAAGCCGGGACTTTCTGGCATTTTAAAACTTTTGGGTTCAAATAACTAAACTAATTATGGCAAATGAATTATGCGTTGCTCTGTCATTGCAAATATAAATTAAACATATTTACACTGCACGCGGTAAGCGTAAACTGTCGCTCGTTCGGTCTGCAAAAGAAAGAGTGAGAGCGGCAACGTGTGGATCAATGGGCAGGAGTGGCCTATACGCAAACGCTACCAAGCCACGCACCACTCGCCCGCGCCGTGACACAGCGCCACAGAATAGGTAAATAGACAGTGCTCGCGCAAACCGGGACAAAATCTAAACCGGCCGGGACTCCGGGACCCGTGTCTGAAACCGGGACAACGAACCTAATAGAAGTACATAATATCCAAAGGCAAAATGAATATTTAAGGTCAACACTGCAATTGCAGTGCTTCGTACCGTGTACACGCACGATTCTTCAACACTGCAATTGCAGTGCTTCGTACCGTGCACAGGCACGATTCTTCAACACTGCAATTGCAGGGCTCCGTCCCCTAGGGGTTAGGTTGTTATTGCATCTAATTCTTCAACTATTATGAATATTTGTCAAATGTCAAACTTAAGCACTTTCAAAGTCTAGAATTTCACCTAAAAAACGATTTAGATGGAGTTGTATTTAGAATTACAGTGCCACTGAAAACATAAACTGATTGAAGTATGATGTTGTGAGCTTGTCCTTTCTAGAGCCTCGGACTTGTCTATGACGATATCAATTTTCTTTCAAATCTGAACCGATCACACCTTCATCATTTTCTGTACAATGTTACCAGATAATATTATGTTATTTTAATTATATTGCTATAATATTCTTTCTAAATCAATAACTATCTTGTGTTCAAATCCTCTTAAATGTTTATATTATATTTGCTATCAATATTTATGGATTTATTCATTCTATTATACAGAGTGTCCGGGGGTTAAATGCATTAACTTCGGGAGGACATCTTCGGGAGGACATGATGGTAGGAGTAAAAAAGATTAACAACTTTTTCCGAAATTCCAACTTTTTTTTCCATACAAAAAGACGTACCTATTAAAAATCCTTAGTGTAAGGTACAAACTTACCCGATAAATTTAATGTGAACCTGCCGGGTGCGATTGTGGCGACTTTGAAAGATTGTGATTGGCCCGTATCCTAACAGCGAAAAATAATAGTGCTGGCCGCACACGCCGGACTGATTTTATCCTTTTACCAAAAAAGTACCCCTTATAGTTGGAATTTCGAAAAAGTTATAGTAAACTTTCGATCGCGCTTACAATTACAATTTTTATTGTAAAAAAACTTGTCTCGCGTGAAGTTGGCTACGATCTAGCACCGTAGCTCTTCGTAAATTATCAGGTATACCAACATAACAAAATCACAGATATCCTTGTAAACGGCTGCGAACTGACGCGGTTTTATATGTCGAAAGCAAATTTTCATTTTACGCAATTGAAATATTGAATGCAATATTTTCCATCGCTCCAAATGCAAAAAGTTGTATTTTATAGTAATTAAGGAGAATCTAAAGGTTTTTTTTCTAAAAAATATTCATATTGAGTGAGGCCAGTGCGATCGAATGTTTACCAAAGTTATTTATTTTTTACTCCTACCATTATGTAGAAACACCTCCCGAAGTTAATGCACTTTACTCCCGGACACCCTGTATAGGAGTTATTAACCCTTGTACTGCTTGCCTGTGAATTGTGACCCATCCCCTTAAGTTAATATAGAAAGTTGTATATATAGAAAGACCATGTAGTATCGTATCTCCGCTTACGGCAGCCATATTCCTGCTAAATATTGAGAATCGTCGGACATTGTTAATGCACTTAAATACATTATTTTACTTCTCCGGCGACCGAAATAGATCTCCTCATTGTAATTGAACTGATAGAACATATTTCAAAAATAATTTGTGCATATTAACGATGTCCAATTGTGTGATTACGATTCTAAATATTTACCGTGAACCTATATTGATTAAGGTTTGTCTAACTAAGCATACTAATTATTTATTTTTTTCTTGGATTTCTTTAAATTAAACTTGTTAAAAATAAATATATTATGTTATTGATTGCAGCTTTAAGCTAAGAATTAATTTATTATATATTTGCACAACTCTGGATAACCGAGTGAACATGGTAAAAGACCACCATTCAGAATCAAAATGACTTTTTCCGTGTTTGGTGACCTGATCTGAACAGCCAAGAACTTCCCAACCTTCCTCTTTAGCTTTTCCTTTGTCTCTTCATTCCCTTCAGCCTCACAATATAAGTCAATCGTTGATGTCATCTAGGGACTCTTGTGTGGTATAGACCCATTGTGCTTTCTTGCATATTTCGCTTTATTTATTTGATAGTAGTCCTGTCGTTTAGAAGGTTGGTTTGTGGGAGTTTGGCGATTTCTCATGGTTCGTGGAATTCAACTCCCAAGGTAAATGAGCCTTCTTCTAAAAAAAGCGGAACATTGGCGGCATATTTCTTCATTCTCGTTATTTCCTGCAACTATTGCTATTTGTTCTTCCCACTCCCCCTAGTTGACGTTGGCAGCATAGATGTTTCTTCATTCTTCACAGTGAGTGTTTCTTTATTCTCCACATTTCCTGCAACTATTCTATTAAATTTGTGCTTCCCACTCCCGGCAGTTGACTTTGGCAGCACAGATAGTGGGTGTTTCTTCATCCTCCACAGTTTCTGCTACTATTGCTATTTGTGCTTCCCACTCCCGGCAGTTGACGTTGGCAGCATAGGTGACATGTTTCTTCATTCTCCACAGTGGGTGTTTCTTCATACTCCACCAGTGGGTGTTTCTTTATTCTCCACATTTCCTGCAACTATTGCTATTAAATTTAAATTTGTGCTTCCCACTCCCGGCAGTTGACTTTGGCAGCACAGATAGTGGGTGTTTCTTCATCCTCCACAGTTTCTGCTACTATTGCTATTTGTGCTTCCCACTCCCGGCAGTTGACGTTGGCAGCATAGATGACATGTTCCGTCATTCTCCACAGTGGGTGTTTCTTCATTCTCCACAGTGGGTGTTTCTTCATTCTCCACAGTGGGTGTTTCTTTATTCTCCACATTTCCTGCAACTATTGCTATTAAATTTGTGCTTCCCACTCCCGGCAGTTGACTTTGGCAGCACAGATAGTGGGTGTTTCTTCATCCTCCACAGTTTCTGCTATTATTGCTATTTGTGCTTCCCACTCCCGGCAGTTGACTTTGGCAGCATAGGTGTTTCTTCATTCTCCCCAGTGGGTGTTTCTTCATTCTCCACAGTGGGTGTTTCTTCATTCTCCACATTTCCTGTAACTAATGCTGTTTGTGCTTACCACTCCCGGCAGTTAACGTTGGCAGCATAGATGTTTATTTATTCTCCCCAATGGGTGTTTCTTCATTCTCCACAGTGGGTGTTTCTTTATTCTCCACATTTCCTGTAACTATTGCTATTTGTGCTTTATACTCTTAGAGGGTGGCGAATGTCAACCATGTACAAATGTTGAGCATGTTTCTCGGCTGTGCATCCGTGCTGAAGGGATCTTATTACACAAGTTCCTCGGAGCATCTTCTATTGAATACCAGTTCTATCCATAACTCAATATGTAACTTAGGTTATAAATATGTAAATTTTGAATAGGTATCAAGATATGAGATTCACGAAATCAGTTTAAAGTTAGTAATTGTTTAAATATGCAATTTAATTATAAATATAAAGTGCAATTCAAAATTTTTACTTTTGATGTTGTATGTAAACAATTTTTGTGTAAATTTTCTGTATATTAGATAGTTAATCAAATTGTGTAAGATCAATTATTTACTGTACAATGAATTATAACTATTTTTTGTTCTGTTGAAATTTTATTGCGAGATGACAATTTTTTCCAACTTAACTAGATATTAGATTTTTAGCTATTTATTTTGAAATAATTTTTTATTTATTTATCAATAATCGATATCGACAAAAATATCTTTTAAAAAATTTAATATTTTTTTTACTTATATCATTATTCTCTTTAGCCAAGTTCCCTCTAAGTCGGCAGAAGTGTTGAAAATGTTTTTATACCTTTATTCCCGGCGTTAGTAGTCAATAAATCGCTGGTTTGTAAGAAAAACATCTCAAGTCAAAAAGTCATAATTTTAAGGAGTTTGTTTTTTAAAGTTGATATTTCTGTATCTATTTAAATACATTGTATTCTAACCACTGGAGCGTTTGGCCACATTTTGGCCAATTTGCAAACACCTGCAAATGCCTGCTGGCTAAAATGTGGCCAATTCGAATTTATTTTAAAACATTTATTGGAATTATTTCACGTTCAAATGTTCCCGTAGCTTGGGATCTTCGATTAATCATAAAGCTAACTTAGTAGTTTCACGCTTTAACAAGATATGTCTCGCATCTCGCGTTATTGACATTCTGCGAACCGAATTTATTGAAATATATTTTTCTACAAATCAATGATCACGTGTTTATATATTAAAAAATGCATGTTCGAATTTAAATTTATATCTGTGATTAGGCTGGAATCAGACGGTTCACTCGAGTGAAGCTTTAGTTTATGGTTGCTCGAGCAAATGTTCCTAACTTCGTTTCACTTTTGTTTAACCAAGTAAAATAGGCCGAATGAAATACAGAAATGAACGATTAGTGAACCGTCTGATTCCAGCCTTATCAACTAGGCCATAGACAACACATAGAAGTCATAATATTTTATGTTGTTCCAAGTAGGTACTACGAATGGCAATTGTTAAAGTAAATAATACGCAGAACTCGCACATTTATAAATTTAACATTTATTTATAAATTCTATAAATATGGGATAATCGGTCGAATATAGGTGCATTCAATGGCACTCTAACACTATAAGTAGTTTATATGCCTCCAAAAATTTCCAAGTGCTCAAGGCTGAAGTTGATTATACAGCAGGTCGCTCCAGTGGCTAATAAAATGCAATATATTTATAGATTTTTGTAAAATTTTTGAAATTCTCCGATAAACCAATGATGCTAAGTGGGAACATTGATCATAAGTGTTGTACTACGAATTTTAAATCTGGATGTTGTGTTTTCCCATTAATATGCATTCAAAATGCATTCTTTGTAAATATTCATTAAAAATATACAAATTTTATTAAATTACTATGTTTGTCCATATTATTATAAGAAAAATATAAATAATATTTATTTACATTTGTGTTTTATTTATTTTTACCATTTTTTTATTAGTCTTGGGAACCCATTCTTTGACAAAGAAAAAAAATGCACCTCATATAATTTTTTTTTAAACATCTCACAAAACATCACGCTGTGGACCTGAGGAGCATTTCCTATTTTACCGGGAAAAGGGTAAGAGGGGTGGGTAGGAATCTGGTGATCGGTGTGATCAGTATGAATCCATCACTCTCACTGCGGTGCAAGGCGATGGGTTGAGAGTCTGGCTGGAGAGGTCAAAGGGCCTCTCCAGATCCAGCTCGCACACTTAGCTGGTGGGCTGACGCATCCGCCTCCAAGACCTGTGACAAATGTCACCCCATAAACCCAGGCACTCTGAGAGCAGTTTTCTCCGGCCCTACGTAGCTGATCTGATTGAGAAGTGGTCTAAAAGAAATATCAACGACGATTTGTTTTTTTTTAATTGAAAATTTTTGATACAATGGTACATAAAATAATAGACGGTATATAACATACTTAAATATAATATTGTATGAAGAAAAAGTCCCACAAGTATAATATTGATATTATGATGATTTTATGGTTAACCCGTTTAATCACAGGAGACCATATTTGTCCCAACTCACATAGGTCTCACAGAAATCGTTGTTTCTCCCTTACTATCATAGTCAGAAATGTGATCTAAACGGTATTGGAAAGAGAATACAACAAACTATACATTCAAATGTAAAAGAAAACCACAAAAAAATTAAAATTTACCCCTTTCTGAAACCAAAGTTTCCGATAGCAATTTGAAAAAAAATTATGGAACTTTGTGAATTTTTTTTGAATTTTTTTTACATGAAACAAAAAAAAAGTGAAGTGATAGTAAGGTTTATAATTCATTTATCTAATGAAATAAGTATGTGTTTTATTATTTTTTCATTATCAGTAATTTTCGTTAGAAAAAAAAGTAAAGTGAGCCATTTTGAACACTTTTTAAAGTTTTCGCAAAAAAAAAAATTATTTAAAAAAATGCAAAGTAATTTTTAATCTAGAAATTTGAAAGCCTATTACATCACCTTTCGAAAACAGTTTTTAGTTTTCGAATACGTTAACAAATGTTCCATTTATTTGAATTTTATTGCAAAGCAGGAATATTTTTAGCCTCTGACAAAATACGCCAATTTTTTTAAGGGTTAATAGGAGATTTGAGAATTAAGTATAATTTTAGGTATAAAAAGAGTTTTTTTTAGGTATATTATAATTTTAGGCATATTGATATTGAGGAAATTGATATTTAATTATAGTTTATAATTCCCCATTGACAAAGAACCTCCACTTACCAATCCTTAGCCTACCACACTGGCCGAGCCCATCCCATTTTTTTCCAATTCACTGTGAAAACAAAATATTATAACACATGTTACTAAAATGTTATGCATTAGTAGAGTTTATACTGCCCTGAAGAAGCTACGTTAGTAGCGAAACCTGGTCGGCACAATGTATATAAATAATAAAAGTGGTGTTTACAAAGTTGTTGTTTTATTTACAATAATTTAATATCCAAGGTCTCAACAGGTAAAGCTAATAGAGAGCAATAGCTATCAATATGGCGCTGATATACGTAAAATATAAAACGGTACTTACTTTTATAGATTTGACTCAACTCAAGTGTGGCAACACTAGGAAACCACAGAAATATCTCCTCCATGTAGTTGTATAGCAGCTGTGTAAATAAATATGTATGTATTTTTTTGACAATAATTTCATTTGTGATCCCGCGTTACATAAATGTCAATTATTTTGAAGCCCTACCGATGGAATATCACGTGGAACTGTTGAATGACACGTTGGACAAGGAGCAGTGACCCTAATTGCTGGCTTGTTTGTTTTGGCGGAAGCGAACCGAATCATGGCTGACAGTGACCCGCAACACTACGACGAAAATGAATTGGGGTTAGACAAGGAAGACTTCGAAACGAAGAAATGGGACCGTTTCGCGGAGTGGATGCACTGCGTGTGCGTTGTAACCTTCGATTTGGAGCTGGGACAAGCGCTTGAAGACGTATATCCTCCGCACGTCAAATTGACAGATCACGAAAAGTCCAACATTTGTTATTTGGCCTTCCCCGATTCAAACTCCGGCTGCATGGGAGACACGCAGTTTCACGTCAGGCTGAGATCCAGAACATCTTTGTCTAAAAGCCATGTCAATTACAACAGCGAGTGTCCCGTTACGCTTCAAGCGGATTCGACCCATTTCTGGGGATTTGTGTACTTCCGTCAAGTGAGAGACCCCACACTGCCGCGAGGATACTTCCAGAAGAGTGTCGTTATATTAACGAGGCTTCCATTCATAAATTTAATGTATAAAGTGAGTGCATGTATTGCCCCGAGGTTTTTTGACGGTGGGATTACGAGTTTAGAAGCCGCCTGTCACGATATAGACAGGTGGCACCCTCTACAGGCCGGGGGCGGAGTGATGCTGCCCCTGCTTGGGAATGTTCTACATATCTTCTTGCCGGCTGAAGGCACTCCGGATGCCGTGTTCCAAGGGGTGACGCATCCTCGAGGAACCTTACCGGCTTCTCCTAAAGACGTACATTCATATCGCTCACTGTCCAGTGTACTCTCCCACCTGCATCTGCTCTGGGAGTTGGTTATAACAGCGGAGCCCATAGTAGTGATGGCCTCATCTCCGACTGTGTGTTCCTCGATGGTGCAAGCTCTAGTTGACTTAATACAACCTCTCCAGTACTGCGCAGATTATCGACCTTATTTCACCATCCACGATAGCGAGTTTAAAGAGTTCACAAAGAAGCAGTACAACCCGCCTAACGTCATCCTCGGAGTGACGAATCCTTTCTTCGCCAAGACGTTACATCATTGGCCGCATACGGTGAGACTCAACGACGCCATATCCTTCAAATCCAAACTGAGAAAAGTCGGCGTCAAAACTTCGGAGCTGCCTCCGGGCGTATACACACAATACAAACCTTACTTGATCAAAGATAAAACAATATTGAAACGACTCGCCGTCAGCAATCGTTCCGAGCGTCCCGCCGAAGTTCAGGCTGCGTTAGTTCGGCGTCACATGTTCGAGCTCACGCACAACTTTATGATACCGCTTGAGCGATATATGGCTTCGTTGATGCCCCTGCAAAAGAACATATCCGCATTCAGAACCGCGCCATTACCGAATCCTTTCAACCCGGACGATTTCATTAACATGTTGCAACAAGCGGGGCCGCATCTGACAACCGGTATTAAAGGGGATTGGGCAGGATTATACCGAGCTTTCTTCAAAACGCCGAACTTCAACGGATGGTTTCAGCGCAAGTACAGCGAACTAGCGCGGACGTTGCAAGCGTTACAACTCGAAGCTTTGGCTTCTAGCGATCTAGCAAACTGGGCGTCAGGAAGACAAGAAGTAGAACTTGTAGATATGGTATTAAAACTAAGAAACACAATGAGAATCAGCGAGAATCTACATCTCCCCTTGAAAGACAACACTAGAACTCTGCTAGCGGAAAGATTGGAGGATATAACGCGAGTGTTACCCGATGATTTGAAGTCCATCCTCCAAAGTGCTACGTGACGTATGTTAATTTGCCCCGTTGATTGGGGCTCCAATCTCCGATACAATTGTATCAATCATTTTGTATGTTGAACCAGTGACCATCGTTCAAACGTGTGAATATTACTTTTATTTTAAATTTGTAATTTTTTACCTCTTTTAGTTTATATTATAACTTACTGTGATCTTGGATCAACGCAATAAGTGCAAAATTAGTAAAGATAAATATTGATGTTGCTGAGAAATGTGATTTTCACACGTACCATATTATTGTTTTGACCTGGGATGTTATGTATTTCTTTGATGGCCGAAGAAATTTTCTTCCTTGCCAAATTTCTGGTCACAGTATCAAAACGTATGAAACAACTTTCTCCAGTGAAACTGAGCTGTGGCTTAGTTTAAATTTGTCTCGAATGCCAATCAAGGTGTGCCTAATGTAATTGAGTGCAATCTTTAATCAACAGTACAACAGTTAACATTTATTCGTTAATAATGAGTATAGTAGAATTTAATTTCTGTTGTAAACATTTACAGCCTTACTAATAAACGTGGTGAAAATTTAATTCTCTTGATAAACAACTGTGAATGTGGAAACCTTACTAATAGAAATGTAGAATAAAAAATTAAATTTAACAGCCATAAAATATCATGGAAAGGTATTCATTACTTATACAGTTATAGGGGGTTGTTTATCTGTTGTATAACCTATTGAAGGTATTTTAAATTATTCTTGAAGTCATTTTGCCAAAGTCATTTGGGCATGGTGCATGCGTCAGTCTACTAAAATGCAATGTTGCCAGTTCTTTCAAAGCAATGTTAAAGACATTTTTTATTAATAATAATTTGAAATAGAAATTGTACAGTCTTTATTCAATGTAAGACTAAAGCACGGTACAGACTCGAAGCTCACATAAAAAGATACTGTGTTATAAAGTATCATTTCTCTGTACCGGATATTTATTTAATTTCAACGGTATAAACATACCATAAACAATATTTACATTTCACATTAAAAGCATATATTAGGAATAATTAAAAACAAAAAAGAGAATAACAATTGATTGTGGCATTTGATTGTGAAATGACATATGAGATATGAGCAAGAGATACAAGTACAAACAATGAAACAGATATGTCAACTTGACGGCTCCGTGCATGCTCTGTGTATTCAAAATGACCCCCTCTCCTGTTTACAGCGAAGGGGGGTCGCATAACTTTTCTGACATTGCGACGAATACGAAAAATAACGCCGATTAGCGAAGATTCAAACCGCGCTTATAACACATGATATTTTTACGTCTGGCGGGTCTGTATGGGATTGTATGGCGAACGCTATTGTGTTATAAGTATCTTTTTGATGTGCTTCGCGTTTGTCGCCCGCTTAAAACACCGTTTAACGATTGGGAATTGTTTTTTTATTAGTAAGGCTGATAAAGTTGTTACTATTATTATATTATATTTTACTACATTTTGTGTATCGAATGATTGGCGTTGAGTGGACACTCAACTTTTGATGGAATGAAATTAATTTATTATTCAGATATGCTTAAATTTAGACTTAACTTAGCATTGGCTCAGCTTTTATTGGTGAAAGTAACTGGGTCTTTGTGATGTAGTTGAAAGTTTTGACTTTGAATACGTTTTTAATGTTGGGTTTGACTCCCCCATTTGCAATTTGAAAGATCCGTTTTGCGTGATTTTAATTTTTGTCTGAAAATAAAACATTTTTACACTGCGGTGGGATTTGAACTTGTGTCTTCCTGAATTAGGGGCGAATTTATAGAGCATATAAATAATAAAAACAATGGAGATGGGCCATGAACCAGTATCTGGTAAATACTCCATTAACTGCCCCACTTTTATTAGGCACAGATTTTGGAAATTACACTACCTTCCAATTTATTTACTACAAAAAACAGCTAATTATGTTTGGATAGATGCTAAAAGATGCGTTAAAATTCTGTTTTTAATCAAAGTACAAAATGATTCCTTTGCCGCCATTTGTATTGTTTTTTTTAATGGTTTGACATTTGCGGAGTTTTGTTTCAATCCAAGTACACATTAATTACTTAGTATACCCAAACTAAGAACCTAATAATATATTTTGTGCTTGTAAATAGTTGTTTCTTGTAGTAATTGTTATAATTAAGTGTAATTTTAATAATCTGTGCCTGAAAGTGCGGCAGTTAGTGAAATAATTACCCATTCTTTGTATCAAACCACATGCAAAATGCGTGTCGCTAACATTAACTACACACTGCGGCGCCCCGTCTTTGTTTCTGCCTACGCACCTAACGCGTAATATTTGCAGTTTGGTCATAGCTTGGTGACAGTCGGCACGCCTCTACGCCATATCTTCTTTGTTTCTATTATTTAAGATAGACCACTATGCGATGCTTGTCGAATTTATTTGTATCTCTATTTTTTAATAATTACTTTTATTTGACAATGTTCACATTTTGAGCAGCCTGTTTTTGACATCTTGATCACAAACTCACATTAGAAAAAATTATAGCATTTAATCGTTATTTTTAATATAATTAAGTTTAAAAAATATTGTCCAGTTTTTCTAAATCGACTCTTTGGAATAATAAGGGTCTATCGTGGTGACTTCATGCGATAATGAACTCTAAAGTAGCTTATGATAGATCCCATTATCGCATTACGTTACCGCAACAGATGGAACTTTGTTATTTCGAAGGGTCGAAATGTTGTAGGATTATTTGCCAATGTTTAATTTTTTTCATTAAAAAATATATCTTACCAGAATGTAAATAGAAGAATTATATATTTCTGAATAATTAATAACGTCCATGTTTAAATTTAGCATTAAATTTTACCGTTTTTTAAGTAAATAATTAAGAATCCGTGAATTGTAAATATTATTTCTAGATCCATTCTGCGCAGTACAAGTTTATAAGCATAATTTTAATATTATCGTTTTTTTTTTCTGAAGTTGAGCAGAACTAAGCCAATCAACGCAAAACTCATACAGAGAAATTATCCCTTTATTAACGTTGCTAGTGATATGGAATCAGTCTACATAACTCGTTAAGGTCAAGGTCCATTATAATAGGCAATATTGCGGGTCTGAAGGAAGTGGCAGAAGCGGGAGATGGACAAGAGAAAGGTTGGGAAGTACCTGGCTATTTAGACCTGAAGTAAAAAAAGAATTCCAAAGCATATGACTTTGTTCGACGACATCATAATGGGAATAGATCGAATGAAAGTTAATTTCTATTTTATTCTGTACATGCCGTGTGAACGCGAAATGAAATAAAAATTATTGTTCACTTGAGTGAACATCCATCCGAGTGATCCATCAGATACCGATGCATGCAAATTTCATGTGTGAATGCAAAATGAAATAAAAATTATTGTTCACTGGAGTGAACATCCATCCGAGTGATCCATCAGATACCGCCTTGAGAGCGATGCATGCAAATTTCATGAAATTTCTAATTATGTTGAGAGCATTATTTATGAATAATAAAAATAAATATTTACTTATGACTTATTTTGTCGTGCAAATTCTTTTCACTTCTGCTTCACAACCTCCTTCGTCATTTATAGAAGAGCCGAGTTATATAAAGTCGTTCACCGCGTCTAAGTCTGTGAGCATAGCCTTTTTCGTAACTACCCTTATATAATTTACAGCTAAATCATTATTTGTAGTATTGCATGTATGTATTATAAATTTACAAAATGACGTACGGCGCCATTTTGAGTGCTGATTCTTATTAAATGAAATTATGTGGTTTTTTTTTATGTTTGTGATTAGTTTTAAGATTTTTCATCCTTTCTTCCATTAGAGAAATGTTATATTCTGCCAATTTCGGATGAAATGTCGTTAAATTACTTTATTTAAATACCAAAAGAGTAAAAACCCTCTTTAGTTCAAATAAATATTGTTCTTTCACTAGTTCCTTTTTAAATATGTCTGTAGATTTGTAGGCACCTATTGGATGAATTCTATTCTGCTCCTGAAGATATAAACCAATACAAATTGTGTTGGACGTGTACATGTGCCCGAAACAAGGTAAATTATATCTTCTGAAAAAAAAATTGAAATTAGTCAAAATTCTTTCTTGAACGAATTATCAATTTAATTTGCCTTTTTGGGGCCTGGGAGTCGATAGATTTTTATTTAAGTAGATCTATCATCTCTTCAGGGGATTCTGCAAATTTGGCAAGAATTTTATTTTTTGAGCATTAAATTTTTTTTATTATGATTTAAAAAAAGACACTTGACAAAAGACACAAAACATATTTTTGATTTGACACTAAACGCTAGTCCCACTGTTTGGTGTCAATTGGACTACGGCAATCCAGTTTAAGTAATTAAGGAGGAAGGTTGTATAGTAATACTGATTCTCGGTCCTTTTCAACTTTTGAATGTGATCAACTGACAAGTGTAACAAAAAGACTGTTATGCTTGACAGTTTATCACAATTTGATCAATAGGTGAAACAAACTGGGAACGGCGTTTAGTGGGAACCGTTCAAATGTCATAAATTCAGCATGGCTCCGACTGTCAATTTAACAATCTTGAAAAGTGATGATAGTTTGAAACAACCCAATCTTAGATTGAGGTGAATTTCAAATTCAATATTGTCATAAAATGATCAATCGGCACCATTTTGTTTTTTTTTTTTTTTTACATTTGAAAGATCCCCATTAAATGTTGATTTTAGGTCAGGCAAATATAATAACAGATTAGTTGTGCTTTTCTGCTAATCGAAAATTGTTCAAAGGCTGAAACGAAAACTAAAATCGACGTTTAACAGGGACATTTCATATGTCAAAAACAAAATAGCCGTTAAGGCTATACCTTATAAATCATGTTCTACAATGTTGTGTTTATATGTAGTAATCTTGATTTCTTCTTTTTAGAAACCCTTCAGACTAAGTTGGCTGTCTCAGGCCTATTTTTCTTTTGCCGGTTGTGTTCGGGGCGAGCGGGGTATTGTTATGAAACAAACCGGTACTTGCTTTTATTATGAATTGTCTCTGGTTTTTTTCTTGAACAACCAGTTGTGTGGATACAGGGAATAATAGGGAAAAATAATTCCTGCTGTGTGGAAGGTTTATTTAGAAGAGGAATGAGAAGAAGTTCTGCGAAGGAAACGGGTATGAGGAGTGGGTAGGAATCTGGGGGTTAGTGGAGTAACGCATGTATGAACCCAACCCTTCCACTGGGGTGCAAGGCGATGTTCAGAGAGAGTCCTGCTGGAGAGCTCAAAAGGTTTCCCTCCGGCCTCCCAATCCAGCCCGCCACCTGGGCACCCCTTCTAAGTCCCCAATCATAGCGAACCACTTGGGGCGACCTGTGGCAGAGGTGATGGGAAATCTAAACCCGCTTCCCAACGTGATGAGAATGTTACATTTGATCTGTGAAACACCCCAAAAATAGTGTTTTGAAAGAATATCTGTGTTCTCTTTAACGCGCAGACCTTTAAAATGTCAAAAAAACGAAAAGGTGCTAATTGACCATTTGATGACAATGTTAATTTGATCTGTGAAACACCCCAAAAATAGTGTTTTGAAGGAATGTCTGTGTTCTCTTTAAAATTATCAGAATGAAAGAATACTCCGCTTGTTAAATCTTGAAGATGGAAGAAATAAAACGTAAACATGTTTATTAATAATAACAATATTATGAACTTTGATGTTTATTTTGTAAACTAATCATTTTATCACATTACATTATTATTATCTTCTAGTTTCTGCAGTTTCAAGTGACCTTCACAATTTATTATAGCTTATTTATCTTCCTATGTGATACTTGACTAAACTAACAGTCAATTTTATAAACTGATATTTCACTGCCAATTTGAATAGCGTAATATTGAAATCACCTATGGATATTTGTTTTTTTTTAACACATCAGAGATGTATTAACCTCTTGGATGTAGGCTAACATTGCCCACATGATGGCCGTGTACCATAGAAAATTAATTACAAAGAATTCCAATGAGCTACAATTCTGAAATTAAAAGCAACGTCTGGAATGATATTGGCGCAAGCGATTCTGACCGTGTCCTTGTTTAGTTTATTTATACATAATGGTTAAAATCGCATTTAAGCATGTAACCTCTCATCTGCCTCTGGCTCACCGGCGGGCGAGCTACAGATGAGTTGTTAAAACAAAGACGGCATTCACTAATTATTTTCATTTTGAGTAAAATGCAAAAAATGTTTTAGTTTTTTTTACCATTTGTTATTATAAGTGAATAAGTTACACTGTATTTTATTGCAATTAATTGGTGAATTATTTATTACTTTCAATTTGATGGATATTGCCACTTTTCTTCCGTCTCTGATTGGCCCAACAAAATACTGCCGTTTTGGTTCTGTACCCTAAAGGAGGAGATACATACATAATAACGTAAATGAAAAGAGTAACATAAAAAATTTGCAGCTGTCAATAGTTTTTTTTTAACTGTCCATCGCCTTATCTGGATCATTTTAGACCAATGGTGGAGATTGATGAGACATGATAATTCATTCCATCAACTTTTAGTGGAACTCAAACACACGCGCATTTTTCCTTAAATTGGATGACATTATACATATTTTAAAATTTACAGCAGTTAGTTTACGTAATCAATGTCGGTACTATCCAATCAGGATTTGGCTTAGTTGTTAGTGGTGTTGAATTCAGTCCCAGGGGAGGAAGGTGCAATCCCTGGTTAAATCAAAATTTTATTTGAAATTGGCTACTAGCCGGGAAAGACATGCCGCAAATAGGTCGAATATTGAAAATAAAATAAATACAATTTGAAAAAAAAAAACGTTTTTTATGGGTTTGATTTTTAAAAATATTATTAATTTCTGAATAAATTAAATGAATTCTTTAGCGTTTCTATTAAAATTTTACAGTTATTTAATTTCACTATCATTACATTCTAGGCCTATAGATTTTGTGCTGTGAGAAAATATTCCTACTTGTCACAGAATTGAGATTTTGAAAATCTGTATGATGTAAATGAAATCCAAAATTGCATTGCCTGCAGTTATGCATCACTTCTCGTAATGTATTGTTAATTATTTTCGTTGTTTGTTTTTGGGGTGTTATGCCATGTTGTGCTACCTCCTTCTTTAGCCGACGTTTCGGACAGCGTTGCAGTGTCCATCATCAGGGCAGATCCGTCGATGTGCCGGATCTGCCCTGATGATGGACACTGCAACGCTGTCCGAAACGTCGGCTAAAGAAGGAGGTAGCACAACACGGCATAACACCCCAAAAACAAACAACGAAAATGCTTTTGGCCGTGAAAATCTAAAAACGTATTGTTAATTAGTTTATTATTTTTTTTAATAATAATCTCTCCATTAAATTTAGTTTTAATTAAATGTAATGTACCTATAAATTTTAAATGGATGCTAAACATGTAAATGTTGATGGATTTTTGTACAATATTTAGGACAAAGACATTATTTATGTAAGTTTTTTCTATTATTTACGAGAACATATTGTACCTATTTTATATGAAAAATGAATTTATGGAGGGAAGTTGTATTGATATTTTATTGTTATGTTCTATATTAAGGTTGTAAAAATCAAATATACAAGATTTTAATTCTATAATTTGTTTTATTTTAGAAAGGGGAACTTTTTTTTCTTCTTAGTCATCTTTGGAGATGCTGTGTGGGGGTCTTTTTGAGGAGAGGCTAGGAGCAAACACAGAAGCTGACAAATGCCGACAAATTTCCACAGCCGAGCTGTTGAACTCAAGAACAAATCGAAAAAAACGATCCTGTTGTCAACCATGTGCAAATGTTGGGTGCACGTTTCCCCACTTTGCACCGGTGCCGAAGGGATCAATGACGCTAGTTCCTCGGAGCATCTTCCATTGAAATACCGACAGAATAAGGACAGCATTCCCACCGTCTGTACTCTAAATATTGTAATCTGTCTGTGAATATAGGGGGATCTTTCAAACGGACTCCCCATTTCTACATGGAGTCGAGGGTTTTTTTCACGTATTTTAGAGCTTCAGACCAGAGGTGACTGAAAAAACTTAACAGTGGGGTACACTTGCGATTTGTACATGGTCAGCAATAATTATGTACAGTATCCCAGCTTTTGAAAGGCTTACTTAACCACTTGGGCACATAAGCTTGTTTTCACAACAATTTAACGTAGGTAGACATAGGAATGACGTATGCCCCTTCGCTTGAGCTGGTCAAGAGCCTGTCAATGGAAGGCCTATTAGGAAGATTGCTTTTTTTAAGGAGTCTAGATTGTCATTTGCAATAATTGTATTTACAGGCAGACAAATAATATGTTTATTTGGGGAAAATTTCATCAACCTTTTGATAGCATACAATAGAATAAATAATTTCACATAGACAAATTATTAAATAATTTATAATAAATAATTTCAGGTAGACAACTCGGCTAACTTTTCCGATACAAATTTAGCCACTATTCATGGATTTGAGAACCGAATAGTCTCGGATTATATAAATATTAATTAATAACTACAGTGAAACCCTCTTAAGAATTTTTCCAAGGGACCGGAAAAAAAAACTTCTTAGGCGGGAAAACCTTGTAAGTGGGAAGAATTGGGCCATTTGGTCTTCAAGGAACCGAAAAAACCAAACTTCTTAAGCAGGAAAACATCTTAAGCGAGAACTTCTTAAGAGGGTTGCACTGTATTTCTATCCAAAACATCCACAAAAAAATATATATTTGGAAACAAAACTGTTAACCACTATTGCTAAAAGAAATTTTTCCGCCCACTTTAAAAAAATCATACCTCCGAATTTGAATATGGAGACATACAAACTGATTATAGTTCTATGTAGCCAATGAATTCACCTATCTTTTGTCTATTATCACATATTCGTAGGATTTATAAAAAAAATATTATTAAATCGCTAACTTTAAAAACATTTTAAAGAATCCAAGGAATATTTATTTTGTTATATTTGAATGTACAACATATTATATAGTCGCTTTAATAATTTATTTAATTTTGAATTTTGCCACATTTTGGCAACAAAGCAATCCGTGGTTGTGGAAATAGTGCCATATTGTGGCAAAAAGCGCTCGAGTGGTTATGAGGGTATTACCAGGGAATACTGGAAATTAGTCCTTTTTAAATCAAATTCTAGACGTATTGACTCTTTTTTACAAAAAAACATAAATTGATTTTGAAAGATTGTTACTTTATCTGGTACACGCAGATTTAAAATTTTGAAAAATTAAGTTTATTTTTAATATACTAAGGGGGTTTCTCACCATCCTCCCGTTAGCTTATCTACCCTAATAACGAATATTATTAAAAATAAAAATAAAATACTCGCAGTGGTTAGAAAACTCGGCCAACTTATCCAATATAAAGCCACTATTCGTAGGTTCGAGTACCGAATTATAAACTCCAACTTAATAAATAAATAAACCGTAAATCGTAAATCGAAAATATTCGTTATTAGTGTAGATAAGCTACTGGGAGGATGGTGAGAATCCCCCTAAGGTTATACCGTTGGTCGTTGGCAGATTTGCTCAATTTTCAAATGATAGATTCTATTAAAGAACACAAATTTCAAATCATATAATCATTCAACAAAATAAATCAATACATAATCTAGTAAACACAGTTTTCATAATTTTAATTAAATTAAAATCATTAAAATAAATATATATAATATCCGACAATGTGTTTTGTGACAAAAATACCTCGGTTTTTTTTATTTATTTAAGGTCTTACGAACAAAATTTTTTTACACATTTATTTTCTTTAGACATTATTGGAAAATCATAAATACGTATTATCAAAAAATACTTACAAGAAGTACACTATATTTAATAATTTATCATCGTGCGTATTGAGCATTTTTATTGCTTTCCTGAATGTAGGCATATAAAAGCAAGTTTTGAATGACATAAATCGATATTAAATTTTTATTTAAAAAATTTGCTACGGGGAATAATCGATATTTGTCATTGGAACCTCCCAGTATAGTTGCAAGCATTTTTAAACTTTTATTCTCAGCCGCTGGTCAATCGCTCTTAACATTGATAAAATTAATTAATCAACTCTTGAATGTCGGATGACATTTGCCCACACGATGGCCGTGTACCATAGAAAATTAATTATAAAGAATTCCAAGAAGCTGCATTACTGAAATTAAAAGCAACATCTGGAATGATATTGGCGCAAACGATTCTGACCTTGCTCTTATACAGTTTCTTTACACATAAGAGTTAAAATCGCATTTGAAAATAAATAATAAAAATCCCGGGCACCAGTGTCAGAGCGACAGATGTGTGCCCGCAGGCAGGACATCGGCAGATGAGAGGTTAAAAAAAATACTTTATACACAAAATAAATAATAAACTCAAACATACAAACACAGAATTCATTAAAACATCCCAAGTACACAAACATTTTACACAATAACGTACATTTAAACACCATTCAGTGGATTTCTCACCATCCTCCTAACAGCTTATCGTAGTTTATATAACGAATATTATTAAGAATGAAAATAAAATAATCGCAATAGTTGCGAAAATTAGAAAACTTTAAAAAAAGTTGGAAAATTCGGCCAACTTATCCAATATATACCCACTATTCATAGGTTCGAGTACCGAATAATAAACTCCGACATAGGGGGTTTCTCACCATCCTCCCAATAGCTTATCTACCCTAATAATGAATATTTAAGATTTCCGATTTACGGTTTATTTATTTATTAAGTTGGAGTTTATAATTCGGTACTCGAACCTATGAATAGCGGCTATATATTAGATAAGTTGGCTGAGTTTTCTAACCACTGCGAGTGTTTTATTTTTATTTTTAATAATATTCGTTATTAGGGTAGATAAGCTATTGGGAGGATGGTGAGAAACCCCCTTAATAATAAATAAATCGAAAATTGAGTAGCCACGTAAATCCATTAGCTATGAGGGGGGGAAATTTATACAATTGCCTTCCAGATGATATAAAACTGAAAAAAGGTTGTAAATTTAAAAAAAAATTAATATTTATTTTTATTCTCAAACAACAAAATAGTGAAAGTATATCAATCGTATTGTAATGTAAGGTAAAAAGCAGGTAATTCAGATTTCTAGGTAAATAGGTGAAAATGTTATTTTCTTTTTCGCTAGAATAAAAACTTGTTAAAAAATCAAAAATATAGGTACATTATCCTTTTATGGATTACCTAGAGGATGGTGACCCCCTCTTTATAAAATTTATATAATCAGATTTTTTTGTGATAATTGGTGCTTTTTCAATTTCATCTCATAGAAACATCTTCTAAACCTGGATTTTTAAGGAAAAAAAAAAATTCACAAACATGTTCACGTGTACTATGCTTTTATTAATATAATCGTAAAGGTAGCGACAGACACGCAGCTCACATGAAAAAGATACTTATAACACAATAGCGCTCTACATACAGACCCGCCAGACGTAAAAAATCATGTGTCATAAACGCGGTTTAAATCTTCGCTAATCGGCGTTATTTTCCGTAACCGCTACCGGGGCGATATCAGAAAAGTTATGCGACTCCCCCCCCCGCCGTAAACAGGAGAGGGGGTCATTTTTAATGCAAGGATCGCCGGCAAATTGACATCCAGTACAACGAAATAATATTACCTCGACCGCTTCCGAATTCAACTGACCCCTCTCCTACTGTAGGAAGAATTCTTTTATAAGGTAGTGTCAGTGAAAAAAAAAAATTTTATAACACAGTATCTTTTGATGTGAGCTTCGTCTCTGTACCGTGCTTAATGGGGCCAACAGACCTAGCTATAAAAGCTCAAGCGTTATTTGGTTTGGTGTATTTCGGCATATCGGTTGCCGTACATTCCCAATGGGAATGTATGACGAGAGATATGGTGAAGTAGGCCAAGCCAAATAACGCTTGAGCTTTTATAGCTAGGTCTGTTGGCCCCATAAATCTCAATTACATAAAATATGTACTTCAATTGCCCATAAAAAAGTTTACATATCGTCAGAAAACAGTTTTCAGAAAATTCGCAAGATGGCAGTGCTTTTCGGTATTGGGAAAAATAAAATGCGTATTTAATTTGTCCAAAAACTTTCTAAGAAACGAAATACATAATAAGAAAGATGTGAGCCATCAAATTGACCATATTTTGCGGTCGGCCGAAAAGCTTTTGACGTCACGACAATGACTGCGGCACCGTCATTCGATTAGTACTGGAATGTGTGACGTCAGAAGCACCATTGGCTCTATGGTAGTACCTAATCGGTCGGTAGGGGTGTATCAGATTGCCTCGTCCAAAGATTTTTTAACCGTTTTTAAAAAATAAAAATGATAAATAATGATGGTCATAAAACATAAATTATCTAATTTTTTTATTTTCGATGTCTATAATGTAATGACAATGACGTAAAATAAAGAAAATATTTCACAAAATTTAATATCAATGAATTAAAGAAGAACAACCATCAGAACTCTTGCCGCTAGGAGGCGCTAGTGTAGCATACTGCCATCAGAATGTATGGGACATGTCAGAAATTGGAGGTATTTATGTTCTACCAGTGACGGTCCGTGACTGTTCAGTGGGCTAGGGTGGTAAGATTGAAAAATACGATATTACTGTTGTTGTCGTACTCACTTCTGCCGATACGATACCCATACCGATGTTTGTAAAAAAGTATCGACGATACCGATACGGACAGTAAAGATAGAAAAATGTGTAAAAAGTTGTGGCTTTATATTTATATATGAAACAGACAAAATTACTTGTGTAATATTTATTTAGAATGTTTACTTTATATCGAAATTTGAAAAATTGTATGGCAGTGAGGCATGGAACTGGCAGAGGAAGGATGAAAGTAGACTGAATGCTGTTGAAATGAGATCCTTGAGGCGTATGTGTGGTAAAACCATGTATGATCGTGTGAGAAATGTGGAGATTCGAAAATAATGCAAGGCTGATGTAAGCGTAATGAGTAAAATTAAGAAAGGAACCCTCAGATGGTTTGGGCATGTAGAGCGAATGAACAAAGAAAGGAGCGTTAGGAGAATATATGATGCAAGTGTGAATGGTATAAGAAGTAGGGGACGTCAGAAAAATAGAAGAGTATGTATAAGACGATGTATGAATGTGAATGAGGCAAATAGTGTATGCCAAGACCGAGGTGTTTGGCGGTCCGTCCTCTCTGCCTACTCTGCGGGGAAACGGCGTGATGGTTAGTTACTTGAAAAATTGTAATCGTTCAGATTAGAAATTAATAATTAAAGGTAGCGACATACTCGCAGCTCACATCAAAAAGTTATTTATAACACAATAGCGCTCGCCATACAATCCCATGAGACCCGCCAGACGTAAAAAGATGATGCGCTGTGATCGCGGTTTGAATCTTCGCTAATCGGAATTATTTTTCGTATTCGCCACAGTGGCGGTATCAGAAAAGTTATGCGACCCCCTCTCTACGGTAAACAGGAGAGGGGTCATTTTTAATACACGGAGCATGCACGGAGCTGTGAAGTTAACATATCCAGTACAAAGAAATGATATTCTCTCGACCGCTTCCGATTTCAACTGACCCCTTCTCCTGCCGTAGGAAGGAATATTTTATAACGTAGTGTGTCGGTAGAAAAGATACTTATAACGCAGTATCTTTTTGATGTGAACTTCGCGTTTGTCGCCCGCCAGTGACATGTATGAGATTTATATTCAGGTAACACAACATCCTTAAATTATTCGATTCGGTATCGGAAAGCCGATTTTGTAAGTCTGTAATGGACTCAGTGGCGGCTCGTGACTTTTGGTGAGCTAGAGTGCTAATTTTAACAAAAATGGCATTATTGATGTCGTTGTAGCCGAAAAATATTTTTTATTTTTTTTTCGAAATTTTTTTTTTTGTATGAAGATTTTCAGGAAATTTCAGTTTTGCTGTGCGCCGCACCGATTTCCTGAAAATCTTCATACAACAAAAAAATTTTCGAAAAAAAAATAAAAAATATTTTTCGGCTACAACGACATCAATAATGCCATTTTTGTTAAAATTAGCACTCTAGCTCACCAAAAGTCACGAGCCGCCACTGAATGGACTAGAGACGTTGAGAATAGCCTATATGCGACAGGCGACAGAGCTCATTTGGAAACTGGGATATTTTTTAGGCTTATTTTTCAAATTTGGATACAGAACATATTGGGTGATCTCTAGTTCTTCTTTGAGAGAATCAGGACTCAAAAGAGAGAGAGGCTCATCTTCATTCGCCTCTTGTAATAATATTTTCAAGAAAAACTCTCCTTAAACGCTTCTGACCCATCTACGAAATGTGACATAACCAGTGACGTAGCTAGATAACCAGGGGCCCTGGGGCAAATTAAAAAATGGGGCCCCACTGCTATGTAAACTGATTAGGTTTTATCAAATAAAAATATGAAATATACAAATACTAAAACGCTAAGATACTAAAGCTCTTTTTGTGCACTGCAGGGCAGGTAATAAAAATATTAAACAGTAACAACATAAATTACAATGAATACTTGGTGTAGGTTTGGCTAATAAAACGAAATAGAGAAGATTCAAGGGTTTATTATATAAAGGTCGGACCTACCAACTGACTAAATAACAATTATATTTACAATTTTTCCTAGCTTTTTCCTTTTTCTTTTTCTCAACTGAGTTGTCATGATTAAAGTGGGGTTGCAAGTTGCAACCTGTCATATTTATTTTGAAAATGGGAGAAATTTCCAAAAGTTCAGTTCGATCGTGATTTCTGGTAAGGATTCGAGGGCCCCCTGAGCTTGAGGGCCCCCGGGCACTGCCCCGCGTAGCCCCTAGGTAGCTACGCTACTGGACATAACACTACTAAACTACAAACAACAGTTGATATCGAATATATCAAGGTATTTTAGTCATTGTGAACTGTCACTTATTCGTTGGCGATCTGCAGTCATGCTAGGGAACGATGAGAAGTTACCGATACTTATCATATCGATCGTTATCGAGCGAGTGTGCTAGGGCCTCAGGCGTGTTAGCATGGTCGATCGATATGTCGTTCCCTAGGACAACTGCAGATCGCTAACGTACAAACGACAGTTGATATCGAATATATTAAGGACACTTAGCCATTGTGAACTGTTACTTATTCGTCGTCAATTCTGAAATAGTTTGTGATTGGTATTGAGGCGCATTTACACTTGCATTATCTATAGCGCGAAATTCAAAATGAATCAGGTATCGGCAAATTAATATCGCCGATTCCATATATCGGAAAACCAAGTGCACTTACGACAATTTATTTCAATCAAAGGTTCTGAATGTATTTTGTGTTTAAAAAAAATGATTAACATACTGCATTTTGTATTTTATATTTGAGGGGTATAAAAGCAAAAACTCCACTTTCCAAAAGTACTGTTTTCGGTAAATCACAAAAAACCAATCAGAGAATATTTCGTGTGATTTTTTTAGTAATAGCTGAAAAAGTATGATCCAAAGTGAATTATTATAATAAAAAATGTTATAATAATGTGTTCATTGGTCATGTTGAATTTATTTTGAATTCAGGCTTGTGATTGGCTTTTGTGGAGATATTTGATGTTGATTTTGCTTGTAAATCGCTGTGGAGAGAAGCGATTTTCATCTAAACCCTATTTTCATTTCAATTTTTTCATGATTTGCGGTTGATTTTTCTAGGGATCTCAAAAACCACGTTGTAGCTACGGACATTGCGCATAGATTGGCATTTGAAACTCAATTTCGCCATTTTTGGAGAATGACGTTTTTGCTTTTATATCCCACATTTCAAATTTAAATTTTGCCCAGTCCTGTGTAATATACAGTGTATATAGTACATGCCCAACTTTAATACCGACCTGATGTTGATACAGAAACCGTCGCAATAGGAGAGTTTAAGGTCCGAAAAGTGGGATGCCTCCCCGCCCACGCCTTTCTCCGTCGCAGGTATGTTTTTACGCATCTTTCTCTTTTGCTTAAGGTCATTGTAAAGTCAGTTAAGTGATTGTACCTGCGAGAATGGGTCGTATCAAGTTCAGGTCGGTATTAATGTTCGGCGCGTACCTACTGTACAGGACTAGCAGATTCATCAATAGCTGCCAACCCTGTGCAAATCTCAAGTACACCCAACAATTGATTTTGACAATCCGTTGTTATCAGACCTATTACTGTATCTAATGTAGAGACGCAATGTAGGCATTCTGAGTCTGTTCTATGGGTATTTGAATGTAGCCTGGTCTAAGGAGAACCCCTGGTTGAGGGGGAGAGGAAGTCGATATGGAAGATGAAGGTGGGGAGGTACCTGGCTATCAGCAGCTATTCAGATGAGGTTACCAAATGTCTAAAGCCATTTCAAGCAACGTTTCAATGAATGGTGGCGATATTCTGTATATCGACATATCTATACATAGGTGAAACTTTTTAGATGATTGATTTGTGAAATAAAACAAATCATTAAAAAAAAAATTCTTGTGTACGCCGGGATTTGAACCCGCGACCTACGGATCGCTGGTTGAGAGCCTTACCCCACGACCACGGACGCCTTCTTTTTTAAAATATTAATTCCACACACGAAGCCCTGAGGATCTTTGAAGATGCTGCGTGGAGGGTGTTTTTGAGGAGAGGAAGGAGTGTATATGGGTCTTGAAGAGACCCATGTTGTAGGAAGGAGGAAACACAGAGGCCGGCAAGTCGTTCCACATCCGAGCTGTTGAACTCATGTGACAAATGTCGATGTATTGCTTTCCGAAATGTTGGCTAATGAAGGAGGTAGCACAGGAGGTAGACAGTAAAAAAAAATAATGTTATTTCTTGGCTCATGACCGAAATGACGCTGCGAACTGAAAATATGTAGTTGCCTGCTTACGTCGCCGGAGCTCATTGTCCGAGAATTTTTGCTGCTTTAGACAAATGAACAGATATCTGCTTTACCTACATTAATTAAACCAACTTATTTTCATTTATAATTTTAGATAATTTATCAATATTTGGACCACTTGCGATAAATAGCATGCATTCGTTGAAACATAAAGCTGTGTCAATATAACCGCTTATACGACCATTCTTATGTCAAATCTCCAAGCACTTGTTACATGGACTCGCACTTAAAAATAGATCAGAATAATACGGACCGATCAGTCTAGTTTGTCAGTTTTTAAGGGCGGACGTACGCGGGAACCTTTATTATTTGTTTAAACGTCAAAAAGGTTCCATTCTTATTTTGAATTCAAAGTGTTAAAATAGAGTTCGATTTTAAACGATTTTTTTTATATTCAATCACAGATCTAAGCCATAAATCACGTAAAAATTAAAAATGTTTCTCTACTACCATAACATAAATACATTTTCTTGTCGATTAATTTTTCTTTATTTCGAATTTATAATCTACAAGCGAGTACACGGCCTGCTTTGAAATGTCAGTAGAAAAAGTGTTTGTGTATTGAAATGCTTTTTGAATAAACTATAATAATTTATAAATAAATTTTTTGCCGATAAACTACATGAAATACACACATTTTGTCGAACAACTCGCGCGCCACCCTTGTAAGTGTTTATACACGTTTCATAACATTTAATAATAATAAAATCGTTTATTCATCAATAGATTTATTTTTAGAATATATATATATATACATTTTTGATAACACATTGGTTCTATTGACGAAAAGGTCACTGCTCAGCTGCAATTCAGGATTTCTCCTGGAATGCAGCTGGTTTTCAGCAGTGCCTCCAATTTCATAACATTCATAACATATTATATACAGGGTGTCCGGGGTTAAAGTGCATTAACTTCGGAAGGTGATTCTACATGATAATATAAGTAAAAAAGATAAATGACTTTTTTCGAAATTCCCACTTTTCGCTGTTACGATACGGGTGACTCACAACAATCCAACGTCGCGGGGGGAAGGGGGGGGCGCACAACAAATTTATCGGGTAAGTTTGTAAGGATTTTTAATAGCTACGTCTTTTTGTATGGGAAAAAAAGAATTTCTGAAAAAGTTGTTAATCTTTTTTACTCCTGCCATCTTGTAGAATCACCTCCCGAAGTTAATGCAATTTATCTCCGGACACCCTGTATAGAATCCTTCGCGGGCATGCACACAACGAATCGCCAAAGTTTCATCGCAATCTCAATTTAACCCTTCAAAAATCGGTCGTGTTTTGTCAGAAGGTAAAAATATTTCCGATTTGCAGTAAAATCCAAATAAATAATTTAGATATTTTGTGAAATTATAGCTTATATGTTTGATTGACTGGGTTTCTCACGATCCTCCCAATAGCTTATCCGTACTATAACGAATAGTATTAAAAATAAAATACTCGCAATAGTTAGAAAACTCGGCCAACTTATTCAATATATTATAGCCACCATTCATATAAATAAATAAATAAACCGTAAATCGTAAATCGATAATAAACTTTATCCTATGGATAAGCTATGAAGAGGATGGTGAGAAACCCCTTGACCAACTAGAAAATTGTCTAGAATTTGTCAACGTGTTACATATTAAAGTATTTTAAATTCAGATTGTGTTAGATTGATTTTTAAATTAATGTATTTGAAAAGCTAACCGTGCGGCATGGAAGCGGTTAATTTATAGCCAAAATTAGAGAAAGTGATCCTCGCAGTGTTATAGTTAAATTTGAAAGTTTGTTGCGTTGTCGATTTATTTAAAACAATTTAGTTTCGTGTGTTTCGCTGCCGTGTGAAGGTGTCGCGATGTGTTGGGTGTATATAATAATGGATTTAAGTGTCTGAAACAATAATAATGATCTTATAAAGTGTCTTATAGTAAATACGCGAGTTATGATATAAGTTAAAAGGTATTGAAGAAGTGTTTTACATTGTTTTTATATAATACGTTTCGATAGTTTTGACAAGTTGATTATTTGAATGATGAAATGATAAGTGAATGGTAGAAAAAGTCGGGGATGCTCGAGGAAGATTTGACACGATCAAGTGAAACAAATATGTGGATACTTGAGTCGAGTCATGGCAATAGAGATAATAGAATGACAGAAAAGTACTTACCTATAGGTACATATATGAGATTTTGTGTTATTAATTTGAATGAAGCAGTGAACGTAAGTTATGTTAGTATGCAAATATGTACATTATTACTACGTATTCAATTCTATAATAAACCAACATGATTTTTTGAGGTTATGTTTTCTTTCAAGAGTGGGACTACGGCTATACAATTTATGTAGAAGTGATGGAGTATGGTTGGAAATTATATATCTATATATTATTTATTCGTTATTTGAATACCGCACAAGATTCCCAACTGCTCCCACCTGTTTGGTGGTGAGACTATGACATCCCAAAAATATATTTGAAGATAGTGGGAAGGATGATGTGAGGAAGTACCTGATTATTCAGATCTGGTCGCCAAACATGGCTAAAGCCATTTTAAGCATTTCACGTTGGTAGGCGGGTATGACCACTTATTGGATAACCAACACCTCTGCCATATGTCACTTTAACTGCTTCGCTACATTTGGTGACGTAGCAGGGATGCGCGGCTTCATGGGTGAGGTTTGTTCTGGTATTGGCGGCGAATGCGCCTGCCCTACAAATGCGTGGCAAACCGGATCGGGAGAGACTGGTTGAGGGAGACGGTTTAACCCTTCCAGCCGGACTCTCGAAAAATTGTCTTGGAGAGGAATGGATTCATACTCCTTAGCTCCTAGACACACAGCCCCCAGATTCCTACCCACTCCTCATACCGTTTTCATTAAATATGTTTTACTCCGCTCACCGGTTAGTGCGGAATATTTCTTATTTACATTGTTAGATTGAGCTTCATTATTACAAATTATTAATTATGTCGGGGGAGACGAACAAATATGCATTTGTGTAAGATTTCGATGTTCGACGCCATGCTTCATTTCAACAATTGCTACAAGAAACAACTATTTATGTGTACAAAATATGTTATTAGGTTGTTAATTTGGGTAAACTAAGTAATTCTAAGTACTACAATTTTACCCCTTTTTCCTTCCCAGAACTTCCCATACTTTCTTTCATTAAAAACCACCAACAACATCCCCGAAGATGGCGTAGGCTTTGAGGAGAATTATTGTCCTCAGGGCCTCCTGTGTGGAGCTAATGTAAAATAAAAACAATTTTAGGATTCTAAATGATCGTCTTTCACCAGGGCGATACTAAAAGTATTTACCATTCTGACAAAGAAACTTAAGTGTTTATTATAAATGTTTATAATCGCGTTTCGGTACAATGAATTCAGCAAGTAAATAATGTATTATGTCATTGTAAATTGTAATCAACAAAATGAATTATTGTTATAAAGTTATTAAATGTTATTATTACCTATATATATGTATAAATATTATTATATAGTATTATGTATATGTTGACATTATGTATTTAAAAAAATACACGTGTTGATAATAGTTTATCAGCGAATAAAATTCATACCTCACGTTTTGATTTTCGTTATAATTTATAATATAACTTGTAGAATTTAGACATCACTTGAATTGGATCTGTCAACTTGACGGCTGACAGCTGCTTGAGCAGGGCGGCTGCTTATTGAAAATGACCCCTCTTAAATGAGGAATACTCTTACACCAACGTAAATCTCCAAAAATAATAATACGAAAACTTCAATATTTCGATTTATATATTACAGATGGCGGCACTTCCATTTGCATCTCGCACGATGAGCGAGTGTTAATATCACGGAAGTAGCTCAGTAAAAAAATTCACGTACACGGACGGGTAAGAATGGTTTCCATTCAGTGCGGCGTCAGAGATTTACTCGGAATCGGGTTCCTAAGTTTCAACCGTACAGGCATTAGGGAAATAATAACGTCAGATGTTCTCAGTATCGCTCTGGTGACAGGCCACAATTCATTAGATAATGAAAATATAACTCATGGAATTTTCTGAATGCTTGACACAATATGTCATTATTATAAGTAAAAAATTTTGAAAATACTAATAAAAATAATTTTCGGGTACGTTTTAATAAAAAAAATATTCTATTAAATCTGTCGCTTTTATGAATTATTCACACAATCAGTTGCAATTTTTTAAAATGACTCGTAAATTTAAAGCAAATCCGAGTTCGTTGAACTAGAGTTACACACAGAGACCCACACAAATGAAATGTAAAGGACCGTGCAACCGTTCCTCTTAAATATACCATAAATATCATGAAATTTCTTATAAACGGTAAATATATGGATCTACCTGTCACTAAATACTAAAATACTTTGTTTGGATTGCCTTCAAGGTCTAATATAGGTAATAGACCTTGACTTTGTGGGTCTACCCTACATTCTGACAATACCTCACTTAAAAGGGTCATTTCTAGAAGGTGTTTCTTGGTATAGAAAGGTCTAATGGTGTTTTGATGTATACACGGTGTCCGGTTATTGGTGCGAAATAATTAAACTGGTATTTTTTTACATAAAAAATAGGCAGGCAACTTTTTTGGATACGAATAAATAACCAGATAATATTTTTTTATTAGGACAACTCTTTTTTTATAATTTTTGGAGGTTATTGCCATGACCGTTATATTTTATTTTTCTGTGTCTTATTCATTTTCGTTTAGATTAATACCTCTTGAATGTCGGATGACAGTTAGAGGTTAAGAATGATGCGTGTTTTGTGTTATTTTGTATTTCGAAGGACCTTGAAATGTGTATGTTTGAACCACTGCACAAGTAGAAGTAAGCACATAAGAAAATGAGAGAATTACTCACTGCGGGACTTGTAGCACTTTCTTCATTTGGCCGGTTTTAACATTGCAGAGATGTTTCCGGTAAGAGGTTCGATTATTGACTGAATGTGGGTAATGGAAAAAAGTGACAGGTTTATAGGGAAAGGTAGGAAGGAAATGTGAGAATACTAGCTACAAGTACAGCAGTTCATGTATGTGTATAGGTTTCTATAGATATATGTATGTAAGTGTAGCTGTGTAAATGCCTAACCAGCCATATTTCATAGAAAATTAATATCAGAGCATTCGGAGGAGCTAGAGTGCTCTAATAAAAAGCAAAGTCTGGAATGATATTGGCGCAAGCGATTCTGACCTTGTACTTGTACAGTTTATATATACATAAGGGTTAAAATCGCATTTTATTTTTTTAACCTCTCAGCTGTCACCCACCCGCCGACGGGCTTACGACAGATGACTCGTTAACCTGATAATAATTTGCGGATTCAAATTCCGGTTTGCACCAATAAATTTAATGTTATTAATTTAATTGCCGGCAACCCGGGTGTTTATTGAGATAAAATATTTTGATAATGCTGGTAAGATACCCTCCTCACTAGACGATGTCTGTTCCGATACTGTTAATGGTACAAATATTAGTATAAAATCTTGATCTAATAACCATGAGTAATAAGTTCAGAACTTAATGTCTTCTTTTTCTTTTCATTTGTATGAGGTTTTTTATCCAGTTAAGAATTTTTCCTCATAAAGCACAATAATGTAACCTAAATTCAGTCATTTAAATACAACCATCAGATGGTAATAGTAATAAGGCCAAATGAGCCGCAGTACTAGTCAGCTAGAAACATGAAAGGGTATTGTTATAATAGGCCAATCAATAAAGAGTTTGAGGTATGCAAAAATTCCCCCGTCGACGAAATTTTTGCAGTTACGTGAAGTATCATTTAGGGATGACGAATGACAAAAGATCCAACAAAATATTTAACGGGAAGTTAGTTATTTTTAGCAAAAACTGAAAAAAAATTATATCTCTCGCTGGAAAAGTATTTTTTTAGAAAACTCTTCACATATTGTTAGTATTAATTATTATTCACCTGATTAAATAGAAATCCAACAATATTTTTGTAGGGAAAGTGTTTTTTTAGAAAGAGATTGGTTTTTTAATTCTATTGTTGCCGGGAAAATTCCTCCCTCCAATTTTTGGTCACGGATTGCCTTTATATTGGTGTTTACTTTATCTAATCAAAAGATCCAACATTTTTTTCTTTTGGAACATGCTTTTTTGATATCAGTCAAAAATATCGCTCCGGAAAAATCCTCCGTCCAATTTTTTTTCGTCAAGTTGTTAAGATAGCTATGTTAAAACGATTGCTGCAAAGATCCAACAAAATTTTGAACGGCAACCTATTTTTTTAAATTAATTTAGATCGCACGCACATTTCACGTGACTTTAGTATGAACGGGTGCCCGCGGGGTAAGGGAAGGGCTGGGGGCTAGTCGCACGGGGGCAAGCGAGCCGATCGGCGCGGGATATAGCTGCCCGGGGAGTAAGCCGGGGCTTACGCGGCGGTGGGATGTTTTTTGTGTTTTATGGGTGTCCGAAAGTGTGAAGAATTCTTTGAATATTATACCTCAATGAAAGAATTAATGTTTTAAACAAAAATTGTTTTGATTATTGTAAAATTGTTTTATAATAACCTTTAAAATTATATTAAATTTTACTAATGGTTTTTATTATGCGAAGTGCAATATAAAATAACTCAATATTTATTTTTAAATTATTGTGGCATTGTAAATGAGGTTTTTTTGTAACTCAAATTCTCAATAAAAAGCAACACAAACAGGCAATTACGAAAGCGTTGTTAAAATCAATGAAATAGATGAAAGCTTCTATATTCATTTTAATTTTAAAATAGTTGCGTAATACAATGTTATTTTAACCAATTAATTATTTTGACAAATGCCTATTTATGCGACTGAAAATTAGTTACTGTAGTTGAATAATAATATTAATTATAAGACATTATAGGTACCTACAAATGACAACAATTGGGATCATTTTTAATTTTTATCGTTTTATTGTTGAATCAAAATATATTATAATATGAAAAAAGTTTTACACTTGCTGTTGAAATTTTCAACAGCTTTGACGTACCAAATGTACAACGAATATATGCCAAAAATATATTATTGAAGCTATTCAAAAATACTGAATCTTCTACTAGACAGTGCATCCATCACACTAGATCATACAAAAATGAAATAAAAAATATTCCAAGTTATAAAACCACATTTGGACAAAGAACCACACGTACTTTGCAACAAAACTCCACAACATTCTTCCCCAAGACATAAAACTGATTAAAAAAAATTATGAGTACAAATCAAAAATATGGCTGAAAGAGGTCAATGAAAAAATCCTAATGAAAACTCTAAAACTACATATAATAGAAGAAAACATTACAAACTGCATAGAAGACAAATAAATGCCTCAGCACAGGACTTTCTAGTGAGGAGGACTAAGAAATACAATATATTATATACTTAAATTCACCTTTATATTTTAAATGTACAATTATTTTATATAGACGCTTTAATTAAAAAAAATAATTTACAAACATTACTTTGCGAAACTAACATTAAAGATCATAAATTTACTGACTATAAAAATAAAACAAAAATACAATAAAATAAGCTATAACAGTTGGTATTATTTTTGTTATTATAGAAAGAGAAGATAGAAAAAAATATAGAAATAGATTAACATTATAATACTACATTGTTTAAATAAACATTTTCTTCACAATAAGATCATAAGAAATATTTTAATACTATCTAGAATCTAGATAAAACAAACAACATGCCCCACAAAATGTGTTGATTGCAAGAAAAAAAATTAAATTAGCTGTTAAAATAAAAATATTCTGTGTTTGAAAAAAGGTTGGTTGAATTAATTCGGATGAAACTATTACGCTGCATACTTGGATTTTTTTGAAGTAGATGGTTGTTCACTTTGCAAATTATTTTCACTACTATTTTCATCATTTAAAATATTGATTTTATAACGGACCACTGGTTCATTATTTTCTTTATCTGAATCATGCTGATCGGAATCAGTAAAAGCTGAAATAGTTTTTTCAACATCCACTTCGTCCACATCTGGTTCGGCAGCTTCATCTAAAATAATTGTGCCAGTGCACGTCTTTCCATAACAATTGATGCAAATGGCAGAACAATTTAGGGCTGCTTTCTTACAAGTGCAATTGTACCTACAATACATTTTACATTTACATGAAATGACTGACAAAATTTCTTGAGGCGCTGGATCATCTAATGTTGTAATCGGAACTAGACCTGTTTCAGAACTTCTCCAACCCCAATCTTTGGCTGCTTTTGTTTCCCCTAGCCAGGATTGAACTTGGTAGTAAGTTCGCAATGAATGTTGCTGTGCGGCGCCAGAAGTAGGAGGAAGACAGGCAAGGTTGAATTTGCTTTTAGTAATGGATTGTGCAAATAAGACATAACGAACTACATTAATGTTTCTACATGTAGATTTGGTCGAATAAAGATATGTGAACACTGTTTCCCCTGCTTTAATTATCGACTCTTTTTCGGCATTTGGATCTCTGAACACTGAACATAGATTTTGCAATGTTAGATTTTTTTTTAACAAATCCACCAATTTTTTTTTGCCTTGACGAAACATTGCCGATGTAGTGTCACAACCAGAAAACGCGTGCATAAACAACACAGTTTCAGAAAGCCTTTCTTCTATGAAGCTACTGCTGGAATAAAATCTCGTCTTTATACTGCCTTTTCCTGGTTTAATCAGGTAAACTTTTGATTTTCTGTTATCTGGGCTTCCCGTCAAAATCACCAGAAGGTCGATATCTTCTCCAACTATAAAAACAGAGTCAAAATTTTCTGTTAACTCGAGTGCTGTAGATATTATAAGCGTATCAGCATCTTCAAGGCTTTGTTTACTATGAATGCCACTGTTTTCAAGTTTTTTTATGAGGATTCCTATCAACCTTTTTTTATTTTTTTCATTGGAAAGGAACCTTTCTTGTGTGACAGTGACAATCGTGCTCTCACTAAATAAAGTTTCTGCATAAATCTGACGTTTTGTGCGTCGTTGACGTTCTGCTGCTTTGGTACTGGTCTCTTCTGGATGATCAGGGTACCCATCAAATACAACTGTTACGTTTGGTACAAAACTTTTCTTGATAAAATTTATGTACTGATCACACACAGCCGAAAATGTTACACCTTTTCGCCAAATAACCTTATGAAGAAGGTATCCCCCATCTATAACATACGATCGATTTTCTATCAGCGGTTCGATTTCCAGTGGTTTGAAAAAATCATAAAAAGCCGACTTTTTGCCTTTTCTCATTCCATTCTCATCAAACAAAGATAATGGGAAGGGCGCCAATTCGTATTGAAGGTATTGTCGAAGTTCTTCTTGCGATTTTTTAGCAAAAACAATTCTTCGAAATATGATTTCCGGTTCTACTGCTACTCTAGTTCCCCTAACTTTTAGGGATGAATTTACAGCTGCGATGGATAAAACTCTATCCTTTCTTGAGTATGAAACTTCATGAAAATTTTTGCCTACAGTGTTTTGCATAATATGTATTCCAATATCCTGAGCGTCATGACAGTTGATATCATTACCTCCCGTTATACCTGTACTCAAAGACATTAGTTTATTCAAATAAGGAAACGGATCATGGCTTTCAAACCAGGTTTCAAATTTTTCAATATCCTTTGAATCGCGAATTATTCGCGAAGTGCGATTGTCGACATGTTGCTCGCTAGATGAAGAACGAACCCCAGAGAACTCCTCGATTGCTGACGAAACTTTATAAAGAGTTGGCATAGCCAGAATCCATTTAGCCAGCACACTATCTGTTAATCCACGTCCATGCGTTAAGCCACCGCTGCTCTTCATTGAACGCATCAATGTTTGTTCTATGGTCATGTCTGACCATATCCCCGACCAAAATTTATTGGATCGTCTGATTGTGAAATAGCCATCACCTACAAATTTCTTGTGTTCCTCGGGTAATAACTTTGTTTCTAAATTTTGCATATCTTGTAAATATAGGGTTGCACATTTCGCATAGCAGTAGTGGCCACTGGAGTGAAAGAATGGTAACATTTTCTTGATGACATCAAGGTGGAGTTGCCATTTTCCCGACCGCTCCGCATCTATGAATAGTTTTACAAGAGTGACCATTTTGAAATAGAGCACCCATAATTTTGCGGTTGGCCCGTTTATAGAAATTTCCTCCATAGCATTTCTAAATTTATCCAGAATAGGTGTAAGTCGGTCCAGTTCACTGGGGATTTCATTTTTGAACAAATCATTCAACAATATGTCGTCAATTGTAATAATATCTTCATCATCTAATTTCATTGTGTCAAGTAGTTTTTTTGAGAGAGCCAATTGAGTAAGCATGTGTGCTCTTATGGCACGTGCATAGGAGTGCCCAGACAACATTTTATCCACAGATAAAGGTGCATATACTGTACACCACAATTCTTTAAGGCCGCTTCCATTCATTATATAACCGATGGCTCCCATGAAACTCATGAGGAGATGAAAACCCCCTAATCTAATAATTACATGATTTAGTCTTGGATCAGTACTCGAAGTCATAATGTCTTTGGCTTTCTGATAGAGAGGTTGATCGAATGTTACTATAGTAGTTTTCATGCCAATGGACTTGGTATTCTCTACAGCCATAATTAATGATGTGTAAATAGTATCATACTGAGTTGGAGGAGCGTTGATAAATGGAAGTGGAACGATTTCAGACTTTTCATATTTCTTTTCAGCAGTGAATTTTTCCATGAAACCATTCCAGCCGGGTATATCACAAAAGCCTTGCTTTTTTGAATATATCCACAGAAAATCTGTCCACGATGGCAATATATCCTTAATATCAGAGTCTCCGGCAAAATTATGGATCAGTACTTGCTGCAAACCTTTTGATGTACATTGATAAGTTTCTACTGGTACATGACCAAAATTACCAATAACAAAGGATGGTGGTATGCTTTTCAGGCGTAATACACTCTCATAGTTTGTTTTCAAAGCAGGAGTATAACATTTTATACCACCCATGGAATGAAATGTATTTTTGCCATCGATCGTATTTATATTATGGTCGGCATTATCAAATACATATTGACAGAATTCAGGCTTTTCGATAGGCGAAATGTGTGCGATAGCCGATATTTGGAAGTTTGTAGCTTCGTGGTACGACAAACAAAATCCAAAAAATGCCAGCAGATCGACAAGCGATTTGGAAGCAAATTTCTGATTTATTAGTACAGCGATACCTAGCAGTAAGGGCGATGTAAATGAACGGGGTCGAACAGCGGTGATTATTGAATGGGCGATTGCCTGGCATTTCTTGGAAGCACTATCTGTATCGCGTTTCTTCTTTAGAATGAGCTCTTCAAGAAAGGTTTTCAAAGAATGGGGTATATCTTCATTAACATTTTCAAGAAATTTTTCCGGTGGAGGAAAGACAGCGGTATCATAGACAGTCGATCTGATATCTTCTAAAATTATGGAAGCAGCAGTGCGTACAATCCTTAAGCGTTCTTTTTGTACATCATTCTCCTTTGACGTATACCATGTGTTATGCAGGATTCTATGTCCAGTATCACGGAAACAAATCAACGTTGGCTTACCATCAGTAGTTGTGATGAGAATGTCATCACCATATTTATCTCTCAACTTACTCTTTATGGTTCTATCATCGGGGCAGTCACGAGACACAGCATTTTTTAAATCGCCAAGTGAGAACTGGCATTCCTCACGATTGTTTTCTAAAACTGCATAAATTTCTTTCATTGCGGCGTCAGTATTAGAAGATTCTGGTCGCCCTCGTTTTCGATCACCTTCTAGGGGTATTTCTACCTTCCGAAACGTATCATAGCAAGCTCGATGATATCTAGCAGCCACAGAAACTAAATCAACGTCATGAATCCGTCGCAATACCTATAAGAAATTAATAGAATTGTTAATGCAAAGGAACAGTTTAGTACGAGGGTAGATCAATACATTTTCAAATGCGTATAAATAAAGTCCGCGACTTGTTGAATAAATGTTTTTAGTCAAAAAAAAAAAAATTCAAATGATTGATTGACTTTTTGATTGTTATTCATTATGCATATATAATAAATAAAAATATGTTAGTATTCAACAACTTAATTGTGTATTTATACTCACGAAACTAGTCGAAAATATAGATAATTAAGTATTGCACCACGGTAAAAATTACTGTATAAAACTTACTACGTACTAAAAATACCTGAAGATTTAAGATCAGAAGAATAGAGAGATCGTAATAATGAACATTAAAAAATAAAAATAATTAAAAGTACCTTGTCCGCCCATGTATCTTTTCGTAGCGATGCTAAATGTGCGATCGACATTTTTGTTTGCGGCAATTGTATTCTGCGAACATATGACCGCAGTGCCGCTATTTTTTTATTTTCTGTACGGATAAATTCGTCTGATGCATCACTGCCACAGAAAATGCATTTCATTTCATATTGAAATTCTGCAACCTCGGCTTCTTCACTGGAAGCAAGTTTTTTTCTCCTTATAAAAGCATTAATAACTCTAGAATTAATATACTGTTTTCTACACTTCTTGTGCACAGATAATTCGTTCACCCCTTCTATCGCTGTAGCGATTTTGTCGTCTCTTTTTAAACTACACTCATATATGGTTTTGAGCCCTCGTTCTTTAACAATAACTACGTCATCTTTCAATTTTTTTTTGCAAAAAACACAATCACTTTCCGGAATACACAAATTATCAGCCATAGCGCAAATCAAATAACTAAACTAAAAACACAACACTGACAAATGAAGAGTTGTCAATAAACCATGCAAACAATGCTCTTCGTTAATTTTATAATTTTACACAAAGTCTCCGCGGCCGTGTCGCGTAGCATAGTCCCGAGTCCCGAATGCGACTAGCCCCACCCCTTCCCTTACCCCGCGGGCACCCGTTCATACTAAAGTCACGTGAAATGTGCGTGCGATCGAAATTAATTAAAAAAAATAGGTTGCCGTTCAAAATTTTGTTGGATCTTTGCAGCAATCGTTTTAAAATAGCTATCTTAACAACTTGACGAAAAAAAATTGGACGGAGGATTTTTCCGGAGCGATATTTTTGACTGATATCAAAAAAGCATGTTCCAAAAGAAAAAAATGTTGGATCTTTTGATTAGATAAAGTAAACACCAATATAAAGGCAATCCGTGACCAAAAATTGGAGGGAGGAATTTTCCCGGCAACAATAGAATTAAAAAACCAATCTCTTTCTAAAAAAACACTTTCCCTACAAAAATATTGTTGGATTTCTATTTAATCAGGTGAATAATAATTAATACTAACAATATGTGAAGAGTTTTCTAAAAAAATACTTTTCCAGCGAGAGATATAATTTTTTTTCAGTTTTTGCTAAAAATAACTAACTTCCCGTTAAATATTTTGTTGGATCTTTTGTCATTCGTCATCCCTAAATGATACTCCACGTAACTGCAAAGGTTTCATCGACGGAGGAATTAATGTTTGGGTTAGCCTCATTTTGAGCCTTTATTGACTGGCCTATAAGCCCTAGCTAGTTAGAGGATTACGAAAGAATCCATAAAATCAAAAAAATCAAAATCATTGACCTAGGAGTTGAAAGGTTTTTATGCAAATTGGCAACAACCTTTTTCTTAAAAAACTATGTTGCTAGTCTTTTTTTATTTTTTTATTAACCAATACATATAATAGATATATAATTAACAAATATATATAATATAATATTAGTGGTAACAATACCTTCCTAATTGAGAAATTCTCCTGTTTAGAGAGGGATAAGTCTACATGGAGGCTTTCGATTCCTAGGTCTCAGAGAGGTTAGTTAAATTGAATGTCTGTTAATATGATACAGACAAGCTTACGTAATTAGGCACACGGATTAATCTCTTTAGGGTCTTTTCATACTATTTCATAAGCATATATATTTGCCATCATGTTCCCGTCACCGTGTATTCACATACACCTACCTACACACCCGAAGTCTATGGGAATGTCTTACCCCATGAATTATCGTTGACGTTTTTATTAATAATATGGTTGAGGGGTTTTTTGCAAATCGGGTATGTAATAGTATTTTGTTAAAATTTCAACGAAATCTAATATGTATAAAAATGATTGTTTGTTGGTTTGTTTCTTATGCGTGTCCATACCGTTCATCTAATTGCGTTGTAACTTTAGGTATATGATGTGCGAATACCCGGGATTTTTATAGGATAGCGAGCTCAGGCGTAATGAAATTATTTCCTATACTATTCTTGATTGCAATTAAAATTTGATCCGATTTCGATTATTTTTTTTTGGATTGTTGTGAATATGCCTGCGAATATGTCTATATATATTGGTGATCTCTGGCGTTATGACATTTGAATAAAAAATAGGTCATGCGAGTTGTTGGACAAATGGGTTTATTTTATGGAGTTAAGCGTAAGGGAAAAAAGGCCGGAGGGGGGGCGGGGTTGATATGCGGGAGGGGCGGAGGGGAATTAAGGAAGGAGGTTCGCGGGAGTGGGGATGAGGGAAGGGGATGATGGAGAATGTGATAGCGGAAGTCGTGTGGAGGGGGTTCGCGAGAAGGCGGGACAGCGGGAGAGGGAACGGGAAATGCGGGGAAGGGGAATGCGGGAGGGGAAGGGGTACGTGGGTGAGGAAGAGGAGGTGGAAGGAGAACGGGGACGCTTAGGAAAGGACACGAAGACAGAAACAATTTATTTATTTAAGTGGAATTCCAACGCACTATCAGCTTATAGTAAAAAAATATTAATTCTTATTCACTAAAAAGTCGTAAAAATTAATGTCAAAGTGGTCGAGTTAAAACGGGACTTTGCTATGCTCAACCAAAAATAAATCTATTTGCATGAGTTTTTCTAAGCCAATCGAAAAATAATCTTTACAGAACCATTAAAACGGCCACCATCTTAAAACGGAGCCGGAACGTACAAAACGAATTTACAAACAGACGAAATGCAAAACGGTCGAGTTAAAACAAGACTTTACTACAATCAACAAAAAAATCTGTTTTTATTTTTCTAAACCAATTGAAAAATAATCTTTACTGAATTTAAACGGCCACCATCTTGAAACAGAGCCGGAACGTACACAATGAATTTACAGACAGACGAAATGCAAATCGGTCGAGTTAAAACAGGACTTCACTACGATCAACCAAATAAAAATCTGTTTGCATGAGTTTTTCTAAACCAATTGAAAAATAATCTCTACTGAATTAAGACGGCCACCATCTTGAAACGGAGCCGGAACGTACAAAACGAATTTACAGACAGACGAAATGCAAAACGGTCGAGTTAAAACTAACCAAAGCCTAAATGAAAAAGCTTGAAAGCAGGTCATTATTTATTATGTAATTTATTATTCTTGGTGTACGTGCTTCGACGCCTGTTGATGTATAGATGCTTCTAGAACTGGAGCAGAGTGCATTTGATGATACCATCTGAGAGAACAAAAATATAACGTGATTAGGAAATCGAACAACACATTGAATCAATGCTTGCTCAACGAAGAATACCAGATAAACCGGATGTCCCGTAAGCTATGGATCAAACGAAGTGGGGTCAAATGGGGCGATAGGGAGGCCATTTGCAATCAAAATGACCTCAAATGCATCGGTCCCATTCTTAACCCTTTCAATAATATATCGTTTTTTTTTGTTTTATGTATATCTATTTATTTTTTACATTAACTCAAAACTCCCTGAGGAAAATTAATTACCTCTGGGCCCGTGTCATCTTTGGGGATGCTGCGTGGTGTGTTTTTGGTGGAAAGGTAGAAGTGAACCTGGGTCTTGAAGAGACCCATATTGTAGGAGGGAGAAATCACAAACAAATCGTAGAAACAACCAATTCTCATGCGACAAATGTCAACTGTGCACAAATGTTGCACGCGCTTTTGGCGTGTTTTCCGTCTGTGCACTATTGCCGAAGAAATCAATGACGCTAGTTCCTCGGAGCATCTTCCATTGAAATATCGGTAGAACAAGACAGCATTCTCACCTGACCCCTATTCTCTAAATATTGCAATCCGTTTGTCAAGATTAGATAATCTATCGAATGGACCACTCGGTTTCTGCACAAAGTCAAGGGGTTTTTCAGGTATTTTGAGGCTCCAGACCAGAGGTGGCTGCCAAATTTAGCAGTGGGGTGTAATTGCGATTTGTACAGGGTTAGCAGTTTTGTACTAAGTACCTAACAGTACTCCCTTGTAAAATATTCAGCATGAACGAATTAAGAAAATTGTTCCGCTACATATGGGGTAATTTTTATTGCAATGTGCCGCAAATGTACCACATATCATTTGAAATTAATTAATTGAAATAACACAACCCGCGACCCTCAGATTGCGAGTAGAGAGCCTTACCTCTCGACCACGGAGGCCTTACCCGTGGATCTACCATCTTTGCAAATGAAATAATTTCATTAAAATGTTTTTATTTTTCATAAAATGTTCATAATATTACGTATTACTAGTTGATACCCGGCATGCTTTGCAATGCAACTTAAATAAAAAAATTGTTTCCCCCTGTGTGTCCTTTCCCATTCGTCCCCGTCCCCGTTCTCCGCCTTCCCCTCCATCGTTCCCCCTCCCGCGAATCCCCCTCTTTAATTTTCCTTCGCCCCTTCCGGGTTCCCCTCCCCCCTTTCAAATTTTCCCCTGCTGAACTCCATTAAATACACCCATTTTTCAAACCTATTTCATGTGATTTCGTGTGATCTATTTCAAATTTAAACTCACCAGTATACATAGAAACCTTCGCTGGCACGTTCACAATAATTTTAAAAAATCAATCGTAATCAGATGAATATACTATAGGAAATAATTTTATAACGCCAGAGCTCACTATCCTGTAACTATCGCGGGCATTTATTTAAAAAAAATGTGTTAAATCACTACATGTTAATCATATTTATATATGTATTTACTAAATGAATTCAAGACAATGTTATATTTTGTATTACGATATGGTATAGGTATTTATAAAACTGATGTTATAACAAAATGTTTAGAAAGTGGACATAACGTGTTGTGGACAAAATACCGGTTGAAGTAATTACCAAAATAATTTAAATATCAACCATTAACTTTGGCTGACAATTTCGCAATTAACTTTATTAAGTAATATCTGAATTCGCTGAAGAAATAAACAGGTAGAAATGACGTACCGTGGGCGTGTCTGTGTACCCAGAGTTAGTTCTGTTTTATAATGATAGTTTGATTAGATTCGTTAGTGTGTCTGGGGCCTTGGAGTAAGACGCCTTATGTATACTAAACTGGGGGCGGCACTTGTCAAATCAGTGGATTATATTTATTCAGATGCATTTATTTTACTACGAAGTGGTGTCGTGTCATTCGATATCAGTAAAAACTGATTTCATAGAAAATATATCGTCCACTCCTTATTGTATAGTTGTGGGAAATTTCTTAAGCTGGAAAATTGTATAAACTGAAGAAAATTGTTAAACGGGAAACATTCTATGTCGAAAAAATCTCTAATAGGAAATTTCTTAAGTTAGAAACATTTTAAACCGGAAACTTCTCATGCCCAAACATGGGAAATATCTGTAGTAGGAAACGTGTTAAGCGGGAAACTTCATTGGTGGGAAATATCTTAAGCGGGAAACTTCTTTGGTGGGAAATGTCTTAAGCGGGAAACTTCTTTAGTTGGAAATATCTTAAGCGGGAAACTTCTCTGGTGAGATATATGTTATGCGGGAAACTTCTTTGCTCTTAAGCAGGAAACATCTCAAGCGGGAAACCTCTTAAGCAGGAAACAACTTAAGCGGGAAACTTATTTGCTGGAAAATATCTTAAGCGGGAAACTTCTTTTGTGGAAAATATCTTAAGCGGGAAACTTCTTTGGTGGGAAATGTCTTAAGCGGGAAACTTCTTTAGTTGGAAATATCTTAAGCGGGAAACTTCTCTGGTGAGATATATGTTACGCGGGAAACTTCTTTGCTCTTAAGCAGGAAACATCTCAAGCGGGAAACCTCTTAAGCAGGAAACAACTTAAGCGGGAAACTTCTTTAGTGGGAAATATCTTAAGCGGGAAACTTCTTTGGTGGGAAATATCTTAAGCGGGAAACTTCTCTGGTGAGATATATGTTATGCTGGAAACTTCTTTGCTCTTAAGCAGGAAACATCTCAAGCGGGAAAACTCTTAAGCAGGAAACAACTTAAGCGGGAAACTTCTTTGGTGGGAAATATATTAAGCGGGAAACTTCTTTGCTCTTAAGCAGGAAACATCTCAAGCGGGAAACCTCTTAAGCAGGAAACAACTTAAGCGGGAAACTTCTTTAGTGGGAAATATCTTAAGCGGGAAACTTCTTTGGTGGGAAATATCTTAAGCGGGAAACTTCTCTGGTGAGATATATGTTATGCTGGAAACTTCTTTGCTCTTAAGCAGGAAACATCTCAAGCGGGAAACCTCTTAAGCAGGAAACAACTTAAGCGGGAAACTTATTTGCTGGAAAATATCTTAAGCGGGAAACTTCTTTGCTCTTAAGCAGGAAACATCTTAAGCGGGAAACATCTTAAGCGGGAACAATATTTAATAGGATCGTGAAACATATTAAACGAGAAACTTCTTAAGCAGGAAACATATTGACAGCCGGCGTAGTCCAGAGGCAAGGCTTTGGGCTCCCATTCTGGAAGTCGCGGGTTCGAACCCGGCGTTCGCAAATAAATTTTATTTGATTAATTTGTGTTATTTCACAATTAATTAATTAAAAATAATGTATACTATATTTTCAGCACGTTCCAGAGTTTAAGATACTCTAAGTATCGCCCTGGTGTAAGACCACCATTCAGAATCGAAACGTTGCTTTAAATGGCTATAGCCGTGTTTAGTGACTAGATCTGAATAGCCAGATACTTCCCACCTTCCTCCTCCCCATCTCCTTCCCTTCCCCACTACATTCAGGCTCACAACATACCCCAATTGGGGATGCCATAGTGGCACTGGCTCTAGACGGGAGGAGTTAGGACTCTTGTGAGGTGTTCACTATAAAAAATATATATATATATATTAAAAGGGAACTTCTTGACGGGAACCATATTAAACGGGAAACTTGTTAAGCGTGAAACATATTAAACGTGAAACTTCTCGAGCGGGAAACATATTAAACGGGAATTTCTTGAACGGGAAACATATTAAACGAGAAACTTTTTAAGCGGGACACATACTAAATGGGAACTTCTTGAGCGGGAAACATATTAAACGTTAAACATTTTAAGCGGAAAACATATTAAACGTAAAACTTCTTAAGCGGGAAACATATTAAACGTTAAACATTTTAAGCGGGAAACATATTAAACGGGAAACTTCTTTAGCGGGAAACATTTAATTGTAACTCCTCGAGCGGGAAACATTTCAAACGGAAAACACGCTAAACAGGAAACTTTGCGGGAAACATTAAATGATAGTTCAGCGGGAAATATATTAAACGGGAAACACGTTAAAAAGGAAACTTCTTAAGCGGAAAACATATTAAATAAGAGCTTTGTGAACGGGAAACATATTAAACGGTAAACTTCTTGAGCGTGAAACATATTAAATAAGAACTTTGTGAACGGGAAACTTCTTAAGCGGAAAACATATTAAATAAGAGCTTTGTGAAAGGGAAACATATTAAACGGTAAACTTCTTGAGCGGGAAACATATTAAATAAGAACTTTGTGAACGGATAACATACTAAACGGAAAACACGTTAAACGGGAAACTTCTTAAGCGGAAAACATATTAAATAAGAGCTTTGTGAAAGGGAAACATATTAAACGGTAAACTTCTTGAGCGGGAAACATATTAAATAAGAACTTTGTGAACGGATAACATACTAAACGGGAAACACGTTAAACGGGAAACTTCCTAAGCGGAAAACATATTAAATAAGAACTTTGTGAACGGGAAACATATTAAACGGGAAACTTATTGAGCGGGAAACATATTAAATGGAAACTTCTTAATTTTAAAAGGTAATTTTTTAAAATACGTTATATAACACATGTTGTTCAAAATCCAAACCACTTTTTCACTACTTTTATTACTATGTTTTAAAACTACCCTGGACAAAACAAATGAATTAATTATTTATAATAGGTATTGGTGATTACCTCTCGGCAAACATGGTTGTTTGCCGAAAGGATAAATGGTATAATCGGGCAATAAAAACATTACAGCAGTTATTTTATACAATAATTACGTAATTAAGAACGTGAAGTGTTTTCATTTTAACCAACACTTGTTATTGAATAAAAGGTGTGTTTATCCATAGATAATCGTAACAAAGGGAGATATGGCATGGACTGTCACTGAGCTAAGACCAAACTGCACGGACTATCGCCATCTTTGGTTTGGTCGAGGGGTACGGTTCTCGACCAGCAATCCGAAAGTCGCAAATCCAAGTCGCAAATCGGATTTCAATCCTTTATAATCATTTAAAATAATATAAGGTATATTTGCGGCATGCCGCACAATGGAAGATACTCTTATTATCGCCCTGGTGTAAGACAACCATTCCAAATTGAAATGTTGCTTGAAATGGATTTAGCCATGTTTGGTGGCCAGATCTCAATGGCCAGGTACTCTGCCACCTTTCTCTTCTCCATGTCCTTCCCCTCCGCACTACTTCAGACTCATAACGTACCCAAATTGGAAATGCCATAGTTTCACTGGCTCCAGGCGGTTGGGATCAGCTGGGACTCTTGTGCGGTATTCACATAAAAAAAACCTCATAAGCAGGAAACATCTTAAGCGGGAAATTTCTCTGGTGGGAAACCTCTTAAGCAGGAAACATATTAAGCGGGAAATATATTAAACGGGAACTTCTTGAACGTGAAAAAATTTAAACGGGAAACTTCTTAAGCGGGAAACATTAAATGGGAACTTCTTGAGAGGGAAACATACTTTGGTGAGAAACCTCTTAAGCAGTAAACACCATAAGCGGGAAATATATAAAACGGGAACTTCTTGAACGTGAAACAATTTAAAGGGGAAACTTCTTAAGCGGGAAACAACTTTAGCGGGAAACTTCTTGAGTGGGAAATTTCTTTTGTTTTTAACAGGAAATATCTTGATACATCAGGAATTTTATGCAATTTGGTGTGCTGGTAGAAACAAAGGCGGGGTGCCACTAGATAGTATGTAGATGTTTGCAACACTTGTTGCGCGTGCTATTTCAAAGTAATAATGGTTCTTGATCCCCTCTCTTGTTTTTATTATCTATGGTTAGCTATTTAGTTAAATATACGTTATATTATACACAGGTAACATCTATCGATGTTATTATTGATTAGATGTGAACGGAATGTTCAATATCGCTTAATGGATCGAGATGACAATGCAAACAAGTCATTTATTCCTATTAAATTAATGGTGAATACATTTACCACAAGTGTTTGCTCTCACCTCCCAATAAACATTGTACAGTACACACGCACACAGGGCCGGTAAATTAATTAAATTAAACATAATAATGTCACGACAGAATGAACTGGTAGGTTGGCGAGTTGGCATCGTGTTTGGGTCTCTCTCAGGCATCGTGTGTTGAATTCCTCGACTGGCTAAATCCACCATCCACGACTCGAGCAACATTTTCCCCTTACTGTGATGGTAAAAAATAAATATGTCCTTTGGCGTGAGTGCGACATTTCCTAAAAGTTTTATTTTTCTTTTATATCAAACACTTAATGAACATTTATTTCGCAATAATAAATATTGAGGTCAATAATCGAGATAAAAACTATCGTACCTTTTAAGTTGGACCAAATTACCCATAGTAAGCCAAATTTAATCAAAATCGGTTTAGTAGTTTCGCAGTTTACCTTGGACGAACATTGTGACGCTAGATTTATATATATAAAGATAAAGATTATTCACGTACACACTGTTATTGTACATTGTATGTATATAATATTAATTTATATAATATTTCAAATAATCTTACTAATATTATAAACGCTTAAGTTTGTATGGATGTATGTATGTTTGTTACTCTTTCACGCAAAAACTACTGAATGGATTTTAATAAAACTTTACAATAATATAGCTCATGTGTCAGAATAACGTATAGGCATTATAAAGCTAGCTATTTTCAATATATTATAAATAATAATTATTGTTTAATAGAAAATGTCAAAATTTAATAATGACATTTTGCAAAACAATCAAATTTTTATTTAAATCAAAATTCTATTTTAGAAAATTAGTGAATTTATTTGAAGTACTCGCCTAATTCTTTGAATCGAATCAATAATTATAGATATTTTAAATAAATAGGTTAAGAATTTTGGTATAAACATAGATGGGAGCTAGGAAAAGAAAATAGGCTAATAGAATTACTAATCCTGCGCAGACGAAGTCGCGGGCAGAAGCTTGTATATTATATAAATTCATGGTATTATAAGACTAATTTGAAAAATGTGCCTTACCATCTTTTCGAATTCTACCCTGGTTATATTTTGCAACGGCACCTACTTTACAAGTGTGAAGAGTCCACACAATAAACACCTTTGTTTGCAAAAGTGACTAAAGGATTACAGAAGATATGTTACTTTGGTCACTAGGAACCATTTCGTGTGACAGATTTACATTGCCGTTATTTTTTAAAGATAAGGTACTTCACACAAGTTCACACTGCTTGCTTTCTTTATATTAGTACTGTTTGGTAACAGACGTTTACAAAAGGCTTATTGTAAATCATATGACAAAGATAGTACACTTGTTTAATTCTGATTTCTAAATATTTCTTTTGAAATCTCAATTTTTTTTTTGCTCACTATTTCCCTGGAGGCAGAGAAATGGGCCCACACATAGTGGCTCAGAATCGAATGGCTTTAATGTTTGACAACCATATCTGAAGATGCAGGTGTAGTCCTGACGGCCGGCGGAGTCCAGAGGTAGGGCGTTTGACTCCCATTCCGAAGGTCGCGGGTTCGAACCCGGCGTGCGCAATTTTTTTTAATTTAATTAATTTGTGTTATTTCACAATTAATTATTTAAAAATAATATATAGTATATTTGCGTCACGTTCCAGAGTGGAAGATACTCTTAGTATCGCCCTGGTGTAAGACCACCATTTGTTGCTTGAAATGGCTTTAGCCGTGTTTAGTGATTAGATCTGAATATCCAGGTACTTCCCCACCTTCCTCTTCCTCGCCTCCTTCCCTTCCCCACTTGCCTTCAGCCTCATAACATACCTTAATTGGGGATGCCATAGTCTCACTGGCTCCAGACGGAAGCAGTTAGGACTCTTGTAAGGTATACATAATAAAAAAGGTACTTCCCAGCTTTCCTCTTCCCATCTCCTTCCCCTACCCACTCCCTCAGCATCACAACACAACTTAATTGAGGATACCAAAGTCCCATTCCACCCAAGCCACTGTTACTCGAATTTTACAATGGTGGCACACGTTTCAACGAGATATTAGTACGCAATAGAGTCTCTATGACTATCCACTGAAGCGACAGAGCAATTAAAATATTTTTTCTCGGATTGCTAAAGGAAATTTTTCCGCCCACATTAAAAAAAATCATACCTCCGAATTTAAATATGGAGACATACAAACTGATTATAGTTCTATGTAGTCAATGAATTCACCTATCTTTGGTCTATTATAAGGATTTATAAAAAATATATAATTAAATCTTTAACCTTAAACATTTTAAAGTATCTAGAGAATATTTATTTTGTTATATTTTAAATGTACAATATATTATATAGTCGTTTTAATTAAAAAAAATTTTTTTGAAAATTTGCCACATTTTGCAACAAAGCAATTCGAGGTTTTGGAAATATTGCCATAATGTGGCAAAAAGCGCTCGAGTGGTTCCTACAGTGAACTGAGTAAACTGAACTACCGTACCTTTTCCATATATTTTTAAATTCTCTACGTTTAAATTGTAAAACATCGTATGACATCACAATTTCTTAAACAGCTGATATAATTGACGTAAAGAATTCAATAAATAAATAAACACAAAAAAAACAGTGATAAATTCTGGATCAAACCGCTTTTTGTAACAATTGTCAATTTTTCAAATCTACCTAATATTAAATTTTCGTTACTACCCGGCCAAGTCAATGTTACATCTTGTGGGCCTGTCTGTGTTCAAATATCGATAATTCTTTCTTGAAAATATAACTAATTTCATTAATTAAAAGTAGTTCTGTCGTATATGATTTTAGATTTTCACGGCCAAATGTATTAACGATATTTATTTTTGGGATAATATGCCGTGTGGCGCTACCTCCTTCTTTAGCTAACGTCTTGGTTTAGTTTGTCGTGTTTGCTTGTCAGCTGTTCACAATTTAATTAAAATCTGAAACAGAACAATTTGGAATAAAAAAAAGAGCTAGAAATTCTTATGAAACTGAAGAAAGGAAGGAAAGAATAAATATATGTATATACATTTAACTTAGCAAAATTTTTGTATTTTTCGAAGGGCAGGTCGAGAAATAAAGTTTCTCGGGTGTAACTCTTAAATTATTAGAAAAGCATATGAAAGATCGAAAACAAGTAGTATCAAAAGTAAAAAATAACCAATTTTCAAAACAAAAGGAGTACCGCAGGGATCATTCCTCGGACCCCTCTTGTTCAAACTCTATATAAATGACGTAGTTAACATATTTTTAAGTCCAAAGTACGACTATTCGACTATTAATTGGAGATAATTACGAAGAATTAATCATTATTTTAAATAACTAACTAAAAAATTATCATAATTGCTAAAAATAAATAGGCATAAATTAAATCCAAAATATAAAATAATTTGACATAAGAAGACATACACTGAAAGCAAAATTAAAATTGATGGTGAAATTATTTAAAATGTTACCGGTATGAAATACTAGGAGTTATATTATTATTCTAAACCACCCTAACAAAATAAAATTGGGAAGATTATTTATTTTTTGAAAGAATACGTCAAAAAATTTCAAGAGAAACAATCGCTATATATCTACAACCCCATGATTGCTCCACATTTTAACTACCGCTCAACGACTCTTTTGTGTAACAGGTCATATAACAAAATAAGTTACCAATTCTCCAAAATAGAGCAATGAGAATAATACTTAGATGAAATAGATTTTTAAAAGTTACTAAAATGTTACAGTAGCTAAATTGGCTAACAGTGAAACAGATGCTAACTGATCTTGTACGCAATTAAAAAAAAATGTACGCAAAATAATAAAAAACGATTATAAGCAATAATTATTATCTGAACGCTACGGAGATTTAGCACTTACAATGCCTTTCTCATATTAAAATAAAGTTGGTTGTTTGCATGTGAAAAATTGTAATTGTTTAATGAAACACTAGTATATATTGAATTATTTGGCGAGTAAGAGATAAGCCGACGTAGCTCAGTAGATAGAGCAGTTGATTGGAGATCAGAAGGACACGGGTTCGAGTCAAATCAAATTGTTTACAACAAAGACATTCACAGGCATAACAAAAGGACATGCAATGAGATCAGGATACCAAAAAAGGACAAAGCCAATACGTAAAACAGATTATTCTACAAATCGATGAAAAATTATAAGGCGCTGTCTGAAACCACAAAAAATACAAAATTAATAAATTCAAAATAGATTGTGAGAATTACTACCGAGATAAAATGTAATAGTTACCTATGTAAGTTATAATCAGTAATTTGTAAACTTAAATTATAATTAAATAAATCTAGAATCGGCGATTGGGGAACATTTTGAATGTCATAAAACCAAATGGCGTTGAAGGAACATGCTATTAAAATGTAACAACACGGTGCTGCGAACAGCCGGCTGTTAGCAGCTGGCTATTGTCTCCTGTCTCCCTTTTCCTCGTGCGAACCCGTAACATTCTGTTTCACGTTGTCTTCTGTCTCTTTTATTAACACAACAAATTCAATATCACCATCTCATTTCCTCGGTTGGTACTAACGGCAGACGGTTTCTTCCAATTTGCAGTCAACGTGAAACAGAGTGTTACGGGTTCGCATGGGAAAAAAAGAGACGGGAGACATCCTCCAACCTTCGATTTTTAGCCAGCTGCCAAAAGCTGCTGTTCGCAGCATGGTGTGTAGATAGTATTAGAATTTCTGTGACACACTGCACCTATCCCAAGCAATATATCACCAAACCGCTGCTCGGTCAATTGATTCAAGGATTTGTCGTCTATATTTACATCTTCCGATTTAGATCTGGGACTGGTTGACATTCAGATACCCCGGAGTTATTTATCAGGTGTTTTGTTTTTATACAATGTCTGGTCCCAACTGCTCGGAGCCGGTAGGACCATGGCAGCCCAACATTGTGGAATGTTGGGTTCTGAAAAGAACACGAGGAACGAAATGAGACAGTGTGGGATATGGGGAAAAGATTGGAAAAGCTTAACTATTCAGATATGGTCACCTAAACATAATTTTAGCTAGTTTGTTTTAAACAATATGGAAAAGAAAGTTTATTATTATTATTTTTTTTAAATTTATCTCCCGTTTTTGCAGACATGAATATGATTTTTTATTATAAAATAACATTAACATTTTTTGTAAATTTCTTTAATAACATTATTTAATTTATTTCAATTTTTCAGATAAAACCCTCTTAAAATGCACGTCGTAAAGTCACACTTATATTCCTATAAATATTTCAACAACGCAGAAAGAAAGAAAAAAAAACTGTTTTATTATCCTTTGCAGCATTTTAAATTTCCGCTATCGAATATGTAATAATACTACGTATTGTGTATACAATATATAATGCATAAAATATATATGCATGTATAAACAAAACAGACATTTTCTATAGGAAAACTGCGCGTGTTAGAACTGGCGTTATGAAATTCGCACAACCATCCGGGAATTTATAGGTCAAATAAACTATATTCATGGCCTTATGCGTGTGCTTAAAGTAAGCTAAATGTTTCCTTACTTACCTTGACGGTGCTGTGAACAGCCCGACATATCGGGCTGTTAGCAGCTGGCTAAAAATCGAAGGTTGGAGGTTGTCTCCTGTCTCTTTTTTCCTCATGCGAACCCGTAACACTCTGTTTCACGTTGACTGCAAATTGGAAGAAACCGTCTGCCGCTTTAGGTTGTACTCCAACCTATACGCCGCAGTGAAATGAGATGGTGATATTGAATTTTTTGTGTAATAAAAGAGACAGAAGACAACGTGAAATAGAATGTTACGGGTTCGCACGAGGAAAAAAGACACAGGAGACAATAGCCAGCTTCTAACAACCCGATATGTCGGGCTGTTCGCAGCACCGTGCGTATACCGCATTATTCTTATGTGAAATTGATCAAACGTATCAAAACCTCCCAATCAGTGGCTGAGTTGGCATCGCGTCTAGTTCCCACCCAGTTCAAATTCTCGACTGGCTGAGTCATCATGACACAACATTTTTCGCTTTCTGTGATGATAGTATGAGATTTTCAAATACTTTCAGGTTATTCGTGAGCCGGAAATGTTGGTGTTTCTAAAAAAAAACACAACTCTTTTATGAACAGATAAGCAATTTCATCATCTAGGAATCGAACGGTCTCTTTTCGGAAAGAAAATTAACATAAATCCCACTTATCATTAAATAATTTGTTAAATTATTTAAAAAAAACACACTTTTAAAATTAATTAAAATTCTCATAGATTTTATAAAAATGTTTGGCACTGTGACCGCGCATTTTAAAATTTTATTTTGATAATGACATGTATTTCTGCTACAAATCCCAAATTTTGCCACAAATATCTTACTGTAAAGAATTGAATAAAATTTCTTCTGTATCTAATTTTATAAATAATTCCCACAGACCCGTGATAATCACGGGATATTATAATTTGTTGGATTTGTTAATCGCATTGCCTTTATTATTATTATTAAATACACATAGTATATTTTCAATATTCGTTATAATGCAATTTTTTGTTGACAAATTAGAGATATCTAATTAATTTAACTATTCTATTGTCTAAATAATTTTTTCATCTTTGTCGTGCTAAATTAATAGCATAATATATATTATATACATATATTTATTATTTTATCTTAGTCCTTCAAAACTCAAATAACTATGGTCACCCTACTTTGTTTACATTGTAATGTGCCAAGGGCCTTTAGCTTGCCCATTATCTGTGTAACAATATTGTTCTTTGAAGTATCATTTTTATTTTACCTATATTATTTTGTGTTTTTTGAAGTATTATTTTTGTTTTTTGAAGTATTATTTTTGTTACTTTAAGTAAATAATTGTTAACCTCAACACAGGCTTGTCTTAGTGATGTTAAAAATTGTATTGTAAACTGTTATACCTAAAATGTGAAGAAACAATAAATAAATAAATTTAATAATACCAAAATGCAAAATGTAGTAATGCGGATAAAATGGTAACTGTAAATCATGCAATATGTAGTGTTTTTTTAATATACTCGTAGTTTCCTCTGGATGCAAATTCGTATCTGCTTTTCCAAGCTTTAACATTCTAATAAAAGTATATTTATCTGAATACAACCAAAATGTGTATGTTTAATAATGTCATCTTTGAGTGACTTGTGTAATTGTACTGATTACGTGAAGAGTCTTTACTGAAGACGTGTTGATTAGAATCAACCGCAGGCGCAAATAAATTAAATAAAAAAACGAGTTATTAATTTGTGTTCAAAATTCCTGGAAAACTACGTTTACTGACGGCTATTGTTTGTACACGGAGAAAAATGTTATTCTAAAATACGATCATTTTATTCGTAAAAACGGTTAAAAGCGGGACTGAAGTTCTTACGAACAAATTAAAGGGTTTCAATGTTTATTGGCGGGAACATGTACGAATAATTTGTTGGTATACGTACGAAATTACGTATACCAACAAATTATTATTACATTTTCCCGCCAATAAACATTGAAACACTGTTAATTTTTTCGTAAGAACTTCAGTCCCGTTTTGACGAATAAAATGATCGTATTTTAGGATAACACTTTTCTCCGTGTACGCAAGTAAAGTGAAACATTTTTTTTTTAAATGTGAATACCGCACAAGCAACAAAAGTTGCAGTTGCTTTGGGTTTATGAAATCCTCAATTATCATTGGGGTATGTTGTTTGTTTTGAGTGTGGAAGGGAAGTAGATGGCGTAGTAGAGGAAGGTTGGGCGGTACATGGCTATTCAGGATCCAAGAGCAGACCAGGCCCCCTAGCACCCATGATCGATAAGGATTGTATCGATAACTTTCGGTAACTTCTCACGTTCCCTAGCATGACTGCAAATCGCCAACGAATAAGTGACCGCTCACAATGATGTGTCCGTAATACATTCGACATCAACTGTTGTTTTAACTTTAGCGATCTGCAGTTGTCCTAGGGAACGATGAGAAGTTACCAAAAGTTATCCTATCAATCGTTATCGATCGAGTGTGCTAGGGGGCCAGATCTGGTCATAAAACAAGAATTTTTATATTGTGAATTTTGGTATTTCACCAAGTGAATACTTCAGGCAGATGAAAAAGAGAAAAATTTAACCCTGCACGGATATTGCGAGTTAAGGCCTCCTTGGTCGAGGGGTAAACCTCTCGGCTAGCAGTCGAGGGTTCAAATTTGTGTTTTTTTACAATTTACATATATGCCGCACGTTCCTGAGTGCAAGATGCTCTCAGTATCGCCCTGGTGTAAGACCACCAATCAGAATTGAAAGGCTTGCAATGGATTTATCCATGTTTGATGAAAAGATCTGAAAAGTCAGGAACTTACCCACCATCCTCTTCCCCTCCTTATCTTCTACTATAATCCTCTCAACACACCCGAATCCGGGATGTCATAGTCTCACTGGGTCTGCACGGAGAAAAATGTTATTTGAAAAAACGATCATTTTAATAGTAAAAACGGTTAAAAACGGGACTAAAGTTCTTACAGTTCAGGACTCAGTTCTTACGTACAAACAGTGTTTCAATGTTTATTGGCGGTAAAATACGTACGAAATTACGTATACCAACAAATTATTCTTACATGTTCCCGCCAATAAACATTGAAACCCTGTTAATTTGTTCGTAAAAACTTCAGTCCCATTTTTAACCGTTTTTACTACTAAAATGATCGTTTTTTCTATTAAAATAACATTTTTCTCCGTGGGTTGGTGCGGTATTCATATATTTTTTTAAAATAACGATCTCTTTTAAATTGTGCCATTATTTTCTCATAATATATCCGAATGTAGATAACATTCGAAAATAATGAAATAACAGAAAAATATGCACGAATGTGAACGATGTGAGGAGTGTGTTCTGAGACAGAGATGTATGACGCTTTGCTTTATCTGCCATCCCTGTGGGGAAACAGCTTGATGGTTTGTTAGTTACCTTCTTTAATCGAATGTTTTTATTTTTATTTTTTAGGTTATGTTGACAATGTTAACAGTAATAAAAATAATTTATTTTAATATAAATAAAGTGTCATAACGAAAAGTGTAAAATTAGTGATTTTTAAAATATAATATTTAAAACAGTGCTGTGTGTATCTATATAGACATTTTGGACTAAGTTTATTTTGTGTTCAAACTTCAACACCATGGTCAACCTACTCTTCATAGTTACGAGGTAAGTGTAATATTTTTTCACGTTACTAACTAACTAACCAGCACACCGTTTCCCCCTGGGGTTAGGCAGAAAGGATGGACCGCCACACAACCCTGTCTCGGCACACTTCTTGCTGAATTCACAATCATACATACCGATCATAGAAATTTGAAATCAGTTAAATATGTAATTTTTCTCAGTATTTTTTCTCTTTCGATCGGCGTCGTCGAAATATTTCTACGAAAATAAGTGCGTCTTCTACGATGTACATTATAACAGGATTTTTTAGAATGGAAAATTAAAAATATTAAATTATTTTATTAAATAAATTTTCAAAAAATGTTAAGTATTCAGTGTTATTTTATAGTAAAAAATCACAATAACAGGTGAAATTCTACAAGAACAAGAATTATGTTTTTTTTAAATATAAATCTTTATTTCCGCTGTCCCGAACATTTAAAATTTGGTCCTTTATAGTTTTATACAGGGTTGATAAAAATCATGATTTTTTTTTTAAATCATAAAAATCGGATTTATTTGATTTAAATCAGATTTTGACGTTTTGTCTTCACACTTTCACTAATCAAAACCGAATGACTAGGCGAAAACTCATTCGGTTGCGAGTTTATATTTCAGGGAATCCCCAAATTGTGTAAACAGTAGTTTTAGCATTGCACGTGTGTGTGTGTCAATGGAAGTCCCTTGGATCTTCAGGGGGGTGATTTGGTTGCATTAAAAAAGTATTGATTTAAATCAAGTTTTTTTTAAATCATCTCAACCCTGGTTTTATATCATTTCAAATTTTTTTAATGATCGAAAAAATTCTACTATTATTTTGACACTTGACATGACCGACTCAAGTATTTGTTTAATTTAATCGTGCCGTGTCTTCCCGGGCATCCCGACATCTTCGTTCAATTTCGCGACATAATATATAAAAAAAAATTACACTCCTCTCTTCGTACATCCTCTCTACATGTCCAACCCAACTAAGCGTACTTTTCTTAATCATATTCATCGGCCTTCCATTCAGATCATATGTACATACATAGTTTTACCACACATACGCCTCAGAGATCTCTTTTCTATCATCATCCGTTCTCTGCTAATTTCGTGGATCACTGCTATGCATCAGGGTTATTATTTATTATGAGTACTCCATTGTGGACTACATAAAAGTAACAACGCGTAAACTTTACCTTAGGGGGCATACATTAATTACGTGAGCAAAATATAGGGGGGGGGGTCCAGTAAAATCTCACCAAATAATCTCATCATACCGAGAAGGGGGGGGGGTCAATATATTATTATAGAGATATTAAAAATAAAAATAAATTGTTTCACTTTTGAAGTGTTCCATTTTGCCCGCTGAAAAAATGGCTGTTATAAAAACCATTTATTTCGAGAGTAAGAAAAATATCTCACGTGAGGGGGGTGGGGGGTCCACTAATTTATTTAAAAAAATATTTTAAAATAAAAACAATTTTTTTTTTAAAACTGCTTACGTAATTAATGTATGTCCCTTAGTTGGAGAAGGTTCTAACTGTGATTTTTTTTTTTTTAAATTACCCGTTGATGCAAAACTTTCTTTTGCTCATTTCTACAACCAATAATTTTCAGTCTCGTGTTACGAACTATAATTTTCAGTCTCGTGTTACGAACTATAATTTTCAGTTTCGTGTTACGAACTATAATTTTCAGTCTCGTTTACGAACTATAATTTTCAGTCTCGTGTTACGAACTATTGCAAGTTTCATGGCGGTCGGTGAAAAATGACATTTCGTGTTTTTAAATTTAAAAAATATTTTTCGAAATTTTGGTAGCTGGATTACTTAGTACTTGTTAATATCTAACTACAACAATTGTTGTTTTTTTTAATTATTTTTTAGTCCATATTAAGCGTGTCCCGATTTTGAAAATATTTTTCATATAAACCAGGGTACAGATGACGTCAGAATTCTTTCGAACAACCATGAACCGTTTTTAGTTGGTAGTTTTTTTTACATTTTTTTAAGAACGTTTAATTAATTCTAAGAATAATAATATTGAAATATATTTATATATTTAGAAACGATATTTTTGGATCTACCTGAACATATTTTTTATAAGTCAAAATATTTTCACTCTACTTCCTTAAAATGCCATTTTGTTTGAATCGGAATCGTTTTTACGAGGCGCAGTGTAGATCAAACTTTAGTTGAATAGCGTTCTAACTTACCATGTTCTATGGCGTCAAAGTTTACAAAGACGAATTATCTGATTTTGAGGTTTAATCTTGTATAAAGTCTTTAACATATTTTAGAGTAAATATTTAATTATAACGTTGTTCTTCTATCTTGGAAAAAGCATTAGGGAAATGTAGTTAGGAATCATAAGCAATGAATATATATGCCATATATATATATATATAGAATTATTAATTAAAAAAAAATATATATATATATATTTTTTTAAAATTAATAATTCAAAAAAGATACATAAATTACAAACACATTTTATACATTAATTAATTATATAATATATATGTTTGATGTACCCCATAAAAAAGCAGGGCTTGTGTGTATGGGGGGGAGGGGTGTTATTATATAGTATGTATTTGTTATGATTTAGTTCAGGTTTTGAGTGTGCTTTTTAAGGTGAGTTTTAAAATTTTTTATATTGGTATTCATGTTTCTAATATTTTCTGGTAATGAATTAAAAAAATTTACTCCGAGATATTTATGATTTAATTGTCCAATTGTTTTTATACATTTTGGAATGGGAAGTATCGATGTTTGTCTAAGATTTTTGTTATTTTTAAAGGGTGCAGTTTTATTTTGAATATTATCTTTGTAAATTTGTAATGTTGCATGGTAAAAGTATAATTCACTTAATTTTCTGACCTTAAATTCTTCGAATAAGAGTTTTGACGAATATGAATAGGGTTTTTTTAAAAATGGTTTTTATTATTAGTTTTTGTGATATGTAAATTGTTTGTATTTGATTTTTATATGTACTGCCCCATCCTATAATGCCGTATTGCATAATTGATTGACAGAATGCGAAGTATGTGGTTCTAAGTAATTTTTCGTTTAAAATATCTCTTAAACATCAAAATATATATGTTAGTTTCCTTAGTCTGTCGTTCAGAATATTTATATGTGGGGACCATTTTAAACGTTGGTCTATTGTTATGCCAAGATATTTAATATCGGTCTTGCTTTCTATTTTTGTACATAATATACTGCATTTGTGGTTTTTTGTATTTGTTACAGAGTGGATTATTATGTTTATTTCTTTGGGTGTTTCTTGTTTTTTAATGAAAAATGGTAAAAAAAATGTTTTTTTAGAATTTAAAGTCAATAGGTTTTTATCAAACCATAATTTTAGTTCATTGATATCTGTATTTGCCATGTATATATATATATACCCTAGCTGATGCATATGGTTCCATCTGCACTTTTAGGTATGTTCTGAAATGGTAAGTATATATACGTCCTATTATAAAAAAATATCTTTTCAAGGTGATTGTCAAAAGAATTCATTTTCTATTATTTCATAGATGGCGCGTGGATAATTACTTTACTTATAAACGCCCTTTACAAGTTATGCTTTGAAATATTAAGAAAAAATCATAGTTTGCGCAAGTACACAAGTAATATGAATATGAATAAATAGATTTGTCAATTAAAAAACTCAAATATTTTAAGAAAGGCTAACAAATACAATTTTGGATTGAATCACCGATGCAATATTGTAATGTTGTTACTCTGTCCAACTAAAGTGACGAAATAACATTGTGGGGGTTTCTCACCATCCTCCCAATAGCTTATCTACCCTAATAACGAATATTATTAAAAATAATAATAAAATACTTGCAGTAGTTAGAAAACTCGGCCAACTTATCCAATATATAGCCACTATTCATAGGTTCGAGTACCGAATTATAAACTTCAACTTAATAAATAAATAAACCGTAAATCGTAAATATTCCTTATTACGTTATTATTGTACATAAGCTATTGTGAGGTTGGTGAGAAACCCCCTGTGTGTAACGAATTTTAAAATATTATCATTATAATTCAACTCGGATGAAACAAATATCATAAGAGATAGTAAAGACAGTGGTGCTTTTTATCATTATTTTTATATGTCAAGTTTTATACCTATTCTATCAAACCAAATCATTTACTTCGTAACACGTCCGTCAGATGTCGCTAGTAGTCATTTTGTTTCGCAATATAATCTATTGTATGGCAAAATATTATTATGTTTAGGTGTATTTCACCATTCTCCTGATAAGTTATCCATAGGATACGTATAATTTCGATTATCAATTTATTTAAAGACCGAGTTTACTTTTCGGTACTCGAACCTATAAAATGGTGACTATATTATATCGGATAATTAGCCGAATTTTCTGCCTGTTGCGTGTATTTATTTGTTCATTTATATATATACGTTATCCTATGGATGAGCTATCAAGAGGATGTTAAAATACCCCCTCAGTGTATTATTATAAATATTTTTTTTAGGAAATTGTACAGTGGGTTTTTTGTGGCTTATCACAAGGCTAGGGAAGATTCCGTCAGTGTGGACACTTTCATTGTCTAAGATCCGAACCCAAACAAAACGTTTCTCTAAATCACCAATAGAGGGTACTACTATGGGTACTCAATTTAAACAATAATTATCACTAATTTGTATCGTAATTACCACTCACGCAGACGCGTTTAAATCACGGGATGTTTTAATTGTAGGATTTGTGAAGCTGTAAGTTCATATACATAACACAATCATCAGAACAAGGACAATAATTATTGATGCGGAATGATAAAAAAAAATCTTGAAAATGTACTAATTTATAGATGGGTTTTCATCACTTATCTGAATTATTGACGTATCAATTCCAATTTTGCAAATGACAATTATTGATATAATTTTCTGATAAAATATTAAAATAGTAGGTAGGTACCTAACTACTTTGCCCGAATTATTCACACAATCAGTCCCAATTTTGAAAATGATACTTAAAATCAAATCAAATTTGAGTATATTGTGTTAGATTTCATGCAGGACCAGCACCCCACACAGATAAGCGAAATGGGTTAGCCGTAATGATTCTAATGGCTTTAGCCGTATTTGGTAACCAGATATCAATAGCCAGATAGGTACTTCCCAACCTCTCTCTTCCCATTTCCATAAATTTTCTATTTGGGAAGCGAGTATGCGTACCGCCGCCCTGGGACCGTTTTTTAGATACAAAACACCTCTGCCATGGATCACAATAATTTCAGACCGCTGCCACAGGTCACAACAAATGGTTCGCTAGGTTTGGTGACTTGACAGGAGTTCCCGTGTTCATGGGATGAGGATTGTCTAGGTCTTGGCGGAGGATGCGTTTGCCAACGTGTGGACTACCCATACGTGTGGCGTAGCAGTTTCTTGTTGACTGTTGAGAGACTGGTTAAGGGATACCTTTTTACCTCTCCATCCCTCCTCTCGACCCTCTTGCCGAGAGGAGAGATGGATTTATAAGCCCGTAACTCCTGGACACACTGACCCCTAGATTCCTACCCACCCCTCATACCTCATACCTGCTACTTCTGTCCTTCATTTCCCTAAAAAACATCACCACACAGCATCCCCAAAGATGACAAAAGCCCTGAGGAAATTATTTTCCTCGGGGCCTCCTGTGGAGCTAATGTAAAATATGTATACATATATCCTTCCCCTCCACAATACTTTAGTTTCACAACGTTCTCCAATAATTGGCGATGCCACTGTCTCACTGGCTTCAGACGGTTGGGAGCAGTTGGGACTCTTGTGCGGTATTCACACCGTCATACCTGTAAAATTTTTACAGGTATGACGTTGAGTGAAATTTACAGGTATGACGGTGAGTCAAATTTACAGGTATGACGGTGAGTCAAATATACAGGTATGAATGTGAGTAAAATTTACAGGTATGACGGTGTGTCAAATTTATAGGTATGGCGGTGAGTCAAATTTAAGGATGTGACGGTGAATCAAATTTACAGGTATGACTGTGAGTCAAATTTACAGGTATGAAGGAGAGTCAAATTTACAGGTATGACGGTGAGTCAAATTTACAGGTATGACGGTGAGTCAAATTTACAGGTATGACGGTGAGTCAAATTTACAGGTATGACGGTGAGTCAAATATACAGGTATGAAGGTGAGTAAAATTTACAGGTATGACGGTGTGTCAAATTTATAGGTGTGGCGGTGAGTCAAATTTAAGGATATGACGGTGAATCAAATTTACAGGTATGAAGGAGAGTCAAATTTACAGGTATGACTGTGAGTCAAATTTACAGGTATGACGGTGAGTCAAATTTACAGGTATGACGGTGAGTCAAATTTACAGGTATGACGGTGAGTCAAATTTACAGACGGTGAGTCAAAGTTTATCAGGAATCAGTAAAGTTTCTTCCCTTTTTAGGTAGACATAAGTGACTGAGTTAGTGAGAAGCACCGACCGCTATGTTAGGAACTGTTGCAAGTTTCGTTGAAAAATGACATTTCGTGTTTTAAATTTAAAAAATAATCATTAAAATACACCCATTTCTAAATTCCGGTAAATGAATTGATTAGTACTAGAGCCGCTTGGGCACATAAGCTTGTTTTCACGACAATTTAACGTAGGTAGACATAGGAATGACGTATGCCATGGACCTCAGTTATTCTAACTACTACAACTTTTTTAATTTATTTTTTTCGTCCATATTTTAAGCGTGAAACGGTTTTGTAAATATTTTACCTTCTATTTCACACAATCAAGGACCGGGTGACGTCACGAACTCTCACGCACGGTATTATACTCTTGCCTCCGTTTTCGCGGGCTTAATAAAATTCAAACTTGTAGAATTAATTTAGTTATGAAAACGAAATAACAATAAAATCCGCATTCCTCAAACACACACTACAAAATATGGGATAAAATCTCTGAACTATATTGCCTATACACTATATAATTCGCTTCCAGATATGTACAAAAACATCCAGCATAATAAAAAATTGCCAAGCAATGCTTTAAAAAAATATTTTTTAACTACATTTAAAAATGAAAATATGTAATCGTCTTGTCATTTTTTGTTCTATCTTATATACTCGTATCAATTTTTCCCTCTCTTTACTTGTTTTCTCTTGTTGTTTGTTCTACTTAACCTGTCTTTATTTTTATTTTTATGCTGTACTGAATGTAAAACTTATATTATGATATCAAAATACCTTTGTAAAATTGTAACTACCACCTCCTACCTATGAATTGTAAGTTCCTCCTGTCCTAAAATGAGTTTTGTAAGGCGCTCCGCTGACGAGGCAACTGAAAACCAACTAAAACCGGTTGTTTTCTCTGTCTTGATTGGTCAAAAAGCTTGTTTAACCATAGACGAAGAACAATCAGCTGACAGCTGGCAACTAGCAATGGCCGCCCAGGGCAAACAGCAGAGACAGTCGCGAGTCAACGCTTGCGTTACCAATGACAACGGGGTTTTGTGTGATTGTGAAGTGTGCGGGCCATCACATTGTCATACAAAGACAGTTGGCAGTTGAGAGTTTTCAGTTGCCTCAGTGGGCGGAGGCGCTAACTCATCGGGATTGCTCTAGCAAGAAATAAAAAAAAAAACAAAAAAACAAAAAAAAAATTTAAAAAAAAATGTAGGTATTTAAGTTTGCCTGTGAACATTGATAAAAAAAATTAAAAAAGGACTCAACTTCCTTATGTTCGAAATTGTTTCCTTTTCAAACTGACGAGACTGTTATAAAATAAGGGTTTGCATTTTTGATGTAATGTCGAAATTACAGTGAAAACCATTGAACATTGTCATTTCTGCATACAATGCGGAAAAACCAAATTATTGGTTATCTCAAAACAATAGATTTGACTTGTTTAGTACTGGGCCAAATCATACAGGCTTCTAGAAGAAGATATTCGCTTCTTATCTATCTTGTAAAACTAATAATTTTACTAATGGTTTCTCAAGAGGGTATGACCGGACAATAACGGAAATTTGTCATTTTTAAATCAAATTATAGACGTGTTGACTCTTATTTACAAAAAAACATGAATTGATTTTGAAAGGTTGTTATTTTATCTGGTAAACGCACTTTTTAAATTTTGAAAAACTAAGTTTATTTTTAATGTACTTGTTTTGCTAGTAAGCTAGTTTTGATTGAAATAAATCGATATTAAATTTTTATTTTAAAAAATTTGATAGGGGAATAATCGATCTTTCTCATCGGAACCTCCCTGTAGAGTTGCAAGCATTTTGGAACTTTAATTCTCAGCCACTTGTCAATGGATCTTAATGTTTGAAAACTGGCACTTGGTATAAGTTGGTTTTTGTATAAGCCATTGTGCAAAGTAATTATTTTTTCCAATTTACTATCCCAACGATCTAATTCAAGAACAAATTATGTTTAAAATTGTATTTTTCTTACATGTGTACGTTGTATTATTATATAATAACAAGAGAGACATAACAGAACTCTTTTTACAACGGTTTTCCTGTTACGTTAGGATAAAGCCTAAGCAACTTAGAAACCGGAAGATTAGATAGTAGATAGCCCCCAAAACAATACAAATACAAAATTTCTAGAATCTCTTGTTTTCACTGGACTTGACTTGAACCAAACTTTATTATATCTTATTTTTGTTGTTGTTTTACATTATTAATGTTTTATTCCTACATATTTTTGTACCTACATTATTAAAACATTAAACTTATGTCTGTTGTGAATAAAATAATCCATTTAACATCGCAGACCATTCACAGATGGACAGAACTGAAAAAATAATTGAAGGGCGCTACAAGTACAAGTAAAACGCTACAAGTAAAGACGATTGTTGACTGTCATGAACAGCAGACAAGAACTAAAAAATACCAAAGCAGAGGCGAATACTTTAAAAGGTGTGGAGGACTGAAACCTAAAATGACCGACTCGGGCCCAAAACTGGACATAAAGAAGATCCAGCAAAGAGTAGCAAGATATCTGTTAAAGGCCTAGCAAAAAAAAACACAAGAAGTGCCTTGTGAGCGTGTTTCGTGGTCCAAATATTTGACCACTTTGGGCTTACAAAATTGTGTTATCGAAATTCAAATGGGACGAAGATCTTCGATTTCATGCGAGTGTAAGTGAGACAAAACGCTGGTCGATTGGGCTAAATGAAACACTTGTTGGCTTTCAAATTTGAATTATATTATGTATTATATAGTATGGTAAAAGGAGATTCACTTGGTAAATTTGCTTCCTTCTCGAGCCTTCTGTCGTTCAGCTTTGGACATAAACATCTTTCAAATTTCTCAAGTTTTGCCAGCAGTTCTTTTCAGGTCGTCTTCATTCTCATCTGAAACCTCTGCTAATCTTACTCAGCCAATGCCACCGTCAAATGATATTGTAATTCCAACGGCCAATCCAATCTATCATTTGTGGCTGTGGCACGCGCCCAACCCGCTCAAAATCATATCAACATTGAAGTCAAACTGTCTGAGTCGAATGTCAGTTCTCCATTTTGCAAATCCGTTTCAAAGTCCGCCGATAAGTGAATATCGTATTTGTTTACGTTTTGTCTTTTCGCCATTTTCATATTCTAGAGAAGTTGTGTTTATCTAGAATGTGATATGTCCTGGTACCGTGCCCCCGTCTCCTTATCGTGTTTTCGCGGACAATTTGTGATGCAATTGTAATTGGGTGTGACACTATGTATGCCAATTGGACTTTAAAACCTTCCATATCTTCATAAATAATTATTAATGAGTACTTGACTTTGCAGTCCTCAATCTGATTTGAAACGAAGAAATACCAATTTATCTTAGGTATTGTAACTTTTACAATCCAAAAATTGACGTCCGAAGGAGTCAAACAACTTATTAACTTTGATAGAAGACCACTGAAGGAGTTAGTAGCACCATTAATAAGAAACTGCCACTTCAGAAGACACACGAAGCACAAAAAGTAGGAAATGTGGAAGAGTGAAGGAAATCCATCTATGCTACCATTGAAGAAAGCTCATATACTTTGGGGGTTATACTCTCTCCGATGGCGCTACAGCCCATATTGAGCTTTGGCCTCCTGCAACTTTCGCCTCCAACTCCTCCTGTTCCAGTTTGTTATCTGGAGAAGCTGTGCTGCATCTCCCCTTATCTCGTCTTCCCACCTCATTCTGGGTCTTCCCACTTTTCTTCTTCCACCTGTGTGTCCAGTCATAATTCTATTTGGGACGCGTGTGTCCTGCATTCTCTGTACATGCCCAGCCCATCTCAGGTGTAGAGGACTAAAATAGCCACATGGCCCAGGACTCGCGGGGCTTAAGAGACCACTCGTAGACGCTAGGAGTAAGACTATTGGTAGTGTTGCTGATGGAATGCAACTGTGGCGTTACACGGTATTTGAGTGGCACATTTTTCCCAGCAAAAAATGCGTCTCTGAAATCATGAGACATCGCCAAATACCCAATGACAACCCTTCTAAACATTGTTAAAGAGACTGGACTCTCAAAGAAACATGGGAGAACACTATCTGTTGATAGTTTGTATGTTTACAGGAGCTATCCACATTTTGGATGGGAGTTTTTGGGGTTCAATTTACGTACAGCCCTAATATATTTACTAACTTAGCTTATGAACAGGCGCCAAGGAAGGCAAACATTACAGTTAGAAGACAAACACGACACCTCAGCAAAGCATTTACGTCAAAACCCATATAGTATCGTATTATGAGATCCGAGAAAACATGTTATGAAAATCCATTCAAGGTCTTTTTGTCTCTTATCTTTATAGTGTTATTATTATTATTATGTCTACAGTTGTATAGGTCTTCACGATGTTTCGAAAACTTGGATGATTTACCAAAATGATCTTTATACCCGATTAATCATTTGAATGACCCAGTTCATTAGGTGGCGTTTTATCGGCTCGATTCTGTGCTTCTTGGGTTGTTGCTACCAGGGAATTTAATCAACTTGAAATAATGTGTTATCTCCTTCCGACTGCGCCTCTTGATATTCTTCCTGTTAAAGGTTCTTCGTAGTTTGGACTCATCGATGTTTATCCTTCAGCTTCTGTTTTATAATTAATGATAATGTGGATAAGTTTCCTAGATATCGATGGGAATTCCAAAAACACGCCTCAGACAATATTTAAGGATTTATTTTACTTTTGACGATGTTTTAATGACGTGTTGTTTAACAGAAATTCAAATGTAACAGTGTCATCAAATAACCATTTACTGCCATTTTATTTTTTGACAGTTGAAGGTTTCCGTTAAATGCCGATTCTTAAATCTGTTTCAGCTTTTAAACAAATTTTGATCAGCAGAAGAGGATAAGTTTTTTTTACGTCAGCTCCACAATGAGGCCTGATAATTTTTAAACTGACATCTTTCGGATTACGGACTGAACACTTCTTCAATGTAGAATTATCTAAAAAATTGTACTAAAAAACATTCTTCCCGTTGGGTGGCGTTGATTTCAATTTAGGTCAAAATTATACCTATTTTACTGGCCGTTAACTGGAGTATGGTGTGAATGTAAAGGGGACTGTAGCAGAACGAAAACAGCTTATATAAAGAGCTAATATAAAGAGCTATTATAAAACCGTCATATTTGTCAAACTCATATTTCAAATTTCAGAATTAACAATATTATCTTCGACTAATTTTTTTCCATATTATCGGCAGCTACCTTTTGTCGTTGGAAACAAGTGTTCAAAGAACGGTGGCAATGGATAAATTGATAAAAACGCCCGTCCCGGTAAGACGAGAGATTCTGGGTTCGAGTCCCAGTTGCGACCGCTATCTTTTATTTTTCTGTGTCTTGTTCATTTTCATATTTTATTTTAGATTATTAGTGTTACCTTCTTCTTCAATGATATTTTTATAATTTATTTGAATTAATTTAATAATATATTTCAATTAATTTAATAAGATATTTGAATTAATTTAATAAGATATTTGAATTAATTTAATAAGATATTTGGATTAATTTGATTAATTAATAATAAAAAATTACTTTAATTTAATAAAACAATTTATTTAATTAGGTAATGTAATTAATTTTTTCAATATATATTTTTTTAATACATAATTAATTTTTAATTTAATTAATTAATTGTTTTTATTATGTTAATCTAACTCACTGGCTCCATACGGTTGGGAGCAGTTCTCGTGCGGCACTCATATAAAATTTTGACTTGTAAAAACAAAAACATGTTAAAATGACAGGCGTGAGTTATTCCACCTTTAAAAAATTAGAGAATACGCCATTTAAATTTGTGGATTTGTTAAAAAAAAATATTTCGTAATAAAATCACGGGCGTAGTCGGGTATGTTAGTCTTTTATCACTTAAAAATTTAATGATCTTATCTTTCTGCCTCACAGGATATTAGTTTAATCTTCGGAAATTTGGATAATTAGCAGATTAAGAGTGAAATAACAGGTACATACACAGCAATAAAGCCCAATGTCCACAAAGTCTGGTCGACACACCGTTCTCACTGAAATATAAATTCTCTACGAGTATGATCTATACCGATTTTAAAGAAAACTGATGTCGTCAATTTACATATGCCCTCTCGACTCCAATATTACAAACAGTTTATCTATTTAAGGAATAATCTCAATATTCGAAAATGTTACATCAATTTCACTCGAAGTAAGGAAAAGATAACCCTACTTCGGGCAATCCGACCAGCCTACAACACGGTTTTACTATTCAGTGATTTCAATCATTTCACCTAATTTCAACTTACAAAAATTATGTTTTTTAATTCTTTGATCTATCGAACTGATTTCAAAATAAATAATAATTTTTGAAATCAGTTCGATAAATAAATAATAATTTATTTTGAAATCAGTTCGATAATCAAAGTATTTTTTTAAATCATTTTTGTAGATTTATAAAAACAGTTTATTTATAAACATTTCTTCAAACTTCACAAAATCACTTTGTGGCGTCATTTTTAATTAAATTAAAACAAATAAATTTGGATTAAACCACTATTTTATAATCACGATTTCCTACATGTTTCAAAACCGATGGTTTCTTCGTCAGGGTAGTAATAAGTTCAAGTTCTGAATTACGTTTATTATTATTACGCGTTACAGCTGTTTCGCTATAATGGCCACTTATAGACCGTCCCCCTTACTTATAATCGTAGTATAATTAATATGCGTTGTATTTATTTAAAAAATAATTCACCAAAGTTTGGTAATTAAACATAACTTGATTGACTGTCATAATATAGTACCATATTATGAATACGAACCAAATTCATTTTTAGAAAATAATTTCTTTAAAATTTACTATGATAAAACTATACTAACAGACGGACCAATTGGTCATAATAGACCTGATATAGTTTTACATGACAAAATTAAAAAAATAACTTATATTATTGATGTAGCTATTCCAAATTCCTGTAATATTCAAAAATCTGTTTCTGAAAAAATAAGAAAGTATACAGATTTAGGAAATGAAATTAAAAGAATTTGGCATTCTCAGACTATAAAAATATTACCTTTTGTTATTTCGGCTACTGGCATTATACCTAGCTCTCTTATTAAAAATTTAGGCATATTAGATTTGTCAAAGAATTTGTATATAAAAATGCAAAAATCAGTCATTTTAAATACATGTAGAATTACGAAAGATTTTTTAAATATTTATATTGAGGGATCAGTAGGATTTATCGGTCAAATTAGGAATTCCACAGAGCCGAACCCTCTGATATGAAAATATCTGGAGACGGTGAATTATATTCCCATTTAATAGTTTGGTAGATTAACGTGTTGTTCTTGTATTGTTTTGTATTAATTATACTTATATAATACACTTGCATAACGTGGATTTACTAGATGATCATTTATATGGAAAAGTGTATTCCCATAGGAAAAACTAAACCCGTTCCTGTAAATCTGGTGAATAAAAATTAATATGCGTTGTATTACGTCATAACAGTGAAAAACTTGATTAATTATCATTGCATGTGTATGGTTAAACCAACAAAGATAAGTCGGCGGATACCGTAATTATAAGTAAGGGGGCTAATATTTATATTATTTCTATACAGGTAATACTGTTAAGGCTATATATGGCACCAAATTATAATTCAACATATATTTACCCCGCAGCATAAAGAGAAATTAGAACATAAATATAGCACTAGATTCACGCGCAACGACGGGTTAATAGTTCCGAAATTTAATAATAAGTACGGACAGCGAACGTTTGAATACAACATACGGAAAATATTTAATTTATTACCTGACACTATAAAGCAATGTAATTCTAAGAATAAGGTTAAATATATGGTGAAAAATCGGAAAAAAATATTTATATTAATATGTATGAAATAATGTTGAATCTGTAGATTTAAGACGTAAATTAATTTTTTTTTTAAATGTATTTGAAAGTAAAATATAAACACCTGTTAACAAGCCAATTGAATTGGTTTAGCAGGACTTGTTTGTTGATACTATGTATTAAATTATTCTTTCAATAAAAATAATAATAATGAAGACGTATTTCTTTTATTTTTATTACCTGTGCCCTAATTGATTTCTGAGTAAAATGTCGGAAATTATTAGTTATTATTATTATTCTTAAATAATAGTTTCCCCAATTACTGCATTGTTTAAATCTGACGACTAACGGTCCTTAAAGCGCCATTCACATGGTTCACTAATCGCTCATTTCCGCATTTCATTCGGCCTAGTTTACTCGGAATGACACGTCTGAACATGAAATGAAACGAAAGTGCCGAATACTGCCGAATGAAATCTTCAAGTGAACCGATCCAACAATGTTGGATATTTTCATTCGGCATCCTTCACTAGCGCGCACATGCGCGCGGAAGAGAGCAAAGTGAAACGTCTGAACACCGAGTGAAATCTCAATCAGTTTGTCTCGCGTCCTGTACGGGAAGAACCATGGACGCTATCACATCGCAGGCAAAACGTCAAAATGATATTCGTTCGGCTAATTTGTTTGCTTTTGGGAACACCTCTCATATAAATTTTTGGGTCTCCCTTATTATCCATGTATTATATATATATATGTTTGGATATATGTAAGATTATTAATTTGTAGGAAAATGTTCGTAATAAAAAAAGTAAAATCAAATTGTGTTATTATGTCATAAAACATAAAAAGGTTTATAATACGAAACAATACTATTTTCTTTATTTATTTTTATTTTATTGTGTCGACAAAATTGCGTAAAAATCGATGCATCTGACATGTTTTTCCTTAAACTTCGGGGCCGGACCGCGCTGGAAATCATACGAATTTCAGCGCGGTTGACCTCGCTCGGCGACGCTGTGGTGGGAATGGACGAGTGAACGCTTATTTCTATAGCGCCGTCTGAACATGGAATGAAACAAAATGGACAATTAGGCCGAAAAAACATGGCGTAAATCTTCACTCGAGTGAACTGTCTGATTCCAGCTTAAGTGAGTTAATTCCAAATGATGACTCAGGGGTTTCTTTTTCAGCATACTAAAATATTTTATGGTCTAATATTTGAACTTGGCAAACATATCCAAGAGTGGCGAGCGAATAATATTGTTTTGTTCATTTATCAAAAACTAGCTTTCGGATTATTAGAATCAAACTTAATAACAATAAATAGATTATAAGAGATCAATTTATAAAAATTAAAAAAAAAAACAGATAACTCCTTATCGTTTCCGCTTTTCAGTTTGATTTTGGAAATATACCCAATTTTTTATAATGATTCACACAATACGTAAATAGATAGGATATTGATAGGTGACAAGTTATAAAAAAATAAAATCATTTAAGAGGGTATTACCAGAGAATACCGGAAATTAGTCCTTTTAAATGAAATTCCAGATGTATTGACTCTTTTTTACAAAAAAACCTAAATTGATTTTGAAAGATTGTTATTTTATCTGGTACACGCAGTTTTAAAATTTTGAAAAACTAAGTGTATTTTTAATATACTAAGGTTATACCGTTGGTCGTTGGCAGATTTGTTCAATTTTCAAACGATAGATTCTATTAAACAACATAAATTTCAAATCATATAAATACAAACAAATAAATGAATACATAATCTAGTCAACACAGTTTTAAAAACTTAAATTTTTGTTAAATTAAAATTATTAAAAAATAAATCCGAGAACGTGTTTTGTGACAAAAATACCTCAGTTTTTCTATTTATTTAATGTCTTACAAACTAAAATATTTAAAAAAAAATTACATACATATTTTCTTTAGACATTATTGAAAAATTATAAATACTTATGATCAATACTAGTTTAATACTAGTATCACATTTCTTTTTTTATTTTATTTAATGACAATACAAATTAAAATTAAGAATACAAAGTGAAATATTTTATCCTCAGTCCTCCTCACTAGGTATTCCTGTTCCGAGGTGGACTGCAGGTTGTTCATGTTGATCATGATTTCCTCATCTTTTTTTTTTTTTCACGAAATATAAATAAATAAAGCAAAAAGTGTTCATGTTTATTTTATTTTATTTGTTAATTATTTCTATTTCGTCACTTTTGATGTCACTTTATTGTACAAAATTTTCTATTGCGACACTTTACTTTTGTGATATTTGTCTAATGTGACATTAAAATATGGTTACGTCACAGTGGTGACACTAGGCTGGAATGACAGTAGGTTACTGTGACATACGACTTGTATGTCATTTGGCTATCGTGACATTTGGTGACCGGTCTACTCAGTGGCAACTTTTTGGTAATACGAACTTTCCTAATGTTGGTCTAAGAATACGGCCGTAGAGATTGTCATAATTCATCATGGTAATAAATAAGATCGATTGTGATTTATTTTAACGCACCAGGCTTTTAGGTCCGGGTTTAGTTTTCCTGATAGGAAAAACTAAACCCTTTCACACACTTTTCCACAAAAATTATCATCTAGTAAATCCACGCTATGCAAGTGTATTATATAAGTATAATTAATATAAAACAATACAAGAACAACATACTATTAAATGTCTACCAGACTATTAAATGGAAAATAGTTCACCGACTCCAGATATTTTCATATCAGAGGGTTCAGCTCGGTGGAACTCCTAATTTGACCGATAAATCCCACTGATCCCTCAATATAAATATTTAAAAAGTCTTTCGTAATCCTACATGTATTTAAAATTACTGATTTTTGCATTTTTATTTACAAATTCTTTGGCAAATCTAATATGCCTAAATTTTGAATGAGAGAGCTAGGTATAATGCCAGTAGCCGAAATAACAAATGGTAATATTTTTATAGTCTGAGAATGCCAAATTCTTTTAATTTCATTTCCTAAATCTGTATACTTTCTTATTTTTTCAGAAACAGATTTTTTAATATTAACTGAGAATTTTAATTTTAAGAATATTAATATTTAACATACTTTGCCATTGACGTAAGTGCATATTATAACATTTATAATATGAAATTACATAATGAAAATTATATTCTGAGGTAGTTTGTTCTAAATCGTTACTTTGATGCTGATGAATTATCATGTGAGGAAGTATCGTTTATGAGTCAATTTATTACGAGAACTCAGATGGTGAGATCCCATATTACGACCAGACATGGAACCGTGACATTTAGATCTTGTGAATTTTGGCTACTGTGATTTATACGGCTATTGTGACATTTGACTATTGTGGTATATGACTATTGATAGGTAGGTAGGTACTACCAATCATATATATATATATAGTGAGAATATATAATATATAGTATATAATATATATTAACTAACTTTAGATTATAAAAAATATTTTTTTACCATAGACATTAAATCTCGCGATACTTAAATTACGGAAATACTAAAAATAGAATGGTTGATGATAATTAGCATTTTGTTTACAAAAACAGGTTGGGAACAGACGTGATAGAAGAAAATGCTGTAAAACTCGTTTTGGTAGGTATAGACAATAAAAAACACTATCTATGCCAATACGTAGATACCTATCAGCGGCGTTCAGTCATAATAGTATTTTGATTTGTATCTTTTATCATTAGATAATAGAAATAGTGGAGATGGGCCATGAGCCATTTTTAGAGTGAAACACTAAAAAATAATTCCTTGAATATTCACCTTGTAACTTAAATATGTATCTGTTTTTTTATAAATGTCGTTTTAATTAAAATAATTTACAAATTTACATTTATCAAAACTCTCCAAAACGATCAAAACCTGGCGGGGTACGCGGTATCTTAGTTTGGTCGGTATATTAAGGTTACTCCCATTCGGGTCGGTATGATATCGACAAATCCCAATTTAAATAATATTAAGCAAGATTTCCAAAAAACATCGATTCTTTTCAAATAATTTGCACTTGGCCGGTTGACTCGTGAGGTAGCGGTGTAAGTTCTGTCAGAACCTGCGACCAATCACAGTGCATTTACTTAAATCTCTCACATTTTTTTTTCTTTTAAAAAAAAAAATTTATAACACTACACATGATGAAACTTATTCATTCAGAATCAGCGTCTGTTGATCTACATCAGTGATTCCCAAAGTGGTCCAGGTGGACCCCCAGAGGTCCACGGGAGACTCGATGGGGTCTACGTTGGCACGATAACAAAATGGGGGTCCACAAGTTGTATGTGAGGGTCCACGAAAATTTATCTGGTTTCGATAGTGAAGAACCAAAATTATGTCTTGGCTATACCTACCAATGTAGACCTGTGGTTCCCTAAGTGATTTTTATTAATATGGAAGTTATTATATATATTAGATTTTTACGTCCTAAGTAAAATATAGAATTCATAACCTGAAATTCTCTCCTCCCTCCCAGAATGGATGGTGTCGCCGGGTGCCCCTCCCCCCCCTATGGATGGTTTTATTGCTAAGTCAGGAATTTTGGCGGGATCACGCATTCCCTTCCCCGGGGGTCCATTGGAAAATTCTGAATATGAAAAGTGGTCCATGGGTTAAAAGAGTTTGGTAACCACTGATCTACATGAATATATTGACAAAATTCCAATAATACAGACTTTAAAATTGTCAAAAGGAGATCCAAATAAGCAAACAAAACAATTTAAATTTTTTTTATTTATTGATTTAGTTAATACAACATTTGAATGTAAACTAATATATACAAGATAATATTTTATTTTGTAACTTTTTACAATAAACATAACATTTCTTTTTAAATACATTCATTTTTCAGACTTTCAGGCATTTCATCATACATCTTTAGTCCTCTGTACATTAGGCAGTTCTGTGATTTTGATTTCTTCATATTTGGCAATTTAATTATATTTACATTTCTGGTTTCGTAATTATGTACATCTCTAGATATTAAAAACAATTTCATCCTTAAAATATTTTTGCATTTGGTTGTTCGTGGCTTTATGCACAAAAAATAACACATTAAATAACAGTCTCTGTTTTATTGGAATCCAATTTTCCTACTCTCTCATTTTATTAACCCTTGCGTATTTTCCTTTTTCCAGTATACAACTCATAGCGCTATTCTGTATAACGTCTAGCTTGTTCAAATTTCCTTCATTGGCCAAATATAATATGGTGATGCGTGTTTTGTGTTATTTTGTATTTCGAAGGACCTTGAAATGTGTACGTTTTGACCACTGCACAAGTAGAAGTAAGCACACAAGGAAAGGAGAAAATTACTCACTGCGTGACTTGTAGCACTTTCTTAATTTGACCGGTTTTAACTTTGCACTGTGTTGCGGTAATATTTCTTAGAGCGGTGAGTAGCTAAAAAGCGGATGCGGATGCGAAAATTAAATGCAGAGATGTTTGCGGTAAGAGGGTCGATTATTGACTGAATGTGGGTAATGGGAAAAAGTGACAGGTTTAAAGGGAAAGGTAGGAAGGAAATGTGACAATACTAGCTACAAGTACAGCAGTTCATGTATGTGTATAGGTTTGTATAGATGTATGTATGTAAGTGTAGCTGTGTAAATGCCCAACCATATGGTAAAGCAAAATAATAATCTACATGTGGAGCAACTATAGTTTTATAAATGAACTCTGTTGTGTTTCCATTTTGTTTATTTCTTAATCTTCAAAGAAAATTGACTTTTTTTAACATTCTTCAGCAGATCCGACATTGTTCTTCGGTTTTTGAAGCCTACACACCAAACGTACAACTTTCATTGCAAAGCCGCTTTGATAGCCTGTGCAGTTTGGTCCTAGTTCGACCACATTAGGCTCGCAAACATGCCAAATCTTTCATTGTTTCTATTATTATGTGTATTATTACGCCACTGGTCGTTACCAGAAAAGTCAGTGTTTCCTGCTCTCACCTTAAGGTCTATGGCCTTGGTGTTCTGTAACAAGTGATTGTTGGTCTTTATGATGTAATGATTATTAATTTCTGTTACATTTGAACCTCTAAAGAAAACAAAGTTACATAATAACTTGTATTGGCCTTTAACATTGACCACCCCATCTCCTTAAGCCGCGGCATCCCGAATTTCTACCGATTTTAAACATTTGAAGTTTTTAAGCTCTTAAAAAAATATATGTTAATCTTTAAGATAGTATCTATATCTGTATCTGAAGTGCCCGTTTTTGTTGAAATACGATGGTATTTTATTGATTTAATTTATTACAGAAGTGACACCTTAAAACTTAAAATATTACCTGTGTGAACTATTGTTTTTGACAAAGTTGTGGGATGGAATAACCCTCTATACATTTATTGTTTATTTACATTTTTTTAACTTTAGGTGTTATTTTTTACATTTAAATTTTTAGCCTCACTTTGTATGTATATTTTCGACACACACCAGAGTGGAAGACATTCTCAGTCTCGCCCTGGTGTAAGATCACCATTCTGAAATGAAACGTCGCTTGGGGATGCCGTAGTCTTACTGGCTCGAGACGGGAGCAGTTGAGACTTATTTGATATGAGCTTCGGTTTTAGAATTGGAATTTTTAGATCAAATTTACAAACAACAAAAAAAAACGGTCCTAGGTGGTTAATATCTGCTGTTGTTGAAAAATTGGGTTCTCACTGTGATGTATCCGCTTTCCACTTATACTACGAGTTTTCAGACACCATTTATATTAGTATTATCATTCTAGCTCCAAAGCCCTGACCCGCTTTAAAAGTGACCCATATGAGCCAATAACTACACTACCACAAACTCGGTATTAAATACACTACACACCTTCTACCTACTTGTACACACTACACAGTTAGGTACTAGACTTATTATTATTATTATTATTCCAATAATAATTTTGTTGTCGGTTCAGCATGCTGTCCTGCAAGCAGTTCTACAAGTCACACTGTTTTATCTCTTTTCTACATCAGGCAGTGCCCTTTCATCATTCCTCTACTTGTAAATATGCTAAAATGTTAAACAGAACTCTAAAAACACAACTCTTCGTCGTGGAGAGTGACTCACATGATTATACTTGGTCGATGCTTCCATGTGAATTGCTGTGTTTTTACTTACACCACGGCAGAGTACCCGTAAGCCAAATTTATTGTAATTTGGTAAAACGTTTCAGACAGCAGGTTCTAAAACTAAATCATTTAAGACCCATTGACCAGCGGCTGAGAATTAAAGTACGAAAATGCTTGCAACTGTACAGGGAGGTTCCGATGAGAAAGATCGATTATTCCCCGTATCAAATTTTTTAAATTAAAAATTTAATATCGATTTATTTCATTAAAAACTTGCTTTAATATATACCTACATTCAAGTAAGCAATAAAAATGCTCAAAACGCATGATGATAAATTATTAAATATCGTGTACTTCTTGTAAGTATTTTTTGACCATAAGTATTTATGATTTTTCAATAATGTCTTAAACAAAATAAGTGTGTAAAAAAATCTGTAATATTTTAGTTTGTAAAACCTTAAATAAATAGAAAAACTGAGGTATTTTCGTCACAAAACACGTTCTCGGATTTATTTTTTAATGATTTTAATTTATCTAAAATTAAAATCCTGAAAAATGTGTTTAACAGATTATATATTAATTTATTTTCTTGTACGATTTTATGATTTGAAATTTGTGTTGTATATATAATATGTCGTTTGAAAATTTAACAAATATGCCAACGACCGACGGTATAACCTTAGTATATTAAAAATAAACTTAGTTTTTCTAAATTTAAAAAGTTCGTTTACCAGATAAAATAACAATCTTTCAAAATCAATTTATGTTTTTTTTTTATTCAATACGTCTAGAATTTGATTTAAAAAGGACTAATTTCCGGTATTCTCTGGTAATACCCTCTAAATATAATTTGATTGTTTACAAAATAATGATTATTTTTAAATTAAATTAGCTAAATGAATCAACAAAAAATAAACCGCTTAAAAACCGAAGAAGCCGAATAATATTAGGTAATAATTGTTTTCGTATGTTTTATCAATCGTGTCAATATTGTTCTTGTAATAATATTAATAAAGATAAAACGGTTATTTTCACGTAGACACATCCTATTTGTAGCAGTAAAACGTATTAGATAATCTTATTTTTGTTGAGTAAGTACACAAAGATACTTGGCAAAAATATTTATACTTATCTACGTCATTTTAAGCTAAATTTATATAGGAAAATATACGTGTTGCCATGTGCCAAAAGTAATCATGTTTCAGGGGTAAAAACACCTTGTTTTGTAGGATAAAAAAAAAACACGTAAAATGTATGTTTTTAGCAAACTTTTTATTGAGAATTAAAATAAGAAAACAACGTTACAAGGAAAAATCGTTTTATAATTTTCCTTTTAGTAAAAGGTAATTTTTTTTTTAATTTTAGAACTTAATTTATTTAATTAATATTAATAGTATTTAGAAAGACATTTGGGAAAAAAATCTCTTAAAATTCCAATACATGATAAATTCATTTAATTTTATTAATGCAGTCAAAAAGAAGAAGAACGGGAGATATGTGAATACGAATTTTAGAGGGAGCGCGTTAATATTAAATGATGATATTTAAGCGAAAACTGTGAAAATGTTTAATAAAACACGAATCGTTTAATAGAGCAAAAATCTCTTATCAAATGCTTAAGTTGCATTTAACAATACACTGTGAATTTTTTCATACCCCTTTTTTTAAATAATTTTTGGAGTATACTTTGCGATTTTTTTTTCTATCGAGGGAATTTCATATAATTACCGTTTCGGCTATACAATTGTATAGATGTTAACTTCAAAAAAAAATTCCGCACATTTCTCGGCACATGTACTTCACACAAAGGACCTGATTTTAATAATTGGAGGGTGAGTGCAGAGGACAAACTACATAGGACATATATAGCATTGAAGGTCGCGGTTAATCATTAGGTTACAGGAACAGTAATTATTAGGTTATAATCTAATAAATATAATTTGAGGTTTTTTTTTACGTTTAACCTGTAAATGTTCCTAATAAAATAAAATTAATCAGATACTTACAACAATATATTTTAAACTGTACGTAGCTGTCATATCATGCAAATGACCGCCGACCACACTAGCGCCATCCGCTTCGAGTTTTCCGCAGATTACCTGTCATTGAGGTGGCTTCGTCAATGTATGAAGAATGCGAGAATTCCGCTGAGTGAGATTCGAAAGGAAAGACACCGCCCAAGGCAAATTTGTGAGAAGGAACTCCAGAGAATGTGCGAGAAATTGGGCTCAGCGTTGCCAACTCGGGATTCATGTTCCCGTTAAAACCTGACGGATCGTCGGTCAGAAATCCGTCAGATACCCGGTGTAGACCGTCAATCCTGAGGGGAGGGGGGTTGGAGATTTTCACAATATGTGTTAAGTGTCCGATGACACCGTGTGGACTGTAAAACTAATTATATGAAGCGAATTGCGAATGTCTATTAGATTGTGTTTTTAAATCGACAATGGGAAGGAAAAGACAGGAATGGCCCTTACCTTGATGATGAGGTGACAGCTCCCAGCTCTTCATTCACGATCACTTTCCAATGTTGATGACCCGATGGTCTTCACGACAATTATAATATATTTATATTATTGTTATTTGCGAGATGTGCGAAATGCTTGTACAAGCCCGATCGAATGGTCAAAGGTAACAACTGAATGTTTTTATTCAAAACAAGGAAGTGCAAAAGTGTTCTTTTTTCAAGTGTTTTTAAATAATCTTCTTTTGCTTCTTGGGTAAGGGCCTCGATGTGAAAGGAAGGGAATCGAAGGAATGAATATTTGGTAAGAAACATGGGTATAATGGATTAATGTCCTAAAGTTATTTCAACACTAAACAATATGAATATCTATTTTTCGGCTATTTTCGCCTATAAAATCAAGTATTTTGTCATTTTAATCGAATCCGTCAGATACAAAATTCTCCCGTTTCGGGACATTCCAATCCGCCAGATATGACAGGAAATCCGTTAAGTTGGCAACACTGGTTGGGCTTGCTATGGACGGAGGCCACTGAAGTAGCGCAGGACATGGATGCCTAGAAACGTCTTATCGAGGCGATTAAATTACATACTTGCCACGTGGTAAAAATAACCACGTACGAGTAAAGAGCAGGTTAAAGTCTGGCGGGTACGTCTTGTTGAACCCTGTGTTGTTGTTTATTAATCGTTGGTATTTTCAAATTAATGATGTTTAGTATAATGTAATAACTAATAACGTAATAAGACTGTAAATAATAATACATTCGGAGGAAATACACCAAAGCGTAATTAATAACAATAATGATAATAATAATAAATTATTTTTTATTCACCAGATTTACAGGAACGGGTTTAGTTTTTCCCATAGGAAAAACTAAACCCTTTCATACACTTTTCCATATAAATGATCATCTAGTAAATCCACGTTATGCAAGTGTATTATATAAGTATAATTAATACAAAACAATACAAGAACAACACGTTAATCTACCAAACTATTAAATGGGAATATAATTCACCGTCTCCAGATATTTTCATATCAGAGGGTTCGGCTCTGTGGAATTCCTAATTTGACCGATAAATCCTACTGATCCCTCAATATAAATATTTAAAAAATCTTTCGTAATTCTACATGTATTTAAAATGACTGATTTTTGCATTTTTATATACAAATTCTTCGACAAATCTAATATGCCTAAATTTTTAATAAGAGAGCTAGGTATAATGCCAGTAGCCGAAATAACAAAAGGTAATATTTTTATAGTCTGAGAATGCCAAATTCTTTTAATTTCATTTCCTAAATCTGTATACTTTCTTATTTTTTAAGAAACAGTTTTTTGAATATTACAGGAATTTGGAATAGCTACATCAATAATATAAGTTATTATTTAAATTTTGTCATGTAAAACTATATCAGGTCTATTATGACCAATTGGTCTGTCGGTTAGTATAGTTTTATCATAGTAAATTTTAAAGAAATTATTTTCTAAAAATGAATTTGGTTCGTATTAATTAATTATTATTATTTGTTTTTTTGTATAATTCTTAAAACTCCATTTAATTTGATAAAAAATAATAAAATCCACTATTATTTTACGGTAAACATAACTAGTTTTTATTTGGAGTAGGTACAATCAGTTTACAAGTATGACACAGTTCAATAATAGTAAGACAGTATAAAACTTTAACCATAACTTTATTTTAACAATGACCCAAAGGACTGTATTGTTCCCATTATCACTCTGGGTTAGCTGAACTCACAAGCAGACGATTATTTGTCATCTTATTTATTGTCAAATATGGCAAGTAGCACTTGAACTACTACTACGACATAACATGGTATAAATATCGTGTTAATAAAATTTCCTTGAACTGTAAAATGTTTTTTTCTACTTGTAAAAATTATGCTGTTTTATGTTGATATGCACATTTAGGTGTTTTTTGTCTTTAAAAAAATAAATGTGTAAAATCCCAACCAGGGTTAAAAATCACTTAAATTTAAAAGTCTCATGAATTGGTTTCCGATTAATTAATTAGCATCAGATAAAACCTGTCTAAGAACTTTCTTGATTCTGAAATATTTATTTTTATTTTTTTTATTAAATTATAAGTTTACAAGGTATAACAATGTTGATAACAATAAATTACAAAATAAGTTTTCACCGATATTTTTTTGATTTTTGATTGTGTCTCTCCTATAGAAGCGGACGCTTGTGTTTAGAAATATGTATGTAATATGAGTTACCGGACACCTTGTAGGTATTTATAAACACCTATGCATTTTTATTCAATCCTTAAATTCAGACACTCGAATTCAGCCCCGAAGATAATAAAAACATTTTCTTTAATAAAATTAATATTAAGTCGTGAAACGTCCGTAAAACTACGAGAGCTACTCGTTCTAAAGTCCTGTTTAAATGTAACAACACCAGGACTACGTATTCCAAAAACTCGCTTGTACCTAGGTTGCATGCAGTTAGTAATAGATACGCTGATGTAGCGGATATATTTAACTGCACGGAAAGTAAATACAAAAGGGCTATGCTATCTTATATTTTCGATCAATATTAATTCAATCTAAGTTTACCTTATTTATACTATATAATTTGGATATATTTGTACCTATCTCTTGCTCATATCTCTGATGTCATTTCACAATCAAATGCCACAGTTAATTTGTTTTTCTTTATCTAAAATGATTGCTAATATTTTATTATGGTTCTAATTGTGTCATGTAACTACTGTTTATGGTTTATTTTACCGTAGAAATTAAATAAATATAAAAAAATAAATATAAAAATATAAAATATAAAACGTCCGAGCTAAAACCGAATTAAAGTCCTCCGCCGTGTCTGTCTGTCTGTCTGTTCGCGATAAACTCAAAACGACTGAACGAATTTTCATTCGGTTTTCACCAACAGAGTGATTCATGAGGAAGGTTTAGGTATATAATTTGTCAAGATTGTGGGTAAATTGCTTGAAATATATAATGAACCCATACAGCATCTTTTTTTCTTCCTGACATTTTGTCTTCACTTCACACTTTCACTAATCAATGCTGAATGACCAGACGAAAACTCATTCAGTCGCGAGTTTAATCCTAAAATTATGTAAACAGTAGTTTTAGCATTGCACCTGTGTGCATGCCAGGGGAAGTCCCTTGGCATTTTAGGCCGTTGATTTGGTTGCACTAAAAAAAGTATTGATTTAAATCATGATTTTTTTGAAAAAAATCACTTTATTATAATCGTGATTTAAATCACTGATTTAAATCAAGTGACTTCAATCATCTCGACCCTGCCACCCAGTGAGGCCAACATTATCAAATTATGTTGTAAAATATAAGTTATTGTTATAATAAATAAATAAATAAAATTCTATCCAAAAATGGTGACCTCAACACTCCTTTGAAAAATCATTAATTAAGTGATGAAAAAATTAGGTTAAATAGGTTATATCAGATTACGCTATGTGCTATTTCTTTTTCTTTACTTATTACTTTCAAAGGTGTGTTGAAATGCCACTTTGTCGAGTTATCATTGAACCATTAGCTTTATTTAACGGTTATCAAAAACTAAGTCCATCCGTCACGAAAAAAATGAACAACTGAAAAAAAAACAATTTGGCAACTCAAGTTGCTATCCTGTGTATTTTCAATGGCAGTCCTAGGCAACTAGTTTCACACTAGGCAACTTCTCAAAGACCAGCTATACGGTCGGTCCCAACTCGCCGTGCTAGTAGCCGCGGCAGGCGCGTTTCAGTCGCCAGGATGTCTGGTTGCTATGGTTGCGCCTCACGAGCTATCAGTTTTCGAGTAATTTGCCATGTGTTCGATGCAGTTGCCAACCAGTTTTAGTTTGGTTTCGGTTTATTCATGAGCGAGTAACCTCACCAAACGTTGACAGGCCGAAAATCGGCAACAAAGGCGATCCGTTCACTGAGGCGACTGAAAACTGTCAACTGTCTTTGTATGACAATGGGATGGCCCACACACTACACAATCACTCAAAAACCCGTTGTCAATGGTAACGCAAGCGGTCGTTGCTAGTTGCCAGCCGTTAGCTGATTGTTCTTCGTCTATGGTTAAACAAGCTTTTTGACCAATCAAGACATAGAAACCAGCCGGTTTAAGTTTGGTTTCAGTTGCCTCGTCAGCGGAGCGCCTAAAAGTAACTTTTTAAATGTGGAAACACTATTTATCCAATAAATATCATTCTCTATTATAAATATAAATAAAACATAAAGAATAAGAACAGTTATTATCTTGTTTAGTCTTCTGTTTTATCATAGTTTTATATAATATTTTAGTTCTAGAAGTGACCTTAAGGTCAATGGGCCTGTTTCCAATTTAAAGTACCTACTCGTAAATATATTGATTATTTTTGGCGAAATAACAAAACTAGTTTGGTTTATCATTTATGCCGAATGTAAACATAAAAATAGCCCTTTATAATATGCTTCCTAAAATTACGTACACACTAATGGTAACACCCAGATGGTTCAGAGGAAAATAATGATTTTTTTAATAATAGCTCCACACAGTAAGCCTTGATGGAAAAGTCCTCAGTGCCTATGTCATCATTTGGGGATGCTGTGTGAAAGGAATTTCTGGAAAGGTAAAGTCAATCCCGTCAATGTGATCAGTGGCGACGCGTGATTGAAAAATACTCTTTTTTGTTTATAAAAGATAAATATATCGTCGAACATCAAAATGACATCAACTTTTAGTAGGTACTTCAAATATGCTGAGGAATCAATCGCTGGTCAAAATCCTTCGGGTACGTGCTGTTACACCCTGTATAACTGTATAGGTAAACATATAATATGTCAAATAAGCCACAACCACTAGAGCGCTTTTTGCCACATTATGGCACTATTTTCAAAACCTTATAAATTAAAACGACTATTTAATATATTATACATTCAAAATGTAACAAAATAAATATTCTATAGATTCTTTAAAATATTTTAAGGTTAAAGATTTAATTATATATTTTTTTATAAATCCTACAAATATCTGATAATAGTCAAAATATAGGGGAATTCATTGGCTACATAGAACTATAATCAGTTTGTATGTCTCCATATTCAAATTCGGAGGTATGATTTTTTTAATGTGGGCGGAAAAATTTCCTTTAGCAATCCGAGAAAAAATATTTTAATTGCTCTGTCGCTCCAGTGGACAATCAATGAATTAGCCATTTATTTTGTTAAATATTAAATTAGATTTATTTATTAGATACAATTTCTAGAATTTGTTGACAGGATGTAATAATATAAAAATAGTTCTCTGTTAGCAAGATAATTTTTTTAAAGATGTTTTTAAATTTTGGGAGATCTTCGACGTAACAAAGGTACCAAAGTACCATGTTATTGTTTTGTACGTTATCTTAATCATTTTTTTATAGGTACCTAATTGTCTCAAGTATGTAAAGCAGATTGTGAAAATTTAGTCATGTTTTTGTATTCACGTCGTCCGGATAATCTCTTGTTATTGATAAAATGATTATTGATCTATAAGCTTTTATTGTACTTTGAATTTAAAAGATAGATAATCGACGGAAATTGCAAAATTAGTAGGTATGCATTGCTAGCCTATTATTCGTGACTAGGCCCTGCGGCCGGCTTTTCGTTCTACTTCGCCCAGTTTAAGTGTTGGTGACTATTTATAAGGCATCATCATCCTTTTGCAAAACTAACTACTATTAACATTAAACTACAGAATACTTATACTTAATAGGTAGATATATATAATAGTAGACATTCTTACATTAAGACCGTGAATAATGAGAGAAACACTCTTCACCCCAACATAAATCTTCTTATTATTGAATGAAAGCGAAAAATGTTTCCTCTTCTTCATACTTTTTTCCTTCAATATAGTATTATAGATGGCGCCACTTCCGTTTGCAAATCGCGTGTGAGCGAGTGCTAAGTGTGACACGTTTTTAAATTTTTACGGCCAAAAACATTTTCGTTGTTTGTTTTGGGGATGTTATGCCGTGTTGCGCTACCTCCTTCTTTAGCCGACGTTTCGGACAGCGTTGCAGTGTCCATCATAAGTGCAGATCCGGCAGATCCGACGATGATCAGATCACATATGATGATCAGATCACACATCGTCGGATCTGCTGGATCTGCCCTTATGATGGACACTGCAACGCTGTCCGAAACGTTGGCTAAAGAAGGAGGTAGCGCAACACGGCGTAACCCCCCAAAAACAAACAACAAAAAATAGTGTTACGTGTGTATATTACGGCAGCAGCTCCGTGGAAAAATTCAAGTTCACGGACGGCTCAGAATGGTTTCCATACAGTGTGGCGTTGGACATTTACTCGGAGTCGGGTTCCTTAATTTGAACTGTACGGGCATTACCGTATTAATATACTTCGATGAATCACTGCTGTTATTTTCCATTGCAATCAAATTACGTATGAGACGATTCCTATCAGATACGTATATTCAAAATAAATCATCACCCAATCCCATAGTGGAATTTGGGCTCCTCCATAAAAGCTCTCTACTAGGGTGACCGGATAACTCAGAATGAATTTAATTTAACACCTCCTTTGAAAGGTCAAGATAAAAACGATAAATTTCAAGCGAAAGTTGTGAAAATGTTTAATAAAACACGACTCGTTTAAAATATAGCAAAAATCTCTCGACAAACGCTTAAGTTACATGTAATGATACACTGTGATTTTTTTCATACCTATAACATGTTAAATAACAGAATGAAATGTGTTTTTAATAATTTTCGGAGATTAATTACCGTTATATTATAATATTATGTAAAAATATAAAATAAGTGTTCAAGAGACATAAGTTATAAATCGGTAGAAATGCGGAATGCCGCGCCTTAAATGTGATGAAAAAATACATAAAAAGTTGGTTAAGTAGGTTAGGTTATGGACTATTTATCAAAAGAAATATATATCATAGTTTTTAATTACTCTTCAAAGAGGTGTTGAATTAAGTTGATTCTGAGTTATCACGGAACATTGGACAAGCTGATTTCTTTTCAAAAATTAACCCTTGAATGCAAAACCATTTCTTTAGCTCATTGCTATAACCAAAATACTTTTCACAGCCATCTGTGTTAAATTTCTGTACATACTTGTATGACGAATTTCTAACATCAAGTACCTATTCAAAACTTCAATATAACTTTAAATCTTTTACAATCACCGTTTTGTTTATATCTGATATTTGTCTAGTAGGAGTTGTGCTTTACGAGGTGCTGTATAGTTTGTACTTTATAGTTGGACAAAGTTCTAACTTTGCCTTATCATATTCTGAGGTCAAAAGTTTGCAAAAGACGAATTCTCATAATCTATTCAACAAGTTTTGAATTTAAGGCTCAATCTTGTGTGAATTATTTTAGTTTAACATATTTTAGAGGAAAATATTTAATTAATTAGAACATGGCCCTAGTTTGTAACGGCATTAGGAAAGTGTAATTTTAATCTTATGCAATGAATTATTTATTAGTTGTATATTACTTTAAAATATGTAAAACTAAAATACTTTACATAAGATTGAACCACAAAATCAGAAATTGGAAAATTAATAACGAGAAATCGTCTTTGCAAACATTGACACATTTGGCAGCTAGAAAAACGTAGAAAAATGTTATTCTAAAATACAATGATTTTATTCCTAAAAACGCTTAACCTTTTCCACTCTGACCATTTTTTCTCAGAACCAATTTGCTACTCTGGTTAAAATTTTTAACTGTTTACGTTAAATATTTTATTTAAAAATGAAATTTTCGATACTTTATTTTCGGAGCACCCTATCTGATAATTCGTATGACCATTAAGATGTTTGATACATTTGGTACATATTTTGCATAAAGTACTGGCTAAATCACACATAAAGTAACTAAAGGATAATACAAGTGCTTTTAATGTGTTTTATTTGCATAATTCCTTCTGCTGCATAGCATTAATTTGTATAATATAGGTGAAATACACAAACAAACTAATGTAAATCCTGGTATTCATTCCTTTCTAATTGTCCTGTACCGTACAGCGGATGACCGGTGTCTACCTGAACTCGTGAACAATTGATTGGCTTAGGTTTTATGGCCAGTACACGGGATCTTATTTGCATTGGTGACTTTACTTGAGGTTTCGACCTTCACACAGGAAACAAAAGATGAACCAGCCCACAAGACATGCAATAAATAATAAGTTTCGATAACATTCTACACGGCGTTTACAAGGTGTGCAAAACTGTGTACATATCAATGTCACTTTCCGAATATTTTTATCACAACGATTCGGTCCAATGTTATTAAAAATTTATGTCTTACTTATGTATTGTATAATCACTTATAGTTTTTTAGAGTATGATATTTTTCAAAGCATTCTCCTACAGAAGTGCCGGTTTGTTGTTACAACTTTTGCAGTGATACATTGTTCGTTTTCTTTGTCTTCCTTCTCTATTAGAACCGCAAACGATGCAATCCCTGTACAGTTTCTTCGCATTAGGCGTTATGACATGATTTAACCGCTGTTCTGGGTCTACCGAATGTCTTATTTTCTTGTCTTTACACCTTCTCTATGATTTCCAACCAGCTGAATAATTAGCCTATTCGCAAATTAAAGATTACTCATTAGGTTTTCATTGTTTTTTTTAAATCTTATTTTCCTTGTACAAAATATATGAATTTACAACCGAAACTTCTAAACCCCCTAAAAAGAGCTTGCGCCACCATTTTATGTCGAAAAAAAATCTTGAAGATGAGGATGAGGTCTTATTGCATAAAATGCATTGAATACTTTCTCTTTAAAATCTCTCCACTTTTTCACAATATTTTCTTCATCACTATTATCACCATCTTCGCTGAAATAAGCACATCTCTTTCTTTTCGGCGGGATAACGTCACTTCCACTATATCTATCACTTGGATTGTTAACGTCTTCTTCACTATCACTCTATCATTGTCATTGCAATCAATATTATTAATGTAAAAAGGTCATCATCACTATTATCTATACAATTACATTTGTCATTATAACTGAAGTTAGAAGTAAAACATTCATTATTTTCCATGACGGTTAATTAACTACCCATATTTAAAAATTCTACAGATTACTATTTTTATTATTTTCAAGTACTAATATCAATATTTGTTCCACAAAACGAAAAACTATGGTCACAGGAGGTGGGAGTAGCCTCGGAGAACCTTCATAAATGTAGGACGGACAACTGACTGATCCGAAAATATTGGAATATGACATCAATAAGGTAAAAATGATACATCTATGTTTCAAAGAGTATATCTAATTAACCGTAAATTAAAATGAAGAAATTTTAATTTATCCATCATGTCGCAACGTCTCTTTGTACTTCTCGGAAATAATGAATCGAACAATATACCTAGGTAGATAGAAATCGGTGCTTAAACTTATTTCTGCGCCGGGCCAGAACCTCTGGCCCACGGAGCCCCCTACCAGAATCGTTTCGGCCAGAATGTCTGGCCTACAGAGTGGTAAAGGTTAAAACGGGACTGAAGTTCTTACGAACAAATTAACAGGGTTTCAATGTTTATTGGCGGGAAAATGTAAGAATGATTTATTGGTATACGTACGAAATTACGTATACTAACAAACTATTCTTACATTAATACTGACATAACTAATTATATTCAAATTTAATAAATAAATAAAATTAAAAAATATATATATAGATCTCAACAAGTTGAAGTGGATTTAGAACTCTTTCCAACATAATGTAAAGTAATGATTCGCCTCCAGTCTTTAGCTCTTGTCAATGCTTCAATACTCTTCCTCACAATCTACCTCTCTCTGTCTCTGGGTTACTTCCACGGGGGCATCCACAAAGTCATAATTTTGATGTCGTGATGCGTTTGAATCTGTTTGAAGTTGACAGTCGGCCGCCTCTTCCTGAATAAGGTTTTCCGTGGTTTCCTTATTTCTTAAGGCGAATGCAAAAGAACTCCAAACCAAAGGACACGACCGACTCCTTTTCACTCCCAACATAACACAAAACATACACGTATGTATATATGGCTGCTTTAGGCTGTCCACTGATTGCTGATGCTGATAATTGCTTGGTTCTTGGGCAAACATGTAATTTTAGTAGAGCTTTTAGGTAACAATTTTTCACTACCGATAAAATATAAGGCCTCTGTCTATAATAGCCAGGTAACATTTTGAATACCCACATGGGGTAAAAATTGCTAGGCGCATAAAACGCTGTTCTATTTGTAAAAAACATTAGATTAAATTCAGTAATTTAAATGATTCCCACTTCATGGAAAATAAGAATCTAATAAATGAAAAAAAAATCTAACAATGGTCTTATTCTTAATTAGATTTTGTAGTTCATAATACCTTGGCAATTAACACAAGGCTACAACCGACGTCAACACAAGATGGGTGTGTGCAAAAACAACCAATTCGATGCAAAAACAGATGAACATATCCGTAGCTGCCTAGTGACGCAATTATAACGGAATACATCCATTTTGTTTTCACCAGCTAAATAAATAATAATGGCGTCAAAACGTCATGAAAATTCGTATGTTTTGATTTCATCAGACATTTCTTTTAACGTCTCTCCATGGAAACATGTTTATCGGAACTTAAAACCCCCCGCGGTTTATTTATTGGTTGCTAAACTTTTATCAGAGTTCATGCTTGCTCCGACCTGCTTGATAAGATATATTTTTTTAAATTAAAGTCGAATTACTTTGTTTACAATATTTACTTAGATAGAAAATCTACATGTATCGAGAACAATGTACTCATGATTGGGAGAGGGGTTAGAGAGTCTGGTTGGGCAAACCCAAATCAGCAGGAGAATAATTGTTTTTTTTACAATAACTCCACGGAGGAGGAAAATCATTTTCTTAGCCTAGTTCATTTTTAGGATGTGTGGAGGGTATTTTTAAGGAGATGAAGCTCTGGGAAGGTTAAATATATGAGGGGTGGCAAGGAATCTAAGGGCCAGTGTGTCCAGGAGTGACAGGAGAATCCATCCCTCCCACTGCGGTGCAAGGCGATAGGTCAAGAGAGCCCGGCTGGAGAGGTCAAAAGGCCTCCCTCAAGCGGTCTCTCTCGGTCCGGAACGCTACGCAGTGGGCAGACGCGTTCGCCGTTAAGACCTCGACAAAGTTCAATTCATGAACCTATGGTCACTCCTGCAAAGAAACCAAACGTAGCAAATCACAAAACCGCACGGAGAAAAATGTTATTCGAAAAAACGATAATTTTAATAGTAAAAACGGTTAAAAACGGGACTGAAGTTCTTACAAACAAATTAACAGGGTTTCGATGTTTATTGGGAACATGTAAGAATAATTTGTTGGTATACACGTATACCAACAAATTATTCTTACATTTTCCCGCCAATAAACATTGAAACAGTGTTAATTTGTTCGTAAGAACTTCAGTCCCGTTTTTACGAATAAAATTATCGTATTTTAGAATAACATTTTTCCTACAGTGTAGACAGCGATGATATTTCCTATTCAGTTTCTGACAGATCAAACACAACACGCCTCTTTTTAAAATACGCAACCATTTTCATACGTACATTCAAAAATACGTCACGAGTCACCGTGCATTGAAAAAGCACGTCCACAAAATAAAAGTAACTTAAAAGAGACAAAAACAGATATCACTGAGTTCAAGAGGTCTCAAAATATTAATTTGATTAAAATATTAAAAAGAAAACATATTTCTTTATGAATATAAATTCCTGCATGGTAACACGTAAATAATATAATCGTCAAAACCGACGTGTGCCGAGAAAATAACGATAGTTGTTCTTCAAAATTGATTTGAATTGAGATTTAAAAAAAATCAATTTAATCAGATGGGTATGGGTACCGCCTATCCGGGCTTTATTTATTGGATAACACCCCTGCCCATAGGTCACCCACACGGAGAAAAATGTTATTCGAAAAAATGATCATTTTAATAGTAAAAACGGGACTGAAGTTCTTACGAACAAATTAACAGTGTTTCAATGTTTATTGGCGGGAAAATGTAAGAATAATTTGTTGGTATACGTGTATACCAACAAATTATCCTTAAATGTTCCCAATAAACATCGAAACCCTGTTAATTTGTTCGTCACGAATAAAATGATCGTATTTTAGATTAACATTTTCTCCGTGTACGTCCTGTTACACTCTGTATATAAAAATCTTGGGTCACAATGTTCGTCCAAGGTAAACTCCGAAACTACTTAACCGAATTTGATGAAATTTGGCTTACTATGTGTAATTTGGTCCAACTTGATTATTAACCTCACTATTTATTATGGCGAATTAAATGTTTGTTATGGGACAATGATTTGAAATTATTTGTAAGTTCCATAAGTTTCTGACAGATGGCGGTGTGAGTTAATTTATTGACACAACACTTGGTTATCTAGGTTAGGTAACCACCAGTAAATAGCGTTGTGTTTCGTTAGCCACAGCAACGCGTGGGGGGGGGGGGGGCAGCTAGTTTTATATACATTTTAACATTGCATTCACGTTTGTAATGTTAAAATATCGATCGTCAAGTTGATTACGTCAAATATGCAATTGTATGTAAAAGTGTACCCTCTATCTGGTACAATACTCAGATTACTCATAAACACAACCAAATCAATTATAAGGCAGAAAAATTGAAATGAAATAAACAAAAATTTGATGTATTCTGGTAAGCAATTTCAAAATGTCATACTAGTTAGTGTACCGGACCGTTATGCTTCCCGGTGCCATTTTATACAGACAAGTGTGAATTATATTTGATATTTGTTGAGCATTCGAATATTGCTTGCCTCATTATCAACCATAGACCAGGACGATCGATATGCAAATAATAATTATTTTCCAAATTCACACCAGTTAAAAACCCTTACACCATAGCTTCCCTAAATCCCTATTTTCTGAGGCTGGTGGGAGTGGGGATGAAGAGAGAGATGGGAATACGATGTTTGGAAGTAGGTACCTCATTATTCAGATCTGGTCGACTTCGCTTTTCGGCCCATACAAAAAGGACGCCCGGGAAAAAAACAATTTTCTACATCGAAAATTGCACGAAATGAACATTTTATTTTTGTATTGCCTTCTAGAAGGTGAAAGCCATGTCGTTATGTTTTTAAATTTTCGATGCGTTTCGTATTAACGTAAACATTCACTGTCAAACATGAATAATTTATCGGAAAATGTTATTTAAGAAAAAAAGTGCTGCTAACTCAATTCTCATAAAGAATTACAAAATTATAAAAACATTCCGACATAGCTTCTTCTTTTGACAACGTATTTTTGTTTTTAAATTACAATTTCGTGAAAGTTTGGGTATAGAAAAATGTTTTCTCCCGAAACCCCTTTTCGAGCGATTTCAGTAGGTAAATATGAGAGTTTACGGCAGTTGTCCCGTTCGCACGTTTCGCATTCGCATGTATCGTAAGTATGTGTTAGCTTATTTAGAGCGGGACAGAATGACAGACTATGAAATACCTCATCATTCCGCGTGTGGTGCAAAGTCTAGCCTCTTAAATTTCTAATTGCATTTCAAGCAATGCAACGATGCGATTATGAATGGTGATCTTTTGCTAGGGCGATACTAAGGATTTTTTAACATTAATTCCAAACAGGAGATCCTGGAGAAAATAATTCCCTTCGGGGCCAATGTCGTCTTTGAGGATTCTGTGTGGAGGCTGTTTTTAGAAAAGGAATGAAATGAAGTTCTGGGAAGAAAAACAGTACAAGGGTTGGGTAGGAATCTGGGAGTCAGTTTGTCCAGGAGTGACGGACGTATGAATCTAACCCTCCCACTGCAATGCAAGGTGATGTTTTCTAGAGAATCCTGCTGGAGAGGTCAAAAGGTCTCCCTCAACCAATTTCTCCCAATCCGGAATGCCACGCAGCTGGTGGGCAGATGCATCCACCACCAATACCTAGACAAACATCATCAAACTTAGCGAACCGGTTGGGATGACCCATGGCTACAGGATAGATAGAACTAGAATCTTCTATTCTGGAACGTGCTGTAAAACTCGTTTGACTACGTGCACATACGTAAAAATGTTAACAGTCAATATATTATTAATTTGTACCAATTACTACGCCCGTTGTACCTACGTCATCTTTCACTGTGGCGTCGCTATCGAATTTTCCACGATGTAGGTACATTCTCATTCCATAGTTCTCTGACGACATCAACACGGCAACATGTTTATGTGTTGATTATTTCTTGGTGTTTGTAATAATGTATCTATATATTTTTGATGTAGGTGTATGGATATATCTAGTTGTACTTGTAAAGTAGTGTTGATAACCTCCGTGGTTGAGCGTTAAGATCATCGACTACGGATCCAGAGTCTAGAGATCGCGGTTTGGAATCCCGGCGTGCACAAATTCATTTTATTTTTATTTTATAGCTTTTCAATAATTTTTTTACATAAAAAATAATCTCACTATACTGTAGGACTGTATTAAGGTTAAAATTTAAAAAAAAATGACAAAACAAGCACAAGTTAAAGCACTACATACAAAACACTACAATATTACATGGAGAAAGAAAGAAATTTAAATATTAGATTACTGGCCTAATGGGTAATTTGAGAATGAAATTGTAAAAATATTTATACCTTAAATAAATCATTAATCACTATACCCACTAATAAGCAAAGTGAAAGTTCAAAACAAATAGGGTGAAACTCTGATTTTGGCAAAAATTTAAAAAAAAAAAAAAAAAAAAATATATATATATATATATATATTTATTATTACGGACACATTGTACATTGTTACGTGATTAAATTATGTACCCGAGAAGCATACGGATGCAAATCCAAAAAGCCAAATGTTCAGGAGAGCCAAAACAGTTTTTTTTCTGTAATTATGGTCTCATAACTTCTGCAGATATTCATGCTGATTAATGAAATTTTTAAAATTATTAAATCAATTAGTTTTGTTTTAAAATTGAGAAAATAAAATGAAATATTTTATATGCAAAGCATATAAATGGACTTGAGTCCTTCTGCTTCAAAATGAAATAGATTATTTTGTTATGACAAGTGATGAATTATTAAAAGATCGATGTTTGAAAATTTAATTTGGAAATAAAATAATAACAATACATAACAGGTAAAAAAAAACAGTAAAATGTTTATTTCTTTGTATAATTATTACTAATTATTGGTATTTTCATTATCTTCGTCATCTGACAGAAGATAATCCGGCATTTATGAATTAAAATTTTGTTAAAAAAGTGCGGTGGATCTATTAACATAAGCTCCATACTGTAGGCCCCGAGAAAAAAATCCCTCAGGACCTATGTCATCTTTGGGGATGCTGTGTGGAGTGTCTTTTAGGGTAAGGAAAGAAAGGAGATTTTGGGAAGGAGTTTTATTTTATTTTTATTTCATTTTTTATCCTCCCTGTATAATGATTACAAATATCACAGGTGTCGTTTGTTGATAGATGAGGTTATTGTGTTTAGTTCCATAGAAAACAAAGAGATTAGAAGCAGAAGGATGGACTTGAGTCTTTCTGCTTCTAAGAATAATGGTAGTTGCATCCTTATACATTTTTGAAAAACCCTATATTTCTTCAAAATATGACTTCCATCTTTCTGCTACTGATGAACATGATGATTTACTACAGATCTTCATCAAAAACTCATTTCTTCAAATTTTGGACTTGCATCCGTATGCTTCTCGGGTACAGAATTATAGTACCTAAATACCCGTGTTTAAATAATACGAGAAAAATTATAAAACATATCTAGAAAAAATATAACACAATACAAGCTTTAATATTTGTTTGGCTGTAAAATTATATCAATATTCTTCCTTCCCGTGTCCATAATCCATGTTTATTTTTAATCCATAATCCAGGAGTTTATTTTTAATTGACATATTTTTATTTCTTTTCTTCATGGGGTAAAGGGCTTCAAAGGTTCTGTTGGCTGATTTTAGTGTTTCGGTTATACCCTTTTGCCAAGTTAATAGAGGGTTATTCCGAAGTATTTGATGTTTTTTCCAGGGGACGTTTTCTTCGAACAAGTGGATATTAAAAGTGGTCTTTTTGGGGGAATTCCGACTAATATAATTGTTTCTTAAACTACGGTTTATATACATACCATATGGGAGAGGGTGGTTTACAAGAATTCTATTCAATTATATGGGGTATTTTTTTATTTGTTAGTAAGTCGTCTTTACGTGTTGGGTTTCTAATTATTTGGTTATTACCAGTACGCATAATTACCTCGGGCTCATAGCTCCCTTATTGCTTGGGGAATACCTTAAAAGTAATATGAATTATATCCAACCCATTTTATTGTTGTCATGTCTATTGTCATTTAAAATCGTTATTATATTCAGATATGTTACAATGAAATTTTTGATTGATATGTAGCCAGTGTTTGTTTTCTAATGGGTGTGACGCTCATTCGACCAATCAAATAATAATTTGTACCAGTTTAAAGAAGGCCTGAAACCGGTTACGGTCATAAATAAATTAAATTGGAAATAAGTTTTATATTTGTTTTAATATATTATTATAATGGAATTCCACCACGAATTGTCAGTTTCAAAATTAGAAATTTTAAAAGGATCATTTCGTTTTCCCACAGGCATATATGATACAACGCAACACAACTCGGTCTTCACACACTCCTTGCATCATCCACATGCATGCGTTATTCTAATAGTTCTGATAACATGTCACGTCGCGTCGTGCAATTACAGTAGTAGATTACACATTAAACGTGTCTAAAATATTTCTGTACGTAAAAAAATCTTGTCGTCATACAAAAAAACATTTGTTTACTTTGTCTGTTTTCGCCGAACAACTGATATAACGTAACATTCTTATATATTTTGTAGACATTCATACATAAAAGACGATATCACATGTTATTTTTTATCGACAGACTAATTTGCTTGGCAACACGAAATGGGAATAATTTTAAGTATTTTCTTATGTTTGTTGTCAACCGAATTTTCCCAATGTTGTAAGCCGTGTTTTTTATTGTAGATATTTTTATTGTTGCCTTAATGCATTAAATAAATAATTAAACATTAATTTATCCCGCTGATAAGCCTACACGGAGAAAAATGCTATTCGAAAAAACTATCATGTTAATAGTAAAAACGGTTAAAAACGGGACACTGACGTTCTTACGAACAAATTAACAGTGTTTCAATGTATAATGGCGTAATTTCGTACGTATACCAACAAATTATTCTTACATTTTCCCGCCAATAAACATTGAAACAATGTTAATTTGTTTGTAAGAACTTCAGTCCCGTTTTTACTATTAAAATGATCGTTTTCTCGAATAACATTTTTCTCCGTGTACAGAAGCGTGTTGTAGGGTGTCAGTGTGCCTGAAATATGCCGAAGAAAGCTCAATTTGTCCTCATTATTTCAGGTAAAATTGGTGACCCATTAAGGTGAATGTCAAAAGAATTCATATTCTACGCTTTTATTCTATTATTCTAAAATGCTATACGCGCTCCATCTACGAAAAGAATATGAATTCTTTTGACATTAACCTTAAGACGATAGACTTCGCTTTTCGGCCCATACAAAAAGGACGCCCGGGAAAAAACACTTTTCTACATCGAAAATTCCACAAAATGAATATATATTTTGTTTATACTGCCTTCTAGAGGGTGAAAACTATGTCGGTATGTTTTCGAATTTTCGATGCGTTTCGTATTAACGTAAACATTCACTGTCAAACATGTACGATTTATTAAAAAATATTATTTAAGGAAAAGGTGCTGCTAACTCAACTTTCATAAAGAATTATAAAATTATAAAAAGCTACCGACGTAGCTTCTTCTTTCTAAAAAATATATATTTTTTTAAATTTCAATTTCGTGAAAGTTTCGGTGTAGAAAAGTGTATTCTCCATAAACCCCTTTTCGAGCGATTTCTGTAGGTAAATTTGAGCGTTGTCTCATTTGCACATTTCGCATTCGCATGTATTGTAAGTGTGCGTGAGCTAATTGTGAGCGGGACAGAATGACAGACGCGGGTGTACCGCGTGTCGTTCAAAGTCTAGCCTCTTAATTTACAAATAGTCGCCACTATGTTTTCAAGATACCACACGGTAGAACAGATGTCTAGCACAGCATAGCATTACTAGATGAATGGTGTTCTTGAATGAAATTTCTAAAACAGTGGATATATTTTATTATATAAAGTAATCACAATAAACCCTTTGCTGTATTGATACATTATCAATTGCATTTTTCAACAATTCCACACAGGAGGCCCTGAAGAAAGTAATTTCCATCAGAGACCATGTCATATTTGGAGGGTCTTTTTGAGCTCGGGAAGGAGTGAACATGGGTCTTGAAGAGATGCCAGTAGATCGTTCCACGGCCGAGCTGTTGAACTCAAGAACCAGTCGTAGAAATGACCTGTCTGGAGTTCAACAGCATTGGCTGTCTAGAGGCCTAGGAGTCAAAAGAATATTTATTAATATTTATAATATTTCTAGAAATAATGTGTTCAGTGTTTTATTTGTTTTAAAATGTATTTTTAACAACAAAACAATATTTGAAAAATTCCAGAAAATTATTGTAATTTCATGATGTCAGAACTCACCGTGTGAGAGATTTTAAGAGCAATTGACCAGCGGCTGATAATAAAAGTTTAAAAATGCTTGCAACTGTACAGTTCCGATGAGAAAGATCTCGATTATTCCCCGTATCAAATTTTAAAATTTAATAATTTAACACGTTCTCGGATTTATTTTTTAATGATTTTAATTAAACTAAAATTAAAATTCTGAAAAAGGTGTTACTAGATTATGTATTGATTTATTTTGCTGTATGATTATATGATTTGAAATTTGTGTTGTGTAATACAATATTTGAAAATTTCGTTTGAAAATTGAACAAATCTGCCAACGACCAACGGTATAATCTTAGTATATTAAAAATAAACTTAGTTTTTTCAGATTTAAAAAATGCGTTTACCAGATAAAATAACAAACAATATTTCAAAATCAATTTATGTTTTTTTTTTTGTAAAAAAGAGTCAATACGTCTAGAATTTGATTTAAAGGGACTAATTTCCGGTATTCTCTGGTAATACCCTCTTAACAATAAAGGTTTTCTGCAAACAGTTTCTACCCGGCTTTTTCCAAGTTTCGACAATAATTTTTCAAAATATTTTGCTTTTTCGTTGTAAAAATGAACATTCCCGGATTACGAATAACCTGACAAAAATTGAATCCCTCCTGTTATTCCCATCATTGTAAACGGAAAAATTAGCTTATGCAGTGATGAAGGACTAGCATAGTAATTGAACCCTTGACCCGACGAACCGACAATTTGTCATTTCTACTATTAACCGGTTCAATTTTGCTTATTGAAAACATTATGTAAGAAAAAAATGGCGTCCTGAATTACTTTTAATGGTTAAATTGATATCAATAGCCTTGTTGATGACATGTTTAGTATGGACCGTTCTCGAATAGATAATAATTTTAAATTGATTTGATTAATTTAAAGTTAAACATACATGTTACCAAACAAGATCCCTGAGGCGTTGGTGCGGTAATACCGTGTATGATCGTGTGAGAAATGTGGAGATTCGCTAAGAATGCAAGGCTGATGAAAGTTATAAATAGAATTAGGAAAGGGACGCTCAATTGTAGAGCGAATGAACGAAGAAATGCGTGTAAGGAGTATATATTGTCTCAAATGTTAATGGTAGAGGAAGTCGGGACGTCCGAGGAAGACATACCACGATAAAGTGGATTAAATACTTGAGTCGGGCCATTTCAAGAGTCAAAATAACAGAAGGGTATGTACGAGACGATGAATGTGAATGAGGCAAGGAGTGTGTGTCGATAACGAGATGTTTGGCGGTCCGTCCTCTCTGTCTACCCCCGCATGCGGCGTGATGGTTAGTTAGTTAGTTAGTAGTATTTTTTCTAAAGTAAAATTGATATTTCAATGCCCCGTTGAACATGAAACAAATGGTATAACGAATTGGATCCATTCATGAGAGATAAATGTAGATTCTAAAGCTCGATAGCTCGTGATAAAAATTACGTTGAGAGGTGAAAATAGATACGAATTAATATATTATGTGATTATACAAAATTATTAACTTATTAACTATAAATGCGTTGATTTAGAAATTCAATACAGAAAAAGCTGTGGAATTTTTACGACATCAGAGCTCACCGTTCAAGAGATTCTGCCGTTTGAGAAAGAAAAATCAAAAGAATCGAAATATTGCCTGAAAAAGCTTTAGCTATGTATAATTACAATATTTCCCAAACTCATCTTAGTTTCTCTTCTCTTTCTATTGGGCGTGACATAGTCCCACTGGCTCCGGGCAGTGATTATATTCACACGAAAAAAATAAGAAATAACTACAAGATAGTATGACATCGATCCGTTGTGTTTAACTTTAAATTTGGTGTGTCATACCTAATGTGACCAGACGTCCCGTTTTTACCGGAACAGTCCCGTTTTAAGGCAGCGTATCCCGGTGTCCCCGAACACAGCCTCGGTCCCGTTTTCGAAAAGAAAGAAACTCGCAGTAGAAATTATAAAAATATAACAAAAGCGCGCAAATAAGAATCATGGCGGTAGAATCAAGACGAGTTGTGATCTAGCCACATTGTAAAGAAAATTCACTCGTAAAATCCATGCTAATTTTAGCCAAAAACATATTGCTTTAATTCGTTTATTATTAAAAAAAAATCTCTGTTTTTTTTTAATAAGGGTTTATGCGATTGGGAGCTGTAAGATGAATTATAATCTAGCCTCTTTTGTACAGCGCTCTTCAGACGATTTTTTGCGAAAACAGCGCTATATAAGTTGTCCAAATTTATTATTATTATTAAGTACCTAACTTTTTTCCGGTGTCATAAATAAATGGTCATTTTTACGCCTCCGCCCACTGAGGCAACTGAAAACTCTCAACTGCCAACTGTCTTTGTATGACAATGTGATGGCCCGCACACTACACAATCACTCAAACACCCGTTGTCAATGGTAACGCAAGCGGTGACTTGCGACTTGCACTGCTGATTGCCCTGGCCGGCCGTTGCTAGTTGCCAGCTGTCAGTTCTTCGTCTATGGTTAAACAAGCTTTTTGACCAATCAAGACAGAGAAAACAGCCGGTTTTAGTTGGTTTTCAGTTGCCTTGTCAGCGGAGCGCCTTAGTCATACCACAATAATTCTCCAAAATAATGATCGAAATAATCCCGGAAAGTACCTAACAACACAAAATAAAATAATTTTATTTTTTATTGCAAAGTATTTTTTTATCATCTTTTGTTCCGAGAAATTCTCAAATTAATAATCGCGAATTAAAAATATTCAAGGCATAGAAACAAGACTTATCTGATATAAAAAGTGGCATCAGGTCCAAAACAAGTCTATAAAATTATATACTTATCAATTTGTCAATATCAAAACACTACTTGGACTTTAGCGTAAGCAATTGATAAAATTACATCAGAAATATGCCGAGCCTCCAAGGTGGACCAATCACAGTGCAGCATTCCAACACACCCGCCGACGCCTTGTTCTGATTGGCCGAACCTGGCGGCAAACCAGTATAAAACGGAAAAAATTTGGAAATAATTTCATTCGATCTCAGATCTTTGTTGAGTAAAGTTATTTGTTCTTTCAAGTCCTTTTGCGAGGGTTTCCTTATTAGATGGGAAATATAACTTTAATAAACATCCTTTTTGTCTATTTCGAGTTTAACGAGTTGGAAAGTTATTTTTTTATTAAGAATTTCGCTTTGCGTTGACGTGAAAGTCAAGTTGCAATTTTTTGGATTTAATTGTTTACGTATTTTTCAATACTAAAAACTAAGATGCCTGAAGCCATTGAAAACATGATTCAATTGGAGTAAGTATTTAATTCCATTTTCTTTATTTAAAAAAAATATTTCATCAATTTAAATTTTATATTTTCGTTCATTTTAACAAGATATTTTTAATTACTTGTACTTTCACAATAACAATTTTACATCTAGAGAATCACTGAAAACAACATTAAAAATAATGAACCTTTTCGAAAAGTTCGTTTTATATCGTTGTTCATAAATTGATTTTTATTTCCATTTTCCTTATATTATCGAATTAATTTAAACATAATCATTATTTTTTCGTTTATATTTCGACCTAAAATCGACACATTCTTTCATATTCAGGTTGACATTAATTTAAAGTCGATAAATATATTCCAGTAGGTAGATAGGAACCTATTTCGTACTCACGTTTGCTAATATTAAACCACATTTATTGAAAACCATTTTAACAAGTAGACAAAGGCTTCCTTTTATTTTCCCATATTTACATAGAATTTTCCTGTTTAATAACGTGTACTGTAGACATTTCTATTACGAGTCTTGTGTTTACGAACAATAAAAAACAAACACAAAAGTCGTTCTCTACGAATATGTTTGCTCAAAGACATAAAATGTTATTTGCTTTTATTAGCTGCTAAGTTTTACCAACAGCAAGATTACAAAGCATTAAATAATCGGTCTTTCTACACGTTAATAAAAATTTACAGTTTTAGGAAATCTATGATTCGAACGAAGATTTAATCTGTAAATTCTCGTGTATATTCCCTAAACATATATTTTAAATTTCGAAGGAAAACATTAAATTTGTAAAGTCAGTAAGTACTACTTTTAAATTTCGAAGGAAAACATTAAATTTGTAAAGTTAGTAATTACCCCTTTCAAATTTCGAAGGAAAACATTAAATTTGTATAGTCAGTACCTAAGTAATACTTTTAAATTTCGAAGGAAAACATTTAATTTGTAAATTCAGTAAGTACCACCTTTAAATTTCAAAGTAAAACATTAACTTTTTAAAGTAGCACTTTTAAATTTCGAAGGAAAACATTAAATTTTTAAATTCAGTGAGTACCACTTTTAAATTTCAAAGGCAAACATTAAATTTAAAATTATCTCCTTTATTTGTAAGTCAGTAATTACCACTTTTAAATTTCGAAGGAAAACATTAAATTTGTAAAGTCAGTAAGTACCACTTTTAAATTTCGAAGGAAAACATTAAATTTTTAAATTCAGTGAGTACCACTTTTAAATTTCAAAGGCAAACATTAAATTTAAAATTATCTCCTTTATTTGTAAGTCAGTAATTACCACTTTTAAATTTCGAAGGAAAACATTAAATTTGTAAAGTCAGTAAGTACCACTTTTAAATTTCGAAGGAAAACATTAAATTTGTAAAATCAGTAATTACCACTTTTAAAATTCCAAGGAAAACATTAAATTTGTAAATTCAGTATGTAGCACTTTTAAATTTCGAAGGAAAACATTAAATTTGTAAATTCAGTATGTTCCACATTTAAATCTCGACGGAAAACATTAAATTTGTAAAATCAGTAAATAACACTTTAAAATTTCGAAGGAAAACATTTAATTTGTAAATTCAGTAAGTAGCACTTTTAAATTTAGAAGACAATCATTAAATTTAAAATGATCTCTATTAATTTTCGAAATTCTATCTAAAAATAGATATCTATTATTGTTATACACACTTAACAAACAACATAATTAAATTCATGTTTATTTACATGCAATAATAATTATTGTTGTTATATCAGATTACATTTATCCATGTTCACTCTAGACGTTAATTATTTTTATTATACTTACCTAATGATTGCCTTTGGTCAAAATCAATACATTGGAAAACTAATTGCAAGTAAATTAGCAATTAAAATTTAAATATTTACCTAACATGTAACAGGTCAACCAGACTATCCAAATGCTTACAATAAAATACCATTGAAATAAGTCAGTAGCAGACCATTATTCAGAATCGAAACGTTGCTTGAAATGACTTTAGTTTGGTTGATGATCACATTTGAATAGCCAGGTACTTCCACACCTTTCTTTTCCCTATCTCCGAACTACCCTAATTGATGATGCCATTGTCTCCAGGCGCTTGGGATCAGTATTGATTCTTGTGCGGTATTCAGATTTTTCTGCAAATTTTTACAAAAGTCTAATTTTGTTTGTTCGTTTGCCTCCCCAGGTTCAGCAGCGCCCCGGTGATAGGATATCAGGGGGCCAAGTCCCTACCGCTTCTTAGGGCGCAGTTTGCTGCCTTCCACGATATCCGAGGAGCCAGGGTTGTCAATGGAAACGTTGCCAATCTCTCTCCATTGGTGAGTACTTATACCCTACCAAATAAATCATAAATATTAGAATCAAGATGGGCCATTAGTGCGATACTTCACGCACAACAAGTTTAGTATCGCTCGTTAACCCATACTGCTGTAAATCGCGCATGTGCACAATGGTTCCCCGCCTTTGTTTTCTCCTACTCATCAAACGCATAACGTTGATAATCCTTGCAGTTTGGTCGTAGCTCGACGATGGTAGGCACGCAAACATGGCATATGTAATATCTCTCTTTCTTTCAACTATCTATAATTATAACATAACATTCTATGTGGGTACTTACACTATTTTGTCAAGTCGTGCATAATAATTCAGGAATGTTTCTATTAACGCATCTTTGAAGATTTTAACAATAGTTCAGTATTATCAGATAGTTACATTCCGCCCTTTATCACCATAACGAAGGGAAAAAATGCGATTATCGACAGGAAATACCTTTGATAACAGACAGGTACCCAATTTCAAATCGCCACAAACGTAAATGGTTTCAATTTGTAGCCGCAAATGATTCGTTTTCTCAGTAGATAGGTACCTACCACCACCTACTCGAATGTTGTTCGAATGTTTTCAAGCGTTTGATAAATCTACTGGTACCTACCTACCTACTGTGAACCCGAAATAATCGAGAGGGCATTGGAATATTCCAGAATTTTCTCGAATAATTATCTCTGGCTTGGGACATTTCGTAATATTGGGGTTATTGGTGTCTACATCAGTCTATATAAGTATATTATATTTAAATTACATATTGTGAAATATACCTATATTATATGTATGTAGATACACGCATACCAAATAGTAAATAGTCGACGGTACAGAGTTTATATTCAGAGTCTGTATTGATTAAATAACGCAATATTTAGATAGATACTTAGGAAGTTAATTAAAGACTTCTGAAATAAATACCTAATATCTAGCTAAAATCAAAATATTTGACTTGCACTGTTTTGGCATTGTACAAAATTTCGACACGTTCGTTTTTAATCTGACAGAAAAAAACAATATGGCGTCTATATTATTATTGTTTGAAATTTTCATTTCAAATCGTCATATTTACCCAGGTAGGTATATCTCATCTTAGATATGTGGTAGAAAGCTGAAATTCGTTGCGTTCATCTTGAAATTATAAACAGAACGAAATGGCATTGTAGAAATCTGTCGAAAAATTAAAACAAAGTAAAAACAATATGGCGTCCCTTTACATTTTTTAACATATTCTCTTCTAAATAAACATAACTGTGCAAACTTTGCCGAGATAAAAGAATTTTCTGCTTTTTTGGGAAGGTACCTAGTACTTACCTATATAAAAAAGAATAATTTAGTAAAGCGTTGTAAATTTGTTGTAAATTTTTCATCTAAGGAAGCAAAAAAAAAAACGTATCATATTATTATATAAATTAGCATTAATTTTCTGCTGAATTTTGAGATTATGAATATGTGGAATCAATTCTTGGATTGTTATAAAATTAAAAATATTGTTAACAAGTAGGAAATCTTTTCAACACGGGATAAAACCGGTTGTTTTCTAAGTAGGTTTTCCTTTACTTCAGACGCCAGTTCAAGTAGATACCTATTCTTTTAACCTTGTAGATAACACGTGTGGAATTGTGAAATGTCTCATAAATATGATAATCGTAATGCTACTACGCGTTTCATAATTTAATTGCGTTTTATTTTGGATATCGATTTTTTTTATTTGGATATTAAAACCTTTCCGGGTTGTTTATGTGTATTTTAAATAAAATTGATGTTGTCATCTCTTCCCCCATCGTTCTACGTAACTGCCGTAACTGGGAACATCTGTAAAAACCTAATACAAATAAATAAATAAATTGTTGAATCATTTCTGAGAGTGTTTGAGAAAATTTTAAATTTTCACTCATTCTAAAACAATAGTAACAACTGATACTGAATTCAAAATCTACTCTTTCACAGATGGCGATAGTGTAATTATTTTAGGAAAAAAACAGTGTTTGTAAGTTATGCTTTAAAATATTGAAGAATTAATTGTTTGCGCCCGTACATACGCAATATGAATAAATAGTTTTGTCGATAAACAAATTCAAATCTTTCAAGAAAGGTTAACAAATGCAATATTCTATCGGCGTTTCAATCTAATATTGTATTTGTAAGTGTTTCTTGAAAGATTTGAGTTTGTTTATAGAACTACTCAAATCTTTCAAGAAAGGCTAACAAATGCAATATTCTATCGGCGATTCAATCGAATATTGTATTTGTAAGTGTTTCTTGAAAGATTTGAGTTTGTTTATAGAACTACTCAAATCTTTCAAGAAAGGCTAACAAATGCAATATTCTACCGGCGATTCAATCGAATATTGTATTAAATTTGTAAGCCTTGAAAGATTTGAATTTGTTTATGGACAAAAGTATTTATTCATATTCATATTCAGTATGTACGGGCGCATTCCATTAATTCATCTTAATATTAAACTAGCGCCATCTATGAAATAACAGATTATGAATTCTTTTAAGTATCACCTTAAGTACTTACACACTTATATTTAAAGATTATGGAAAAAATCATTTATGTGTTTCAATTAAGAAGTATAGGTGCTGATTTGTTTTAATTGTTTGTTTCAGGTGAGGTCGTATGTAGAGGATAATGTGAGCATGTGCAAGCCGGATGCTGTGCATATCTGCGACGGAAGCGCATTCGAAGCGCAGAACCTTCTGAAGCTGATGCAGGCCAATGGGGCGATAAAGAAACTGCCCAAATACGACAACTGGTAAGAAAAACGCCGCCATTACTCTTTCTGAATGTTAAAAGGTTAATTTTAAAAGAATAACATTATAACCTATAATTGTAATTAAAAAGCTAGCTGCTTCCTGGTTCAAAGGAATCGACATCACTAATAAATATACACTAGCGCCATCTATTACCAAATGTACAAGTTTAAAGCTTTATAAATTCACTCATAGATGGCACTAGTATAGAACTGCAATATAAATATTTTTCTTTATTTGAATTCTAGCTTGTTTGTTGTTTGCTTGAATTCTTCACGATTTTGTGACCCAATTTGTATTGATGTGTGTTTTTTTCTGCAGTTGGTTAGCGCGCACCAACCCAAAGGACGTAGCGAGGGTAGAGAGCCGTACTTTCATCTGCACCGACGAGCCCAACGATGTCGTGCCTCGCGTCAATGGAGGAAAATCTTCTCTGGGGAACTGGATCAGCCCCAAAGATTACACCAAGGCCATCATTGACAGATTCCCCGGCTGCATGAAAGGTACCTAAGCCACTTATTTATCTGTTGCAAGATAATAGTAAAACTTTCATTTGATAGCACTTGCTATTTGGTCGTAGCTTGACAACTGTCAATACGCAATTTCCTATATTGCCATGCCTTATTATTTTGTTGCATTTGAGCACAACTAATCATTTTGAAAATTGTTTAAATTTTGCAGGTAGGACGATGTACGTGATCCCGTATTCAATGGGACCCGTTGGTTCTCCTCTGTCCAAGATTGGAATTGAGTGCACGGACTCGGCGTATGTGGTCTATTCGATGAGCATCATGACAAGAATCGGTAAGTTCCACCACAATCTTATTTGTATACAAAATTTTCTGCACTCTCTCGTTAACTTATATAGCAATGCAGTGAAAAGGTTAAAAATTGATTCTCCATGAACATTTTATTTACATTTATATTTTTGACATGCAGGTGCAAAGATCCTGGATCTTTTGAAGAAGGATGATGCTGAATTCGTAAGGTGCCTTCACTCTGTTGGAACTCCTGCCAACGGAGTCCTTGAAATGCCGAGCTGGCCCTGTGATCCTGAGAGAACAATCATCCTTCACAAGTAATATAATAATATCATATACCTACTTCAATAATCAAAGTATTCTTAAATTACTGGATACAATCAAAGTTAGCAAGAAATTTAGGGTATTTTTAATCCGTGCATCTGACATCCAGTATGAAAGAGATGGCTAGAGAGAGCAAGAAGTGTGACTGATAATCCATTGTCTCTTCTTATCACTCGAGATAATACATTGTGTTAAATATTACAGTCTATTTGACTCTTATTCCAATTAAAAGTGGCCACAAGTATATAAAATGAGTAGCATTTTTCTAATTTTGTTTGTTTTCCAGGCCTGAATTCAATGAAATCGTGTCTTACGGAAGTGGATACGGAGGAAACTCACTGCTGGGAAAGAAATGCTTTGCCTTGAGAATCGGTTCCACCATCGCCAAGAGGGAGGGGTGGCTCGCCGAACACATGCTGGTAAGTTATTTTTATTTTCTTGAATCGTTCACAACTACAGCTGTTAATTCTATAGAATATTTCACACTGAGTTTTGAGGTTAAATAATGTGTTATTCTTTCAGATTCTGGGCATCACTGACAAGCAAGGAAGGAAGCGTTACATCGCCGCAGCATTCCCATCGGCTTGCGGCAAGACCAATCTCGCCATGATGATGCCATCGCTGCCTGGATATAAGGTACAGAAATATAATCTACCTTAAAGATGATCACAATTATTTCTAACACAACGCAAAAACTTCACTTATCAACTACTTGTCACCCATGAAAACTCCCAGAATGTTACTTGACTTGCCAACATGAAACCTGAACTTAAAAAAATACACATTTTGAAAATAGAATAAAAATAATTGTCTTGTAAAATATATGGTACCTTTAGATAAGTACTTTATTGCTTATCTGAATTTAAAAAGATTCTTTCCATAATTTGATAAGAATTTTGAAAATACCATAAACATAAGCACAAAGAAATTAAATTGTTTAATGTCACCGTCACCTAAAAACTGTATTACACAAGTTCTTAACCTCTTCGCCGCTACAGGCGCATATGTGTGTGGAAAAAAACCATGCCTTCAGCGCTCATATGATCATTTTCATGGAAAAGGTAAGAATTAATGTCATGAAAGGTGCCGTGTATAACCGCTATCCTAGAACGCGCTTAAAAAGGTTAAAGAAAATTTTGTCAAACCACAAATGTGTTCTCTTTTTTGAGAAAGTTAATGCCATAATTACTTAATAATATAATTAATTGTTTTTCTAGGTGGAATGCGTGGGAGATGACATTGCCTGGATGAAGTTTGACTCCAACGGACAACTGAGGGCGATCAACCCAGAAAATGGATTCTTTGGAGTTGCACCAGGTATATTTAATTTTTTTTCGGATAAATATGATACCCATTGAGACCGTAATTTAATTTAAGAAAAACCTACATTACTAAAGGTCTCAAAAAGTATAAAATAAAGGTTAAAATTTGGACTAATTCTGATACTTAGCACATTGTAATGATCGTACATTAATATTATACTGATTAGGATGATGTAATAATTACATTATAATATTACAAAAACTTATCTGAAAAATAATATTATTACCTGTGAAAACTCACAAGATGTAACTTGGCAAGCATAGTTCTACTCATAAATAAACCAATAACGTTCTACTTCTAAAATGACCGCAAAAGTAATCCATATTTAGGCACATTTCAAATATAGAATAAAAATAATTGTCTGCTAAAATATTATTTTATGGGTAGGTACTTACCGCTTGCCTGAATTTTAAATGATTATTTTTTTATTTGATTATTTATCACGTCTGTCAGCTTCAATTCTGAATTGTGAACAAAGGAAGGAATGTATATATAATATAATTAAATGAAACAATATATCTTAGTTACAACCACTGATTTATTTAGTTACACGCCGACCGGTTTCGGAACAACCGTTCCTTCTTCAGGGCAAACATATACATATAACTAAATAAATCAGTGGTTGTAACTAAGTTACACGCCAACCGGTTTCGGAACAACCGTTCCTTCTTCAGGGCAAACATATACATATAACTAAATAAATCAGTGGTTGTAACTAAGATATATTGTTTCATTTAATTATAAAATGGATAACCACAAAGTGATAGCTAATTTCAAAAGTATGTATATATAATAATTAACAATATTTTTGTTTTATTGTATCAGGAACATCAATTGAGACAAACCCCAATGCAATGGCTACAGTTGTGAAGGATACAGTGTTCACAAATGTAGCGGAGACCAGCGACGGAGGGGTGTACTGGGAGGGCATGGGACTTCCTGAATCAGGAGTCACCATCACCGACTGGCTGGGAAAGCCCTGGGATGCTAAGACCAGCACGACGCCAGCAGCTCATCCCAATTCCAGGTGAGAAACTGATTTCAAACTAGCTAACCATCATTCTGTCAAACATATTATATCCCATGTAAAAACACAATTATTTGTATAATGTTGCCACAAGGGATAATTATAATAATGCTTAGCCAAGAATTGTGATTGTCGTAAATTGAGAAACTGGTTGCAACAGCTTTTGCTCAAGCAGTTTTTGCTCTCATTTTGGTATCGCCAATCCCTTCTTTATCTGCTGTGTAAATATAACTTCTGTTGGTTTTACATAGATGGAGCTGCACCCAAAAGTTTGAACACTAGTTATAAGTGAATACTACGCATTTCAAAAAAACTTTGATTGCGTTTTACTCAAAACTATAATTTTCATCATAAGTTGTCATTGCACCCAGCTTCTCAATTGAAATATATGCAGGGTCAAATAAAATTAACCTAAAAAATTCACTTCTATAAATCCACTTCTGCAAAGAAATCCACTTGTCATCTGCCAATTAATTATTGAAAAGATAATAAAGAGTATTGAAGTGAAATTGATCATTTTCAAAATTAGAAATTTGCACTGTCTTAAACAGATGATATACAACAGATCACACTTTATAGATAACAGATGAGCCACAAACCATATTAGTATGAAAAGGCATAGCAACTTTGATAGTCTGTGAAGTTTGGTCGCAGATTGGAGACAATTGGCACGCTTCCATACCACATCTAATTGTGTTTCTATTCTCTTCAACCATATTTCTCACAATCATCAATTGCAGTCAATCAACTTGAACAAATCTTTTTGTTTTTGTTCAGATTCTGCTCACCAGCTGCGCAATGCCCGACCATAGATCCAGCGTGGGAGAGTTCGGCAGGAGTACCCATCTCCGCAGTCCTGTTCGGGGGGCGCAGGCCGCAAGGGGTGCCCTTGGTCTACGAGGCCCGGGATTGGGCCCACGGGGTGTTTGTGGGTGCTGCCATGCGCTCAGAAGCAACTGCCGCAGCGGAACACAGTGTAAGTACTCCACACTCAAGAAAATTTTCAATTCAACACTTAGATTTTCATTTTAACAATGAAGTAATTGTTGCTCAATCTTAAATTTGACTTAGCTCTGCTACCCTAAAACATAACCCAACCTAACTTAATACATTACTGCGTAGATTTTTAAGTTTAAATTTCTATTTTATATTCATAAATACCTTATCCAATGCAATGAACATCTTTTAAGTCTGTATGAAGAGAGTTTCTTTCTGTTTTATAATTGCTACTACAAGTTTGACCAAATAATTTATTTATTTTATCAAAGAATTTAATAGGGTCAATAAGTAGCATAATTGGTCTAATATTGATGAATTTGCGAAAATATTGTCAAATAATGGATAAATATCATAAAACCTGATAATATGTCAAAACAGCTAAAAAAAAACTTAAAAATCATTAATTAAAAAAAATTGCCGATACATACAAACAAAAAAAAAGTTAAATTCGTGTATTTATAATTTTTTTTCTTTTTTACAGGGAAAGATGATAATGCACGATCCCTTCGCAATGCGGCCATTCTTCGGATACAACTTTGGACACTACCTCTCCCACTGGCTGTCCATGGCCGATCGCACCACGGTCGATAAGCTGCCCAAGATATTCCACGTTAACTGGTTCAGGAAAAGCCGAGAGGTGAGCCACCAATCAATCACCTTTTCTGATATAACCAGTTGTTAACATGCATAGAATTCCACTTTTAAAAATAGCCGGTAAACTTACTTTTAGCGGCCCTAGTGAACCATAAAATATATTTCATGGTTCACAAGGGTTGTTATTGGGTATTCGGTATCATCATATTTCCCGGATGCCAGATTGCTAATTTAAATCTTTGTTTTCAGGGAAAGTTCCTGTGGCCCGGATTTGGTGATAACTGCCGAGTCCTCGATTGGATCCTGAGGAGGTGTGACGGAGAGGAATGCTTCCAGGAGAGTCCCATCGGGCTGTTGCCCAAGAAAGATTCCCTCAACTTCGAGGGTCTGGCCGAGGAAATTAACACGGAGGAACTATTCGACATTCCCAGAGATTTCTGGATGAAAGAGGTGATTACATACAGCATAATATATCTACTCTTAAACAATTTGCTTTTCTTACATAAACATGGCCGGCAGTAATCCAATAATATTTGAATTCCAAAAGTCATTCTCACCTCTCTATGACTTCTTATGGTCAGTTAATAGACTGAAATTTGAAGTCCTTTCTATGGGATTCTACTTAATAGAAGTTATCATAGATCTATTACATAGGTTCTATGAAATAAATCAAAGACTAGATCTGGTAGTCAGTTTTTAACAATGTTGATTTCCTAAAATAAGTACCGAGTTCAAATCTGCCGTTTTTATACTTGCTTTTGCATGATTATGAAATCATGTAGCTATTGTATAACCACAAAACTAATATAATAATTATTCTTTTGGCAGGCTGACGATATCGACAAATACTTCACTGAACAAGTAGGTGAAGATCTTCCTCTGCAGATTAGACAGCAACTCCAAGAACTTAGAACCAGAGTGCAGAGTGCTTAAGTCAACATTCTTCATGCAGAAATATCATAATATTAAGAAAGGCTATTCGTAGAACATCTTCTAACTTTGCCATTGTCAGAACGCAAGTCTATTAGAAATATATTGCCTAACCTTGCCATTTTAGAATTCAAGTCTATTAGAAGAACATTATCAAACCTTGCCATTAGAATTCAAGTCTATTCATAGAACATTGTCTACCATTGTCATTGTTAGAATACAAATCTATTCATAGAACTTTGTCTAACCTTGCCATTTTTAGAATAAATCTACTCGTAGAACAATGCGATTGTTAGAATTCAAGTCTATTTGTAGAAAGTTTTCTGAACTTGCCATTTTCAGAACACAAGTCTAATCGTTAACCTTGCCATTGTTAGAATTCAAGTCTATTCGTAGACCGTTGCCTGATATCATTATTGTAAGAATACATGTCTATTTGTAGAACATTGTCATTGTCAGAACATATCTAATCATAGAACATTGTCGTTGTCAGAACATATCCATTCATAGAACATTGTCTAACCTTGTCAATGTCAGAAATAAGTCTATTCGTAGACTGTTGTCTGATATCATTATCATCAAAATACATGTCTATTTGTAGAACATTGTCATTGTCAGAACATATCTAATCATAGAACATTGTACAATCTTGCCATTGTAAAAACATAGCATTTAAAAAAGTGACTTCTGAGTTGATCTCAAGCCACAGCATTTTATATTATAAATAAAGTAAAAGATAAATAATATTAATATCGTTAAAAGAATGTAAAAAAGAACCCTAAATTTTATTATTGGGACATTGTGGAACATTCCCAAGACGTATTAAATACATTACTATGTATTTGTTACATATATGTATAAGGATTGAGATCTTAATTAAATGTAATAAATTTTTAAAACATATTTTTGCATTCCAAAATAATAATAAATTAATTTGATTTATTAATTGATTATTATTATTAACCTCCTGCCCTTTTATTGAAGCTGGTTTGAGCTCGAGGTTAAAAAAAACTATTTTTATTTAAATTATATTTTGGTGAAAACCAAATGTTTTATGTTTTTAATTAAAATGTTACATATATATCTTTTCAATAAAGACTGACCTATTGAAATATGATTTGAATAATTTAAAAATTACCTTATTTCCTGAGAAACTAAGCGCTTTAAATGGCTTTAGCCATGTTCAGTGACTACACATAGATCTGAATAACCTGGTACTTTCCAACCTTCCTCTCAAACTTCCTCCAGTTTCACAACATACCTACTGTCTCCGGGCAGTTGGGCTGCTTGTGCAGAATTCACACAAAATGTTTTTTAAAAGTGAGTGCCTAATTTTATTTAAAAATATATTTATTACATACATTCTTTACAGAGTTAAAATGTTTATAAAAAAGTAATTAATTATGCTCCATTATTATCACTAAGCGGGAGGGGAACGGAGGCTAGAACGGGGTAGTAGCAGCGGTAGGGGATAGCAGGGGGTAAATTTGAAAAATTCTATGCTTCCCACACGGGCAGCTGTATTTGGCCTGTTCATGCGCCTTTTCGTGTACGCACCAGACGGAAAATCAACAAATATTCCCGTGGATCCGAAAGCACGTCAATAAACAGAATTAAAATACAAAAAATGTTATTTCTTTGAGTGGCACTGCAAAACATGCCGAGTTCTCCCTAGTAGGTTGTGTTTTTAATGAAATTCGGCCTATCTCTAATACTCCTGCCACAACATAGTTTTACTGCCACAGAAAATAACCTCAAAAGTTTTTTTTGTCTAATATGCACAATAAGGAAGTTGAGTCCTTTTTTATTTATTTTTTTATCAATGTTCACATGCAAACTTAAATACTAGTATTTTTTTTTTTTTTTAAAGTTCGTTTTCATAATTAAATTAATTCTACAAGTTTGAATTTTATCAAGCCAGTGAAAACGCCATCTGGTCCCTTGTTTGTGTGAAATATAAGAAAAATATTTGCAAAACCGGGATACGCTTAATATGGATGAAAAAAATAAATTTAAAAAGTTGTAGTAGTTACATATTAACTATTACTAATCAATTCAGTTACCGGAATTTCGAAAAAAGTGCATTTTCATGGTTATTTTTTCAATTTAAAAACACGAAATGTCATTTTTCACCGAAACTTGCAACGGTTCCTAACGTAGCGGTCGGTGCAAAATGACATTTCGTGTTTTTAAATTGAAAAATAACCATTAAAATGCACTTTTTTCGAAATTCTGGCAACTGAATTGATTAGTACTAGTTAATATCTAAATACTACAACTTTTTAAATGTATTTTTTTCGTCCGTAGCGTGTCCCGGTTTTGTAAATATTTTTCCTTATATTTCACACAAACAAGGGACTAGATGAGATGAGACGACGTCACACACTCTCCAATCTCTTACAGGGCGTTTTCGCGGGCTTTAATAAAATTCAAACTTGTAGAATTAATTTAATTATGAAAACGAACTTAAAAAAAAAAAATACTGGTATTAAGGTTTGCATGTCATCTACATGAAAATATTTTTTGTAAGTTGAAATATTTTTCACGCAACTTCCCTATTAGATTTTTGGCATTTGGGCATTAGATGAATTAAAAGAGTGATGATACGTTACTGAGATAAAGCGCGTGGTTTCAGTGAACTAGGGTTCGTTGGACATACTTTAGCGGGCCGTTCTATAGCTATTTCATTGGTTTACACATATTCTTAGAATGGTCATCCTTTTTATAAGCAGTGCTACATTTTTTGTTCGATTAGTATGAATATAACATGTCTTGTATTTTTATAATGTCACATTGGTTATGTGGAATTGTTTATTCTTCTTTATAATAATAAAATCAGCTATCGACTTAGTTATTTACTATGCTTAGCAGAGTAATATCGGATGTTGTTTTGGTAGGATCCTCGAGCATATTTTGTAAGTAGGGCGTTCGCGTTCAGTTTATCCGTTGTGAATCGTCTGAAAAAAAAAATGGTTATAACCTTAATAAAATACATTCCAAGATCTCTTAGAAAGTCCTGAAGACTGGAGAACTAGCATGAAAGCCAACATCGAAATAAGAGAAGTCCTTAATCGACAATATTGGTGATTAGTCGATGTTCGAAAACACAACAAATATATCAGACAGTTGATGTTGACTAGAATATCACTAGTATACCGAGCCCGTTCGTTCTCTAGATAAGTTTATCTACATGTAAAAAGACATTGCAAATATCAACAACTTGCACAGGCTACTTTTTGCTGAATGCTGACAGATAAAAGGTAGTTATAAGCGCGGTTTGAATCTTCGCTAATCGGCGTTATTTTCCGTAACCGCTACGTTATGCGACCCCCCTCCGCCGTAAACAGGAGAGGGGGTCATTTTTAATTTACAGAGTGTCACGGAGTTCCGGCAAGTTGACATATCCAGTACAAAGAGATGATATTCCCTCGACCGCTTCCGATTTCAACAGACCCCCTCTCCTGCCGTAGGAAGAAATCTTTTATGACGTAGTGTGTCGGTAGAAAATATACTTTATAACACAGTATCTTTTGATGTGAGCTTCGTATCTGTACCGTGCTTTAAATGTGAAGAAATGGAGTCTCAAAAGTTATTCAGAATTCTTGGCAAACGTCAGTTGGTCAATAAATAATCAACAAATATTATTTCGTTAATATATTTATGTATGCCCGTTAAAATGGGGTTTACACATACATTTACATAAACAATATACTCATAAACAGTACAGTATATTTATTATTATTATTATTTTAAGTATGCCTGACATAAACATATTTAAAAAATTGTAAAATTTAACACCTTTAGCCATCGAACCACTGTTGCACTTCCAGGGAAATACCAAATAAATGAGCTAGGTGAAAAAAAAATAAAGTCAGCTTATATTGCGATATTGATGTTTTCCAAATTTTGAATATGTCTCATAGGAGTAGTATATGTATAAATGCGAGAGTGTGTTTGTTTGTCCATCTCCCACGTCGCATCGGAGCAACTTATCGACATGTTTTTTTCGTAGGGATAGTTGGAGGACTAAGAAGTGACATAGGCCACTTTTCATCCCAGAAAAATATTTCATTCCTGCGGGAAAATTATTTTTACAGTAATTTCTGCCTAAAAAGTAGTGCATATTAAAATTGCTTTGTAAAAGGAATACATATAATTTTGAGATTTACGAAATACAAAAATGCCTCAGTTTTGCCATCGTACAGCATAGGTGCAAATTTTTCTGTAACGGGAAAAAAGAGAATGTGATGAAAGAATTGGTAAGGTTAGTTTATGTTTTATGAATGGTCTTTTTGTTTACTTTTATTTAATGTTCTGTTTTGTGGAACCTTAAGGTAGCGAAAGACACGCAGCTCACATCAAAAATATACTTATAACACAGCCCTCACCATACAACCCCATACAGACAATTATTTATCATATGTAAAAAGATAATGTGTTATAAGCGCGGTTCGAATCTTCGCTAATCGGCGTTATTTTCCGTAACCACTACCGGCACGATATCAGAAAATTTATGCGACCCCCCTCCGCCGTAAACAGGAGAGGGGGTCATTTTTAATTTACGGAGTGTCACGGAGTGCCGGCAAGTTGACATATCCAGTACAAAGAAATGATATTCCCACGACCGCTTCCGAATTCAACAGACCCCTCTCCTGCCGTAGGAAGAAATCTTTTATGATGTAGTGTGTCGGTAGAAAAGATAGTTTATAACACAGTATCTTTTGATATGAGCTTCGTGTCTGTCCCTACCATTATAGTTAATTATATAATGTTGTACCTACTCGATAAAGGGGGATATTTGATCCAGGGTCCATTTGTTCCTGGTCTGGAAGAGGAACCGCAGCCGGTCATGTATGTTGTCGGGCAGTTTGGACTCACTAAAAGACCAGATCATGGGAGGATTGGACTCCAGGTCTATCAGCGCTATTCCATCCAGCATTTTCTCCTGGACCATTAAACATTTATTTAAAAAAATATACTTGAACACAACACGAACCTACAGTGAATTAATTGCGTTGTACTTCCAACTCATTGTGGGATCATTACGTGTGTAGTATAGTATTTGCAATTAACGAGTCATCTGTCGTAAACCCGTCGGTGGGCGGGTGACAGCTGAGAGGTTAAAAAATAAAATGTGATTTTAACCCTTATGTATACAGAAACTGTATAAGAACAAGGACAAAGATGATATTAATTTTCTATGAAATATGGCCTTAAGAGGATACCCGGCGGTGATTTTTCCATACAAACGTATTCCCTATTTATCTCTCTGGATTTTAACCCTAGAGAAAATATTTTTTTTGTATAAAATAGATATCAACTACTAGCGTGTCGGTACTTTTTGTTTTTTTTGATAAGTTACTTTTTATAGAAGTTATGACCTTCCAAAAATCAATAAAATTGACTGGTTTAAACGCCGTCAAAAGATGTTCAGTATACAAACCAGACAATGTTTTTTTAAAATAAGCAAAACGTACAGACATAGTTTTTTCTTATGTAGTTGGTAAAAAAAAAAATTGAAAATCAGTCTACTTTTGGAGGAGAAAAGTGGGGAATACAAAACCTCCATTTTAGTTAGGTGTCAGTGCATTGTCCCTTTCGCTCAATATCCGGTGGAGTAAGAGCAACAGTGACAGCAATATTTTAGTAAAATCTATTTCTGCACCACCGGGTATCATCTTAACCTCTTAACTGTCAACCCACATTCAAGAGGTTAAGGGTAAACTTAAAATTATTTATAAACTGCTCGCTCATTTTAGAAAAAAACAGTTTTTGAAAGTTACAGGTCAGAATATTTCCACTTTGCAATAAAATCCAAATAAATGGAATATTTCTGAAGCATCCGAAAGCTAAAAACTGTTTTTAAAAGGTGATGAAATATGCTTTCAAATTTAATTATTGAAAATAAAAATGTATTTTTTTAAATATAAAAATTTTGGATGCAAACTTTAAAAAGTTTTAAAAATAGCTCACCTTATGTTTTTTATAACAAAATAAAAACACACACACACACATTTTATTATTACACATATGCATTAAAAACGTTATCGTAGCTTTACTTATTTGTCCTTCATGTGAAAATAATTAATAAAAAATTAATAAAGATATTTTTTTTTTTCAAATTGAGGTCGGAAATTTCAGTTTGATGTACATTTTAATTATTTTGTTGTTTACTTTTAGATTTAATATATAATGTGGTGTTTTCTCTTTCTAATACCATTTAGATCAGTCTTTCTCAAAATAACGCCCACTTGTAAGCGCTGGAGGCTTTCAGGGCAATAGAAGGATAAAAAAAAAATTAGGGGGCGTTGAGGAAATCTAGAGATAGACAAATTCGATCTATAAAAATCCGATGGAATCTAGAAACGACACCACTTGAGATGTGATTTACTACTCAAATGCTTGGAGTCACATATAGAGGGTTAAATTAGAGTTGTTTACACATGTAATAATGTGGATGCAGCTTTATATTTCATGTACGTAGTCCACGGTTAAGTTAACTAAATAAGATTGTCTGTGATTTCCAATATTTTCATAGAAAAATTCTAAGTCGATCATCGATATCTGAAAGTCGTGTGGTGTGATTTTAGGCTTGAATGCTTGGAGACCTGAGGCCCTAGCACGCTTGCTCTATAACTAATATAAATGGAATATAGGATAACTATCGGTAACTTCTCATCGTTCCCTACGACAACTGCAGATCGCAAACGAATAGGTGACAGTTCACAATGACTAAGTGTCCTTAATATATTCGATATCAACTGTCGTTTGTACGTTTGAGATCTGCAGTTGTCCTAGGGAACGATGAGAAGTTACCGACAATCGGTCGGTAACTTCATATCGAGCGACCGTGCTAGCACACCTGAATAGATGAAAAAAATGCACTTGACTTGCGCATGCACTTTTAAAAATTATGTTTGCAATAACTATTTTAAGATATATATGCAACAGATAGTAATGTTAAAAGGTAAGTTAATAACTCAGGTGCGGGGCATACGTCATTCCTATGTCTACCTACGATAAATTGTCGTGAAAACAAGCTTATGTGCCCAAGCGGTTAAAAAATATGGGGGGCACTAGATTTTTTTATATCTCAAAGTGGGCGGTGGTCGAAATAAGTTTGAGAACCTGTGGTTTAGATCATATTTCTCACCATGATAGTAAGGGAGACATAACGATTTCTATGAGACCTATATGAGTTATTCTGAAAAGCGAATAAATTAGCCTGAGGGGTTAAGATGAATTGTTTGGGGTTTTTGTTAGGTTTTGGGTTATGTTCGTCGATATATAAAACATATGAGTGTCAAAAAGCTTTAAATCCAAAGGCGTTTAAATATGAAAACATTAACAAACTTACATTTGCCGTCATGCCTTCCGGCAATGAATCTCTCCACGCCTGAAGAAAATCACTCAAATTGAATTTGGCCGCACTCTTCAGCAAAACTTGGGCCAACAACTTGCAAACCATATCTTCCTTATACATATAATACTGTACACCATCTTCGTAATTCGTTTTAACGGTATAAAAATCAAACAAACAATCCAAAACCACATCGGGAACTAAATCCTTTAACGTTTCGATCGTCGTTACTTTACTAATCTTCTCGACGGGCCAAGAATTTTCTTCTTTCAAATCCAACATGTATGAAAGAACTCTGAATTCGTATTCGAATGATAGAATGCGATAATGTCCGTTTATTTCTATCGCTTGTATCTCGTCCAGGCCTCTCGTTAATTCTAAGTCAGACGCTTGTATGACATCTTGTAACTGTTCGAGGGATAAAAGCAACTTCTTATTGACGGCATATTCGTATTCTGGACCGGAATACTTCGTAAACTGTAATAATTCGTTAAGTTTTTCCAAGTGCGGTTTGCATTGACGGGGTTCGAAATACGTGTAGAAGACTTTTAATATGTGTTTGTTTTCGAGTTTTCTCGGTGATTTTATGATTTCTTCTGATGTATTTAGGCTGGTGTTTGGGGAAAGTATTTTGTTATCTTCCGTTGAGTTATTGAAGGAGTCTTCATCTTCTTTGGTTTGTTTTCCCCAGAGTAATTCGGGTATCAATAGCATACTGTTGGACGTCTCTGCTTCTTTTATGTCATAGGTTTTTGTCGATGTACAGAGTACGGCGTTGTCACTTTGGGCACCTAGAAAAATAATAATACGCAGGTTATTATTTGAATTAAATGCAGGTCATCTTTTCTCCTGCTCAGCAATTTTTTTCATCCAGTTATATCTTAACACACTTCGGGGGCGGAGACAAGAACCCATAAAAGAAAATGGAATTTGTTTTAAACCGATATATCTTTGAAAATAATATGTACATTTGAATTATTTCTTATGTAGTATCACCACACCCAAACTATTAAAATATTGGTAAAAATTATAGTCTACCTTGTAATAGGACTCCATAAAAGAAGTTAAAGTCAGCGTTGGACCATTTAATGACGTTTTATGCGTAAAAAAAGTATATATTTACTATCTGGCCCGGCAAACGTTATTCTGCCATATAAACTATTTGTAATGAATATTTTGGTTTTTAAATAAAAAATAACGAATTTATTTTAAGTGTGTGGGGATGGGATCTATGACAGAAAGAGGAATGGAGCGCTGTAGACGGTGACCGCCGATAAAAACAAAACAAAAACAACAACTGAAAGGAGTAACAGAGTACCGCCGAATAGTTTGTAATTGTTTTTGGATTTGTTCGTCTGTTCTTTCTGCTCTACTATTTCGCATGTTTGTTGCTTTATTCGTTCTACAGCCCAAACTTGCCCCCTTGCGTCTTGCAGGCATTGTTCACTTTTACCCGAACACAAATAGATAAATTAAAATAAATCGTACAAACTTTTTCACGCACTGCGTTGTAATCCATAATAAATTTCGGATGAAATGTCAAAATGATGCAACGCCTTTCGTTCAAGAACATAAATAATATCGTTCTACTTAAAATATGAATGACGGTTAAACTTGTTCATACGTAAATACTAAAACGTGAATAAAAAAATTGAGGGTCGCAATTAAAAAATGGGAAAGTGGGTGTAGGAGGGTAAAAATTTGGGGTTATAGATATTTTTTCAGACCAAATAAAAATAAAAAAAATTTAAAATTTGTCAATAAAATAGAAAAAAAAATCTGGATAAGGGACATCCTAATCACTTAGCGGTGTGAAATAATATACTTTACGACCTATTCTCATACCTACCAAATATACATAAAAAATTTCATAAAAATCGATCGAGCCGTTTCGGGGGAGTGCGACCACAAACACCGTGACATGAGATTTTTATGTATTAGAAGATTACAAATTACAAGTAAGTAAGTATTATTACAAATCTTCAGTGCTAATGTATAAGTTTCCTTTTGATAAAATATTCTTCCACACAAGGATCATTCATTAGACAAGGAGATAAGAAGATTTCCCATCATGTATTTATATGTTTTATACATATGCAAGTAATTGGGAGCCTTACAAAGATATTGGTGTACAATGCTCATTTAAAAATATTTGACAGCAATGCCTTTCCAGGCTTTCAATTAGGAACAGCGTAAGAGGTAGAACTACCCTTCCCGACCAAATTGTGTTAATAACTTGAAGGTTAATTATAATACACGTACAATCACTGAAGACAAAAATCGATAGAAATGTGTTGTAAGTGCGACAGTGTGCTTGAAGTAAGCTCAATTTTTACATACTTCTGGTAAAAAAAATTAGATAATCAATTTGTTAGAATTATATTTATGTTATACAAGCTTCTGCCCGCGACTTCGTCTGCGTAGGATTAGTACTTCGAGTAATCTATTTTCTTTTCCTAGGTCCCATCTACGTTTATACCAAAATTCTTAACCTATTTATTTAAAATATGTATAATTCTTGATTCGATTCAAAGTATTAGGCTAGTACTTCAAATAAATTTACTAATTTAAATATTTTCCAAAAGATAATTTTGATTTAACAATCATTGTTTTGCAAAATGTCATTCTCGAATTTTGATGTTTTCTATTAATTATTATTTTCAATATATTGAAAATAAATAGCTAGCTTTATAAATTATAGCCTATATGTTATTCTGATGTATGAGCTATATTATTGTAAAGTTTCATTAAAATCCATTAATTAAATTTTGATTTAAAGAGTAACAAACACATATACATCCATACAAACTTTCGCATTTATAATATTAGTAAGATAAAAAATTAGATAATCAATTTGTTTGACCTGTTCAGACTACAGAGTCTACGGGCTGAAAGGTATTATGTAAACTGACAACATCAATTTTCTTTCAAATCGGTATAGATCACACACCTCAGCAAATTTAACCCTCCCCCTCCACTCTCTAACCCCTCTCCCAATGTTAATCTAAAATATGTACTTGGGCGTTTTCCAAAAAAGATGTCGGTGACGTAATAGGAATTCCACTTAAGTGAGATGCTGCATTTCGATTAAAAATATACGTTAATTTATTAAAGAAAGTATGAACTTCATGACAAAAAGTATTTAAATAGAAAATGTCAATAAACTTCGAAAATAATTGCAATTTAAGTTTAATACTATTGGTAAGAAATTCTTTTACGTCACTTTTATCATAAAGTTTATAAAGAAAATTAAAAGAAATTCATTATTTCAGATTTTTATTTACGAATTGAAAACACAATCTGTATCCTAAAAAATATGAATAATCAAGCTTATTGAAATAAATATTAAGTTTTTAAATAAAAATATTCATTTACGCTACTTTTGGATACTTTGTACTGTATATTTTTCGTTCTAGAAAGACGAATATAAGTTTTTGTTTTACGAATGTTTAATTATAACAAATTTAAAATTAATCATGAACTATATCAATAAAAAAAAGAACAAATTTCTTTGAGATATAATAATTGATCTTAGAAAATAAATCACAGCAATAACAGGACAGTGGCGTAGGGGGAAAAATTTGGTAACGTTTAGGAATTCTAAGGCCTCGGCCAGACTGAGAGGCTTGCCCGGTAGCGACAGCGGGCGCGAAATATCAGTCGTATGTGTACGCACGTTGTGGCTACACTGCTGAAGGCGCGACAAGCGACTGTTATGGGAAGAGTGGAAGATACTCTCAGTATCACCCTGGTGAAAGACCACCATTCAGAATTGAAACGTTGCTTAATAATGACTTTAACCGTGTTTAGTGACTAGATCTGAATAGCCAGGTACTTCCCCACCTTCCTCTTCCCCACCTTCCTCTTCCCATCTCCTTCCTGTCCCCACTTACCTTCAGCCTCAAACGTACCCCAATTGGGGATGCCATAGTCTCACTGGCTCCAGACGGGAGCAGTTAAGACTCATGTGAGGTATTCTCTATAATAAAGGGCGATTTTACGTACTACCGCCACCGTGGAAGGCCCCCCGCGCAAGTACATTTTCTTCCACTTGTTCTTTTTTCTTTTATTTTTATTTTCGTTTCTGTTCTCTCCAACGTCTTCTTTTTTCTATTCTTCTTTGGTTAGCTCTCTGATTTTATTTTGATGTTATTTTTCTCTTTGTAACTCTTTTTTTCATAAAGGCTTCATATTTTTCAGGGTCGCTTTTAATTTTGTCTCTGTACCTTTTTGATTTTTCATATTTGAACATAAAATTAAAATAAATTATTTATAAAAATGCACAAATAATTAGATAGGTAATAATGGGCTACACGTGCATACCGTGTATAGCCTGAAATAGGTAACTAAGCTGAAAGGGTATTAAAGTACCTGTTAATGTACACAACTTTAATTAGGTACAGGATTAACTAAAACACACAGGAACATAAATCATGCTACATTTTATACTTACTTAATCAAAATTGTATGAACCAGCTGATTTTATACTGAATTTCAGAGTTGCCTCTACAGTAATAGTTGCTCATATTGCTGTCTATATTAGTACTTCGACACCATTTCGACTCTTTCAGAATTAATCCTTAATAATCTTAATTTATAAAAAAAAGAAAAAAAATTATACACATAAAAATCAAATATTTTTTTCTTTTTAGCTATGCTGTTCTTTTTTTTTAATGCTACATATATCACTCAACCCACATATCTACATGTAATAGTTACATTTTGAAGATACATGCAAAATATAAATTTAATTAGAAAATTGTAACACACCCAAATACACTAAAAGACGGACAGAGTGAACCGACCTTTAGAATTCCATTACGTCACTTTTAATTTCCATTCACGAGACCGTTGCGTAAGAGAAGTGGCGTAATCGCGTCAATATTTTTTCGAAATGTATTTATCAATAAATTATGAAACTTCTGTTTGTTCTAACTAAACATTTCATAAAACAATAAATGAATCAATTTAATACAAAGTAGAGTCTAATACATGCTGGTAAATTACCTGGAGAAATACGGAAGCGTTGGTGGAACACTTTTTTAGTACAGCCGAGAACGACCACTTGTGTTACGATTTCTTGGCAAACTGGCTGTAAAAAACCAAGCATGGCCGCCCTTCATAGACTAAATAGGGTTGCTATTTTCGAAAATATTCATCGATTTGGTAATATTTTTATTGGAAGACGTCAATAATGTGGTTGCGTAGGCGGAAATTCCACCATACGCTATTTCGTAGGACAACTCAATATCTGGTATTTAAATTATTTTGCACGATAATTAATCTATATTATGGTTGCAAATCGAAAATATTATCATATACTATTAGTAGAATTAGAAATAAATACTGGAATAACATTAAATAACATTAATTTTTGAACTCTTACTGGTAGTGGTAGGTGTAGGACATACCAGAAACAGTGACCTGTAGTCTTACTTATTTAAAAATAATATCGAAATTTAATAGATTTATTCATTATTTTTAGTCCATAAAGGTATTTACTTGTAATTATATTGGTAAAATATATGGTTGGTCATTAAAAACGACACAACAAAAGTTACTGATCCTGAAAGTGATGGGACACTGACTTTTATCTATGTACACTTTTTTTGAAAAACGCCCACTTACATAACTTTCTTATGTGACTCATGCTGATGAAGAGAACATTGTTCTCGTAAAATGAAAAATTTTAATCTAAAAAAGTGGTGTTAACAAAATAATTTGACTACTTTTCGTAGAACTATTCTTCGAAAAAACTGAGGCAAAGCGAATGATCAGCGATTCCTACTGGCTCCTCACACACCAATAGCGACCACTCAACATTAGCATAGAGCCACCGCCTACCGTTACAATTATAACGGAACGATTCTGTTCTAAACTGCCGAAGAATCAACAGCTTCACAAATCATTTCTCGTTCACTACCACTTTCATATACATATTCTTTATAAATATTAAATTATGGGCCGGTTGTAATCAGATGTAAATTGTTTCAATAAACTTGTGAGTACAGTGTTAAATTTCTTAGTCCAGGCAACGAAGACTAAAAAACAACGAATAGCGGGAATAATTCATGTAGAAGCCAATTTTGGCACAATCGTAGAAGAAGGTGTCCTTAACAATATACTAAAAGTACCCGGGGGTGGGGGTGGAGCTAAGGGTGGGGGGGGGCTCCAAAGGTACCTTTTTTTAGTTTTTCGTTAATAACTCGAAAACTACTGCCTCTACCGAAAAAATGTGTATGTACTAAATTATCTACATAAAATTCTCTACAAAAAAAGTTCCATACACTTTTTTGCTAGGATCAATGCTTAAGGAGATATGGAGGGGGGGAAAGTAAAATAAACAAAAAAAAATCAGTTTCCATTGTTAAAAACGAAATTTTTATTGTTAAAAATGAAATAATTAGTGTTTAAGGATGTATCTTGACCATAAAATTTTGTAAAAATTGTTGTAATGTCTGGGCTCCCCTCCCTCACCAGTCCTACCAACTTACAATGCTGACCAACATGGAGGAACTTACTCCAGACAAAGTTGAAGAGAATGCTTCCTAGGTGTCAGCTTTGACGAAATTTCAGAATCATATGGAATCCCTTTAGGATAATGGGCCCACCGCTGCTTTGTGGGTTCAGTACTTCCACGTGGTTACCCTGATGAAGAAGTTCATTGATTCTGAGCGTCGTGGTGTTTGGGACGACCACTTGGGGTGTGTACAACAGATGACCCCATTCTTTCATGCAAGTGGGCACTTCCAGTAAGCAAAATGTGCTCATCTCTACGAGCAAGATATGATACAACTGAAAGTTAGCCATCCGGAGGCGTAAAAGGAGTTTGCAGAAAAGGGGTACTTCACTATTAATCGCACAGGTACACCTTGGGCAGGTGTTTGGTCGGATATGGTCATAGAACAAACACTTATTCGCTCTATGAAAAGTTCAGATGGCCTGACCCGAGGAAGAGGAATTATTGATTCTTTACTTACTAAATGGGTTTGTGGATCACCAGGAGGTACCGCCATCTGCACGTCATTGGAGGATTTCGCTGAAGTGGTTTTAGCAACTGGAGAGCAGCACTTTGATTTCCGGGTATCACGGCAAACGAGAGATTCACGAGATCGAGCTAAGATTCACGAATGGTTCAATGACCATCCCCCTTTTCCAAAGTTGGATTCGCTAATGTCGCTGTCAGCGGGCATCCTAAGGAATTCCAAAATAAACTGCCACAAAGCCCTGGATATTGGAACCAAAACTATGCAACGTTTCATTGGCAGCAAATTTGGTGACATGAAGCAATCTATAGAGAATATGGTTTTGTCAAAAGCCAGCATGAGCAGCACCATTTAAATCAATGGTGCGAAAGTTACTAAATAACTCAGGTCCGGGGCATACGTCATTCCTATGTCTACCTACGTTAAATTATCGTGAAAACAAGCTTATGTGCCCTACCGGTTAACCCTCCGACAAAATTTCCAATGAACTGTCATAGCAAAAAATAACGACAAAGATGTAGTAGAGCTTTTGACATTTGAATTTCACTCGTACCCCCTGGCTCTGTTCAGCGAGGGCGGAATGCGAAAAGGAAAACAATCATCCCTCTACGATGTTTTGCCAGTAAAGGACAACACAACTCTCGATATCACTCAGAGCACCAATGTGGTAGATGGTGGTCTCCTTCTCCACCGCCTGAAATGGAAACAGTTTTCCTACATTTCTTCAATTTGCCATCAGTACATTGCCTATGTACATAAACATTACGGTAAAATTGTACGGTGGTTTTTAATGGTTATGGTGATGTCAACAGCACAAAACGAGCAGAGCAGAAACGAAGAGGGCTCACAAAACTTCGGTTGACATCAACTTTCATGAGAAAATGACCATCACAGTTCAACAAGTTAGTTGGGGATGTGGACTTGATTGTTCTTCTCATTGGATTGGCACCACCATCGATCAATTTGTACTTCAGGAAGCCAGGCCGTGGGAATGTGGAAATCAACTTATTTTCGGTGCGACAACTTCAATAGCTTCCAATCGCCAAAACGATTATCCTTCTCCATAGCTTCTCCGAATGCGACACCACCTCGGCGATACATGGAAAGAGTAAAGTGGGAATCGCTAAGCTCTTTACAGAAAATCCTTGTCTCAGCCAAGACATTTCAGCAATATTCACATATGCCTCAGCATCACCTGAAGATATTGATCAGGCTTGCGAGAAGCTTTTTTGGCTGTATACATACAAAGCACCTGCTCATCAAGACAACCTGAACGAACATCGGTACTCGCATTTTTGAAAGTGTCAACTAAGCCCAAATCAGACATGGCCACTCTTCCTCCCACCAGAAGAGATTCAAAACAACACTCGTTCAGAGTATATCTACAGGTAAATCCATTTACTTATAGTTTTAAATACTGCTTCCTTTAAATAACAAATATTAATCTGTGATGAATACCTACGTTGATCTCATTACTTCTTACAGATACAACAGTAGCTCGGCAACTCCCTACCACCCATCCAAAGGGGTTGGGTCAAGGGAGAAGATGGGATACTGAACCCAGTTAACACAAACGATCCTGTGGCACCCGATTCCGTTTTGAACATGATCTTTTGCCGATGTACGACTGGGTGTGGGATGCGCTGCGGTTGCCGCAAAGCAGGGATTCCAGCGGCTGCCTCGGCTCATTTACGAACACAGCCCCGGTTGTAGACAGCATTGGTGACGATGCAAGTTTAGATTTCGACGATTAATGTTCAAAATACATCCTTCAACACAAATTATTTAATTTTTAATAATAAACATTTCATTTTTAACAATAAACATTTCATTTTTAACAATAAACATTTCACTTTTAACAATAAAAACTGTATTTTTTTTTTAAATTTTACTTTTCCCCCTCCATATCTCCTTAAGCATTGATCCTAGCAAAAAAGTTTATAGAACTTCTTTTGTAGAGAATTTTATGTAGGTAATTTAGTAATTAAACATTTTTTCGGTAGAGGCAGTAGTTTTTGAGTTATTAACGAAAAACTGAAAAAGGTACCTTTAGAGTCCCCCCCCCACCCTTAGCTCCACCCCCACCCCCGGGTACTTTTAGTATGTTGTTAAGGACACCTTTCTCTACGATTATGCCAAAATTGGCTTCTACATGAATTATTCCCGCTATTTTTGCTTCGTTGCCTGGACTATCTTTCTAATTTCCTTTTTGTTGATCTTTCCTATATATTATATTATATTTGTGTTACATTAATTTCATTGTGTAAGCTCAAAAACTGCTTAAATTCTTCTTTGCATTGATCTGTTCTCTACTCACTTTTCTTTTTTTTATCTATTTTTGATTCTCTAGTTCATTAAATCAAAATCAAAACACAATTACATGGAATGATTGAAAAACATACATGTTTATAATTTTTGAATTTATATTTTATTTCTATACTTTCTTTTTCTCTTTTAACCATTTTTGATTATTTAGTAAATTAATTCACCAAAATCAAAAGTAAAATTTCATGGAATGGTTGAATAGCATCATGTTTATAATTTTGATTTTATTTTATTGTATATTTAATTTTTTTTATTATTGAATTTTCTTTTTATAGACAAAACAATAATTAGGTACATTCAATAAATCTGTTCATTATGACTGTCTAAAACAGGTAAAATTCCTAGTTGGACAGCCAAAAATCATTGGAAGATGTAAAAAATGTAATACGTGTTTTTTTTTAAATAAATTAAAAAATTTAAAAAATGCTTTTTTGATTTATACACAATCCATCCTACACACGTCAACCATACTCTCGTAAAACAATATGTAATCACCTTTAAAAACAACCGATCCTCCAGAAATAAGTTCATCCATGAGGTGTTTGTCCAGTTGCAAGAGCTTGTAATTTTCAAAGGATGCATTCTCTTCCGGGAAGCTCAGAACTTGAGAAAGCGGTGTCAGTTCTGATTCGTGGAGTTTTGCGTGCTTTATTATGTCACGCACATCTTTGGCTGTACGCACGTAGCTGAAAAAGAAAGAGGGGATTTCTAATTATTCAAGAGTAGGCTGAATTTTATATTAGAGTGTTTTGCAAAAATTAAAATGTATCATTGTTGTTAAATTATAGCCAACCGGCGCTATTTTGTTTTTTTGACATTTTAAAGGTTCCCGTTAAACGTTGATTCTAGGTATGTTTCTAATTTTATTTATATTTATTTTAATATACACCAACACAGGTATACATAATAGTAGAACAGTAATCATGAGATAAATTATGATAATTAATTTATATATATAAACTATCTTTTTGGGACACTCTGTTTACTTAATGGTATTTCGCTTTCATGCCATATCTCTCCAGTCTTTACAAACTCCAGTCACACATTCATTTCAATTTTTTTATTTGGTATAGTTTGAAACATTAGTTACAATGGCAACACTGAGTTGGCAGATTTTGGAACAACTTACTACATTCAGATGTTTTATTTTTTTAGCAGCAGTTTGTTCCTCTTTTACGTATTAGATTATTTTTTCTTTATATATGTGTCATCTAAACTAAATACCTAAAATAGGCGTAACCCAACCAAAAGTCGCCTGTAGTAAAAAACATAGTTTAAAAAAAACCATAAAAATATTATACTATTAAAACCGAAGGGTAGTTTTATGAAAATAATAAATCCATGATTGATTTTATTTGTTATTGCCACACTAAAGCGTACTTGGTTTGGGTCTTGCAAACACACCACCTATTTCGATTTTTGTATTTTCAGACATCAAAGTAAAAACATAGATATTATTATTAATTAATGGCAAAACAAAAAAACGATAACCGTGATGGTTTTGTACATAAATTATAAGTTTAATTAATCGCAAAAATGTCGAATAAATTTGAAGTTACCGCTCTTATAACATGTGATAAGAACCATCATGAAAATCGTCAAATACTATGGAAACAAAACATGAAACTCCACGAAATTAGTATCATTTGTGAAGCGATGGTTTATTGTTGCCATCTGGCAGAGTGCACGAACAAGCCAACAAAGCAACACAAAAAGGAAAAATAAACTACGGATATTTCTTGTAGTTCTCGTTTGCGTCACAAAGATCGCTTGAATTAAACGTCTTCAGAAGCTGTCTCGAAACGGTACTTGTTATTGAAGCTACGGTTTTCAGTGGTGCTGCCTAGCGGAACAAAATATCAGGTCAATAACACTAAGACAACAAAATTAATTAGTACGGATTTTTGTTATAGTTCTCGTTTTCGCCGTAAAGATCGCTGCTATTTTAGTTTTTTTTATTATCATCCTGTAATGTTTTCATAGTATTTCCCAGAAAGATATGCGCACTTTGCGCGAGACGAAAAAATAACCTAGAAATTCTTTCCAGAAATGACAGCAAACATTTTAGCGTAGAGTCGGAGTAGTTGTGTAATCAGTTATAACTAAAATTCGCGAAAAACCCCTGAAATTCGTGCAGTGACAAAATTTAGTGCTTTTAGAACATTATTCTAATAACAATAGTGAACCATGACGTCGTTATTCGGAGATTTCAGTCCAAATAGCCATGACGATGGGTCAATGAATTCAAATACGAGCAAAGGAGGCGGCACAGGAGTGATGTCGCCGTTATCTCCCTATCTGAACTTCGATCCACATTATATTCCCAAAATGCAGCCAGATTTCCTATATCCAGATGAGAATTACAAGGCCCACACAACGAAACGAACCTCCGTAGCTCTGCCGCAAATTGGCGCTAGCTGCATCATTGGAGCAGGTAGGTCCAATGATTAGGAGATTGAGAAGTAACTGGCTCTTCAAGCCTGATCACCAAACACGACTAGCAACGTTTCCATTCTGAATAATAATTCGGTGTCACCAGGGCTGTACTGAGAGCATCTAGTGTCTAAAAATATCAATTGCAGAGAATTCTTTGTTATTGCGTAGTTTAAGGGATGTTTTGAACATGTAGAGCAGATAACTGAATGAAGATGTGTAATGAGATGTAAAAGTGAGTAGATGGAGTCGATTGAAGTCATGATTGAATCAAATGGTGACGGGTCTACTCAGTGAAAACCAAGTGTGTGAATATTGAGTACAAACTTTTCATCGGATGTTAATTCCTCACATGATATTTCATCATGTCTCAAAACGTCGAAAACTGATAATTGGGGTTTTTAACCTTAGGTTAGGTGAGGGGGGGGGGGGGGGAATGGAAGGGTGGGTTAATGTGAGTTATAAAAAAAAAAACTAACTAACCATCATGCCGTAGGCAGAGAGGACGGACCGCCAAACAACTCGGTCTTGGCACACACTCCTTGCTTCATTCAAATTCATACATCTTCTCATACATACTCTTCTATTATTCTGACTCTTGACATGGCCCGACTCAAGTATCTGATTTACTTGATCGTGCCACGTCTTCCTTGGGCGTCCTCGGCTTCTTCTACCATTCACATTCGCGTCATAAATTCTCTTTACACTCCTTCCTTCATTCATTCGCTCAACAATGTGAGTTATGATGTGATGAATTATCGTGTGAGGAAGTATCGTGTCTGAATAAATTTACTATGGGAATTCAAACGCTGAGATCTCATAGTCCGATTAGACAAGGAACTGAATCAAATAATTGAGTCGGGTCTATATAAGGCTATTGTGAATGAAGCAAGGAGGTGTGCCATGACAGAGAAATGTAATGGTCCATCCTTTGTGTCTACCCCTGTGGAAAAATCGCTGTTTGTTAGTTAGAATGTCATTCTATTACAAAATGTACAACAATTTAATGTAACTTACATCATTTTTTCTGATTAGATTTTGACAGTTTGAAGTAACCACTCAACAATCTGATAACATTTTACATTTGCGAAGTAAGTTTCTATACAAATGAAAATATTATTTTTGTGTTCACATACAAAATAATTAAGAACAGTTTTTCACTAGCTTGTGGTGAATGCATAGAATGTAAAGTAGGTAATTCAAAATGGGTACTGCCGAAACATTTATTAAATAACCAATACTTCTGCCATTGGCCACCCCAAGTGGTTTGCTATGTTTGGAGACTGAGTAGGGGTGCCCGGGTTCATGGGGTGAGGTTAGCCTAGTTCTTGGCGGCTAACAAGTCTGCCCACCTACAGCTCGGCGGGCCAGATCAGGAGAGACTGGATGAGAGACCTTTGACTCTCTCGACCCTATCGCCTTACACTGCTATTCATATGTCTGTCACTCCTTGATACACTGACCCCTAGATTCCTACCCACTCATACCTTTTTCCTTTCCAGAACTCCCTATCCTTAACCTCTTGAATGTCGGATGATAGTTAAGATGTCAAGGCCGTATTTCACAGAAAATTATTATCAGAGCATTCTGAGAAGCTAGAGTGCTCTAATGCAAAGCAAAGTCTGAAATGATATTGGCGCAAGCGATTCTGACCTTGTCCTTGTACAGTTTCTTTATACATAAGGTTTAAAATCCGCATTTTATTTTTTAATCTGACAGCTATCGCCCGCCGACGGGCTTTTTTTTTTTTTTTTTACATTAGGTCCACACAGGAGGCCCTGAGGAAAATAATTTACCTCAGGGCCTATGTCATCTTTGGGGATGCTGTGTGGAGGGTATTTGTAAGGAAAGGGAGGAGAGGAAGTTCTGGGAAGGAAAAAGGCATGAGGGTTGGGTAGGAATCTGGAGTTCAGTGTGTCTACATCATCCGCCGCCAAGACATAGATAAACCTTACCCCATGAACTCGGGCACCCCTGCTAAGTCACCAAACGTAGCGAACCACTTGGGGTGACCTATGGCAGAGGTGTTGGTTATCCAATAAATGGTTCCCGGGGCGCCGGTACCCATTCCCGCCTCCAAAAGGCTTACGACAAACTTAAAAATACTCTTCACACGGCCTCTGTTGTTGAGGGGCCAGGCTTTCGACTAGCGATTCGGAAGTCGTGGGTTCAAATACCGGCATACAAAAGTCATTTTATTTAATTGATTTATGTTGTTGTATTTTCACAATTTAATCATTTAAAATAATATAAGGTATATTTGCGACACGTTCCAGAGTGGAAGATACTCTCGGTATCTCCCTGGTGTAAGACCACCATTCAGAATCGAAATGTTGCTTGAAATGGCTTTAGCCGTGTTTGGTGACTACATCTGAATAGCCAGGTACTCCCCCATCTCCTTCCCCTCCCCACTTACCTTCAACCTCACAATATACCCCAATTGGGGATGCCAGGCGGTTGGGACTCTTGTGCGGTATTTACAATAAAAATAAATGAAAAACACAGCTCCAAAGATGACATAGGTGACCCCTGAGTTGAGCTAATGTAAAAAAAAAAGTATCTAGGTATGTGAGCTGAAATTTTATTTTGGTAAGCAAAACAATTATTGACCTCAATGCCCTTGACACCGGACTGATTGTAATTAAGTGTAATGCGGGTGTGTCACATTGTATAATATTCTCATTACACTCCTTTCCCTGTTGATTCGCTCTGTGTGTCCAAAAGTTAAGATTATGTTGTAAATTTCAGGTTTGGGAGGAGCAGCGGGACTTTACAATGGATTAAGAGCAACGACCCTCGCTGGACAAGTCGGCAAAGTCAGAAGAACACAAATACTCAATTATGTCATGAAACAAGGTAAATATATCAATATCAATAAGAGGATGAAAATACTCCAATTCACTGTCATGCCAATGTCCTGCCCTGGTGGGAACTAGGCTCAGGTACCTAGGGAGACATTCTATAGAACCAGAAGACGTAGCCACATATCCAATGACAACCCTGGTGAACGGGACTGGGTTGTTGTTAAAGGATTGAGGTAAAATGGAAGATAGCACAATGGGCCTATGGCCTAAGTCCCTACTCGGGGCATCTAAAATATGCCATCAATTGTCTGCCTACAGCGTATCCTAAGACGCTTTGGACACTTTGCTTGCAAAACTGAGAACTCCAACCTGGAGAAACTCATGGTCATTGGCAAAGTGGAAGGCAGGAGAGGCAGAGAAAGATCACTGAAGCGTTGGATTCATAGATAATAGAGACAGGCCATTAACGTATAATAATAATTGGATAATTTGTAGAGAGCCGTTTTTGTGAGAAATCACCTCAAGGACACTTTATTAGTATTAAACCGTGCATTCCGCAAGATTGGTCACCCGTAGTTAGTGATTGAGAAATTTAAATCCAGGGAATGTTACGGGAATTTTCATCTTACTAGGCTCTTTTAATATTCCCACAGTTACGGCACGGCGAAGGCGCAAAAAAGGCAATGAACGTATGTTACTTATCACAATAATGCTGCGGCTCTTTCTCAGGAAGTGCACAGGGGTGGGAATGTTATTTCAAAATCGTTACAAATACACCTACTTGATAAAGCAGCTTTTTTTTTTTTTATCACTGCAATTCAGTGCTTCGCAATGTGCATAGGCACGATTCTTCAACAACTGCAATAGGGAACAATCGCACTTTTTTTTTTTTACCAAAAATTAAAGAAAAAAATTACAAACTGGAATATTCAAACCATTTTTTTTTATCATAGGAATAGTCTTTCAACAACGTTTTCACATTTCAAATTAGGACGAAAACGCCACCTGACGTCACTGCGTACCCCATGTCAGATGCCAATAGTTGAGCCTAATGTAATCCAGTAATGAATCTTCAGTTGATCATTTGTTTGTCGAAAAAAATGTCCGTAAATACCGTTTATAAATAATGTATAGTACCAAAATGTAAAATACAACATCTCAACACCAGCTCAGACTCGGGAGTGCGGTGTGACGTCACAGTGTCGCCAGAGAGTGATGACTCGTTTTTGATCTTTGAATTTTCACACAACTTTGAAAGTGAATTAATTCATTTAATAATTTTTTTGGGCGGTTTTGAGTACGATATTCGAATTTAGTTAACTTTTTGACATGTATTAAATGCATTGAAAACACTATATTACATACACCGCATGTACCCTATTGCAGGGCTCAGGCCCCTAGGGATTAAAGCAAGACAAACATTCTAAGTTTACGAATAACCCAACAATGTATGAAACACTCCTACTACCATCATTATCATGAGCGGAAGATGTTGTTTGTATATTGATGGAGGACTTATCTAGCAGAGCCGATTGACTGTATAAAAATTGTAACCATAATTTTTAAAGGATTTTTCATCGGCTGTTTACTGTATAAATTTTTTGATTATCGTTGTTTTTTCTTTGTAGGATCTGCCACAAGCTGTACCCTCGGCATAATAGCCTCGTTCTACTCGGTGGTGGGTGTCGGAGTCTCCTACGCCCGCGACAAGGAGGACTCCTTTAACACGTTCCTGGCGGCCGCCACCACGGGGGCCCTATACAAGAGCACGGCGGGACTGCGGGCCACGGGACTCGGGGCCGCCGTAGGACTGGCCTTTGCCGGCGTCTACACCATTGCCACATCGGCCGACGACCAGAAGATCTGGGGCAAATTCAAGCACATGCAGTTGTGAGACGACTGAATACTCTACCGATGAAACGAAACCCGCTATTACCTCTGTTGTAACCGTAGATAATAAAAACAAAGGAATATATGGTTTAAAAGCATGTCGACTGTCACCAAGCTACAACCAAACTTTTCACATAATGAAAGTTATGCGTTTGGTGTGAAGATACGTACGTAGATGCGAGTAGCAGTAGTATGGGTGAACAAAGCTGGTGACAAGCATTATAATACTAATAATGGTTCATGACCCGTCACCCTTGTTTTTATTATCCACTGCACATTAATTCTCAAGTTGATTTGAACACCCATTCGCTTTGTAAATTTCATTCAAATGATTAATTCAGGATATACCTAGTCCTACTTTCAAATATGATAATAAATTTAAATTTGAGTATTTATTTGTAATATTGTAAATTTATTTTGCTTTCATCGCAATTTTAGACAATGTTAGCCGAGCTATAAACATTGTAACTAAAAATTCTCATTTTGTTAACCGAGATGTATACATTGTAATTTTAAATTCTAACATTGTTAACCAAGCTGTATACATTGTAATTTTTAATTCTCACATTGTTAACCGAGCTGTATACATTGTGACTAAAAATTCTCACACTGTTAACCAAGATGTATACATTGTAATTTTAAATTCTGACATTGTTAACCGAACTGTATACATTTTAATTTTAAATTCTTACATTGTTAGCCATTCACATAACTTATTGTTTCAACAGTTTTTTCGTTTCCTTGGTAGGGTTGTTTATACAAAGGGAGTTAATTATTTTGAATTAGTAAGGTTAAATAAAAAAATTGTTTTGTTTTACTAATTTGAAACAATAAACTCGATTAGGTCAAAGAATTGTGATAATATACTTTGTACAACTAAATAAAATATTTAAATTAAAGTTGTGCGATTTTTTTATCAAATGTGGCTGGCGCCATTAATGCGTTGGTTTCTCAGCTATTCCATAGAAGAAAAAATTACTTATGTTAATACCATAGATTTCTGTGTAAGAAGTAAAGATAGAATCATCTTGTAACATAAGGGCATCGGGAGCCCAAATAATGGATTGTATTTAAAATAATCAATCATTAACTCCGTAGTGTAGTGGTCTACTAATTTGACTTTTGTAACATGAAAATAGTGGTATACGCACTTGACATTTGGGTCAGGAGGTAACAGGTTCAAATCCCGCACCAGTGCAAAAATATAATATTAATCTATATTTACAAACTGCATTGGAATGAACTATTTTTGTAATCTTGAAAAAATTTACAAAAATAATTTACGCCTTTTAAATTATATTTGATTCTATCTATACTAATAGTGTTAAAGCTAGAGATTGAAGAAAAAACTGTGTAAAAAAAATAAATTATTTTCTTCATTTTCAAAATGCGTTGCTGGATATTTTTCGCTGAAATCATTTTTTTGGGTATAGATCTCAGCTGAAAATGTCAAACAATCTACATTTGATTGTGAAGAAAATAGCTCGTTTTATGTTGTGCACAATTTAAAAGAAAGAATTAAAAAATATTTAGTTCCTTGAATTTTTGTTTTTTTTTTTTCAATATTTTTTGTTTTTATTTGAAATATTTTTAAAGTAGTGTTGATTTTCACAAACAAATATATATTATTAGTTATTATGTTCAAAAATTGATTTCTTGTGCTCATTTATCAGAAAGCGAAAACAATAAAGTGAGATTTTTTTTAAAATGGCTATGTGAATCTCTTTAGTCCATGTTATTCTATTCGGCCGACAGTTTAAAAAAAAATTCTTGCCATCCAAATTTTTGTAGTATGTTTAATTACCTTGTAAATTAATGTGACATGTTTTTGAAATATTTGAGAAATATACCTACAAAAAAAATTGACAACTCGCTTTTTGAACTACTTACAAGAATGTATTCCCGTTTGAGATAAGAAATTTGAAGAACATTTTTATTGGAGACATGAAATTTCAGAACATTTCCATTTGAGTCACGATATTTAAAGAAAATTCCCATTTGAGTCATGAAATTTGAATAATATTCCCATCTGAGCCGTGACATTCGAAGAACATTTCCATTTGAGCCATGAAATTTAAAGAACATTTCCTTGAGGTGATTTTATTTCTATATAAATTATCCGAATATTATCCCTTTCCAATCGGCTTTATACGATCGTGAATTTGATTTGAAAAAAATCCTGACAGAAAATAAATCTGTTTTTGGGAACGGAACAGGTGTCGACCGAACGTGCGGGAGCTGCTTTTAAAGGGTACCTTTAAGCACGCGTGTTTTGAGCAGTAAGTCGCCCAGCCCTTTGGGATCATAATTAAGAGCTTTACTAGTGTGGCCCATCACATTATGGACATTTTTTGCAAAAGGTTATTATTTGAGCGATGAAATTTTTTAAACTCTCATTTAGCGCTCGCCTGTCGGCGGGCTGGTGACAGATGAGAGGTTAAATGCTTAAATGCAATTTTAACCCTTATGTATAAAGAAACTGTATAAGGGCAAGGTCAGAATCGCTTGCGCCAATATCATTTCAAATGTTGCTTTTAATTTCGGTTTTCTAGCTTCTCGGAATTCTTTGTAATTCATTTTCTATGGTCGATTCCACCGATTAAAAGATAAGACGATCTCTTACAAGGTTTATGTCCATCGCACTTGGCAATAAAAGTAGACTAGTAGCTTCTCCCAAAAAGTTTACATTTTGCAAGTTTCAAGCACGCTTAGAATTTGTATTTGTGTGTGCCTGACAACTCTATTATTATGTAGCTAGGTATACACCTCCATAACCCAACCATATAGATAACTAGCTGACCCGCCCACGCATTGCTGTGGCTAACTAAACAGAACGCCATCTACTGGATGTAGGTACATATATTATGTTTTAGTTTGAATCCATCACATACTTTCGTAATTTAAGTTTAAATTTGTTAATATTTTTTATAATTTTATTTCCTTTTGTATTTTAAATATACAGTACAATCTCACTAATCCGGCACTATTAAAAACCAGAGGGTGTCGGATTATTGGAATGTTCGGATTACTGGATTATATAGAGAAAAAATCATAATAAATAAAACAAAGCATTTCATAAAGAGAATATAATGTATGTAGGTACATATTTGTGTTCTTGTTTGACAGGTTTTATTGTAACTGTAACATATCTCAAAATTGTTTTAAAATACTCCTTAATTGAGGTCTGCTTTTGGGCAACTTGCTAGTGTCTTGTGTTTCCGTTTACTTGACATTTTTAATTACACACTATTATCACTTCAAAACAACAGATAAATACGTACGCACGTGCATACGAGAAAAGTGTTGAGGTTAGATTGCTAGACGGCGACGCGGCGATGGAGCGCACATCATTATTACTAAATACAAAAGTTTAAAAAACTACAGGCTGCCGCAGAACAGGAAACCCTAGTGAGGAGTACCTACACAATGTACCAACTTTGCTATTGAAACTAAAAAAAAAATTTAAAAAATAGGCGAGGGAGGCGCGGGCGGAGGGTGCCGGATTATTGGACGTATCGGTCTAGTGAAGTGCCGGATTAGTGAAATTGTACTGTATATACATATAGTATTAAACCAGGTAATGATAAAAATGTAGTCGTTAAAATAATATAGGCCTATGTTTTTTTTAAACCTTTTTTAACGACTCCTTTCGGATTTTGTGAACACTTTTTCAATGTAAAATTATCTCCAAAATTGCACTAAAAAACATTCTTCCCGTTGGATGGCGTTGTTGTCAATTTACGTCAAAATTATACCTTTTTTTCTGGCCGTTAAGTAGTTTCGGAGTTTACCTCGGACAAACATTGTGACACGAGAGTTTTATATAATATAAATATGATCATTAAATCTACATAAGATAATGGTAAACATTCAGAATGACTGGACACACGTTATATGAATATTTTTTTGAAAAAACTTTTGGTTCATCTAATCTTAATACTATGAAAGACCACTGTTTGCATTCGGGGCAATGGAAAACACTGCAATTAAATTTTCAATAATGTAAAATGAAATTTGCTTTCATCGTGTGGGATAATGTCAGCTGACAGCCATTTACAATAATCTACAATATTTTTAATTAAAATTTTGAATGCAGTGTTTTCCATCGCCCCAAATGCAAATAGTTGTCTTTTATAGTAATAAAGGTGAATCAAAAGGTGTTATGTAAAAAAAATATTATATTAAGCGTGTCCAATCGTCCTGAAAGTTTACCAAGATAATTAGCCTGTCATTGGCCGTACGTACTCCGGTGTACCATCGATTTTGTCCCTTATGTATAAGAAATTGTATCAAGAACAATGTCAGAATCGCATGGGCCATTTTCGTTCTTCTGATTCATGTTCCAAGTTGTCCAGATATCGTTATGTGTCGCCCACGTAGCATACGTCGACCCAGTATGTATTTACTTTAAAGATACGTCAAAGGAAACCGAGACGAACATTACAATTCATAAAACTTTTAACTTTATATTTGTGAAAATCGACAAAAGATTGGAGATACGTCACACGTCAAAGGAAACAAAGAAAAGTTATAATACATTTATATATGAACGTCACCACAGAAAACTTTAAAACAAACCTAACCTAACTTTATATTTAAGAAAATCGTCGTTTAAAAATAAAAAAAATCAACTATAAAGAGAAAAGAAATTATATAAACTACTAAGAAACATGAAAATACAACGAACGTTGAAATGTAGATCATTACACATTATTATAATGTATTTGATTTTAAATGAGTTTACGAGTTACGAAATTTTCGCGCCAATATTTTGACAGTAGGCAAATATACAGAAATATTGTTAAAAAACAATATTGAGACGTTTATTAGAGAATAATTGTATTTTTAGCTTACCCGTCCTCCATTTCACTAGATTTTATTTGAAATAACTTATTCTAAAACAATTTTCAATAACTGGTTAATTTTTAAAGTTTTGACGTTTGACATTGACAATATAAATATTGGAAAAATAACTAGAGACTAGAGACTAGAGAAGTTCGACCATAAATAAACCAATCACAGTTCGACTCCATTTCGGCTCTATCATAAATAAACCATTCCCGACCCCGACTCTATGGTCTCAGTCCCGGGTCCCGATGACACTGTGGCAATGTTGCCATGTGCCAAATATGAAAACCATGTTTCGGGGATAAACACCATGTTTTGAAGGAGAAAAAACCATGTAAAAAACCGTGTTTATGTAAGCTTTTTATAAGAAATAGAAATAAGAAAATAACGGTGTCTAAGTAAATAATCTATGTTTATTAAATTCAATCGTTTTATAATTTTCATTTAAATAATAATGTTTTTGAAGAACACAAATAAAAATAATTCTTGAATGATTTTTTACATTAAAAAGGAGAAGTACACACTACTTTTTTTTGCCGGTAAAAAAACATGGGTGTAGAAATGACTCAAAAATACCATGAAAACACGGTAAAATCCATGCACGTAGCAACACTCACCGATATTATTTTACCGGTTCCTTTGGAAATGTGTCCAACAAACATTTCTGTGGCTTCTTTTTACTCACAGCCCATTCACATTTCCATTTAAAAAGCGGATGTCGTTACGTTTAAAAATCGAATGCTCTACTGTCTGTAGAGATTATATGGAGCTTTTCACACATTTCCGACACGAATTAAAAACGGATCGGGCACGTTTTGTCGAAAGGATAGCCTACGCAGGGCGTTGTAAACCTCATAGGTTTGCATGAGGCTGTTCACATTTACCGGCTCGTCCTTCCAGCGTGAGCCCCACTGCACCCCGCCCCTCAAATCGCTTGCTCCTAGTCGCAGGGAAATAAATATACATCCAGCGTCTGCTTTGTAATCCGATTTTTTTGTGTTAACAGGGCGTCCGACGTCCGATTTTTTTTCGTCCGTTTTTTAAACGAAATAGGAACGGGCTCTCACGAAACTTTGGAATTACATGTAAATCGTTAGATTCTTGATCTTTTCTAGGGATTTTGACCTTTACTAAGGAGTTTTTATGCACTTACAGGTTTTTTGGCCTCTTGCCAAATGCCTTTGCCTTTGCCAAAGGCCTTTTGCCAACATCTTACGCAGTTACAGGAATTTTGGCGTATGCTGGGGAGTTGGTCGCACTTATACATAATTGCAGGATTTTTTTACATTTGCTGGCGAATTTTACGCATTTACGGGATTTTGGCCTTTGCTGTGGAGTTTATCGCATTTGTAGGGATTTTGCATTCGCTAGGGAGTTTCTATTTTTTTAAGCTGGCAATGCTATTCCAGAGCTTCGTTGTCATTTCCGTCTGTCAATGGCCCCTCCAAATATTTAGTGGTGAATCAGCTTGGGAGCTGCAGTGAACGGTTTTAATAACGCAATGGCATCCAGAAACGAAAAAGACCGGACTAAGCAGATACAGGACAAATGCCAGACCATTCTGAACCAGTTATTGAAGGACGAGGATAATAAATATTGTGTGGACTGTGACGCCAAAGGTGTGTTAAAGTTTGGGTTTTTCTTGTCAGTATTTCGGCCGTGATTTATCATTTGCATTATTCTAATATTGCGCTCTGGTTATTTGCTGTTGCTAAGTGTATCTTATTTGTCGGTCAATGATCACGGGGCCTTGGCCAGATAGAAACGAACAAAACCCTGAGATTTATTTTCATACGCCTTTTTCTTTGGGACTAAAATTATGAATATCGTTTTCATACCATTTGAATATCCTACACGTCCTTAATTATATATTTAATTCATATTTCATTCAGTCCATATTTTGTATGCCACACAACACACTCTGTTTTGGCAAGCACCCCTTGCTTCATTCACATTCATTCATTGTCTCATACACACTCTTTTGTAATTCTGTCTCTGGACACGACCCGACTCAAGTACATAGTTCATTTGATCGTGCCGTGGCCTTCTCGGGTGTCCCCGACTTCTACCATTCACTTTACCAAGACAAACATTCCAGGGTTAATATAACCTGTCGGTATTTGAATTTCTACTACTACCATCGTTAAAACGGGATGATGTTGCTCATGCAATGATGGAGGACTAGCGGAGAATTGAACCCACTATGCCAAAGTGGGAATCTGTCACTTCATTGCATACTTTTTACAGTTTAAAAATGAAACCTGGATAAACATAATATATTGTATATAATTATTTAATATCATATCTTATCCACCATATTGAGTACAATATGGTAGCAAAATATAGTAATAAAGACATTCGGCAATAAAAATATGATTGTCAAATAATATTGTTTACGATTCATCCAATCAGGTGATTCATCTAGATTATTTGAACAATGATTGAGTGTTTGTGTTTTGCATTTACCGTTCAAGGAAAATAAAACCATTTTGACAATGGTAATTTCTATTGCAATATAAATTTAAGAATAGCAAGTTAGTAAACACAAGCCAAAAATGTATGTATTCTAAACCTTTTGAAAGCCAGCATAGGAAAAATATATTTTTTCATTACGACGTAAGAAATTTGACATTTCTTGCGAATCCAATATTTATAACATTTCTTTTACAAAAATTACATGAAAATAATGTAGATAAAACGATCTTTCTGATAATACCTGAAATCTTTTCTCTCCACAATGAATTTATATCAAAAACAATGAAAAAATATAGAGTTTCTAAACCAACTCCGTCCATATTTTGACGCGGCGGCCATTTTTCTTGCCCGCCGCATCATAGACAATTTATTAAACTTATTCCTGAGAGGCTACACGCTATGCAGTATTTCGTTACGTCCAGAACGAGAATGGCCCAAGCGATTCTGACCTTGTTCTTGATACAATTTCTTTATACATAAAGGACAAATTCGCTTCCAAAATCGATGGTACACCGGTGTTCGTACGGCCAATGACAGGTTAATGTGCCTTATATTGCCACAAATATATATTATGTAATAGTATTCCCTGATGTTGGAGAAGGTTCAGAAGAAATTTCTTAGATTTCTCTACATGAGGGAAAACGGCTACTACCTGTGGCTCTATCCTACCGACTTTCTCTTGGGTTTGTTTTTGATGGAATGAACTTGCCAATGGTCATGCCAGTGGGGAGAGCTATCTCTTTGTTAAATAGATTAATAGTGTCGTACTCCGCCTACTGGTTAATACGGAATATTTTTTATTCAAATCCTTAGATTTAGCTTTATTATTACGAAAAGTGAGTTTTTACATTGGGGGAGATAAAAAACATGCAAAAAATATGCATTTAACATTTTAATTCTGTTTAAATTAATTCACTTAAGGTGTACGAAATGTTAGCCGTATTCTATGTACATTTTCATAGACAATCAATTGATTGAATATTAAAAAAGATTGCCATACTGCAAAAAACGATTCTTATAAATATATATATATTCTTATAACGGCTAGAAAATATTGAAGATTCCACGAAATCTGGGCGTATTAGGTAAAATAAATAATACATTCACTTTTGTATCACATGTTGCATAAATCTAGCGTAGCCGCTAAACTACTTGAAAATGGGATGCTTTTCTTGCCTTGACGCGAGCAGGCGCTATAAAGGGGACACTTTCTTTTGTATCACAAACCAAACCTAGCGTAGCCGCTAAACTACTTGAAAACTAAAAATCTAGGTTAGGTTATAAGTGTTTAATTTTACAATTATATTGTATTAATTAGCTCTACCAGACATGAGGTAGGTACTGTACCTACACCAAAATACAAGAATTTAATTTAAAAGGTTGGTATTTATTTCATATTTGATCAGTGGCGGTTCGTGGTCTTTTTAAGGGGGGGTTCAGAAATTCAAGAGAAGATATATCAAACCGAAATTTATTTACTAACTAAAGTTAGTTGGTGGGGTACCTACATACTATTGTTTTTAAATAACTTGACACTCCTCGACAAAATTATTAAATAACCAGAAAAGTTTTAGAGGATTTTTACAGCATTCAATGTACGTTGCAATTTTTTGTTTACAATAAGAAAAATAACGTAGAATGTAGGATATATAATTGATATTTTAAAACATAAACAACCAAAAATGAAGGTGGCACGAAATAAAATTAGAATTTTTTACTTAAACAAAAAATCCATTACACACTTATACAAAAAAAAAATTCCAACCTTTTTTTCAATTTGAAAACCGAAACAATACTGGAGAAAGCTCAACACAAAATTGCATAACTAGCGACGTTTACCGAAACTTTAGGAAATGTACTCGTAACTAAGGGATATAAAAACTTATCTAAAAAAAAATAATACGAAAACAGAAGTCAAAATCGGTCTACTTCAATAGTAGATTTACAAATGCCATTAGCAAAAGGTTGGAGAAATGCAGAAACAAGAAAATAAAAAATGTACCTAAATGATTACAAAGTTAAATACCATAATATATAACGTATAACATTTAACTTGCATCCATATTATGGTGCAAAGTACAAAAGTCAACCGTTAGCCAGCGGGACTCGACAATGTTCGGAGGTCACAAGACATCTGCGAGCGCCGCACCGAGCTGGGTTAATATTGCTTAGTTTTGTTCGTTTCACTGTCACGGGGATTTGTATCGGCTATGATTTTTTAGTACGGATGATTATGTGCGGATTGTTACGCGCACAAATTGGGAATGGGTATCGTATTTTTCGGTGGCGCGAGTTTTAAAGGCGGAATTTTAATGTCGAGCTATCTATAATGTGCTTATATTATTATACAACAAGTTTGTTTTATTTTCTCATATTTTTATTGGGGGTTCGCCGCACAAACGCACTTTAGAGAAAACTGCCACTGTATTTGATTGTGTTTGATTGTCTATTCTCTATTCATTAAAAAAGGAACGCTCCGTATTATCGTATCGAACTTCGACAAGAAATATTCCATATTATCCGAAAGCGGAGTAATGCATATTTATCTTAAATAGAATCACTTCGAATATTGATATGTTTAACATCAATGAAGCAGAATTTAGACGGCAAGCTTTGTTGCTGTTAGTATAAATCTCCTTTCATATGTTTATTCCTTGGTGATCGTCGTGTTTTGGATTTTAGGCGCTTAATGGTTGCTTGTCAGTTGTGTAGGGTTTGGAGCCCTTTTATCCGTAAGGTATTACTCTTTTCCTTATCTGTATTTTAAAAACGATTTGAAATAATAATTTTGTAATGTTTCAAAATGAATAAATTGAATTTAGGTTATAGACATAAAAATAGCTTGGTAAATAGAGAGACGATTTCAAGCGCAAAGGAGGTTTTTATTAATTTTGTGATTAATTTTATAAGAAAGAAAAAATGTAGATCAATGGAAACTGTCACAGATAATTAAAATAATAAAATTTTATTTTAATTATTATAAGCAATAATTTTATCAGTCTGAAACACTCAATCCACATTGAAAAAATCTTCCCGAACCCGTGTCCTTCTGATGTCCGGTCAGGTGCTATAATCCACTAAGCTACAAAATTATATTTTTAAGATGTCTAGGATGAACGAAGTATGTATGAAGAATGAGTTAATGATGAATGTAAGTAAGTCTAAAGTCATGGTGTTTGAAAGAGAGAGTACGAAAACAGTGTGCAATATAGTTGTGAACGATGAATACTTGGAGCAGGTGGATGAGTTTGTGTATTTGGGTAGTATGTTTACGAGAGATGGGAAGGCTGATAGAGATATTGAAAGAATGGTAAATGCAGGTAACTCCATTAATGGAGGACTGAATGCCGTTGGCGCTAACAAGAAGCGAAGCTAGCAGTGAACAATGGAGTGCTTGTACCTACCCTGATGTATTGCAGCGAGGCATGGAACTGGCAGAGGAAGGATGAAAGTAGACTGAAATGAGATTCCTGAGGCGTATGTGTGGTAAAACCATGTATGATCGTGTGAGAAATGTGGAGATTCGAAAAGAATGCAAGGCTGATGTAATCGTAATGAGTAAAATTAAGAAAAGAACCCTCAGATGGTTTGGGCATGTAGAGCGAATGAACGAAGAAAGGAGCGTAAGGAGAATATATGATGCAAGTGTGAATGGTATAAGAAGTAGGGGACGTCCGAGGAAGACATGGCACGATCAAGTGAACCAAATACTTGAGTCGGGCCATGTCAGGAGTCGGAATATTAGAAGAGCATGTATGAGAAGATGTATGAATGTGAATGAAGCAAAGAGTGTGTGCCAAGACCTAGTTGTTTGGCGGTCCATCCTCTCTGCCTACCCCTGTGAGAAAACGGTGTGAAGGTTAGTTAGTTAGTTAAAAAGAATAAATTGAATTTAGGTAATAGATCGAACGAAATACAAATCGTTTGGTATATATTAGAGTCAAGATATCACGATTTCAAGCGCAAAGGTGGTTTTTATTAGTTTTGTGAATAATTTTATAAGAAAGAAAAAAAGTAGATCAACGGAAACTGTCACAGATAATTTTAGTCATAAAATTATATTTTTTAAAAGTTGTATTTTATATGCATTCATACATTTCTAATAAAAAAACACATTTCTTAGTAGTTTATGCTTATATTTATTCCAAAGTAATTAACAATTTTATTTTAATTCTAGTCAACGGAAATGTAGGAAAAGCTTCAATTTATCCAGAGCATATTTTTTATCCGCTCGAGCGATGGGTTTTCGGTTTTCGATTTGGCCATTAGATTTAATTAATATAATTCCTTAAAATATTAGTATTCAAACATATGAACTGTTTACTGCGGTTTAAAGCCAATAAATCCACCTAGATTTCACTGTTTAACCCATATTTTTAGGTTCGTTAAATGTGGTCCAATTTTGGACCGGTATCAATCGCAGTAAAATAAAAGGAGTCCAAATTTAGACCTAAATCGCTACAGTGGTTATATTCATAATATAAACCGATTTGTAGTAAAGATTAATTATTGAAAATAGTTATTTAGCATTAATAATTGATGGATTTTTTACAAAAAAAAAAACCTATTTAAAACTAATTTATCTTAACTTGTTGAAGGCCAGCATACAAAAAATATTTTTTTTCAATACGACGTAAAATATTTGACAGGATCACCTTTCTTACGAATTCAATTTTTATAACATTTCTTTTGTGATATATTACAAAAATTACATAAAATAATGTAGATAAAATGAACTTCATAATAATCACTCAAATCTATGCTATCCACAATGGATTTATATAAAAAACAATTAATAAATATATACTTTGAATATGACAGCGTTCATATTATCAAGCGGCAGCCATTTTGTCCGCCATCTTTGGTGCCCGGCATGTCATTAGCAATTAATATGAATTATTCGGAGTGGCTAAATGCTATCCAGTAATTCGTAATGTCAAGAACGAGAATGGCCCAAGCGATTCTGACCTTGTTCTTCATACAAGTTCTTTATACATAAGGGGCAAAATCGCTTCAAAAATCCGGACCCGCCGGGGGGACTGCGGCCTACAAAAGGTTAATATATAAAAATGAATGTTTCTTTGTTTGTCCCTTATGCGGTATCTAAAGCATTATTCTGATTGCATTGAAGCTTTGGCGATAGGTCGTGCGCATGCCTGTGAAGGTTTCTATATGTGAGCTCTAGCATTTTGAAATAATTTCCTATACCATTCATCCAATTGCGATGAATCTTTCGTGAGTTGTAATGTGCACACCCGCCAATATTTTTTTTATATAATAGTGATCATATGAATATGAATCAGTGCCTTATGAATTTGTGTGAAAACTTTACAATAGGTGGTATTTCAAATAGTTTAGTGGCAGGATAGGAAGGAGGGAGGGGGAACGAAGTAAGAGGGAATGCGGGAGGAGAACGGGGACGAATGGGAAAGGACACGCAGAGAGAAACAATTTCTTTATTTAAGTGGCATTGCAACGTATGCCGGGAACTCGCTGGTATCTACTAAATGATTGTTTGTTTCTCCTTCGACCAATTTTCGCTTATCAATTATGTTATTTTCCAAAAATGTTGGCAAAAGCAGCGCGTTTCGACGAGTTGAACTATAAATCAATAGCTTTTAAGAATGCATTGTATTTATTGCGTCTCAAATAACAGTGAATTATTGATCTGTGTAGCTGCATACTTCTCACCTTCATAAAGTAAATACACAACTGGCCGTGAAATCAAATAAAATAAAAAAATATTACTGAAATTACTTTCTCACTATACTCATAATCCACACATAATCCGTTGGCTCACGAAGTGGCGATTTTACCACAAAATATCAATAGCTAAAACTACAATGGGTATTTTGTAAAAAAAAAAACAGACATCTGCTATCGATCTTTCATAAAATTTCTATTTTTTCTGTTGAGTGTTGCGTGCCATGTTATCGCTGGGGAAAAGACTCCATTTTGTTTTTCTTACATTAACTCCACACAGGAAGGGGATGTTGTGTGTCATCTATGGGGATGCTGTGTGGAGGGTCTTTTGAGGAAAAGTAGGAGAGGAAGTTCTAGAAAGGAAAAAGGTATGAGGGGTAGGTAGGAATCTGGGGGGCTTGTGTCTCCAGGAGTGACAGACAAATGAATCCATCCCTCTCACTGCGGTGCAAGGCGATGTTCCGAGAGTCCTGGTGTGTACATCTGCCCTCTGCAAATACCCGATGAACCCGGGCACCCCTGCTAAGTCACCAAACGTAGCAAACCACTTTGTGTGACCTATTGCAGAGGTGTTGATTATCCAATAAATGGTTCAGGGCGGTGGGACCCATACCCGCCTCTCAAATTAAAACATAAAAGTAAACTTGTTCAAACAAAAAAACTTGGCAGAACTAAACAAACACAAATACATGCGACAGATGTAGGAAAACACAGGACTAACTGAAAAGGTGGCATACATTAATTACGTGAGCTCAAAATGGAAGGGGACGGTCCAGTAAAATCTTACCAAATCTCATTTAAACCGAGGGTGGGGTCAACAAAAATTTCACATCAACTTTAAAAGAATATATATTATAGAGATAAGAGATAACTCTGGTCCGCCATCAATAGGATAAGGTGCTCCCATAGCCGTTGTGCCCATATGATGCATAGATGGGGCCTTAAAGAGTCGGCGATGTGCGAATGCGGTGCGGTGCAGACCACCGTACATGTGGTCAACGAATGCCCGCTCCATTCATTCCCCGGCGGGATTGATGAGGTCCACAGGGCGACGCCTGAGGCCCTGGACTGGCTCGCAGTCCAGGGCCTCAGGCGTCCGAGAAGTCATGAGAAGTTACCGACAATTGTCCTATCGATCCTTATCGATCGAGTGTGCTATGGAGCCTGGTGACTGGTAAAATAGCCAACGAGAGCAAGCTATTCGGCGGTAACATCAGTGTACAAGGCTTGGCGCTTGATTCTAGGCATGTGGCGGATTGCTGAATTTGACGTACAAATATCGGCGAATTACAGAGCTTGAGTCAGGTCATGTCAAGAATATGTACTATACCACAGATTCCCAAACTGGGGCGGCACCGTCCCTTTGGGGGCGTTGATAACTTAAGTTTGTAAGATCCAGGGGGGCGGTGGTGGCTGCGAGAGCAAATGGGGGGCGTTGAAAGGCTACAAGGGGGCGGTGAAGGGCTGAAATGGAGGTCAGAGGAATTAAAAAAAATACATTTTCTTAATGAATTCAAATAAATTGTAGGTATAATACGCGCTTAACTTTAACCTCTCGACTGCCGTTCGCCCACCGGTGGCCGCGGGTCGAAATTTAAAAAAAAAAAATTTTTGAAGCGATTTTGTTCCTTATGTATAAAGAAGTTGTATGAAGAACAAGATCAGAATCGCTTGCGCCGTTCTCGGTCTTGACATAGCAAAAATCCGCATAGCGCTAACCCATCTGAATAATTTATAATAAATATCTATGGTCAACTTGGCGTCACTTTTACAAACGGTTTTCAACTGTCATTTCATTTTCAAACAAGTATTTATGTCATTACTTCTTCGAAAACACCTTTGAATTGGTTTTTTTCATGTAGGGTGTCTATTCAGGTTGGTAGAGAAATAAAAAAAAATGATCATTTTCGTATGAATATATTTTATTTACATTTTTTTGTCGAATGGGAAATATTTTCACATTTTTTTGTTAAAAATAGCTATTCTGGGAAAACTTGTAACGATATTATCATGAAATATATATGAATAATAAGGTACATTATCTGGCAAACAGAAAACAATCACAAAAAAAAACAATTCCTTTGTTTTTATACGATATTTGAGCAAAAGCCGGGAAGATAATTTCGCGCGATTTTTTCCAAAAACACCTGGCATTCAAGAGGTTAAGGTTAACCTGAAGTTGATAGGATTCATTCTCACGCAGGTACAGTCAAACACTAAGATTATCACAGAGCAAATAAAATAGTTTTTTTTTGTATATTTTTTACAGAATTTTTTTAAATAAAGTTTTATTTAATTTATATTAGGAAAATTTTCATTTTTTCGGTTATTCCCATCAATGTAATATATCATTGAAGAAGAATAATCTAAACGAAAATATGAAAATACACGCATAAAAATATAAACTAACGGTCGCCACTGTGACTCTCTCGTCTTACCGGGACGAACGCCTTTACTAATTCGGCTACTGCCACCATTTTTTTAAACGTCATATTTGTCAATCTATTTCAAATTTCAGAACTAACAATTTATCTTTAACAAATTTTTTTTCCATATTATCGGCAGCTACCTTTTTCATTGGAAACAAGTGTTCCATGAACGTATTTTTTACCTAGATAGTGTCTTGGATAAATATATCCGATATTATTTATATGGAACACCTATTTGATGAAACGATGTGATGGTTTGATATATACATACAAATTTTTTAATTGACTAGTCTGCGTACACACCAGACTTATAAGTATGGTAATTATTTTTCGAGCGGAGGCCAATCTATAGTAATATAAGCGGATGGAATTGACCTGTTAAACGTGTGTTATATACATACATATTTTTTAATTGAAAGACAAAATTAGTAGTCTAGTCTGCGTACACACCAGACTTATCAGTACGGTAATTATTTTTCGAGCGGAGGCCAACCTATAGTAATATAAGCAAATGGAATTGACCTATTAAACGTGTGTGTTTTATCGCCCAAACAAACTACATAGGCTCGTAAAACATCAATTCTGCTGATGAATTTCAGAGTGTAATTCGATAGCGCGGATTAGCTTGCACTTTATTAAAGCATTACTTTCATTGAATTGCCATAAAGAGGCAAATAATAAGTGCAATAATCAAGATGAAATTTTAATATTATTTTTTTTATTTATAAACAAACATTCACAGGTTAGGACATTTGAACTTATTTGTATAGTAGAAGTCAGGGACGCCTAAGGAAGACACGGCACTACCAAGTGAATCAATTACTTGTTTTGGGTAATGCCAAAAGTCGGAATAATGGAATCTTTTCTCATTGAAAAACCAAAATTACATTTTTAACTCTATTTAATAACTCAGGTACGTCATTCCTACGTCTACCTACGTTAAATTATCGTGAAAACAAGCTTATGTGTCCAAGCGGTTAAATTTCAAACCAGAAATGTAAATAGAGTTAGATTGCCACATATGAAAAAGTCAAAATCACAGAATAATCTATAGAGGGCCAAAGATGTATGATGAAATGTCTGAAGAATGAATATATTAAAGGAAAAATATTATGCTTACTGTAAAAATATTTAAATTTATAAAATGAAATATCATCTTGAATACAGGGTGTAACAGGACGTACCCGAGAAATTTTACCCAGTGATTCCTGAGCATATTTAGCACATTCATATTCTAGCGTGTCCTTGATAAGCATTGTGTCTCATTCTAGCATGCCGCATGCACGAAACAGCGCGAACCCATCGCGGCGGGGTATTTCTGATAGCGATGGGATCAGTAGCGACGTGTGATCGAAATATATTTTTTTTTGCTTTTAATAGAAAATAAATATCATCGGACAGCAAAATGACAAATACATATATTACTCCAAATATGCTCAAGAATTGCTGGGTAAAATCTCTCGGTTACGTCCTGTTACACCCTGTATATTAGTTTATATTCGATCGTTGTATAAACTAACGCAATTAATAATAAATAAAAAATTGCTGTAATAATAACTAGTGACTTAACTGTGTTAATTTCAATGTTTCTTGTCTAATATTCCGCCATCCCCATTAATAGTATTTACTTTATTTTCAGGTCCTCGTTGGGCATCATGGAACCTCGGCATTTTCCTTTGCATCCGGTGCGCTGGGATCCATCGCAACCTCGGAGTCCACATCTCCAAGGTGAAGAGTGTGAACCTCGACTCCTGGACTCCAGAGCAAGTGGTGAGTTTTCCGTTGCCCTCTTTTTGTAAATAAAAAACCAGTATATCTGAGACTGGGTTACAAATATATTCAGATAGAACTTTGTAATATGCAAAGATAGCAGCCAAAAAATATGTGATTTAATTAATTAATTGAGAATAATATTGATAATTCTTAAAATTGTGATTTGACTTAAATAAAACTGACAGAAAATAATAACGTCTCAGTAGCTCAGTGGTTAGAGTGCTCTCCTGGTAAGTCAGATGCTACATGTGTAGCAGTATGTGTGTATATTTTGTGAGGCTGAAAGTAGTGGGGAGAGGAATGTGATGGGGAAGAGGAAGGTAGGGAAGTACTTGACTATTCAGATTTGGTCACCATACACGGCTAAAGCCATTTCAAGCAACGTTTTACTTGACTATTCAGATTTGGTCACCATACACGGCTAAAGCCATTTCAAGCAACGTTTCGTGCAAATTGTGAATGGTGGCTTAAAACCAGTGCGACACTGAGAGTATCTTCCACTCTGGAATGTGCCGCAAATATACTATAATGAATAAAAAATAATGAAATATCACACATGAATCAAATAAAATTTAATGGTAGTTGAGAGCCTTTCCCCTCGATCACAGAGGACTAATTTATATTATGTTTTCACACCAAAATTGTATATTGCAGTTTGAAAAAAAAAAACATTTTTTTTTATAAGAAAAACTCTTTTTTAACTTTTGAAGGTTATTCCCATCAATGTAAGATTCCCATCATTGAAGAAGAAGATAACAATAATAATCTAGTTTTTTTAAATATGAAAATGAACAAGACACAGAAAAATAATAAAAGATAATGGTTGTATCTGGGACACGAACCCAGAACCTCACGTCTAACTGGGACATATGCATTAACCAATTTTGCCATTGCACCCTATTATGAGACTGTCGTATTTGTGAAATTCATATTTCAAATTTCAGAATTAACAATATTATCTTCGACCAATGTTTTTTTTTGTCTTGTTCATTTTCATATTTTAAAGAATTAGATTATTATTGTTATCTTCTTCTTCAAAGATGAAAAAAAAAATTAGTTTGGGCTTACATATTTAACTTTCTGTCATAAATCAGGTAGATTTTGAGTCACATTGTAATGAACCCTGACATTCTTTTAACCTCTCGACTGCCGTTTGCCCACCGGTGGCCGCGGGTCGAAAATTAAAAAAAAATAATTTTTGAAGCGATTTTGTTCCTTATGTATAAAGAAGTTGTATGAAGAACAAGGTCAGAATCGCTTGCGCCGTTCTCGGTCTTGACATAGCAAAAATCCGCATAGCGCCAACCCATCTGAATAATTTATAATAAATATCTATGGTCAACTTGGCGTCACTTTTACAAACGGTTTTCAACTGTCATTTCATTTTCAAACAAGTATTTATGTCATTACTTCTTCGAAAACACCTTTGAATTGGTTTTTTCATGTAGGGTGTCTATTCAGGTTTGTAGAGAAATAAAAAAAATTATCATTTTCGTATGAATATATTTTATTTACATTTTTTTGTCGAATGGGAAATATTTTCACATTTTTTTGTTAAAAATAGCTATTCTGGGAAAACTTGTAACGATTTATCATGAAATATATATGAATAATTAGGTACATTATCTGGCAAACAGAAAACAATCACAAAAAAAAACAATTCCTTTGTTTTTATACGATATTTGAGCAAAAGCCGGGAAGATAATTTCGAGCGATTTTTTCCAAAAACACCTGGCATTCAAGAGGTTAAGCAAACATCTTAATTTGAGCTATATGAGTCATCCCATTCAGGCCTTTGACTCATTAAGTCATTAAATTGGTCAGTATTATGTCAAAATCAACACAGTTCCTAGATAATAAATTCTCTTTCAATATTTGCCAACTTTACAAAGTCTTTGACCTTTAACTTGTTGAAAGCCAGCATACAAAAAATATATTTTTTTAATACGACGTAAAATATTTGACAGTTCTCACCTTTCTTACGAATTCATTTTTATAACATTTCTTTTGTGATATAATACAAAAATTACATCAAAATTATGTAGATAAAACAAACTTCCTAATAATCACTCAAATCTATGCTTTCCACAATGGATTTATATCAAAAACAATCAATAAATATAGACTTCGAATATGACAGTGTTGAGCTCCGGCTCAACGGTATCGAACCGTTTTGGTAGAACATGTTTACACTTTTAATACAGACATATTATAATCTCGAAAATGTATGGATTGTAAGTTGTCCAGATATCGTAATGCGTAGCTTATGCAGCGTACGTCGGTAGTCGATCCATTATGTTCTTACCTTAATCCTTTTGTAGGTAATGCTTCCAACGTCGATTTTTCAAATAAAGTTTGATTAGGTTGATTTTAACCTTTTGAAAGCCAGCATAGGAAAAATATATTTTTTCAATATGACGTAAAATATTAGACATTTCTCACCTTTCTGACAAACTCAATTTTTATAACATTTCTTTTGTGATATATTACAAAAATTACATCAAAATTATGTAGATAAAACAAACTTCCTAATAATCACTCAAATGTATGCTTTCCACAATGGATTTATATAAAAAAACAATTAATAAATATAGACTTCGAATATGACAGTGTTCATATTATCAACCGGCAGCCATTTTGTCCGCCATCTTTGGTGCCCGGCGCATCATTAGCAAATAATATGAATTATTCGGAGTGGCTAAATGCTATCCAGTAATTCGTGATGTCAAGATCGAGAATGGCCCAAGCGATTCTGACCTTGTTCTTCATACAATTTCTTTATACGTAAGGGGCAAAATCGCTTCAAAAATCTGGACCCGCCAGAAGAATTGCGGCCTACAAGAGCTTAAAACTAAAAATATGGTTCCTCCTTCTTTTCAGTTATTCTAACCTATCTGTAAAAAATCATATTCTAGCACCACGTTCCAGTGTGGTAATTACTCTCAGTATAGCATTATTATATATTAAAATGTTTCATTGAAATGGCGCCTTTGTGGTCGAGGGGTAAGGTTCTCGACCAGCAATCCGAAGGTCGCGGGTTCAATTCCCGGCATGCACAAGAAAATTTTCTTTGATTGATTTGTGTTATTTCACAATTTAATCATTTAAAATAATATAAGGTATATTTGCAGCACGTTTCAGAGTGGAAGATACTTAAATGTTGCTTGAAATGGCTTTAGCGCCATGTTTGGTAACCAAGTCTAAATAGCCAGGAACTCCCTCATCTTCCTCTTCCCATCTCCTTTTCCTCACTACCTTCAGCCTCATAACACACCCCAATTAGCCACTGGAGCCATTTAGGTCCAAATTTGGACCGCTTTTATTTTTGTGAGATTGATATCGGTCCAAAATTGGACCACATTTAACGAACCTACAAATTTGGGATAAACGATGAAATCTAGGTGGATTCATTAGCTTTAAACCGCAATAAACAGTTTATATATTTCCAAAAACCAAATCAAAAACTGAACACCAATTGCCTGAGTGGTTAGGTATACCATAGTCTCACTGGCTTCAGGCGGTTGGGAATAGTTGAGAATCTTGTGTGGCATTCACATAAAAAAAGCTAGGTATTTCTGTGCCTTTCTCTTCCTCTTCCTTTCTATATAAGGTCCACACTGTGATTGCAGTGCGAAGGCATAATTCTTCAACCTTCTATTGCAGGGCTCCGGCTCCTAAGGATTAAAGCTTACCTGTATTTAAGCGAAGGTGCCCAGAGCCTAACTAGTTAAAATTAATATTTTAAATTAAGTTTTGTAAGTTATTATAAAGTTCCCAATTATACCTCCCAATCTCTTTCCCTTCCCCACTACTTTGAGCCACACAATTATCCCAATTGGGGTTGCCATATTCTCACTGACTCCAGACACATGGGATCAGTTGGAACTCTTGTGCACATTAAAAAAGTATTAAAATGTCATTGTTTTACCTTAGGCTAGCTTTACACTTGTAAGTTTTTTTGTAAGTTTACGACTTGTGGCCAATGGGCACATTGGAATTTCAAAATGCAATATGCCCATTGGCCAGATGTCGTGAATTTACGAAAGAACTTACAGTCTGGATGTTGACTTCTAAAACAATTTTATGAGTATATATGTTTTTTTTTTGCAGGTCACTCTCCAGCAGATGGGTAACTCGCGCGCGCGGGCCGTCTACGAGGCGAACTTGCCGGACTCGTTTCGCCGGCCGCAGACCGACTCGGCCCTTGAGGCTTTCGTGCGAGCCAAGTACGAGCATCGCAAGTACGTGGCACGTGAGTGGGTGCCGCCTTCACCGCCCAAGGTCAACTGGTACGTAACACGAAAACTAGCAGCAGTTGGTGAAAGAATTGTTACATTTCAGAATCGAAAAGTTGCTTGATAAGACAGTTGTGGTTTATAGTACCAGTTACTACTCAACTTTCTTATCATTTAATTGTATTTGATAGATCCAGAATTGCTTGCATTGACAAGTTCTCAGTTTCCATTACGTAATATTCAGCTATTAAATAACTTGTCCCCTGACAGATATTTTACAACTGAATGTTCAAAAATGTTATTATTACTTAACTATATATATATATTTTTTTAAATTATTGGTTATGATAACTGTAAATGTACATTTAAAATAGGTAAATAAAAATAAATACCAGAAGTCAGGAATTATTTCAGTGCAGAAATATTGCAACTAACACCATATTATATGCAAGCTTCTTCCCGCGACTTCGTCTGCGTAGGATTAGTACTTCGAGTAATCTATTTTCTTTTCCTAGGTCCCATCTACGTTTATACCAAAATTCTTAACCTATTTATTTAAAATTTGTATAATTCTTGAATCGATTCAAAGTGTTAGGCGAGTATTTCAAATAAATTCACTAATTTAATTATTTTCCAAAATAGAATTTTTATTTAACAATCATTGTTTTGCAAAATGTCATTCTCAAATTTTGATGTTTTCTATTAAACAATTATTTTTTTCAATTTATTTAAAATAACTAGCTAGCTTTATAAATTATAGCCTATATGTTATTCTGATGTATGAGCTATATTATTGTAAGATTTCATTAAAATCCATTCATTAAATTTCGATTTAAAGAGTAACAAACACACATACATCCATAAAAACTTTCACGTTTATAATATTAGTAAGATTTCTCATTGCCCAGAATACAATTTTTTTTTATATTAACTCCACACAGGAGGCTCTGAGGAAAATTATTTCCCTTAAGGCCTATGTCATCTTTGTGGAGGGTCTTTTTGAGAAGAGGAAGGAGTGAACATGGGTCTTGAAGAGACCCATGTTGTAGAAAGGAGCCGAGCTGTTGAACTCAAGAACGAATCGTAAAAACGACCCGTTCTCATGTGACAAATGTCAACCGTGTACATATGTTGGGCGCGCGTTTGGCGTATTTCCCGACTATGCACCGGTGCCGAGGGAATCAATGATGCTAGTTCCTCGGAGCATCTTCCATTGAAATACCGGTTGAACAGGGAGGGAAATAGTGGACATCTTCCATTTTTTTTACTAAATAAATACACTGTGGGAAGAAGGGAAGGAAATAGTGGACATCTGAAGGGAGGGAAATAGTGGACATCTTCCATTTTTTTTACTAAATAAATACACTGTATAATTTTGCTTATCCTCTATGTAAAAGCCCATAAATAGGAAGTTAATAATAAAATAATAATAATAATATTATTTCTCTTTACCATAATAAAAACAATGGAGACGGGCTATGCACAATTATTAGTATGAATCTGCGTGTAGTCAAGATTGTTCTCCCGTACTACTGCTAATCCACCTATTTATTACATTTCTCTACATGAGGGAGTGTGGCTACTAACCGTGGCTCTATCCTACTGACTTTCTTTTGGGTGTGTTCGGAATGAATCATCTACGGGTCAGAAGGGTTGAACGCATTGTTACACAATTCTTCAAATTGATTTGTAGATGGTTTCAAAACTCAGCTATCATGAAGAGTATTCATTTCTATATTCCTGATGGTTATCTCCGTCACCGACAGCATAGACTATTCTATCTTCCAGCCTGCAGGACTAAAATTGCCAATGATCATGCCTGTAGGAAGAGCAATCCTGCTGTTGAACAGAATCAATTCGGATATCAATATATTTATTATCAATAACGTTGCTTTTAAAAGGCAAGCTCTGTTGGTACAAGTATTATGGTTGAAACCCAATTTTTATATATTTATCTAATTCTCTTTTACAAATTTACTTAAAAATGCATTTTGTAATGTTTTTGAAATAACAAATTGAATTGAATTCTTCCTAGTTAAATTTCTGAGTGTTTTATGTTTCTAGGGATAAGGAGATAGACGATGAGATTGAGCGTCAGAAGAAGAAGAAGAAGTCCTCTTCTTCAGGTACCACCACCACCTTGGGAAGTGGTTCTCTCTCCTCGCCGGCTGACAAGAAAGCTAGTGTGAGTAATAACTCTGTATTACATCCATCTTACCGCATATTTCATAAAGTGAACTGACAGAGAAGGCTTAATATTAAAGTGTAACTAACTTATATTTCTCATCGCATCATCGCAACATCTCAACTTAGCTGTCCCATTCGGTTCGGGGATCCTCGCCTCGACAAGGTCACTACAGTCCTGCACTATTTCGGCGGCCTCTGTCCATTGCAGATCCGGCCTCTGCAGTTTCTTTGCTTGTGATCTATTGAATGTCTTTCCTCTAGAATTACACTGTAGTATTATCACTGGAATTCGGTTCAAACCATGCCACTTCAATTGCAACTTTTCTATTCTAGAAATCTTCCGAGGTCGTGCCCCAGCTCTTGCCCAAACCCAAATCTTCCGCCAGCCCCAAGCCTGGCAGAACCACGCCCAAACGGGAATCTGGAGGGACGGCAGACCTCCTGGGAACCTCCACTGTCACATCTACCTCGGCAGACCCCAAGGCCCTCCCCTCCGCGGCTGACGATGTCTTCAGCAGCTTCCTGTCCGCTCCTCACACCCCCGCTAACAACAACAAAAGCAACCCACCAGAAAACAAGATCATGGACCTCAAGACAGAGGAAGAGTCCTTCTTCAACCAGCCCGCCCCCAGCGAAAAAGAAAAGTCCAAAATGACCAAAGATAGTATCCTTGCTCTCTATGGACAAGCCCCCACAGCACAAAACTTAACCAATCCCCAGTTTCCGCCAAACGCACAAAATGGAGCGTTCAACGCCACCTTCCCGCAAAACTCCATGTTTAGCCAGCCGCAATTTCAACAACAACAGCAGCCCAATGCATTTGGACAGAGCGCGTTCAACAATGGATTCCCCGCGCAGAGTGCATTTGCGCAAAACGGCGCCTCGCAACAAAACACACAGCAAAACAACAGCTTCCCGTGCAATTTTAACAACCAGTTTGCGGCACCACCTCAGCAAAATGCTTTCAGCCAATTCCCGCAGCAATTCAACGCTCTGAATTCGTTTTCCGCACCGAATTCGTTTTCGGGACAGCTCGGCAATGCTTTTTCGAATGCTCCGAATCACTTCCCGCAAGCGGGCGGGCAGTTTCAAGCATCGAACATGAATGGCGGTTTCATGCCGGCGAATGGACAACAATCTCTGTTTAACATGCCGGCGAACAACATCCAACAGCAGTTTGGAAGCATGTCGCTCGGTCATCAAGCCGGCCAGGTCGGCAGTATGAACAATGCATTCCCCGCATCGCAGAATCTTCAAAGCGCCTTTCCGGCCAGCGCGCAGACGAACATGGCGGCGAATAGCGTGTGGCAGTGAAACTCTGCCGGTTGAATTCTCGACGGGTATTTAATTATTCAATTATTATGTGCATTGTCGGTAGATAGGAGAAAGAGATACGCGCACGACAGTTCGTGGCTTTTGAACGTATGTAATGGAAATCGAATCAATACTTATTATAAAAGAATAATTTGTCCATTTCAAATGTTATTATGTACCTTCAAATCTGTCACCATGGATGGACACTTAGCAATTATCTCCCTCCTAAATAATTTTTGTTTATTGTCATATTTAATCATAGTTTCGGAATGCCTACACGGAATCATTATTGGCATTATTTATCATATTTCCCTGACATTATATATATATAATTATCTGAACTAAGTTGCATTGAGTTGATATTGTTTTACTTAACACATTCGTGCGCAGTACAAATATAGACAATTCATCCATTCATTCCAAAAGAGGATTTATTGTGGATTCATTGTTCTACATACTGAAATGCATATATGGAACTCTATTGTCAGTTTGTCAAACTAACTCCCATCGGTTAACCAAACTTAATTCAGGCAAATGGATCGCCTAACTTAGTTACATAAAACAATTATTATAGTAAAGTTAGGCCACGTTGCAAACAGCACTGTTGTGTGCTTGAACGTGGGTTAAATTATAGCTAAATATCAATACAAACAACAGTCGTACATCTGTAAGTTGTTATAGCTTAAACAAAAACAAAACCGTGCGGCACGGCCATCAACTGTAATGTGTGCATGAAAGTAGGCGAGTGCAAGGGAGAAAGAATGCTTACACAGGATATATAAAGGTGTGCATGCGTGTTTCGTGCTCTCTGGTCATTTGTCAGTTCTCCAATAAACACCTGTACAAAATCTATGCGCTCTTTAACGCTAGCGAACTACTAATATATCACACCCGTGTGGCAAAAGATGTGCATCTGCGCACCTTCTTTGGTCTGCCGTCTTGTTATAATATGGGATAGAGTGAAACCCTCTTAATAAGTTCTCGCTTAAGAGGTTTTCCTGCTTAAGAAGTTTGGTTTTTTCAGTCCCTTGAAGACCAAATTGCCCAATTTTTCCCACTTATAAGGTTTTCCCGCCTAAGAAGTTTTTTTTTCCGGTCCCTTGGAAAACTTCTTAAGAGGGTTTCACTGTATATATTATTAATGTTAATTCAAAGTAATAAGATCAACGCACGGATGTGTAGCAAAATATGATTTGAATTTAATGTATTTTCCATGGATAATTCTGGCCTACCTGCGTAGGAAATATGCCATTCATTCGAGACTATCAAGGTAATATACTAAGGACCACTATTAAGTATTTGAAATAATTTATCTTTCTCTCTAACAAAGATGGTGATTTTGTGGAAATTTCATTTCAATAAATTAATCTTTCTCAAACTGGAAATTTCAAAACTGCCGTGATTTTTAATTTTAAACTTTTAGAATGATTATCTTTAGAGTAGTTATTAATTAAAAATAATGCATGTATATGTGGATGTGGATAAATGGTGTTTATGTATGTTTAAATTATTTTCACAACTTTTTTTTTCAGAACACTTTGCCAGAGTTACGTAAAACTAAAACATAAAAAAAATTTATCATACCTACTGAAGATGTATTGAATACACGGAAGTGTTAATTTTATTTAAACTGTATCTAAAGTTTGTTCGAATGATTATTGTGCTTTTAGGTTTAAATAAATATAGCACTACCCGTAGAAAAGTAAGTCAAAATTTTTAGTTTTATAAAATTTTATTTTTATCTCTGGACAGAATAGTGATTGTGATTATCTACGCCCCACGAAAACCGTGTTTAAGTTAGATCACTCTCTCTGCGCGAGATGTCTTTTCTACGGGATGTGCAATATGTCAGCTGGAATCTTACACAGAAAATTTTATGAAAAAAACTTTGATCTATAATATCTTACAAATATTTTTGATTTCTCTTATTTAAAACGGTAATATTTTTTAAGTACATATCGAGTCTTTTTCCCAACAAAACTATATGATTACATCCTTCAGCTATTAAAGTTTGCTCTCCACTCCAAACAGCTGCCTGGTCTGTGTGTGTATGTGTGTGCGTGACAGTCTCCTGTCAATAGTCTAACTGGCTCATAATGAACTCATTTAGAATGGTCAATTTGCTTTTCTGTTCCTGTAGTATACGCATTCTGAAAAGCATCTGCAATTCGATTTCTGAAAAAACTCGAAAATAACTTTTAAAAATATCTCTGTTTTCCGCCATCTTATATCAAAGGAACTTTTTGAGGTCAAAATTTTACCCATTTGGAATCTCGTTTCAATCACATAATGCTGAACTTACCCACGCATGTAATAAATGAATTTTTTTCTACCAATAAAATTAATATTTTGTGTTCCTTATCGATGCCTGAAATCCATTATGAGAGATTTAGCTTATATACATTTAGCATGTGTTTATTCCCTATATTTGCTCTTTTTTTTCGACTTGCCACACTGTCTTTCTCTACTGGCAACATCAAATACTGTCCTGAACAAAATAATGTATTTACACAAGTACATATAGGTAGATACATACCGGGTCGACGTACGTACACATCGCTACGCCTAACAATATCTCTATGAAAATATATGTTTTAGAATCACACTGACCATCTATTTTAATAAGATCTTTCTCACAAAATTTTCTGTACAATATTCTAAGGGAACTAACTCTAGCCCTTGTAAAAGGGGTTGCCAGGAAACAAAAATGATTTATGTTTCAATGATGTAAGAACGTGTGGATTTTATCTATGACTTAGACAATATTTTGATTATGTCCTTTACAATTTTGATTCTAAAGATCTCAATGATTGAAAAAGTTTTTTTTTCACTTATTTTTTTATCACTTATTTCGTATCATTTTGATATTATCTCCACATGTTTCTTATCATTAAATTGCCTTTAATTTTAGTTTAAATCATTATTTTTATGTATATTTAGTTTAAACTATGTATCTAGTGTAGTACACCTCTTAAGTTTTAGTACATATTTGTAAATTACATCACCTCTGAGTAAATTGTTGAGTAACTTACTCATCAAGTTTAATTATTTACTTGATGAGTATCGTTGCTCAACAGTGGTTGAACAGATAATATACGCTACTTGACAAGTAGTTCTAATCGACAGTTTACCCAGAGGTGGTGAAAGATCACCTAATCGATTGTCGCAAATTATGAAGAATATTCCATCTATTGATATTTGGCTTTATTTTATTTTATCACAGTGGTGAGTGCAATTATATCTTTGTAACGGGGTATTTCACCAACTCTGAGCTAACTGTCGATTAGCACCACTCAGCGAGTAGCGTATATAATATCCGTCTCACATCCGCTGAGTAAAAATACACAAAAAGTAAATTTCTGTTTTTGCCATGTTAATCCTGTTATTATGTTACTCGACAGTTTACTCAGAGGTAGCGAAATACCATACCTAAATGGCCGAAAGTTGTGTGTATGTCCATAAAAAGCACTGTTTAGTTAATTCGTCCATTATTATTTAAATTACTTTGTAAAAGATTTTTTAAGTTGTGTAGATTCTTCATATTATGCCTGTAAGGCTTGCCAACCTGAGAAAAATATCACCAATTTCCATAAATCATGTTTATCCAACTCTTACGGTCGTTGTTTCCAATCCTCCCTTAGCGGCGCTTATGTCGCAGCTAAGTTAAGTAAAAAAATTACACCAGCGTCTATTTAGCGTTATCTTTTATTATTTTATTAACAGATAATCCTTATGGGTGACCTATACCGATTTTAATGAAATTACATAATTACGTCTGATTTGACTCGTAGGCCTCACACAGTCTAATGAAATGTATTGGTTATCTGTTAACCTGTTGAAAGCCAGCATAGGAAAAATATTTTTTTTCAATACGACGTAAAATATTTGGCAGTTCTCACCTTTCTTACGAACTCAATTTTTATAACATTTCTTTTGTGATATATTACAAAAATTACATCAAAATAATGTAGATAAAACGATCCTCCTAATAATCACTCATATCTATGCTTTCCACAATGGATTTATATAAAAAAAACAATGAAAAAATATAGACTTCGAATACGACTCCGTTCATATTATCAAGCGGCAGCCATTTTGTCCGCCAACTTTGATGCCCGGCGCGTCATCGTGAATTAATTTGAATTATTCGGAGAGGCTAGACGCTATCCAGTATTTCGTTACGTCAAGAATGAGAATGGCCCAAGCGATTCTGACCTTGTTCTTCATGCAATTTCTTTATACATAAGGGACAAAATGGCTTCCAAAATCGATGGTACACCGGAGTACGTATGGCCAATGACAGATTAAAGAAAGAATTTCGATATTTGAAAATATTAGATCAATTTCAACAGAAGTATAGAAAATTGATCTTTCTTTGAGCAAAACTTTCTGTGAGTAGTTTATGTCTTAATAATTATATTAATTACACAATATCTCTCAGTTTATCAATTTCATAGACATGTCTGGGGCCTATGAGTACAAATACCTTGTTTATATATCAACGGTCCTGAAGAACAATGTCGGATGTGCGATTTTGTAGTTTTGCAGTAGAGCTGTTTAAAGTTTCGTTTCTGCATTTTTACTATTTTTGAGATCAAGAAATATAGACTCAAATCTTCAAAAACAAAACTATTTTCAATTTTTAATATATCCGGCATTGTTCTTCGAAACCGTCTATGTATTATCTACATGAATAAAATTGTATTCCGATAAACAAAAACAGCGGCCATTAGCTAAAATAAATATATATACATTTGTATTCTCATTTACAAGGTACAGAAAAAAGTGCAATATGTGTGAAAATAGAAAAAAAAATCTTTTATTATAATTATGTAATACATACCTTGGTATATTGAGTATTAAAAAAAACTACATTTAACTAATTACTTTGTGTGTTTCTTGCAGAGCAGAGCGACTTATTTATATGTAAAAAAAAATACACTGCAGCATTGTTTGCTGTTTTATCATTTGAATGGTTTTCATTCGGAGAATGACTGGCCACAAAGAATTCCTATGAAACAGCCATTAATTATTTGTAGAATGTTAAATGCTTCAAGTTATTATAATTGTTGATAAAGACCCACCTTCTCTCACTTTTAATCTATATTGTGTTATATTTTGCTCAATTTGTCAAAAAATATATGAACTTATTATTTTAAAATGTGTTTTTATTGTTTCCCATATATTGGACAATAAAATGTCGCCCGAATTGCCAGGTACTTACCTAACCTAACCGAACCCCTCCCCTATTCCAGTGATATCAACCTTTTTAGTCGAAGAGCCAATTTATCCATTTTCAATCTATTCGCTATTAATCTCTCGTTTATCGTAAGCCCGCCGGCAGGTGGATGACGACAGCTGTCAGATTAAAAAATAAAATGCGATTTTTAACCCTTATGTGTAAAGAAACTGTACAAGGACAAGGTCAAAATCGCTTGCGCAAATATCATTTCAGACTGCTTTGTATTAGAACACTCTAGCTTCTCAGAATGCTCTGATATTAATTTTCTGTGAAATACGGCCTTGACATCTTAACTGTCATCCGACATTCAAGAGGTTAAAAGTCAGGAAAATTTCGTATCTGGGTCACATACTTCGAGGGGAGAAAAATCGCTTGCTCCAATCAATATTTAATGGCGAGATAGAGGATCGCCGAGGGCCTGGTAGGAGGCAAATGTCTTGACTGCGAAATGTACGAGAGAGGGTCGGTATTAGAAGCGTGGAGGAGCTATTCTGGGCAGCGCAAGATAGAGATATATTTACCAGAGTGATCGCCAACATCGGGGGGACCTGATAGGGAACATGAAGAAGAAAAATCTATTCGCAGGCCATTGAGGGTAGGATACCTGAAGCTTACATTTGCAGTCGGTAGTGTCACAAACCTATTTGCATTTTATAAAATGGGAATTTTTTAATAAAAAAATAATTATAGATCGCAAAAAAACAAAGCGCCGCAGGAATGATTTTTATCATTCTGAAATATTAAATATATTTAAAAAATACCTACTTGCAATTTTGGGCAACGGTTTTTTTTTTTAACAAAAAAAGGGTATTTTTTTTATTTTTTAAAGTTAAAACGTTATTTTATTCAAGAAAATTTTTAAAATAAAGAACATAGAATAAAGAAGAAATCTCACATGGGCGTGTTTGGTGATCCAAATATTTGCCCAATTGAGGCTTAAATTTCTAATTCTAAACTACGTTTACGAAATTCAAATGGGATGGAGATCTACAATTTCAGATGAGTGTAAGAGAGACAGAGTCCTGGGCTATTGGGCTACATAGAACATTTGTTTCCACTCAAATTTGTATGGAAGGCACTTCTAGTGTTATATTCTTATGGATTTGAGGTTGTCTTTGCACAGTCAAGGGGCAAAAATTAATAAGAAGTTGTGGATGCTTGCGGGAGACACGGAACGATCAAGATTATCAAATTGAACCTGTTCAACAAAATAGCATGTACGAATGTAAAAGGAGCAACGAGTGAGCACCAAAACAGACAATTAGTTATTTACTCCACACAGGAAATAATTTCCACTTAGGTCCTACGCTATCTTTGGGGATGCTGTGTGGTGGGTAGTTTTGGGGAAACAAAGGAATGAAACTGGGTCTAGGCTTGTTGAAAAAGTATCGATATATCGATATTTTCAATGAAATATATCGAAATTTTCAATGAAATATATCAATATTTTTGGCCGATATATTTTGAACCGATATATCGATACAAAATATCCAATATCGAAAATTGTATCAAAAACGATATTTTTTCAATTTCGGGGGGGAGGCGCCTGATTAAAATAATGTACATTGTGTAAATATACACTTTCATTTTTACACATTGTGTATATATACACTTTGATTTTAAAAATGTACAATCTAAACATTTGACCGATATATCGATATGTTTTCCTCGATATATCGACGTCGATATTGATATTTTAATAAATATCGATACTTTTTTCCACTTTCGACATCCCTAACTGGGTCTCGAAGAGACCCATGTTGTAGGAGGAAGGCAACAGAGGGTAAGCCATTGAAAGAAAAAATAATGTTTATTATTTATTTATTTATCTATGTACACATTTGTCCAATGAAGCGTAACTTAATAAATAACATCATTTTGTCATATGATAAATACATATTTTACACAAAATTAATTTGTTTGATAATTGAACAAGGTATTTACAATATGTACATTTTAATTAGCGTAGAATCTTGACTTCAGAAAAAAAAGGTTGTTGAGGGATGTACTAGACTTGTGACCGGTCTACTCAGTGGAAACTTTTTAAGTGTATGAATATTGAGTACAAACTTTTCATCAGATGTTAATTCCTCACATGATAATTCATCATGTCTCGAAGCATCGAAAACTGATAATTGGGGATTTTAACCTTAGGTTAGGTGAGGGGGGGATGGAAGAGTAGGTTAATGTGAATTATGATGTGATGAATTATCATGTAAGGAAGTATCTTGTCTGAATAAATTTATTATGGGAATTCAGACGTTGAGATCTCGTAGTCCGATTAGACGTGGAACCACTTGACTTACAAAACCAGTGGTTACTGATATTATTTGGAGTAAAAAATATAAATGAAATTTTGGTCTCAAGTGACAATTTGATTTTTTAAATTTTTTTTCAACCAACATTAAAAAATCACTAGTTAGTGTCGGTTTCTCGGCTGAGTGACCTGTGATGACATGTCAAAGTTTTTTTTTTGTTTGACTTTGAAGAAAAAAAAGACATCAAAGATATTGGAGAAAAAAAATTTCATTAACATTTTTTACTCCAAATAATTGACCAAGTGATTCGCTACGGTTGGTGACTTAGCAGGGTGTCCGGGCTTATCGGATGAGGTTTGTAAGAATCTTGGCGGATGATGCGTCTGTTTGTGAGGAATTACATTAGTAAACATGATCCACAATGCTTTAAACCACTGGGGTTTCGGTGATACAGACAAACTAATGTGTTACAACGAAGTCAAAAAAACTCAAGTCGCCTTTTAAAGAGCATAATGTAAAAGTAAGTCACATATGTCCCTTAACACTCTGTACAATATACAGTCAATTTTGTTTAATTGAGAGACTTATTTGGGACCCAAACATTTTGTACCAAAAAAGCAAAGTTTAACATAGGTAAAAAAAAATATATATATTTTTATTGAGCTTTTTTTTTACATTTTGTATACAAATCACATTTTTTATTCAAGTTTTAAAAATTTTGTCCAAATAAAGCAGAATCGACTATATAATATTCATATATAAATACTTGTTTACCTTTTGCAGATTGACAAGCTTAAAATTGCAGTTTTTTTTCAAATGTTTCTGGCTTTCACCCTTCAAGGGTGTTCTAGGCCATCATTTAAAATTATGAAGAGTTTTTTTTATTACAAAGTGTTTTTTATTATCAATAATAATAATTTTTATTTATTTATTAAACAGTATGTTTATCATTGCTTGGTATCAATACTGTAAAATTGAAATAAAACAAAATATAACAATTATGCAGTGAGAGCGCAGACCCGAGAAAAATCACGGGATATTATAATTGTAGGGTTTGCAAAGCTGAAAGTATTTATAAAAAATATATTTGCCTTTCAAATGAAGAAATTTACCTTACAATATTAGTAAATTTAAAAAAAATTATGAAATTTGTTTTACATTTACAAAAGAAATACAAATTTCAAATAAAGAAATATTATTAATTAATAAGATACTTTTGTAGGTACCTACTTTATCACATGTCTGATATGATTTATACATATCAGTTCCAATTTTTAAGATACTTTGAAAAGTAAAAATAAAACTATGAAAAGCTAAAGCAAAAATTAACTATTATTTTTTTTAAATATCAGGAAGAAAACCAAAGAAAAAAATATATACAGGGTGTCCGGGGGTAAAGCGCATTAACTTCGGGAGGTGATTCTACATGAATATAAGTAAAAAAAGATAAATGACTTTTTCAAAATTCCAACTTTTTAGGTAAAACGATAAAATCAGTCCGTCGTATGCGGCCGGCACTAGGTACTATTTTACGCTGTTACGATATGGGTGACTCACAACAATCCAACGTCGCAGGCGGGCGCACAGCAAATTTATCAGGTAAGTCTGTACCTTACACTAAGGATTTTTAATAGGTAGTCTTTTTGTATGGGAAAAAAAAAGTTGGAATTTCGGAAAAAGTTGTTAATCTTTTTTACTCCTACCATCATGTAGAATCACCTCCCGAAGTTAATGCACTTTATGCCCGGACACCCTGTATATATATATTTGAATAAATAATATCAAATCATTAAATGAAAAACAACTCAGGCCAAAATAACGACTGATCATCTTTCAAAGACACTTAAATAGCAAAACACAAGCCATTTTGCATGTCACTTTAAACACTGTCACTTATCGAAAAAGTCTGAAGATGACGGAACTATCTATTTCTTTCCCTTTTTCTGTGGTGGGGCAGCCTCTTCAGGATCGTCTGCGAGGAGTTTCTCCAGGTTCACTCCTTCCAGTTTCCCGTTGGGGGCATTAGCCGCGTGGGCCAGGAACAGTTCTTTGAGGAAGTTCAACTCTTTAGTAAGGGTTTTTACCTTATCCTCCAACGCCTCGTTTTCATTCTTCAGCTTGGTTATCCGCGTCAATGTCTCCATCGTCTTCTGCTTGGACTTGAAGCGACTGCGCTTGACTGCCTGGAAAGACAAAAGTAATATTTATGATTGTCACATCACTACTGTAATGTAGGTCACATCACTAGTGGAAAGTACTTGTGATCATTATGTCTATGGTGTACGCTCTCTCTGTGTCTAAGTCTGATCCGGCAAGTCGTGAATAAATCTTCATTATAAAATATTAATGAAAGTGTTCTCAATAAGATCCTCAACCATTTACCCAACAAAACAATGATAAATGTACAGAGACATGGGACATGGTTAATTATTTCAACTTTTATGTACACAACATGCGTGTGTCAATTATTTCAACTTTTGAATTCAGAAACGCCTGTTGCGTCTTATGAAGAAAATAAGAACTGCATATAAATTTATTTTTTTAAAAATGGTTATTAGCTCGCTAAAATGCATTTAAACCAGAAAAAAAACACCTAAAACCTGTATTTTTGAATTATGGTAATTAATATTTTTTTCACAATAATTACTGTTGTCATGTAAGTTTTTTTGTTTTGCATTCTTTGGAATACACTTATGGAATAAAAATTAAGTTTGCTACAAAATATAAAATATGGACCATTCGATTTTTTTTTCCTAATCAGGAAATCTAATTTCATTTATTTTTACGTTTTCGAATAGCAACAAATCATATGCAACTTTTGAGACCCCGGGCGTTTAAAAATAAGGCAATTTTTTTTCTCTCTCGTATTTTAAAACCACTTTGTCCTTATTGTTTTTCGTAAAATTAAATAATAATATTTTTGAATTTTTTTTTTTTATAGAGAAACCTCACAAGAGTCCCAACGGCTCCCTTCTGGAGCCAGTGAGACTATAGCATCCCCAATTGGAGTATGTTGTGAGGCTGAAGGTAAGTGGGGTAGGGAAGAAGATGGGGAAGAGGAAGGGAAAGTACCTGGCTATTCAGATCTAGTCACTAAACACGGCTAAAGCCATTATTAAGCAACGTTTCAATTCTGAATGGTGGTCTGACACCAGGGCGATACTGAGAGTATCTTCCACTCTGGAACGTGCCACAAATATAGTATATATTATTTTTATTAGTTAATTGTGAAATAACACAAATTAATCAAATAAAATTTATTTGCCCACGCCGAGTTCGAACCCGCAACCTTCCGATTGGGAGTCAAGTGTCTCACCACTCGACCACGGACGGTCGTCAAATTTCACAATGTAAGGTTAAATGATTACCATAACCACTGAAGCGACACAGCAATTTAAAAGTTTTTTCTCGGCAAAAAAATTATATTTAATAAAAAAATCATACAAATTTGAATATGGTTGGTACTAGGGCAGACGTTTTCTTCCAATTTGCAGGCAACGTGAAACAGAGTGAAAAAAGAGACAGGAGACAACCTCCAACCTTCGATTTTTAGCCAGCTGTTCACAGCATGGTGTGTAGACCGCTTTAGGCAGATCAGAGTCGACTGAGACCACACAAAAAATCGGACATGTATTTGGTTCATCCAATCCGATAGTCTGACACGACAATCGGAAAGCGGCCTAATCGCATGAAATTAAAAAAGATGATGAAATGCCACCTAAAACAATAATAAATTCAGATTTCTTTCTGGTACTGACATAATAATAATTAATATTGTGCAATGCAAAACAAGAACAGATGACACATTTCATAATACAGGTACATGTATGTCAACAAAATAATTTAAAAAAAATTTAATAACTCAGGTGCGGGGTATACGTCATTCCTATGTCTACCTACGTTAAATTGTTGTGAAAACAAGCTTATTGCCCAAGCGGTTAAAAACAAATATGGAAGCGATTATGTAAATCATAGATTCTATATCTACTATAATATTTACATAAAATAATGTTAATTCCCGAACATCGAAGATCAATATTTTATCTACACATATTTTGTTTTAATTTCAGTCAGCTCCCCGAGAGTGTAGGGAAATCTTAATGTCCATAATAATGTATTTAGCCAAGATAAATTATAAATTAAAACATGAAATCAAAGAAAATATTTACGTTAGGGTATACACGCCAAACATAAGACCGGCCTGAAGATTGTACGACCCATTCTTGCGCAGTTAGGCTGAAATCAGACGGTTCACTAATCGTTCATTTCTATATTTCATTCCACCTATTTCACTCGGAATGGTCTGAACAAGAAGTGAAACGAAGATGGGAACATTCACTCGAGTAACCATAGAGTAAACCTTCACTCGAGTGAACCGTCTGATTCCAGCCTTACTGACTTTGCAATGAACGTAAGCGTTCCTCTTCTTCCATCCACAAGCAAATGCTTTTAATGGAAGACCAGTATGAATTAACATGTACCTTTCTTAATTAAACAAAAAAAAATGCGTAAAAACATATGTGCGACAGAGAAAGGCGCGAGCAGGGAGGCATGCCACTTTTTTTTTAACCTTAAACTCGTCTATTGAGACGATTTCTGCATCACGTTCAGGCCGATCTTAAAGTCTGGCATATACTATAACAGAAGTGAAATCTTTGATAGACTTATATATTGCGCAATATTTTGAATTTGACCACAAGTATTGAGGGGCAATGGTGCCTTTCTGATGAAATTATAAACTACTTATTTACCTGGTTATTCCTGTCCCTCTTCTTCCTGTAATCATCACTTCCATATTCTTCTACGTCGCTGACGTTCTTTTTTACTTCTTTCTTTGGCGCCATATCGCCGTTTCTGTCTTTGATCATTAAATTACTACCGCAATGTTTTGGGATTAGGCGTCTTCGGTAATACACAAACCAAACTAAACAATGCCAGACAGAAAAATATGCAAGAAACAACGAAAATGTCACAAATAACAATTATTGACAGTCGATCTAACAATCTGTAGAATGCTGTGACAGCTTTGACAAACTCACTTGTTTGCTTGAAACTTGAACTGACGTCAAAATAAAAATATGTTGCGCAATATCATTTGGTTGAGACATGCAGGCTAATATGGGCTTTGCTCCGCAGGATTAAGGTTTATTTTCGCGTGTTTTAAATACGAAACCAAAACTGACATTTGGGTTGGTGCTGCCATACGTTAAATTAATTTAGTTTTTTTTTTTTATTCGCAAAAGTAAGCACTTTCTGTAAGTAAAAATAAATAGATTTCCAAATAAAAATATTCTGGTATTTAACAATTTTTAATCGATAATGGTCTTTACCACAAAGACACTAGAGTTCATTATCTCATAACTCTGCTATATTAGGTGAAAACTTAAGGCTGATATGTAACTATTAGCTGTCACCTGTCACAATACATTAAAAAATAAAAACAAAGTACTTGTAGGATTGTTTTATCTTCTTATTATTTGTATGATAATGATTATATTGTTGTTTATCTCAAGTGATCTCGTGCCAGTTTTATTTTAGGTTTCCTTATCTTGTCACTTTTACGCCGGCTAGCGACATCAGAAGACCACTAGGATATTATTATCGTAATCAACGAATTTAAGGTAACTGTTTAAATAATTTTATAAATGATTAATTTAATTCGCTGTTAAATGCAACATGAAAATGAAGATTTATTATTATTTAAATTAAACCTACGAAATAAGGATATTGACAGAATTGTGAAAACAGGTAAACAATTTGGTTAATTATTCGAGTGGCGAGTGGTTCAAATCTTTGGGTTCCCACTAAGGGGGAATACGGATAAAACTTTCACTCAAGTCATTGTACATTGCACCAGCAATATTTTTCCATTAAAATTGTTCAACTTTCGACGGTAGTAGAGAGAATCCTAAAATTGTCACATTATTCATAACCTGGTAAACATTGTTTGACTAAAAAGAGTCCCAACTGCTCCCGTCTGGAGCCAGTGAGACTATGGCATCCCCAATCGGGGTATGTTGTGTGGCAAAAGGTAGTATGGAGGGGAGGGAGATGGGGAAGAAAAAGGTGGGAAGTACCTGGCTATTCAGATCTGGCCTCCAAACACGGCCAAAGCCATTTCAAGCAACATTTTAATTCTTGTCAAATGGTGGTCTTACTCCAGGGCGACACTGAGAGTATCTTCCACTCTGAAATTCGCTGCAAATATCCTATATATTATTTTAAATGAATAAATTGTGAAGTGACAAATTTATCAAATAAAATTTATTTGTGCACGCCGGGTTTTGAATCCGCGAGCTTCGGATTGCTAGTCTAGAGCCTTACCTTTCAACCATGGAGGCCGTCATAATGCTGCTTTCACAGAAATGTCATATCACTTGGGTGAGCTGCGCAGTTATCTACAAAAAATAAAATATTTCATTGTTTTATGTCCATTGCTGCGTCGAGGTCCCTTAAACTTTTAGTTTGCACAATATTTTACCGGTAAAATTTTGATAATAGATAACGCTATCCAAAACGTTGGCTAAAGAAGGGGGAAACACACCACAGCATAAATGAAAAATAAATCAGTTTAATAAATTATTGTAAATATCAGCATTGTACTGAGTTGGATGTTGGATGGTACAATGCGAGAACTTAAAGTCAAACAACATTATCTACAAAAAAACATAGACTAATAAAGGGTTAAAGTCAAACAATGTTATCTACAAAAACCATAGACTAATAAAAAGTAAAAGTCAAATAGCATTATCTACAAAAACACAAATATAATTCTGGACCTTAAAGTCAAATAATGTTATCTACAAAAAAACATACCAATAATTTGAAGACTTTAAGTCATACAACGTTATCTACAAAAAAACATGCTTTATGAAAAACCTCAATAAGACCTAAGTTAACCTATGCAAGCCCAATCTGGGCCCATGCTTCAGAGTCCCAAATGAAAAGACTACAGACATTTCAAAATAAAGTCATTCGCATAGCTCTGGGAGCCCCAAAATGGATGAGGGTTTCTCAATTACACTGGGACTCTGAAGTTCCCCTCCTTAAAAACCTTATCTTAAGTCTCATATCATGAAAACGCGTCCATCAACTGTCTAGCAGAGTACGATGTAAATATATTAACCACTCATAAGAAACCCAAACAAATCCTCTGTAAAGTTTAAAATCTCCCCTTATTGCAGCCATGTTCCTTGCAAAAATATTATCAAAACTCCACCAAATAAAATAAAAATTTTCTACAACCAGTATTTAAAATCATGATGAAAGAGAAAGGGGCCTTTTTGCCCCGGAGCTCTGTATGCCATTATTTCAAAAGTCAAAAATGCCATTATGTATTAATTATTGGTATGTCTTTTTGTAGATATCATTGTTTGACTTTAAGCCCTCAATATGCCCACATTTACATAATCCAGAATAATTTAGGCTCTTTTTGCGCATCATATATGCGCAGCGACTGTGACTGTTTTATAAATATTGTTTCTATGATTAATAAATAAATTTGCATTGTTCCAGAAATGGGCGATACTCTCGAGGGCGGTAAGTTCCAGTTTGCGATAGACCGGGGCGGCACCTTCACCGACGTGTTCTGCCGCTGTCCCGGGGGCGCCGTGAGGACCCTCAAGCTGTTGTCCGAAGACCCTCGCAACTATGCCGACGCGCCCACTGAAGGTATTCGCAGGATACTTCAGCAGGTACGCTGTGATGTAATGAAGTGTTAGTGTAATCGATTCGTTCATCAAGCAGTCAAAGAATATGCAATATCTACTTATATGAATAAGAGTGTCTGTGGTGGGCGAGCCGCTGTGTGGTGGACACCGGCAAATCTACAGTTTTATTCTGATAAAAGTGTGGCACTATAGGTCAGCAGATTGGTACGGTATGCGGGCTCTTTTAACGCTTTCCCGTGGTCAGCCGTCTGTTTTCGGACTTCGGATCCTTCCAGATGTGCCCAGGAGATTGATGAAGTCATCACATCTGCGATGGATGGCTTTATACAATCGACTACTAAAGAAACTGGGGTAGGCTCAAAGCCGTGGTTCAGTCAACAATGCTCCGAAGCAGTTCGGCGAAAAAACGCGGCTTACCGAGCCTACAACACATCTCGAACGTCCAAAAACAAATCAGTGTATAACAAATTGGCAAATGAAAGCAAGAGTATCATAAATAGGTCGAAATTCGAGCACGACCTGCAGATCAGCAGAAGGCTGGATGCCTGCCCGCATGGCAGCAGAGCATTCTGGTGGCTCAATAGGCCTCAATTTCTCCAAACCCAGTTTGCCGCCTCTTAACAGACCTGATGGCTCACTAGCAAACACCGCTACCGAAAAGGCAAACTTATTAGGAAAAATATTCGCTGGAAACTCGACCCTCGATGATCGTGCTATCCCACAGTCGCTTCGTCATTGCGGTTTCTATATAAAAAAGCTTAGGATCCGGCATCGGGATGTACTCCACGTCTTACGAGGGCTCGATGTTAAACAGCTAGTGGACCTGACAGAATACCTGCCCTGGTATTGGAGAGGTGTGCCGCAGAAATAGCTCCAATTTTGACGAAGCTCTTCAAAATGTCCCTGAAGTGTGGCGAAATGAATGTGAATGAGGCGAGGAGTGTATGCCAAGACCGAGTTGTTTGGCGGTCCGTCCTCTCTGCCTACCCCTGCGGAGAAATGGCGAGATGGTTAGTTAGTTAGTTAGAGAGCGAAAGAGCGATATATTGGGGTGTAAACGTTTATTCGGCGGGGAAAAATAAATAAATAACAGAAGAACGTATTAATATTGTAAATATAATAATTGCACACAGAAGCAGCTTAGGAATATGGTTAGGATATATGTAACAATGCTAACTCCCAAGTATAGCGGTTCATGATACATATATAGATGTATAAATGTAGGTGTAGAAGGCCCAACCAAATACTAATAATGATGGAAACAGTACTTGTAACTTTTGAGATAATAACCACATATTTGCATTTTCAGGAGACGGGAAAAGCCCTGGACCCTAACGGCAAAGTCGATGAGAGTCTGATTGACTGGATTCGCATGGGAACAACGGTGGCTACCAATGCCCTGCTGGAGAGGAAGGGGGAGAAGATGGCCCTGCTCATCAACAGGGGATTCAAGGACTTGCTTTACATCGGAAACCAGGCCAGACCCAGCATCTTCCAACTGGTGAATTCTTTTTCTGAACTCTAACGGGCAGGTATCTATACTATACTGTAGTCTCGCGCACAGCAGCAATGTTTTCAACAGATGTTGGTGTTTGGTTTTGAAATGATAATATGCCTAGTTCCTACCTGAATGTCATTTACCCAGTACCTACCTCTCCCCATCCTTAAACCACATCACCGTGCTGGAAGGATTTGAACTTGGAACAATGACAAGGAAAATTCGAGGGCATTTGTATAATCGTTATTAACCAAAAAGACCCTATCGAAGTAAAACAATACGTGTTTTACTTATTTGTGTTGTTGTGATAATTTACCTCGATGTACCGCAGTAAAATAAACTTTACTTGTGAGTTTGTGTCGTGTTCTCCTAGAGGTGAGTGATTTGGTTTCCTTCTCCTTGCATCCCATTTTTGTTCCTAACACATATTATCACTCAATTCCAACAAAAAACCATTTCGTTTAGTCTTTCGTTTTGTTTTATTTACAGTCCATTCTACCAAGTGCATCTGAAGCTGTTATTCGCAAACAGTTGGTGTTGGCTGATTATTTGCCGAACTGATTGACTCGAATTTGGTCACCAAACGTCGAATAGTCGACTCAGCAGGAAGGTTGTGTCGAGGATAAAAATCACGTATTGCACGGAACGTTTCTCGAACGGAGCGGTGACTTTGACAATAAAATTTGATTACTTGTACACTTTGTTCAATGCTGTAACCTTCCGTGGTGATTTGCCGTACACTAAATAAATAAATAACAAAAAATTGACATATATATCACTTTGACAACATGGCTGCTGTAACCTAACAAAGTTCGTCCGTCTCTCTTGAAAGACCCTATATACGATGTCACACGGAAAAAAAATGAAAATTTACCTTCTAGTAGTCTCGAATTTAATGTATCGCAAATTTTACGAGATTTTTCGACATGCAATACCGCGCCAAATATTCGGGATCGTCCCAAATAACCGTCTTGTTAACAAGGGGTAGAAATATTTTTTTTATTTTCACTGCTATGGATGACGAATTTATCATCACTATCATCCTCTTCTATAATATTGATTATGATAAATAATCAATGTTGAAGTGGGCAATTTCGTACCTTAGGAATTTTGATGAAATTTTTTTTAGAAATTTCTTTTACTTTAACTTTTACTCTAGCAAGCTTTGAAATAGACGGCCCATAAAATGGAACTATAACTATTCATTACTACAGCAACACCAAGTTACACCTATTTTAGAACTATTAATAACTCAGGTATGGGCCATACGTCATTCCTATGTCTACCTACGTTAAATTATCGTGAAAACAAGATTATGTGTCCAAGCGGTTAAACTAATTAAAGTAGATTCAAATGTGACTTTATGTTTGACTTCCAAATCTTTTTAATGTCCATATTGATTTGTTCTTGTATCCAGGCTATCGAGAGGCCGGAGGTGCTCTACTCAGAAGTGCTGGAGGTGGACTGCCGGGTTATCCCCTCCATGGAGGAGCGCTGCATGTTGGCAGGGGGAAAAACAAAGGTTGATGGAGGACAGGGCTGGAGGACTGTAGTCGGTAAATATATTTGATTAAATTTTGAGACAGCCAAATTGGAGACATCTATTGATCGTTATTGACTTGTACTACGAGTTGATTAGACAGACATCTCCAAATACTAAGTTTTGAGATAATGAGAAAAGCAACATTCGAATGGTCACCAAAAATCAAACATTATTTACACTTGTCTGTCTTTTACATATTATATGTGCTATAAAATGACACCAGGGGGCATAACGGTCCGGTACATTATATGACATTTTGAAATACAGTGGTGCCTCGCATAACGAACGCCTCGCACAGCGAACGCTGCACACAACGAACTTCCTTTTCGTTCATTTCACGATTCATACAACGAACTTCGCTTCACACAACGAACTTCGCTTCACACAACGAAGTCGCCCACTTCACACGATCACTGCCGATTTATTGCATCCTTCCGCGCAGGCAGTCGTTAGTCACTGAGCAGTACGCTTAACTTACGCACGTGTCGCAGCAATCGTTCATCATTACAACGAAGTCGCCCGATCTTCTACGATCACTGCCGATTAATTGCATCCTCCCGCGCAGGCAGTCGTTAGACTCGTTAGTCACTGCGTAGTACGCTTAACTTACGCACGTATCGCAGCAATCGTTCTTCATTACGAATTAAATCGCACACGTATCACGGCAGTCGTCCTTTTAAGATAAACTCAACATTTTTTTTATATGATGGGTTCTAAAAAAAGCAGGAAGGTGATTTCTCTTGAAATGAAACAGGAAAATGGATGAAGATGTGCAAGATTCGATTATTTCTTAAAATTAAAAAATGTGTGTTTTTTTCATTATGTTTTTAGATGTATCTAAATAAAAATAATAACAAAAAATTTATCTTTTTTTTATGTCATCTTACCATATTTTATGCTACAGAACGAATTATTTTTTTTAACATGTATTGTTATGGGAAAACGCGTTTCACATAACGAACTTTTCGCATAACGAACTTGCTCCTGGAACGAATTAAGTTCGTTGTGTGAGGCACCACTGTATATTTTACTAGCGACCTAGAAAACATCAACATTTGCTTAAAAGGAACGGCTGCGCAGCCGGTTTCTTACAAAACGTAGTTTTAGATTTGAGGTCAAAATACCCAACAAAACTGAAAAAATATTTTTGTAATAAAAAGGTATGTCAAATATCTAGCTCAGACAGGACCTTCTTTTTTTTGCTTTTAAATGATGACGTGTAGGTAATTAAAGAAATCAGTATTCGTTCATTTTGGAAGCAACAAAATAAAAAATGTGTTTCTTTGAGTGGTAATTTTAATATACAGGGTGTATCGGCACTTATCCGACAAACTTTAACCAGAGATTCCTGATCATATTTAGTGTAAAAAATGTTATGACGACTTTGCTCTCCGTTAATGTTTATTTTCAATAAAAAATTTTTAAAAAATTCCACACTCCGTCATTGTTTACAACTCCGCGCTACCCCCACCTCGCCACCCGCCGCGATGTCTATCGCGTTATTATGCGGGTAGCGAGGTGGGGGTAGCGCGGAGTTGTGAACTGTGACGGAGTGTGGAATTTTTTCTATTTCTATTTATTTATTTTTTTATTGAAAATAAACGTTACCGGATAGCAAAGTCGCCATAACATTTTTACTCTAAATATGATCAGGAATTGATTTGGTGGTGTTTATGAGTAATCTGAGTATTGTACCAGATAGAGGGTACACTTTTACATATAACTGCATACTCAACTGAAATATCAATTTTTCTGAGATGGCTGACTAACCAATATGCTATATACAGATCGTTATATATGATTCGAAAGCAAATTTCTGGAATGAAGAAAAAAACCAGTTTAAAAAAAAAAAAAGTTCCCCTTTCTTTTACCAGTAATCCACTTCATTAAGATGATCACTAATCTAACAAAACCAATTTGTCCCGCAACCAGATTGTAATTTTTTTGTTTTATATGTAGTTGTAATTTAAAATATGGAAATCAATATTATTTTTTTAAATCAAAATCTTAATTGGGATCTACTGAATTTTTGGAATAATTTTGGTATATTCTTAGGCACGACTGGAGAGGACTTGTACGTGGTAAAGGAACTGGACGTGGATGCAATCCGACGTGACCTCTCAGAGTTGAAGAAGCGAACGGGTATCGACAGCATAGCCGTGGTTCTGGCACATAGCTACACGTACAGAGACCACGAACTGCAGATTGGGGAGATCGCCAAAGAACTAGGTTTGTGCAATATTGATTTTGCGTCCAACCTCAAAATGTATCCAAGAAAGTTCTGACTTGGCTCGAGACTGCAGGCATATCGGGCGCTTTACAAAATACGTATTTTTGTACAGATTGTGTTTCCATATGGTTTCGGTATGAAAAATTGAGCATGATCTATTTTGATTCTGTCTTTCACCCAGTTTAAGATGGCGCAAATTGTCTACATTATATGGAAATGTGGCGTGTTTATTTCGAATTATATTTAAAACTAGCTGATACCCGGCATGCGTTGCATTGCCACTTAAATAAAGAAATTGTTACTCCCTGCGTGTCCTTTCCCATTTGTTCCCCTTCCTCCACCTCTTCCCACCCTCGACCTGTTCCCCTCTCGCATTCCCTTTTCATCTTCCCCGCGTTCCCCCTCGCGTCTCCCGCTGTCACCCTTTTCGCGAACCTCCCCCTCATGAATTCCCCTTCCACCCTCCCTTGTCCTTCCACCCGCGAAACACCCCTCCTTCATTCCCTTCCGCACCACCACGATTTCCCTTCCTTCTCCCGCCTTTTTTCCCTGCCGCTAAACTCCATGAAATACACAAGTTTTTCAAACAACTCGCGTGTGCCTATTGCTATTTTTTTGCAAATTTTATAACTCCAGAACTCACTAATATAGAAATATTGCTATAAAGAAACCTTCACGGGCGTGTCCACAACAACTCACCTAATTTTTATCGCAATCGGATAAATGGTATAGGAAATATCTCTATGCGCGAACTGTCAAACGTACGAAGTTAAAATAGTCATTAGGTTTTCTGAAATCATCTAAATGTCTGTGCAATTTTCTTAATTTTTCTTTCCGTAAGAACCTTCTACAAAGTCTTAGAAATTAAAAAAAAAAAAGATGAATGAAATAGGTAAAGTCGTTCTGAAGTTATGGCGTGACCAAGGGAAACAAACATTCTCGGGTTACAAATAACCCAACAACATTTGAAAATCTCCTACTACCACCACACTAAGCCGAAGATGTTGCTTGTGTTGTGATGGAGGACTTAGCCAGCCGAGGAATCGAACACGGAACGCCTGGGTGGGACCCAAACGCGGTGCCCACTCAACCACTGACCGTGAATTTATCGACATATTGTTGATTATTTATGACAGATGCTTTCATATTGAAGCTGGAACGGAAAAATGGCCACAGCGCTATATAGCTGTGACATTAAGACGATAGACTTCGTTTTTCGGCCCATACAAAAAGGACGCCCGGGAAAAAACACTTTTCTACATCGAAAATTGCACAAAATGAATATATTTTTTTATACTGCCTTTTAGAGGGTGAAAACTATGTCGGTATGTTTTCGAATTTTCGATGCGTTTCGTATTAACGTAAACATTCACTGTCAAACATATACGATTTATCAAAAAATATTATTTAAAGAAAAAGTGCTGCTAACTCAACTCTCATCAAGAATTATAAAATTATAAAAAGCTACCGACGTAGCTTCTTCTTTCTAAAAAATATATATTTTTTAAAATTTCAATTTCGAGAAAGTTTCGGTGTAGAAAAGTGTATTCTCCATAAACCCCTTTTCGAGCGATTTCTGTAGGTAAATTTGAGCGTTGTCTCATTCGCACATTTCGCATTCGCATGTGCCTGAGCTTATTGTGAGCGGGACAGAATGACAGACGCGGGTGTTCCTCGTGTCGTTCAAAGTCTAGCCTCTTAAAGATGAACCTACACAATAAGCAAAAAAATTTGTTTGCGCTTGTGTTGACCAAAACAAGTTTTCTAGAATTTTTTTCAAATCAAGTTTTTTCCACACGAAAACCAGATTTCATGCAAGCACAAAAAACAATATACATATCTTTTTATTTAGGTTCATCTTTAATGTCACAACTGTATGGCGCATTAGCCATTTTTCCTTTCCAGCGTCAAAATTATGATCTATGGTTCTATATTAAAGGTGTTCCCATTTTTGATGATAAGTTTATATAAATTTTTATAGTCTGAGCAGTTGAATCATAACTCGGCAATAATTGGCATGCAAACATGCCGTATCTACCTATGTTTCTGTTATCTATGGGTCTCCCGCTAACCGCCAACTCAATCCGCCAGTTTTTGATCAAATTTAAAGTACAATTGGTTTCTCTTTTGTGTGTGGCAGGTTTTGGACAGGTGTCCCTCTCACACGAGGTGATGGCCATGGTGCGCGTGGTGGCGCGAGGTTTCACGGCGTGCGTGGACGCGTACCTGACGCCGCACATCCGGCGCTACCTGGCCGGCTTCTCCAGGGGCTTCTCGCACCAACTGGCCAACACCAACGTGCTCTTCATGCAGTCGGACGGGGGCCTGACACCCATGGACGCGTGAGTGACTTACTTCACAAATAACTGTTAAAAATAGGTGGTGTATAAATTTAGGTTCAGATTAAATAGTAACGAGGACCCACACCTCTTCAATTAGATTTTGTGAGGACTAGAAAAATTAGTTGGAAGCGTTAGCCATAGATGTCAGTAAGGGCAAATTCCTTTAAAAAATCTGGGAAAAAGTAAATAAAAGTTTCTTCAAACTTCGCAAAATCACTTTGTGGCGTCATTTTTAATTAAATTAAAACAAATAACTTTAAATAATTTATATAATGTAATTTTTCATATTTTAAAATAATTTTTATATTTAATTTTAAATAATTGTTTTTTACGATATTTTTTAATTAATTAATCACCTCTCTCTATAATATTTTTGCCCATAGTTCTTTTTAATCTGTTCTTTTTAGTCTATACTTGTTTGTTTATTTTGTTATTAATGTCATTACTACCCTGACGAAGAAACCATCGGTTTTGAAACATGTAGGTAAATGTGATTATATTAGTGGTTTAAACAAAGTTATTTGTTTTAATTTAATTTAAGTAAATAAAAGGCCTGTTTTTTAGGTCTTAACTCTCTTCTTCAACAGTTTCTCGACAAGTAAACAAATAAACTCCTTGGTCTGTCTTGGGTAGTTTGGGCTTACTGATATTCACAATGTAATTGGGAATAGAGCATAATAAATACACGAGTCCTTTTAAGTTTCCTGAAGATGCGTTATTATTTTACAAGTTCCTTCATCCAAACATTTACAGGTGGAATATTATTAGTTTGTTTGTATGGATCCTAAACCGATAATTACTAAACCATTTGAATTTGTTTTTATTTTTAACTTATTTACTTACTGTAAAAACTCAAATTGTAATATTTAATTAATAAAGACAATATTAGCGACACTCAATCAAAAATCTGAAACAGAAAAAGATAAGGTCACTAGGAAACGAACCCAGGACCTTTGCCATGCCGAGACAGAGCTTTACCACTGAGCTAATGGGACCCTTTCCGATTTTGTCATATTTAACTATATCAGGGGTGCTAGCATAGTCCATCGATAAGGATCGGTAGGATAATTGTCGGTAACTTCTCATCGTTCCCTAGAACAACTGCAGATCGCAAACGAATAGGTGAAAGTTCACAATGACTAAGTGTCCCGGATATATTCGATATCAACTGTTGTTTGTACGTTAGCGATCTGCAGTTGTCCTAGGGAACGATGAGAAGTTACCGACAATTATCCTACCGATCCTTATCGATGGACTATGCTAGCACCCCAGCAGCCAATAGAAAATGAAGATGGTGTTGGTAGTTCTTAATTTGAAGTAAGATATTGTTAGCGTAAAAATTACGGGATATGCAGATATAAAATTAGAGATGGCTGTAGGCTTTATATTTAATTATTTTAATGGGCGCCACTGGTCGCTGTGACCAGATCCGACAGCGGAGAGCTAGATTCTCTTTTACAAGGCCGTGGGGGACTAAACACACTTCGGGTAATTAAGGAAATCAATTAAAAACGGTAATAATGAAGAACAATAGATTATAGTATATTTCAAAATTAAACAAATTATTAAGTTATAGTTACATCAATTACATTAAATTATACAGTTAAGGAGCTTACCCCTGGATCGACCATTATAATAATATGTCTAATCTAGTCTAGCTAATGTGATGTTTTTTAGTGTGGTAAACGCCCATCCGTCCAATCCTCTGGTGATTGGTAGAGCCCCACAATGAAGAGATCGCTCCAATCAACGGACAATGTGGCATCCTGGGAGTCAGATCTCTCCTTGGATAGTTGTGACATCCAAGTTCCCAGTCTCCCAGGTCCAGCAGGGGTCAGTCATCCTGAGGTTGTTCTTCAAAAATTCACGAGCGCTCCGGCTTGTGTATGGTATATAAGCAGGATAGCCTCGTGATCCAGCAAGTTATGATACTTATTTATTATGATTAAAAGACAAAATAACTTTGTTTTCATCACTTTTTATTTATACACAATCTACATGTTGCGTGAACGATGTTCACCTCATCAGGAATAAATCAGGAACAAAAATTACATTTACAGAGGATTATACATACCTGTAACCCTCGGGTGGGAACCTGACTTTCAGCTAGTAATCAACATTATCATACATGGTATTAAGGGCTCTCAACCTGCGTCAGATTAATTAATGATTCCTTTATTTTTATATTCCAGTTTTAATGGATCTCGTGCCATTCTGTCTGGACCCGCAGGAGGAGTGGTGGGGTATGCCCTCACCACCTATCAAAAGGAAACAGATCTTCCAGTCATTGGTAAACTATTTTTTTTTAATGAGAATTACCACTGTGAGATGAGAATGAGAATCTTACCACTCGACCACGACCGACCGTGGTCGAGTGGTAAGACACTTGACTCCTAATCGGAAGGTTGCGGGTTCGAACCCGGCGTGCGCAAATACATTTTATTTGATTAATTTGTGTTATTTCACAATTAATTAATAAAAATAATATATACTATATTTGCGGCACGTTCCAGAGTGGAAGATACTCACAGTATCGCCCTGGTGTAAGACCACCATTCAGAATTGAAACGTTGCTTAATAATGGCTTTAGCCGTGTTTAGTGACTAGATCTGAATAGCCAGGTACTTCCCCACCTTCCTCTTCCCCATCTCCTTCCCTTCCCAACTTACCTTCAGCCTCACAACATACCCCAATTGGGGATGCCATAGTCTCACTGGCTCCAGACGGGAGCAGTTGGGACTCTTCTGAGGTATTGTCTATTAAAAAAAAAAAATACCGCACATGAGTCCCAATTGCTCCCATACATCTGGATGTCTGGTTCCAGTGAGGCTACAACTTCCCCAATTGGGGTAGGATGTGAGGCTGAAGGTAGTGGGAGGTGAAGGAGGTGGGAGAAAGGAAGGTGTTGAATTTTTGCTGTTCAGATCTGGTCACCTTCTCAAGTCGGTTCCTTATTGCTTAGGGTTGTGATCCCTGCTCCAATTTCCATTGTGGATAAGATTTCCATTCTCCTCCTCATTCTCTGTGGATCCTTCATTCTTCGCGGTTCTGCGCTATGTGGAGAGCTGTGGACACCGATATTTGCATTGGTGACATTGGTGACCTTTCTCTGATTCTTCTGCCTTCCACTTTGCCAGTGACTATGAGTTTCTCCAAGTTGGAATCCTCAGTTTGGCGAGCAACGAGTCCAAAGTATCTTAAAATACACTCTAGGCAGATAGTTGAGATTCATTTTTTTATAAGAAAAACTCTCTTTAACTTTTGAAGGTTATTCCCATCAATGTAATATATCATTGAAGAAGAAGATAACAATAATAATCTAATTTTTTAAAATATGAAAATGAACAAGACACAGAAAAATAATAAAAGATAATGGTCACGAACACGAACCCAGAACCTTACGTCTTACCGGGACATACACCTCTACCAATTGGGCCGCTGCGATCTATTATGAGACTGTCGTAATTGTCAACTTCATATTTCAAATTTCAGAATTAACAATATTATCTTCGACTAATGTTTTTTTTTCCATATTATTGGCAGCTACCTTTATTATTGGAAACAAGTATTCAAAGAACGAATGAATGTGAAATAACACAAATGAATCAAACCACCCCACGATTTCAACCCAAATTAAATATGAGCGGGGATTCACATTCTGAGCTTAAAGAACAATTATTTTTTGTTTAAGGTTTTGATATGGGGGGCACTTCTACCGACGTGTCTAGATACGCTGGGGCTCTTGAACATGTTCACGAAGCTACCACTGCCGGCGTTACTATACAAGCTCCTCAGCTGGGTAAGTTATCTTTTTAAAATTGTTTAATTACTGGGATCGTCTGAGATTTTACCTTAAAAGATCAGATTCTTGATTTATTTATAAATATTCCCAGTTGACATTAATTTAATAGATATAATGATTCACTGTTTTTGAAGGTATCCCAAAATGAAATATTGTTTTTGAAAGAGATAAGAGACTTTTTCATGTTTTAATATTACAAATGGCACTAAGCATTTAAAAATATTAAAATTTTGGTTTAAAAAATAGGGGAATTTTTTTATAATAATTATTTTATTGCTTACCAATTTTTTTTCTTGTGAACTGAAAAATACCACTTTGTTCGAAACTAAAAAAACTTAAAATGTACACCTTTATGAAACCAAAGTCTCCGACCACAAATTAAAAAAAAATTTAACTTTGAAAATTTTTTATTAATTATTTTTACTTGAAATGACAAAAAGAATACCTAATAAAATATTTGTATGTTTTTTTTTTCATTACCAGATATGGAAAGGTGAGCCATTTTTAAATTTTTTTATGTTCGCATTAAAAAATTTTATATTTAAAAATTTTTATGCTAATATAAAATTTTAAAACATATTTCATCACCTTTCCAAAACAATTTTTAATTTTAGTTAGATATATTACTTTTATTTGGATTTTATTGTAAAATGGAAATATTTTGACCTTCCCATATAACAACAATTTGTCTTATTTCAGACGTAAACACAGTAGCGGCCGGCGGCGGCTCCGTGCTGTCATTCCGCTCAGGCCTGTTCCGCGTCGGGCCGGATTCCGCCGGTGCCAACCCGGGCCCGGCCTGCTACGGCGCCTCGGGCCCGCCCGCCATCACGGACGCCAACCTCGTGCTGGGCCGCCTGCTGCCCGACTACTTCCCCATGATATTCGGGGCTAACGAGGACCAGCCGCTGGACCGGAAGGCATCCATCGCCGTGCTGGAGACCATCAGGAGGAATGTTAATGATTTCATGAGGGAAACTGGAGGTGTTGAGGCAAGTTAACTCCATACTATGTCTAGAGGGCCTTTTTGAGGAGAGTATGTAGTGAACATGGGTCTTGAAGAGTAAGAGGGAGACAACACAGATGTTGACACAACCATTAGCATCTCATTTTAAAATGTCGATCTTCCAGTAGATTAGTCATACATCTCCGAAAAATAAAAATTTGAGTTGAGTATGCAATTATGTGTAAAAGTGTACCCTCTATCTGGTGCAATACAGATTTACAAGAACAATCAGATTATTATTTTTTTTTTTAAATTGATAAACTAATGTTTAAGACAAGATTTTTTTTATGCATAGCACAAAGGGTAACAATTATTATAAGCAATAATTATTAGCCTGAAACACTCATACATATTGAAAGAATCTTCCGAGAAAAGATACATATCGCCGACGGGACTCGAACCCGCACCCTTATAAAAAAAAACCAAAGTGTAATAAGCAGTAATTGTTGAATGAAACACTAGGTATATATTGAATCATTTGGCGGGTAGGAGGTATCCCGCCGTAGCTTAATGGTAGAGCACTTGACCGGCAATCAAAAGGGTGCGGGTTCGAGTCCCGTCGGCGATATGTATCTTTTCTCGGAAGATTCTTTTAATATGTATGAGTGTTTCAGGCTAATAATTATTGCTTATAATAATTGTTAACAATCAGATTACTCATAAACCTAAATCAATTCTCTCTCTGGTTTCAATCCTGGGATTGGTTTGCAGCAATTTCCTTTAGTTTCTTCTTCCATTCTTCCCTATCTTGTGCGGCTCTTTTGAATTCTGCATATGATGAGCAGCGCATGTCCACCAGCAGGTCCTCCAGGTACTCTCGGCGTGGGCGTCCCCTGGAGTTTGTCCCCTCGGTCATACCCTCCATTATGGCATGCAAGAGGCCTTCTTGTCGTATTATATGGCCGATCCATCTTGCACGCCTTTCGGACAAGGTCTTGAGCAGGTGCCTTCCTCCTTCGATTCTTTGGAGAACCTCCTCATTTGTAATGTGGTCTCTCCAGGAAATTCCTAATAGTCTTCTATAGGACCACATCTCAAAAGCCTCTAGTCTCCGTTTATCTCTTTCGGATAGGCACCATGTTTCGCAGCCGTATGTCAAGATACTCCATACATAGGTCTTGATGAGGAGTATTCTCAGTTTTAGGTCTATATTATTCGATTCTATTATTTTCGACCTTTTATTGAATGCAAGCCTAGCCTGGTGTATACGGCTGTCGACCTCGCTCTTAGACCGACCGTCCCATGTTATTTTGCTCCCGAGGTAGACAAACTCCTTAGTGTTCTTTAGTGGAACTCCTGACATCTCTACTCTCATCTGATGTTGCGTTCGGCCTACAGTCAGCAGTTTTGTTTTGTCTTTATTTATCTTCATGTTGTAGTTGTTTTGAAGAATGCTTTGCATGATTGTTAAGGCCTCTTGCAGTTCTTCTTCGCTTTCAGCAAGCATAGCAATATCGTCAGCAAACCTTATCATATCCACCTTTTGTCCGTGTATCTTTACACCTTCTCTGTGACTCATTCTCTCTCTCAAGTCATTAATCGCACTCTGTATATAGGCGTTAAAAAGAAAAGGTGACAGAGAGCATCCCTGTCTCACCCCTTGTTTTATACTGGCTTCCTTTGTACCATTATTACATCTAATTATAGCGGCCTCATTCTTGTATAGCGCCTGGATTATTCGTCTATCTCTATATTTGATATCAATTCTCTTCAGAATTTCGAAGAGCCTTTTCCATTCTACTTTGTCGAAAGCCTTCTCCAGGTCTATGAATGCAATGAATGTGTTTTGGTTTCTTTTTATTCTTTTTTCTAGCAGTATGCGTAGCGACAATATTGCTTCTCTGGTTCCTACACCTCTTCTAAATCCATACTGGTCTCCGGAAAGGATGTTCTCTACTTTTGGTTCGATTCTTTTTAGAATGATATTAGTCAATATTTTTGAGGCATGGGATATTAGGCTAAGAGTTCTGTGTTGTTCACATTTCGTCGTGCCTGCCTTCTTTGGTAATGCGACAATTAGGCATTTCTCGAAATCTTCTGGTATGTTTCCAGTCTTATACATTATCTGTACCATTTTAAACAGGGCATCTGTAGTTCCTTTTCCTGCTGGCTTAAGTAGTTCAGCTGGAACGTCATCGATTCCGGGTGCTTTCCCGTTTTTGAGGTTTTTGAGTGCGAGGTCAAACTCTTCTCTAATGATTGGGTCTCCCAAATCATCTGCGTCTACCTCATTTTCTCTTTCTACCAATGTTTCGTTGTCACTATTTCCCTTTCCATTGTACAGCATTTCGAGATATCTTTTCCATCTCTCTCCTATTTGGTCATTTTCGAAAAGTATTTTGCCGTCTTCTCCTTCTATTGCATTACCCTTTCCAACTCTCATCCCAAAGAAGTCTTTCACCGCAGCGTGAGCTTTTTCTACATTTCCTCTCTTAAGGTCGTCATTTATCTCATCGCACTTATTCTGGTAGAATGTTTCTTTGGCTATTCTGGACTCTCTATTTATTTTGTTTCTCAGCACTTTGTATTTCTTTTGTGATTCAGCTCTTTTATCATTTTTGAGCTCTCTTCTATCCTTTATCATATTTAGGATCTCATCGGTTATCCATTCCTTCCGTGCTTGAGGTTTTTCCTTGCCTATAGTTTCCTCTGCCGTAGTTATAATCTTCGTCTTTATCACTTTCCAGATCGCATTCACGTTCTCCTCTTCCATTAGGTTGCACTCTTGCGTCTTTTCCCTAAAACTGTCGCTGATCTCTTTTATCTTTAATACTTTTGTATCCCATTTGAAATTTTTTCTCTTTTTTAATTTTTTCAGTTTTAGAAGACTTTTGGCCATTACCATATTATGGTCACTATCTATATCTGGACCGGAATAGCTTCTACAATCTTTTATTTGGTTTTTAAATCTGTGTCTAACCATTATATAGTCTATTTGCAGTCTTTGTCTGTCTCCAGGGGATTTCCAGGTGTATCGCTGTCTTGGGTGGTGTTGGAAACAAGTGTTTGCTATCACTAATTTGTGTTTTTCGCAGAATTCTGTCAATCTGTTTCCTCTGTCGTTTCTTGCACCCAGCCCAAAGGGCCCAACGCAAGTTCCTTCACGTCCTTCTCCTACAACAGCATTCCAATCTCCTAGGAGAATCAGATTTTCACCTGCTTTTATCTCTAATATAAGTTTATCCAGCGAACTGTATACCTCCTCCACTTCTTCGTCGCTATGACTAGATGTTGGCATATATACTTGGATAATTACAGTGTCTACAGGCTTAGTTTCTATTTTGACTAGAATAATTCTTCCACTATATTGCACATATCCCTTAACCCGTCTTCCCCACTCCTTGCATAGCACAACTCCTACTCCTCCTTGGCCAGGTTTAAATCAATTATAATGCAGAAAAACTTGTACAAAAAACAAAAAAAATTATGTTTTCTGGGTCACTAGTACGAAATTTCAAAATGCTACACTAATATACCGGACCGTTATGACTCCCGGTGTAATTTTATAGCACTTTTAAAATGTAAAACACAGACAAGTGTAAATAATATTTGATTTATGGGGCCGACAGACACAGCTATAAAAGCTCAAGCGTTATTTGGTTTGGCGTATTTCGGCATATCGGTTGTCGTACATTCCCAATGGGAATGAATGACGAACGATATGCTGAAGTAGGCCAAGCCAAATAACGCTTGAGCTTTTATAGCTGTGTCTGTAGGACCCCTTATGCTGACCATTCGAATTTTGCTTTCCTCGTTATCTCAAAACTTTGTATGTATTTGGAGATGTATGATTAATTAAATGGACCATCGGTATGTTCCCTTATTCCCCCATCCAACTGTTACCGAATTACCTGTCCCTTTCTGACAGTGTTGGAGTACATACATACATTGCTGACCATTGCAATAAGTGTTCAAGTCTCAAGTCAGTACGTTATGGAAACTTGTATAGTGATGAACAGTGCCGTTATATCGATTCTGTCCAAAACGTGCAGTTAAATATGTATAAGGTAAGTCAGATTCCAATTCCACTGTTCACCACGCTATTTCCGTAATTGTGTCACTTATAAAAACCATAATATTGATTACAGTCCACCGTATGTATAAAATACAAATTGATTCGCAGACAAATATCGGAACTATAACAGAGGTCGGCAAATCATTTCACAGCCTAGAGTAATAATACAATTGTCAACCATGCATAAATGTTGGGCATGCATTTGGCGTTTCTCTCCACTATGCTCTAAAGCCTTGTGCTCTACCGATTGTAATCCATTTGTTAAGATAGGTAAATTTATCAAACGAACCTCCTGTTTCTGTTACAAAGTCGAGGGATTTAAAAAAAATATTTTGGGGCTTCAGGGCTGTGAAATTCAACAGTACATTTGTACATTAATTTGTACATAAATTTAACAGTACTGTGCATTTGGGATTCGTACAGGGTCATCATTTGTGTACTATTTGCAATATCTACGGGCTATCTATCTATCTATCTATTTATTCAGCTTCTGCAAGGCTAACTTGACTCTGGCTTTCTGAAGACGGACTTTTGCATAAATTATAGTAGCTTGTATATTTATGCTCACAGAAATAACAATTTATGAGTTTCATTAATTAATTAATACAATTAGGTTAATCTAATTTTCACCGTGTTTTTCAACAGATGTCGCTGGAAGAAGTGGCTATGGGATTCATAGAAGTGGCCAACGAAGCAATGTGTCGTCCCATCAGGTTTGTGACAACTTTGTTAATACTTTCAAGCAACTTTTCCATTCTGAATAGTGGTCTTACACCAGGGCCATACTGAGAAGATCTTCCACTCTGGAACATGCTGCAAATATACTGTATATATTAATTTAACTGAATAAATTGTGAAATAACACAAATTAATCAAATAAAATTTACACGAGCCGGAATTCAAACCCACCACCCCCGGATTGCTAGTCTAGAGCCTTACCCTCGACCAAGGAGGCCGTCGAAGCTCAGGAGACACATGCAGATGTTGGGAAAACACCAATAGATGCATGAAATGTGAAGAGGATGAAGAGACTCCAATTCACTTATGGTGCCAATGTCCTGCCCTGGTGGGAACTAGGCTCAGATACCTGGGGAGACATACAGTAGAACCAGAACACATAGCCACATATCCAATGACAACCCTGGTGAACTTTATTAAAGGGACTGGGTTGTTATTAAAGGATTGAGGTAAAATGGGAGATAGCACAATGGGTCTATGATTACAATCTGTAAGTATCTTTGTAAGCCTAAGTGGTCACGAAAATCTACTTGTAAACCGTCTCCGCCTTTAAAAAAAAAAAGGAGTACGTTAATGTTGCATCAATAAACATGTACAAATATAATACATATTTTCAGAGCGCTAACAACAGCCCGAGGTTATGACACGTCCCATCACGCACTGGCCTGCTTTGGCGGTGCCGGTGGGCAGCACGCATGCTCTATCGCACGCTCGCTCGCCATCAACACGGTTTTCGTGCACAAATATGCTGGTGAATATTATAATTAAATTAAAATCCTCTAAATCTATGTACATCCCAGGGGGGATTTGGCTTCCTCTACAAATGTTCTTAACGGCCTGTGGTTTCTCCCCTTTCACCTCCAGTCATCAATCCTCTCGTCCTGCTCCAATCAAGTTACAGACTGAATAATTGTTTTGTCCAGGTATTCTCTCTGCGTACGGGATGGCTCTGGCTGATGTGGTCCACGAAGCCCAAGTGCCGTGTGCCCTCCGGTACTCACCGGAGAACTTTGACCAACTGGCCAGTGAGTTGGATGCCCTTTCAACCATCTGCAAGGACAAGCTACTAGCACAGGTATATCTACTTTTAGTATTTGATAAATTCTTTATCTTTTAACCCTTACGTACCTGAAATTATAAATCACATATCACACGAAGGGGGGTCACTGAGGTCCCCCATAACATTGTGGAGCAATCGTATTCTTTTTTCCCTGCCTGGTAACCGTCAGATATTCGTTACTATGGCATTGTCCATCTTCGCCCAGCAATCAATCATTAAGTAATGCAAAATGGTGAAAGAAAGTGCGACATCGAGCGTAACTCAAATACATAATATTATTGTAGCCCTTTCCAGTAAAGTGCGCATTTTACGTCTGCACTCATGGCTTGTTTGCGACGAGGTTTAAAAAAAAAATTTGGTGAACCGGAAGGGAAGGGGAAAGAAATTCTGTCAGAATTTATATTATTTATGGATTGATATTATTTAATATGTTGAAAAATATTAATAAAATTTTTTTTTTTTTTCAATGCACATCGATTAGCGAATATGTAGTTTTTTTTTATTACCTAAATTGTCGAGTATGTGAAGTAAAAAAAAACCTAAGATATCAGATAAAACTCTCATTTGGGGGATGTGTATTACCCCCCTGCAGTGCGAGGGGGTTAATTTGATGAAAACTTTAATTATACATTGTAAATGTGATAAAAAATATAGTTTGAATGACTTAAAAAAATAGATACTTTGGAACATGACTGTCAGTGTTATCGGTGTTCCATCGATATTTCAATGGACGATGCTCCGAGAAACTTGCGTCATTGATCCCAACGGCACCGGTGTACAACCAGGAAACACGACAAATGCTCACCCAACATTTGTGCACAGCTGACAATTATTACATGAAAATTGGTCATTTGTACTTTCATATTTTTTTACATTTACTCTACACATGAGGCCCTGAAGGAAATAGTATTCCTAACCTTCCTCTTCACATCTCCTTCCCCTTTGCCTCACAAAATACCATAATTAAGGATACCATAGCATTACTGGCTCCAGGCTGTTGGATATTCGTTAGATGATTGGCGATATTCACATAAAAAAGAATGACAAAGAAATTATGTAGTACATTTTGATTTCCAGGGCTTCTCAGAGTCCCAGATAGTGCTGGAGCCCTACCTTCACATGCGATACGACGGAACGGACTGCGCCCTGATGTGCATCCCGGGACCAATAGTCGATGCTAGCACCACCAGATATGGAGACTTTGTCCACACTTTCTTACAGAGGTTGGTCTGAAATTCATTGAAAATTATGCAGTATAAATTACAGATACTTGCTGAAAAGGCACAAATTTGTAAGTATCTTTGTAAGTCTAGCCCAGGGGTCGGCAAACTGCAGCTTTTTTCATAGACATCCATAACCTCGTTAGAAAAGCACCAGATTCAAAAGGCACAATCGCAATATATCTGGGAGTTAATGCTATAATTGCCTATGTCACTTTTGGTAATATGATTTATGCACCAGAAAGTACTCTAAAACCTACCTTATTTGAATGCTTTGACTACATATGTTAGGTACCGATTAATGAAATTTTGGCCTATCTAATGTTGAAGAACTTGGATTCAGATAATATGATGGATCACTAGTACGAAACAACCAATATCACCTTTGGAAAATATAATACTTGCAGATACAAGACGGAGTTTGGCTTCACAATAGCAGGAAGAGGAGTGCTAGTGGACGACGTCCGTGTCAGAGGAGCGGCTAAGAACAACTTCCTCAACGAGCAGCCCATCTCCAGCGCAGAGAGCGAGCAACCATCGTGCGATAAGGTCAGACATAGTCCTATCACCAGTACTTCTGTGAACAGTAAACCCTCACATCCAAATTCTGATTTTCTATCACCTTTGTGTAGGTTTTTGGTCCTAATGAACTTTCAGATTGATAAAAATGAGTTATTTCAGCTTTGCAATTAAAGCTCAATAAATTAAATATTTCTAAATGTAGCCGAATAATAAAAATAATAGCCGAATACTAAAAACTGTTTTTGAAAGGTGATGAAATACTCTTTCAAATTGTATTATTACAAATAAATATTAAAATTGGTGAATATTAAAATTTAGAATTTTGTGGTATAGGACCCAGGTGTTAGGTACTGTAAATAGTAAATAATCCAGCCCAGCCTATTTATCAATAAAATAAGAATTTCCTTTTATGAACACTAGATTTTTAAATGCATCAGACAAACGGTTTTTTGTTGGGGAATGAATAAAACGTGCTAAAGAATATCTATCTTTCTACAGGTCCTGATGAACAGAAACTTGTGTTTGTGTATGTGTATTTGTGTACTTGTAAATGTATTTGAAATACTAATTATTTTATCTATATTATTTTGTGTTTTTTGCTTTGATGTAATCAAAGGTTTTTTGAAGTATTATTTTTGATTTTCCTTTTGTGTTATTTTTGTTACTTTAAGTAAATAATTGTTATTCATATTTTTATAAGAAAAACTCTCTTTTTAACTTTTGAAGGTTATTCCCATCAATGTAATATATCATTGAAGAAGAAGATAACAATAATAATCTATTTTTTTTTAAATATGAAAATGAACAAGACACAGAAAAATAATAAAAGATAACGGTCGCAACTGGGACTCGAACCCAGAACCTTACGTCTTACCGGGACATACATTAAAAAACATTAGTCGAAGATAATATTGTTAATTCTGAAATTTTAAATATGAAGTTGACAATTACGACAGTCTCATATAAGATCGCAGTAGCCCAATTGGTAGAGGTGTATGTCCCGGTAAGACGTAAGGTTCTGGGTTCGAGTCCCAGTTGCGTCCGTTATATTTTATTATTTTTCTGTGTCTTGTTCATTTTCATATTTAAAAAAAAAAAAAAAATTAGATTATTATTGTTATCTTCTTCTTCAATAAAATAATTGTTAACCTCAACACAGGCTTGTCCTAGTGAGGTTAAAAATTGTATTGTAAACTGTTATACCTAAAATGTGAAGAAACAATAAATAAATAAATAAAAAAATAAAAAATTAAATTACAAAATACTTCAGCATCAGGTATTTGAAATACCAAATACAAATTACATTTTTAGGAATCAATTGAAATAAAATACCAAATACGTATTTGTATTTCAAATACGTATTTCAATTATAAGTAATTCAAATACTGCCCAACCCTGTATGTAGATCAGATTTCTAGGGATTATTTGTTCAGTGGTTGAGACACATATCCATATGTTTGTTTTCAGGAAGTGGATGTCTTTTTCGAAGGCGGTCATAAGAAAACTGGTGTGTACAGACTGCAGAGCCTCAGTGCTGGTCACCGCATCCAAGGTCCCGCCATCATCATGGACAACTTGTCTACCATCCTCGTGGAGCCAGGTCAGTTCTGTCTGGCCTGCGGTGCCATCTATAGATAATAGAAATCAAGAGAGATGGACCATAAACTAATAATTATTGTTCGTGGCCATGGTTCCACGTGTCACCAACAACCTTCACCCATACTTACACAGATTGCATTCACATACAGCGGAGACCCGCCTTTGTTTCTATCTTCACACCAAACGCATTTCTTTTATTATATTGACGCTTTCATAGTCCTCGCAGTTTGGTTACATATACAGCTCAGCGACAGTTGGCGCATTTCCAAGCCGTACCTTCCTTTGTTTTTATTTCCCATAGACATTTTGTGCATGCTTCTGCCAATCTTGTGAATTATTGCCAATCCTGAGCAATAAAGGTAACAATTTATTGTTGATCGTTGTTGTCAACTTGTGCATTATTGTCAAACTTGTGAATGATTGCCATTTGCAAACTGTCATTGCTCTATTGTAGTATTTATTATTTATTTATTTATTTATTTTTTCATGTTCTCTATAAAACAGTTATACACCAATATATATCATGGAGAAGATTATAAATTACAAAGTACACAAGGGCAGTTTTACTACTTAGTGACATTTGCTAAAAGATAGTTGCTGAACTGTCTGTAAGTGACATTGAAAATGTCGATGGTCAATGCAGAATCGTTAAGCAGTTGAGTCGCTCTGTTTATTGGCGCGTTCTGATAGGCAGAAGTCCTCACTTTCGGAGCATAAAAAAGTGCATGGGATTTACCACGAGTATACTTGTTAGGGACGTAAAAATTAACCTCTTTTAATATAGGCGGATTGAGTATGATACCAGAGATTAGCTTAAAAAAGTGTTTACCTAAAAATATTTTTCTGCGGGCTTCTAAGGTGTTGAAATCGAGCATCCCTGTTAAGAACAAGGATGGATAAAGGAATGGATAGTACGTATATTCCCTCATATACAGGTAACGCAAAAATCTTTTTTGTACTTTTTCTATTTCTAGGATATGGTTTTGTTCAGAAGGGGCCCAAATAATGGAACTATATTCCAGGATGCTACGAACAAGTGCTTCATATGTTCGACGTATTGCAATTCCATTAGTAAATGATCTCGCATTACGAAGAACAAATCCAAGCATTTTGTTGGCGCGGGAGACAATGTCAAATATGTGGGATTTGAAAGAGAGATTTGCTTCAAAAATCACGCCAAGGTCTCTAATCTCATTTTTCCGTGTTAATATATTTTTATTAATCTGGTACGGGAATAGAAATGTATTTTTGGATCTTGTAAATGTAACGACATTGCACTTCTGGATGCTGAAGGGTAATTTGTTCAGTTCCGACCATTTGACAAGAGAATCAAGATCATTCTGTAGAATAATGGAATCTATGTAACTTTTAATAGCTCTGAAAAGTTTGATATCATCAGCGAAGAGGAGATATTTTGAGCGGTTAATGGTCTTGCCTATATCATTAATGAATAAAAGAAAGAGGAGGGGTCCTAAATTTGATCCCTGGGGGATCCCGGAGTTGGTTTTGTATTCGTGAGAAAATTGGTGTCCGTAACTGACATACTGACGACGATTGAGTAAGTAGCTAGCTACGAAAGCGAGAAAATTCTGAGAGAATCCGATGTCACTCAATTTTTTTAATAAAATATCATGGTCGACTTTGTCAAATGCTTTCTCAAAAAAAAAAATTAATAATTTAAAAATTATTAATTTTTTAAATAAAAGTATGTAGCTTGATCACTTGACACCTCAAAATTCATTTGGTGCCCAAGGCCTCAAGGCCTCCTACCTTAGTCTGCCTTGAGGCAGTGTTCGATGAAACTTTTGAATACAAAAACGCAGCTCGTCCGCAACGTCCTATCGTTTATTTCGTTCATACCCACATATTCTTTGAATGTCTTATGTCATACATGATGTCTTTTGTCATACATGAACAAAGTTTGAATTAAGATTTTACTGGAATCATAAGAGTGTTCCTTACTTGCCACTTTTAATTTTGATTTTGTGAGACAATAATGGCAAGTCTAGAAGTATAACATCATTGGTAATGGCACTGTAAATAATCCAGAGCTTGTGTATTTTAGATTGCAGCGCCGTAATCACCAAGTTTGGAGATATCAAGATCACTATCGGCTCCGGGGGCATCAGGAAGGTGGGCACGGAACTGGACTCCATCCAGCTCAGCATCTTCTCGCACAGGTTTATGTCTATAGCCGAACAGATGGGAAGGTATGTAATAGCTTTAGATAGTAGTTAGTTCTATAAAACACAGAGGGCATTAGTAGCATATTTGTGGAACTACCGATATTGTAGGGATCTAAGATAAATAATACTTAGATAAAATAATACCATTTATTGGATAACCAACACCCCTGCCCTAGGTAATCCAAGTGGTTCTCTACGTTTGGTGCACGGGTTCATGGGGTGAGGTTTGTCCTGGTCTTGGCGGCGGATGTGTTTGCCCAGTTGTTTGTTTGTGATGGGCCGGATCGAGAGACAATGTTTGATGCAGACATTTTACCTCTCTAGCCGGACTCTCTCGACCGATCGCCTTGTACCGCAGTGGGTGGCATGGGTGACATGGATTTATACATCCGTCACTCCTGGACACATTGACCCCCAGATTCCTACCCATACCCTTTTCCTTCCCAGAACTTTCTTTCCCACAGTAACCCCAAAGATGGCATTGGCCCCAAGGGAAATTGTTTTCCTCGGAGCCTCCTGTGTGGAGCTACCTTTTCCTAAAAAGACCCTCCACACAGCATCCATAAAGATGACATAGGCCCTGAGGGAAATTGTTTTCTTCAGGGCCTCATGTGTATGACTAATGTTAGAAAACAAACAAAAAAATATCCTATGATACTAGCATGACCCTCTGGAAGAAGGGGCTTATGGTTTTTTTTTAATGCTTTCAGAATTCTTCAGAGAACTTCTATATCAGTAAACATCAAGGAACGCTTGGACTTTTCTTGTGCTCTCTTTGGGCCGGACGGAGGCCTTGTATCCAATGCCCCTCACATTCCTGTCCACCTCGGGGCCATGCAGGAGACTGTCAAATATCAGGTGAATATAAAAATGTATTAACCTAACCTAACCCATCGTAGATATAGAAAAAAGGAGATGTACTATTTTCAGGTATTTTGGGGCTCCAGACCGTTGGTCGCTACCAAACTCAACACTGCATATTGATCATCCAGTTGATTAGTCAGACATTTCCAAATGCTAAGTTTTGAGATAATGAAGACAACAAAGATTTAGATACCTCGGCAGCATTCTCACGGAGACTCTTGACTGCTATCAGTAATATGAAATCCCTCTTCTGCAATGACAATATCAATTTAAAACTAAGGCAGAGAATGTTAAAATGCTATGTGTGGTCGGTCTTGCTGTACGGATGTGAGACATGGACTTTGAAAGTAAATACCATGAATAGGTTAGAGGCTTTTGAAAAGTGACTTCACCGGAGAATGCTCAAAGTCCCATGGACCGACATGATCACCAACATTGAAATTCTCAGGCGGGCTAGAGCAGCTACTCACAATAGTAAAAGTCAGGAAAATTTCATATTCGGGACACATACTTCAAGGGGAGAAATATCACTTCCTCCAACTAATATTAAAAAGCAAGGAGACAAATGTCTTGGCTGCAAAGTGTACGAGAGTGGACCGGTATTAGAAGTGTGGAGGAGCTATTCCGGGCAGCGCAAGATAGAGAAATATTCACCGGAGTGATCTCCAACGTCGGGGGGACCTGATAAGGCACACGAAGAAGAAGACAACAATATTTCAATGCTCACCATAAATCAAATATTATTTACACGTGTCTGTATTTACATGTCTGATTAATCAACTAGACGATCGATATCTAAGAAACTAACACTGCCTTATTCATTTCTCCGTTATGTCCGGAAATTGTAAATCTACATCACACAGAGAATCTGAGCATTTACAATTTTTTTATTATTGCATTTAGATTTTTTTACTTGGTGTTTTACTTGTCCAATTTTTGGGCAGTCAAAAGTTTAAAAACTTTTGGAACTTGGTCTAAGCTTCAACATATTTAAAAACATTAACCTCTCGAGCAATTTGTGTTCAGTTTTTGATTTGGCCATTCGATTTAATTAATATCATTCCTCATAATATTAATATGGAAACATATAAACTGTTTACTGCGGTTTAAAGCTAATGAATTCACCTAGATTTCACCGTTTATCCCACATTTGTAGGTTCGTTAAGTGTGGTCCAATTTTGGACCGATATCAATCGCAGAAAAATAAAAATGTCCAAATCTGGACCTAAATCACTAATCGGAAGTGGTTAAAGAACTGATATTACAGACCTCTAGTGCAGTGGTCACCAATTTTGAGAAAGGGCCGGATTGATGTGTTTGAAAATCTGGGGTGCCGGATGAAAAATAATTTCTTATTCCGGTTAGAATCCAATTAGAATATTAATTTATATGTGCATGTTGAAATATGTCATATTTTGCAGTGTAGTGTCGTTTTAAATTATATTCTTTAAAACAGACACCACATTATTGCAAATTAGACATTTGTTTTTCACAAAAAAAAACTAATTAATCACTGCTTTTTAAATACTCGACACTCGGCGTCTAGTTTCCTTTTCTTTGATATCATTATATTGGGACATTATAATTGAATGAATTTCAATCGAAATTTTAGAAACAACCTCAATTAGAGCAATCACACCGCTAAACACTATTTCTATTCCACTTCAAGCTATCACGACAATCAAGCGTGTACACTGAATATTTTCGATTTGGCCTCTGTTTTGCCTAACTTTCAACAAATTTAATGAAAATGTTTGGGGAATTTTCGAGTAACGAACATCTGATCGTCTTCAATACCGAATTCTCCGAAATCACAGAAAACTCTGGTTATCTCAATTACCCAACTATTTTTACTTTTGGTCCACTACCTGATCAAATTCCGATTGATGAATTGAAATATGGCTGCTGTGAATTCACAAATAATCAACATCAACTTGATGGAAAATTCTATAAAAGTAAAATGTCCTATATGAATTATTTATAGGCAGAAATCAGAATTTCTTGGAGGGCCGGATGAAAATCTTTGGCGGACCGTATGTTGGTGACCACTGCCCTAGTGACTGATTTTTTATAAATTTGACTTAAAAGTTCAAGCCTTGGATTCGATTTACTCGAAGATAGAATCTCAAATAAAAAAAGTTATACTTCAAAATTGACTCTAAACGTGATGTAGATTGACCAGTTTTCCACTTGTACTACAAGTTTCCGGACACCAAGCATACCCCTTATCCCTTTTTATAAATAAATCTGCTTTTGGGAACGGAACCGGTGTCGATCGAACGTGCGGGAGCTGCTTATGTAGGGTACCTTTAAGCGTGCGTGTTTCGAGCAGTAAGTCGCCCAGCCCTATGGGATCATTATTATGATCTTTACTAGTGTGGCCCGTCAAATTTCGGACATTTTTTCTCAGTCGGAAAGGGTTATATGCAACGACCTTCAATTACTTTAGAACATAGATAATAAAAACAAAGGAAGACATGGCATGGAAGTGTTTTAACACTGATAAGTGAATTCCAGATAAGTGTTCGTGGTGACAGTCTGGAGGAGGGAGATGTGATCCTGTCCAACCACCCCAAGGCCGGGGGCTCCCACTTACCAGACCTGACAGTCATCACACCCGTCTTTCACAAGTATTTATTTCATTCAATCTAATATCAAATATTTTTATATTTACGCCAATACGGTAAAATAATTTTAAATTTTTTTTCACTTAATTTATTTATGACCGCAACCAGATTCAGCCTGTTAAGGCCTGAATGAAGGTGTTAAGGCCAATCTGAAGAAGATGCCAATCGAAAAAAGTTTTAAATTATATTATAATGGATTCTACCACGGATTATCATTATCAAAAATATAAATATTAAAAAATACAGTAAGATTACAACAGTAAAACTGATTGTTTATGCCAAAATTTCTTGCTTGAGAGAAGTGATATAATGTGATACTGATTGATCTTGAAGCGAAGTTGTAGATCAGCCCTGGACAACCCGCAGCGCCCATATATGCGGCCCGCGGTCAAGTATGAAATTTTTTTTTTAAATTTTCGGGTACATCAGAATGCCTTTAAAATCACATTAAAATTATTAAAACCAATACAGTTTCTATAATTACACCAAATGTTCTTATTCTGCTGATTTATATTTCCCGTGCATAACTTCTCACTCGAGAAATCGCTTTCCGGAATAACAACAGATGAAGAGATGGGATGCATAACTTCTCGCTCGTTAAGCGTTCGATAACTCGCAATCTGCTTGCAGCGTCGCCATGAGCAAGAGCGTCTGTGCAATTTGGTTTGACCTGTTGAAGATGAACAACTTGGCTGTTAGGAATATCATCTCAACTGGATTTCCTAAAATAATCTTACTTCCAAAGCAAGTGAGGCTTTGTCAACCATTATTCCATGACTAAAAGCCCATGTATATGCAGAATCGGAAGATATTCTCCAATTACCAAATCCTCCAAGAAACCAGCCTCCAATATCAACTAATAATGGCATTATTGACAAGTAATCTCTGAAGGAATCTCTGGACTGTTGTACAAATAATGAAATCTTGCCCAGAATTGAACTCTCAGGTTCGGTGATTAGTTTGCAGGTTTGGCAACTGTAATGACCATTGATATAATAACTATATTTGCAATGGCCTGATGGAATAAATCTTTCTTCTTAGTCAAACGTGGTTGTTTTTTTTCAAAACCCCATTAAATTGACCCAGTACATTGGCATAATATTCGCCATTGATTGTTTTCATTTGGGTCGCCATGACTTTATTAGTTGACAAACCCACCTTGGCCTTCTTGGGCGCCGAAAAAAAAAAAAAAAAAAATAGGCCTTCGCATATTTTATATTATTTCAATCCAAAAGTAACACCACCTATTAATAATTTCATAATACAAACTAACATCGAATTCCGTTGCATCTCTTGCGTGACATAGTTGTTTTGCTAGGAAGAAATTATTAATTTTTATCAAATGTTCAGTGTTGAAAATATGGCCAACACACAATGGTAAATTCTTCAGTGATGAGAGTGCCAAGCATCGAAATTATAGATGTACATGTAAAAGAATCCACACACTGTTTTAAAAAATCCTTTATGGAATGTGGTAAAATAAATAATAATAATTAATTGCGATTTTCAACCTTTAGAGGCATCGCCCGTCCCATCTTCTTTGTGGCTTGCCGCGGTCACCATGCGGACATTGGCGGCATCACGCCGGGCTCCATGCCGCCGCACTCGACCTCGCTGGCACAGGAGGGGGCCGCCTTCCTCTCCTTCCTGCTGGTGAAGGGCACCGTGTTCCGCGAGGAGCCGTTGAAGCTGGAGCTGAAAGATTCCCGCAACCTCGAGGATAATCTGTCGGATCTGAAGGCTCAGGTGGCGGCTAATCAGAGGGTAGGTTGAGATAATTGCCAACTCTGCCATTCGAATGTTTCTAGAAACTTCGCACCCGCCAATAAAGAACTTTAATGAAAAATATTATATAGATCATATTCGGAATAGGTTAGGTAAGGTTATGTAGGAATGATGTCTTTCACCAAACATGTATTTTCTTCATATTCTTTCAGTTTTTACAATTCTTAGCGCATTCATTTGAAGTAGCCCAATCGCAGTGGCGGCTCGAACACTTCTTTGATGGTGGGGACCGATATTTTTTACATATATACCTACTACCTACTGTATTGTAATCTCACTACCCGGAGAATATAATATAAATTTTCTCGAACAAAAAATTTCATGGTCAAATCATGCTAATCTAACAAAAACAAAAACAAAAAATGTCTATAGATATACAATTTTATAATACAGTATAATAAAAATAACGCTTTGTCTTGCAAGATTATCATCGAAGTTAATTTGAACGCGAGCGATTCCCACCCGAAACTACGCAACTTTTGTTACATGGGGATTCATTGGATTATAATAATAATAATAATAATAATTGGATAATTTGTAGAGCGCCGTTTTTGTGAGAAATCACCTCAAGGGCGCTGTACATCTTATTATGACTTCTTAGGCTCTACCTAGAACTATTATTTACAAATGGACACAGAGAACATACTTACCTGGCAGGTCACTTCCGATAAACACACTTTAATTAGAAAGTTTATGCTTGGAGGAGATACGACTTTGCACGCGGAGGACACTATATTAAAACACTGGACATTGCATAACTTTACATTTGCTACACCATCATTTTTCATATTACATTTATAAGAAGATAACTGCCAAAAATGGAGTTAATAAATTGAAGTTATTTCGAAAGACTTGTGAATTTAGGACTCATTAGGACTGGAGGATTTGAATGAAATTAGATGTACAAATAATTCACCATTAAGAATTTGTTAACATTTTTATGCAATTACTTATTTACTATGTCGCGGGCTGAGAAGGTGAAAGTGAAGGTTTTTGTTTTTGGCTTTATGGGTACGACTGTCTAAAAAGGTGAGTTTTAAGTTTAGCTCTGAATTTCGCCGAGTCTGTGATCATTCTTAAGTCATGTGGCAGTCCATTCCAGGCTTTAGGTCCCGACACTCCGAAAGCACGCTCACCGAACTTAGTATTTGGTGTGCGCTTTGGCTCCTTCAACCTTCCGATTGCTGATGATGCCGCTGACCTAAGAGTTGACTGTCGAGAATTGGAGTTTTCTGGGATACACATTTCTGATAAGTAAGCAGGAGCCATTCCATTAAGGGACTTAAATACCATCCAGCAGAGCTTGAACTGGATTCTTTCAGGACATTTGAGCCAATGAAGATTTTTGAGATGCTCTGAAATATGGGAATATTTAGATACGCCGGTGATAAGTCTCGCCGCAGCGTTGAAAACGGATTGTAATTTGTTGATTTGATATTTTGGGAGACTTGCATATATTCCGTTGCAATAATCTAGGCGTGAAACAACATACGAATTGACTAGTAATTTAGTCGCCTCTGTTGGCAAGTTTCTTCGCACTGCTTTAATTTGCCTTAATTGAAAGAACCCAGTGCTTACAGTTCTGTTCACTTGAGTTTTAAGGGAAAAATCAGCATCCAGATTGACACCCAGAAGTTTAATACATGTCTTAGGAGTGATATCACTTCCTGAAATGGATATTGGGGAGTTATCGATGTTATGCTGACGTCTGCTTGTGGCGGTCCAGAGAAATTCAGTCTTTGATGGATTCAGCTTTAATCTATTTGAGGTCATCCAGCGGGTGATTGCTTCTAGACACTCAGTTATGCGAATTTTTAGACTGTCTATTTCCTCTGGTAAGCAGTAAAAGTACACTTGCTGGTCATCAGCGTAGCAGTGAGATAGAAGACCAAATGATTCGATTATTTTAGCGACATCATTTGTGAAGAGGATGAAGAGAAGTGGGCCCAGAACAGACCCCTGGGGTACTCCAGATGAAAGGGTTGCATATATTGATTGTTTTTTCCCCACCTTTACGGCTTGCCTACGATTAGCCAAGTACGATGTCAGCCAGCTCTTAACGTCGCAGTTTAAACCAAAGGATTCTTCTAACCGTTTAATGAGGAAATCGTGGTCAATCGTGTCAAAAGCGGCACTCATGTCCAAGACTGAAAGGAGTGCCAATTTGCCCGACTCGATAGCAAGAGTTATATCCGACAGAACACGTAGTAATCCAGTTTCCGTTGAGTGAAACCTTCTATATGCAGATTGGTATTTAGTCAGCAATTCATTTGAATTTAAGTGACATATTATCTGTGAAGCAGTGATTTTTTCTAAGATTTTGGATATAAATGGGAGATTTGAAACGGGTCGGTAGTTTGAAAGATCTTCAGCGTCCAATTGCGGTTTTTTTATTAATGGAGTTACGACAGCTGATTTAAAGGATATTGGGAATTCACCGATGCTAAATGACTTATTGAAAAGATGAACTAGAAAGGGAGATATTTCATTGCAACACTTTTTTAGCAACCACGTTGGAATAGGATCGAGAGAGCACTGCTTGTTCGGTGAAGTAAGTATTACCTTCTTTACTTCTTCAAAGGATGTAGGTTTAAAGGCAGAAAATTTTACGCTATTACATCTTGTAAAAGATGGTGGTGGAGCGGATGCTGTTAGGGCGCGTATTGACTTAATTTTGTCGAGAAAAAAGTTAGAGAAGATTTCTGGACCTATTTCGGTTGTATTTTGTGTACGGACATCGGCAACGACCGTCTTAATTGAGTTCCAGAGACTTCGTGGATTTTGACGCTCTGAATCGATTCTACTTGTCCAGTATTCAGACCTTTTCGAACGAATCAATAACGTATATTCTTTTTGAGCCTGCATCCAATCGTCCCGTGAAGTAACCCCCGAGTGTCTGTAGGACCTCTCCAATTTACGCATTGATCTCTTCTGGCTTCGACATTCTTCGTCAAACCAGTCGTCAGACTTTCGCAGCCGTAATTATCCCTGCGGTATTTGAAATTCACATACAAGCGCGCATGCGCGGCTCTCAGATTGCGTACGATTGCGAACAAAACTCAAAGAATTAACCAAAATGCTTAAAGGGACAGTTCGGATTGTCCCCTAAGTGCGCAGTAGGTTCTGCACACTGAGAAATGTACTATGATAGTTTGTCCGCTGGTCAGCCTGGGTGGTCGCCGGGTCGCTTTAATTTGTTGTATTTTATTTCTGCAAAATGTTAATTGCTTTTATGTTTAAAGAATTCATTAATTTTGATGAAGCCTGTTATTTATTTTAGTATAGAGTAGACTCGTAGATTAGTAGACTCACCAGTTTCCCGCTTGTACTGCTGGTTTCCGGACGCCGTGTATTTTAAGTATTGTATGTATAATTTTTGTTTCAGGGAATGCAACTGGTTGGCGAATTGATAGCTTCGTATGGTCTGGAGGTGGTCCAGGCATATATGGAATACATTCAGTCCAATGCCGAGTTGGCCGTGAGAGATATGCTCAAGGTATGTACATATTTAAATATATCTCAAATGCTTTCCACTTGCAAATTTTTTTCAAACCAATTCAATTTGCCTGTTTTTTCCCATATACGAATTAGATTTTAGGGCCTGCCGCAGACTTAATCAATGTCAATTTAATCATCTATCTGAATTTTCGTTGTTTGTTTTTGGGGTGTTATGCCGTGTTGTGCTACCTCCTTCTTTAGCCGACGTTTCGGACAGCGTTGCAGTGTCCATCATCAGGGCAGATCCGACGATGTGAAATTGTTGTGTTAAGTGTGTGCTTAACACAACAATTTCACATTGTCGGATCTGCCGGATCTGCCCTGATGATGGACACTGCAACGCTGTCCAAAACGTCGGCTAAAGAAGGAGGTAGCACAACACGGCATAACACCCCAAAAACAAACAACAAAAATGCTTTTGGCCATGAAAATCTAAAAATAAAAAATAAATCTATCTGAATACTTAAAAAAGTATGTAAGTCACAGATCGATTTAAACTAGTGTTTTAAAAAATGAACAATTGACAAAGTGTTATATTTTCACCAAGAAACAGAAGGCGCTGATGTGCTAATGCATTCAAGTTACAGTAGTAGTTTTGTCACAAACTTCATGCTCAATGATGGCTTTGTTTACGGTAAGGAGTTGTACATGAAGTTGGGTTGTTAAGTTTCATCTCCAAATTTTGGGACGCATGCTTTTCTATTGACTAATGCGAGGAGCTGCATCGCCAAGGGAGGCCAAACATCACCCTGTACAAGTGATTATACTGTACTCAGAGTTTCTTGACGCCTTGTGTGAACCTTGTCCATAGTTCTAATTTCTTTTATATTTGAATATTTGTTTTGTAGGAAATAGCTGTGAAGACCATCAGCAAAACAGGCAGCAGCATTCTGAAGGCTGTTGACTATATGGACGACGGTTCCCCCATCTGCCTGAAGATTACCCTGGACGTGGAGACGGGCAGCTGCGTGTGCGACTTCACGGGCACGGGGCCCGAGGTGTGGGGCAACTGCAACGCCCCCCGCGCCATCACGCTGTCGGCTCTCATCTACTGCCTGCGCTGTATGCAGGGACACGACGTGCCGCTTAACCAGGTAGTCATTTGTTTCTTCTTCTAACATGTATGTCTGCGGGTCGCCCTGTGGACCTTATTATTTCCTGTTGACCAGATGTATTGTGGTCTGCATCGCACCACATTCACACCGAGCCGACTCTTTGAGGCAACAGTTATGGAAGTGCCTTATCCTATTGATGAAGTATCAGAATTTACAAGGTAGTGAAAACCCAGGCTCTTTCTAGTGGAGTAAGGTACAAGATGGGCATTTCTCACGTCGGCCGCTTGCCACTCAAGTTTTTTATTTATTTAATTATTAGCACCATTTTTAGGGCTTTTACATAATCAGATTATACAGTTTTTTCCTTCTTTTTATACATAACTGCACTTTACGTTTACATATAATATAATAATTGATGATAATGAAGTTTACAGATAAAATAACATTGTATTTGTGATAATTAAGTTTACATATAAATATTGATGATAATGAAGTTTACAGATAATATAACAAAGAATTTATGACAATGAAGTTTACAGATAAAATAATAATTGATAGTAATCATGTTTACAGATAATATAATAATTGATGATAATGAAGTTTACGGATAATATAACAATGAATTTATGGAAATGTAGGATACAGATTATATAATAATTTATTTATAAGTTACTATGGTTGATAAATTTGTAAATAATATACATCGTGGTTTCTGAATGTATTAATGATAATAATTTATACAAAAAGGAATGCTAGGCATCAACAGAGGTTAAAATGTTAATTGTACAGTGCACATTGACTCTGCTTACGTTTTGAGATAATGCTTTGTTGTGTGTTTAGGGATGCCTGGCTCCTGTGAAGGTGATCATCCCTCCGGGGAGCCTGCTGGATCCCGGGGAGAATGCGGCAGTGGTGGGAGGAAATGTCCTCACTTCGCAGAGGATCGTCGATGTGGTCTTCAAGGCTTTCGAGGTAGGTGTGATAAAGATATTCTTTTGCTTGTACATCCCAGTCTCCACTGGCTGCAGTCCCTCACCATTCTCAGTCCATCCCGTTGTTACCCGCGAAATTAGGTGGCACAAAGTGTATGATGATTGTGATGTTCCAGGTGATGGCTGCCTCCCAGGGATGCATGAACAACGTGACGCTGGGCGAGAGCGGCTGGGGCTACTACGAGACTGTGGCGGGAGGTGCGGGCGCCGGCCCCGGCTGGCGGGGCGCAGGCGGCGTGCACACGCACATGACCAACACGCGCATCACCGACCTGGAGATCATCGAGCGGCGCTATCCGCTCGTGCTCAACACGTTCAGTCTACGGCCCGAGTCGGGGGGAAAGGGTGAGACTGTTTATTGTACATACATATTCATTATCCTTTTATTATTATATAATGAGCAGGCAGCATTCTGCTGAAGTGTTCATATCAAATTTCACAATAATTCTAAGGGTAATTTAATCTAACTTTTAAAATTGCATTGTCTGTTTTGCCGCACCTTGTATATCCTTTGCGAAATATGGACTGAACTTAATTTCATTTTTACCATCATATTTGGTGTTAGATCAAGGAAGGATTTCCTGATTCAGTATTTTACTGAATTTGCTCTTTTGACGAACCCAACGATGTGCAGTTTCCATTTCAGGTTCATTCTAACAGTCAATAACGTGATGTTGCGTGTGAGCAGCTGAGTAATGTAATGTAATATTTGCAGGTAAATGGAATGGTGGAGATGGAGTGCGAAGGGAGATCATGTTTAGAAGGAAGATGACACTGTCGGTGCTGACGGAGCGGAGGGCTTTCCAGCCGTACGGAATGGAAGGTAACGCATACATACAGGCAAATCATTTTTACTTTTTACCCACGACTGACACACACGTGTGTGATCAAGCGGCACTATTGACCAAGTTTTATCTAGACAAGACTTGTGATCCTTGAAATTAACACCATAACCATAAATATTGGTTAAAAAAAACATTTATCAAAAAGAAAGTGCATTATCTCACAGTGGAAAGATCGTAAGAAGCATCGCTTTTTACCTTTTGTTGGTCTGCACAGAGCAAATTTGTCTTTCAGGAAGTTTGTCCCAAAGCACATTGGATTAGCGTGAAGATCATTTTTCGAACACGAAATAATGACAGTTAGAAATATTTTAGATAGGGGCTCTCGCGGACTTTATCATTAACAATTTAAACAGCTTTATGAATATTAAAAAAAATATGTGCCTCGTAGATAGCTTCAAGGCGGTTTATCGATAAAAATAATAATTAAATGGACCCACAAGCGGTGGATTTCTTGAGCGGTGTAAAAGCAGTGTAATGTGGGTTAAAGAGCTCACATTTGAATGTATTTATACAACACCGATAGTGCTACCAACTGATTCGACATACATAGAGTGATGATGATTGAGGGTAAGCAAAGAAAAATAGGTTTTTTTTTTGTTTTACATCAACTCCACACACAGAAAAAAGATTTCCTTTAGGGTCTATGCCGTCTTTGAAGATACTTGAGGAGGGTCTTTTTGAGGAGAGGAAGGAGTGAAAATGATCTTGAAGAGTCCCGTGTTGTAGAAGGGAGGAAACACAGAGGCCGGCAAATCATTCCACTGTTGAACTCAAGAACGAGACGTAGAACAGACCCATTCTCATGTGAAAAATTCAACCGTGTACATATGTTGGGCGCGCGTTTGGCGTGTTTTCCAACTATGCACCGGTGCTGAAGGGATCAATGATGCTAGTTACTCGGAGCATCTTCCATTGTTATACCGCTAGAACAGGGACAGCAGCACACCACCTGACACTTGGGCTCTAAAGATTTTTGTAGCTTGTTAAGATAGAGGTTTCTGCACAGAGTCAAGGGTTTGTTTTCAGGATTGTGTTGATTTCAGGGGGAATGCCTGGAGAGCGAGGAGTGAACCATCTCCGCCGGAAAGACGGAAAGATCATCAACCTGGGAGGAAAGACTTCTGTAGATGTTGAACCGGGGGTGAGTCACCCTGATTATCTGCATTCAATTAACTAACTAATCATCCCGCTGTTTCTCCAGAGTGATAGGCAGAGAGCATGGATCACCATTACACAAGTGTCTTGGCATACAATCCTTGCTTCGTTTACATGCTTGCATTGTCTCATAACTACTCGAGCAATGGCAACCCAAATCTAGCTAGGTGATTTAAAAAAAAAATTATTATAAAAGATTAAATTTTTTTTTTATAAAACCTAAAAAATATGATGAATAGCTCTTAATCTTTTGAAAGCCAGCATAGGAAAAATATATTTTTTCAATACGATGTAAAAAATTTGACATTTCTCACCTTTCTTATGAACTCAATTTTTATAACATTTTTTTCTGGTATATTACAAAAATTACATCAAAATAATGTAGATAAAACGATCTTCCTAATAATGACTCAAATCTATGCTTTCCACAATGGATTTATATCAAAAACAATGAAAAAATATAGACTTAAAACTTTTAAGTTTGCTAGTGAATGGCACGGATGTGTCGAAACCGGTAGCAGAAAAATTAAAATTTAAGTAATGTTGCATCCGAAACTGTTTGCTTCAGATGCATTTGGTGAAATGGACTGTAAATAATACGAAACGAAAAACTAAACAAACGAACGAAATGATATTTGTTGGAATTGGGTGATAATATGTGTTGGGAACAAAAATGGGAAACAAGGAAAAGGAAACCAATCACTTACCTCTCGGGAACACGACACAAAACTTACAAGTAGGTACAGTTTATTTCACTAAGATACCTCGAGGTATTATTGCCTAACAACACAAACAAGTAAACACGATAGTCTACTTTTATATGATTCACAATTATATTAGCACAACAAAACGAAACTTGCTTCAAAACCTCTTGCTAGATTCCTCTTCTTGTCTCTGTGTTTTTCGGAACAAAAGCCCTCCAATTTTCCAATCACTGTTCCAAGTTCAAAATTTCTTTCAGCAAGTGATGTGGTAAGGATGGGTAGAGGTAGGTACTGGGTAAAATGACATCCAGGTAGGAACCATGCATATTATCATTTCAAAACCAAACATTCCCCCCCCCGAGAAGAGATTGAAATCTCTTATCTACAATCGATAGTAAATCACACACGTCCGAATATTGACAAAAAACAAATGTATTTTATGTAACAATCTATAATTAACAAAAATGACAAACAATTATTCAATCTTTGTGCAACAAACATCTTCAACGAAATTAAAAAAATCGAAACGTACGTCTACAATAAAGCTAAAATTAATTAATTAATCGAAGAACTATCTTTCATAGCAACCGACACCGCGGTAAATCGAACAAAATACAAGGAGAAAACAAACGAAAATAAAAGCAATGAATAAAATTAAAAATCAAATTACATATAAGTAAATTGTTTCAAAGTGGTAATGGATAAAGTTTAACAATAGGCCGACGAAATGTTCCTTGTGCAGTTTTAACTGTCACAACCCGTACGATTTGATCAGGACCAGGATGACATTCCTCAATACGGCCTAGTGGCCAGTGCATAGATGGATTTTTTCCATCATTTAATAACACCAAATCTCCAACATTAAGATTAGGTGATGACGTTATCCACTTTCCACGTTGTTGAAGGGTATGTAAATATTCCTTTCTCCATCGATTCCAAAATGCCTGAGTTATTTTTTGCAACAACTGCCAACGCGATAACCTATTCATAGGTACTTCAGACCAATCAGGTTCAGGTACCGATGTAAGAGGAGCCCCTATCAAAAAATGACCTGGCGTCAATGCTTCGAGAACAGATGACAATTGAGATAATGGATGAGAATTCAAACATGTTATGCATTTACTCAATCGCGACCGAATGACATTTCGAGCGGAAACAATCCAATATTTTGATTGTAAGATTGACATTAACGTCCTAGGCTCCACATGCAAATAATTCTTATGATACGAGTCAATAATCAAGTTAGTGAGGTGACTTTTCTTGGGCAAAAGTATGGAGTGTTGGACAATAAAGGCGATATGGGCAAGTTGCAATCGCCCATCACCTATGAATAAACCAACCGAATTCGAAAAAGGTATAATCTGTCGAACGTAAGACAATTTTTGACAAGTTTTGCCTGTAACTGGATGAAAATGCACAAATTGCACTTTCATAAACCACGATTTTAGGGTCGAACTAAGTTCTTTGGCAGTTAACTTACAGGCAATTTTGTGGGCTCTGAAACACAATATTAATTTCACAATAGCTTGTTGTAGTTTAGGCCCTTTCAAAAGTATATCATTCAACGATTGGTTAGAAGATGTTTTTGAACTTGCGTCAAAAACAACTCTAAGTTTTTTAATGGATAATGCAGTAACCTTAATTACACAATGATGAGGAATTAAATATCTCCCAGTCGAAACTGATGAACTTGTCACATCTATCATGTGGCCCAAAGATTCATATTCTCTCATGAAGTGAGTGCAATCAGATTTTATATCAGGATGCCGAGATAAATGGCGCTCAAGGTGTTGCAGACGAGATACTGCCGAATGATATGAACCACCAAGAGCCGATGTAACTTCCCTGAATCGAAGTGGAACAATGTACAGTCCTGCATCATCTCTATAATGCTGAGTTGAAAATATTTTATCACAAAGCAACTTTTGTGAAGATAACGGTGAAGGATGATTGGGAACGTCTTCAATTTCATTAGACGTCTTTATATTAGTTTCAATTGATGAATCTAATATTGTAAAAAACGAATTAATGGGAGGAGATGCGCTGTGATCTACATTTCACCCAATAAAATGTCTACTGCAGAGGGCTTATCAAAATTTGGATCAGCCAAAGTTAAATTTCTCAAATGATTCCAGTCTCCCCGACGAATGGGAGAACTAGGCATATGTGCACAAATGCTTGGTAACACAACGAAATCCCCTTCAAAAAGTTCATTCGAACATAGAGGACGGATCCGACAATTGACCAGTCCCTTCTGCGCGATGGCCGACAACTGTCCAATTCCTCGAATAGAAATTTGTTTATTCGAACAGTCGAGGCCCAAACGAATTGCACAATCATTTGAAATAAAATTTGCCTGGCTTGCACAGTCCAATAATATACGAACCTTGTGAAAATTACCATTTTTATCACAAGCTTCTACGATAGCAGTAGCTAACAAAACTGATGATTGGCTAGAGCTCGATAAAACGTTGGGATTATTAAGCCTCTCCAAATGAGCTGTGGTTGCCGCGATGGCCGATACGACTGGGTTCATTGATTCTGGTGGCGAATCAAGTACCTCTTGTCTGGAAGTGTTATCGAAATTGTTGCTATTTGACTCCTGTACTTGCCTATTTACGTCATGAGAAAAATGCAACAAGGAATGGTGATTTTTATGACACCGAAAACAATTAAAACACGACGAACAGTTTTTAACAAAATGCTTAGCCGATAGACAATTCTGACACAATTTATATTTCTTCACAATATTGAATCTAGCAGGTTGCTCTAGATTTAAAAATTGGTCACACTTTGAGAGGAAATGTCCACCTTTGCATAATAAACACACCGATTTTTGAGTGCTGACAAAAGAATTTAATACGCGATTTGGTTTCGCTTTTGGCGCTTCATTTTTCATGCCGTAGCCATGAACAGATTCATAAATTTTAGATTGCGATTCCAAAAATGACAACAACTGTGAAAACGATGGAATTTCTTCCGTGTGACCCATTAACTCGAAGTTAGTTCGTAGGTCATCAGGAAATTTCTTTAAAACGATATGTAATAATAAAAATGACCACTGATCAGTTGGAAAATCTAAGGCTTCTAATGCCTGAACATTTTCCTTCAAAACATTAACGACAGATCTAAGCGATTCCTTTTTTATTATGGGGCATGAAATAATGTTCTCTACGTGTCTGTCTGCAATTATCCGTTTGTTATGAAAACGATCTCTCAACAAATTGTAAGCAATGGGATAATTGATTGCGGAAACCGGAAGATGCTTTATAATTTTCAACGCATCACCCGATAGCGCCCCTAACAAATAATGCAGTTTATGTATGTCACTAAGAGAATTATTTTCATGAATTATTGCATCAAAGGTATTTATAAAGTTTACCCATTCAGTAATTCCACCTGAAAAGGTTGGCAAACTAATTTTTGGAAGTGAAAAACCGAGACTGTTGTCTGTTATTTTTCCAGAACTATCTTCCTTGGGTGGAAACAATGCTAGATGATTCGATTGGATTTCATAATACATGTCCATAAAACTCTTATATCTGTTTTCCATATCTGTTAAATCTACCTCTTTACTTTTCGACGTTTCTAGAATTACATAGGATTCTACAAAATCATTCCTATATTTTTCAATATCCTTAAACCTAATCAGTAAGCCATTTCTATCTATCAAATTACCAGAAACAACTGCTCTGATCGACGAATCATGAATTTCACGAAGTCCTAGAATGGCTAATTTATTCCGGACAATAGCAGAAGCAGCCATTTTAAAATGATATTAATCAATTAAAATCAATAAACAAACTATTCTGATAATCAGACGATACGATAATTTAAAATATTAAAGTTTTCTATTTTGTAATCAAAGATTGAATAATAATGAATAATATTTTGCTTCGGGTAGGTACCGAATGCAAGATATAGTACCTACTTGTGACCAATGTTCCAAATTATTTGAAATCATGAACAATGTTCCAAAGCTGAAAGTAGGTACCCAATATAAAATGAGATGCTAACAATATTTGAAAATAGAAGCAACAAACGAAAAATACGAAATTTATTACGATTTTTCCCACGAAATTATCCCCTTTGAAGATGACAATATGCTTAATTCGAAGGCCGAAATGCCAGGAATATGAGGAACAAGGGATAAAGGTTCTTGGAATAACACATACCAGCAACCAAATCCAACAAACTAATGAAAACACCGACGATATCCGGCTCGAAGGACCAAAATGTTGCATCCGAAACTGTTTGCTTCAGATGCATTTGGTGAAATGGACTGTAAATAATACGAAACGAAAAACTAAACAAACGAACGAAATGATATTTGTTGGAATTGGGTGATAATATGTGTTGGGAACAAAAATGGGAAACAAGGAAAAGGAAACCAATCACTTACCTCTCGGGAACACGACACAAAACTTACAAGTAGGTACAGTTTATTTCACTAAGATACCTCGAGGTATTATTGCCTAACAACACAAACAAGTAAACACGATAGTCTACTTTTATATGATTCACAATTATATTAGCACAACAAAACGAAACTTGCTTCAAAACCTCTTGCTAGATTCCTCTTCTTGTCTCTGTGTTTTTCGGAACAAAAGCCCTCCAATTTTCCAATCACTGTTCCAAGTTCAAAATTTCTTTCAGCAAGTGATGTGGTAAGGATGGGTAGAGGTAGGTACTGGGTAAAATGACATCCAGGTAGGAACCATGCATATTATCATTTCAAAACCAAACAAGTAACTATAGTACATTGAAAATTAAAACTCTTCAAAACAAAACAATCTGACTTTACATATTTTCAGGATGTGTTCATTCTCCTAACTCCCGGAGGGGGAGGCTACGGACCCCCTGAAGATGCCGACACTGGAGAGGTCCTCTCGGGGAGGGAGGTGTCATCCACCCTCTTTGCAGAAAGAGGCAGTGTTTACGAGTACAGGATGACCCAAGAGTCTGTTTAAACGTGCTAGATACATTCAGTATTGCCCTGGTGAATTTCTATTCAGAATCGAAACGTTACTTGAAATGGCACTATTGCCAATTTCAGTGACTAGATCTAATTAGCAAGGCGTGCAGACCATGGAGAACATAAAACTATTGATGCCCAAAGAAAAGGAATATAATTTTAGAATTTACAAAAAAGATAATAAACACATTTATAGCTTGGACAGCAATGCTAAAGTGCCAGATACTATTCCAATCTTCCCCTTTTCCTTCTCTTTCCTCCTTCAGCCTCACAACATACACCAAAAATGGGGATCACAGTCTCACAGGCTCCGGCGGGACATGTTTGTAATTATGTTAGTTCTCAATTTGGAAGGCGGGTATGTGTACCACCGCCCCAGGAACCATTTATTGATTAACTTGTTGAAGGCCAGCATAAAAAAATTTTTTTTTTTCAATACGACGTAAAATATTTGACAGTTCTCACCTTTCTTACGAATTCAATTTTTATAACATTTCTTTTGTGATATATTACAAAAATTACATCAAAATAATGTAGATAAAACGAACTTCCTAATAATCACTCAAATCTGTGCTTTCCACAATGGATTTATATAAAAAAACAATGAATAAATATAGACTTTGAATGTGACAGCTATCATATTATCAAGCGGCGGCCATTTTGTCCGCCATCTTTGGTGCCCGGCGTGTCTTTAGCAATTAATATGAATTATTCGGAGTGGCTAAATGCTATCCAGTAATTCGTAATGTCAAGAATGGCCCAGCGATTCTGACCTTGTTCTTCATACAATTTCTTTATACATAAGGGGCAAAATTGCTTCAAACATCCGGACCCGCCGGGGGGGACTGCGGCTTACGAGAGGTTAATCAACACCCTGCCATAGGTCACCTCAAGTGGTGAGTTTGGTGAGTTAGCCGAGGTGCCCGGGTTCATGGGGTGAGGTTTGTCTAGATCTTGGCGGCGGATGGGTCTGCCCATCTACAGTGTGGTGGGCCAGATCGGGAGAGACTGAATGAGAGAGACTCTTTGACAATCTCCAGCTGGACTCTCTCGACCCATCGCCTTGCACCGCGAGAAGGGAGGGATGGAGTAATGTAAAAAAAAGTTGGGAATTTTTTCACAGGGTACAAAAATTACAGCTTTAATAATTTAATTTATTAAAAATAATTACATAATATATACACATTTTTAAAATAACATAATCCATACGTATACATATATACGTATATGTATATTAGGTAAATAATATTAAGTGTTAAAACTTGTTCATTTAATGTTAATAAAAAAATATATTTTAATAGTAATGCATTTTTTCTCATGACAATTTATATATACAGTGAAACCTACTCAACCTCTTCGCCGCTGCAGACACACATATATTTGCGTGAATAAAACATTGCCCCCCAGCGCTCTGCGCACATCGTCGAGCTCCTGAGAACGATATTGGCCCAAGCGATTCTGACCTTGTTCTTGTACAGTTTCTTTATACATAAGGGTTAAAATTGCATTTTATTTTTTAACCTCTCATCTGTCACCCGCCCGCTGGCGGGCTTACGGCAAATGAGAGGTTAAACTGACAGAGGTGTGTTGTGGATTTGTCTGGTATTCAAAGTAAGCTTAATTTCACCTTACTTCTGGTGAAATTAACCAAACATTTTAAATCGAATTGCTTTCTTGAACAAATAATTACATATCATCAACCGTTATGGGGCCTAAGAGTCGAGAGATCTTATCAGTCAGAACTCACCATAAAATCATAAATGCTTTAAATCAATAATCTAAAATAATTCATCATTTTGAAAATGCAGATGACCTAATTGCCCTGGTATATATAGTACACAGCAAACTTTAACACCGACCTGACGTTGATACGGAAATTGTCGCAATAGGCGAGTTTAAAGTCAGAAAAGCGGCATGCCTTCCAGCCCAAGCCATTCTCTGTCGCACATATGTTTTGCGGTCATTGAAAAGTGAAAACTGTTATAATCTTTTTATCCGAGGAGGTCGAATCAGACCTTGGATATAGCACCGTAATACACTGACACACATTCACTTCACTAGACCTCGGAAGCCTTGAGGCTGCATAGTCAATCCAGAGTCTGCTGGATGGGAGCGAATGTCTCCCGGTGCTCGTAAGCCAGAAAGCACTGCAGCTCGATGAGGATGCTGACAGCGGTGCTGCCCTGCCCGGAGCTGATCAAGTCCTGCAGGGTTATCTTGGACGGATCCGCCGGCTTCACCATGTCGAAGATCTCGTCCTTCACGTCCTCCAAGACGACAGGACCATGCAGTTCCATCTGCTCTTGTATGGCCTGGAAATTCACAAAACTCATTAAGACGATAGACTTCGATTTTCGGCCCATACAAAAAGGACACCCGGGAAAAAACACTTTTCTACATCGAAAATTGCACAAAATGAATATATTTTTTTTATACTGCCTTCTAGAGGGTGAAAACTATGTCGGTATGTTTTCGAATTTTCGATGCGTTTTGTATTAACGTAAGCATTCACTGTCAAGCATGTACGATTTATCAAAAAATATTATTTAAGGAAAAAGTGCTGCTAACTCAACTCTCATAAAGAATTATAAAATTATAAAAAGCTACCAACGTAGCTTCTTCTTTCTAAAAAATATTTTTTTTTTTAAATTTCAATTTCGTGAAAGTTTTGGTGTAGAAAAGTGTATTCTCCATAAACCCTTTTTCGAGCAATTTCTGTAGGTAAATTTGAGCATTGTCTCATTCGCATGTATTGTAAGTGTGCGTGAGCTTATTGTGAGCGGGACAGAATGACAGACGCGGGTGTTTCGCGTATCGTTCAAAGTCTAGCCTCTTAAAACAATGGCATTCGAAACTCTCAACACGGAAGGGCTACATCTCTTTACCTTATAGTCCCTTGATAGATCAGTAGTAACTAATGGAATTGCAATACGGGGAACATATGATGCACTTGTTCGAAGTATCCTGGTATATATAGGATCTTTCAATAAGGATGCTCGTTTTTAAAATGTAAATAAAACAAGTTGTTTGTGAGATATCCACTCAATTTTTTTTATTATTTGAAAATATATTTTATGGCAATAAGTATGGAATATAACGTCGTTCAAATGTCTGCCGCGGCTTTGCTTGGTGGCACGTATTCGGTAAGTCCAATTTTCAATGACTTTGTCGCATAAATCTGACTGAATTTGCTGAATGGCGTTTGTTATGTTGACTTTGAGGGCGTCGATTGCGAGCGATGAGACCTGCGATTTAAGATAGCCCCAAAGGAAGAAGACTAAAGGCGTTAATAGAATAGAATAGAAAACAAATAAAGGTTTATGCGATATCTGTATACGAGATAATATATACACTATCCATTCCTGTATCCATCACTTTTCCTAACAGGAATGCTCAATTTCAACATCTTAGAAGCCCGGTGAAATATATATTTTAAGTAAACATTTTTTTAAATTAATCTCAATCCGCCTGTGTTGAAAGAGGTTAACTTATTTATCCCTAAAAAGTATATCTCCCACTAGTACTGTAATTATTTTAGTATGTTATTAGAGATTCTAACTGACCCCGCTATAAATAAAAAGAAATATAAAATAAATGCTTACAATGCTTTGTTTCAAAAATAGAAAACACATACTCAATCCGCCTATGTTGAAAGGGGTTAACTTATATATGTCCTCAATAAGTATACTCTTGGTAGATTCCACGCATTTTTTTACGGCCTGAAAGTGAAAACTTCTGCCTATCAGAACGCGACTAAACTGCTTAACGATTCTGGATTGACCATCGACATTTTCAATGTCACTTATGGCGCGTTCTGACGCTTCCATTTTTGTTGACCCACTTTTATTTTACGAAAAAAGTTGAACAAGATTTTGTTCAGACATATCAATTTAAGTTGAACCGATTTTGACATTCAAAATGGCGTCAACTGAAATTGTTAGTGCGTGCGTCTATCTAATTTCTGATGTTCTGCGAGAGGAGCTGGAGATTATGAAAAAACATAAAAAAACGTCGTACTTGGGTGAGAAAATGGTGAAGATATGATAGAAAATGAGAAGGAGTGAATTAGGCGCATCCAACACATTTTTTTTCAAAATAATATTATTTACATTTCAAAAATAATATTATTCATTGCAGTATTACGGGAATTTCTATTTTTGTATACTTCTTGTTTTTTATCCCAAAGACAGGGATGGCTTTGATACAGATCCATAAATCTGAACATTAAATCGTCCGAACATTTCAGATATTTTTTGGTTGAAATGGATTTCATGATGGTAGGAACTAGTACCGAATAAATGATGTCTACTTTTTCCCGCGAGTAACTAAAAATGACAAGCGACTTGAAACATGTGTTCACACGCGACGATTCGGTGTAAAACTCGAACGATGAGTAAAATCAAAATGGCTATGGTCATACTCGAACGACAAAAGTAGACAGGCTATCAACTTTCGCTAGCCAACAAAAAAACTTGATAACTTGGTTGACAAAGTGTTCACACGTGTGTCAATTAGCTTTCAATTGTCGAGTTGACCAACAAAATCGTATCGTGTGAACCGGCTATTACAGACAGTTCAGCAACTATCTTTTGATGTAAAACTGCCCCATACCCTTTTAATTTGTAATCTTCCCAATGATATATTGGTGTATAACCGTTTTATGGAGAACATGAAAAACGAATAAATAACTATCTCACCTTGAAGAAGTAGTTGAGGGTAAACCCGTCCAGATACCCCTTCCCGTGGATGTCCAGCACACGGAAGAGGTACTGCAGGCTCTGCGGCTCCTTGCGGTACTCCAGCGCGAGCACCAGGTCCAGGTAGGTCTTGTAGTCCATCTCTCCGTCATAGGTAAGGCACTGCTGGAAGACCCTGGCCAGGAATGTACGCGTAAGGGTGCCCGAACCGTATCTGAAATACATATTGTACTAGTATTACTCCTGATTTGTCTCACTAATTCTTTAAATAAAAACTCTAGGGTGAACAAACCATTTTGGACTTTATTTATATATACGAGGTGTGGCTATTAAATAACAAGATTGACGCTGCTGCAGGAGAAGTACGCATGCGCCAAACTCCAGCAACCGACAGCTATGTAGAGTAAAGCCTTCTCTTTCGAATGCAGTGCCTCTCGCTTCTGTAAATAAATCCGTATAGCCGTAGCCTTCGTTCGCTTAAGAGTTGTTTTTTAATTTGGCGGAAAAATGATAAGTTTTAAAAATAGATCAAATCTTGATCTTTTTCCAGACAATTTAGTATTATTATAAAAACTGTGATTATCAGATGTTTATACATAACAGCTTGGCACACACTTCACCACATTTTTCAATTACACTCTGCCCTGATGATGGACACTGTAAAGTTGTCCAAAACGATGGTCAAAGAAGGAGGTAGCGTACGGCATAATACCCCAAAAATAAATCACGATAATACTTTTGGCCGTGAAAATTTCAAAACATCTTCTAATTCAAGGCAAGTTTCACAAAAAAGTATCTTTATTTGATGATGCACGGTGAATACCCGCGATTTATGCATCACATGGATTTAAGCGGGCGACAAACGCGAATTTCACATCAAAAAGATACTTATACCACAGTAGCGCTCGCCATACAATCCCATACAGACCCGCCAGACATAAAATTATGATGTGCTGTCATCGCGGTTTGATTCTTCGCTAATTGGCGTTATTTTTCGTGACCGCTACGATCGCGATATCAGAAAATTTATGCGACCCCCCCTTTGCCGTAAACAGGAGAGGGGGTCATTTTTAATACACGGAGCATGCACGGAGCTGTCAAGTTGACATATCCAGTACAAAGAAATGATATTCTCTCGACCGCTTCCGATTTCAACTGACCCCTTCTCCTGCCGTAGGAAGGAATATTTTATAACGTAGTGTGTCGGTAGAAAAGATACTTATAACAGTATCTTTCTGATGTGAGCTGCGAGTCTGTCGCTACCTTTACTCTCTGAAAAGCTCTACGAAAGTCTCCAATCTATAAGGAATGGGACCCTAACGCCGTTCTTCCATGGAGCTACGTGCAAGCGACGCGATCGCCGCTCGTCTGTATTTTCAATACTATTATTAGTGTTTGAAATCTCCGCTAGGCGCTACATTAGCAAAATTGTATGACAGGTAGCGGTAGCGTCGCTTGTAAATAGCTACGTGAACGATGGGCGTTACAGTAACAGCTTTTAAAATTATAAATTATTTCATTGACAGCCTCTTGGAATGTTATAAATTGTTCGTACCGAACAACTACCGCGAGGGTCTTCACCACGACTTGCTCTGTATTCTACATGGCAGAACGGACGTTCTGGACTAGCTTAGCTATGACAAGAGGTATGGTGCTGCTAAATGATATCTCTAGATCTCTTGACATCTTCAACATTGGTCTTGTAGGTTTCAAGAGTCAATTTAGGCAAGAACTCTAAAATATATATTATTGTAAAAATTTTTATTTAGTTATTTAAAGTTATGTATATCGTCGCGTTAATTCGTAAAATGCGTAATCACCAAATGTAAAATTTTACAGGAGGCACAAAAAACCTCGTAGTGAAAAAAAATGAAAGATGGGTCATTGTTTTTATTTATGTTTCGACCATTTAATATATTTGGAAATTTATCTTCAATCATTTAACTTTTGTAAGTTAAGGCTTTCTATTTCAAATCGGAGTTAGGAAGTTTACATAAAAACCGAGAATGGAGATACTTATATTTTACAAAGGTACATAGGTACTTTTCTGCGAACAGTTTTATGAACAACTAGCAGAAGACTTGGGAGATAAGAATTTTACATTAAAAAAATAAAACACAACAATATGGAACTGCGATATTTATTTTATGAATTACTTTATAACTAAAATTAAGGTTATCAAATGTTAAAAATTGATTAATCAACTTATCTCAGTTAATTTCACGGTAAAACTATTATGCCGTAAATAAAACTCCCCAGTCAAAAACACAACCGGCGCACACGGCTTACCGGCCAATACTGAATTAAGGAGTTTCGAAGAATTCGCGTTTCCTAATTTGTGTTTATCTAAAGTCATATTTTTTTAAATTTGCGAGTTTTACTAGTCAATGCGGGACTAATTTTAACACCAGATGGCATTAAAAACGTATTTTCGAAAAATTTGGAGTTACGCAGTCTACAAATTAATGCGACGATATGTCATGTGTATTGTAATAGGATTTGTCAATCTGTAATACACAGTTGGAACAAAAATGAATTCAGTTACTGTGGTCAGTTTGAGCAAAAATAAGTTTGGATGGGATGAGTTAAAGAATGATTGTACTCACCCCTGCAACTCATCCAGGCTCAGCATTCCATTGTGGTTGGTGTCTAGGTTCAGGTACTGTCCGTAGACCCTCAGCGCCGAGGTGGCGGAGAACCAGTTCTTCTCCTGCACTTCCATTGGCAGGTCTTCCTCCCGCAGCTAAAGAAGAATTGATTGTCTCATAAACATATTGTTTGTAGGAGGGTCATCAAAAACGAATGCCTCCTATTTTTTTCTACTTAAATAAAGTTAGTTAAGTGAAAATTTTGAATTTGGCGCTATTTCTCCAACCTTCTATAATCTGCTGCAGTAGTAACTTTCTGCGTCAACAGGTGGCAGCACTACAGTTGCTTGCAAAATGGCCGACATCGACGTTCGTATTAGACAGCTCTGTGATTGAATTTTTGAATGCAGAAGGTGAAACGCCCATTCGCAATCATGAAAGACTGAAAAATTTGTACGGTGATGCAACAGTGGATGTCAGCACTGTTAGATGATGGGTTCGTAGCTGTAATGAAGCTGAAGGACCAATGCCGCTGGCTGGCGAAAAGCGTAGCGGTATGCAGTTGACTGCAGTGACTCGGCACAATATTCACTGAATATTGCGTGGTGACCACTATATAAGTACAGATGGATTGTGAAGCATTCTCTCCTTAAGTAAAGGCAGTGTGATGTGAAGCTTATCGCGAGATTCACTTTGAAAATGTGGAGGCCTTGAAAACGTCCGTGAGTCAATGGCTTATATAGGAAGCACGACTGTGCTTTTACCACACTGCAATACATGCCCTTGTTAAAAGATAGTGGAATAAATATTTATTTATTTATTTATTTATTTATTCACGCCCATAGAGCTTTTACAACAATCATAATACAAAAATAACAGAAAAATAAACAATAATATACAAATTATGTTACATCATTGTTTAGTAAGTGGGAAACAGAATTTTTGAAATTTCAGAAATAAATTTTGATAAGGAATAAACGAAAATATCAACTGAACTAAATTTATTTCCAAGCCTATGTAGTCTTTGGATTGGGGAGTTATTGAAATAATTAGTTTTCGAAGATGAAACAAAACTGTGGAAATATGAAGAGATTGTATTGAAAAGTGACAAATTAATCGTCAATAGTGTGGTCTTCAACCCGTGTAATTGCATTTTAATTTCTTGATAATTAATCATAAGGAGAATAAAAATAGGTGGCGTCAGTAGTAAGTGTAATGACTGATTGTTTTCCTTGTTTTCAGCATACACAATATTTTACTAATATCTGTTGTGTAAAAATGTCTATGACATAAATTGTAAGTCTATGGTCTGATCGGGAAACAAACACGGGAAAAAACATCAGAAACGGTTAAATTATTTTCATAAATGTATTTATGTCTAGTTGGGTGTTACAAGAACAATTAGCCCACCTCAATCATATCCTCCATGAAGTTAGAAGCCAGGATATGTATGATCCTCACCCGGCCGGTTCTCAGCGGGTCAAGGAAGAAGAGGAACTTCCGGCAGGCGGTGCACACATAGAAACTGCCGAAGGAGGGGTCCAGTCCATCCAGAGCTGGTAGGGTCGGAACTAGGTCTTTAATGTAGTTGTCCAGATCCTTAATTAAACACATCAATTATTATACTTTTGAAATTAGCTATCAGTTTGTGGTTATCCATTTTATAATTAAATGAAACAATATATCTTAGTTACAACCACTGATTTATTTAGTTACACGCCGACCGGTTTCGGAACAACCGTTCCTTCTTCAGGGCAAACATATAATGATGACAATTACAAAATAGTGGGTGGGTACAATTTATCAGTAGGTGTTGTGGTAGGGGTGGGGGCGTGGCTAGGAATTGATGAAGAGTAAGTGGGGACAGAATGGACACCGAATGGGAAGAGATTTAATATTGGGCTATAGGTTTAAATAAATCAGTGGTTGTAACTAAGATATATTGTTTCATTTAATTACATCAATTATTATTACAAGTTGAGAAACTTTTTGAAACGGCGCTGGAAAATGTATTGTCTTTGTGATTTTGTGAAAAAAAAACTCAAAAAGTCACCGGAGACCAAAATTTCATTTACATTCTTTACTCCAAATAATGTCACGAATCACTGGTTAAAGTAAGTCAAGTACGTCCCTTAACACTCTGTATTTGTTGATATTTATTTGACAAGAGCAGGCTCATAAAGAGCGTATGTGTACAATTATTGGCTTTGAGCAAGCACATTCATGAGTATGCTCATACAGCTAGCTTGCTCATTTATGAGTAAATGTATACAGATGATAATCATGCTCGTAGATGAGAATGTGTCAGTACCACAAGTGCTCCAGTGGAAGAGACCCAGAGGCAGACCAAGAAAGAGGTGGATAGACTGTGCGGGGAAGGACTGAGGACTGGAGGGGAGTGGCTAGGGATCGCAGCCAGAGGAGAACATTTGTGGAGGAAGCCAAATCCATCCCTGGGAAGTATGTCTTATCTCACGTGTTCTCGGAGGTAGCCCTGTCCGGTGGGATCGTAGACGGAGAGCCGGATCCTGCTCTGCTTGTACCAGGACTTGCGCATCACGTAGTTGAAGAGGGAGTCCACGGCCACGCAGCCAGGGTGCTCGCGCTGCAGCTTGCCAAACACGCTGGCCGTGAGGAACGGCCTGAAATCACAATATTATGTGTTGTAGGTTGGGTTAGGTTGTCGGCAGCCATGACAAAACAGAACATTAAAGAAAAGTACAAACAAATACTTAAACAATATGGATGTTTTTGATAATAATTTGAACTTTGCAAACTGCAAACGCCGTATGTGCCAAATATTTCTACCTCTTTCATAAAGAATTGTGAATACCAATTTTAAAAATTTATAATATTAATATGCTAACATCTGTCGTAAACGATTGCTCCAAATGCCAGATACAAACGGAAGTGCTGCTATCTCTAATTTTCAAATTGAACAACTGGTGAACTTTTTCATAAAATATTACAGTTAGTGCTCGTTTTTATTAATATTATTGTTGATTTAGAGGATTTTGGCAGATTATCCATTTTTACTCTTATATTCTATGTTACCAACTTTGTGTCAACTCTTAGATTTTATAATATGACCTATGTTGTTTCTTATATTTTATGTTACCTGTATTTTATCTACTCTTTATTTGTAATTTTAAAAAACATGTACTGCATTATACGTAAAAGGCCTATGGGCGTTTAAATAAATAAATAAAAAATTTATAAAAGAACAATCAACGAACCTAACCTTATTCACATCCATTCTTGGATATACATTTTAGTTGATTTTTAACTATTACTAATAGTCTGGATAACGTTAATGAAGCAAGAAATACATCCTCTCTGCCTACCCCTTCAGAGAAACAATGTAATGGTTAGAGTTGTATCAGTGGTTTTCAAATTTGATTGAGGGAGGAGGAAGGTGGAAGGGGAACATAGAAGGGTAATGCGGGAGGTGTGGTTGCAGGAAAGGAGGAAGGCGGAAGGTGAACATAAGAGGGATAAGGACGTGTGAGAGTAACGGGGGTGGGGGGGGGACGAAGTAGAAGCAGAGGGAAGGATTGCAAAGGAAACATAGTGGTAGGGAATAGCACTGGGTAAATTTGGAAAATACATGTCAAATCCATCTCACATGGACAGCTGTGAGAAGTGTGTGTATATCACACAGGGAAAGTAGAGAGGGGAATTAAGGAGATGGGGCTTGCAGGAGGAAAGGCGGGGAGAGGGTGTAAGGGGAATGTGGGATGGAAAGAGGAAGCAAAGTTGTGAACTGCCTCATTGATTCCCCAGCCTTGTTAGAAATGATTGCATTTCGTTGCCCTGAACGCAATACCAGATCGAATACCCTATTTTATATACAACATTTTAAATCAAAATACGCACAAAACTCCTTACTCGGGCGTATCTGTAAATCTTATAATGCCTTAAGCGATATTGACATTTTCCATTGTACCCTTAAATCTTTTAAAGTCAAACTAACTTTACAATGTACTTAAATCAAAACTATGCATTGTATATTATATTATTGTACCTCTGAATTGTTTATTATTTCTTTTTAATATGTTATCACTCACAATATATACTTTTATAACTTGTAATTAACTACTTCTTAATCAATAATCACAACCAAAATGTATAAATGGAACTTAATTGGTTGATATTATGTTCACTATCTTATGTTAAATGATCGTTTACACAACTGTAGTTTCCTTAATAGACTTAAATAAAAAATAAAATAAAAAATAAAAGCAGGAAAGGGGGAACGGTGGAAGGTAAAAGGTGAAGATGGCAGGGAAAGGAGACATGGGGGGGAAGGGGAAAGCATGAGAAAGGACACGCAGGAGAGAGGTGACGGAAGGATGGGGGACGAGGGAGGAGCAGAGGGAATGATTGCAAAGGAGACATAGTAACGGTAGGGGAAATTTAGAAAATCCACAGACAGCTGTATGTGACCAGCTCACCTTGGTCCGTAAACCTTCTGGTTTATTTGTGTACGGACCAGAGGGAAAAACAACAAATATTATGTTCTTCTATAAACAGAATTAAAACTTAAACACTTTTTTTGCGTGGCATTTCAACGTATGCCGGGTACTCGCTACTAATTTACGCTTACCTCGAGAGTATTTTCTCTTGGGGTAAGAATAATCTCGTCGAATTCAATGTATCAAAGACCCAATCATGTCTGATTACGTCTAAAAGGAATCGAAATGACTATCTAGTCTCCTTCAACGGTAGCATTCTTCCGAACAGGTCTTCCATTGATATGCTCGGTGTAACTCTAAGTGACCAGCTCAGATATGGGGGCTCCATCGAGGCCAGAGTTAAGTTAGCCTCTCAGAAACTGGGCGTACTGTACAGGGCCCGCAGATACTTTAATAGTACACAACTGCTAACCCTGTACAAATCGCAAGTGCGCCCCACGGTTGAATTTGGCAGCCATCTCTGGTCTGGAGCCCCGATGTACCTGAAAAACACCCTCGACTCTGTGCAGAAACGGGCGGTCCGCTTGATAGATTCTCCCGTCTTAACAAACGGATTGCAATCTTTAGAGCACAGGCGCGGGTGGGAATGCTATCCTTGTTCTACCGGTATTTCAATGGAAGATGCTCCGAGGAACTAGCCTCATTGATCCCCTCGGCACCGGTGCATAGTCGGGAAACACGCCAAACGCTCGCCCAACATATGTACACGATTGACATTTGTCACATGAGAACGGGACGCTTCTACGACTCGTTCTTATGTTCAACAGCTCGGCTGTGGAACGATTTGCCGGCCTCTGTGTTTCCTCCTTCCTATAACATGGGTCTCTTCAAGACCCACGTTCACTCCTTCCTCTCCTCAAAAAGACCCTCCTCACAGCATCTTCAGGGATGACATGGGCCCTGAGGGAAATTATTTTCCTCAGGGCCTCCTGTGTGGAGTTAATGTAAAAAAAAAATAAAAATTTTTGAATTTTTATTTTTATTTTTCCAATTTTGTTTATTATATTTATTAATGTCTTGCAACCCTCACTTAGAAAACCACTGAGTTTGATGACAGATAGACTTACTTAAATTTTGGCTCCACTTTCTCCCTCAACTTTTTAAACTCGGCATATGTCAGGTACTGGTCCTCGGCGCACGAAAACATGTCTCCCTTATCCAGCAGCGACCAGAATTGCTTCAGCTCCGTGTTCTCCACCAGCTCCTCGCTCTTCTTCTGCAAGAAGATGGACCTGGCTTCCTCGCGGAGCTTCCTGCCCAGCAGTTCATTTCCCTCCGGAATTTTGTGGTAGAACTTGGGAATAGTCTTGTAGGACTCTTCGGAAGTTGGAAGGCTAGGTTTGTAGAGGGCTTTGAATTCATCAGCTTCTATTTCTTCTCTTTTTTCAGGCGTTACATAATCGGGAGAATCTGAAAATAAATAAACGTGGTAATTATGGTGATACCCTTACCCGCCTCCCAAATTGAAATCTTGAGAATAGTAGCCGAGTCGATGAATGCTGTGCGATCCTACCCAGGCGTTGTGGATTCAATCCTCAGCTAGCTAAATCCCCCATCATTGCACAAGCAACATTTTCGCTTATAATGATGGTTGTAGAAGGAATTCAATTGGGAGGCGGGAATGGGTACCGCCGTCCCGGAAACCATTTATTGGATAACCAACACTTCTGCCATAGGTCACCCCAAGTGGTTCGCTACGTTTGGTGACTTAGCAGGGGTGCCCGGGTTCATGGGTTAAGGTTTATCTAGGTCTTGGCGGCGGATGATCTAGACACACTGAACCCCACATTCCTACCCAACCCTCATACCCTTTTCCTTCCCAGAACTTCCTCTCCTTCCTTTCCTTAAAAATACCCTCCACACGGCATCCCCAAAGATGACATAGGCCCTGAGGGAAATTATTTTCCTCAGGGCCTCCTGACCTAATGTAAAATTTAAAAAAAAACATTGTCAGGTTATTTGTAACCAGAGAATGTTTGTTAATAAGTCAGAGTGGAAGATACGCTCAGTATCGCCCTGGTGTAAGACCACCATTCAGAATTGAAACGTTGCTTAATAATGGCTTTAGCCGTGTTTAGTGACTAGATCTGAATAGCCAGGTACTTTCCCACCTTCCTCTTCCCCATCTCCTTTCCTTCCCCACCTACCTTCAGCCTCAAAACATACTCCAATTGGGGATGCCATAGTCTCACTGGCTCCAGAGGGGAGCAGTTGGGACTCTTGTGAGGTTTCTCTATAAAAAAAAAAATAATAATAAAATAAAAATAATAATCCTGAATGAGGTTGAAGAAAATCCACTTCAGCCAATGTCCCACTTTGATGTACCAGATACCTGATGAAGACCAGGAGACATCACCAAACTCAGCACCGAACAAGAGTTCCAATACTCAAAGCCAGCGGGACTGCAGGCATCCCCATTTAAAGAATCTTGTGAAGCTGATGGGAAGGAGATGGGTGTAAGGGAGGTTAGGAAGTATTTGACTATTCAGTCACTAAACACGGCTATTGCAATTATTACAAACTAGTCCCAACTGAATGGTGGTCTTTCACCAGAAATATACTATATTTAATAAGCTGAGCTATATAAACCTTCTCCTTATCAATTATAATGCATAGTAAGTTATATTATATTATTATTATATTATATATTATATTATATTATTATATTGTTACATTATATTCAGTATTTACTATGCATTATTATTATTAATAATAATAATGCATAGTAAGTACTGAATATAATATAACAGCTGGGAAAACGAAAACAAGAAAAACTAACCTTCAAGCTTTTTTATGTATTTCCTCAATTTTGCTTTCAAATCCATAGCTGAATGCTGGTGCTACAGATGATTTTTCACGTTTATTGGGCGTTCATATAATCCGAACGGCATCAATAAAATAATAAAATTGAAAATTGCCAATCACATACAAATAAATAAACAAACGTCAAAAATATACAAAATAATATAAGCCATAGATATAGATAGAAGTGCGTTCACTAGTGATGGGGATATTCGAAATTTCGGATACCGAATCGTCGAATGTTTCGCTTGAAATTATTATCACATTTTTTGACGAACATCCTTGCCCTTTGGCAGCTGGGCAAGGTCCTAGGAAACTAATTCATAAATTGTTTTATGGACCAGATGGATTCTTCTATCGGCTCTCACGTCAAACCTCTAATTTTCTTATTGAACGAAGCCAGTAAACAAAAAACATAGCGACTTGAGTGTCCAACTGGTTTTTTCCAGTTGCCCCGGGAGAAAAGTGTTAATTACGTAAATAAAAAGTTTTTTAAATATTTTTTCGATAAATCGATATACGTATCGAGTAAAAGAAAAAGTAGTACCGCAGACCCCAGGTACCAATACGGGCGGCCGACGGAGCAGCCCTCCGCGCCAGTCACCACCCGCCTTAGAGCGCCTCTTCAAGCCACCGTCGAGGCTCTTCCAGAGAATTCACGTGACCAGGAATCACCGGCCTCCTTCCGTAGAAGAATTATCTCGCCACACTCAATAGAGACAGCCCGCAAAGTAATCTTAGTGATATAAGGTGCAATAACTAGTGAATGTGAGTGTTCGTGAAAATCGAGAAGCCAGACATCAAAAAGGGAAGTGACTTTATCAGACTATTTTTTTATACATTAAGGACATTTTCGTAGACTTAGGCAATTGGAGATTCTAATTTTAAGATTTAATGAATTAAGTAGACTAACCCTAAGTTAAAATTAACCCCTGCTAATTGTAATTATGGTATAAATGTCTAATTAATAATTTTCATAGATTCTTTTAATTTGTTACTCCTGTCATATTTTTTTAGATTAATTAATCCTCGCCGAAAATAGAGGCATATCAACATCATACAAACTCATTCTTAAATCGTGTCCTACCCATAATTAAATAAACCAATCAAATCTTACCCAACACTAGTTTGAACGGTTCCATGTCTAAGGCTGGAATCAGACGGTTTACTAATCGTTCATTTCTGTATTTCATTCGGCCTATTTTACTCGGAATGACACCTGTGATGATCTCGCCTTTCAGCCAAAGAATTAGTATTTTCAGTATACCTAAAAAAGCAATGCAAATATATTAACTAAAGGAAGACATGGTAGATCTTCTGTCTCTGCTTGCTGTGAAGACGAATCCGGAGACGACATAAAAAATTGCGCTGGTTAGGCACCTCCCTGTTTGTGCAATTTATCTCCTTTTAGAATATTGATTCACGGAAATTCACATCACAAACATGTACCTACGTGTCAGAGAGAAATGTTAACTTGAGATGACAATGAATCAGGCATTAATGACCGGGCGCAAGAAAAAAATACGAAACACGCACCGTACGATAGATCGCCCGTGAGTTAGTAGCCAGTGGCTACCACGTGTGGACGAATTCCTGAAACAGATTCCCAGTGGCGTCGCCGAGGTTACGTTTGGTTGAAATTAAGGAGGGCAAAACGAATATTTAATCCCAGAAAAGACCAACGGCCGGTAAATATTTAGAGGTAATTGTGAGAATAGCAGTTGTCAATTCGGTATTGCGTAAATAGCACACACGGACAGTGGAAAAAATATAATTAATTAACAAAACAGGTACAGATTATGGAAGCGGCCAAAATGGGCTAGACTAGCGGGGGTGACACGCCACTGGAGAAAAATTTGAAATCTTAACTCGAATTTCAGCGAGGGCAATTAAGCAGTGATCAATGCATCTTTTGGAAGCATCGAATTCATGACAAGAAGGGGATTAGTGATAAAGTATTGCTAGAACTGCCAGTGTGTCGAGGGGGGCGAACTGGTTCCACGAAGCTGAATGCGCCTAGAAGACCACCGGGTCAAGTAGTGGAGGGGTGGAGCCAGGACAGGCGGTTTCGGGGGGTAGTGGTGAGATGGTCGAGGAAGGGCATTTTAATTACTATCAGGGGACAGTCGGTTTTCGAGGGGGAGACGGGAAGGTCGCTTAGTAATAAGTTAAATAGCGAAGTGCATTTTAATTACTAACAAAGAGTCGGTTTCGGAGTATTATAGAAGGGTCGCGCAAATAATTTTAAACAAGGGAGGAAGCATGCACCAAACTGCATGAAATATATACCGCTTGTGAATGTGAAAAAAATGTGATCGGATAACACAGAGATGGGCGTTAGGTAAGTGAATGCAAATGGACTAACAATAAAATCACTTAATTATTAATCAACACCTTGCAATTTGGGCCTTGAAATTTGAAAATTGAAATGGATTTTGTGCATCTTGAAGCAAAACTATTTTCTTCGTAAGTTGACCTATTGAGGAGGCAATAAGCAATATTTAGTTATCCCAAATTATATTTATAAAATAATTGTAACTTTGCAAAGATTTAAATTTTCACATTCAAATTGAAAAATTGATTGTATATTATTTCAGTGAGACGTAAGGTTCTGGGTTCGAGTCCCGGTTGCGACCGTTATCTTTTATTATTTTCTGTGTCTTGTTCCTTTTCACATTTAAGAAAAAATTAGACTATTATTGTTATCTGCTTCTTCAATGTATTAATTTAAACATAATTACAGTTGCATGTGAATGCTAATTATCCCAAATATTTATATATATTCCTTCACATAAATATAAAGACCTTTACTACTCGGTATAATGTTCAAGTTTAATCACAGTGGAACAATTTTGGAAAAAAACAAATTACCTTTCTTGCTAGTGCAATATAATTTAAGGATATTATCTTCTCGTTTACCTCTACCGCTGACGTTTAGATTCATAACATTTAGGTATATTCAAATTGCACTTTTAGATAGCCTAGTGCTTGTTCTTTCAATATCGGTACGTTTGACAAAAGGGCGCACACGAGGGATTATATGGTAATAAATATTTTCCCCACAGTATTATTAAAGATCTACTTATATTTTCTTAAGTTATTATGTTTTACGCAGCGAGCGTCGGTTTTGCATTGATATTCGATTTATTTGAATACCGTCTAAACAAACTTTACTTCAAAAAAAACCAGCAGTGTCAGGTGATTGTCGAGAGAATAACCTCGCTGAGCTTCCCTATCCGGCGATATGGATTGTTTCCACGTACGTCGCTCATTAGGCGAAATGGACGAAATCCACGTGAGCTCTACCTATCTCTTGATCGGCGGAAACGAAGGAAACGGATCATTGACTCGACTCTGTAAAATCGGTGACCTTGCGCGGATGGACTTGAACCCTGAACCTAGAAATGGGCCTGTATCAGCTGTGTCGGTTGGTTGACCACGAGTCCCACCTTACCCAGGCACTTGACATTGTCCGGAGAACAAAGGACGTGATCCCACTATGTCCCTGGTATGGCTTCTGTTTCGACAGTATTAGCGGTGAGAGAGCAATCAAGCAGAACATCTGTAGGAGGAGTCTGAGGTCATTGACAGCTTTTCTATTCCCGCTAGTCTCCAGACGAAGGGGACAAGATCGTGATGGGCTCCGTTATCTTATGTTGACGCGTGAGGGATGACCCTTGTATTCGTTTGGACGAAGGGAACAATGGCTTGTATTGTTTCGATGATTTCCGACGAACGGATTTGGCAGGTGTGATTGACGAAAGTCTGGGAGCTGACAGTTTGCTGTAAAGGATGCTGAGGAGACGGCGAAGAGTTCAGCCCCTGAGCCGGCTAATTTTATTTCTTCGAAACCAGTGGGATGCACGCGGGGATTCCCGACCCCTGACTTATCCGCAAGTATTCACTTCGGTATAATGTTCATGGCTGCGGTTAGCTGGGCGGACCCTTAACCTTCAGCATGCTGGCCATCATCAACATATCATCATCATCATCAGGCTCGGGCCGAAGGGCACGACCTGAACCGGAAGTCATCTGAGCACCTTCTGAGAGCTCTTAGACATACTTCAATCACACTCGGCGGAACGGAGCGTCATTTTTATGTCTAGCGACATGGAATGACCTTTCATCATGAACCTTCAACCTATCATCTTAATCAGCATACCATCTTTACCTTGCGAAGATTTGGTAGAGATATTCTCCCATTACCGCATTGTACTATGGAGATTTCAACATATTAATCATCACACCACCGTTACCTGGCGACGTTGGTAGAGACCACTCCCATTACCGCACGAATGTCTACAATGGATCCTTCACCGCTGAATTAAACAACATATATCAATCAACTACAAAAATCACACACATTCCCTTCCCGACAGGGACGAAACATGTCATTTTTCATCAGTTGCGAGGCAACAACTAAATCTTCCTGGAGGTGTTGGGATTGGGGTTAGTTCGACAGGTTAATCCTTCATCGAGCTAATTGGGAATTGGAGGAGACCAATCGTAGCAAGCACATGTTTGTCCCTATTCCTACCCATTATACCTACCTGTAAGTAGATTGCATACAACTAACAACCAATAAGAACTTAGAATAACTAATTTAAATTATTGTATGAATGATGTTTTGATATACTCTAACAAAAGGGTTTATAACTCCGAGTTTAGGTAGAACGGCACAGAGAGTTAGGTATATCGTAGGTAGACTAATCGTCAATAGCATGGGGAAGGGTATTAGATCAGTAAATAGTAAGATAGACTGGGAAGTTAAATGATTAGCCAGTTAGATAGAATATCGTCATTGTTGAAGATCTGACAGATTGCAACACACCACAGCTAAGAACCAAAAGTTACCACAAATCCGTTTAATCTACCTGAATTAGCGCTATAAAGGCGAAACAAAAATAATCACAACGTGTCTAGTTAATTCAAAAGTAATTAAACAACAATTTATCAGTACGTACTTGCCTACGTACTGGCAGCTCCAGCAGTAACTTAAGGTTTTCAAAACTTAAAGTTATACGAAAAAAAAAATGATCACCCTTATATAGGATTGATTGAGAGTTACAAGACTCTATCAAAAGGGGGGGGGAACCATTACACACCTCTGAACATGAAATGAAACAAAAGTGAAACGAAGATGGGAACATTCGCTCGAGTAACCATAGAGTAAACCTTCACTCGAGTGAACCGTCTGATGCCTAATCGGACTATGAGATCTCAGCATCTGAATTCCCATAGTAAATTTGTTCAGACACGAAACTTCTTCACCTGATAATTCATCACATCATAACTCACATTAACCTACCCTTCCATTTCTCCGCCTCCCACCCACCCCTAACTAACCTAACCTAACCTAAGGTTAAAAACCCCAATTATCAGTTTTCGACGCTTCGAGACATGATGAATTATCATGTTAGGAAAAGTTTGTACTCAATATTCATGCACTTAAAAAGTTTTCACTGAGTAGACCGGTCACCAGTTTGAACGTTTGTTTTTATCATAGATTTATATACCTATGGTTTTTATTCTCTACTCTCTGGTCTCTGGCCACTACTCTACCTCGAGCAAAAAACTCGATTAATCGTTCGATTAAAAAAATCGATTATATAAAGGTTTGATCATTCCCATCGCTAATCGCTACTCTACCTCTATTCTATCTAAAAAAAAATCTATGGAAAAAAATTGACGTTTGACATGACAGCAATGGAAATTGTGTATATAATATTTATAATCCATCTTTGTCTTTGCTCTAATTAGAAAATTGTGTGTTTATATCTTTATTTTTAATGGAAAGGTGGGTAAAATAGCGACATTTAAGAACATTTATTTCATTCGCTCTCTAAAATTTCCATATTTCGAAGAAATCAACATATTATTAGGGTGAATGTCAAATGTAACTTCCACCTACATCGGTTCTTTGGAATTTGTGAAAGGTATATTGCATTATTAGTTGCCGACTATTCATTTTTGGTAAATATCCAAATATCAGCTTGATAACAATGAGAAACAACTATTTTCGTCATCGGAATGGAAATTTTTAATAATTATTTCGGTAAAGTTTTCTCATACTTTCACACCTTTAGACCCAGATGATGCATAGATATTAAATTCCCGTTTTTATTCAAAGTTCAAAATCGCAATAAGGTTTCTAACTTTTCAAGCTAACAGTAAAACTAATGTTGTATAGTGGTTTATCCTCCCTTCCTACCCAAACAAATGGCCTAATGGTTGGTCAGTTTACCCAAACTAAGAACCTAATAACCTATTTTGTGCACGAAATATTCCGTATTAACCAGCCGGCAGGGTTTGACACTATTAATAATTGGACATTTGCAGAACTGTTAATAAATGAGGGCTGGGAAGATGTGAAACTAATAAGTACCTTTACTACTAATTTTTCAGTTTGAAGCAAGAAGTTGTAGCAGATACAGACACAATGAAGGAAGACATTGATGCAAATATAAGAGAACCTCTCAACCTTAGTACTGTTGGTGCTGCTGCTGATTCTAAAAAACAGGTAAATAATTATTTATTCTACTGGCTTTTTACAGATTGTTAATTCAATTAACAATTATGCAATAAATAAACGCCCGGATTGCCGGCACTCAAACTAAATTATACCAGTAGTTCTGTGAACCTTAGACTTCACATTCCAAAAAGTGTTCCTAATTTTCTCTTTTTTATTAAAACAAAATCAAAATTTCTTCTTAAATAATTAGATTTGCAAGAAGGTACTTAAGTATCTACTTACTTAAACAATAAACATGACGATTCCACATTTGAAAAAATAATCTTTATTGAACCATTAACGCCGTTCTTCCATGGAGCTACGTTCAAGCGATGCGTTCGCCGCTCGTCTGTATTTTCTATACTATTATTAGTGTTTCAAATCGCCGCTAGGCGCTAGCAAAATAGTATGACAGGTAGCGGTAGCGTCGCTTGCAAGTATCTACGTGAACGATGGGCGTAAGGCGCTCCGCTGACGAGGCAACTGAAACCAAACTAAAACCGGCTGGTTTCTATGTCTTGACTGTCAAAAAGCTTGTTTAACTAGAGACGAAGAACAATCAGCTGGCAACTAGCAACGGCCGGCCACGGCAATCAGCAGTGCGAGTCGCGAGTCACCGCACGCGTTACCATTGACAACGGGTTTTTGAGTGATTGTGTAGTGTGCGGGCCATCACATTGTCATACAAAGACAGTTGCCAGTTGACAGTTTTCAGTTGCCTCAGTGAGCGGATCGCCTAAAGGTAAATACATACTGGGTCGAAGAACGTATGCTATGCCAAACAATATTTGGACTACTTAGCAACCATACATTTTCTATGAAAAATGATATTTCCATAGAAAATGTATGTATAGGTTTCTAATTAGTCCAGATATTGTTAGGGATAGCGTAGCGTAAGTTCATCGACTCAGTATGTATCTATCTCAACCGTCACATGCTGATGCAAAGTGCGCTAGCTGATTCTGTTTTCGTAATAACTTGATGTTTTTTCATCTTACGAGTACAGTGTGTTGACTATTATTCCACCATCCCAATATCACAATGAGACCCTAGTGGAATGAGTAATTTTATAGGGTCTTTTCATATGGATGCTCAATTTAAAAATGTAAATCAAACAAGTTGTTTGTTAGATATCTACTAATTTTTTTATTAATTGAAAGTATATTTAATGGAATAAGTTTGGAATATAACGTCTTTCAAACGCCGTGACTTAGCTTGGTGGTTCGTAATCAGGAGGTCCAATTTTCAATTACATTGTTGCATAAATCTGGCTGAATTTGCTGGATGGCATTTGTTATGGTGACTTTGAGGGCGTAAATTGTTTGGTTTATTTGCACAGATCTGCGATTTAAGATTGAACCAAAGGAAGAAGTCTAAAGGCATTAAATCGCACAATCTCAGTGGCCAGTTCACATGGCTGCCGCACGAGATAACCGTGCCCTCAAATCGCTCGTGCAGCACCAAGCAAATCCGCGGCGGACAATTGAAAAATATATTCCGCACTACTTGTTTTATTTACATTTTTAAATCGAGCGTCTTTATTTAAAGACCCTATACAAAAGGTAAAGATATTACAAAAGAAAATGAAAAAGAGAGATAAAAGAAAATGTACTAAAATTCTGAGGGTTTTGAAGTCATCTGATTTGACTGAATAGTATTTTAATCTATAATGCTGGCAAAACAATGGTGACTTAGCAAGGATACCTGGGTTCAATGGGTGTGTCCAAACCTTGGCGGCGGATGCGCCTACCCACCAGCTGCATGGCAGGCTGAATCGGGAAAGGCCGGTTTAGGGAGACCCATTGACCTCTCCAACTGGTCTCTCTCGACCTATCGTCCTGCACCACAGTGGGAGGGATGGATTCATACATCCGCCGCTCCTGGACACACTGACTCCTGGATCGTTACCCACCTTTAATACCTTTTCTTTCCAAGTACTTTTCTTATTTTCATTAAGATGACCTCCATCCTCCCACTCTCCACATATTCAAAGATAACATAGGCCCTGAGGAGTTTTTTTTCCTCAGGGCCTTCTGTGTGTAGCTAATGTAAAAAAAGATAAATAGCATATTATGGTCTAATTTTTTGTAGACAGATAAAATGGCGTAAATATGTTATTATTTACATACGCATATTTCTAACAGATGCAAAATCCATTCCCTAATCATGTTTTTTTTAATTTCAGATGGTCAGCGATGATGTCAGAAATTTACAAGAGTGTGTTTCAATTTCTAATTTGAAAAATAATGCACTTGAAACTAAATCCTCAAATGATTGTTTAGACTTAATACCCGCTTCTGTAATAGCAGAAAATGGTACAGAGATAAATGAATATAAGGATTGCATTAAATCTTTGGATCTAAACAGTTTCTGTGTAAATGATGCTCCGGATATCCTGAAAACCAAAGATGTCAAAGAAATCAACATGTTAGAAAGTAGAAAATATTCTGAGGATATTGAGTTAGAAGTACCTATCAAAATAATTAAAACTGAGCTTTCGATAAACGAAGATGAACCTGACAAATCACCAGAGTCATTTGTTTGCTCAATTTGTAATTACAGTTGCGAAAATATGTTGCATTTAAAAACGCACAAAGCCATTCACATGGGAGAGAAGTTGTTCGGGTGCGAACTCTGCAACTATCGGTGTGCCGAGTTACGCAACCTTAAAAGGCATCAGATCATACATTCCCCGGTCAAGCAGTTTGGATGCGATATATGCTCTTATACGTGCAACAGAAGTTGTACTTTAAAGCGGCACAAACTGATTCATACGATGAGGAGTTTTGATTGCGAAAGCTGCGAGTTTACCACAAATAGTGTTAAAAAATTGAAACTTCACAAACTGGGACACGAAGATAAAAAGCCGTTGACTTGTCCGTCGTGTCCTTTTACTTGCCCTTCCACTGCGGAGTTATCGCAACACCTCAAAGTTCACACGGACGAACGGCCGTACCCTTGCGAGTTATGCTCTTTCAGAAGCAGTCAACGGAATAACCTCAAACGCCACATGCTTATCCACACAGGAGAGAGGCCTTTCTCTTGTCCGCTCTGCGAATACACGTGCAAGCAAGCCATCGCTCTCAAAACGCACCAATTGTCGCACATAAATGAGAAGTCATTCAACTGCGACGATTGCAGCTACACTTCCAGGAAATCGTGCGATCTTCGCAAGCACAGACTTCTGCACAGCGGGAAAGCGCCCATCACGTGTGATCGCTGCCCCTTCAGCTGCGTTAATAAGAGCGAACTGAGGCGGCATTCGGTCATCCACGTCGAGGGTAAACCCATCAGCTGTACGCTGTGTCCGTACACGTGTAAACGGCAGTCATATTTAAATAAGCACATGCTGGTTCATACGGAGAAGAAATCTTATTCTTGCGACACATGCGAGTTCACATGCAGTCAGAGTCGCTATATGCGGTCTCACATGTTAACGCATATCGGTGCTTACAAAACACGAATTATTAACGAAGATATTGTTAGTAGAATTTCCATGTGAAGACTCCATTTTATTTTTTTTTAATTTTATTATTATGTATATTGGTATTTATTATTCAGAACCATTTTGAAAGTGGTTCAATGGTTTTAGGTTGGTGGTTTGGTATAAATTAATCACGAAAACTGTAATTAACCTCTTGTACGCAACTATCGCACATGAAGAGTGTAAAGAAAGAAACCCCACTCTCCAAAAGTAATAATTTTGGTAAATCACAAAAAACCGATCAAGAATGCTATGCATTTATCGTGTGATTTTTTAGTAATAACTTGAAATGTGTAATCCAAAGTGAATTATTATAATAAAAAATGTTATAAAAATGTGTTCATTGGTCATGTTGAATTTATTTTGAATTCAGGCTTGTGATTGGCTTTTGTGGAGAGTGGTGATTTTCATCTAAACCTTATTTTAATTTCGATTTTTCCATAATTTGCGGTCGATTTTTCTAGGGCTCATAAACCATCTTGTAACTACGAACATTGCGCGTAGATTGGCATTTCTAACTCAATTTCGTCATTCGGAGAGTGTCGTTTTTGCTTTTATACCCCATACATGTGTTCCAAAAAGTCATACATTGTGTTAAAACATGCCACATATTGGGATAGATTGTGTTAAAAAGGTCAGCGTTAATAATTTGTATTGTACTTCATAATATCATAACGTCGTTGCATATAGAATATGAATCATGTGAGACTGAGTACATTCTGAGAAAATCGATAAAAACTTTTTTCGTTGTTTGTTTTTGGGGTGTTATGCCGTGTTGTGCTACCTCCTTCTTTAGCCGACATTTCGGACAGCGTTGCAGTGTTTATCATCAGGGCAGATCCGGATCTGCTTTTGGCCGTGAAAATCTAAAAACGTACTCGATAAAAACTGTTTAAAAAAATAACGAAACGGAAAATAACAATTCTATTTATGGACAAAGTAGAAAAAATATATTTCGTTCATTATAAGAATATATTTATGGCAAACATTTATTATTTTATGCCAGAAAATTGAATTTTAACCTCTTGGACACTTGGACCTCTTGTTTTCACGATAATTTAACGTAGGTAGATATAGGAGTTATTAAAGCGTTTTTCTCACATGCTTCACATTCCATATACAGTTTTTGTCATAATTTTAAATACTTACCATAATAATGACAAAATATTTAATTTACATTTATTCAAATTTGACAGCTAGGTATCACAAAATGATGTTAATATTATGTACATACCAAGGCAATTGAATTGTGTAGTGGTATGCAGAAGATATGACTTTTAAATTTTTTTATTATGTACTATTTTGATTGTCCTTACGTGGTTTATTTTCTATCGCCTTTAATATTTGATATTTTTACTTGGCTCATATTGTAGAAGATGGAGGGAAAAAAAAGCAAAATAACTATATATTTAACTCATTTTCGTCAAAATCGTCACATTGTTCATATTAAACATGCAACGACGATATGGCTTCACTTTTGAAACATAAGCAATATTACACTAAGTACTCAATAATATAGGAGAAAACAACATGCACAGATATACAAACTGTCGCTAGTTTGTACGGTTCCATGTCTAATCAGACTATGAGATCTCAGCGTCTGAATTCCCATAGTAAATTTATTCAGACACGATACTTCCTCACATGATAATTCATCACATCATAACTCACATTAACCTACCCTTCCATTCCCCCCCTCCCCCCCTCACCTAACCTAACGTAACCTAAGTTTAAAAACCCCAATTATCAGTTTTCGACGCTTCGAGACATGATGAATTATCAAGTGAGGAATTAACATCCAATGAAAAGTTTGTACTCAATATTCATACACTTAAAAAGTTTTCACTGAGTAGACCGGGCACCAGTTTGTACATCTGCACAAACCATGTTTAAATCATTTTATTTCTATGGAATGTAAATTTTTTTAAATAATAAATATTTATCAATTATCTCAATTGAGTTTTTTTTATTAGGATATCGATTGTTTAGTTGATTAGTCAGACATCTCCAAATACTAAGTTTTGAGATAATTAGAAAAGCAATGTTCGAATGCTCACCATAAATCAAATATTATTTAAATTAAATGAAAACAAATCACTTTTTATACACCACTTCTTTAATCAAAATTATCTATATGTTTCAAAACCAAAGGTTTCTTCGTCAGGATAAGATTAACATTATGTATCCTGTCCCGACAAAGAAATTTGTTTACATTTAATTAAAAATGACGCCACAAAGTGAATTTGCGATGATAATATTATTTTCTAATATACGTGTTTTACTTTTTAAATATGCTATAAAATAACGCCAGGAAGCATAACGGTCCGGTACATTAGTATGACATACGGTACATTCATCCAATTCAATCCCGTATGACATTTTTAAATTTCCAACTAGTAATGCAGAAAACTTAATTTTTTTCTTTTATTTCACTACATGTCTTTCTGCATTATACTTGGTTTGGTGATGTTTATGAGTAATCTGAGTATTGTACCAGATAGAGGGTACAATTTTACATATTACTGCGGTTCCATGTCCATCTCACCATCTGAGTTCTCATAATAAATTGACTCATAAACGATACTTCCTCACATGATAATTCATCAGCATCTCAGTAACGATTCAGAACAAACTACTTACCTCAGAATATACTGTTGAATATACTGTAATATGCACTTAAGTCAATTACAAGTATGTTAAATATTAATATTCTAACGCCGTTCTTCCATGGAGCTACGTTCAAGCGACGCCATCGCCGCTCGTCTGTATTTTCAATACTATTATTAGTGTTTGAAATAGCCGCTAGGCGCTACACTAGCAAAATTGTATGACAGGTAGCGGTAGCGTCGCTTGTAAATAGCTATCTGAACGATGGGCGTTACAGTTACAGTTCTCAGTTGTTATAATCACAATCGTTCTTATTTATTACCATGATGAATTGTGACAATCTCGACGGCCGTATTCGACTAACATTACATATTATTCATAATATTACACTTGGGGTAGAAAATATAAAAACCAGAACTAAAAAATTTGTAGGTTGGCAACACCAATTTTACTGTCAAATTGACAATGACACTGTTTATGTAGAACACTGCAAGTAACATTTTAAAAAACATTTTCTTAATTATAAATATTTTCAGTTTTATTTTAATAATAACAATGTCAATGCACTTTGTATAAATATTTTCAAACACGGATACATGTTTTAAGATGATTTTATTTTATTTACGTAGATATACAATATTGTTAGCTATCATAGTTGAATTTTTTTCGCAGTTAATTCAGAAAGTACCATCGGTCGAATTGTGAAGGAGAGCGAAACAAATGGGGGTAAATTCGAAAAACATCTAGTAATAAATGTGAGCAAATTCTAAACTGGTTTTTATTTTACCACAATATCGTTATTCTTCATTGTGTTAACACAGAATTGTAAAGGGATAATATTCATATATGCAATTCTAATTTTGTATATAGCAATGAAGTACTTATATTGCAATGGAAAAATATTTTTCCCACTTTTATGTGTTTTTTTTTACAAAAGTGTAGGTTACACAGCTTTATATTTCCACCGTTTGTTATAATTTTAGTATTGCCATTTAGAGAACAGTGGCGCCCTCCTAAGTTGTATACTCTTATTTGACAGACAATATGTAATATTATTAAAACAAATGTTCCCATCTTCGTTTTACTTTTGTTTTATTTCATGTTAAAATAGGCCGAATGAAATACAGAAATGAACGATTAGTGAACTGTCTAATTCCGCCTTTATGGAGAAAGGGAAAAAATAAATACTTAAAATGTTATTTTGTGCTAGCAATACTCGTTACTTATAGCCTTATTCTTATTCACGAAAAGGTAACGACGCCGTCACTTTTAAAGTCCCTAGTCCTTACCTCGTTGGTAGTTACGGATTAGTAAATAGGGCCGTTATTTTGACAGGTCATAGTCCACATTGAAATCTCGAAAAGTACTTCACTTTTTGCTTATAACTTTTAGCTTTACGGCGGTGTCTGCCGCAGTTTTATCATAGTTTTTCAGTTACGATGGCTTCATTAATCGCCAAGAATCTCCTTCGAGTTCCTCTGGGAGTAAATCCGGCATCCATCAATTATGGTAAGGTTTTAAAATTTACTATTTTGGCGTTACGTGGCTGGAGAGAATATTTATATTTTTACATAATAATTGAAGTTATTTGACATATCTCTAAAGGGTTCCAAGTCCATTTGTGTTTTTAAATGGTTCAATTTAAACAAACATTCAACTAATTGAAGCTAAATAGAACATCTAATCGGCATATAAACTGCTACTACACCTTTCGCAGTGGAATTCGTTTTTTTAATATTTCTATGTTTTGGTTATAAATGTAATATTATGACATTTGTTAACCTTTTTAAAGCCGCTATGAATAAATAATTTTGATAACTTATAAATAACCATCATTGGCTAAGTACTAAGTACAAATGGCAACAGTCCATGTTGCTAATGGAAAAAAATTAACAAATATTATCTAACCTCACTTGGAAAATTTACTTGGACAATTTAGTGAGGTGCAGTACTAAGTTCAAATGGCATCAGTCCATGTTTCTGATGGAATATTTAGCAATTTGGATGTAGTGAAGCAGTTGTTTATAGTTGGAATGAAGCTAGTCTCGGTTTCATGGTATCATAGGGCAATCCCCACCAGTTATTCCAGAAACTAATAAAAGGAAATAAAGATAGATAGATAGCCAAAGCTTTGTCTTTATCAAAGAAGTGAATTCTTTAAACCTATCTATGCAACTTTTACCCTAAAAGCAGCACTTTTGGGTACAGATCAGGGTTGTTGCGGATGCAAGAATTTTGACATCGGCGGATGCGGATGTGGATTATTAGAGGTTCACATCCGCGGATGCGGATTTCAGGATTTTATAAAGATATTTCAATTTTAAGTACATAAATAAATGATCGATTTAATTTTAATATGTTTTATTTAATCATATTTTGCGAACAAAACTAAAAAAGTTTTTAGTCTTACTTATTAGCATTTAATGTTTAAAGCTTTATAATGAAATAAATGATTTAAAAATTAAATTTAAAAATTGGTGAATTATATTTAATAAATAGTAATATAAAATAATTCCAGATACTGCTTTTTATTAGTGGTAGCATTTTTATTTACCTTTTCACTTAATATTTAAATCGAAATATTCATCGACCATGCAAAAATCTTGGATAAACACAGACACTGTTATTGATTCACAATGGGAATCACATCGATAACTAAAACAAAACCTGTAGGATCGTGTTACCAATGTGTGCCTTCCTATTGGTCAGTTGGCGAACGAACTTCGTGCTAGTTGCTATCTTCCTTCAACAAAGATAGCAACAAGCAAACACGCGCGAGACACGCGCCACTCTGGCCCCGCCCACTTTCTTTACATGTCATTACTTGTTGCAGATATGAATGAATGCTTTGATTCAACAATTTCTACAAGAAACAACTATTTACGTGCACAAAATAGGTTATTAGGTACTTTGGTTTAGGTTAACTAAGTAATAATTCATCCCTATATTTAGATTGAAACAAAACTCACGTAAATGTCAATCCATACAAAGAAAAATTAAAATGGCGGCAAAGAAATCATTTTATATGGGAAATTTTGAACTTTGTACAAAATTGGAGTTTTAAAGTATCTTTTACCATCTACCAAATGTAATTAGTTGTTTCTTGTAGTAATTAAATTGAAAGGAGTCTAATTCTCAAAATCTGGGCCTAAAAAGAGTGGCGGTTAGTGGAATACTTACCCTTTTCCATTATGTGATCCATTGGTAGCTATTCCTGTTTCTGTCTATATAACATGTGATACATGAAGTTCCACTAAAATTTTGGCAAAATGTGCCGCATTACGGGATAGATTGCATTGCAAAGGGCTTAATTAATAAAAATAATTAATCCCTACAGCCTCTACATTTTGCAAAGTCTAGCAAACTGTCAAAATTTGGATTGTATATAATGCAAAATATATTTTCGCCTTACATTAGAATCCAGTCTATTCAGTTTTGGTATGTATTTATTTGAAATAAAGTACATCTCTGGTTATTTTTATTATACTATAAAGATTTGTACAATCTTTTAGAGATTTTAATTTAACAAACCGTTGTCAACAGAAGAGCACAAATTTCATGTTGTTATGCTCGCGAGCTGATCACAATTTGATAGAAAACTGGAACGGATTTAAAAAACAAAATGGCGCTGATTTAAAAATAATAAAAAATGATGTTACTATTCCCAACAGCGCCTCAGTCTGTACGGTGCAAAGATGAGAGGGACTATATCTTTGTAAGCCGAGTAAATTGGCCATTTTATGATCTTGAGAAGACATCTACGGTTCCTGCTGATTGGATCAATGTGCTTTGAATAACTTTTTTTTTATTTGCAGCCACGGCTAGGAGCCTGTGTGTGGGTGCTACTCTCCAGGCCAAGAGCAGTAAGTCGGTGACGGACAAGACGGGGCACAATGTGGTGCTGGTGGACGGAGTGCGCACTCCCTTCCTGCTCTCCTTTACTGACTACAGCCGAATGATGCCCCACGATCTAGCGCGCCACGCACTGCTGTGAGTCCATTGTCTTCATCATGTCTTTATCTTTCATTGTAGGAAAGCGATACTGCCCTAACCGCTACGCTGCCGGTTCTATGACAAAACAGAACGAGAAACAAAAAATCTAACTTAAGGGTATACTTAACGTATTCTTACCGGTAAAATAATATCAAAATACACAAAATAAATGGCTAAATTCGTGCATTCATGAAAATTTGCTTATAGATTCTTTTTGGCAGTAGAAGTGAAGATCTGTGGAATCCACCCATAATAAAGTGAAAAAAGACCCCTCCAAGGGGTTAAACCTTTTTGTTTTCATGTTTCTTTACTAAAAACTTGTCTCTTCTTACCGAATATTGATACCAAGGGGGTATAACTCCGATCCAAATTTGTAACCGAATAAAAAAGATGCGTGACGTCATTATGACGTCAAATAATTGCATCCCATAGAGTACTTAGAATGTCCGTGGAAGAACTGGGTGGCATTTTGAGTTTCCTCTATCCTCGTCTATGGTGTGTGACGTCAAATAATGCCTTTGTTGGCAAATCCATGGTTAAATAGTGTCGAAAGTCGGCCCATACAAAAAGCCTGAAGATATCAATCTAATGATTGGTTTATCTATGATTGATACTTTCGACTTGGGAATGTTTTCATTCAATTCCGCCGCACAAATGAAAACGCAAATGAAAACGTAAACGATACCTCCCTCGACCTAGTTTGTAAATATGTTTTATTTTTAAAAATTTAGGATTATTACAGTTACTAAATACATAATAAACGTCTTCCCTCCCTTCAGCGGTCTCCTGCAGAAGACAGGGCTAAACAAAGAGCTGGTGGACTACATTGTGTACGGCACGGTCATCCAGGAGGTAAAGACCGCCAACGTGGCGCGGGAAGCGGCCCTGACGGCCGGCTTCAGCGATAAGACTCCGGCGCACACAGTCACCATGGCCTGCATCAGTTCCAACCAGGCCATCACCACAGGTTATACCACTTGTCATCGATGATCATTATTTTCATTCATTGTCAAAACAACGGACATGTTGTCATGCTTGTCAGCTGATTTGAGCCATTTAGAAGTTTTGACTTTTACGTTTGACGGTCCAATTTTTACTAAATGGCAAGCTAAAGTTCATGTTATCATTCTTTTCAGCTGATCAAAATTGGATTAAAAGCTAAATTCAGTCAATAATTGGCATTTAACCTAAACTCAACCCAGGTCCTGGCCTCTTATTTCTATGAGATCTACCCATCAAATTATATTTTTTCTATTCTGCTTATACTGCTGAGGGTGTAAAAGCACATACCAGAAGGATTATAACCAGCAATTCCTGAGTATATTTGGAGCACAAAAAGTACATGACATTTTGCTGTCTGGTGATTTCTTTTTCTATTAAAAATAATAATATATTTTTCTATCACACGTTTCAATGTAAATATTTTTGTCTTTTAGTCAGGAACGCGATACAACATAATGGACTGGAAAGTCAAGTTTTGTATTGCAGTGGCATGTAGCCTGTTGTGATCACTTCTATATTGATAGTGTCACACCCAAAGATGATAATTTTTTTAATACTGATTTTTATTGATGTCACAAAACGCATGTATCATGAATCTATGTTTTCTGGCAAATGTCCGTCAATGTGAAGTGTAATATTGGTGTATGTTTACTGTAGGTGTGGGCATGATCGCCTGCGGTGTGTACGACATCATCGTGGCTGGCGGGGTGGAGTTCATGTCCGACGTGCCCATCCGCCACAGCCGCAAGATGCGCTCCCTGCTACTGCGCGCCAATAAAGCTAAGACTCCCCTGGCCAGGCTACAGCTTCTGGCTTCTCTGAGGCCCGACTTCTTCGTACCTGAGGTATATATAGCGATCCACGCTGAAATTTTTTGCGATGTGACTTTAACTTTTATGCTTTCAAAACCATATAGAGGACAGAAATAATCGCTTGCGCTGATGTCAAATAGATTCTACTTTTTATTTCATGAGATTCTATGATAGCCTTATTAAATAATTTGTCTACGAATGTCTAAATTCATTTTCATAAAATGGCAAAGCAATAATAAAAATATTAGACTTTTGAAAGTACTACAAAGTTCATTATTATTATTAGAAAACACCTTTGTTTGTAGCATTTCTACATTTAATATTTATACATTTCATGTAGAATATGTTTTTGGTTTTATCTAAAAATAATAAAATCGGGTTTATATATTTGTACAAATTTTTATTTTAGGATCATTTTTTTAGGTAAAGTTAGCCATCGGTGGGGAAACATGTTACAATATAAACATAAATAATATTTTAATAATAATATGTATTGTCTGATAAACAGAAAGAAATCAAAACGAAACGAAAATCGTTATTTTTAGTTAATCGTTAATTTTTGCACCTCTCGGCGTATTTTCGTCTGGCAATCGAGTGTTTTCTAAGGATTTTCTGCTCTGGCTCTCCACAGGTTAAAAGTTCTGTCAAATTCATGATTTATTTAGAAATATTCCCATTTGACATTCAATTTCAAATAGATTTGCTGTTTTTAATGTATATATCCCAAAAAAATACTATTTTTGGAAGCAGATGAGATTCTTTCAGATTATAATACATATTACAAGCAGACATATGCAATTAAAAATATCAAAATTGGAGGAATTTTTTTACAATGTTTTTTGTCATTTACCAAATTGTTTTTTTTTTCTTGTGAAATTACCAGATATGATTTTAGATTTTCACGGTCAAAAGAATTATAATGATTTATTTTTGGGGTATTATACCGTTTTGCGCTATCTCCTTCTTTAGCCAACGTTTCGGTCAGCCTTACAAAGTCCAACATCAAGATAGATGTGTGCCCACAGCATTAGCGTTTCAAATTTTTGCTATCGATATGTAATTGCAATTTTAAAGTCAATTATCTCTAAATAAACATTTAATAAGCCGATGATATATTTTTTGAAAGTTTATCATTCTTCAGTTCACTATACAAATTGTAATGTTTTTTTTAAAATATTTTAGTTGCCAGCAGTGGCCGAGTTCTCGACTGGCGAGACGATGGGCACTTCCGCCGACCGTTTGGCCGCCGCATTCGGGGCGTCGCGCCAGGAGCAAGACGACTATGCACTTCGATCGCACACCTTCGCGCAGAAGGCCTCTGACGCGGGTTACTTCACCGATGTTATCCCCGTTAAGGGTGAGTCCTCGACAACTTTACTTATCGCAAAGCATTTGTTTTGCTGGCACAGCTATTTCTTCTAAAGACCTGTACTTTGATTATATAGTTAAAGTACAGACAGGGGATTATAGATAAAAGATACAAGGGCCTATTATATCTCCCTTTATGTTTATTGTCTTCAGTGGTTCATGATCAGTCTCCATGGGTGTTCAATCAAAGTTTAGAAAGGAAAAAGTAATAAATTTAAATCTCCGTTCAGATAAAAATCTATCCAATTTTTACTATATGTATAAAAATGTGGGAAAAGAGATCAAAATCTCAACAATATTTTTTTACTAAACAACAATATTAAATTGGATATCCATTAAAAAAGAGACTGCTATTTAATAGTAGCAGCCAATAAAAATATGTGATAAGAAAAATGAAAATAATGTTGGTGGTTCTCAGTCGAAGTATGATACAGTTAAAAATGACCGAATCGGATAGGGATACGTTGGCGCAGTGGATAGCGCGTTGGCCCGGATTGCCAGAGGTCCTGGGTTCGAGTCCCAGATGTATCCGTATCTTTTTCTGATTTTTATGTTTCGGATTTTCGATTGACTTTCGCTAATATTATCTTTATTAATTAAAATATAACGTTAATATTGTCTTTAACATGTTGAAAGCCACCATGCAAAATATATTTTTTCAATACGATGTAAAATATTTGACAGTTCTCACCTTTCTTACAAATTCAATTTTTATAACATTTCTTTTGTGATACATTACAAAAATTACATCAAAATAATGTAGATAAAACGAACTTCCTAATAATCACTCAAATCTATGCTTTTCACAATGGATTTATATAAAACACAATGAATAAATATAGACTTCGAATATGACAGCGTTCATATTATCAAGCGGCAGCCATTTTGTCCGCCATCTTTGGTACCCGGCGCGTCATTGGCAATTAATTTGAATTTTTCGGAGTTGCTAAATGCTATCGAGTATTTTGTTATGTCAAGAACGAGAATGGCCCAAATGATTCTGACCTTGTTCTTCATACAATTTCTTTATACATAAGGGGCAAAATCGCTTCAAAAATCCGGACCCGCCGGGGGACTGCGGCCTGCGAGAGGTTAATAATTAAGTATTACAATATGGATTTTACACAAAGTTATTCCACTATGAAAATATTTAATATTGTAATTATTCATGTTTGACTTTTTTGTCTTTGTGAGTTCATTGCACATACCTCATACTTTTTTTCTTCCGAGAAATTCTTTTCCTTCCTTTCCCTAAAAAGTCCCACCACGCAGCATTCCCAAAGATGATGTAGGTCCTGAGATAATTATTTTTTCCTCAGGGTCTCCTGTGTGGAGCTAATGAAAAAAAAATGTTCTTCCGAGGTTTGAGGGATTAAGACCCATTAACCAGCGGCCGAGAATTAAAATTTCAACTTGCGATCGTACCCTTGCAACTGTACAGGGCGGTTCCGATGAGAAAGATTGATTATTCTCCGTACCCAAAAGTTTAACTCATAACTCAATATCGACTTTATTTCATTAAAAATTTGCTTTAATATATACTTACATTCAAGTAAGCAATAAAAATGCTCAAACGAGTGATGATACATTTTTTAATATCTTGTACTTCTTGTAAGTATTTTTTGATCGTAAGTATTTACGATTTTTCAACAATGTCTAAGCAAAATAAGTGTGTAAAAAATTTAAAATATTTTAGTCTGTTAGCTCTTAAATAAATATACAAACTGAGGTATTTTCATCACAAAACACGTTTATTTTCTGAAAATTCTGAAAACTGTTTTTTCTAGATTATGTATTAATTTATTTTACTGTATGATTATATGATTTGAATTATGTATTGATTCATTTTATTGTATGATTATATGATTTGAAATTTGTGTTGTGTAATACAATATTTCGTTTGAAAATTTAACAAATCTGCCAACGACCAACGGTTTAACCTTATTATATTAAAAGTACACGTGGTTTTTAAAAATTTGAAAACTGACTTTACCAGATAAAATTACTATCTTTCGAAATCAATTTATGGTTTTTTGTAAAAAAGAGTCAATACGTCAAGAATTTGATTTAAAAAGAACCAATTTACAGGAATTCTCTGGTAATACCCTCTTATGTTTGTTAGTAGTTTGTTTAGTGTTGATAAGAATATTTTTAATGTTTCAGTTGACGGCAAGGAGAAGCTTGTGGAGAAGGATAATGGAATCCGTGTCTCTTCTCCGGAGGCGCTGGCTAAACTGAAGCCGGCGTTCATCAAGCCCCACGGCACCGTCACAGCCGCCAACTCTTCCTTCCTCGTAAGTAATTACTTGTAGTTTATTGATTTTTCAAATAGTTTCAGCTTCCTTCAATAGATGTCCATAGCTTCGTTAGTGTTACAAGGTTCTGCTATATCCCAACAGATGGCAGTTGAGTGTGATATCAGACGAGTACCGTCTATAGTCGTTCGTGTCTTAGGAACGAACTGTTACAATGATACGAAGGCATCGGCAATATTGGGTAAACTCCTACAGTCCGTTCGCAGCAGCGGCAATTAAAGCGACAGGTTAAAGCCTAGTTTAGTAAGGAGCCTAATCTAGTCAGTTTAATATACATTGTAAATATTTACGAAAACTAAATAAATCAACTAGTAATCACTCAAACCTATCACTTATTTGGAAGATACCCAACACATCTTAAGTTCTTATTATCTTATTTTTTTTAAATTAACAGACTTAATAATACTTGAATCTTTCTCCATTTGCAAGGAGAGTGGTGCCGTTTACAAGCCTAGATGATTTCACCTATTGCTACTTATATTTGGAGAAAAAAATTCTCTCTAATGTTATAAAAAAGTTTTATATCGATGCTGGAAAGGAAAAATGGCTGAAATGTTATACAGCTGGGACATTAAAAATGAACATATACAATAAGGTATATTGTTTGTTTGTGCTTTCTAGAGTTTTCCACATTCTGGGAAACTCTAGAAAATTTGATTTGATGAACACAAGCACAAACAAACAATATTGCTTCAGACTAGCAATATAGATTTCAGTTAGCATTACAGTGTTCGAAACGTTGGCTAAAGAAGGATGTAGCGCAATAAGGCATAATACCCCGAAAATAAATCATGATAATCGGAGAGTTAGCATGTCATTTTCATTTGAATGTTTTATTAGTGTTTGCATTATATTATGAAGGTATTATAATGTTAAGTGAAACTTCCAAAAGTGAGTTCACAGCAAAGTTAGTTTTGATTAATAAATTGTGTAGTTTGTTTGCATTTGTGAGGTATCACACAGGAAGTTCTCAAAGATTTCTTCTTCCATTCGGATAGTTCTATATTTGGTTTTTCCATTGTTAATGCTATGTTTTATTTGTAGACTGATGGAGCCTCCGCTTGCCTCATCATGTCGGAGAAGAAAGCAAAGGAGTTGGGATTCAAGCCCAAAGCTTACCTCAGAGACTTTGTTTACGTCTCACAGGTAAACAAACATATTATACTTTCACATCTACCAATCACTTATTATAATTTGAATAAAATAACTTTGTTATTGCCAGTTTTAAACATGTTCCCCTTCCCTACACCCACTCTTACCTCCTCTCTCTTACCTACCTTCCCTTCGCCCCAAATCCCCTACCAACTAATCGACCCTATAGAATAACAAGGTTCCATCTATTGCGGTAACGTCATGCGATAATGAACTCTAAAGTAGCTTACTATAGATCCCATTATCGCACGACGTTACCAAGGCAAGTGGAACCTTGTTATTCCTAGGGGTCGTAATGTTGATATTCCATCTCCCTCTAGTACTGTAATTCTGTAATTATTTTATTATGTTATTGGAGATAGATTCTAACGGGAACATTTACTGTCTCCGCTAATAAATAAAAATAAATATAAAATAAATGCTTACAATGCTATTTTTCAAAAATAGAAAACACAGGGCATACATACTCAATCCGCCTACGTTGAAAGGGGTTAACTTATATGTCCCCAGTAAGTATACTCATGGGAGATCCCATGCACCTTTTTATGCTCCTAAAACGAGGACTTCTGCCTATCAGAACGCGCCAATAAACAGAGCTACTCAACTGCTTAACGATTCTGCATTGACCATCGACATTTTCAATGTCATTTACAGACAGTTCAGCAACTATCTTTTGACACACATCACAAAATAGTAAAACTCCATTTTTTAATTTGTAATCGTCTCCATGATATATTGGTGTGTAACCAAGAAGAGAAAATAAATATAATGTATTAAATAGTTATAATTAGTTGTGTTATGTTGGCGTTAGGATCCCGTTGACCAGCTGCTGCTTGGCCCTGCCTACGCTATCCCCAAGGTTCTGGAGAAGGCTGGACTGGAGATGGGAGATATTGACACTTGGGAAATTCACGAAGCTTTCGCAGTAAGTCCCTTTTTCTTCTTCTTTAGTCGTTGCCTCAGTGCCGAGGATCTTGACCCCCACTCTGGTTTCTCTGGTGAACAAGACTCCTCTATTCCTTACGGTTCTGTGCTGCATGGAGAGCCATTTATACCTACTTTTTACTTAGGTGATCACAGTCACAATAATTTTTGTTATGGTAATATTATTTATATTGTTATTTGTCCAAGCAAACCAAAGAATTATTTATTTATTTTACTTGATTCCACCATCATCAGTAGGTACATCCCACAAATTCTCTCGTCCCGTTCATTCGCCTCCAGTCTTCCGTATTTGAATCCTCGGACATTCGTTCTGCCGGATTTGTCTAATGTCTTTTGCCGAATCTAGTAGAACGAAACTCAATTTATGCGCTCCGCCGGACTCAACGATTCTGCTGAATTGAAACTCTTTGAGTCACCGAATCCGCCGAATCCGTTGGAACAAAATTCATTGTGTGCTTTGGCACAACTCACCGAACCCGTGTAATGAAGGTTCTCTCCATACGCCCCATTCAGATATTGTTGCTATTGTCGGTCGATAGTTGAATGTCGATTCGAAACCAGTGAATCCGGATTCATTTCATTATATTTTTCGTACTAGGAGCGGCTCAAACTCCGCCGGAATCAGATTCATTGGACTCGTTCTGGCCGGAATGACTCACTCCTAGTCTGTTCACCTCTTCTTCAGTCTGCCTCTGCGTCACTTCCATTTGGGCACCCACCCACTACATTATTTTTGAATACCTATTTTATGTCTGTTTATTGATTAATATATTGTTTTGTTTTTATTACAGGGACAGATCTTGGCTAATCTGAAGGCAATGGACTCAGACTGGTTCGCCCAAACATACCTCGGCAAGCAGTCCAAGGTTAGAGAACATTATCTGTAGTGCTAGATACCTTTGAACAGTTAAGTGATCGTGGTTGATAAAACAGAATATTTTGACGTTCCGAATACAATGATACCTCTGTGATTTATCCGTTTATTGTGTATGATATATCATTGATTAGGATCTGGATACTTGTCCAAAAATCAGGGCCTCACATGCGGAGATAAATAATTGAATTTTGTGAAAGAATAAACTTATCAGGTTAGAGTGTTTCACAGTAATCAATCCCTTAGGCCTCGACCATATTATACTGTGCAATAAAATCCAAATAAATATATTTCTGAAAACTGATTTTTTGAAAATAAACACATCATTTTTTAAATACATATAAATTTTGAAAGCAAACATAAAAAATGTTAAAAATGGCTACCCTAACGTTTTTTGTATCTAAAACAACTGACAGTGAAAATAATAAAATAATATTCAATTCCGAATCCGGGAATGGGTACCGCCGCCCCGGGAACCATTACGTTTAGTGACTTAGCAGGGGTGCCCGGGTTCATGGGGTTCATTGTCTGGGTCTTGGCGGCGGATGATCTAGACACACTGAACCCCAGATTCCTCCCCAACCCTCATACCTTTTTTCCTTCCCAGAACTTCCTCTCCTTCCTTTCCTTAAAAATACCCTCCACACAGCATCCCCAAAGATGACATAGGCCCTGAGGGAAATTATTTTCCTCAGATCTTCCTGTGTGGACCTGATGTAAAAAAAAAAAATTGTCAGATGTTAAAAAATTTATCAAAAAAAAAATTGATTTGTGAAGGTGTACATTTTGTGGTTATCTTTTAGATTTGAATATAAAGCGTGGTGTTTTCTCTTTCTAATACCATTTAGATCATATTTCTAATTATGATAGTAAGAGAGACAACGTTTTCTCTGAGACCTATATGAGTTCTTCCGAAAAGTGAACAAATTAACCTGAGAGGTTAGTAAGATAGAAAGCTGAACCTGGTCTAGAATCAGTGTTTAACGGGAACCTTTAAAATGTATACAAACAAAATAGTGCTGATTGGCTAATTAATGACAGTGTTACATTAAATTTTTGTGAAACACTGAGTTTTTTTTAACCTTTTGAAAGCCAGCATAGGAAAAATATATTTTTTCAATACGACGTTAAAAAAAATTGACATTTCTCACCTTTCTTACGAACTCAATTTTTATAACATTTCTTTTGTGATATATTACAAAAATTACATCAAAATAATGTAGATAAAACGATCTACCTAATAATCAGTTAAATCTATGCTTTCCACAATGGATTTATATATTAAAAACAATGAAAAAATACAGCGTTCATATTATCAAGCAGCAGCCATTTTGTCGGCCATTTTGATGCCAGCCGCGTCATCGAGAATTAATTTGAATTATTCGGAGAGGCTAGACGTTATGCAGTATTTCGTTACGTCAAGAACGAGAATGGCCCAAGCTTCTGACCTTGTTCTTCATACAATTTATTTATACATAAGGGACAAAATCGCTGCAAAAATCCTGATCCGCCGGGGGGACTGCGGCCTGCTTTATAATAATGATTATTTTAATAAGATGCTATAAATCCTAAAATTTACATTACAAATCTTTCAACTACTCTTACAAAGCTACTAATGTTTTTTACGTGTATAATTTAAAAAAAATATTTTTCCTCTAAAGGTGGGGCCCTATTTTTATCACAAATATCCGGGTCCTATTAATGATTTTTTTATTTTTTTTACCCTATCAGATAATTTTTTTAATCAGAACATACAATCTCCATCGTAAGTACAAATTTGCAATTAGTTAGATGTTTTGATGTTATGTCATAAACATTACAATATTATTTGGATTAATTTTTGATTTAATAATTATGATCTCTACGGACATAATTATTAAATCGTGGTAGTCACACTGCACAAGCATCAGATTTAAATTAAATGCAACCGAAACATCAATTTAGTATGTTCACTGCACCGGTTTTCTTAACAGACTCTCCAATGGTTGGTTCAATTATAAATTTAATACACATAGGTATGTAGGTACACACTGTCAGATAGGGCCAGTGTTTGGATAACAGGTTGGGTAGAGGAATAAGGGAACATATGTTAGAGGAAGATGCATATAGTTGTGTCAACAATAGCTTTAAACCAAAAAAAAAATGAGATTTTACAAAAGATCGATAGCAGAGAGCATAATTGTTTTTTTCAATATATGTACTTGTAATTTTTCACGTATTTTGTATGTATGCACTACAATCCGCCACTTTCACTAATTGGACACATGTCCGGTTTTTGAGGTGGCAGATTAGTGAAGGACTACTTTATATAATACAGTGAAACCCTCTTAAGAAGTTCTCGCTTAAGATGTTTTCCTGCTTAAGAAGTTTGTTTTTTTCGGTCCCTTGAAGACCAAATGGCCCAATTTTTCCCACTTAAAAGGTTTTCCCGTCTAAGAAGTTTTTTTTTTGCGGTCTTTTGGAAAACTTCTTAAGAGGGTTTCACTGTATATGGTTCGTTCAATTGATTAGTCAGACATCTCCAAATGCTAAGTTTTGAGATAATAAGTGTAATATTTGCCTTATTCACATGCAAATATTATGTGTTAGGTCTTCTCAATAATATCAGGTTCTGGCTACAAAACTGTTTATTTACGTGATAACAATAATATTGGTACTGCGCTAAAGCGACTATCTTCAGCTGACTGGTGGGTAAATCTGCTCCGCAGAGCGCTATGCCTCCGACTATATTAACTCCTTGGACCAATTCTAACCTCCCGCCATCTGACAGAAACTAGTGTAGACTTAATGCCTACTGCCATCTGTCGATAAACCTATAAACCAGAATACTTAGTTTTAACATTTAGTTTAATTCACTACAAGTTTTTGTGCATTATAATTGATTTGGTGGTATTTATGAGTAATTGGAGTATTGTATAACAGATATGGGGTACACTTTTACATATACATAACTGCATACTCAACTCAAATTTCAATTTTTCGGAGATATCTGACTAATCACCTGAATGATCGATAGATATGCTTAGTTGGTAAAGAATGTTTGTGCGTGTCTAATGATTGGGTATGGAATTACAGGTTGGAGCCCCCGACCTGAGCAAATGGAACAACTGGGGAGGATCCTTGTCCATTGGTCATCCCTTCGCCGCCACAGGAGTGAGTATATTATTATTTTATAGGCACATTGCTACCATTATGCACGGGACAGACGTGAAGTTCACATCAAAAGATACTTATAACATAATATCTTTTCTACCGACACACTAAGTTATAAAAGATTTCTTCCTACGGCAGGAGAAGGGATCAGTTGAATTCGGAAGCGGCTGCAAAATACCATTTATTTGTATTGGATCTGTCAACTGCTGCTGCTTATTGCAAATGACTCCCTCTCCTGTTTATGGCGGTTACGGTGAATAACGCCGATTACGAACCGCGTTTATAACACATCATCTTTTTATGTGTGGCGGGTCTGTATGGGATTGTATAGCGAGCGCTAGTGTGTTATAAATTATCTTTTGACGTGAACTTCGCGTTGGTCGCCCGCTTTAAACAGATAATTCCTACAGTATGATCTATATTTATAGATTTAAAGGGAAACTGATGAAGTCAATTTATGCAGGATCTTTCGATTTCTAAATGCTAAATAGGCCGATAAGGCGCACAGTAAGGAAAAAATAGAGCTTACTTCATGCACACAACACACTTACAACACCGTGATGATGTATGGATGTGAGTGAAGCAAGAAGTTAAAGTACCAGGACATAGACACAGAACAGAGACACAGAAGTTTATGATAATGGATCCTCTCTGGTTAATTTCTTAAACAAACATTACATTTGGTTAGTGATAAAACAATTTACAGATATTAAATATTTCATAGTGGGTACCTATGATACGTTTCTTTGTAATGTATTGTATATTTAGTAATAATGGGTGATGTGCGTAGTAGGGTGGAGTGAAATTTTTTTTTTCACCTGATGGTAATGTAATAGTGAAAATTTGATGCCTTTTAGGTTTAATTTAAGCCATAAAATATTATTCAATTTTGTTTAGGGTAACTGCCTCCGCAACGGCATTGAATTTATGAAAATAGTCGGTTTTACACTCTAATTGGAAGTCATGTTTATGTATGATATTTTTGAATAAACATACTAATTTTTATCAAGAAAGTTTACTTGGTATAAAATAGATTCGACACAAAATAAAAATAAGTTCGAATTTGTGTTTTATAATTTAAATAAGGAAAGAGAGGAAACGCGGGAGGTGATACTTAGCTTGCTTGCACTTGTCGCGTCGTGCTCTTGTTCGTGGCTCGGATCAGTCGCACGCTCGTTTGTCGTTAAAAATATGTTCGACATTCTTTCGTGGCAACTATGCAAAGAACTCTGAGTGTATTCAAATGTCCTCTATTTGGTGATGTTTGTGAGATGAAAGAGAACGTTCTACCTACTTACAAAGATGTAGTGAAATACTATGAGTGGACGAGACATCAACTGAAATTTCAATCAAAAACTGCATAAGAACCAATTTTTGGCGAGATAGCATATATAATAATGTTGAGAATTGAAAATGTATGTAAATAGTAAGATACTTTTTGATATTCCAGCATGCAAGCGCAAAGCATTCGCTCGATACTTATGTCCTAAGGATAAAAAGGTTCCTAAATCTAAAAATGAATTATGAACTAGAGAATCGCCGAAACACATCCTTAAGCACTTCAACGTTAGCTGATTTAAATATTAGTATTTCTTCAGCGACATCATCAGAGTCAGAAAAATCAGAATGCTCCATGTTCAAAGGCGTTACTGAAAAGAAAATAAAAAAAATTGACACTTAATTTTCCTACATTATCGAAGACATGTGATAGGTATGGAGTGTCTGATAGAGCAGCAGCAGCAACAGCATCATCTGTTTTGTTCGACATTTCGTCTGATGTTGAGGTCATTGATCGGCACAAGTTACGAAGAGAGAGAACTAAAACCAGAGAAAAAATAATGGAAAATGCAACATTTACAGAGCTCTTGGTTTTATACTTTGTCAGGAAAAAAGACAAAACTTTGAAAATTGTTAAAAAGGGCGGTAAATGCTACAGGACTATGGTTGTGGAGGAACATATCTCACTGATTCAAGAGCCCGGATCCATTTACATGGGATACGTAGTACCTGATGTTGGTACAGCAAAAGGAATAGAAACCGCGATAACAGGGTTTCTGTTACATAAAGAAGTTTCCCAAATAGGATTATGGCAATTGGTTGTGATGGTACGAATTTTAATACTGGAAAGTATGGTGGAATTATAAAACTGCTTGAGAAAAGGCTACAAAAACCACTTCAGTGGATAATTTGTTTGCTCCACATGAACGAATTGCTTTTGAGACATCTGTTTCTTCATCTCAATGGGTGTACTTCGGGACCTAAATCTTATATTGCTGCACTGGGAAAATCCCTGGAAACCTGTGAAAAGCTGCCTGTTAAAAAAAATGAACGCATTGAAGGTCAAATGCTACCAGAAATGGCCAAAGATAATGAGTTCAGACCAACAGTAATTGTATAAAATTGTCTCAGCGGTAATTTCAGGTGAATTTCCAGAAGACCTAAGCAATAATACTCCAGGAAAACTATCACATGTCCGTTGGATCACGCGTGCTAATCGAATACTACGTTTGTATGAATCAACTGAAGAACCATCTGAAAATTTGAAAACTCTGGCTACTTTTGTGGTCAAAGTTTACGCACCGTCTTGGTTCTCAACCATCATGCAAAGATGGCACGCGACATCTGTTCAATATTATTAAGGTCTCCAGATACCTGCAAGAAACTCTAAAAAAAATTATAGATCCTGTTATCCAAAGAAACGGCTACTTTGCGCATCCTGAAGGGATTCTTCTTGCGATGATAACAGATGATAAAAAACATGTTAGAGAGCTGGCAGCCCGCCGCATACTAAAGGCACTACTCAACCTCCAACACCTAGACTGTTTCAAGTGCCATTGACAGATTTTAATGCTTCTACATAATATATTGATTTAATAAATTGGCAGGAAAACTTAACCGAACCATCGATTTTTAAAAACTTATCGGACCAGGAAATTCAGAATATCGTGAAATCTGGTGGTGAAAACGAATTATTGTTTATAAGGCTTCTCTGCCATACGCAAGCTGTTGAAAGAGCTGTAAAGAATACGACAGAGGCTTCCATTTCTCAGTGCACAAGAAAGTCGCGATTAGGTGCAACAAATGTCAAGCTGGAATCGCGAAACAAAATGCCTAAATTTGAAACTAAAGAGGATTTTAAACCTAAATAATAAATGTATAAATTTTTTTTCTAATTTAATATTTTTACAGCGATGCCTTACTAAATATCTTAATTATATATTGTTTATCAGTTAACACCTACTTACCACTAAATTAATCACAATGTATCGCCTTATAAACTTTAAACTTTTTTACTCTAATTTTCAATTTTTGGGGTCAGTGCGGAGACTGAAGATCTTAATCAAATGAAATGAAAAATCCCACGTATTTTTACTTTAACATAAGGCACAAATCCCCCCCCTCTTAGAAAACTGAATCTTAAAAAAAAAAAATTTTTCTTACATCCGTGCTCCACGCTAGTGCGTAGTGTGTGTGTATGTGTTATTTTATAGAGAATATCTTCGTATGATAAGGACTGGGACCTGTACTCTCCAGTACTTAAAAGTAATATCCAGCAATCCATTATTCCGTTTTTGTTAACAGCGCTGCGCGCGGATGTTTTTACAACCATGAAGCTAAACGATATTAGTTTTAAATTTATTGCAAAATGTTGTCATTAAGAGCGGCGCAAACACACAACCTCGCACAGCCGCATCTCGGCGGTTAATGAATGGTGAGAATTAATGTCTCGAACTGCCATAAAAATGATCAAACGGGAGATGGTAAATTATATACTTCTTAAAATTAATTTTTGATCAAAATAATTTATAATTTTTCAATAATGTCTAAACAAAATAAGCGTGTAAAAAAAATCTGAAACATTTTAGTTTCTAAGACCTTAAATAAATAGAAAAACTGGGGTATTTTTGTCACAAAACACGTTCTCGGATTTATTTTTTAATGATTTTAATTTGTCTAAATTTTAAATTTTGAAAACTGTGTTGACTAGATTATTATATTGATTTATTTTGTTGTATGATTATATGATTTGAAATTTGTGTTGTTTAATCTTTTTAATAGAATCTATCGTTTGAAAATTGAACAAATCTGCCAACGACCAACGGTAAAACCTTAGTATATTATAAATACACTTAGTTTTTCAAAATTTTAAAACTGCGTGTACCAGATAAAATAACAATCTTTCAAAATCAATATATGTTTTTTTTGTAAAAAAGAGTCAATACGTCTAGAATTTGATTTAAAAATGACTACTTTCCGGTATTCTCTGGTAAAACAGTCTTAAGTTCTTAATAAAACAGGGACTGTTTATTATCGTCTTATAATAATTATAATAATACTTCTGAGAACAAACGTCCTTTCACGCTGAAGGCTAGTTTTGATCTCTAAGGCTCTTGGAAACCTAAAGATATCATAAATCTACCTTCGGCACAACTCGGCAACGAGGCCATGTGACCCGAAGAACCCATAGACTATTATGATACATTACAGTATGTATGTGAGAGTGTGTTTATAGATGTGAGAAGTGGTGACCTGTGAAGGGATATGTATTGAACGGTTTATATAATTGACATGATGCTCTTTATAAATGTGGGCAGTGAATCTCAAAATATGTCAATTTTAGAGTTTAGGCGAATATTATTAAACGTGTACGTTTAGTGCACGTGCACGGTTAATTGGCGAATAAGCTGCTGCATTTGTTTTGTAATTAAGCTGTGGATAGTGCTGTATGGCGTGTACTTCTCAAAGATATGTTAAAATTAATTAAGGATATAAGTTTGGTACTGTCTATTTTATTGTTTGAAATTTTATGTACAAATATTAAATCAGGTACTACTCGCCTTTGTTATTTTTATTTTAGTGTGATCTGGCTGGCCATTTTTTCAATGTGTTATGTGTTTATTTCAGGTGAGGCTGGCCATGCACACCGCCAACCGTCTGGTACGAGAGGATGGAAGGTACGGAGTGATCGCCGCTTGTGCCGCCGGGGGCCAGGGAGTCGGCATGCTGCTGGAGAGGCATCCTGATGCCACCCCCAACTAAACACATCAACAATCAATCAACACACCAACAATCAACCAATCCAATACACCATCAATAAATTAATCAATCCGGCAAATATTCAGTGAAACCAACTATAAGATTCGCAAATGAGGGGCACTGTTTTTTCGGTCCTTTGAAAACTGAAATAACAAATTTGTATTCTTTGGAACCCACATTATAAGGTTTTCTTATATAAGTTTTATTTTATTTTCCCTTGTCATGAAGAACCTTATAATAGTTTCACTGTATCGCTAAGAATCTTGTAAGGAAATTTTGTGTTTTGATTCTTCATTTTATTAAATAATTTATAACAAGATTTAAAATTAATCCTTTGGACACATTAAATAATGTGCAAATTTGTTTTTCCCATCACAATTTCATAATGCTTAATTCTCGTATTGGGGCATTTTCTGAGGTTGGAAGGAGCGGGGAGGGTGATGAGATGGGGAAGGGGAAGATTGGAAAGTACCTGGCTGATCAGATCTGGTCACAAAACACGGCTAATGCCATTTCAAGTAATATTTCCATTCTGGATGATGGCCTTCCACCAGGATATCTGCCACTCTAAACCTTTGCAAGGGTGAAATAAAATAGAAGTTAAGTCATACAGTCTGGTCAGTAGATGAGTTGGCATCGCGTTTAGGTTCCACCCAGGCGTCGTGAGTTCAATTCCTCAGCTGGCTAACTCCTCCATCATGACAAAAACTACATTTTTTCGCTAACTGCGGTGTTAGTAGATTTTCAAATATTGTCAGGCTATTCGTAACCCGGGAATGTTAGTGTTTCTTTTTTAAGATTTTAAAATATTGTCAGGTTATTCGTAACCCCGGAATGTTTGTTTCTTTTTTTATATGTTTAAAAATTGAATTAATATTAGAAAAAAATACAGGCTAAAAACAATTGTTTTCTATACAAGCTTTTGAGCAGTATAGACACCTCTAGGGAGACGTACTACTTCCAATTGGGAGACTTTACAAATTAGTTGGGGAATAATAATTTATTATTAATATTATTGACCTGCAGAATTAATAAATGCTCCCACATCAACTCGTTACTATTTCAAACATTTAGTTTTACTTTGTACAAAGAAGTGTTATTTTGTATAAGTTACAAGCTAATTTAAAACACAGGGACATCCCTATCATGGCGGGCGAAATAACACAATATGTACACTATGTATAAAATTCTTTAATAAATAAATAAATTTGACTTACAGTGAAACCCTCTTAAGTTCTTCCTTAAGAAGTTTGGTTTATTCGGTCCCTTTTTGATATTATTGGTCCCCCGGAGGCCCAATTTTTTCCAGTTGTAAGGTTTTCCCGCCTAAGAAGTTTTTTTTCCGGTCCCTTGGAAAACTTCTTAAGAGGGTTTCACTGTACAAACAACAAATTGACATGAAGAATGATACGTACATCATTTACTCCTGTCCTCAGGGATAAAATATTGCCAAAATATTGTAATGGTATTAAATTTAATTCAATACGAGATTTGTAAAATAAGATTTATTTTGTCAGACGAAACAAGAAAAATATTATACTTTTGGTCTTCTATATTAAGTTACTAACCCAAAATCGTTATCATTAGGGTTACTTACATTTATGTTTTTATAATGCTTGTTTTTGATTGTTACTGCATAAAAAATAGCAAAGTATTGTGTATTATTTTTGTAAATAATAAAATCAGTTTATGAATAAAAACAAACATAAAGTTAATCTTGTATTATTTCCAAAATTTTTATAATAGTATATATATTTTTTTTAGATTTTTGTATTATTCATCTTTATTACAGTGAAACCCTCTTAAAAAGTTCTTTCTTAAGAAGTTTTCCTGCTTAATAAGTTTGGTTTTTTCGGTCCCTTGAAGACCAAATGGACCAATTTTTCCCACTTATAAGGTTTTCCTGCCTAAGAAGTTTTTTTTCCCGTCCCTTGGAAAACTTCTTAAGAGGGTTTCACTGTAATTCTATTAAAATTGGTGATGTTCTATGCCTGTCTTACTAGGAACTCCTGTGTTGACAGCAGGCGCAGTTTATAACAAAAATACGAATAAAAACACAATAAATCGTTTAAAATAAAATACAATTTGATCTGTCTTGGTTGATGATCCAAGAATTAAGGTTTAATTTATATTTTTAAATATGTTGTATTCTGACTTACGGTCAGTGTAAGCTGTGTTACAAAGTATCTAAAATTTTAATTAATGAAGATAATATTAGTGAAACTCAATCGAAAATCTGAAACAAAAAAATCAGAAAAAGATACGGATACATCTGGGACTCGAACCCACGACCTTCGGCTTTCCGGGCCACTGCACAGTGGTTAGAGCAGTGGCCCGGAGGGTACTGGGAAGGAAAAGAGAATCTGGGGGTCACTGCATCCAGGACTGACGAATGATTCCGTCCCTCCCACTACGGTCCAAGGTGAAGTTCCGAGAGAGCCCTGCTGGAGAAGTATAAAAGTCTACAACTCAAGCAGTCCTCTTGATCTGACCTGCCACGCAATTGGTGAGCAGACGCATCCGCCGCAATGACCCGGACAAACCGGACACCTCAATATAATGTAGGGCACAGAGAAAAATTATTGCAATTCTGAAAGTATTTTGCAATTTGTATTAATTTGTAAAAAGGTTATAATACTATTTTTGTATTTTATATTTCAAATACACAACTTGAAAGTATTTTGTATTTCATATTTTAAATACATGCGTAATAAATAAAGTATTTTGTAATTTGTATTTCAATATAGCAAAGCATGTATTTTTTCCACCCCTGCATGCAGGTAGTATTGGCACATATTGGTTGAAAGAAGGTTGGTATTGTCACAACACTAGGGAAGTTGAGTGAAAAATATTTAGACTTATAAAAAATATGTTCATGTAGATGACATTCAAACTTAAATACCAGTATTTTTTTTTTAAAAGTTCGTTTTCATAATTAAAAATTCTACAAGTTTGAATTTTATTAAACCCGCGAAAACGGAGGCAAGAGCATAATACCGTGCGGCAGAGTTCGTGACGTAACCCGGCCCTTGCTTGTGTGAAATATAAGGGAAAATATTTACAAAACCGGGACACGCTTAATATGGACGAAAATAATAAATTTAAAAAGTTGTAGTAGCAGTAGTTGTAGTAGTGTAAAAAAAAATACTGGTATTTAAGTTTGCCTGTGAACATTGATAAAAAAAATTTAAAAAAAAGGTCTCAACTTCCTTATTACAAAATGATGGTTAGTTATTAGTTAGTTAGTTCAGGTTAAAATAAAATACCAATTTGTAGTTCCGCTTTATTTATATCAGATAACATTACAGTATTCTTAAAAATGTATTTTGTAAAACACAAAAATTAATAATAATATGATTCAATCATACATATAATAATGTAACATTATTTTTACTTCACATACATTGATTTTATGTATAGCCTCTACGATACAGACTGATTCAACTGACATTTCTTTCTTTCCCAAATAAACTGTTCATTTCCTTCAACTTTAATTTACATTGATAAGATTTTTTTATACAACTCAATACATTTTTTTTAGTCACGCAATATGGAAATCCAATACTTTCAAAGAGAAAACATTCAACGATAAGACATCTGAGTAGTCAATTTAAATAAGACCGTTCGACTCCTAGGGACCAGATAAGCCAGCGAAATTATTTGTTCAAGAATTTCGATATTAAAAGTTGGCTCAATTACACTTCGGGCACACAAATACACCCATTAAAATACACTTCTTTCTGATTTCTTCAATGATTTTTTATTATGTGCAGAATAAAGACCGAAATAAATGTCATAAAAATACTTTGTTAATGTGAGGTTAGGTTTAAAAAGGAATACAATTTTCTGAGTAAAATTATAATAAAAAATATTTTCCCTTACAAGCACTAGAATAATTATTAAATAAAGAAACCTATTTCGGTCCCATGAAGATTGAAATTTAAAAAAATGGTCTAATGGCTTCCTTAGAAAGCTTTATAAGAGAGTTTCACTGTTATGATTGACAAACAAAGGCTGTTTTGTTTTATCTGTGGTTATAGTTAAAGTGATGGTTAAAACCTATATTTATTCTGTTCAACATGGGTTAAACATTGCAAAACGTTACAATTGGATTCTGAATATTCAAACAGAGTAAAAAATCAGGTAAATTTACCATAGATTTTAACCACCGATTTACCGATTGTACCACGGGTGAAACAACTGACTCTAAGGCCCTTCGCTCATGGAGAAACCGAAATCAAACTAAAACTGGTTGGTAACTACATCGGACATATCGCAAATTGCTCGAAAACTGACGGCTCGTGAGGCGCAACCAAACAACCTGGCAAGTTGCGAGTGAATGGTTGCGTTGCCGTTTACAACAGGTTTTTGAGAAGTTGTAGTAGTGTGCGGACCATAACATTGAAATACACTGAATAGCGACTTGGGTTCCAAACTGTTTTTTTTTTCAGTTGGGCCGTGAGCGAATGCACAAAGTTTTAGAAAATAAGAATAACTACTTTTTCAATTTGGTTTTTGGCAGATTATCTACTGTGAAACTACTTGTTAAGAATTTAAAAAAACACACACATACTTAACCTTCTAAGGCCCAGAGATTTTAAGTTGACTTGTGAATTCTGACCCAAGGTAGGTATTTCATAAAGTAAGTACATACTAAAGCAATGCAATAGAATAACAAAAGTTATTCTATTTTTACCTCTAAGTACTTTGAGACAGACCTCGGGTGTCAATTTAGTCACCAAAATAATTGTTTGGATCTGAACTGCTTCTCATATTTATTACTTTGTAAAGAACCAGGGGCCTTGGGAGAATAGTTCTGGTTTTTAAAAAAAAATTCACTTAGGTGTGTATAAATTGAAAAAAAAAAATCTGGTCAATGTTTATGATTATTTATTGAGGTAAAAGACAAGGAGGTGTATTGAGTAAAGAAGAAACAAGGAATTATGTGTAGATGAATCGATTTAATCAAATACGTCGTCTTTACATACATAGTTTTCTTACAAAATTGCGCATAAAATTAATTTTATGTTTACAAAAATTTTCAATACCCATGAAGTGAGAGTGTATCTCTTTAAAACAAAGTAATGAATGTTACAAATAGGAAACAATCTAAGGTAACAAAAGATTCATTTTTCTCTGTTCATTAATTTTCGAGAATGATTTACACTAACAATAAAGGTATATTTATATTGGCAAATAACAATACATAATTATTTTATCCTGATATGAAATACCAGCCGAAGTCCAAAGTATTTACCACAAATTTAATAACAATATGTATGAGATATGCATGCATTAAAGTGAATCCATACAAGATTGTGCTCGTCGTCTATGCCGTGTTAACTAAAATATAAATTGGGGTTACTTTTACAATAACAGAAAAAGAAATGATTTAAAAAAACAACTTAAAATCTTACGATATCAATTTATTTGTTTAAAATTTAAATTGTCCAATAAACATTACGTGAGGCGCGTAACGAGTCTTGATCACTGGATCGTTACTGTCGCTCACTGCACTTCTGAAAATACAAAAAACACATTTAATCCTTTATTATATACAGAAAATTCATAGAAAGGGGAAGGTGTAAGATTAGGATTTCCTTTTCAGGATTCCATGGACAGTCAGTCATACTAATTTATTCATTCCGCTAAGTATCCGAAATAGGCCACAGGATTCCATGGACAGTCAGTCATACTAATCTATTAATTCCGCTAAGTATCCTAAATAGGCTACAGGATTCCATGGACAGTCAGTCATACTAATTTATTCATTCCGCTAAGTATCCGAAATAGGCTACAGGATTCCATGGACAGTCGGTCATACTAATTTATTCATTCCGCTAAGTATCCGAAATAGGCCACAGGATTCCATGGACAGTCAGTCATACTAATCTATTAATTCCGCTAAGTATCCTAAATAGGCTACAGGATTCCATGGACAGTCAGTCATACTAATTTATTCATTCCGCTAAGTATCCGAAATAGGCCACAGGATTCCATGGACAGTCAGTCATACTAATCTATTAATTCCGCTAAGTATCCTAAATAGGCTACAGGATTCCATGGACAGTCAGTCATACTAATTTATTCATTCCGCTAAGTATCCGAAATAGGCCACAGGATTCCATGGACAGTCAGTCATACTAATCTATTAATTCCGCTAAGTATCCTAAATAGGCTACAGGATTCCATGGACAGTCAGTCATACTAATTTATTCATTCCGCTAAGTATCCGAAATAGGCTACAGGATTCCATGGACAGTCAGGCATACAAGTCTATTCATTCCGCTAAGTATCCGAAATAGGCCACAGGATACTATGGACAGTCAGTCATACTAATCTATTCATTCCGCTAAGTATCCAAAACAGGCTATCAACTTCCTTTTATAGTAGAATAACTTTATTGATTAAAACCTTATATTGTAATATTATTTTTTCATTGAAGACAATATTAATTAACAACTCTCAAACAAAAAATGTGACAAAGACAGAAAAAGAGCAAGAGACTGCAAAAGAGTTGCAACTGCTCCCGTCTGGAGCCAGTGAGTCTCTGGCATTTCCAATTGGGGTTTGTTGTGAAGGAGATGGGAAAGACGAAGATGGATAAATACCTAGCTATTCAGATCTGGTCACCAAATACTGCTAAAGCCATTTCAAGCAATGTTTTAATTCTGAATGGGGGTCTTACACCACTGCTATACTGAGAGAATTTTCCACTCTGGAATGTGCAGCAAATATACTATACATATATTGTGAATAATACAAATCAATCAAATAAAATTTATTTGCGCATGCCGGGTTTCGAACCCGTGACTTCCAGATTACTAGTCGAGAGCCTTACCCCTCGACCACAGAGGCCAATCAGAATTGAACCCAGGACCTCTGCCTTGGCAGGGCATTGCTCTGACCACTGAGCTAATTATGCATTCAGAAAATGATAGTGCCTCTTAGTCAATGCAAGGTTTTTATCGATACTGCTAAAAATTACAGAATGGTTGATACGCTTTGGACATAGCTAATAAAAACAAGGCATGTCGCCAATATCCATCACCCACACTGCGACACCCTGTCTTTGTTACAACGCACACACCAAACGCATAACTTTCATTGTATAGTTCGTGCAGTTTAGTTTTAGCTCGGCGAAAGTCGGCAATCTTTCATGCCATATCTCCATTTGTTTCTACTATCTGTGGTGGGAGTGATCAAGTATCACAGGGGTCTAGAACGAGGGTGTCCGCGGCTACCCGTGCAGGCTCTGCGTTTCACCAGGTTTATGTAAGATGGCAACACTGATTGTAACGGTAATCGAATAAAAACATAACAGTGACAAAAGAATAATATGTTGGGTTGTGTGTGTTTTTACCTTCACTTCAAAAAAATAAATTTATGCGACCCCTCAGAACGTAATATATCGCCACCCTGTTGGGCAGCGCTGTGAGGCTGGTTGGAGTTGGAAGAAGTGATTTATTAATGCGGATCTTGAAGAGACCTGGATTATATGAAGGAGGAAAAACAGACGCCGGTAACTCGTTCCAAATATGCGCCGACTTACACAAAAATGAGTTGAAAAAACGACCCATTCTCACGAAGCCAACATTAACTACTGTGAACGGGTATTCCACATGCAACCTGCGTGTTAAACGAAAAATTGATTATTTCTCGGTCACTAGTAGGATATTTCACGCACTGCGTCGAGTTTCGCTCATGTGTACCAGTGCAAAGGGGATCAATGCTGATATGTACTTAGAGCACGCCCATTGAAATACCTGTAGAACATCATGCCTACATTGCGTATGTGCATTAGAGATGGAAATCAGTCTGTTATGAACAGATTGTCAATTGTACGGACTGCCCTCCTTTGCATGGAAACTTATTATCAAGTATTTTGGGGCTTCCAGCCTAAATCTGGCTCCAAAATTCAATTGTTGGACATACTTGAGATTTGATATGATTTGAGATTTGTACAGGGTTAGCAGCTGATCACTATTGAAGAATACTACATACTTATAGATAATAATACTTATATTGAATGTTTTGTTTTGTGATGAAACCGGTTGTAAATAACTGACCTCGCTAGTCCAGGTCCACCAGCGCCTGCCTGGTGGTGGCGTGGAAGGGGATGCGCAGGATCTTGAGGCGCGTGTCGGGCAGCTCCGAGGTGAGCAGGCGCTGCAGGGCGGGCAGCGGGAGGATCTCCACCTGTGCGGGGCCGCGCTGGTCGGCGCGGGGCTCCTCGGCCGGGCCCGCTCCGCTCAGCGTGCCCATGCCCGGCACCGGCTTCAGCACCGGGATGCAGTCGCCCATGTTTGACTTCTTGGGCGGCTTGGCGGGGCGGGGCGCACCGCTTTCCATGGCGGGTCGGTCACACTAGAAATACAACATATTGTTAAATTAAATTATAAAAGTAACGCAAACCTAACAAACTCAACAAACATGAAGATAAGGATATCAACAACCATGATTAACGGCCGCTGTTCCCAATCCTACTAATCAATTACTAAGCCAAAATTTTGCCTTAGTATTTGATTAGTGCACAACTACGCTTTTTCCAACACACAAGTATAGCTTAAGCATTTATTTTAACCTAAGGAAGCCGGACTAGTGGATTAAACTCGTTCCGGCCGCCTTAGTTTTGGACTAGTTCTTAAAAGTGTCAACAGAGTAGAAAAAAATACCGCGAACACAATGTATGGTCGATGAAATATCACTTTGACAGAAGACACAGTTTCGCGCTCATTTCACTTCTGTTGTATTGCGTTTATCAATTATCATTTTAATTAATATGAATTGAGAAGTTTGGATGCGTGCGGAGCAGAGACGAAAAACGGTTAATTTATGCGAAAAACTATGTCGTTTTCGAATATTCGCCAAGCCAAGTGTCAAGTCCAGTACCTACGGTCAAGCTGACACTTTATTTTATATACGTTTGTTTAAAAAATATAAAATGTCAGTTTATGGATAAAAATATTTTAAATAAATTACGTGTTTTAATAATAAATCCAACAATTAACTCTATAATATTAATTTAACTTCGAAAGTTCTTACTTTGATGTCATTTTATTGTCTATGAAAGTGGGCGAGGCCAGATAACATAAGATGTTTGGGGACAACATAAATCGAGCGCTACCTTACAAAATGCTTGGCTGATCGCGGCCTCAGATGAATCGATTTAAAAGTTAGAAACAGCGGCCGTAAGAAGTCTAAACAAGTGAGAAAAAAGTTTCTATTGCAGGGCTCCGGCTCCTAGGGGTTAATGATCATATAATTATTTAGGGTTAAAAATTATAGTTAGGCTAATTTGTTAAATCCGACATGCAATAAACTACCTGTAAGCCATAGAAATTAGGAGAGCAGTCTTCTACACTTTTTATTGATAATTTTAAAGTAAAGAAATCCTGTATTATTGTGCATGAAACATACAAGATTACCCCCATGATAATCTTTAAGGAAATATAAGATTAAGTGAATATCCTGTATAAGTTGGGACATTTTGTAAGATTAGGCGATCCGCTCACTGAAGAAACTGAAGCCAAACTAAAACTTCCTACTCAATTTTACGATTTCAATAATTATCTCAGCTTGTTTAACCATAGACGTAGAACAATCAGCTGTCATCGTAGCAACTAGTAGTGCGAGTCGCGAGTCAAGGCTTGCCATTGACAACGGGTTTTTGTGAAACTGTGTAGTGTGCGGGCCATCACATTGACATACACAGGATAGTTTAGTTGCAAACGGTTTTTTTTTCAGTTGCCTCGTCAGCGCAGGCACTAAGGAGAAATGCAATACCTGGTCGATGAAGAGTTCCGTGACCCTCAGCAGCTCGATGGTGACTCCCCAGACGAGGTGCGTGAGGGTCTTACTCAGACGTAGCACCCCCTCTAGCACGCAGCGGTTAGTGGTGGCCGATTGCGAGATGTACATGGGGATGATGAGCAGGCGCTTCAGCTGGCTGCACTGGCCCAGGGCGTCTTCGAAACCGGTCTGCAGCAGAAATTAATATTGTAATAATTTGATGCATTCTGTAAATACACGCTGGACATTCAAACTACACATATTTTTTTTATTTATGACACACTTCACAGTACCCTGTGGACTGTAGGAAGTGATTTGTTAATGCGGGTCTCGCGGGTTAGATCAATGCTTGTTCCTAGCATTCATCGCCTTTTAACTTGTTGAAGGCCAGCATACAAAAATTTTTTTTTTTCAATACGACGTAAAATATTTGACAGTTCTCACCTTTCTTACGAATTCAATTTTTAAAACATTTCTTTTGTGATATATTACAAAAATTACATCAAAATAATGTAGATAAAACGAACTTCCTAATAACCACTCAAATCTATGCTTTCCACAATGGATTTATATAAAAAAAACAATGAATAAATATAGACTTCGAATGTGACAGCTATCATATTATAAAACGGCAGCCATTTTGTCCGCCATCTTTGGTGCCCGGCTTGTCTTTAGCAATTAATATGAATTTAATTTTTCAGAGTGGCTAAATGCTATCCAGTAATTCGTAATGTCAAGAACGAGAATGGCCGAAGCGATTCTGACCTTGTTCTTCACACAATTTCTTTATATCGCCGGGGGGACTGCGGCCTACGAGAGGTTAAAGGCAGTTTCACTGATGCTAAATGTATCGATATAGGTGCTTGTTCCTAGCATTGTTTTAAAGCAGTTGCTACAAATTTGTTATACCCCGTACCCTATATCTATCTTGTGTAATAAAAGATATGCATCATTTGTAGTTTTTTAATACTTTCATTATTAGGTACACGAATTCAACAATGAAGTCACACAAATACAATTTTATACAGAGTGTAACACGACTTTGGGCATTCTTAACCAGTGATTCTACGCAAAATTGAAAAAATAATGTTCCACGTCTTTTTATTTCAACAAAAAAATTAATGTTCTCCATACACACGCGCAGCAAACACCGAGCGTAAACCACCGAAATTTAAAAACTTTGAGCAGAGTTTTAAAACCTACATTCGTGCCACGATATTCCAGCATTATTATTATATATATGTATACCACAAGTTGAAAACCGCTGATCTAACGAGAAAAACATGAAACTTTTTTTTGTACATTAGGAAAAAGAAATTCCTCAGGACTTATATCATCTTTGGGGATGCTGTGTGGAGGGTCTTTTTAGGGAAAAGGAGAGAAATTTCTGGGAAATGTATGAGAGGTAGGAATCTGGGGGTCAATGTGTCTAGGAGTAACGAATGTATTTATCATCCTTCCCACTGCGGTGCAAGCCGATGGGTCGAGAGAATCCGGCTTGAGAAGTCTAGGGTTGGATATCTCTCAACTAGTCTCTCCCGCAGATAGTCCCAGCTATAGTCGCAAAGATACTTGAATCGTCGAGTATCAGATACTTCCTTATTCCTGTGGAAGAAAGGTCTTCCTGGGGATCCTTGAGATCTCCAATCACTCATGACTATCTATTGAATGAATGTATTACCTTGATATCAAAATTGATCAGCTCAAGCGCAGCCAGTTTGGGCAAGCGTGCCACGGCTCCCATCAGCAGGGAGGAGCCGTCACTGGGCGAGCGCTCCAGCCGCAGTTTGGTCAGGCGCTGCAGTGGTGCTAGCAGGGCCGCTCCCTCCTCGCCGCTGAATGTGCAATCTCCCAACTCCAGCTGCTCCAGCATCACCAGGTTGCCGAGGGCGCGGCATTGATGCTTTTCAAGCTCTGCTCACACAAAAAGATTAGCGGTCAGTACAGGACATAGAATGAGAATGAATTTTCAACTGGATTAGAAAGAAAATGTTTAACTGGTAGGGAGAGGGCACCAGGAATAAGACAATCCAAAGTACTCACAAACAGACCAGACCCCAGAACAGGAGTGCCCAACCCAAACCAAAAAAAAAAAATTACTGAGCTTTAGGTGGGGGGAGAGATTTCCGGAGGTCGCGGGTTCAAATCCCGGTGTGTGCAGATAAATTTTATTTGATTGATGTGTGTTTTCACAAAATAATATAAGAAATATTTGCGGCACGCTCCAGAGTGAAAGATACTTTCAGTATCGCCCTGGTGTAAGACCACCATTCAGAATTGAAACATTGCTTGAAATGACTTTAGCGGTGTTTAGTGACTAGATCTGAATAGCCCGGTACTTCCCCACCTTCCTCTTCCACATCTCCTTCCCCTCCCCATTTCGTTGCAGTCATACTCTTCTGGGCATTTTTTTCACTTTGCTGCACTGTTGCGGCCATACTTGTGGAGAGGTTAAAGGAATGAGGTAAATTGGGAGATAGCACAATATGAATAATAGTAAACTTTAACTTACCTTTAACAGATGTCAAACTGAGGTGTTTCAAATTTTTGAGGTTCGCTAGGCACTTCAGATCTGAGGTCAAAACCAATCCTGCGGAAGAAAAAATACACCATTAGCTCAAATGCAAATTTCCGTTCTACGTACAGTTGATTAGTCAGACATCTCCAAATACTAAGTTTTGAGATAATGAGGGAAGCAATATTCTAATGTTCACCATAAATCAAATATTGTTCATGTAGATTTCTGCTAAAAGTAATAGGTAAGATTCCAGAGGGAAGATATCCAATAGCAATTCCAGAGGCTGTATGAGAAGAGGTTGGGCCAGAACAGGGAAGGGAAATAGGGCGGCTTTTCTCATCCATCATTCCCTTGATGCGCAGCTCTTTGGGACTTTTGTTAAAATACATGTCTAATGGTGTTCTACCGTCTGTGAAAAATTCAGCTTCCGAGGAATTAGTTCCAACATTGTAAGTTTTTCTCCCTTCGTTGACTGGGCTATTTGAAGAGTTTTTATGAAGTGTATCAGACATTAATACACTGAGTTGGCTTGTTCATGTAGCGATTCTTGCATGTTCTGCGATTCCAGAGGGAAGATGTCCAACTCCAAAGGCTCTACGAGGAGAAGTTGGGCCACAGGGAAGGGAAGGAAAATGGTCAGGGTTTTCTCACCCATCATCCCCTTGATGCGCAGCTCGGTGAGGTTGTGCAGGTTGGCCAGGGGGGCGGGGTCCAGCTTGCCGCAGCGCACACTGCACGCCCACAGCGACTGCAGCTGCGGCAGGCCGGCGCAAGCTCGCTCCACCACCTGCGCAGGACAGCGGCACATCTCCAGCCTAAGTACCAACCAACAACAATTATTAGTAAATTACATAACTCCTAAAACACCCCTCAAGTGTACAATAGTGAAAGCACCAGATTATAGGGCATATATACTCAAAATTAAAACAGGTATTTCGTAAAAACCAACACCCAAATTGGAATTGATTGTGGAAATTTGATTTTTTTACATTATCTCCACATGGGTGGATAGGAATCTGGGGGGTAGTGTGTCCAGGAGTGACAGATGTATGAATCCTAAATGGTGCGTAAAAAATAAATCCCTCCAACTGCGGTGGAGAGGTCAAAAAGTCTCTCTCAACCAGTCACGTAGTAGGGCAGGCGCTACTGCCACCAAGACCCAGACAAACCTCACCCCTGCGGAAGTCAAGAGGTGTTGGTTATCCAATAACTAATTCCCGGGGCGGCGGTACCCATATCTGCCTCCCAAATAAAAATGAATGATTAAGACAAGCAATAAAGTGGAAATCAACCTTATTTTAATTTAATTAATTAATAATTCTATAATTGAAATGTGGGAGGGATGGATTCATTCGTCCTTCACTACTGGAGACACTGACCTCAAGATTCCTATCCACCCCTAGTATATTTTTCCTTCCCAAAACTTCATCTCTTTCCTTTTCTTAAAAGACCCACCACACATCATCCCCAAAGATAACATAGGCCCTGAGGGGAATCATTTTCCTCGAGGCTTCCTGTTTATTATTTTTTATTATTCTTTTTTCATAAAATATTTTTTTTACTTGCTTTTCGATTACCACACTAGACACATTCCCATATTATGGTAGTTGAAAGCCTGGTATGGTAGCCTATGTTGAGCTAATGGTTAAGATTTAAAAAAAAACTAACGACAACTATTGAAAGATATTGAAACTAAATGTGTAATCCTAATACTACAAATAGTAATACGGATAATGTCAATCTTCCAAATAAAATCAAATGATAAGTAGGAACATTGCGGCACATACCTGAGCAGAGTGTCCACGGTGGAGATGTGCTTGATGAACTGCTCCCAGATCTGCGTCACGTCATCCGGGGGCAACAGCATCTTGCGCAGGTCGATGTGACGTGTGCCCTGACGCTTGAGGGCGGCTGCCAGGCCTTGCCAGTCTGTTACCTGCGCAAAACACAACTAAATTTGAAACACAATTTTTTTTTTCAAAAGAAATACAATCATTCTGGGATTATGAATAACCTGAAAATACTTGAAAAGCGCTGGAGTGACCAAGTATCACGGGCGTCCGGGAGAAGTGAAGAATCCTTGTCAATCACGGAAATTGGAGTAGGGGTCACAATCCTCAGCAATGAGAAACCGACTTCAGAAGAATTTGAAAAACTCTTACTATGTACCACCATTGTAAGCGGAATTTTTCTTTGGCTGGCGGAAGAATTGAACTCACGTCACCTGGACAGAAACCGACGCCCACCAGCCACAAAACACTTGAATGGGTTTGTCTCTTCAACAATATGAGTCATTTTTAGTGAATATTAACTAATATCGCATTCATTTCTTTATTTTTGGTTATAAATTCGATTTTCACCCAAAATGATCTTTGCCATATAAAAATACAATTTTCTTAAAATAAGTTGTATTTTTTTTTTATTGTTGGCATTGATTCATAAATTGTGTTTGTGGAATTTTTATACTCGGCACACTAGGAGGTATTAGGTTTGAGGTTGGTGAGGTGAGGTTTGTCTAGGTCTTGGCGGCTAATGTGCCTGCCCACCTATCATCTCGCATAGCAGTTGAAAGGATGTATTCATATGTTACTCCTGGACACACTGACACCTAAATTCCTACCCACCCTACATTCCTTTTTCCTTCCCAGAACTTCCTCTCCTTCCTTTCCTTAAAGACTTTCCACACAGCAGCCCCTAAGGTAACGTAGGCGCTGAGGGAAATTATCTGGTTGTAACAATTGCGGGGCGCGGCTAGCGCAGATAGGATATGTATTAGTATGGGTGAGCAATGTAGCCAACACTTGGTTTGGTTTCATACTCCAATGGTTCGTGGCCCATCTCTTGTTTCTGTTATTTGCGGTATTGATGATACTGTATAAAAAGATTACCTGAGAATTCTTCATGCGGACAGATCTCCAGAGGCCGGGCGTGTACGCAATGTCACGCCATGCACGACAAACTCGCGCCGCCGCCGCCAGCTCGCGCTTGTTCAGGTAGCCAAAGATCTGGACAAACATGCCGCACTGTCCAAGAAATAAACACAACATTATTAATTCAGAAATTCACAATGCGTATCATTGTTTTGCAGTAAAAAGTCACCATATTATGTGCTAATTCAAGATATCGTCTGAAAAGATAAGTTTTTATAAATATAAAGTTCATGAAGAGTCCATTTACCTGCATCAAGGAACTGAGGGCTGCCTCGTGGCTCTGGGGGCTGGTTGCTTCAGTTTTGGCTTCCTCTGTGTTACTCCTGCTGACCCGACCCCTCTTGGCTGTTGAAATAACAAATTAACTTTATTTCAGAACTGGTTTTGTTTGCTGCTCTAGCACACAGGTTATCTGTTTTATACACAAGGTGGCGCCAAAATTGTCACCTTTTTTATTTTTTAAAACAATAGGTCCACACAGGAGGCCCTGAGGAAAATAACTTTCCTCATGTGGGGATGCTGTGTGGAGGGTATTTTTAAGGAAATGAAGGTGAGGAAGTTCTGGGAAGGAAAAAGGTATGAGGGTTGGGTAGGAATCTGGGGTTCAGTGTGTCTAGATCATCCGCCGCCAAGACCTAGATAAACCTTACCCCATGAACCCAGGCACCCCTGCTAAGTCACCAAACGTAGCAAACCACTTTGGGGTGACCTACGGCAGAGGTGTTGGTTATCCAATAAATGGTTCCCGGGGCAGTGGTACCCATTCCCGCCTCCCAAACTGATATTCTTTGGCTGTAAATTTTTTTATGAATGAAAAATTTGGGTTCTGCTTTTGGATTATGGTAGGGACAGACACGAAGCTCACATCAAAAGATACTGTGTTATAAACCTTTCTGCCGACACACTACGTTATAAAAGATTTCTTCCTACGGCTTCGTACAGGAGAGGGGGTTTGTTGAATTCGGAAGCGGTCGAGGGAATATCATTTCTTTGTACTGGATATGTTAATTTGCCGGCGCTCCGTGTATTAAAAATGATCCCTCTCCTGTTTACAGCGGAGGGGGGGTCGCATAACTTTTCGGATATCGCGCCGGTAGCGGTTACGGAAAATAACGCCGATTAGCGAAGATTCAAACCGCGCTTATAACACATGATCTTTTTACCTCTGGCGGGTCTGTATGGAATTGTATAGTGAGCGCTATTGTGTTATAAGTATCTTCTTGATGTGAGCTGCGTATCTGTCGCTACCTTTATGTTTATTTGATGTCTTAATTTTTTTCCATTAACCGCTTGGGCACATAAGCTTGTTTTCACGACAATTTAACGTAGGTAGACATAGGAATGACGTATGCCCCGCACCTGAGTTATCAAGTTGAGGAAATATCCGCCAAGTTGTCGCTGCCAGAATTGATGACCACGGGCCCGATTTATGGCATTTTCCATCACTCTTTCCATAACATTTTTCCGAACAAGGCAATAGGTTCTCACATTCTTGACAGATATTCCCTTTTAGAACTTCAAGAGTCTGAGGCTTGTTGACATAGACTCGTGACTTCAAGATACCCCACAAAAAGAAGTCTGGAATGGTGAAATCGGGCGATTTTGCTGGCCAGTGCAAATCACCAAAACGAGAGATTTGACAACCCGGAAATGCGTTTTTTCAAAAAATTTCACTAAAGACAATATTAGTCACTCAATCAAAAAATTGAAACAGAAAAATCAGAAAAAGATACGGTCGCATCTAGGAATTCAATCCAGGACCTCAGCCCTGCCAGGGCGCTGCTCCACCACTGAGCTAAAGAGACCCTACCCCCTTCGGTCATATTTAACTGCATCATATTTCGACTAAGAATGCTTTTCATTAGTTCGGATTATCAAGGCTGTGCTGTATTATACAAGTTGTTAACTGACAGGATTTAACTTGTCTTGCATAATTCCACTTATAAAAATGGCATACAATGCAAGTCATATAAAATAATATATTATAGATAGGTATCTTTTCGCCAGTCCTAATGAGTCCTAAATTCTCAAGTCTTTCGAAATATGTTACTTCAATTTATTTACTAACATTTTGACAGTAATCTTCTTATAAATATAATATGAAAAGTGATGGTGTAGCAAATGTAAAATTTGTCCAATGTTTTAATATAGTGTCCTCCGCGTGCAAAGTCGTATCTCCTCATAAACGTTCCAATTAAAGTGTGTTTATCGGAAGTGACCTGCCAGGTAAGTATGTTTTCTGTATCTATTTGTAAATAATAGTTCTAGTTAGAGCCTAAGAAGTCATAATAAAATGTACAGCGCCCTTGAGGTGATTTCTCATAAAAACGGCGCCCTACAAATTATCCAATTATTATTATTATTATCTACTTCTGGTCTGGATGTTAAGTCAGTAATTTTTGTGGACGTTATGGTTTCGCATTCGAAAATGGACATTGGATCGAATACGCTACTCTGGGAGTGCTCTGGAGCGTCGGTAAGCGTCGGTAAGCGTCGGTCTGGTTTGACTTTCATACTCTACATAGAAAAAGGTAAATTGTCTATTAATGTTTATGGTTCACATCTGACATTTACGACAAAGAGCCAACGCCACCTAGGACGTGTTGAAAGAGCCCGCCTTTGTCTATTAATGTTTATGGTTTACATCTGACATTTACGACAAAGAGCCCGCGTTTTTCTACATCCAAACATAAATATTATTAATTATTACTATTACCACTATTAGAGGCAACGATGGCGGTAAGTTTTATGATTATTTATTTATTGTTTACGTTCGCAAATGTAATTTGTAAGATATCGGAACATTCACAGAAATGATTAGAATATAAAAGATATTATAACCTGCAATTTGCTTTGAACGATGTGTTTTACATGTCAACACATTACGTTATCTTAAAATTACATGTAAAACATCACTATTTGTAGATTTCTTTTCAATTGATGAAATTATTCAATTAGATATTGTGTACAAGTAATTCATATACTGCCCAACAGGCAGTTGGGCAGTATATGAATTGCTTGTCAATTCCTTCCTAAAAATGTAATTTGTAATTGGTATTTGAAATACCTTATGCGGAGGTATTTTGTAATCAGTATTTCAAATATTTGTGGCTTCAAAATACATTTTCACAAAAACATTAAGTGATAGATGGAAAGTAAGCTCCTCACATAGACTAAAAACACTAGAATCCAGAGCAATATATGTGTTATTCTTTTGAGTTGACAATACTGCACGTCAAAGCAAGAGACTTGTCAATTGTCATTTAATGGTTTCACAGTATTCATTCATACGTATTATTTCTAATTTGTGATTCTTAATTCTGTTATTTTCACGAAACTTCTATTTATAATAAATTGAGTTAATGGGTGTCACAACGTAAGATTAAATCTGGAATCTGGGCGTCAGTATATCCAGGAGTAACGAATGATTCCTTCCCTCCCAATACGGTGCAAGGTGAAGTTCCGAGAGAGCACTGCTGGAAAAGTCAAAAAGTCTCCCTCAACCAGTCTCTGCCGATGTGGCATGCCAAAGGTTCTGAATGTATTTTGTAATTTTTATTTCAATTACACCAAAGCATGTATTTTGCCCAGCCCGGACTATTGCTAACCGCATTTAATGTTGTTTAATTAGTTTAATGATAACATTTCATGTAGTTATATAGTAATAATAATATTTATAAATAATTCTTTTACAGACTAAAAGGGCTACTAGTGAGCAGATGGATGTTCTGGTGTCATGGCTCGGAGATAGGCCGGCCATGGCATCAGGGAGGTGTGACGGGTTAGAGGCTCGGGTAACCAACAAGAGGGAATGGGACGAGTTGGCCCAAAGCCTTAACGTCATCAGGTTTGGGGCCCAGAAATCGGGCGACAGATGGCAGCAAGTACGTATTTAATAAAATAAAACTATTGAACCTGAAACAAATACCTTACTTAAAATAATCTTATTTTATGGGTTTCTGAATAGTAGTTTGACTATTTATCAATTGTTTCAGACATGGAGGGACCTAAAAACAAATGCCAAGAAGAAGGCATCAAATATCCAAGTGGAGATGAACCGAACGGGAGGTGGATTGGTGAGATTCCCACCTCTCACCCCACTTGATGAAAAGGTCTTGGCCATCATGGGTCGCCTACCCATCGATGGAGTACTGGGAGAGCGTACGCTATACGTTGTATGTTTCAGATCATATTCATGCACGTTTATATTTTAATATTGATGGTGAAAAATCTAATATGCAGTTTATTACTTTCTTGTAGACTGAACTTGAAATCGATGCCCCGACTTGCCAGGTTGTTCCTCAATCGCCTGGCCCGGTGCTTGAGGAAGTTATCTCCACTGGGCCGGTGCTGGCCGAGATACCCGCAACGCCTGGGCCATCTGGCATCAAAAGAAAGGCGTGTAACCAAGGACTGTGTAAGTACTTACGATGAAATGTGCTATGAAAATCTAGTCTCCTTCATGGAAGCAATCTTCCGAATAGGCCCTCCATTGATATATTTGGTGTAACTCTAAGAGCTAGTACGCACTAGCGGTCAGCCGCGTGGGCGGTTAACCGTGCGGGGCTGACTGCTTTTTTATTTTAATATGCAACCGCTTATATTTCTACGCACTAAACCGCCGAAAAATTCAATCTCAATCCTACTAATCAAGTGCTAAGCCAAAACTTTGGCTAGACACTGCTCAATTGCACAACTATGCTTTTACAATTACACAAGCTTAAGCACGCCTTAATCTAAGGAAGCCGTCCGATTAGGCCTTCGATTGAACCTCAATTACACATTGGCAGTTATAGTCGCATGTGGAGTTCTTCATAACATATGCATCAATCGTGGGGAGGAACATCCACAAGGTTGGTCCATGGCGTTGTCGAAGTTCCCAACATTGTGAGACATTATTGCAAATAATATGTATGTATGACTACTACTCGTAGTTGCTTGATGGGTATGTTTTTGACCCTGAGATCTATTATGTGTGTTACTTATTTCTTGTGTTTTCTATTTATGAAAGTAAATTGGTATTGTTTTAGAGTAGACTCGTTTAATGACATGATATTAAGATTGATGAAAATTTAAATAAAAAGATTAAGTTAACAAAACAATTATCAATTTTTAATTTCTTTAAATTGATCTCACAGTTGGATTTCCGATTGGGCCGTCTTTGTGACCCTCTCCTTCGTCTCCTCTTTAACTTAACCAACAGATTGCAATCTTTAGAGCACAGGCGTCAGGTGCGAATGCTGTCCTTGTTCTACTAATATTACAATGGAAGATGCTCCGAGGAACTAGCGACATTGAACCCCTCGGCACCGGTGCATCAGGGAAATTATTTTCCTCACCAACCTCCTGTGTGGAGTAAAAAAAAAGAGTAAAATCGTATTTAACAAATATATTTATAAAAAAATTACATAAAAATATTTTGCTTTCAGTTGGTAAAAGAGCCATCTCCTTCGACCACAGGTACCTTGTTGCCACTGAGAACATTGAGAGGGAAAAACTTCTTCTGGAAAGAGATAAATTGAAATTGGAGGAGAAGAAAGTTGAGAAGATGGAAGAGTTCGGTGCGGCCTTGCTGGCCGGCATGGGCGCCATGCTGGCCAGCATGGCGGCCAAGCTGGCCAGCATGGACGCCATGCTGGCCAGCTTGGCCGCGCAGAGGCAAGAAGATGCGAAATTCAGAGATGACATTTTAGCTGAGCTGTTGAAACGGAAGTGTAAGATATAATTTATTTACTATTTTGTAAGCCCGCGGGCTTTTACATTGAGTACATAATGATTAAAAAAAATTATACAAGGGTTGCAAAATAAAATGTAAGCACTTAAGCCGGTTCCTCAGTTGTGCCTTGAAGAACCGTAAGTGGGAGATGTCCAAAGACCCTAAGGAAAAGGCTGTACTATGTTAGACATTATAATGGCAACATATTATACTATTATTGTAATTTAATAATATTAACGTAACATTTGTATAGCGCAGTTTTGTGATATTTCACTTCAAGTGCGCTTAACTATAACAAGATTTAAAATAATCCTACAGTGCTCCATACAAGTCCTTACAAAATATTGATAAAGTAATTTTAAGAGGGTATTACCAGAGAATACTGGAAATTAGTCCTTTTTAAATCAAATTCTAGACGTATTGACTCTTTTTTATAAAAAAACATAAATTGATTGTTATTTTATCTGGTACACGCAGTTTTAAAATTTTGAAGAACAAAGTGTATTTTTAATATACTAAGGATATACCGTTGGTCGTTGGCAGATTTGTTCAATTTTCAAACGACAGATACTATTAAACAACACAAATTTTCAAATCATATACAACAAAATAAATCAATACATAATCTAGTCAAGACAGTTTTGAAAATTTAAATTTTAGTTTAATTAAAATCATTAAAAAATAAATCTGAGAAGGTGTTTTGTGACAAAAATACCTCAGTTTTTCTATTTATTTAAGGTCTTACAAACTAAAATATTTAAAAAAAAATTTACACACTTATTTTGTTTACACATTATTGAAAAATCAGAAATATTTATTATTAAAAAATACTTACAAAAAGTAAACGATATTTAATAATTTATCATTAGTGCGTGTTTATTGCTTACTTGAATGTAGGTATATATTAAAGCAAGTTTTGAATGAAATAAATCGATATAAAATTTTTAATTTAAAAAATTTGATACGGGGAATAATGGATCTTTTATTCTCAGCTGCTGGTCAATCACTCTTGAATAAAGAATATACAGAATACGAGTATAGAAGGCAATGACAAGAGAACAAAAATTAACAATAATAGTGCTGTTATAACACAGGACAAAACAAGAACATTAAAACTAAAATATATTATTATTTATCCAGCGGTTTTGTCTGACAATTAACTACATGAGGGGTTTAAAAGCAAGAACGCCACTCTCCACATTACTGTTTACGTTGTACTCCATTACATTGTACTCCATTACTCTCGCAATTTAAAAACAGATGAGGCAAAACTGACAACATTGTAAGTTTGAAGCCTCAATAATGTAGATGACAAAGAAGTATATAATTTATGTATGGGTGTAAACAATGGGCAAGCAGATAAAATAAGCTCAAATGCCAGAACCAGAGGATGTGATTATTGAAAATGAATTTGGATAGATGGTTAGAGATACTCAAATTTGGCGATTGAGAGTATCAACAAGCTCACGTTGAGTTATCCGACCTTGCCTGAGGGAATCGTTACGTTGATCAATAATATTATTGACTTCTCCAAAATCATCTTCAACGAACAAATCCTCTGGTTCTGGCATTTCAGCTTCAATATCTTGAACTTCTGGCATTCGAGCTTCAATGGCCATATTGTGAAGGACAGCACATGCATTGGCTATCCTCACTGCCATTACTGGCGTGTAATGTAAAACGCGATGTTTTAAGAGACAGCGCCACCTTCCTTTTAAAACACCAAAGCAGCGTTCTATGCAATTCCGGACCCTGCATTGCATTTTGGTGTAATGGTCTTCCGGTGATCCAGGTACCGCATTTAAGATGGGAGTCATCATGTATGGCCTTAAAGGATATGCTGAATCACCTGAAATATTCAAATTATTACATACATTTAAAAAAAAAATTATTAAAAATTGCATACTTTAACAAATGACTTAACACCATAAAAGAAATTTACCTAAAAGCCAGAAAGTTTCTCGGTTATTTTCTGCCAAGGGTGGTTTTAAGGCACTCATTTGCCATATATGCGCGTCATGCGAGGCACCTCCGTACCTCGCATCTATCGCAATTATTTTAAGGTTGGAATCACAAATCTGCGGGGTGGAAAATTAAATAGTATGATATATAATAAGACTATATTATATATTATTTTCTACGTATTTCAATAAACGAAATATTTATTTACCATGAGAACATTCATCGAGTGGAAACCTTTTCGGTTGAAAAATGCCTCTTCATGGACTTTTGGTTTTATTATAGCTATTTGGGTTCCATCTATGCATCCAATAACGCCCGGAAACTGATATTTCTCATAAAATCTGAAAAACGTACAATTTTTATGACACAAATAGACTTACATAGGTACTAAACTATCAATATAGTTTTTTTTATTGTTTTAGAAGAAGCTGAGAGCTGCCCTTGCCAAACGGGAGATTCATTTTATTGATAAGTATGAATACAACATTTTGTTCGATTAGAGTGAATATGATATGATGTTCCACTTTCACCTCCCCCCTCCCCTCTTCCGCTGTCCCCCTTCTCTCGACCCCCGTCACACATTCCCCTTCCCCCTCCCGCTCATGTATTTTTAGAATACATGACACGTTATCAGGACCCATTCCCCTTCCGCCTCCTCTTCCCCTCCGAGTTTCCTTCCCTTCGCGTGTTCCACTTTCACCTTCCCCCTCCCCTCTTCCGCTGTCTCTCTTCTCTCGACCCCCCTCAAGCATTCCCCTTCCCCCTCCCTCCCGCAAGCCCCCTCCTTATTTCCCTTTCGCCCATCCTGCCTTTTTTTCCCTGCCTCTAAACTCCATAAAATACACCCATTTTTCAAACAACTCGCCTTTGACCTATTTCAATTTTTATGCAAATTTCATAATGCCAGAGCTCTTTATTTTGCTATTCTTGACGGAGACAAATCCAACAAATCAAAGATCATAAAAATCGGTCCAGCCGTTCTTGAGTTATAAATGGTATAACTATCCCGACTTTGTTTTATATATTAAGATTGCAATTTAACCGTGTACTTAGTTGTAACATCTCTCCTTTACTGTATGTGTTCTAAATTGTATTTAATGAAACATTTTTTTAAATTTAAAATGAGGAATTATACAATTTGTCCAAATAGACATCTAGGTTGTATTAAATCTTCAATTTACCTTTGATGTAATTAATAAAGTAACGATACGTTACAGAGAAAAACTTCCTTTTATTTCTTTGATAATTGTTGTTTGTGAATAATGAATGCATTTATTTTTGTACTTTTCTAATTATTTTGTTATTTTGCTTTCATGTTCTCGCTTCATCTTCTGAGTCATTTCCTCTGTTGCTGAGAATCGAGACTCCTACTTCAAAAGCCCTGATGAACGAGGATCATTCACTACTCGCGGTTCTTCGCCATCTTCCCAGATGCCGTGATACTTGGCCCCTCCGACATATTGATGTTGTTATATTATGTTATGTTATATTATGCATTTATGTAAAATATATTGCCTAGGTTTTTAACGCTGAATCTCTTTGCGGAGGACGTTTTTTTTCTTAACGTGTCTACACAGATTTTCAAAGCTTTTCCTAGAGCGTAGAAGCATGGACTTTTGTGGAGACTTGTTTATATTATAAATATAAAAATATAACACCACATATACAATTTTAGTTGTTTTTGTAATTCTTATTGTTCCTCCCTTCAACCTCGATAGAGACGATATGCTATAAAATTAATATTACTGTAATCGTAATAAGACTGACCGTTTTTTGCCTGAATTTCCAAAACCACACTGCACTGTGTTTCATCATCGTTATGAAATTCAAGTAAGTGTAAGAAAGACAGAGCAAAGTTAATTGGGTTAGAACCAAAAGGCACAAAGTCAGTGGTAACTACAAACCTACATGGAAGGCATTTGTATAGTCCTCTTCTATTCTATGACTAGTAATTTTTTTATATTTTTTTTTATTTAATTTTATTTAGGAAACAGTTTTACAAAAAATCATTGAACATAACACTCGTGACGCACACAGTGTTAAAAGCGCTAGCGTTATTTGTTATGGCGTATTTCATGGGAATGTATGGCGAGCGATATGCTGAAAGAGGCCAAGCCAACTAACGCTTAATAATGTTGAATGTTTTCAATTCGGTTAATATAAGTTTGGTATTGAGGATTCCAAATGACAGGTGCAAATTCGAGATGAGATCTTACGTTTGCCATATAAAGTAGTTCAAGTGTAAAAGGTTTATTGAATGGTTTTGTGACTCGTAGAATGAAGCCCATTTGTTTTTAGGCTTTTTCTAAAACGTTTTCAATATGATTTCAGTAATTTAGAGATTTTTTCTACTCGTTGGAGAGGAACATGGTTTAGACGGTAAGTATGGATGATTTGGTGACATTTACGTGAAAATTTTATCACATTACATTTATCTATGTTTAGAAATAATTGAATTTCTATGCAATATTTATTAATTCTATTAATATCTTGTAATTTGTTACAATCATCTGCTGAGTTTATGTATTATATATTTAAATCGGCCTTAGACTATGCCTGTGTGTTAATATAATATTCATGTTGATTGATGTGTTCATTCCTCGACACAAGGTGATGGAGATATGACATAATATTACGAGTACATAAAATAATTACACATTAGCCTGTTGTCTGAATATGCCTCAATCAAGATAATTAACAAAATATAATAAATCTGAACATACCCTTGTTTGACAGAATTCCTTTGTTGCTCGGTACTTGGGAATCTGATATGTCGACCCATGATTTGGTTAATAGCCGACACGATCTCATTCATGTGTCGGCTTACAGACTTTTGCGATAGACTAGAATGAAAGTCATTTCCTACTATTTTTTGATACGACCCTGTTGCAAGGAACGACAGTGTCGTTAGAACCTTAAAAATAAATAATATATTATAAGTATAGCAAATACATCAAAAAATAAGATAGGCAGAAAGAAAACAAGACTATAACTGTTTATTTCATGTTAAAATTTCGATTTTATTTCCGGGAGTCCTGGGGACTCCACCAGGTAAATTATGTATGTATGAAATCACCGGGTAAATCAAGGGTTAAGTGAAATGGATTAAGATATCAATTTATTCATAGAGGAATCACGTAAAGCCAGTTAATAAAAACTATTTATAAAAAAACACAACAACAAAGCAAAACCTTAGCAAACGCCATCTCTTATGCCATTTATACAACAGACGAAGCCTCGAGTAGCACCACTGTGACCTGCTTTTAACATGTTCATACCTCAATTTACCGTCCACCATTATTCCAAGGTTGTGCGCAGCGTCAACAAAGGGAACGGTGGCTTCATGTATTTTTACAACATGTCCTCCATTCCTTACACATGATATTTTTTGCTTAGTTCCCATTAATAAAGCAACAGTTTTTTGAGGATTGAGAAGTAATACTCCCGTGCCCAAGTGCAAACTCTACGTAGATCATCCGTTACCATATCCACCGCCAGATGAGCGTTACTTATGTCAAATGATAAATATTATTGTGTGTCATTTGCGACATATAGTATTTAATAGATTGCATTATGTCAGCGGCATATATAGCAAAAAACAATGGCCCCAGTATCAACCCCTGCGGTACCCCTCGCGTTATCTTTACACGATGAATGTTTTAGAGCCCCATTGATTTCCCTGTAAACTGTGTGCTGAGTTCTATCTTTGAAGTAACTCTGAAACCATTTTATTGTTTCATCGTTAAAACCAAAGTAACGCAACTTTCAAACAAGCAATGGAATGCTCAATAAGTCAAAAAATGTAGAGAAATCTAGAAGAACTAATACCGAGGCTTTGCCTGCATCATTGGAGGTAAGAATATCGTCTGTAATGCATTGCAGAGCTGTTGTGCTGTGACCTTTACGAAACCCCGATTGATGACGAGATATAATCCCGCAAGTTTCAGTGTTGACTATTGGTCAAACACAACTTTTTCGAGTACTTTGGATAATGCTGGTATTATGCTGCTCGTTCTGAGATCACTAAGACTAGTGAAAAATTAAATAATTTCATATTCACTTTGAGTTCCAAGGGCACTGCGGTTGTTCGTCTACGTACAGGGAGTATTGGCCGCAACTCCTCACACAAAGCTCTGTATAGGTCCTGGGACAGCCTGTAGTTTGCCACAAATAATGTGACAGGAATAGTCAAAGGGTTTGACAGATCCCTTAACTGTCGTCTTTGGACTGACTCATTTCTCAGCTCTTCCCTGCGCAGAACTCTATTTAAAAAATGCAGACGCAAATAATTGTCCATTGAAGATTGGCTGTGGCTAAAATAATATTCATAAATTATTAGCAGACCCGCACCCTTTTGGTACATAATAATATAATAAAGGAAAATATTTCCTTAACTTCCTAAAACAAACAACTATTTTCTAAGGAGAGGTTATGTCACAAAATTCCATTTTTATTCAAGCTAAAATTTTCTTATAAAACGAGTCTTTGCCGGGTTGGTCTACTGCGAAAGTTTCGTTTCTATCGAAATACGCACAAAATACTGAAATAACCCAAACTAAGAACTATTTTGTGCATTTAAAAAGTGGTTTCTTATAGTAATTGCTGGAACGAAGTGCAATTACAATATTCTGTGCCTAAAAGTGCGGCGATTTAGGTAAAAACATCTACCAACCCGGTTGATATGTCGTTAATTCGAAATAAATCATATTACTTACCTTAAAACCACTTTAAAACAATTAAATTCGTTTTTATTAACTTCAAGAAAAATGTCATTCGGCGATGTGTCAACTCAAAACGTTAGTAAGGATTCCAAGCCGGAGGTCTGTTGAGCTGTTTTGTGAATCAGGAAATGAATGCGTCTCAGACTCACACATGGGACGTAGAGATTACCAAATTCAACGAGAACTGTCAAAACACAAGGAGAGACGCCCGGCGTCGGCCGAGAACGAGACGTATAAACGTAGAGACTACCACTGATTGCGAAACTTTGCGAAACTGTAAAAAATATGGGTGTGTGCGTAAAAAAACGTAGTCACGGATGTTTGTGAGAGGTACTGACTTCGCACCCTGGTCTACGTATGGATTTAAATATATTTTTCTAATTACAACATTTTTTCAAGACATGTTGAATCGGATATCGAATTCAATTTGAAAAAGTTCACAGACAGGCATATTTAACTATATTGTAATCTGATTTACTAACCAGGGGTTCCATTGGCCGCAGCCTTCGTAACTTTGGGAGATTTGCTCAAGATGGCGGGTTTGGGGGTAGCAGCCGCCTTCGACGGCGACACCGGCACAGCCTTCGCCTTTTTCTTCTCTGCCGGAGACTCCACAACGGCTGCTTTACTGCTAAACAAAACAGATAAACAAATCCATGAGGAACAACAATCATTTTCATTGTAATTAACACAATTCATAACAATACAAATAACATTGAGAGTGCTTGGTGGAGAGGAAACATATGAAACACTTCTTCCACGGGCAGACAATGAAATTCTGAAGTAAAAACACTTTTGCACGTGAGAAATAACATATAATTTTAGTTAAATTCAAAGACAAATGAATTTACTGTGACTGTCTGTTCTTAACGCATTGTGGAACGTTTTGCCAGAATTCAGAAAACAAAATTAAAACAAAAAATATGCTTGATTTTCGGCTTTCTATTTTGTGCTGTTTTAAACGCACATACAAAGTACACATTACGATATGAGGTGTCGAACTCCAGTATCAGAAACTTTATAACTTTTTATTTAAAAAAACAAAATAATAATTTAAAATAAAGCAATACGTATTATTAAAATTTCTACAGTAAACATACCTACTTTCTGTCAACGAGAAAAAAAACTAAGTTTTATCACAAATGTCAAATAATATATTAACTATAGACTTACCAATTACCGGCAAAAATACCACCATTTTTATACTATCGGACTATTATATTCGCCAAATAATAATTACAAAATACATATTGTTTGTTCTCTGCTAAATATAATGATCATTATCGACTAATAAATTACTTGAATTTTCACAAATTGACATTTTAGATTTTCTGCCGATAATCTAAAACGTAAGATAAAATCAAATGACGGCCGTAGGTAGGCATAAATTTAAGATCAAAAGCGATTAAGCCAAAAAATAGATAAAATGAGATATTCACAAAAACAATCCCCGATATACCTGCATTATCATTTTGTAATATAAATACGTCCAAACAATTATTCCGTTATATGAGTTTATAAAGAATTATCTACCATAAGAAAAATAAAAATAAATTTACCCAGAAGATTTTAAAATTTTCAATAAACTATTCCGAATTAAATAATTGTTAGATGTGTGCATTGACAATAACCATTGTTTGTTTTCAATGCCATGCATGAGAATAATAATAATTGTGACTTTGGCATAGGTAAATAAGTGTGGGAGAGGGAACGGAAGGAGAAAAATCAATCAAAATGGACTGAAAACAAAGTTATTCCATATTCTTTCGCGATAATTTATCTGCAAACAGAAGAAAATAAAGAACATTTTACACATACAATGAAAAAATAATGTTAAATAATTATTGCAGTGATTTCGTAGATTTATTTGATTTTCTCTATTGTTTATTTCTATCTCCAGAGATGTGCATGGTGGAAATTTCAAAAGAATATGAAAATGCTTCATGTTTCAACTATTTACTTTGTTTCTTGGACATGTTAATATAAATATGCAAGCAATAGTTTTAATACATAGACAACAAGCATTCAAAATACCTTTCTATATAAATAACGAAGAAAGTAAAGCCTCCAACATCTATAATACATGATTTACCATAAACACGTTTAGTTGATAATAAAATATTTTCGTGACAACATGCTTGCTGAGTGTATGGGGAGTTTTAGATTCAATCGGTGTTTTCATTTTTAAAAAAGTTGCAAATGTAAATTTTCAAATGTGGCAACACTACAGAAATTTTTTAATCTTGAAACACTATAAAGCAAAACCATAGATAAATTTATTGCCACATTGCAAAAGAAATAATGCTCTCAATTTTTTAAATAAAGTAGTTTCGTAATATTGAATTATTATTTGATATTTTTTACAGATGAAACTTTAATCGGTAACAAAATATATTTATAGATAATTATTTAAAATACAGTAAACATTTTGAAAATTAAAATTGCTTATTCTTCATGAGACAGCACAGAGCAATTATTGGATTTTTTTTTAATGTTGCCAGAGAAGCGTAACGTAAAAGGCGAGGCATATGAATAAAAAACATTATTGATAGATATTTTTTTATTAAATGCCTGACATTTTACATTATAAAATGCACTTTACTATAAGTTTTGATAAAAACTGTAACATCATTTATCATTTGACAGTATCTAGTTAAACTAACATCCATTTATAAAAAATTGTAGGTTTTAACAATAACTACAATTTCTGATCTACTACTTATCTTTTTGATTTAAATATTATTGATGTTTCTACTGACTTGTCTGTTTGAGTTTTTGGACAACAATTTTTACATACACGTACCACATGCATAATGTGGCGCTACGTTTGAAAGTTTTTTTTTTAAACATTTCATTTATGGCTGTCGCTCTACTAAACTGTTATTGAATACCTACCAATCTGTTTTGATTAGGTACCCATGGTGTCATATATTTAAAACATGGAACAGTAAGGCGCTCCGCTGACGAGGCAACTGAAAACCAACTAAAACCGGCTGTTTTCTCTGTCTTGATTGGTCAAAAACCTTGTTTAACCATAGACAAAGAACAATCAGCTGACAGCTGGCAACTAGCAATGGCCAGCCAGGGCAATCAGCAGTGCAAGTCGCAAGTCACCGCTTGCGTTACCATTGACAACGGGTGTTTGAGTGATTGTGTAGTGTGCGGGCCATCACATTGTCATACAAAGACAGTTGGCAGTTGATAGTTTTCAGTTGCCTCAGTGGGCGGAGGCGCTAATACAATATAAACCTACAGTGACTGGTAATTTATGCACACCATTGAAGGGCTTTATAAAAACGAAATTAAAAAACATATTATATGAATGTTAGTATCAATAATTCTGTCACCGTTGTGGGATTATATTGACGCTGGAAAGGAAAAATGGCTAAAGCGCTGTACAGCTGTGACATTAAATATTAACCTACACAGTAAGCTATCTATTCATTTGATGAACACAAGGACAAACAATACAGCTTATTTTTTTGATAATTCTGTTTCTAATACATTTTCTTTAACAATAACATTTTTAAGCCACATTTTTTAGATGCTGTATTTTTGCTCGTGAGTTTAGGATCACAGGAGCTTATCTGGTATGCAAAATAAGGAGTGATTAGGAACCTGTGATCTCACATTGAATACCAGACACCCCGTAAAACTAGTTGCATAAATACACAATACACCCGCAGGACCTAGGGTTTTTAACTGCTAGTAATTTAATAATTCTGTTGTGTTGGATCGAAAATTGAATGACTTTTTTAATTTATATACATAGTTGCCTACTTAGGTTTTGCTGATTCATAATTTATCTGAGTGGATTTGTGTGTGGTTGCTATGGTTTCCAACCAAATTTCTATCATGGCGGTACTCAATTTTACGATTTCAGTAATTATCTCAGCTTGACAACCACAGACAAAGAACAATCAGCTGTCATCGTAGCAACTAGCACAGCGAGTATCGAGTCACTGCTTGCGTTGCCATTGACAATGGGTTTTTGAGAAGTTTTATAGTGTGCGGACCATCACATTGACATGCACAGGATAGCAAACTGAGTTGAAAATTGTTTTTTTTTTCAGTTGACGGTGTGCGGATGAACAAAATGTATCACAAAAAACAAGCATAATTTTTTTTTTTTTAAACTTGAAATTATATTTGAAAAGCAAAAAAAAAATGTATCACTGATTCCACAACTTAAAGTAAGAAAAGAAAAAGATTTAAAAAGTCAAGCGTTAGATTCACCATTTCCAAATCATGATTGTCTTCAAAAACACAAGCTATACATACATAATAAAATAGTGATCAGATTGAATTAGACTGTAGAAACAAATAGACATTTGATTCAGTTATACCTATTTCCACCAAGCACTCTCTGTTGATAAGACGAGAAAAACAATAAAAATATAATAAGATATTATAAAAGAAAGAGTTTATTACATTATGCGCAATGAATGCAAGCGTTAATATTACAAAAAAGACAATATTAAGGCGCATTTATTGCAGTAATTTACAACCAGACTTTAAAAATATCCGGGAACATGATTTAAGTATTATTTATAAATTCTGCAAAGTAAAAATACTTGCGTATGAAGCAGGAGATAGCATTTGGTATAACGGATCTATTGTACTCACTGCGGCAGGTCTGCAGTCCCTTCGTCGCGCTCTACCTTTAATTCCACTTTACTATCGTGTTCATCTTCCAACATTGAAGAATCCGCACTCGTCTTTTCGCTCTTGACGTCGTCATCGATGCTCATATCAAAACTCTTGTCTTGCTCGCCGGGTTCAATGATTTCTCCTTCTTCTTTCTTGATTAATTTTGATGTATTCAGAAATGGGTCTCCCGCCAATGTATTGCTTTCGCTCTTCATTAATTTTTTAGTATTTTCCACCGGCTTCTGAACGAGGTTACTTGCGTTGCCGGGGAATTGTGACGAGACGTTGACGACGTTGTGCTTGGCCACCACGATGTACTTCTTACCGTTTACTATGGCTATGGTTTGTGGGAAGACCATGGGTATGGTTTGTGGGAAGGCCATGACCATGTCGGCCACGTTGGTGGGAGTTGCAACCTTCTGCGGAGGTTTGATCATTCTAATAGTGGATGAAGGAGGAAGCCAGGTTGTCACAGACCCAACAATGCCCTTCTTTTTAGGTTGGATAGGTCTGAATTTGTTGAAGATATTCGCGTCAGTTTTTGGTACTGGTATGAGTTTTGACACGGTTTTGAGAACTTTTGGTACGGGGAATCGTTTGATGACTGGGATGAGGAGGGGCTGGGGAATACGTTGCGGGGGTTCCTTGGTTGGGGGGGCGCGCTGCAGGCCAGGGGGGGCGGGGAGAGTGGCTATGGGGGCCTTGAGGGAGGGTTTCATGGCTGACACGTGTGTGAGAGGGGGTGGAGAGAGGGTTGGTTCCGTGGCTAACTGGCAACTCTGGAAATAGAAACAATAGAGTATAAGTATGAAGGTAAATGATTTGAGATATGTATGTCTGAATATGCTCTTGAAAATATCAACTTGTGATTGCAGCTGTCAAATTGTCAGTTCTCATTCCGATTGTGCTCAAAGGCACATTATATTGTTAGGACACTTTTATTAACACTAAATAATAATTCCAAAGAGCTTTCGTTGACATTTTCAGCGTTACTGCGTAATGGCACTTAATCGCTGACCCTGCATAAATCACAAATGCGACCTCATTCTTGAGTCAGCTTTCCTATATTCTGTTGCCCTTGCCAAATTCCACTGTGTGCAAAAAAAAATTAACAGATGGATTGTAAAATTTAGAACATAATCATTGGATGTTCTACCGGTGATCAACATCAATAGAAAAGGCTCTGAAGAACTAACATTAGCTGCAATGATCTCTTCATAATCAACATAATACAATCACAGGTGAGGTTTGGTTAGAAACTAGCAAGAACAGGATATTTTTAAGACAATTTGAGAGGTGAATATGGGTACCGCTGCCCAGGATATCATCTTTTGGATAACTAACACAACTACCATAGGTCGCACCAAGTGGTTCACTACGTTTGATAACCTAAGCAGGGGTGCCTAGGTTCGCAGGGTGAGGTTTGTCCAGGATTTGGTTGCAGATGCGTTTGTACTCCTGAACACACTGACCCCCAGATTCCTACCCACCCTTCATACCTTATTCTTTCCTCTCCTTCCTTTACATAAAAAGATCCTCCATACAATATAAGCCCTAAGGAAAATTATCTTCTTCAGGGACTCCTGGGTAGAGTTTATATTTTAAAAAAATGTGGCAGAACCCACCTTGCAGACGAAGCTAACATTCTGGTTGTGAAGCTGCCCCTGACAAGCCACGTGGTAGAGGCACAGGCAGAGGCTGCACTGCAATGAGGGGACCTGCCCGACTGCCAGGGGGCAGTGGATGGAGCACAGCTCTCTTCCACTCTGCAACAAATACATATCATTCACACAAGCAATAGAAACGGGGGAGAAGGAAAGTGATCCATTATTAGTATCAACCGCGTGCACAAAAGCATCATTCTACTACTACTCACATCTACGCACAGCGGCACGCCCCGTTTGTTTCTACCTACACATCAAATGCATAAATTTCATTGCGTAGCGTGTTTTTTTTTATGAGAAGCAAAACTTTTCTCAGCCTGTTTGGGCCAGAAAATGTTTTCAAACCAGGAATTATTTAAATAATGCCATTTAGTGATTTAATCACTAAAGCTTCTTTACATTCCTTGTTGTATTTTGAAAACTTTAAAAAAAGTGTTCAATGCCAGTTTCGGGCCTCAGACTAAATATCAGAACGTTGAAATTATTACAAGAAACAATTTTTTTTTTGCTAGTAAAATTTATCTGAGTTACAACAAGTCTTGCTTCATTTTATGACAGTTAAAAAGTCTAAAAATTGACCTAAAAATTTCAGACAAAAAGTGGAACAAATTTCATGATGGTACCATTTTTTTAGTTTTCGGCGGGAAACACACAAATTATCAGCTTTATCAATGAAAAAACTGTTTTGTAACAACACATAAACATATGTGGGGCTTAAAAGCAAAAACGTCACTCTCCATAAATGACGAAATTTAGTTATAAATGCCAATCTATGGGCAATGTCCGTAGCTACAAGATGGTTTTTGAGATTCTTAGAAAAATCAACTGCAAATCATGGAAAAATCGAAATGAAAATAGGGTTTGGATGAAAATCACCTCTCTCCACAGCGATTAACAATCAAAATAACCACTCTCCACAAAAGCCAATCACAAGCCTGAATTCAAAATAAATTCAACATGACCAATGAACACATTATTACAACAATTTTTATTATAATATTTCACTTTACTTTTTAACATTTTACTAAAAAATCACACGAAAAATGTGAAGCATTCTTTGATTGGTTTTTTGTCATTTACAGAAAACAATACTTTTGGAGAGTGGCGTTTTTGCTTCTAAGGTCCTCATATCTTCTATTCGTAAGTTAATGATCTACCATCAAAAATGCAGATTAATATAGATTATTTCTTTCAATCTTTAGTCAGATCAACAACATATCATGCAGATAAAGTCCATAGTTAATGCAGATAAAGTCCATAGTTAAATAATAATATTATTGTATTGTGAATGCACAGGTAATGAATGACAATCACTTTTCAAATCAAATTTAAAAAAAAAAAAAGAACACCATAGACAATAATTTTTTATAATTACCTTTGGGCTCATGGCCCCCGAGTGTATCCCGTACTTGGTCAGCGGGGGCGGGTAGCGCGGCAATGAGTTCCCCACCACGCTCTGCGACTGCGTCACGTACATGGGAGTGCTGCTGCAAACATTCAGGGAGGGGGCGGGGGGGGGGGACTTTGCAATATGCCAAATTCACAATAATTCTCAATACAATACAAACAATCACCCTAACATTCTGACAAAAGATTATCACCCGGAAAAATGCTTTTTTAGATTTGAATCAAGTGCTGCCAATGCTTTTTTAGATTTGAATCAAGTGCTGCCATATGGAAAAAAGTGTGGCAAATACAAAAATGGTAAAATTTAGGAATAAAACAAAAGCAAAATGTACATTCATCGAATCAAGTGTTGCCATGTGGAAAAAAGTGTGGCACATAGAAAAAAAGATCAAATATAGGGAATAAAATTACATAAATGAGGAAAAAGAAAGAGCAGGCTCTCTTCTTTGTCATAATGGATTCTAAGCGTTGATGGAAATAAATTGAGAATTTTATTGGTTGGTAAAATATCCATAATAATGTTAAATAATAAAGAATATGTCGGTTATTTACCTATTTGCAGAAAGGTAAAAAAAATATCTATCTAATAATGCAAGTGAGGGTTTAAAACTATGTATCATTAGCATTTCAAAACATTAAGGAAAATGGCTAAAATGTAATATATTTCGGTATCGTAAGAACCCATTGAAATTCTCTTACAATTTTATTCTTTCTTGACAAAAATGTAAGACACTCTCGGTTTAAAATAAACCAAAATGATAAAATATTTAAAATGTATTGTGGTTACTTCTTTTTGGCCACTATAGCAGCCGCCTTCCTGGCTGCGGATTTGGGGGTGTCCTTGCCAGCTGTCTTGGGCGCCGGAGATACGGGGCTGGTCTGATTGCTGAGACGGGATCCCAAAGATTTAACCTGCAAATGAACGTGACAACTTATATAGAAGGAAGGGCTTACTTGAATTTTCGAAACCGGCAATGGAACGTACAAACAAATTTACAGACAGATAAAATGCCAAACGGTCCAGTTAAAACAGGACTTCGCTACGCTCAGTCAAACATTATTCATTGGCATATTATGTAAAGTCTGTCTAGAAGGGTCTAGAAAATCGCAAATAGGTGACATAAGACTGATTTTTTGACTGATTTGTGACTTTTTCAAAACGGCATGGATCACACTTCTAGAAATTAGCTACTAACCTTAAAATGGCTGTTGAGTTTAGGCGAAGAGGGCACCCCCCTCTCGGGGGAGGCTCCCTTGGGCCCCTTTGGCTTGGGGGTCCTTTTGCCTTCGCGTATGAGCGCAGAGGGGCCCTTCTCGGGAGTGGGCACAGGGGAATCCGTGCGGGACCCCACGGCACTACCGCGCATCATCTTGGCATCTCTGAAAATATAACACATATTATTATCAGTTTTAAAGTGGTAGATATTCTCAGCATCGCCTGGTGAAAGACCGCCGTTCAGAAACGTTGCTTGAAAAAGGCATTAGTCATGTTTGGTGACCAGATATGAACAGCCAGTATATCCCAACCTTTCTCCTTCAGCCTCACAACATACCCCGATTGTTGAGGGCACATGATGACAGGATGTGATTTTAGTCCCAGGGTCCCACAAGATATGATTTTAGTCGTAGTCTCATAATTATGCTGCTATCTCATTCCAACTATAGTTTGCATTCTCCAAAACAACGTTTACACAGTCTTGGCAACAAATATTTAAACTATATGAATGTACTTTGACAACAATTTGAACATGGCAAACTTCAAACGCTGTGTGGGCGAACTATGTCTACATAATGATTGTTGACAACAATTTTATACTTTTTTATTTATATGTATTATATATAACACCAACATATAATACCCCAAAACATCAGACATTTTAATAATAATAATAATAATAATAATAATAATCATTTTTTATTGATTTCTTACACAATTACAAATTTAAATTTATTACATGTAAGAAATAATGTCATATAAATATATTACAAAAAATAGTTTATATGTAAAAGAAATTTCAAAGAAGCTAGCAATTTCAAAGAATAAAAAAATTCCAGGCAGTGGTGATGATTTCGTCAATGTGGAGAGACTCTTTCAAGAATCAAAAGAATTTCTCTTTTGAATCTCTCCTTACCGACGCCAAATATATCAATCTCGGAGGAGATTAGGTTCAGGAGCAATATACTCCTCCCTACCGGGAGAATCATTGGCAGATTAGTTCTACAGGCAGGAAGGTAGAATAATCTATGATGACGCTGTCTAAGATAGTCATCTGGAACATAGAGACCCACGCGCTCCAAAATAGCTGAGTTTACAATATCGCCTCGCAGTAGTCTGAATAGGTGGGTAGCGGCATACCCCTCTCTTCTGAGCTGCAGGGAGTGAAGTCCCAGCATGCCCAGAAGAAAGTTTGTTGGGTATAGCCACGGATAGTGGCCGTACTCCCTCATGTAGAGAAATCTTAGAAACTTTTTTTGAACCCTCTCCAACATGAGGGAGCATCCCACCTCATGAGGATTCCAGATAAGCGACCCACTCTCCAGCCTACTGCGGACCAGGGAGAAGTATAAAACTTTAAGAGCATGGGTATCTCGAAAAACTCGGACAGTTCGGATAATGAACCCTAACATTTTTAGGGCCGACTTGCACACTCCTTCGATATGTGGACGAAATGTTAACTTACTTTCATACATAATCCCAAGATCCTTTATATTTGAAACTCGTTTGAGATTATGACCGAGCATAGTGTACCTGTGGTAGGTGAGACTAAATGCTCTGGTAAAAGTCAGAACTACGCATTTCAAGACATTGAAATGAAGCTGGTTTCGTTGACTCCATTCTGAAATGTTATCAACATCAGCTTGAAGTCGCAGGCAGTCCTCAATATTTCTTATTAAAAGAAATAATTTTAGATCGTCGGCAAACAGCAAAAAGCGTGAAAAACGAATGACTCCCGCAATGTCATTAATGAAAATGGAAAAAAGAAGAGGCCCTAGGATTGATCCTTGGGGAACCCCAGAAAAAACAAGAAATTCAGCAGATTGAAAGATTCCATGTGTGACAAATTGTTTTCTGTTCTTGAGGTAACTTTTAAAAAACTTTAACATCCGAAGGGAAAAACCCATCTGGGCAAGTTTTGTGAGAAGGATATCGTGATTCACAGTATCAAACGCTTTGGAGAAGTCGTTATACGAACAATCAACTTGGTATCCACTATCTAGGGACCTAGCAACATAGTCCGTGAAAACCATTAGATTTGTTTCAGTGGATCTTCCTTTCCTGAAACCATGCTGTTCGGGGATAATATATGCGTCTATCTGATAACGTCTTGGAATATTAATTGCATAGTTTATTATGGGACACTGGAACACACCTGATAATTTCCTTTTCAGGATCGTCAATACCGAGTGGCTCTTTGAAAAAGGTGAAATTCTCGATGGAGAGTCCCGTCCCGGAGATGTGTTCCGACACCTGGAAAGACATAATACCTTTATTATAATGTGGGCATTTCGCTGGTTTTATCCAACATATCAAATTTACATTACATAGACGACATAATGCTGCAGCAGTGTAAACATAAATGTAACAGACGGTTAAAAATCAAAGTCTAAAAATTAGTAGGCGCATCTTTAAATTGAGCATTAAAAACCGACAGTTTATTTGATAGATTCCTCTTAATGACAAGTGCCATGTGAGAACACACACGTTGACATTTGTCATGTGAGAATAGATAGCTTCTACGACTTGTTCTTATAAATGATTTGCTGGCCTCTGCACTTACTCCATCTTACAACGTGGATGTCTTCAAGACCCAACTTCACTCCATACATTCCTCAAAATGACACTCCACACAGCTTTCCCAAAAATTACAATATGAAATTGATAAAATTATTTCCCTCAAAAGGTTGATCATCACTGATTTAACACATAAAAAGGCTGGGGGGGGGGGGGGTCGTGGTGGATTTTTTTATATTACTAAAAGGGGTTGTTAAAAGTTTGAAAATCGCTACTCTATGTGATTTAGATTCACCAGTTTCCTGCTTGTATTACACATATATGATTCCAACGGTATTTGCAAATCGTTTGGTACAATTTACGACAACTGTTTATTTGGATGAAAGAGTGAGGGTACAAACCTCCCTGGTAGAGCGCAGCTTCTTCCCTTGTGGGGTGTAATAGTAGATATCCCCCTGCCGGCGCTGGTGCTGGTCGAGCACGGCGCGGTACACCAGCTCCCTCTTCCAGCCGGCATCTAGCGGGGCCCGGAACAGCGGGTTGGCCAGGTCCACGGTGGACTTGCGACCCTTGGGGAACGGGTTGGGACTGTTGGCTGCCGAACTGTTCAACTGCACAACAATATTCAATCAACATGGATGTATGACTGAACAGTAATTGTTGCGTCTGAAACTGCTTACAAATAACAGCTTCAGATGCACTTTGAAATGGACTGTACAGTTTAATTGGATGAAAATATGCATAGGAAAAACAATGGAAACAAGGATCAAGGATAACCAATCACATACCACTGCACCTCTGGGAAGGAGCACACAACACAATCATGCTATAGTTTATACAGTTCCACCGCGATATCTCGAAGTAATTATCGCCACAACACGAATACGTACAAAATGATAGTGTTTACTTTCGAGATGATCAAATACCTTCTTTTTAGTTCAAAAACGAGTTTATCCCAAATCTTCTTATGTTTTTCAAAAACAAATGAACTTGAATTTCCTATTTTTCTCTTTCCATTGTTCTAAATTCAAAATGCTTTTCCAACAAGGTGATGTGGCTAGGGAGAAAAGGTAGGTACTGGATAAATGACATCCCGGTAGGAACTATGAATATTCTCATTTCAAGACCAAACAGCAATATTATGACCAAGTATTGTAGGCCTACGCTAGAAAATGGATTGTATAAAATTATGCAGAACAGCAGGTTGGTCATTTATAACAACGGAATATTATTCTTCGTCTCCAGTCGTTGCCTCATTGCCATGGATAGTGGCCCCCGACTCCAATTGTAATTTTTATATATCTTTAGTTTGTAGAAAATTATATTTACCGAGTCATTTGGTCACCTCACCATAAAATTCATATTCAAAATGGCAAAAGAATTCGGTGAAAGTTTTTACGATTCATTCATTTTAAGTTAAATATCCAGCGAGGACAAATTAACTACTTTATTAAATACCTTAAAAATACATACACTTGAGGATAAGCGACTTTGCAAATTTTTTAAAATTGTAAATTTGGAGCTCACCCCGAACTGTTGCGAACTCCCTAACTTAACCGCTTGGGCACATAAGCATGTTTTCACGACAATTTAACGTAGGTAGACATAGGAATGACGTATGCCCCGAACCCGAGTTATTAAGAGTATCTACTCAACAAACTACATCAGCTAAGATAGATTTTATTAAAACCAAAAAAAATAAGTAAGTATTTCCAATGTACAATGCTGATTGACTTTCATTTTAAATGTAATATTTTTTATTTTTGTTTATGTTGTAAACTGCGCCTGCTCTCAACACAGGAGTTCCTAATAAGACGGGTAATAAAATTTAAATAAGTAAGATAAATGTAATACTTACGTCGGAGCCATTTCCACCGATGAGTTCACTTTCCGAACGGAGGGAAAGACCTGATGAGGGCCGAGATGGAATTTCTACATGTGAAAAACAATACTTTAAATGTGCACACGAATGGGACTTCTTACAAAGAATAAACAAAGGTTTTCAGTTATTTTTTCGAAAGAGATCTAATCTATAAGTAGAAAATATGTATAGCTGTTCTACCCGAGCACAAAAACATTTTTATATCGATTTCCATGTTTTAATTTAAATTCTAATACCATTTGGGAGGCAGGGATGGGTACCACCACCCCAAGAACTATTTATTGGACAACCAACACCCTTAACCACTGGAGCGACAGAGCAATTAAAATATTATTCTCGGATTGCTAAAGGAAATTTTTCCGCCCACATTAAAAAAATCATACCTCCAAATTTGAATATGGAGACATACAAACTGATTATAGTTCTATGTAGCCAATGAATTCCCCTATCTTTTGTCTATTTTCACATATTTGTAGGATTTATTAAAAAAATATAATTAAATCTTTAACCTTAAAACAATTTAAAGAATCTAGAGAATATTTATTTTGTTATATTTTTAATGTACAATATATTATGTAGTTGTTTTAATAAAAATTTTTTTTTTGAAAATTTGCCACATTTTGGCAACAAAACAAACCGAGGTTTTGAAAATAGTGCCATAATGTGGCAAAAAGCGCTCGAGTGGTTATGTGATTCGCTACGTTTGGTGACTTTGGTGGAGGGGATAAGGTTTGTCCAGGTCTTAATGGCGAGTGTATTTGCCCACCTACTGCGTGGCAGGCCGGATCGGGAGAGACTGGTTGAGGGAGAACAATCTACAGAACTCTCCAAAGCGGACCCTCTCGACCCATCGCCTTGCACCGAAGTGGAAGGGATTCATATGTCTCTCACTCCTACCTACCTTTCATACCCCTTTCGTTCAAAGAACTTCCTCTCCTTCCTTTCGCTAAAAAGACCCTCCACATAGCATCCCCAAAGATGACACAGGAAGATTTTATTCCTCAGGGCCTTATAAGAAGCAAGTTAGGACGTACATTCCTTTGGAATGCTTCATGATGAAGTGGATATGACCACTGCCTCTGATTAATATAGTGACTTTGTTAATACCTATACTGTGAGCCGGGGAAGCGAGGTGGGGCTTTTTAGCCGGGGGAGGGCGGTTCGCTCGCTGCCTCAGCTTTTCCGTTTCCGCCTCTCGAATGTCCTTTTCCAACTTGTCTGCAAACAACACACAAACTTCATCAAATACTGCAATTAGTGACGGGTAAAGTCCAGGGAATTTATTTTTGGGGAATATTGTGGGAATTTTCATTACCCTGATGTATGACAGTGAGGAATGGAACTGGCAGAAGAAGAATGAAAGTAGACTGAATTGCTGCATAAATGAGATACCTTAGGCGTATGTGTGGTAAAACCATGTATGATTGTGTGAGAAATGTGAAGATCCACAAATAATGCGAGGCTCATGTAAGCATAATGAGTAAGATTAAGAAAGGGACCCTTAGATGGTTTGGGCACGTAGAGCGAATGGATGAAGAAAGGAGTGTAACGAGAATATATGACGCAAATGTGAATAGTAGAAGAAGTTGGGAACGCCCGAGAAAGACATGGCATGAACAAGTGAATCAGATACTTGAGTCGGGAGCCATGTCAAGAATCAGAATAATAGAAGAGTATGTATGAATGTGGTAAAGAGTATGTGCTAAGACCGAATTGTTTGGCGGTCCGTCCTCTCTGCCTACCCCTGCGGTAAAAAACGGTATGATGGTTAGTTAGTTGTGGCGAAATCCCCAGACTAACCCAAGAGGTTTGTTTCCTATACTAGTCCCAGTAAGAGATTGTACGTGACGTCATCGTTCTAGTATCTTCTTTTTGGTTTTCAAATAAGAAGCGTGAGTAGGAAGAGAATGCACGTTGATGATGTCCGACTTTTGCTGGGACTAGTTCACAATGAAATCTTACATTATTTACACATACCATATTAATTAGAGCATTCTGATGACAACCTTTTGAATTTTTTGAAAATATCAAATACAGTCGATTCTACTTAATTGGGACACATCGGGACCTAAACATGTTGTCCCAAATAAGAGGCTGTCCCAATTAAATGTTTCTAGGGCTGTCTGTTTCAACGCTAGCCACAGTAAAAGTTAAACTAACACTTGTAAGTTTACGACTTCTGGCCAATTGGCACATTGGCGTATGCTGGCCTGCCTAAGAAACAATTCAATAGAATCCAGTCCGTCTTCAATGCTGCGGCGAGAATGATTTTTGGTGAATCTAAGTATTGTCATATAACCCCGCTTCTAAGGGATCGCCTTCATTGGCTTCGATGCCCTGAAAGAATAGAGTTCAAGATCTGCTTAATGACCTACAAAGCATTGCAAGGAATGGCGCCAGCCTACATATCGGAACTATGTGTCCGACAAAACTTAAGCGATAGACAGCTTACTCTGAGGTCAGCAGATCTAGATGTAACTAATCGTTTAATCGAACTTTCTAGGTCAAATCGAGCCGTTTACTATGATCGCTCTTTTCGTGTATTTGGCCCGCTCATTTGGAATAAACTTCCCTCGGCTGTTACCAATATTCAGAATTTGAATGAATTTAAACGGGCTTTAAAAACAAAATTATTTAAAAGTTCATACCATTCGTCTTAACCTTAATCTCTTTTCAATGTATTGTAATGACATGTTTTAAGTCTCTGGAAATTGTTTGGTTTCGGTTTCCTCCTTACTGTATTTTTATGTTTTTTAAATGTTTTTAATGTCCACTCAGAATTATTCTTATTTTTGCGCCTGTTTTATACTATATTTTAGTTTTAATGTTTTTGTTTTGTCCTGTGCTATAATAGCGTTACTTTTTACTAATATTGTCCTACGCTATAACAGCACTCTTATTGTTAATTTTGTTCCCTTGTTATTGCTTTGTATACTCGTATACTGTATATTCTTTATTTAAAATTACTTTTCAATACTTTGTAAGCACTGTAGGATTATTTTTAAATTTTGTTATAGTTAAGCGCACTTGAAGTGAAACATCACAAAACTGCGCTATACAAATGCTTTGTTATTATTATTATTATTGGATTTTCAAAATGAAGTGGATATGACCTCTGCCTTTGGTTAATATAGTGACTTTGTTAATACCTATACTGTGAGCCGGGAAAGTTTTGAAAATCTTGAAAATTTTTGAAATTTTAAAAACCAATGTGCCCATTGGCCAGAAGTCGTAAACTTACGAAAAAACTTACAAGTGTAACGCTAGCCAGTTTAACTTTTACTGTAGCTAGCGTTGAAACAGAGGTAAGGGAGGTAAGAGAAAAATATATATGTGTACATAATAAAAATAAAAATATTACAATATCACCCTTGAAGGACAATGCCCATAAATACAAAAGAAAGTACACGACTTGGCCATATTGGTAGAATATTAAAATTTAAAAGAATTAAAACAAATTTACCTTCATCAGGAAGCGAAATAATTATGTAGCGATCCATTTTCCTCCAATTTGTTCACAGAAATAACATTGGCACAAATCAAATAAAATAGTTTGAAGCACGATGCGATAAACCAATTTCACTGACACGAAAAACAATTGAAAACCCAAAAGGAAAATTTTCAAAAGTAGAATGTTTTTTTACATTACGAAATATATTTTAAACTTAGTAGAAAGATAGTACCTACTCTTCAGTAAGTAACACGAGTAATAAGCAACATTATGAAATGATTGCTTTAAATATCTATGGGTCTTTAACTAGCTGTACGTTTGACACCGTCACAAATGGAAAATCGGTGCTATTTTGAATATTTTTACAATGAAATCATGATTTGTTTCAAATTTGCGTTTAACGGGAACCATTCAAAAGTCAAAAATTGAAAATGGTGCTGATTTTCAATTTGGTGGTCATCAAATGTAATAAGAATTCGAAAGACCCCAACCTTAGGACGGGCTATTTCAGAGAATTTGAACAATTCATCAAATTTCCCAGTCAATTTTCAAGTTCTTTAACCTCTTGCAGGCCGCAGTCCCCCCGGCGGGTCCGGATTTTTGAAGCGATTTTGCCCCTTATGTATAAAAAAATTGTATGAAGAACAAGGTCAGAATCGCTTGGCCCATTCTCCTTCTTGACATAACAAAATACTGGATAGCATTTAGCCACTCCGAAAAATTCAAATTAATTGCCAATGATGCGCCGGGCACCAAAGATGGCGGGCAAAATGGCTGCCGCTTGATAATATGAAAGCTGTCATATTCGAAGTCTATATTTATTCATTGTTTTTTATATAAATCCATTGTGGAAAGCATAAATTTGAGTGATTATTAGGAAGTTCGTTTTATCTACATTATTTTGATGTAATTTTTGTAACATATCACAAAAGAAATGTTATAAAAATTGAATTCGTAAGAAAGGTGAGAACTGTCAAATATTTTACGTAGTATTGAAAAAAAATATTTTTCGTATGCTGACTTTCAACAAGTTAAAGGTTCTATTCAAGTCTGTTATTTCACATTGAGACATATTTATGGTAAGACCATGTATGAATGATTGTGTGAGAAATGTGGAGATCCACAAAGAATGCAAGGCTGATGTAAGCGTAATAAGATTAAGAAATGGGACCCTCAGATGGTTTGGGCATGTAGAGCGAATGAACGAAGAAAGGAGTGTAAGGAGAATATATGACGCAAATAGGAATGGTGGAAGAAGTTTTACGAAAACATGTAAAATGAATTTCCCTTGCAGTTATAAATCGTCCGAATTGTATTATTAATTCATAAATCTAAATCTGATAGGTCAGCCGCAACGGCAATCGACTGCGATATTTCCATTTACACGGAAATGTGTTGTATTTTAACAAATTTACTTCGAATAACTGAATTTGGAGGACCGACCGCGACACTTACTCACAGTTGTGTTTCTTTGTTATGAATTTATTTTGATAATATCTGTATTCGATAGCCCAGCTGCGACGGAAATGAGCCATGAAATTTCGATTTACACGGAAATGTATGGTTGTGTTTTATTGAATTATTAAACTTTGGGAAATCAACAGTTAAATACATATTATCATTTTTTATAATTTTTAAATCGTATCATAAATACAACCTATTACAGATTCCCTTTTTTACAAATTTACTTTGAATATCTGAATTTGAAAGCCCGGCCACGGCGGTAATTGGTTGCGAAAATTCGATTTATACAAGATTAAGTCGTTTTATTACAAATTTACTTTGAATACATCTGAATTTGAAAGGGCAAGCGCGGAACTCAAATTATCAGAAAAAATAAAATTATTACCAAAAAATAAAAATCTTAAAATATTTGTTAATTCCCTGAGAATTGCCCCTTTGTTAAAATTCCCTACTTTTACTTAGATAATAGAAACACAGGGAGATATGGCATAGAAGCGTGCAGACCTTCGCGGGAACTACGACCAAACTGCACCGACTATTAGAGCAACTATGCAATGAAAGTTATGATTTGGTGGAACAAAAAAAAAGGGGGCACCGCTCTGTGCAGGTGCGATTTGCAGTAGTATGTATGGGTGAATCATGCTGGCGATACGTGAGTGCGCGCAGTTTCATAATAATAATGGTTTATGGTCCATCTAACTTGTTTTTATTACCTATGGTCTTCACTCATACTAATAATATCTACAAGGAAAGACATTCACAGAATGTGTCCTACTCTTGTTTACAAGGAAAATATCAACACTTCTTTTTTAATATCAGAGATGGCAGCACTTCTGTTTGTACCTAGCATGTGGATCAAGTACGACAGACATTACATTATACTTATCAAAAAGAAAGACCATACCAGCACGTTTTCTTCGCTAACTTGTTTGCAATGAAAATATTCTGTTTGAAAATCATAGATGGCAGCACTTATGTTTGTAGGTAGCACGTCGAGCGAGGCAGGCGTTAGCAAAGTAATACTGAGAGTGGATGATAATTCTTACCGACTCGCAACTTGATGAGGGGGGAGGGTTCCGAAGGTGTGTCGAAGCCGGTAAGGTCCAGTTCATCATCACTGCTGGCTTTCCTCTTGCGGCCTTTGTTTGTGACGGGGGTCTCTGGAATGTCTAGGGCGGCCTCTACAACATTAACATATCAAACACAGTCAAAACATGGTCCAGGGACTATAAAATACTGTTACTATTGTTGGTGGTATTATAAAAATAAGTCTGTGAAATTATCTATGCCCACTTCTACCAGATTATCTGTGCTTCATAAACTCTCCCTGTCACCATTAGTCAATAGAATGTCCGCCCGATTGATTTAATAAATAACATTCCAAATACAATTGTGTTCTAATATTCGCCACAATATGACATGGTGTCAGATTTGGTATTTTGATTTCAAACACAATAACCACTGGAGCGATTTTCGTACCATTCGTAAAACGTTTATTGTAATTATTTTAAACATTTTCATAGCCAGCAATTTATTTTATCAAATAGTTGATAAAATAGACTTTATGTCTATGGGCTTATCGATTATCTTTAAATTCTTCTAGAATGAATTTTGGCAGTTCGACCCTTTGGAATTACAAGGTTCCATCTGTTGCGGAAACGTCACGTGATTATGGGATCTATGGTAAGCCACATTAGAGTTCATTATCGTATGACGTTAAAGCAAAAGATGGAACCTTGTTATTCCAAAGGGTCGAGTTGGAAAGCTTCAGTTCTACAAACGAACTTCAAAATAATTTTCAAACCAAACTTTTGATTTGTTGAACACACATAAAAAAATGATTTTCTAGTATATATTTGCATCTGTGATTATCAAACAGGTCATAGAGAACATAAAAATGTAGAACAATATTCATTATAGATATTAAAATATACACTAGCGGCGTTTTCAAATCTTTAGATCACTAAAGCACAAATTTCGTACATTTTAAAGTTGGAGATTTTTTAACATTTTTTCTATCAATTTTAAAAATATAGAAGAGTTAGTGTGAGGAATGTGGAGATCCGAAAAGAATGCAAGGCTGATGTGAGCGTAATAAGTAAGATTAAGAAAGGGACGCTTAGATGGTTTGGGCATGTTGAGCGAATGAATGAAGAAAGGAGTGTAAAGAGAATTTATGATGCAAATGTGAATGGTAGAAGAAGCCGAGGACGCCCAAGGAAGACGTGGCACAATCAAGTTAATCAGATACTTGAGTCGGGCCATGTCAAGAGTCAGAATAATAGAAGAGTATGTATGAGAAGATGTATGAATGTGAATGAGGCAAGGAGTATGTGCCAAGACCGAGTTGTTTGGCGGTCCGTCCTCTCTGCCTACCCCTGCTGGGAAACGGCGTGATGGTGAGTTAGTTTTTTTTTTTTTTTAGAAGAGTTAGTAAAATATAGGTGAATTCATTGGCTATATAGAACTATAAATTGTTTATATTTTTCCACACATAAATGTGGAGTAATGTTGTTTTTAATGTGGGCGGGAAATATTCAAAAGTGGCGAGCACTCAAGATGATTTTTTATAATTCTCTGTGTCGCTCCAGTGGTTGTACGGATTCTCCACATAAGTTTACATGTTAAAAAAATGCTCTACAGCGCTCTTTAAACTATAAAAAATAATTTTGCCAATTACATCACTATATTACATTCCTGGGGTGCTAGCATGGTCGATCAATATGAAGTTACCGACAATCTGTCGGTAACTTCTCATCATTCCCTAGGACAACATAGGTGACAGTTCACAATGACTGAGTGTCCTTAATATATTCGATATCAACTGTCGTTTGTACGTTAGCGATCTGCAGTTGTCCTAGGGAACGATGAGAAGTTACCGACAATCGGTCGGTAACTTCATATCGATCGACCATGCTAGCACACCTGTTATATTAAAATATCTATAACAAAATATAGGTTGGCACAATATTAGTACATTCTTGTTTTTATGTGAATACGGGGTCCTCTCGACCATCAAACGCCTGTGGGATTATGATGTATAAACGAGCATATTTTGTGAGGGGGAAGGGAGTGGGAAATACCTGGCTAATGCCATTTCAGGCAATGTTTCAAGTTTCAATTCTGAAAGGTGTTCTTTCACCAGGGCAATACTAAGAGTATCTGTACTCTGAAATGTATGGAAATATACTTTGTTATTTTATAGTAACACACTTCAGGCGATCGAAAACAAGGAATCCGTTGGAGAAAATAGAATTTGTTTTAAACCGATATATCTCCAAAAGTAATATGTACCTACATTTGAATGATTTTTTTTTATAAAGTACTCACCACACCCAACTATAAAAGTATTGTCAAAAATTATAGCCTTATTTGTGATAGTAGTCCAGCGGTAGGGCATTAGACTCCTATTCCGAAGGCCGCGGGTTCGAACCCGGCGTGCGCAAATAAATTTTATTTAATTGATTTGTGTTATTTCACAATTAATTATTTAAAAAAATATATAGTATATTAGCGGCACGTTCCAGAGTGGAAGATACTCTTAGTATCGCGCTGGTGTAAGACCACCATTCAGAATTGAAACATTGCTTGAAATGGCTTTAGCCGTGTTTAGTGACGCAATTCAAATTCAAGTAGGATCGACATAAAAGGTTAAACTACCCTTCCCGCCTAAAGTGTGTTAATTATATGTGTATGTATAAATAACATACGCAAACTAAATAATATTGTCACTTATGGATCCGAAGTTAGGGATCTTAACAACTCGCCAATGGAGATAATCAATTAGCAAATATTAGTATCAAATAGCAGTATGTGACTAATTTTAAAATATTAAATCACTTTACAGATTGCTGTTGTTCCTATATCCAATAACAAAATGGCGGAAACAAAGTTGGTAACTATTTAAATTATCTCAATCAAATATTAAGCATTTTTACAAAGACCATTTGATATTATTAAGTGTTGATCCCTGTTTTAAGAATACAGAGAATCGTTATAAATACTAATTAAAGTAAAAAAAATGTTGTAAGTTAACTTCAAAATGCAACATTTATGTATTCATGAGTCTATTGACAGTGTAGAGATATCAAAACATATTTAACAGTTTTCTTTTGTTTTTTACTTGGTAAAGCGTTACTAAAAATTTACAAACAGTTTCTAAGGAATATTCTACATTCTATATTCGACTTTTTTTTAAGTGCAGTTTTCTCATAGTTGACTTCTGAGTATTTAAATATTGTCAGGAATCAAATGTAATTAAAATATTAACATTTGGTATTACCGGTTATTGAAATATAATGAATCGAGGTATCAGTGTCAAATGGAAAGACAGTTACTACCCATTTCTTCGATAGTGAAACTGAATTGAAAAAGTAATTTCATTAATAGTGAGGGTTAATACGGAATATTTTTTATTCAAATGTCGGGGGAGACGAAAAAAATAAGCATTTTATAATTTAATTTTTTTAAGGAATTGAATTACGCTAAGTGTTTGACGGCTATGTTTGTGGATTGATTGATTGGACTTATACAACTTCAATTACTGCAATAGACAACTATTTACGTGCACAAAATAGGTTATTAGTTTGGGTAAACTAAGTAATTCATGGGTATTTACATAGAAACAAAATCCGCAAATATCAAATCCATACAAAAGAAATGGCGGCAAAGCAAAGGAAATGTTTCGCTCTGTATTATCCGTGTATCGAACTTCGAATTCCGTATTATCCGATAAATGGAGTATATTTACCGTAATTTCAAGGCCGAGCAATCATACAACCAAAATATTTATGAATTGATTTGACTATTTATAGTACAAGGACAATATTGTGTGCAAGACATAAAATAGATGCTAAGTAAGGTGTGCATTTTGGGAGCATTGACAGTGTGTAATGTGCAATTCCTTTTTAATATAGTTGCGTGTAAATATAATATATTAGTAATAGGAATGGCAAAGCAATAAGACATAATATAAAGAAACTCATTAGCCACAGAATGAGTAGCATTTGCATGGTTATATTAGAAGTGTGGGATTATTGTGGGAAATAGTGAATTTTACCTGTGTTTTCTTCAGCATCAACAGGAGGTGTCGAGATGTCATCTATGCTATTGTTTTTAGACTGATCGCCTATCGATGCTTCATCATAATTCAACCTTAGCGCACTCTCCGACACTTCTTCCGTTTCCTGGGGTTCTGATTTGTCGTCAACTACGCCAGCATCGCTGACAGTCTCTTTGGCATCTAAACTAACCTCTACTTTGTCGTCTTTTGACTCGACACCATTCACTGTGGGGACACTTGCTTCTTCTCTGTTGGCTTCGGGATCGACGGTCATAGGTTCGTCAGCCATGTTTCATGCCTGCGGAGTAAATAAACCTTATAGATCAACTGAAACGAAGAGCCGACAACGGTTACATGAACTGCGCGTCATGGGAAAATATTTGGCGGACAAATCAAAAACAATGATGTCGACCATATAACCTTTAAAATATTTTTAATCCAGCAAAAATGTTGGGTATGTTACGATTAACAATAAATACTCACAAACAGGCAAATTCACGTAAGGAAACAATCCAAATTGTGAATTAAACGCCGTTACATTATAGCGAAACAAAACTGCATACACAGTGCACAAATTTATGCCTTGAGACAATCATAGACAATTTCCGACATTACTTAAAAAATTAAATAACGGCGAAAGTGTGTTTTGTATTTTTTTATAAAGGTGTGTGCACACACTGCACACTGCACACCGCTTGGGTTGACTTGAAAAACAAATATTCGTAAAAAATATTGTGATCGAATATTCAATCTCCAATACTACCTGCAAGCTGTCCACGAAGATTAAATACTAGTCCAGTGACCAGTCAATTAAGTGCAAAAAAACCCATTTCCTTGCAAAAGGTCGGGTAGTTATGAATTTTCGATACATCGTTTGGGTTCTAACATGATGTTAAAACCAAGTTTTCGATCTCGACGCATGCTCATATACCTACATGGTTAAAATTTATTATGTATCTCAGGAACGTTTTGACATACTTAACTAATTATTGCAAATTTAATGTTCTTTAAATGTGATCTTAATAATTTTTAGGTGCTCCGCATAGTTATAAAAATATTTAACGTAATTCATAGGCCTCCGTGATCGAGGGGTAAGACTCTCGACTCGCAATTCGAAGGTCGCGGGGCCGAACGAATTAATTAATACAAAATAATATAGGTATATTTGCGGCATGTTCCAGAGTGGAAGATACTCTCAGTAATCATTCTGGTGTAAGACCGCCATTCAGAATTGAAACATTGCTTGAAAAACTTTAGCCTTGTTTGGTGACCAGATCTGAATAGCCAGGTACTTCCCCGCCATCCTCCTCTATCAATGTTATGATTATCAATAACTCAGGTACGGTGCATACGTCATTTTAAATCGGTATCGTCGGTACGTACGTTAAATTATCTATGTGTCCAAACGGTTAAAGACACGTGACAATAGCTTATGTGTCCAAACGGTTAAAGACACGTGACAATTTGTAGAAATATATTCTAGAATACTTCTGACAGAGACGTGCATAGAATTTTATGCGTGAATATTTTTTAAATCGTTGAATATCCTTACTATAAAACATTTTCAAAGGCCCGTTAGCGATAGAAGTTATATTAGATACCCTTTGTATCTCATATAACTTCTATAAAAAATCATGCCTAGGTCATTTTTTTTAGTTTCTGATCAAAAATGGTGCCTAGGTCAAGTATTTCGACTACAGAGATTAACTCAACATTACACATTGAATAATTATTATTTATTATTTCGTTTTTCATTTTGTGGAGCATCATAACTTGGCATTTGTTAAAAAAAAATTAAGTTAAAAAAAAAAAAAATTAAAAACAGAATTACAAACTTATATTGATATTGTGACTATTTACTGCTTTATAAATCAAAGTTTATTACAATAAAAAGGTAAACACCCTGACGTAGTTCTTAATTTTGTCTTAAATTTACATAACTTTTACAGAAATAATAGTTATTTTCAACTGCAAGTAATGTAGTAACTAGCAGGCTAATATAACTCTTAAATAATTACTAATTTAAACATATTAGTATTCCATTTCGCTCATTCGTTTTACTAAAAAGTATTAGCTAAGTTTACCCCATGAATACTGTTGTACAATATTATTACATCGTTAGCGCGTACAAGCCTTTAAGCGGTATAATGGAGAAATAAATCATTTTAGGACAAAATTATTTTTTAACGAAAATAAACCCTTTAGTGAGTTTTTAATGATTTTTTTATGATTATTAATAATAACGGAAAATTTCATGAAACATGTCTGCTTTATTTGTGTAAACGACGATTTAGTTATATGTCGGTAATCAAGTACTGGCGCTGGTTATTATTAATTTATTGATCAAATTATTTTATTTATATGGTAACATTTTAGAAAATTGTAGATATACCATTTGTCTATGTCAAATGAGTTCCTCTTCCGCTTGCGACTTGGTTTGCTTCCATGGCTGCCATTTTGTTCGTGTGAATGTGTTGATAGTCAAACATGAGTGATTATTCATCGGTCGCACCACCGCAAAATAACAGCCAAACCGCGGCTTTCGCAGCGGCAGTACAACGGGCACGTCTGGTAAATATGATCTTATTTGATTCCACGTTTCTATTTCGCCCCCTTTCCACCCGTCATCTTCCCCGATTTAAGGAATTCGTAAATTTTTCCCGTGTCCTTGTCCAGGGTTTCTCCCTAAGGCGTTCCTTATTAGGATATCGCCACTGATTCAAAATAATGCGTTTGCCTTGAAAACTTCAGCTCATTAGATGAATAATTGAATAGATTTGTTTTCGTGTGTAATGGCGTCGTTTTCGCGGCATCTTTTGTCAGTCGGCTTGTGCCGGGTTTTTTTTGAGAAAGTTTGCAATTTATGATTTTTGTTAGATCGCCGCAAAAATTGACGGAGGAGGCAGTAAGCGACCGTTGGAAGACGGACAGGAACCTAGTGCTAAAAAACTGGCGGGCCTAGAGAGTGGATACCAGTCTCCCCCGGGAGCCATGAGGTATGTATTTCCCCTGTGATAATTGATTATTTATCTGATAAAGATATAATTCCGTTGATATGGCAATCATAACCACGCCTCACCTATTGGTGTGTTTTGACAGATTTTGGTTTATGTTTACATTGAGAAACATACACTTTTGACATGAATACATAGGTATACTATTTTTACATCAGCAGGTGAAGCTATTAGTATTCGCACATGTTTCATGAGGTCCAATTCAATTAATTATTGTTTCTCTAACCAACTATGTAATGTCTGAACTGTACTCTGCTAGAAATATGTGCGAGATTGAATTAATGGAATTGAGGTGCGTATTTGTCAAATATTTTCACGATATCAACTATTATAAAGGAATTTTATCGATTTTTTTTTATTATCGTGGAATGAGGCGGTTCAGATATTGTTGCATGTATTGTGTATCAAGTTTCTTATTTTATTTTGATAGTTAACTTTTTGTCGCCAGTAATAATATTTTTACAATTCTTTAACATAATTTTAATTAAATAGAGAGAACATCTAAGAATTTTTAAGAATGCTATATAATAAGAAAAAACTAACAATGATAATAATAATTCAATCAATATCTGATGTTTGTTCTGTTCAATCATGCCTGAAAAAGTAATTTGTTCAGTTATTAATTTTCTTATCATTGTTATGAGAATGGTTTTCTTTGGTATTTCTAAGTTTTTTTTTAAACTAACTCAGGAAAATAATTCGCTCAGGGTTTATGTCATCTTTGAAGATGCTGCTCTTAGGGATTTTTTGAGAGGGGGAAGGAGTGAACAGTGAGAGACCTGCAATTTGTTACACGGCCGAGTTGTTGGACTCGAGAACGAGTTGTAGAAGCGGTCCATTCTCATGTGTCAAATATTAATCTAGATAAAATAATGGACCCATAAAATGTAAACTGTGTTACTCCTGTCTAAATACCTATTAAATAAAATTGTGTAACAGTTTATATGCGAATATAATAATGCGTGATTTGTAAAGGTCTTTTGGCTATCTTTCCTTCCCACTAGACATCTTTGTGGTTTTTTCTATCTGATATGGCCGATTTATAGTGATGATTGTCTATTTGTTTTAGCGGTGGAGTTGTGGGTGCGGGGGCACGGCCTAGTGGAGGAGGAGGCGGAGGCAATGGTGGAGGACCCCCGGCCCAACAGCTGCTACCGGATCATGTCAACGAACACATGCGCGTGCCCGACAAGATGGTTGGACTCAGTAAGTTACCTTTTGTTTCCCGACTCCTCAAGAGTACCTACTGTATTTATCAGCTCACACCGATTGCACATCATTCCCGCTAACAATTTCAACGGAACTCCTCGGCCCGGAGCCCGGCATCGATTTATTTAGTTTTATCTAAAGAGTGTGATTCTTGGAAGTATGTAATGATATCGTACTCTACCTGTCGGTCTAAAGTTGAAATTTCCACATTTCTTGCTGTATTGTCATAAAATTGAACTTAGGTCCATATTCTAAAAGGGTGTGCTTTTAAATGCAGTTAGACTCTGGTACCTGGTAATATACCCCTTTAATAATAATAATCGTCTGTTACATGCACTTTCTATTTTTCAGGGTCAAATTTTGATATCTACCTTTTTAATTTTCATGGTCAAACACAACTGTTTGGGGACCCAAATTTACTAGGAAATTGTTGTATAAATTATTATTGCTTTTGGTATCTTAATTTTCTGTATTCATTCACTTTGTTTTATGTTTTGTTTCTAAAATGAAAACATAAATAAGGTCAGTTGTTTCACAGAAATTCAATTGTAAAATTGTCATCAAATGGTCATTCAACTCTTGAAAGGTCCCCGTTAAACGCCGATTCAAGGTGCGTTTTAAATTTAATTTGTATTAAGCTGACAAGCTTAACAACATAATAGTTGTTTCCTTCTACTGATCACAATTAGGACATAGAATTTAATGAAGTTCTTTCAACTGTCAGAAAACCCTTTGGGGATAACAAGGTTCCATCTGACGCTGTAACGCCATGAGACAATGAACTCTAAAGTAGCTTACTGTAGATCCTATTATCGCGTGATGTTACTGTCACAGATGGAACCGTGTTATTCCAAAGGGTCGATGTGCTGAAAGACAGACAAAAAAATGGTCTAGTGTACTCAATCTCTTTTAGTGATTCTCTTTTTGGTGCTAATTGTGGTGTGTTTATTGCAGTAATTGGTCGCGGCGGTGAGCAGATTTCTCGTCTGCAAGCCGAGAGCGGCTGCAAGATCCAGATGGCCCCCGACAGCGGAGGACAGCCCGAGCGCATGTGCATGCTGACAGGCCCCCGGGAAGCTGTCGCCAGAGCCAAGTTAGTTCAATTCCACACATACTCCCCCCACCCTTTCAAACACTTCCGTCTCCAGTCATCCAACCAACCATCCTCACTAAAGTGGGGTATTTCAAACTTATTTCATCAACATCAAATCGCCAGCGCTATTTTGAATTTTTAACATTTGAATGATTCAAATTCAAATCCTCGCTGCATTTCAACATTTGAACAAGCAGCGATCTTCATCAAATGTGATGAGTGTATCAAATAACCCGACATACTTAATTAAAAATGTAAAAATATATATAAATATAAATATATATAAATATATTTTTTCCGCCGCGTACAACTGAAAACTAAAAATATGAATGTACTTTTATTTGAGCCAATGACTAAGAGAGGATTTGGCACACCAATAAAACATTTTTCCAAACGGTTATACAAAAATGGCAGCCGCAAAGCCACTGAATAATTTTATTGGTAACCATGAAAACGACGTATGTCGGCAGCGGTTATACAAATGGCAAACAATTATACAAAAATGGCGGCGAAGATATTGTTTCCATGGTTACCAATAGATAATTATTCAGTGGTTTTCGAACATTTTTATATAATCTGGGACGGAATGTTCAGTATGAATTTGGATCAGTATGCCAAGTCCTTCTCTTAAATATTTTGTTAAGTCATTGATTTAAGTAGATATTTAAAATCTTCTCCACAAAAAATTGATAAAATATGCCCCCAATCAAATTTTCATGATTCTAATATTACATTCTAATAGTGGTAGTTAGAGCCTTTGATTATATAAATGTCTAGATAGAGTGATGCGCTGTTATTGCAACAAAAAGAACAGACCAGATTTGAAACACTAGTGTGCGTGACACGCACACAAGTATACGTAACTTGTATTGTTTTACAAGCGCTGCGGGCGTGTTGAGTGATACCAGCTCCCAAATATTTCCCATAAAAGTGGGTAAAAAATATGTTTCGGTTTTGCGGGACCTATAATTCGTTAATTTTGAATTCATTTAAGTAAAATAGTTTTCTACATATAATAATGATATAAATGAAAAGAAAATCATTGTTAAAAGAGATTTATTTTTATTTGATTATTTTTAACAAATAAAGACAACGAAAATCATTAGAAACGGTTTTATTTAGTTAACTAATAAAGACTTATTAAACAGTTTTAGAAATCATTTACATATTACTTTTATTATTATTATATTTTATTCGAACAACAAATTAAAACTACAAAGAACAATAAAATTTACTTAGTAAGGTCAAAAATACGAAAAGACGGTTGCAGAATTTTAGTAATAGACTTACGTTATTTGGCACCTTTTGGTACGGGCCGCTAAAAACAAAATTACCTTACACGGGATCGCTTCCTTTTTTAACCTTCGACGCTTTTGATTGTTGACAAAATACAGGTCTTTGGCACGGAAACGATCAGAGCAAATGACAGTTGTTTTAGCTGGTTGCCAGACATCCTCTCCGCGGCTTTTTCTTATTATTTCTATTTACTTACTTCTTAATATAGGATCATTAGGTATTCTGTAAAATATGTATGAATAAAATTAAAAGTTTACTTGATACTTCACCAAAAAAACCTGACACATTTTTTGTAATTTTAATGGATAAACAAATTTCGTATTAATAACTTTTTTAAATATAGTGTCAACGTGAAGAATTAAAAAACACTTAAACACAAAGACCAACTTTCACATTTATAACATTATTATGTATAGTGTACCTACTTTTGGGTAATTATTAAAAACCTATTTTAAAATTAACAACGCACTCATGGGAAAATGTTATTTAAAGAACAGGCAACCCCGTAAACATGGCGTCAAATGGCGTTGTTCTAAGACCAAATTACACTATTAAAACTGAATTATTTCTTTAACTAAATGGTTATTTTAAGGTAACTTACCGATGATAGGTAACATTTTTAGTTGTTTTCAACCGTCCTTTGTAATTCCTGCACACTGTTATAGCGCAAATCGTCATTTTCAAATGTCACACAACACGTGTTTACCGCTCAACGATACTTTCGCATCTGAGCGGACAGGACAAGCTTTAAGGCGAACAGTTAGCTGAATGTTTTTTTGGCGTTTCGTCGCTCGAGCGCTCTATCTAGACATTTATATAATCAAAGGTTAGAGCAATACTGCTATAGCTACCACTACCTAAGATTCTTTCTTAGGTAGTTTAATTTTTAATTAATAAGTTAATTATTCTTTATCTTATAGGACTTTTTCTGGCTGTTACATTTTTCTAAGCAGATTTTATTATTGCTAAACAATTTATATTGTCCAATCATTATTTTATCATCATATTTGCTTCCATTAACTCCTTCCCTACTGGCTTAAACGATCCAATGTTGTTTTATTGATCATACATTTTTGTCCATGCGTAAAATAATATTCCGTATTAATAATTCGTTTTCTAGTATCCCTTGATGGAATGAAGAATATAATATTATTTATACTTGCCTTACATCCGTTTTAATGTTTCAAAATCAATAGGAAATCAATGTTGTACCATATGTCTTTTCCTATGTGAATTTTAGATCTTAGATATGTATAACAATGTTTATGTGCTTGTTGTGTATTGCATATTATTATTTCTTAAACTTTAATATGAATACATATTTGTTAAATATTGTGCTGAAAAATGTCCCCTTTTGTACAGGCTTTATTATTTACTAGAAACATTTTAAAGTCAAAACAATAATCAGAGATTATGTATGATCTGATGAAATAACTAAATATTAATGTGAATAGACTTAGTTTTAAGTTTCTGAGGTTTAGGTCTTTCCTTAGCAATCATTGTCCCATTTATAAAAAAAACATTCATGATAAGGGATGCTATCGGGCAGCTCTTCCCATGACTTTTTAAAGTTACGTAAATCATGATGAAAATGTTGAGCTGAAAACAGTTGTGTATAAATTCCAAACGGAAAATCTGTGAAAAGACATAATTCTAGAGCTCGTGATTCACCGTGTTTTCCGCTTTGTTCAAATAAAGTCACAATGTGCCAATCTACAAAAGTATAACAATAACTGAATTGTTAGTGGCTAAAGTACACCACAGCCGTCGTGGGTTCAAGTCCTCTCCCAGTTAAGTCTTCCATCATTGCACAAACAACATCTTCCGCTTATAATGAGGAGGAATTCAAATGTCAATGTTATTCATTACCTGGGAATGTTTGTCCTTCTTTATTACATAAAATAAGTATGTAATTATTATTAGTAAAAACGGATCAAGTCATAGTATGTTCCCTAACCTAATCAAATCAGTTTAGTATGTGTTTGGTAGACGCATTGTAAACAGCTATTACAGTGTGCTTGTGTTTGCCCCACTACTTTGTGCGGCGTTGTAGGGAGATGGTGAGCGCCATTGTGAACCAGCGCGGCCGAGAGGGCGGACCCCCGGACGGAGGGCCCCCGCAGCGCATGGGTCCCCCGGGGGGCGGAGGGGGAGGCGGCGGCGGTGGCGGCAACCAGAACTATGTAAGTCAACTAATTATACATACATTACACACCGGTGGGGAAGTGAGGTGATCAATCATTGGGATTGGGACAGACTGCTTTTGAAAAATTTGCAATTTTGTTCTATTCAAACTAAGGCACTAAGTGCTTCAAAGTTTCGCATCAGAAATCCAAATCGCCACTTAGTTTGGTGACATTATCATTATTATTTTTGGGTTTTTTTTTATGTCTATTCTGCAAATTTTTCAACAAGGCACACTTTATTGTATATTGCCAAAATCATTCACACACTCGTAAAATTCTCAGTATTATGCGCATATTATTAGCATAATTTTATCTACACATTTGCAGCAGATTTTATTTGATGACTGGCATCTGTTTCACTGGGGAGTCAGATTCCAAAGCATTTTGTTCGCATTCGTTTTGTCGACTCATTCTGTTTTGCATGCCTACAAATCACGTGACCTACAATATGTTATAATTTGGATCTCGTCTCACTGTTTTTTTAAAAGTAGTTATAAAAGTATTTAAAAAAAAAAAACAATCTTGCAATAATAATTTTTTTTTAAACACTAATAATCGTATTTATATACTTATAAATTCATTTCATTTCCTTGACAATTTGCTTTTATTATTACCAGTTCAAAATTTCACATACTTTATTAACGACAGCTTGTTAACACATATTGCATAGTAAATTTTTTCCTTATTTACTGGAGTACTTATTTAATATTTAAAATGATTGGTTCATTCTAGTAAGAATCATTATTGTTATAAATATTGACTGCTTTTTTCATTGGTCATAAAAATTTTACAACATGAAGGAATCGATAATGAAATTGTATTGTAGTCTAATATAAAATTTTCCATTGAATTATTTTATGACTAAAATTTGCAGTGAGCAATTTTAAATAGTGCAAGTTTGTAATTACAATAAAACAAAAACAGGGATATTGTAAGTATTTTATTTCATCTCAAGGACTTAGGAATATTATTTAACATTTTTAAAATTTGTAGTGTTTTTGTAATGGTAAACATAATATTGACGGTTGTGAAGAACAATGTCAGATCTGCCAAAAATTGAAAATGATTTTTTTTGGCTTATTTTAATTTCTTATTGTTGATTTAAGTCTGTAATTTCAAACTTTTGAATAAAATGAAATGCAAAATATCAAAACAACACCATATCTATTTCTTGATCTCAAAAACAGTAAAAATGGAGAAACAAAACTTTAAAAAACGCGCCACTGCAAAACTTGCACATCTGACATTATTCTTCGAGACCGTCTACATAAAAGAATATAAAAGTAACCTAATATTGTAAAGTAAAGTCAGTTGGTTTCCGTTTTGTTGGCAGTTTTTATAAATATCTTATTACTTTAAATAATGTCTTAAATGACTATTATTGGTTTGTTGGCAACTTTGTTAAAACATGCAACAAATTTGAAGGAGCACTGCCAGTTATTAAAAATTTATACAAAATAATATATTCATCTGCACTATTATATTATTGCTTACTGTATTTTTGCTTTGTTAGCGTTAGTTCTAGGATTACATTTCATAGAATGGACAGTTTTTGACACCAAATGCCTGAAATACGAATCTCTGATTTGTTATTTTTTTTAATGAATTAGTTTCCTAGATGCAACTGAATCTTTTTGTCTTTTCTGTTTCACATTTTCATTTGAGAGTCGTTAATATTGCCTTCAGTGATTAAAAATGAATTTTAGCTTGCATTATTGCTTTTCAACTAATCATACATATTTTTATTCTTTTACTAAAAAACTAGAATATTACATTCATTGGGCTTTCTGGTGCCTGGTTTCTTGGATTTCACCTTTACTTCTGTTCTAGTATGCTTGCCTTAGGAATAAACTTAAATATCACCACCATCCCCAAGCAGAACAAACCGAATGGTATAGAGCCCTACTGAGCTAAAGAATGTGCGTGTATAATGTTTGCATTGAAAAATCATCAAAAACTCTTCATCTTTTGGGCCAAAGTAAAAGTGCTTACATCTGTCATCGTAACGGGTGTCCCAAAATTCTGATGAAAAACTAATGTTTTTAATTAAAAATTGTACATTTTTTATTGATTCATAAATTGTTAATTTAGTATAGGTTTATAAATGGCCTAAATTGCAAGATTTAAAGGTGGACGACATGTGGTTACAACAAGGCGGTGCCACATGCCACACAGTCTGAAAAACAATTCAATTACTGCATGAGCCATTTCCTGGTCATGCAATTTCTCGTTTTGGTGATCAAAATTGGCTTCTCAGATCATGCAATTTAACACCGTTGAATTTTTTCTTTACAGTTTTTTTTAAGTCTTACGCCCATCGTTCACGTAGCTACTTGCAAGCGACGCTACCGCTACTTGTCATACGATTTTGCTAGTGTAGCGCCTAGCGGCGATTTCAAACACTAATAATAGTATAGAAAATACAGACGAGCGGCGATCGCGTCGCTTGAACGTAGCTCCATGGAAGAACGGCGTTAGGTTTATACCAACTAACCCACGACCACCCAAGCCTTGAAGGAGGAAATTGAGCGCTGTACCAATGAAATTTATGTAATTAAATCACATTTAAGGAAAACGGTCATGGAAAATTTCGACAACAGGGTGTGCATTTGTGCCAGCAAAGCCGTAGAGGCCATTTGTCGATATCCTGTTCCATACGTAACCCTACACTGTATACTTTATGAATCAATAAAAAATTTCAAATTTTAATTAAAAACATACTAAAATTACTCCTTTCGTGAATTTTCGGATACCCTTTATCTTATTGGTTAGGAACGTGCAAGTAGTATAAACGAACAAATGTTTGTCTTGCTCATTTATAACTTAAATTCTACAAACATAAATTTTTTATATTTCGTTCACATGTAAGGTAAGGGAGATTATTTTAAAAATTAGTGTATATTTGACACCAATCTATGTTGTTTCCAATAAGAAGTTCTGATGACGTGTTTTTGATGATTTTTCTTGCTGTGTGTATGGAGGGTGTGTCGTCTGGCAATGTGTATGCACATGTGCGTTGCCAGGCGCCACTTAGTGTATGTATTACAATGTTTGTGTGTGCCCTGCAGGAGTCTGGCAGTGGGCGTGGTGGAGGATCTTCCACCCCATCACACACTGTGAGTAGTACCCCCATCCGTCCCCGTACACCCCCGTACAACCTCCCAACCCACCTCCACCCTGTCACAGTCCTGCCCCCTCTTTAGGAGATGATACAGTGGAGCTATCAGCGATGTGCTTTTAGCGATAGTGAAGATCCGCATTGAGATTAGGTCACGGGTTCCATTGATTCCCCCTTCCTAATAATAAACTGTCTTCATAGTTCATATGAAAACGGTTTATGTTCAAATACTAACCTTTTTTAACTGTAATTCTGTATTAACTACATTCGTGTCAGGTCTTGCTAGCTTTGCAGTAGTGTAGAAATAATAACACTTGTTTTTTTCTTCAGCCGTCAAATGGGTTTTATAGTAATTTATTTTTGTGGTATTATGCCGTGTTGCGCTACCTCCTTCTTTAGGCAAACGTTTCGGACAGCTTTACCGTATCCGCCATGATGTGGCAGGATATCTGCCCTGATGATGGGAAACCGTAAAGCTGTCAGAAGCGTCGGCTAAAGAAGGAGGTAGCACAACACTGCATAATACCTCAAAAATAAATCACTAATACTTTTGGCCGTGACAATCTAAAATCATGTCTCTCATTACAATAAAAATAATATATCGATCACGGAAATTTGAAGATTTTTTTTCTGAAAAATTTTAATTAAATTAAAAACTGTTATCAAAGAAATACAAAAAATGTTGAGTATTTATTATAAAAGAACGTTCAATGTTATTTTATAATTATAGGTCTACAAAAAAAAGATACATGATTTTTTGAAAAAATAAAATATTTTCCTTTGGCATTAACATTTTGTCCTTTGCAGCATTTAAAATTCCATGATCAATATAATATTGTGTGATTGCACACACAATCTTCTACACTGAAAATTTGACAGAAAAATATTCCCACAATAGGAAAACCTCATTTTATTATTATCAGCAGTTTAAATGTATTATTGAGTGGGAGTGTTTTAAATATTTGCCGCCCATTGGAGCGATAGCTTGTAAATATTTCATTAATAACATTGATAGCGGTCGGTTAACGGCCTTATCTCAAATAAACACATTTAGGTTAGTGAACTGATGTGAAACACGGGATTTAAATGGTATGACGAATTGTATTGTTATTTGTTTTGAATTTTGTACACGTTTTAGTCAAATAAAATGCTAATTCGACGTCGCACGGAAACTAACTTGAAAATTATAACAAATCAAACTGATTTTAGGTTAGCAATAATTATTTCTTTCTATTTCATTTTTTTTTGTCGAATTCAAAGCCTTTATCTAGAGCTCCCAATTTTTCCATTTTGGATCTATCTATGATTTCATAGTCCCTTGTTTGAACGGATTTGTACAAAATTTTTCACTTTTTATTTTTGGGATATTGAGCCATGTTTCACCTTCTTTCTCCCTCGGTTAATGTTTAAGGAAGTCTTGCAAGTGCCTAGTAATAATTATTGATGCCATTATCACATCTTTAACAATTGACAATGCTAGACTCTCAATACTTTGACTCAAGAAGGAGGTACCTAATTCTCAACTTTCCCCCTCAACACACCCTCATACACCAAATTGGATGTAATAGTCGGCTCTGTGCAGTCGGTAATCACATGAAAAAGACTTAGTTTAAGACTCGATATCCTGAAAGTCGAAAAGTATGCTTTCAAGATTTTAATGTTTTGCATTTGAATTTCAACATTTTATTTAGAGTTTCACTATCGTTTGTCTGGGAAATCACGGGATAGTCTGAATTTTTGACAAATTAATTCCAATTTTCTGTCAAAAATATTAGTTAGGTAGTCTCTTTATCGCTTCACACAAATCAGTTTAAAAATGATATTTACATTCAAAGAAAATTTGAGTTAATTCAACCTGAGTTACGCAGGTCGCACAGACGATTAATTTTGATGGTTTTGTTTGGCTCACAATTTGGTGTTTTCTATATGAATGTTTGTGGTTATTGGTTTGTTATTTATTGGTTTGCTAATATTTCTTTGGTTTCCAGGAGGAAATCATGGTTCCTGGCCCCAAGGTCGGCCTCATCATCGGCAAGGGCGGAGAGACCATCAAGCTGCTGCAGGAGAAGTCCGGCGCCAAGATGGTGGTCATCCAGGACGGACCTAATCCCGAATTTGTAAGTATTTAAACTAACCCTAAATTATGATCATCTTTTTCTAGCATCATGATATGAACGCTTATACAGTTCTCAATTAACTAATCCGCCACCCCAAAAATTAGTGGAAGCTGCGGATTATATTGTGTACATTACCTAATTGGAACAGTAGATTAATAAATGGTTGTTTTTCTGTCTGCGCTGGTTCAGGAAAAGCCCCTCCGCATAACGGGTGACCCCCAAAAGGTTGAATACGCCAAACAGCTGGTGTACGAGCTGATTGCCGAGAAGGAGATGCAGTATGGAGGGCGCGGGGGCGGTGGCAAGGCTCCCGGCAGCAACTCCTCGCAGCAGTGGGGCGGCAGCGGAGACGACTTTGATGGCCAGCCTGTTCCCGAAGGACACGAGGTGGGTTTTATTTATACTTTATTTTATCTTGTCTTTGGTTCACGACTGCCACCAACCCTCTCTTCTTGAATCCCACCCAAACGTATTTCTATATACATACTGCCATTATAAGCAAAAAGGCAGCTAGTAATTTGCTAAACTCACATTTTGATGTAGTTTTTGTTATAAGTGAAAGGTCTTATTAAACATCTCAAGAGAAATACATACAATCAGTCAAAACCTTTTTTTGGAGACGTAGACTAACAATATTTATTTAACTAGGTTCTGGTGCCTAGAGCCGCTGTGGGTGTGGTCATTGGCAAGGGAGGTGACATGATCAAGAAGATCCAGGCTGAGACCGGAGCCAGAGTTCAGTTCCACCAAGGAAGGGATGAAGGACCCGGAGACAGAAGGTAAACACCAGACTTTCTCCTTTACTATAATCACGAGGATTTTTTATTGCACATTTGAAAATTATTCCATTTTAACCGACTTAAAACTGAGAATTCATATCTGTTGAACCGCGTGGTGGAGCGTATAAATAGCCCCAACAAAGGCACGCTTTTTACCCTAAGAAATGTTACAAAAATGAATTATGTACGCAGCATTCTCACTTCAAAAATTATGGTCAAGAAATTGCCTAAACGAAAAATGAAATGTGCACTCACCTGAAGGAAATGCCTTCCTGCAATAGCTATCATAGTCTATTCATCTAATATGAGCAGGCCAAATTGTTCATACATCAGGCGCATTTCATTAATTAATTATGTTGTGCCTTAAATTTTTCTGGAAATCCAAACTCTCGGAAAACCAATTTTTCCATAACAAGAAATATAATATTCGCAAAGAATAATTCTTATTTTGAATTATTTTACATCCAAAATAAACTAATTTGCCATTTGCCTTGCATTCAGGTAAGAAGTATCTACCAAATTAGTGCATATAATTATAATAATAATTGGATAATTTGTAGGCGCCATTTTTGTGAGAAATCACCTCAAGGGCGCTGTACATTTTATCATGACTTGTTAGGCTCTACTATATTTAATTGTAAATAACTATTATTTACAAATAGATACAGAAAACATACTTAAGATACAGAAAACATACGGGACATAAAACACAATCTTTGAGGTACTTATTTAAACTCGTTCGTAATTATAAACTAACCATAACAAAAAATAAATTATATATAATGGTGCTTAACCACAGCGTTTGCAAATGAAATCACTAAATAAATATTTTTTCCAGATGTTTCCTGCAAGGCAAATCCCATCAAGTAGACCAAGCAAGACAGATGATCTCCGACCTTATTGACAGTGTAAATGTGAGTTTCCACGTAATCCTTTATTATATTTTTTGCCAGCCTGAAAAGCCAGTCTCTTTTAGAATGGGAGTTAAATGTAACGGCTTTGAAAATAGCGCTATGCAATTTATTAACAGTTTGTCTTCTGTAAAATCTCCTCATCTGTGAGGGATAATGTACCTATCCAAAACTTTGCAAATTTTATGGTACAAGGTTTTTAGCGGGACATTTTAGTAAAATCGTTTTGAATGCTCTGTGGCTAATTTGTTGTATTTTATGTTGCAGAGACGGGACCAAGATGGCGGTGGACGGGGCGGCGGTGGCCCTCGCGGCGGGCCAGGTGGGCAGCGCAACGGAGATGGGCCCGGCGGTCCGGGAGGCCCGGGCGGCGGCTACGGAGGCAACTGGGGCCAGCCCCAGGGGGACAACAAGATCGAGGTGTCCTTCTGCGTCTCCAATGTCAAGTGCGGAGTCATCATCGGCCGGGGTACACTATAACAAATACCGACGCCTCGTCGAACAAACAGACAATGCTAATCATCTTTTGCTTTCAGGATACAAACAAAAACTGCTTTATTGTCGAGATTCAACACTTGTTAGATCTCGGTTAAACAAGACGGATCTGTCCGAGATGCGGAGAAGCAGATGGGGTGATCTGCGACAGTGGGGCTACTAATGATAGATTTTTGCAGATTGTTTTTCAAATGGTCTGGAAATGGTGCTTCGCAGATCACAGAATCACTGCAGGCCGCCAACAGTTACGCTAAAGACTATTTCCTGCGTATGCCGCTGCTTTGTTGCGCTTTTTGTCTTCACAGGATTCTGTACAGCATTCTTGCATCATTCGATTCATCTCAGATGGACTGGATTCTTGCTTTTTTTGGCTTCCTTTGTTTATTTCCAGATTGATGTAACCTTTGGTCTTAGATTGGGTAAGTATCTGAGGTTCAAAATGGAGAGTAGCAGAAACAATGAATTTAATTTGGACTGTCACCAGTAAAACTATCTCTGATCACTCATGGTTAAATTATTCACAATAGCGAAAAAAAAAATTTAATTAGTGCTGCCTAAATTCTTATACATCCCTTTCATATTTGTTAGTAAAATGAGCCAAATATCAAGTTATGTAAGTTGCATTTAAAGAAAATATCACTTATTTTAATAATATGATGACAAATTATCTCTCAGCAATTTACAAGTTTGAAAAGTATTTCTGAATTATTTCCTCAATCTCCGCCTGTTTGGCTTGTCATGCTGTATTTGTTTTGGAAATTTATTATTAAAGTCTTGTTTCTGAATCTAATTTCTTAGTAATAACTTAAATCAAAACAACTTGCGTTATATTCTTCAATAAACATTAAACTTAGATTTAAGATAGTAGAATCATTGTAAAGAGATTCTTGCTAGTGTGATGGTGCACTGTTATGTAGGATTACTGTGGGATGAAAGGGGACTGTGGGATGAGAGGGGACTGCGAGCGGATGTTCCAAACTATTTACATTAATTTTGATTGAATCTCTTTAAATGATTTGCCTGCTGCAAATATTACACCATAATTGTGTATGTTGTATTTGTATTTCATCACTAACAATGGAGGGTATATAAAAACCCTCGCCTTTTCCATCTCCGCAAAGGTGTATCGTTGCGCATGGTCACATTGGTAATTCCGTTTCAGGTGGAGAGGTGATCAAGCAGATCAACGCGCAGTCCGGTGCGCACTGCGAACTGGACCGACGAACGCAGGCGGTTCGCGGGAATAGGACCTTCATCATCAGGGGAGACCCTGATAATGTGGACACTGCGCGCCGACTGATTGTGGAGAAGGTTGGCATGGTGAGTACACGCTAGAGTCCTGCATCCGGCAGTGGATAGAGAATTGCTATAAATAATTTTAATGAAAAAACTTTTTAACGTACAAATTTATAGTAAGGGCCTTTTCACTAAAGTTGGGGTGTTCCATAGAAATTCAAATGTAAGCCATCAACTTGCAGTCTGGCATGGTCCAAGTTCAGCGCTGATTGACCATTTCATGACGATGTTAGGCTAGCTTTACATTTGTAAGTTTTTTCGTAAATTTACGACTTCTGGCCAATGAGCATATTGCATTTTAAAAATCCAATGTGCCCATTGGCCAGAAGTCGTAAACCTACGAAAAAACTTACCAAGTGTAAAGCTAGCCTAACATCGTCATGAAATGGTCAAACAGCGCTGAACTTGACACTCATGCCAGACTGTAAGTTGATGGCTTCTTCTTGAGTGTACCTTGGGTATGGATTTGCAATTGGAGCGTTAAATGGACAAAAGTTGACAGACTGATTCAATCACTTATGTATTTATTGGCCTGAAAGTGTACAGTGTCTACACAACGTTAACAGGGTCAATTAATAACAATATAGTGTTGTCCCCTAACTAAAGACCTGTTCTAGTGTAAACAGAAGTTTGGAGGACAGGACAATGGATATTGTCTTAGAGATAGAAGGATTATATCCGTGGGACAGTTTCTTACCCCTACCGGGTTGCATTGCCCGTGATAAGGTGACCACCATAACAAACAAGATAATAACTGCGCTTTTCTGTTGAGAAAAAATTAATCAAAAGCCGAGACGAATCCGGAATCAGCATTTATTGGCCTTTGATGACAATGCAACATTATTTGAATTTTTGTGAATCGACCCAACCTAATCTTGACCTGGGTTGAAAAGGGAGTAAGCCTATTATGGTAGAGTGTAAGTATGTAGTTATTTTGTTTGTTGTTTATGTAACCTGTATTGTTTACTTTCTGCCTTCCCCAGCCTTTGAACTTTGTGGTTGAAAGCGGCGGAGGTGGTGGCGGCGGCAGCTCCAACAACGGTGGGGGTGGCGGCGGAGGCGGCGGCTCGGACTTTGGCGGCTACGGAGGGCCTGGCGGTCCCGGCGGGCCAGGGGGCCCGGGCGGTCCTCCCGGTGGCGGAGGCGCGGGCTGGGGCTACAACCCGCACTGGCACCCAGCGCAACAGCAGCAGCAACAGCAGGAGCAGCAGATCCCCGTCAACCCGGCCACGGGGCAGCCCGACTACAGCCAGCAGTGGATAGACTACTACAGGTAGACAATTTCAGCTTCCTGTAAATACTACATTATACCAATAACACATCACAAGCGTTACACTGTTCTCCAGTCAGTTCCCCTCTTCCACCCACTTCATTACATTACTTCATTACAAAACCATATCCTAGAAATAGAAAAAGTACAAAAAAGATTTTTGCGTTACCTGTATATGAGGGAATATACGTACTATCCATTCCTTTATCCATCCTTGTTCTTAACAGGGATGCTCGATTTCAACACCTTAGAAGCCCGCAGAAAAATATTTTTAGGTAAACACTTTTTTAAGCTAATCTCTGGTATCATACTCAATCCGCCTATATTAAAAGAGGTTAATTTTTACGTCCCTAACAAGTATACTCGTGGTAAATCCCATGCACTTTTTTATGCTCCGAAAGTGAGGACTTCTACATATCAGAACGCGCCAATAAACAGAGCGACTCAACTGCTTAACGATTCTGCATTGACCATCGACATTTTCAATGTCACTTACAGACAGTTCAGCAACTATCTTTTAGCAAATGTCACTAAGTAGTAAAACTGCCCTTGTGTACTTTGTAATTTATAATCTTCTCTATGATATATATTGGTGTATAACTGTTTTATAGAGAACATGAAAAAATAAATAAATAAATAAATTACAATATTCACTAGATATACCATTTGTTAACGAGCTAGTGGGCTTTTATATGAAAATTTTACAATTGATTACAGTTTTTAAGTATAACATGATATATACAGGTCGTAACAGGACGTGAAAGATTTTAACCAGCGATTTGTGAACTTATTTGGAGTAAAAAATGTAAATAAAATTTTGGTCTCCGGCGACATTTTTGATGTTTTTTTTTCTTCTACAAAAACATAAAAAACCGTAGGTGTTGGACAGTTGGGATCGGGTTAAGAGGCTGCGCGGTTACTCGGCTGAGTGAAAGTGAGGAGATGAGAAAGTTTTTTTTGTTTGTTTGATTTTGTAAAAAAAAATTTGAAAAAAAAAACGTCATCAAAAAAGTCACCGGAGACAAAAATTTTCATTTAGATTTTTTACAAAAAGCTCAGGAATCACCGATTAAAATTTGACTGTCCTAGAATGTCTTGTTACACCCTGTATAGTTGTTATATTTGTATGAAAACAATGTCTCATCTGTCATCATTTGTTTTCGCTCTCCTGTAAAATTTACTTTTTCGACTTACGACCCTTTCTACGGGTGTGCGATATGTATACATAGTGTACGATATGTGTAAAGGGTGTATCGGCACGTACCCGACACCGATTCCTGATCATATTTAGAGTAAAAAATGTTATGGCGACTTTGCTCTCCGGCAACGTTTATTTTCTATAAAAAAAAAAAAAAAATTTATTCCACACTCCGTCACTGTCCATCACTCCACGCTCCCCCACCTCGCAACCCGCACCAATAACGCGATAGAGCATCGCAGCGGGTAACGAGGTGGGGGTAGAGTGGACTTGTGGACAGTGACGGAGTGTGAATTTTTTTTATTGAAAATAAACTTTACCGGAGAGCAAAGTCGCCATAACATTTTTTACTCTAAATGTGATCAGGAATCGCTGGTTAAAGTTTGCCGAGTACGTGCCGATACACCCTGTATAATAAAGTTTAGTGCAAATTAGCAAAATACTTACAATGATTAAAATTATAATAATATAAGCCTGAAATAGTAAGTAAAAGAAAGAACACTAACAATATTAATTTTGTATATTACAAACAAATAAAACAGAATAAATGAGAATGTAATTTACTCGTAAGGTATATAATGTTATAACAGAGTTTAAAAAAAAAAAAATTAAAGTTTTACTAATGAAAAAGTAATATGTACAATTATGCAACAAAAAAAATTGAATTTAAATACAATGGATATCATTTTATTACTTAATATAACTGGCCTTATTCGGTTAGTTTAATGATAAAATTGCCAAGAATAAACTGGATGTCTCCCTACAGATCTTTGGGCCTCATCAGGGAAGCGGAAGCTATCGAGCAGACCAAGGGCAAACCCACCCAGGGAGCCACTCCCCAACCTGCCGCACACCACCCTCAAGGTAATACTACCCTAACCTAACTTAACCCAACCAACCAACCTGTTACAATCCTTCGCAACTTATGTCAAGGAAGGAAGCCAACTATCACTCGTTTATTGTGTGGCTGTTAATTTTCACCGTAGATATTAAAAGGTGGTGCAAAAACTGTTACCGTATAGGAAAAAGCCTTCGTTTCTACCTAAAGTTTGTGCAGTTTTGTCATAAGCTCGGTGACAGTCTTTGCTATATCTGTTTTTTCTTGTTATGTATGAATTCAATGCTACGGAATAATTCCCCTTTGACTTTTTTCTCGACTTATAATATTAGGTGCACGAAAAGCTCAATTTAAACTAGCATTTTCAATTTTATTGCCTTGAGTGTTTATAGTACATGCCAAACTTTAATACTGTCCCGATGTTGATACAGAAATTGTCGCAATTGGCGAGTTTAAGGTCCAAAAAGTGGCATGCCTCCCCACCCACGCCTTTCTCTGTTGCACATGTGCTTTAACACATCTTTCTCTTTCGCTTACGTTAATTGCAAAGTCAGTAGCTGCGCGAGAATGGATCGTACGTAAGTTCAAGCCGGCATTAAAGTTTATTCATTTGATGATTGTCGGTTAATGGTAATGAATAATTAGAGTATAAGCCGAGATTATTAATTGTGTGTATCGGTGTCCAGGTGGTGTGGCGTCCAACGGAGCGGCAGCGGTGGGAGGAGCCGACGCCTCTGCTTCCAACCAGGCCGACTACTCCCCGCAGTGGGCCGAGTACTACCGCTCCCTCGGCAAGATCAAGGAAGCAGAGGCCATTGAGGCGCAGATGAAGCAAAAGGTAAACACTACTAATCCCATTTCAAAGCCACTATCCAAATCAAATCAACCAAATGTTGCTTCAACCGTGTTTGGTGATCAGATCTGAATAGCCAGGTACTTCCCCACATTCCTCTTCCCATCCCCAATATCTTCAGACTGAGAATGTACCCTAATTGGAAATTCTATAGTCCCAATAGCTCCAGACGGTTTTGCGCTGTTGAGACTCTTGTGTCATATTTACATAAAAAGTTTAGTAATGCGCTGTTGAGACTCTTGTATCATATTTACATAAAAAGTTTAGTAATAAAATCTACGGTCCCGAAGAACAATGTCGGATGTGCGATTTTGTAGTTTTGCAGTAGAGCTTTTTAAAGTTTCTTTTCTGCATTTTAACTGTTTTCGAGATCAAGAAATTTAGTGTTGTTTTGATATTTTGTTCAAAATTCCAAAAGTAAAAACTTTTAAATCAACGAAATAATCCAACAGAACGAATTTTCAGCAGATCTAACATTGTTCTTCGGGACCGTTGAAATGGAAATATATTTTTTTGTACAGAAATAGAAATATGAAAATATTCATTTGTTGAAGCTCACCAGTATAAGACGGTAGTAATTAGCAACTAAAATGATGAAGATGATGAAGGTTCAGCTGTGACCGAATAATTACCTCCCGCTATTGTGAAGTAACACTAGTTATTTGTTTCCCCCAGGCTACGGGAGCATCAGTAACAGCCGTAGCCACCCCGGGCACCGCCTCGTACTCGGCGGGGGGCGCCGGGGGTTACCAGCCACAGCCCTACCACCAGCAGCAGCAGGCGCAACAGCCGCCCCAGCAGCAGTATGGGGGCTATGCCGCCTACCACCAGCAGCAGGCTGCCTACCAGCCGCAGGACCAGCCCCAATAGACTCGTGAGTACCCCTTAATGCTCTCATTCAAACAAGTTTACAGGCAAATTGTGCTCAGTCATGTCAAGATAATCCTTTTGTCCATTTTATTGGTATCTGAACCAACAAATATAGAGATCAACCTTATCGCGTGCCAAACGAGATCTATCGGCGATTATCCCCGGTTTTACAACATATATTGAACAACTGTTATGACTATGTTTCTCTTATATATTTGAGAACTTGCGTCACTATAATAAGATACACTACTAATACTTTTACGGAGGTTGCATCTTAAATTCACGCATTAGTGTGTGAGTGTTTGTTCGAGGCACATCGATACTTGGCTGAACGATAGCGAGCAGCAGTGCACATGTTAAAATATTGTCCAAACGGCAACATTTTGACTAAAACTATCGGAAGTGCACAAAGTTATATTATTTCGTTAATTATTATCATGGCAAAACTTGGACGTGGTATTCATTCGCAATGACAAACCAAATAAGTTATTACTAATGTGACGGAACATTTTAAAAACTTTTACCTTAAAATCATAATTTAAATTTGAATGAACGCGATGAGAAAATATTATTTAATAATTCGTACAACTTCATGATCTGAAAAATATTCTGACCACTTAACCACAAGGGCTGATATTTTGCATTACGGTAGCCGTTCTGCATCTGGAATGCTATGGCTTTACTCCTTGTTCTCCAAATTGGTATCCTAAAATAAATGAATGTATTTTTGAGCGAGGTTTATATGAATCATTGTATATACCTGAGGATCTTATAATGGTAAAACTATTCTACATTTTAAACATCTTCATTTAGACGTAGGATTAAATTTGTGCTGGGATGTTTATACCTTGGTCAGTGGTGAAAAACCTCAACATCAGCATAAGTTTCAAGTTTGATTTTCAATCATCACATGAAGTTTGTATAAAAACATTTTTAGTCGGTAAAAATGTACACAGTTTGCTCTATTAATTAAATTGAATATCAACTCACATGACTTTGCACAATTTGATCCATTTATAGATAATTCTAATGCTTATGTATGTAATTAAAAGTCTCGTCAATAATTTTATGCTATTTTTTGTATCATCAGTCCTTTTCTTTGTTGCAACAGAAATGAATTACATTCTTTCTCGGCATCAAACAATTGGGCTCTCATAAGATAAAGTCTGGGCGCTGGCACTTTCTTATCGATGGAAATTTAGCCAACGCCGAGATGGATTCTGTATTATTTATTATCTTTTGTTGATTGCAAATTTCTTCAAATAAACTTTTGATATTTTGTTACTTTTGATATATTTCATGAACCTATTACTTGATCTGAATATATTTCTATTTAACCATAACTTGTATGATATAAAGGCATATGTATTTTATATTGATGACTATTACTATTAATATTACTATTATTATTAACAATATGTTGTTCATCTCTGACATGATATACATCTGACTATTTCTAGATAGACATGCACTCTTTTTAGGCAAAATTATTTATTTTTCTCACATTAGATATTGTTTGTTTAGACCCCATGCCATTCACCGTTACCCGACACCATTGTATGAACATTTACCATGTAATTAATTGTATGTACCGAATACTTGACTGTTAGCTATAAACATATAGGCAACGGGTTCTCTTGTTCCAACGGGATACGTTCTGTTGTTCTCTTGTTCTACTATTGCTTGAAACATTTGTTATGAATATATAATGTGACACTGAACATGATACATGACTTCTGTTATATGTTATATATTATCTTGTGAATGCCATTTCTTATAATACTCGTACCTTGTACCCGAGAGTGCATATTGAGAGTGCTCTTGCTGGGAAGATTCCCACATTCATAATAATCTACTCCCGCTGTTGTTTATTCATGAATTTTAGACTTGAACTGTGGATATTGATATATTATTTCAGTGATGGTGTTGTTTGCTTGATGTTTCTTGTCATTGAACTATTTAATATAATATACAGATGTATTATTCTCTTCTCTGTTGGTGTGTGTTATTGTATGACATCTCTGAATGAACTACCATATGCCTTTAATCCATGTCTGTATTGGTTATTTAACCGGTGACCCAATTATTTACTAGCATCTTATTTACGCATATATTTTTGGTTTTTACGTGTATCATTGTTGACGGCTTTTATTATAATTCATATATCATAGTGCTGTAATACTCTTATCTAGTTATTGTGTTCTGTATAAAATGCCACGCAATTTCTTGTCTGTGCTTCCAGGCCTGTCAGCGGAGTCTGTGAACTATTACCGAGCCGGGAGAGGGGAGAGAGGCCGCTAAAGAATATCATGTTGTTTGTAAGGTGAACATTATGTAGTAGGGCGTCACATGCACACGTCTTGCATCTCTTCACTTGACCACCTGAGCCCTATACTATATATAACCTCTTGTGAACGAAGACAACTCACTCAAATCAGTTCTTTACTTCCCAGACTTGAACATAATTTAGTCTTAAGGAGATTAGTGTTTGGTGTACATTTGCATTGCACTGCAAATTTTAAATGAATCTAAATAAATTGTTTACGGATTCTCGCTTCTAACATTGTAATTGAATCTGGGGGACATGTTTCACGCAGATTAATCCGCAGAGAAGAGCGAGGCTCCGCTGGCATTTACCTTATAGACCCGCCGCCCCGCGGTCTATAGCGCCCCTCGCTTCCTCTCGCCTGTAATGCCATGATTGTAGAACTAGAGGCAGACTGCGGTACCGACTGCAGGGCAGGACGACCCACCGACTCCGAAACTAACTATACCTGTATAATGTGCTTGGTATATTTTAAAATATATAATTGAATATTGCATTTTACTAAAGGTGGTACGAGTCGCTTTGAATTCAATGATTGTGCATTTCTCAGGCTGAATTGTATCCCCCGGAGTTTATCTCCATTTGTAATAGATTTAAGTAAAAATTTTAAGTAAATACCTGTATTTGTAAACGTATAAACAAGCATATATGTTTTACCAAAATTTCTGCATTCTTTTTCTTTGTGTATCGAATTAGCGACACCGCTCCTGAGGTAAGTACTCCCCCAACCCTATATTTATACACATTCTCTGTTGGTCTACTACATTAATACACTGGACAAGTTTTATCATCTGGCTTTGCATTGTGGCCAGTTGGCCAGTTGGCACATTCTCTATTGTTCAACCTCTTGGAGAGTGAGCTTTTCCTAACAAAACTGTGTCCCGTGTCCGGTAAATGAGTCAACTGCTCCAAATATTCCAAGAGTCCTTGGAAACTGATGGCAGTACACTTCACATTTCATGAATAAATCGCGTTGGGCACGCGTTAGCACACGGCCGTAACATTACAGCCATACTCCTTGGAGACTCTTTTATTCTGGCCGTACTTGTACAGCCATATTCGCCGAGATCATACTTAGGCACAGTTATTTTGCAGAAATTCACATGTGACAAAGCCATCAAATGGCCATTCAGCGCCATTTTGATTTTTTTTACAGTTGAAAGTTTCCGTTAAATGATGAATTTAAGTCTGTTTCATCTTTTTGAACAAATTGTGAACAAACAAAAAGAGGACAACTATCATGTGGTTAAGCTTGCCAGCTAATTACAATTTGTTTCAAAGCCGAAATGCATCTATAATTGGCGTTTAACGGAACCTTTCAAATGTCAAAAGACAATGGCGCTGAATGGCCAATTGATCCAATCCTTTGTTCAGTAGTACTCTCCCTAAGAAGGTGAAAGTATCTACCCAATTCTCACAAGGCTGATGTTGACAGCACTGCAATTAATTTGTCGAAGGCCAGTATACAAAAAAATATATTTTTTCAATACGACGTAAAATATTTGACAATTCTCACTTTTCTTACGAATTCAATGTTTATAACATTTCTTTTGTGATATATTACAAAAATTACATCAAAATAATGTAGATAAAACGAACTTCCTAATAATCACTCAAATCTATGCTTTCCACAATGGATTTATATAAAAATAATGAATAAATATAGACTTCGAATGTGACGGCTATCAAATTATCAAGCGGCAGCCATTTTGTCCACCATCTTTGGTGCCCGGCGGGTCTTTAGCAATTAATATGAATTATTCGGAGTGGCTAAATGCTATCCAGTAATTCGTGATGTCAAGAATGAGAATGGCCCAAGCGATTCTGACCTTGTTCTTCATACAATTTCTTTATACATAAGGGGCAAAATCGCTTAAACATCCGGACTCGCCGGGGGGACTGCGGCCTACGAGAGTTTAATAATGTTTTCTAGTGGAAATTCTGGAGATTTTTTCCTTACATTAAAAGTTTAAAAAATGTCAAGCCATCATACAAAAGCAGATGATAAAAGTTACATAAACCAAGAATTAGTTGATGCTTATTGTTGAGAAAATCAAATGAACACGATTAATTTCTACGCTCGGGTACCGCAGCGGATCGAGATATTCCATTAACAATAACCGATTTATGCTAGAATAATAATATGATGAATTCTTTACTTATTGATGGACTGTGTTTATCAATCTATGAAATTTGCAAATGCATTACTTTCTTAACATGACAGATTATTTTCAGCACAAGATGCAATTTCGGATTGACCCCTTGATCAGTGCTGATGATTTTAATTTCTGACATTTCAGTTATCGTGTTTTATTTTGTATTTTTTTTTTTTAATGAAAATTGCTTCATTTGACTGCTAATAATAAACCGTGTCTAAATCATAATTATATATTTGAAATCATAAATAATTATGTATGTTCTCTGCTAACAAGTTACACATGATAATAATATAATATAATGTACTGATATGATTAATGAATATTACCATATATCTTATTGAAAATCATAAAAATGCTCTTTGATAATAATCCGAATCATATGTTTATGTGTAGTGATAGTGCATTCGTTCCTCTTCAAGGATTTGAAGGTGAAGGTTGATTTTTACTGTTTGATATAGAACGGAGAAACTAAAACAATACATTAGTAGTAGTTGATGACCACAGAAATTAAAAATTACAAATAACACAAAGAATAGACAATAGGAGCTTTGACGCCTCGAGGTACTATACATTTGTAACTACATATACATACATATATATATATATATACAAGGGGGAGACATCTTTAGGGATGCTCTGTGGAATGTAAAGGAAAGGAGTGAATCTGGGTTTTAAAAATACCCGCGCTGTAGGAGGGAAGGATCACAAGTTTGCAAATCATTCCACAGCTGAGTTATTTAGTAGAAAGAGTAAAATTACTCATTCTCATCAATTGTCAATTATGTGTTTTACGCTTTTCCCGGTTGCGCACAGGTGCCAAAGGGATCAAAGACATTAGTTTGAAATATTTTCTGTTGAAATAGTATAATTAAAAACAAATCAATTTATTTTTAATGCAGAACTTTTCCACGAGGCCTCAAATCTCATCTTGTCTATTCTAATTTCACCTCAATTGAAAATCCTCCGAGTTCTATTTAAGCCACAGATCACACTGGGTTGGTATTGGAACTGAGAAAAATCCAAACCCTGTGCAGAAAAGTAAACTTCACCACGGTTTGCAGCGCAGCCATTGTAGGACTTTTCTGTGCAGTGTCTCCGATTTTTGTCTATTCAGTACTGAAATCAGTTGACAGTGGGGGGGCCATAGGCTTAATTTGTATTTAATATTATACATTGAAATTACCACAAAATTCTCTTTAAGAAATTGTTTAGATATATGGATGGAACTGTGAGAATTTTCAATTGTAAAAAAATTATTTGGTATGCATTCATTGTAAGTGTTTGCTATTCTGAAATGAATACAAGGTACATTGGAAGGTGAACCACATGGGAAGTGGCAACGATGCAGCCCTGTTAGAAGAATGGATGGATTCTACACAACAGGTACCATAGGTATTTCAAAGCCTTACTGGCAAAAGAGGTAGCAGGTGAACATATGAAATAAAATGTCATTATTCATTTTACTAACAAAAACTTGCTCTGACAAAACCTTTTTATTGGCAAGATTTTCAGGAGGCGCGAAAATGTCATTTTTTTAAAAACTTTTACACGGTTTTTGGAAAAAAAAAACATGAAATTTCAAAATGTGCCCCACTTTAGAGATTCATTTAATCAACGATATCTGACAAACCTTGTCAGATGTGATGTCGGACTTCTGAATAAATGATATCTTGTGTGCTATTGGTAACTTTTTGCACTTAGTGCACATTTTAACACTGTTGCATCCCTTAGTAAGTTTGTTTGATTTATAATGGAATTAATGACCTGGGCGAATTACGTTTTGTTAAATAATTCCAAATTAGGAGGATTTAGGTTGTCGTACCACGGGTCGGTAAGGAATCGACAAAAACCGAGTGCTATAAGAATCCGGTCTATCAAGAGCCCACCGTTACTTACACTTTTATTGGGGCCCGCAAACGGGTTGGGGGGGAGTGAGCGGGAGCGATGCGATGTGCTTTATGTACTTATCTTGCGGTACATGACTTCATTCAATGTTGGTTATTTATCACGTCACTGTCGATATCACAACAAACTTATAATTATTATATTTATTAAAAAAAAATATTTTAGTTAAACGTTTTAAAATGTTGTCATGAATTTATAAATTAGGTATGTTAAATCACAGAAAATTCCACAACTTCGTTGTGTCGTCAATTGCCTCTTAGTCCTTTATTATCGTAAACAGTTTTATTAAATTTATGCAAACTTCTGGTCAAATTACACTTTATATTAAATTACCTGTTATTGACTGATGATAATATGATGACATTCAGCATAAATGTAAACAGAAATCTGCAATACCGACAATTATTATTTGGCATCTGCCATTTACAGAGACCATGCAGTATGCATTGCGCAACATTTCACGCGTCCTTACAGCACTCGGTTTATATTGATTCCTTACCATCCTGTGGGCCTGCGGACTTAGAAGGAAAGTTACTATGCAACATTTGACTTACAGATTTGGAGAATGATCACAAATTATGTTTTGTTGCTAGGCTCTGTATACAGTGGTCGATGAACTCTGCTTAGTGATGCAATGTTGTTAATGCGCTTGTATTATCTCTTATGCTATCTGCTTTGAAAACAGATAAATTCATATCAACATTTGGTAATTTTTATTCTGCAGTATAAGCAACTACTTTTACAAAGAAAATTCCATATCTATTTTGAGTTAATCAATTGAGAAATTACCCAAACACGGTTGCCAGAACTCCTGTCCCAATGAGCCCATTAAATTTTTTTTTAAATTTTTACAGTCCCTGTTAATTACCAATTCTTGGGTCTTCAACAGTATGCCAAATAAATTTAAGTTAAAATTACTTCTTTTTTGTTGTTTGTTTTTGGGGTGTTATGTCGTGTTGCGCTACCTCCTTCTTTAGCCGACGTTTCGGACGGCGTTGCAGTGTCCATCATCAGGGCAGATCCGGCAGATACGACGATGTGGTTCACACATCCCTGATGATGGACACTGCAACGCTGTCCGAAACGTCGGCTAAAGAAGGAGGTAGCGCAACACGGCATAACACCCCAAAAACAAACAACGAAAATGCTTTTGGCCGTGAAAATCTAAAAACGTATCTAAAATTACTTCATTCAAATGTTGATTTGATGATGTCGTCACATGTGGGGAGGTTTAAACAAACAAGCCTCAAGTTCTGATGCTGAATTTTCGTAATAACTTTACTGTTTTTTTGCAAAATGATTATTGAGTATTGTACTGTCTTACCTGATAATGTGTTTATTTATTTATAAAAATAGTATAAACTCTATTGCAAGTAGTTTCCCTAGGGATAGCTAGTTTATTCAGAGAAATAATTTTTTCATTTTGTCCTTTACATGTTGGTGCACGAGAGGTTAAACAACCAGTCTAAACTGATATTACATATAATATATTATATGCTAAAATATTCATGCATTATTTGTATCCTATGTCACAGTACAACATGTCTACTATGGTATTGCTGCATTGTCGTCTTTTAACTAAATATTTCTATTATTTTTACCTAACATGTGCTCCAAATTGCCTATATTAGATCAACTTTTTATTTATCACCTTCATTCTGTTTTCCTAATATTTTTTCACAACTGTTCTATAAATAAAGCATGCAAACGAAACGATTGTAAAAAATTTCAAAATTTAGACAGATCGGTCATCGCTTCAATCAAGACTTCAAATTTACAAAGAAAAACTCTACCTATAACAATTTTAACAGATGATTTTCTATGTGTATCGAATGTAGTAACATTTTTTTTTTCCATAGATTCTCTGATATATTTTGAAAGCATATTTTATTATGAGAAGGTCACCCTTTACTTTAAACACGTAGAAGACTTATAGTAGGTTCACATGACAAGCGCTTAATGCGTGCAAAATTTTTGTGTAGTGTTCACATGGTGCTTGCTTGTCAGGGGCTGAACGCGCGTTGCCGCGGCCGCCCCGGTTCAGTTTAAGTTCTACATATGTCAAAGTTGGACGTAGAAACAGTTTCACATAATAATTTCTTCTTTTCTTCATTGTCATCTCCTTCACAGTTCTTCCCAAGCCCTTCTCCTTAAGTTCTTATCTGAATAAATGCTACTTGTCATGTTGCATATCGCAGGACGTTTCTCTATTTCATCTATAAATGATTCTGTATTAAAAGCTTCCGTTTCCATTTCGGACGATTTGTGGATGAACTGAGCGAACCCTAAAATACGTCTATCCACTTCAAAAGCGCGCGCTTAACTGAACGGTGACATAGAAAACCAATGATCTCAACGCGCACTGACAACAGTCGAGCGTTAGTGCAGCGTTCAACGCGCACTTTATTAAAATGCCCGTTAGCACGTGTACGGCCTGAATAAAATGTTTGTAGTTGTAAATGTGCATTAAGCGCTTGTAATGTGAACCTGCTCTTATCCTTTCGGTATTTAATTCAAATATTTATAAAAGTGCTTTAGATAATTTGCTTTATAATTTGACGCCAAACCATCACATTGAAATACCATTAACTGTATCAATGAACAAGTATCGGTAGAATTAAAGTAGGATGTTTTCAGTGTAATGAAATTGTCCTACAACTAATACAATTTCATCGCTCATCTCAAATGCTCCCCACTTATGTAAAATGACTGAATGATGAAAGTTTATGCATTGATGTCGACGACGATATGCAAGTAAGTGTCTCTAAAAAGCACTTTTCGCAAATAATTACTGAGACATTATAATTCTTGATTTGTGAATCTACTTGTGACAATAGAAAGTAATATTTAAATGACTTCTTTGGTAAAGAAGTCGTTCAGAATTTGTCTTATTGGGTTTTAGTATATGATTTATTATAAGTTAAGGTTCAGCACTCTAAAAATGATCTGAACAACACCCATAGTCTGCTGACTCAAGCAATACTTCAAAAGATACTTCTGTAATTTCTATAAGGGTATTTAGGAAAATACATAACATTTCCAGTGACAAAAATCTCCAAAACTAATCTTTCCAATTTTATGAAATTTGTACTATGCAGTTTGAAAGCCATTTTCGAATGTTGTATCTAAAATTCCAGTATGTATTTCATGTACAACGCGAAAGATTACAGTCTAAGAACTCTTCACTGGAAATTTTCCACATTTTCCTAACTAACCGTATAGAATTTACAGATAAATCATTTATACTATTTTTTGCTTTAGCAAACTACGAAGTGCGTATTTTTAACTAACTTCCTTTTGAAATGGACAGGGATCTCATAATTGTGCCGGTGAAAGACCTCTACTTGTGAATGGAAGAGTTGCTTGAAAAATCTGCTATGTTTTGCTTTTACGCTTATAGGCACAAGATTTTACAAGGTGACACAACATGAATGATGTAATTTAGAAAATTGATGAATTTGTGTTCCAACTATTGTGGATTAGATTAGGTTTTGATATGCATTTTTCTGGTCAACCATTACCATCATAAATATTTTAAACTGAGCACGAATTTACATCTTTTCAGGGAGTGAATTCCACCGGGCATTTCCTTAAGTACAAAAGTTTTAAATTCACGTAGAAAGTTCACTCTGGGTCGTAACTTGGTGGTAAGTACTTTTTTTTCATGAATATTTATTTCTGTTACAAAATAACATTTTAAATATTATTTTGCACACTAAAGTATTGAAACTGCTTTCACAGGCTTGAAAATAATATTTATGCTATGAATTGAATTGGTCCTTGTCTCCTTCCCTTTCAACATACCTCAGATTGGGGATGCATAGTCCTACCGAATTGGTACTTGCTTCCTTCCCTCTCAGCATACCCCAAATTGGGGATGCATAGTCCTACCGAATTGGTCCTTGAGTCCTTTCCCCTCAACATACCTCAAATTGGGGATGCATAGTCCTACCGAATTGGTCCTTGAGTCCTTTCCCCTCAACATACCCCAAATTGGGGATGCATAGTCCTACCGAATTGGTCCTTGTCTCCTTCCCTCTCAACATACCTCAAATTGGGGATGCATAGTCCTACTGGCTCCAGGCAATTGGGACTCTAGTACAATTATCGCACAAAAAAAAGATACATTATTGTGTAACTGAAATAAACGCTGCGGAAAGGATTCTTAGCTTAACCAAATCTGATTATCCAGTTCTCCCAGTTGACTGCTATCCATTTAAATTCCTGACACATCTCTCCAATTCCAACTTTTCAAATTTATAGTGTAAATTTTTTTCAGTTTATTTACCTTTCTTCAATAAAAACATTGCTGACATGCTCTAACCACGTATTTACATACATTTGTGCATGCTTATTTAGTTTTACCTGAACACCTTCTTATAAATAGACATGTACTGCTTTTTGTGTCTTTAAATAAATAAAGCTTATTTTTACCACACCTTCGTTTTATTTTCTGTCTTGAGTCCAGACTTACTGTATAATGTTGAAGCCATCCCACCAACAACCTCGTAATGGTATTTTTCTATTTCTTTCCTAAATTATAGTACACACCTTTTCACTAGGTATATAATGCAATGAAAATGGATCATTCTTGATTAATCTCTGTGTAAAGGACAGTCTTACTGAGGCGGCTCACATTCAGGTTGAACCCTCTCATTTGAGTGTTTTTGTTGGAAGTTTGGAAACAGAGCACTCATGCGCTGGTCCCACATTCTCTGAAAGGTCTGTTAGCCTGAGGTCAGAAACTTAGAGGGAATTTAAAAACACTTACTAAAAGACATCTACAATAATTAAGAAGCCAGATGCAATAACAACTTATGATAAGTTGTAGTTTTCAGTAAAACGCGCTAAGTGGATAGTATTCACTTGTGATTGGCTAGTAGCTCCATCTGTGTAAAACCTAGAGAAGTAATATTTACACAGCAGATAAAGAAGGGTTTGAGGTACCTACCGAAAAGGTGATGTGAGCAAAAACATTTTGTATGTTTTTAAGTTATTGCATCCAGCTCCTCAATTACCAATGTAAGCACCCTAGGGTGCTAGCATGGTCGATCGATATGAAGTTACCGACCGATTGTCGGTACTTCTCATAATCCCTAGGACAACTGCAGATCGCAAACGAATAGGTGACAGTTCACAATGACGTAAGTGTCCTTAATATATTCGATATCAACTGTCGTTTGTATGTTAGCGATTTGCAGTTGTCCTAAGGAACGATGAGAAGTTACCGACAATCGGTCAGTAACTTCATATCGATCGACCATGCTCATTCTAGGTCTAAAATAAGGCTGCCCAACCACAATGTGGCCCTTGAACGAATTATAAATGGCCCGCGTGAGCAAGTTTAAAAATTCCCGCCAACTTGAAATTTTTTGTAAATCCTTCTACAATCAGTTTGACTGAAGTAATCAGTCTGTAAATAATAGTGCATGCTGGGTTGAACCTCATCTATTCTATGATCTATTTCATGGAACAAAAACTGAAATCGATTCAACTTTAGGTTTCTATCGCGTAGAAAGCTTGTTTTCACTGATCTATTTTATAGGTTCTAGAATAGATGAGGTGGGATGATACTCAGTATTGTCTTGGTGAGAGACTATAACTCGAATCAACCATAGATAACAGAAACGCGGAGAGATATGGCACGGAAGTGCGTCTACTTTTGCTAAGCTTTGACCAAACTGCAAGGACTATCAAAGCTGTGAAGCCACCTTATGTTATGCGGTACGCAGAAGGAATCCAAGGGAGGATTCTTGTTTCTATTGAAAAGGACTGCTGATGTTATTGGTTTATTTATGCTGCTGACAGGACACTGCCATCCACCATCTCAGGAGACAACACATTCAGTTGTTGGGAATGGACCACACTAAAAGATGTAGGAAATGTGAAGAGGATGAAGAGACTAATAATTCACCTATGGTGCCAATGATAGGTTCAGATATCTGAGAATACATATTATGGAACCAAAAGACATAGTCAAATATCCAATGACAACCCTAGTGTACTTTTTCAAAGAGACTTTGAACCCAGGGCCTCAGTCTTGCTGGGGCGCTGCTCTACCACTGAGCTAATGGAACCCTATCCCTTTATAACATATTTAACTGTATCATACTTCGACAAAGAACTATCAACATTATCAATGCATATTTTTATTGGCTGCTATCTTTAGGTTTAATAGACGTCGCACTTAAATAAAAAATTGATAATTTTATCCAAGGCACTAGATAAGATAGCATTTTTTTAAATTTTTTATAATTTATTTCTAACAAAAAGAATACACTTAACAAAGTACACGGTTTTGACAACAAATAGGTAGTTCCACGAAGCCACTGGTTGCTTGTCTGCAGACTCTACCCCCTCTATATGCATTAAGAATACAAACACAATAAGAAAGAAAATACAAGTGTGAAATTCTACAAAATAATAAAAATAAACTTATACATACACACACAGAATTCATTTAGTTCAAGAAGTTTAGAAGATTATGATACAGTTAAATATGATGAAGGGGATAGGGTCCCATTAGCTCAGTGGTAGAGCAAAGCCCCAGCAAGGCTAAAGGTTTGGGTTCAATTCCCAGTGCAACCGTATCTTTTACTGATTTTTCTGTTTCAATTTTTCGATTGAGTGTCGCTAATATTGTCTTAAACGATTAAATATTATAATTTGAGGTTTTACTCGTTAAAATAAAAAAAATGGCAAAATACATTTATTATACAAATATAATCCTTGTCACTGGAGCGACAGAGCAATTAAAATAATTTTTCTCGGATTGCTAAAGGAAATTTTTCCGCCCACATTAAAAAAATCATACCTCCGAATTTGAATATGGAGACATACAAACTGATTATAGTTCCTTGTAGCCAATAAATTCCCCTATCTTTTGTCTATTATCACATATTTGTAGGATTTATAAAAAAAATAAATCTTTAACCTTAAAACACTTACAAGAATCTAGAGAATATTTATTGTGTTATATTGTGTCGTTTTAATAAAAAATTTTTTTTTTTTAAATTTGCCTCCCTTTGGGTAAGAAAGCAATCCGAGGTTTTGGAAATAGTGCCATTATGTGGCAAAAAGCGCTCGAGTGGTTAAAGCATTTCGTCCACCAAGCATTTTCGTAATAGAAAGATAACGTCAATAAGCAGTACACATGTTATGATTCTGTGTAGATAATATATACACAAAATTAATATTAACTAAATCAGCACAAATAATACCGTTGCGTTTCAGTTTTCAGCATAGTTCATTCACCTGAACAGTTCAATGAACTCAGATTAAAAGATTTGCACATGTCATTGATCTGTCATATCATAGGTTTAAATATATATATTTTTTTTTTTTTTTTTTTATGTAAATACTGCACAAGAATTTTTTTAAATATATTTTTTTAATGTGAACACTGCTCCTGCCTGGGTTAAGTGAGACTGGCATCCCCAATTGGGGTATGTTGTGAGGATGAAGGGAGCGGGGAGGAGAAGGAGATGGGGAAGTACCTGTCTATTCAGATCTGGTCACCAAATGTGGCTAATACCATTTCAAGCAACGTTTCAACTCTGAATGATTGAGAGATTGTCTTCCACTATGGAACATGCCGCCAAAATACCTGCCGTCATTATTTGTGAGTTGTGTCGCTGTTAACAAAGAGCTCTATGGTAGTGTGTTACGCTCCTTGCTCCTGAACCTTAGTAAGACTATAAATTATTATAAAAAAATATATTTCCGCATTTTTCCATAGTATAAGAGATACCTACATTATTTAAAAAAAATGTATATAGCACAGCGCAAGAGTCCTATGCATGAGAACTGTTTAATCCCCAGTTGGATATATTGTGAGACTGAAGGGAATGGGGAGGGGAGAAGAGATGCGCAGGAGGAAGGTCGGGAAGTAAATTTCAAGCTAGGTTTTGATTCTGAATGGTGGTCTTTTACCAAGGCAATACTGAGAGTATCTACCAGTCTTGAACGAGTAGCAAATATACTATAGTTTAGTAACTAAAGAGGTAAACCTGTAGAAGTGTGATCTATACTGACTCGAAAGAAAACTTGTACGGGACGGGCACTGTAGTCTCCAGCTGCACAGACGATGTAGTGGGAAAGGACCGACTGGCCACTTTGATGTCTAGGGAGAAATGGGTAAAAAATAAAAAATAAGGGAGAACTGGGGAAAACGAGGGGAAAAGGTAGACTGTAGAGGTGGAACCTGCGCATTGAGAAAGGCGATCGACAATTGTATTGGAGCCTTCAGGGTGAGCAGGTCAGGTGCCTGCCAGGGCAAAGAAGAATTCCAACTTGTAGTTTTGACGATCGGAGAAGGCAGAGTGGAGCAGGCGGAGATGATGTTGAAATGTTGACAGTTGCTTGATATCTGCCGTTCTAGGGCTTTTAGGTCCCTATTTAAAGGGCCTACTGGCGGGCTCGAGCCCTTGCCAGCCCTTCCCAGATTCCAAAAACTCAGATGAAATTCTAAGAATTGGATCGACCAGAGAGTAAGGATGCGCCGGGCATGACGCCACACCTTATCATCTCGCCTGACACCCCACGCTTCCCGATGTTAAAATTTTGCTCACTTCGACACACAGACACGCCCATCGTTTATCTCTTCAGTGCTTTGTACGTTTTTTTAACATTAACTACGTCACAACACCATCAGCAAAAGATTCTGAATTGATATCAGCAATGCCAGGTCAAAAATAAATTCTCTGGCAGGTGTATAAAAAGTCCCTAGAAATACGGAAAATTCCTTAAATTTTACCAAAAACTCCATTTCTTTTCTGGAACTCTATTGAGTAGGTAATCTTTAACGTCTAGAAACCTAGAAACATTAAGTCCCCAAACTACGACCAAACTCCACGGGCTATTAGATAAGATATAAGTACAATGGGAGTCAAGCATTTGGGCTATTAGATAAGATATAAGTACAATGGGAGTCAAGCATTTGGGCTATTAGATAAGATATAAGTACAATGGGAGTCAAGCATTTGGTGTGTAGATGAAAACAAAAGCAGAGGGCCGCTACGCGTGGATGCTACGGTAGTGTCAGAGATTATAAGGTAGAGAGATGTACTATTTCCATTATAAATGCTAGTTCCAATGAATTTTGCTTTTTAAATGTTTTTTTTCACTCATTTACATTTTAAATGCCATTTTCAAAGAATTTTGCATTTTAAATGCGCTTTGGCAACATTCTTTCTATTTATTATCTCAACACATCTTTTTTTCTTCACATTATGAAATATTAAAATATTAAAAGTCATATTTCAATATAGGTGTTCCATATAAATTAAAATTGGATATATTTATCCGAGACACTATCTAGGTAACAAACACGTTCTTTGAACACTTGTTTCCAATGAAAAAGGTAGATGACGATAATATTGATAAAATTATTCGAAGAAAATATTGTTAATTCTGAAATTTGAAATATGAGTTTGACAAATATGACGGTTTTATAATAGGTGGCAACGGCTGAATTGGTAAAGGCGCCCTTCCCAGTAAGACCAGAGGTTCTGGGTTCGAGTCCCAGTTGCGACCGCTATCTTTAATTTTTCTGTGTATTGTTCATTTTCATATTTCAATTTAGATTATTAGTGTTATCTTCTTCTTCAATGATATATTACATTGATGATGATCTTCTTCAATGACCTTCAAAAATTATAAAAAGAGAGTTTTTCTTATAAAAATAGAAAACATATTTTATTTAGCAACAAGGATAAAAACTACTTGTCTGTATACTGTATACAAACGTATAAGTACAAAAAATCGACACTACAAATAAATTAATTTGATATATATTTTTTTTAGAATAGCTCCATATTAGAGGCCCTGAAGAAAAAAAATTCCCCTCACGGCCTATGTCATCTTTGGGAATGCTGTGTGGAGGGTTCTTTTTAGGAAAGGAAGGAGAGAATGTTATGGGAAGGAAAAGGTATGAGGGGATACCCGCCTACCAAATTGAATTGATATCGATACCAACTTATTATTAAATGTATTTTTGTAGTCGATTTTAGTTTTTAAATTGGTAAATAATGCACAAAAAATTATAATTTTATAATAATTATAATTTCGGTGGCCAAATGTCTGGGGATCAACTGACGGGTCACCTAAAAAAATATAGCAATGTGTTTTGCTATTTGCTCAAAATCAGCGATATTAGATGTTTATTGATTTTTGATGACGAATTAAATTAGATGTTTAGATAATATTAAATGTTATTAATCTATAGTTTAATCATTCGAATTAGTATAAAAGCTGGTTTGAAAATTATAATAATTCAGTGTAATATCGAGATCTGTGGTATCTTGAGTGTGCTCCGAAAACAGATCTCATAATTCTCTACTCTGTGGTTCCTACAATTTTCAAAATGAGGTTTTTGGCGCTCTTTTTGGTATTTTCCTACGTTGGTCTGCAGTCGGTGCAGGCTTCCAAGTTTTTGGACTTGTTGGACGGAAAACTGTGGGACGAAGTTGATAAAATTTGTAAGTAAAACTTTATATTTGCACGGAGAAAAATGTAATTCTAAAATACGATAATTTTATTCATAAAAACGGGACTGAAGTTCTTACGAACTGTAAGAATAATTTGTTGGTATACGTACGAAATTACGTATACCAACAAATTATTCTTACATGTTCCCGCCAATAAACATTGAAACCCTGTTAATTTGTTCGTAAGAACTTCAGTCCCGTTTTTAAGCGTTTTTATGAATAAAATGATCGTATTTTAGAATAAAAATGTTCTTCGTGTGGAGGCTTAAAAATGTGTGTCACAAAAACTCTTGTGAGATAATCCACTTCAAAGTTTTATTATTTTATCTATTTGTTAATATTTTTTATTATTTTCGTCGCATTTTAAAGTAACTAATGAATTATTAGGATTAAAAAAAAAATTACGATTCGGAAGATAATGGTATTTTCTCAAAATCAGTTTTCAAATGCATTTGGTATAATTGTTTTTCACAAATACAACGAAATTAAATTACATATATATATTTTTATTAATTTCGATTAAATTATATTAATTTGCAACCATTAAATTAAATTATATATACGCATATCCCGCACGCCCCCCTTTTTTCTGTGAGTTTCGTTATGGTTTGGTCATAGTTCGGTTACAGTCAGCACTCTTCCGTAACTTATCTCCCTTTATTGTACGAGTATAATGCTAGGCTCACACGACGCTATACTCTCAATGCGTTATTTGGGCGTGGCCTATATCACCATATCGCTCGCCATATACAATCTATTACAGACGTCCCACACAGGACTGATACTTTATCATAAGTGAGGGCATGGCCTAGAAGATGTGCCGTGATCTGCTAGCCGAGCCGATATTTTTAGATTATAGCTTCCAAGTGAAACTACAACATAATATATAACATGCACAGGGAACGCTTAAGGGGATACCCGGCGGTGATTTTTCCATACAAACGTATTCCCTATTTATCTTTCTGGATTTAAACCCTAGAGAAAATATTGTTTTTACATAAAATAGATATCAACTACTAGCGTGTCGGTAGTTTTTGTTTTTTTTTGATAAGTTACTTTTTATAGATGTTATGGACCTTTCAAAAATCAATAAAATTGACTGGTTTAAACGCCGTCAAAAGACGTTCAGTATACAAACTAGCCAATGTTTTTTTAAAAAAAGCAAAACGTACAGACATAGAATAGTTTTTTCTTATGTAGTTGGTAAAATAAAAATTGAAAATCAGTCCACTTTTGGAGGAGAAAAGTGGGAATACAAAACCTCGATTTTAGTTAGGTATTAGTAGCCCGAGGTGCATTGTCCCTTTCGCAATATCCGGTGGAGTAAGAGCAACAGTGACGGGAACAATTTAGTAAAATCTATTTTTCAAATTTCTCCACCACCCGGGTATCATCTTAACAATACAAAATATTTTACGCACGTAACTTGAGTACGTAATTTGATTTTTTTCCCCGCGCTTTGTCTTTGCTGCCGTCGACATTCTCAGTAACATTTTCTCTCTGCATCATGGAGAATGGAGCAATGAAGCTGCAAATGTTTTCGGGAGTAATAAAGCTGCTCTTTATACGGAAATGATAGTTTTACAAGAAAAGAAAATACAGTTTTAAAACACCAAAAACAGAAAGTTTCTTGACCAGAGTTTTGGATAAAAAAAAATTGTGCTAATAAATATCCAGAATTAAAAAAAATGGCTTGAAACTTCTCACTTTGTTTGGGTCAACATATGTTTGTGAAGCAACATTTTTCAAGACGAACAAATTTCTCCACCAACGGGTTTCATCTTAAATCCGCATTCAGAGTAGATATGCATGTTTCTAATTTGGTCAGTATCTGTTAGAGTGTTATGTTATCTGCTGAAGTTTAATGAATAAACAAAAACATATTTTTTCATTTGTAAAAGAATAGTTGAAACAATTTAATTTCTTCCAGGCCACTCCGTCGCCAGCGATATTGAACACCTGACCAGCCCCGCCGAGACCCTTTTCCTGCGCGTCGTGGAGTACACCACCCTCGGCATCCACAGTCACTCTGTGTTCCCGTCGGCAGCCGCATCCCTGCTCCGCTCCAAGCACTTCAACCCTCAGAAGAAGACCGTCATTTTCATCCATGGCTTTACCGACAACCCTTACCTCATCTCCGGTCAATCCTTCGCGCTGGCCTACAAATTGCACGGAGACTACAACATCCTGGCGCTTGACGCTTCCAAACTGATCCAGATGTTGTATCTCAGGTCTTCCGTCCTGGTTAAATACATCGGAGAGACCCTTGGAGTCGTAGTGTATGATTTGGTGCACAGAGGCGTCCCTATTGAAAATATCCATCTTGTAGGACACAGCTTGGGAGCTCACATCGGAGGTTTCGCTGGAAAGGCTTTCCAGATCATCGCTCCTGGAAAAATCCTGCCAAGGATCTCTGGAATGGATCCTGCTGGACCTTGCTTCTTCAGGTCCGAATCTGACATGAGGCTCGACAGCGGAGATGCTTCTTTCGTTGATGTTATCCACACGAATATCGGAGTTTACGGCATCAACAAGACCATTGGACATGTTGATTTCTTCCCTAACAACGGCGGTCTTCGTCAACCTGGTTGTTTGGAATCCGTTTGCAGTCACAACAGGGTTTGGCAGCTGTGGGAAGAGTCTGTAAACAGGCCTGACGCTTTCATCGGAGTCAAGTGCGAGTCTGGAGATCTGTTCGAAGCTAACAAATGCAAGAATAACGAGAAGTCCCCTATGGGATATGCCACCAGCTCCAAAGTCCAGGGAACCTTCTACCTGAGGACCAACTTCATGCCTCTGTTTGGTTTGGGTAATCTTGGAGCCAAGCCTGGCCTGATCGATTAATTTGTCAAAAAAGTGTCTAGCCGAAAGTAATAACTTATTTATTTATCTATTTATTTATTATATCGAATATCGGCTATGATTGTAACTTAACTATTTATTTATTAATAAAAGCAAAATAAAATAAAGGTTTTTTACATTAACCCCACACAGGCAGCCTTGAAGAATGCCATCTTCAAGGCCTATGCCATCTTCAAGGCCTATGCCATCTTCAAGGCCTATGCCATCTTCAAGGCCTATGCCATCTTCAAGGCCTATGCCATCTTCAAGGCCTATGCCATCTTCAAGGCCTATGCCATCTTCAAGGCCTATGCCATCTTCAAGGCCTATGCCATCTTCAAGGCCTATGCCATCTTCAAGGCCTATGCCATCTTCAAGGCCTATGCCATCTTCAAGGCCTATGCCATATTCAAGGCCTATGCCATATTCAAGGCCTATGCCCTCTTCAAGGCCTATGCCCTCTTCAAGGCCTATGCCCTCTTCAAGGCCTATGCCATCTTCAAGGCCTATGCCATCTTCAAGGCCTATGCCATCTTCAAGGCCTATGCCATCTTCAAGGCCAATGCCATCTTCAAGGCCTATGCCATCTTTGATCTTTGGGAAAGCTGTGTCTGATGCTCGAGGGTCATTTAAAGGAATGGAAGTTCTGGGAAGGAAACATGTGTGAGGGGTGGGTAAGAATCTAGGAGTCAGTGTGTCAAGGGGCGACGGAAGTATATATCTATACCTCCCGCTGCGGTGCAATATGATGGATCGAGAGACAAAAGCTGGAGAGGTCAAAGGGTCTCCCCAGACAAGCCTCTCCCGTTCTGACCTGCCACACAACTGGTGGATAGGTGAATCCGCCGCCAAGACCTGAACTATTATGTTAACTTACATGACACTAATAGCAGTTTGCTTTTAATTTGAATAAATTATTCCAAAAAATATTATTAGTTGCCATCTCTAATAATAACAAACCGTCACAGTTCAATAACTCAATTACTATTACGATGGTTGAACCCAATTTTTTTATTTCGTAAATGAAATTTGATATCCCCAATTAATGGAACATAATATTATGTAATATATTTAATAATGTATTTTATTCACCCCTGATGAAGGTTCAGGTCAAACCGAAATCGGTTGGTTAAAGATATATTATCTAATAAAGTGGAACTAAAACTAAGTTATTATACAGGGTGTATCGGAACGCACCCGACAAACTTTAAACAGTGATTCCTGATCATATTTAGAGTAAAAAATGTTATGGCGACTTCGCTCTTTAGTAATTTTTTTTTTCAAAAAAAGAAAAATCCACTCCGTCTCTGTCCGCAATTCCGCGCTGCCTCTGCCGCTAAACTCCATAAAATACACTCACTTTTCAAACAACTCGAGTGTGCCTTATTGCAATTTTGTTTGCAAATTTTATAACTGAAGAACTTACCAATATTGCTATATAGAAACCTTCACTGGCATGTCCACAACAACTAATAAAAAAATTATCGCAATCGGATGAATAGTATAGGAAATATCTCTAAATATATCAAACACGCGAACTGTCAAACATACTACGTTAAAATAGTCGTTAAATTTTCTGAAACTATCCAATTATTTGCACCTTATAAGAACCTTCTACAAAGTATTAGAAAATTTAATTAAAAAAATGAATGAAATAGGTAAAGTCGTTCTTTTTTTTATAGTGAAACCTCACAAGAGTCAGAGCCAGTGAGACTATGGCATCCCCAATTGGAGTATGTTGTGAGGCTGAAGGTAAGTGGGGAAGGGAAGGAGATGGGGAAGAGGAAGGTGAGAAAGTACCTGGCTATTCAGATCTAGTCACTAAACACGGCTTACCGCTTGCGTTACCATTGACAACGGGGTTTTGTGTGATTGTGAAGTGTGCGGGCCATCACATTGTCATACAAAGACAGTTGGCAGTTGAGAGTTTTCAGTTGCCGGAGTGGGCGGAGGCGCTTACATTCATTTCATTTTTATACCAAAGTAAGTTAAAATTCAAAAACTGCTTAAATTTTTCTTTGCATTTATCTTTTCTCTACTCACTTTCGTATTTTTTAAAAATCTATTTTTGATTCTTAACAGTTATCACCAACATACGGCCCGCCAAAGATTTTCATTCGGCCCTCCAAACATTTATATAAGATATGTTAATTTTACAGAATTTTATTATTTCGTTGTTAATTCACGGCAGCTATATTTCAATCGTAATTTGATTAGGTAGTAGTTAGTGACCCAAAGTAAAAACGGTTAACTATTTTAGATAACCAGAGTTTTCGGAGAATTCGGTGCTAGCACAGTCGATCATCAATAAGGATTGATAGGACAACTTTCGGTAACTTCTCATCGTTACCTACGACAACTGCAGATCGTTAACGTACATACAACAGTTGACGTCGAAAGTATTAAGAGCACTTAGTCACTGTGAACTTTTACTTGTTCGTTGGTGATCTGCAGTCATGCTAGGGAACGATGAGAAGTCACCGCAAGTTATCCTATCAATCCTTATCGATCGACTGTACTGGAGAGCCAGGAATACCTTTATTATTACTTTATTCCTTTTTAATATGTCAGTACTTTATTTAATCTGTATGAGACAAGTGAATATTTCTGTTATTTTATTTGTAACTCAATAGATAAAATAACAATATGTAAAACTACACAAAGAAATAAATTTAAAAAATGGTAGACCTTTATTGTTACTTTAGCTAAGGCGGGTATGGCTACCGCCGCCCCGGGAATTATTTATTGGATAACCAACACCCCCGCCATAGGTCACCCCTAGAGGTTCGCTACGTTTGGTGACTGAGCAGGGGTGCCCGGGTTCAAGGGGTCAAGTTCATCTAGATCTCTGCTGGGTAGCAGACCGGATGGGAGATACTGGTTGAGGGAGACCTTTTAACCTCTCCAACTGGATTTTCTCGACCCATCGCCTTGTACCGTAGTGGGAGGACTGGATTCACAAGTCCATCCCTCCTGGACATACTTACCTCCGGAGTTCAACCCACCATTCTTACCTTTTTTATTTCCCAGAATTTCCTCTTCTATCTTTCATCCCGAAAGATGACATAGGCCCTGATGGAAATTGATTTCCTCAGGGCCTCCTGTGTCGAGCTAACATAAAAAAGTTATTCCTACATTATAAATAAATTAATTTCTATTGTAAATAATTTATTTCTATATATATTTTTTTCTTTGCTCCTATGAGGATTTCATACCTTTTGTAATTTATTTAAATCTTTGTACCTTTTAATGATATCTTATATTTCTACATTAAACTTTTTTATTTTTCTATTATTCCATTCTCACTTTTAACTTTTTATTTTTGAATAATACTTTATAGTTTGTACTTTATACTTATACTTAATACCATATTTTCTCTTTATATTTATACTTTAATTTTACCTACTACTTATTACCTTACTACTACTTACTTTTTACAATTTTTTTCTTATATGTAACTTACATTCTTCTTGTTGTTGTACTATTTATATGTTATGTCAATTATGTTAATGGCACATGTTGTGCTGTATATATGGAAATAAATAACGATGGAGCGCGTAGCGGTTTCGTACTAGGCGAAATCAATACCTAGGCGTCATTAACATTAATAGGGGGTTTCTCACCATCCTCCCAATAGCTTATCTACACTAATAACGAATATTTTCGATTTACGGTTAATTTATTTATTAAGTTGGAGTTCATAATTCGCTAATCAAACCTATGAATAGTGGCTATACATTGGATAAGTTGGCCGAGTTTTCTAACCAATGCGAGTATTTTATTTTTATTTTTAATAATATTCGTTATTAGGGTAGATAAGCTATTGGGAGGATGGTGAGAAACCACCTAATAATGTTGTAATTCTCTGTTCACCGTACTTTTAAATTTTGTTGCTAGTAATTTTATATCATCTATGTATATTTTTTTTATAATAAACTTTGTTGTTATTATTTTTCATTGTACTTAAAATTTTTGTGGCCTTTATTTTTATTTCATATATGTATGTATATTTTTTTCTCATGTTAAAGTGTATCTACTGCCTTTATGTAATTTTTTTTTTTTAATAAAAATAAATAAAAACTTCGGTTTTGAAAAGGTGTACGTTTTACTTATTAGGTGGTTAACTTTTATATTTGAACAAAAAATCGTGGAGTTTTCTCTTTCTAGTGCCATTTATATCATATGTTTCACAATAATAGTAAGGGAGAAATCGATTTCTGCGAGACCTATATGAGTTGATCAGAAAAGCAAACAAATTAGCCAGAGGGGCTAAGTGCTTAAACAAAATAGCCCGAGGGGCTAAGGGCTTAAACACAGTGTTCAAAAGAAATATGTTATAAATCGGTAGTCTTGACGAAGATATAAGGATAATTTTCAAAATAAACACCGTGGAAAAAATACAGGGCATTGAAGGGGACCCACCACTTTCCCAAAGGCTATTTGAGGAAACCGTTTGTTTAACCTCCAATGTCCCTGCACACATGGTTTTATTTATTTATTAAACAAATTCATAAATAATTTAGCAACCTGTACACTCGTATAATACACATCAAGAAAGAAAAATTTATGCACACTTATATTTGTAGTAGGTATATCATGATATATTCTTTATTATACCTAGCTTTATACCTAGCTTTTCCAAGTGACCAGTGACTACTGTGGTAGCTAGGACACTCGTTTTTTTTTAAAGAGAGAATCGCCAGTAGCCCTATACTCTCCAAATTAGTGAAAAATCGATAAAAAAAGTTCAAAGATAAGTTCAGTAAGATGTACAATAAGGTTTTAAGTTAGTTGTTAGTTAGTTGTTAGTAAGTTGTTAGTTTGTTAGTAACCCCCATGCAAGTTAGTTTAAAACAGTATTGTAGATCTTATTTAAAAACTCATCTGAACTAAAAATGGAACCGAACCACTAAAGAGTGGTTGGCCGTCGGAAACTTAAAAATAAACTTGAAAACACAATGTCACTGACCACTAGTCCAGATCACTGGCTTTAGGGAACCATTTGACCGCCAGAAACTTAAAACTAACTTAAAAATAAACCTGAAAATTGTTGGTCGCCGGGAACACACCTAACCTAGTGACAACAAAACGACAACCTAGGAACAACGGAATGACAACCTAGTGACAAAAGCAGAACGATAACTTAACGACGCAAGCAGACAACGTAGCGACAACAGCAGAACAACAGCAGAACAACAGCATCCTTACAACAGGTACTTCAGGCCCACAGCGTTACTCCACGACGCATCCTGAAAAACAAAATGCATCGTTAAATCTTGAAGTAAAAAAAAAAAAAACATTGACTTGCTCTCAATACAAGCAGACCTACGTACATTGTTTGTCTCACTATTATTTAGTTTGTTAGAAAGAGTTAAAGTTAAAAATTAAATATATATCACATATGGGTGGAAGGAGTAGAAGGAAGGGGAAGGGGTAAGAGTGGGGGAAATTTATTACAATTAGGGATTTCAAAGTCATTAGAAGGGAAAGACCGGTTAAGTGGGAAAAGTTTCGAAAGAGGGTTTATAAATTTTTTTGTTGCCTAATAATTGAGTCTGCTTTATTATTAACATTTTTCTATTTCTAAAATCTCTAAACTATTAATCTGCGGTGCCTTATAACCCGTATGTAGTATTTTAAGTCCTAAGATTTTGGCAAAAGTATGATAATTTTTTAATAAATATATCTGCGGACTCAGATTCTCTTTTGCCATTTAATGCCCTGAGATGTTCTTTAACCCTTACTTCAAGTTTCTCTTTGTTCTACTTATATAAAAGTAATTATAATCTTTACAATTAAGTTTATAAACGCCCGATTTTTTTTGTTTTAATCTCGCTATCTTTGTTGTTAACGATGTTCTTAATTTATTATTTGTATAAAATACTGGTTGTATAGTACTGGGAATGTTTTTACTAATTATTTTTGACGTATCAATTTCAACAAATAGAATTCTACGCCATTGATTATTTATATGTTTAGCAAAAGGGTAGATACCTATATAGTTTAAAGAAATTCTGTTTATTGTTTTTATTTAATATTTTTGATCTATTAATTTAGTAAGGTTAATGCTTATTCTTCTAAATTAATAGATCAAATACTAAATAAAAAGAATTAACAGGATTTCTTAAAACTATACATCTACCCCTTTTCTAGACATATAAATAATAAATGGCGTAGAATTCTATTTGTTGATAACGATACGTCAAAAATAATTAGTAAAAACATTCCCAGTACTATACAACCAGTATTTTATACAAATAATAAATTTAAAAAATACATCCTTACCAACAAAGATAGGGACAAAAACTAAAAAATTCGGCGTTTATAAACTTAATTGTAAAGATTATAATTGCTTTTATATAGGTAGAACAAATAGAAACTTTGAAGTAAGGGTTAAAGAACATCTCAGGGCATTAAATGGCAACAGCGAATCTGAGTTCGCAGATCACTAATTAAAAAATCATACTTTTGCCAAAATCTTAGGACTTAAAATACTACCATACGGTCATAAGGTATTGCAAATTATTAATTTAGATATTTTAGAAATAAGAATAATGTAAATAATAAAGCATACATAAATAATAAGCAACAATTTAAATACCCTCTTTTGAACCTTTTCCCACTTAACCGGTCTTTCCTTGCTAATGTCTTTGAAATCCCTAATTTTAATAAACTTCCCCACCCTTACCCCTTCCCGTTGCTTCTACCCCTTCCTTCCATATGTGATATAATATATTTAATTTTTAACTTTAGTGTACATTTAATCCTAATGATGTGAACATCGTTCACGAAACATGTTGATTGTGTATAAATAAAAGTGATGTAAACAAAGTTATTTGTTTTTCTATTAAAATAAATAATGCCATCACAAAGTGAAAACCTTTCCGAAGAAGTTTTCTTCCAAAAATTTATAATTTGTTTTTAATATCGCGATTGGTGAAATCAATATGATTTTAAGAATGGGTTGTTTAGAACAATTCATCACATTTCAAAGTTAATATTCTAGTTCTGTTTGTATATATTACACGTGTTGTACTGTAGTAACTACAGTCACCTCATATAAATGTATGTATACGCCTCATACAAACGGTGACCGGACAACTCAGAATAATGCAACTTCAACACCTCCTTCGAAAAGAAATATATTAAATAGTAGGGTACCTTAGATTAAGTTATGGACTATTTTTCAATTTTTTTTTCAGAACTTTACAAAGAGGCATTGAAATTGCACGATTCTGAGTTGTCATCGAACCAAACAAAAGTATGTATTATTGCAGTTAATTTATTTATTTTTTTCATGCTCTTCGTAAAACGGTTATACACCAATAAATCTTGGAGAAGATTACTAATTAAAGGAGAGCACATCTGCCCTGATGATGGACACTGTAACGTTGTCCGAAACGTTGGCTAAAGGAGGAGGTAGCGTAACACGGCATAACACCCCAAAAATAAATAACAAAAATAAAGGAGAGCAGTATTACTATTTTGTTACATGTGTTCAAAGATACTTGCTGATCTTCCTGTCAGTGACATTGAAAATGTCAATGGTCAATGCCGAATCGTTAAATACGTGAGTCGATCTGTTTATTGATAGGCAAAAGTCCTCTTTTTTGGAGCCAAAAAAGTGCATGGGATCTTCCACTAGTATACTTGTTAGGGTCATATAAGTTAACCTCTTTCAACTTAGGCGGGATTGATTATAGTACCAGAGATTAACTTTAAAATATGTTTTTTGGCGGGTTTTTAAGATTAAGGTTTTTAATAAGAATCCATTGAAAAACTGCTTTAAACAAGTATAGGAATTAAAAAAAGGAAATTATTTCATACCAAGTCCTCAGAAGCGTTGGTGATCACATCGAGTCCCCCGAAGTGCCAGCAACTAAGTCCATCAGACACGCGAAGTTCAACCTGAAACGACACAAAAAGTTATGTAATTATAATGTAATATCAACACATTATTAAAACGAATAAAAATGAAAGGCGAGGTTAACCTCTCGGTCTAATTTGTTCAGTTTTCGGAACAACTCCTATAGGTCTCCTAGAAATCGTCGTGTATCCCTTACTCCCAAGATTAGAAATATGAACTAATAAACAGCATTAGAAAGAGAAAACACCACGCTTTATATTCAAATCTAAAAGTTATTAACAATATACAATAACTCAGTTAGGGGACATACGTCATTCCTATGTCTACCTACGTTAAATTATCGTGAAAACAAGCTTGTGTCCAAGGGGTTAAAATGTACACTTTCATGAAACCAAAATTTCCGATTGCAATTTAAAAACAAATTATGAAACTTTGGAAATTTTTTATTAATTATGAAATACAAAAAATTAATTTGACGGTAAAATTTGTAATATTCCTAATAAAATATGTGTGTGACTTTGTTATTTTTTCGTTTTCAGTATTTTAGTTAGAAAAAACAAATGGTGAGTCATTTTCAAAAATAAATTTACAAAATCCTTTTTTTTAAATAAATTTTTTTTGAATCACATTTCAAAAACAACTGTTAGTTTTCGGATGCGTTCATAAATTTATTTGGATTTTAATCCAAAGCGGAAATATACTGACCTTCTGACAAAATATGTTCGAGGCCTAAGGGGTCAGACGAATAAAAATGGGATGTGAGAGGCCAAACGAACATAAAAGAGAAGAAAAAAAATATTTCCTAATACATAATTTGTTTAAAGAATCATCAACATCTCAATAACGATTATTTTTTCAAACTTACGTTATCAAGTTATAACGGATCTTCGCAACTCTCAGTCAATTAAAAAAAGAACGAACTGCTAAAAAAAGGAATTTAAAAAAGGATCATTAGTTAAATTAAATTTCTTACCAGTTCTCAGAAGAGTCGATGTATGTTTGTCGGAAGTGCAAATCCATTTCCTTTGGAGTGCAGGAGAACTAGTCGAGCGCAGAGAAGGCGGAGAGGTGAAGCTGAAAAATACTTGATGTTATTATAATGAAATGAAAATGGGACGCGTGGCGGCACAAATTCAAAGCAAAGTAGAAAAACACATACATTCAAAGCATAGTTAATAAAATATTTAAAAAACTTATCTGTGTTACTCTTCTGGATCTCGAACCCCACTAAATGTCTTAAAACTAACGGGCTTAGAGCTACAGGCGCTTAAAACTAAACGAGCTTAAATTAGACGCCTTTAACCTAAACGAGCTTAAAAGTAAACTTTCTAAAACTAAACGAGCTTAAATTAGACGGCTTATAACTAAACGAGCTTAAAACTAAACGCGATAAAAACTAAAGGAACTTAAATAGACGGCTTAAACCTAAACGAGCTTAAACCTAAACAATCTTAAATCAGACGGTTTCAGCCTAAACGGGCTTAAAGCCAAAACATACCAGTTTATGAAAAATTATTTCTGTAAGTCAGGGGGGCCCCCCGTGTTAATGGTGATTAACAAAATACAATAAAAAATAGAAATATCAAAGTATAATAAATAAAATTTCACTTCCCAATTAGCCAGTCAGGTAGGTGGTACGCCAGCGACATGTCAGTGGTTATTCAGAGCGATACATCTGCTGAACCAAATCACAGCTTGTTGAAGTCACATCCTTCAGTGTTAGAAAACCTTACACCTAGAAAAATAAATAATGTAATTAGTTTTAAAAAAATTACAACATCTCACAACTCACCACATGTATGTTGTGTTTAACCTCACAAAATATTACATACTATGTATGGTTGATCACAACATCAAATCATACTGAATGTATGTTGCGTTCAACTCACAACATACTAAATGTATGTTGTGTTCAACCTCACAACATACTACATGTTTGTTACGTTCAACTCACGACATACTACATGTATGTTGTGTTCAACCTCAGAACATACTACGTGTATGTTGTGTTCAACCTCACGACATACATGTAGTATGTTATGTTAAACATCACAACATACTACATGTATGGTTGAACACATAATACATTCAGTATGTTTTGAGGTTGTGTTCAACCATACATAGTATGTAGTATGTTATGAAAGCCCACAACATACATGTGTTATGTTGTGAGGTTGAACACAACATGCATGAACATAACATACATGTATTATGTTGTCAGGTTCAACACAAACATTTAGTATGTGGTGATATTGAAACAACACACGTATGTACGTACGTGTAGTATTATTATTAGTAAGTGAGGTTGAACCCAACATACTTGTAGAATGTTGTGAGGTTGAACACAACACATATGTAGTATATTGTGAGGTTGAACACAACACACATGTAGTATTTTATAGGGGTTGAACACAACATACATGCAGTGTGTTGTGAGATAATATGAATTTTTTTAAAACTAATAATTTTTTTTTTCTAGGTGTAAGGTTTTTCACTACATGTGTGTTGTGTTCAACCTCACAAAATACTAAATGTGTGTTGTGTTCAACCTCAACACATAGGTACATGTATGTTGTGTTCAACCTCACAACATACCACATGCATGTTGTGTTCAACCTCACAACATAACACATGTATGGTATGTATGTGAGCCTTCACATCACACTACATAGTATGTGTGATCGAACACAACCTCAAAACATACTTAATGTATGTTGTGTTCAACTCAAAACATACTACATTTATGCTGTGTCTAACCTCACAACATACAACATGTATTTTGTGTTCAACCTCACAATATACCACATGCATGTTGTGTTCAACCTCACAACATAACACATGTATGTTGTGTTCGACTTCGCAACATACTACATACTATGTATGGTTGAACACAACCTCACAACATACATGTAGAATGGTTGGGCTGAACACTACCTGGGCAATTTTCAAAATATTTGTACTTTGACACTTCCATTTTATTTTTATAGTTTATTTAGTAAAAAATTACACATGTTATATTTTACATTATTTATAAAGTGTTTAGACTGTTAAACTAGGAAGAATTACGTTTTAGGGAAGTCAAAGTATGACGATATATGAAATACATGGATAACAAAGTTTAGTACAAAACAAAAAGAAATCGAGGAAATAGAAAGAAGTGAAAGCATAAAAACAAGGTAAGAATGAAAAAATATAAAAATTTAAAACTCAATAACTGTTGTTTGTTTGGCACCGTTATTAAAATAATATAAAAAAATGATAATATAAGGAATATATATTTAATAACAGAGAATTAAATCAAATTGAAACAAACGGGTGTATGCATTGCATTTTATAGTCCTACATACATGTGTTGTTGTACCTAAACTTCAGTAATATCTGATGAAATTATATTCTCAATCCAGGTTTGTATATTAAAATACAATTTTTTTAATTATTGAAGACATATTAGAGAAAGTCAATCTAAATCTGAAACAAGAAAATCAGATAAAGATCGGGTCACACCTGGGACTCGAACCCAGGACCTTCAGCCTTCCGGGCAGATGCTCTACCCACTGAGCTGATGTGTCCCTATCCGATTCGGTCATATTTAACTGTATCATACTTCTACTGAGAACTACCAACATTATCTTCATTTTCTAAAGGCATATTTTATTGGCTGCTATCTTTATCTGTATGCGAGTCCGGTAAAAAAAAACGGTCAGTTGTCCGGTGAAAACAACGGATTTGGTATTAGGCATCGATTATGGAAATCACACTTCATTTTGACAATAACTACAAGAAACAACTTTTACATGCACAAAATAGATGATTAGGTTTTCACTTTGGATTAACTAAGTAATTCATGCTTATTTAGTTGAAACAAAACTCACGCAAATATCAATGCATACTAAAAAAAAAATTAAATAGAGGCAAAAGAATCGTTATATATGAAAAATTTTGATTGAAGAGAAAAATTTCCGGTTTGCAATAAAATCCGAATAAATGGAATATTTTTTTGAATACATCCGAAAACTAAAAAATGATTTTGTAAGGTGATGAAATGCACTTTCAAATGTTATTATTAGAAATAAATATAATTTTTAAAATATCATATTTTTTAAATAAAAACAAAAAACGTTAAAAAATGACTTACCTCACGTTTTTTCTAACTTAAATTAGACACTGAAAACGTAAAAAATAAAAAATACACACATACTATAGACTTTAGACAAATGTAATATAAACTTTATTGTAACCTCACTTTTTTGGCGTTTCATAAAAAAAATAATCACATGTTTCATTATTTTTCTCAAATTGCGGCCAGAAACTTTGGTTTTATGGACGTCCACATTTTAATTTGACTGTGGTAACCTTCTAGATTTGAACAAAAAGCGTGATGTTATCTCTTTCTAACACTTGTTTAGATCGTATTTCTCACCATGACGGTAAGGGAGATAATAGACATATGCGAGTTGTTCTCAAAATCGAGCAATTTAGCTTGAAGAGTTAATCATTGATGTCTGGAAGCAAATAAATACAAACCCTTTTTTTATTTCAATAAATATATTTTAAATTTAAAAAAAGGCATAACTTATGACGGTATTCCATATTTGTGTACATCGAACACATGTGAACGCGATTTACAAGTTTCTCGCTTGCACCACGAGTTTATGGACTCGTATGTCATATAGCGAGTGTCGCTCTCCTTAGAGAAAAATTGCCTTATTTTTAAACGCCCGAAGTCTAAAAAAGTTGCGTATTATCTGTAGCTATTCGAAAATGTAAAAATAAATGAATTTTGTGTTCAGTATTAGCTAAAATGAAAATAAAACGAATGGTCCAAATTTTATATTTTGTTGCAAATTTCAATTTTATTCCATAACTGTAGTCCAAAATACGCAAAAAAATTTTTTTACATATGTGATGTGTTTGTTAAAAATAAAAAAAGGGAAAATAACACTTTTTCTGGATAAAATTAAGATACTAAACAATAACTATACCAAAATTTTTCAACAAAATTCAACGAATAAAAAATAATGGATGCTTAAAATTGAAAGATGAAAAGAATATTAATCACCATAATTTAAAAATACGTGTTTTAGGTGTTTTTTCTGATTTTCAATGCATTTTAGCGAGCTAATTTACCATTTAAAAACATATAAATTCATATGCAGTTCTCATTGTCTTTGTAAGACGCAACTTTTGAGATACCAGGCGTTTCTGAATTCAAAAGTTGAAATAATTGACACACCCTGAAGTGTAAGAACCTGGACCCCTAGCACGGTCGGTCGATAAGTATTGATGGGATAACATTCGGCAACTTCTCGTAGTTCCCTAGGAGAATCGCAGATCGCTAACGTACAAAAAACAGTTGATAACGAATACATTAAGAACACTTGGTCATTGTGAACTGTTACTTATCCGTTGGCTATCTGCAGTCATGCTAGGGAGCGGTGTGAAGTTATCGATAAGGATTGAATTGATAACTTTCGGTAACTTCTCGACCGTTTCCTAGCATGACCGCAGGTCTCCACCGAATAAGTAACAGTTCACAATGACTTCTTGTGAAAAGTGTTCTTAATTTATTAATGTCAACTATTGTTTGTATGTTAGCGATCTGCAGTTGTCCTAGACAATTATTATTGACCGTGCTAGAGGTCCAGTTACCCCTAACACGGTCACAGGATTGTATTGATAACTTTCGGTAACATCGTTCCTAGGCCTGCAGAACCAATGACGTCGAATACATTAACCCCTCGGACCCAGACCTTTTTATCAGAGGGTCAAAATATTCCCGTTTTGAAATAAAATCCAAATAAATGCAACATTTCTGAATGCATTCGAAAACTAAAAACTGTCTGGAAAAGGTGGTGAAATACACTTTCAAATTTTATGTTTCGAAAAAAGTTTTAAAAATGGCTCATCTTACGTTTTATAAACGTATTCGTGAACTCACTTTATATTCGTTTCATGCAAAAATAAGTAACAAAAAATCTCAAAGTTTCATATTTGTTATTTATTCGTTGGCGATCTGAAGTCATGCTAGGGATCGATGAGAGGTTGCCGACAGTTATCGATACAATCCTTATCGATGGGCCGTACTAAGGGCCCAAGTTTATTATTATATACTGGTCAAGCGAGAGTGTACGTGACGTCATCGTTCTAGTATTTTCTGTGACGCGTGACAAGGAAGTGGACCAACGTCGATGACTTCCGTAGAAGCTAATTTTTTTCTTATAAAAATTTTGCTTATAAAAAGACTCGATTATTTCAAAGGCAATTATTGTTTTTTCTGTATTTAATTAAAGCATCTTAAATATTCATTTCTAAGCGATGTAATTTTTAAACGAAAAACACACTATTTGCATTACTTGGTAGTGCATCATAGTTTAAAATATATTTAAAATTACGTTGAAAACAATTCGGTACCTCTAAGTAAAATTAACTGCAAAATTAGCAAATTCAATACAACTGAAAATAATTTAAAAAAATAACTCTTACACACAATTAATTTAGCAATTATTACAATAACTTTATATTGCGAGAGAGTTCATGGTAAATGCTTTGATTATGGTAAATGTTATCGGAAACTTTCCAGCGAGAAAAAAAGAATTATACATCGTGAACGCACGCGCAACTCGCCACGTGTTTAACTTTCCACGTGTCAATTATACATCTGCTTGCGTGAGTACTAGAGTACTACCACGCGCCACGTGTATCTTTCCACGTGTCGTATTGTGAAATAGTTTAGATTTTAAAATAAATCAATTATAGGTTATAATGCAATACGTGACAAGGAAAAAATATTTTTTAATATTTCAAGTACTCTTTCTAGCTGCTATGATTTTAAATTATGAAGGATGAAAAACGATGGTACCATTATATATCAATTGAAAAATCAGATATCCTGTTTTTGGTGACCTATAATTATGATTTTTTTATTATAAAATATCATTTAACAGAACATATTTCGAATACTTAAAGCCTCGATTACATTGAGCGAGTTTACAAATTATTAGCCTGCGAATTCACATCTGCTATTAACGTCACTCAGTGTACAATCTGCCAGTAAGCTGTAAATATGATTATACTGAGCGAGTTTACTAGCAGATAGTGAATTGGCCAGCTAATAATAGCTTGTAAACTAGCTCAATGTGATCGAGGCTTTAGATATTTTTTGTGAAATCTTTAAAAACAGAATTTAATTATTTTTAATTTATTCAAAAAATTCTCATAAAATGTCGTGAAAGACGCATTTATTTTGTTAGAAATATTTCAACTACGCAATTCAAAAGAGAGACACCGAGAAAAATTACATATTTAACAACATTTGGATTTATTGTCCTTAGACAGCATTTAAAATTTCCGCTATGGATTGACATTTGAGTGTTTCGTTTCAATTAAATATGCATGTAGTTCATATTATTATACATAGTAACAATATTTAAAACTCACGTTTTGCAATGGAGGTTTGATGCCAATGGTTAATTAAATTAACATTTAAAGTTGGTCGCTGGCTCGCCGCGGTCGGCAGGTCTGCGCTCGCCGGAGGGCTAACAGAGAATGGGCCGGACTCGGGACTGGGCGCGCTGAAGAAATGAACGCATCCCCACTACAAATATTAACGCTCGGTTTCATTTTATAATGTTGCCCCCCTTGCGAACAATTGATAATATTCGTGCGCTATTTAAAAAACTTGGAGGAATAAAAACATTGCGAAAATGTTTTAGTTCAGCAATGTAGGTTATTTGATTTATATTTTGGCTACTATTAAATGAGATTGAATCTTGTAAATTATTAAATCACGGTTTATTTCACGTTTTAAAAGTTATTATTTTTAAGTTAATTATTATCACAAAATTAGATACCTATAAATTTCTACCTTTTATATTTTATAGGTAATATATATACCTAATAATGGCATTTCCAATAACATGTGTTCCCAAATATGTCCTCTGCGTGCAAACTGTGTCTAAATTTCTGTAATAAACAATAAACAGCTGTAAACTCATGCTAAGTATGGTCCTGTATATTTTATATCTGTACGGAGTATAAACAAAGCAATATATAAAGAATATATATGTACATTTTAGTGCAGCATCACGTTCTTTAGTCAAATGCATTGTATATGTAGTTTTGTATTAGTGATCGATGATCCAGTGGATGCAATCTTTTAGCGATAAGTTAGTATGTAGTTAGAAGTGCGATTGTAGAAATGTATTTATTAATTATTATTAACCTTATATCTAATTAATTAACCTTTACAATTTGGGTGGCGGTAACCCCAAGTGGTTCGCCACATTTTGTGATTTAGTAGGGGTGCCCGGGCTCACGGATTTAGGCTTGTCTAGGTATTGGCGGCGGATGCAATTTCCCACCAGCTGCATGGCGGGAAGGATCGGGAGAGATGGTTAAGAGACACCTAACCTAGATCTCTCCATCCGGACTCTCTGGACCCATCGCCTTGCTCCGCACCGGGAGAAATGGATTCACACATCCGTCACTCCTGGACCCACTAACCTCCAGACTTCTACCCACTCCTCATACCTTTTTCCTACACACAGCTTCCTATCTTTCATTTCCTTAAAAAACCCACCACACAGCATCCCTAAAGACGACGTACACCCCGAATGAAATTGTTTTCCTCGGGTCCTCCTGTATGGAGCTAATGTAAAAAAGAGTTATGTATTATGTGTATAAAGAGTGTCTGTGGTTTGTATTTTACTGCAAATCGACAGTTTTATTCCAAGACTGACGAAATTTTGCACACTTGACACTCACTTTTTTTATTTCACTCCCTCAAAGCAGAATTCTGATACAGAATGTGATAAAATTGCACATTTGACGTTAAAAACGATAGGAACATTACAGACTACATCTCATTTCAGAAAACTGCGTAAAGCCCGGGCAATAATAATAATAACGTTTGGATAATTTGTATAGCGCCGTTTTTGTGAAAATTCATCTCAAAGGCGAATCTTTTGAGCACAGGCGTCGGGTGCTGAACTTGTTCTACCGGTATTTCAATGAAAGATGCTCCGTGGAACTTTCGCCATTGATTCCTTCGGCAAAAATGCACAGTCGAAAAACACGTTAAACATGCGGCCAACCTTTGCACGCAGTTTTCCATCTGTCACATCGTTTCTGCAGCTCGTTCTTTGTAACGATGTGCCGGCCTCCGTGTTTCCTCCCTCCTACAATGGGTTTCTTCAAGATCCAGGTTCACTCCTTCCTTTCTAAAAAAATACCCTCCACACAGCATCCTTAAAGATGACATCGGACCAGAAGATAGTTATTTCCTCAAAGGCCTAATGTGTGGAGTTGACCCAAAATGTATTGTACCTCCATCGATTCGTAAACGTACCTACTAGCTGCCAGTGTATAACTGTAACAACAACAATGTTATTGAAGGATTGAATTAATGAAGCTCTTAGAATTGAAAGAAGTCTTATATAGTCTAGCGATCCATAGACTTGAATAATTCATCTTCGACGCGATCAACTTATTCCGTTCGATCTTTGAGAAACAAAAGTGGTTGAAATATAACTAAAGACATCATTGATAAATTATTAACTTTTGTTTAATGATAATATATATCTACATAATGTCACCATATTTGGATAGGGTTCTAACTTAATTTTACAATGGAAAGGACTTTGACACCTAATAACATGTTCTTAGGTGCCAAAGTCCTTTCCATGATAAGACGTAATTAGAACCCTATCCAACCAAGGTGACGATATATTTTAATCATGTCGTTCGTTGTGCAAAATTACTTTATTATTTAATATTATTATAATTATTTTATTATTAACTGAATGATTGAATAAACGAAGCTCTTAGAATTGAAAGAAGTAGTATATGCGATCTATAGACTTAAATAATTCATCTTAGACGCGATCAATTTATTTCGTTCGATCTATGAAAAATAAAAGATGTTGAAATATGACTAAAGACCTCATTGATTAATTAACTTTTGTTTAATGATAATATATACATATATTTTAATCATGTCGTTCATTACCGATATAATTACTGAAGCATTGAATTAACGAAGCTCTTAGAATTGAAAGATTTCTTATATATTCTAGCGATCCATAGACTTAAATAATTCATCTTAGACGCGTTTCAATTTATTCCGTTCGATCTTTGAGAAACAAAAGAGGTTGAAATATGACTAAATACCTCATTAATTAATTAACTTTTGTTTGATGATAATATATACATATACAGCGCCCGTGAGGTGATTTTTCACAAAAATATCATCCAATTATTATTATTATTATATATTTTAATCATGTCGTTCGTTGTGCAAAATTACAGATATATTTACTGAAGGTTTGAATTTACGAAGCTTTTAGAATTGAAAGAAGTCGTATAGGCGATCCATGGACTTAAATAATTCATCTTGGATGCGATCAATTTATTCCTTTCGATCTTTGAGAAACAAATGTGGTTGAAAAATAACTAAAGACCTCATTGATTAATTAACTTTTGTTTAATGATAATATGTATATACCAACAATAACCTAAGTACCTACAAAGTGTCGCGCTCTGTCAAGCTATCTAGCCCAGTCAATAAAGGTTTTATGTCGGAACTAATTCCCCGGAAGCTGAATTTTTCACAGATAAAGGAATACCTTTAAACATGATTATTTATAAAAATCCCCGGATATCCCCCTTGTGCTTTCCTCCCCACCCCCTCTTGAATATACTTTTCAAAGCCTTTCGGAATACGCTAATATCTCCTTAACCGCGGTGTGAAGGGGAAAATATGCCCTCCCCCCACGAGCGAAAGCTGGCAATTAGCAATAAAAACTCTTTAATATTTTATGAATTTATTATAAATAGTCAAATAAAACAATTTATCAGTACCTACCTTAGGTTTTTCGAAACTTTACCGCCGCGCCGCGAGCCGCCGAGCGTCCGAGCCACCGCGTGCCGCGCTCCTTTTAAACAGCCTACGTGCCCTATTATTAATTAAAACCTATCATAATATACATCATTTTATAGCTAGAAATTTTGTCTACAAGTTTTTTTGGAGCATCTTTTGCCCTAACAAGCTAAAAAAAAAGTTATATGCAAATATTTTTTGAAACACTATTTAAAAAAACGATATTTTTTAATTTATTAATAAATTGCAATGAATGTATGGCGTTTTTAGAAAAATTGTTAAGAAACTATTTTTTAGAACAACTAATTAGCTACTAAAAGAAAAATCTGATTTAATACCGCGGTTAAGGAGATATTAGCGTATTCCGAAAGGCTTTGAAAAGTATATTCATGAGGGGGTGGAGAGGAAAGCACAAGGGGGAAATCCGGGGATTTTTATAAATAAGCATGTTTAAAGGTATTCCTTCATCTGTGAAAAATTCAGCTTCCGGGGAATTAGTTCCGACATTGGGTGTTTTTTTCCTACATTGACTGGGCTAATCGTACCACTGGAGCGACAGAGCAATTAAAATATTTTTCTCAGATTGCTAAAGGAAATTTTTTTGTCCACATTAAAAAAAAGCATACCTCCGAATTTGAATATGGAGACATACAAACTGATTACAGTTCTATGTAGCCAATGAATTCCCCTATCTTTTGTCTATTATCACATATTTGCAGGATTTAAAAAATATATATAATTAAATCTTTAACCTTAAAACATTTTAAAGAATCTAGAGAATATTTATTTTGTTATATTTTGAATGTACAATACGTTACATATTCGTTTTATAAAAAAGAAAATTTTAAAATTTGCCACATTTTGGCAATAAAGCAATCCGAGGTTTTGGAAATAGTGCCATAAAGTGGCAAAAAGCGCTCGAGTGGTTATACATAGAAAAAAACATTTGAATAAATCCGCCGGAAGAAAAAATATATTCGTCGTAAAAAACAACGAAAGTTTAACACGTGGTAGTTTTCTCCCGTGATTTTTTTAACATTTTAGCATTGTTTTTTTAATATTTTAAACTAGTAATTTAAATGTTTCCATAACCAAAGTATTGTGTACAACGGTCCAAGTGCGCGGATTGGCCGCTTTAATTATGAGCTCATCTTTCCAGGCTCCTATTGGTTGCAATTGTGTTGTCAATTTGCGAACTTGTTTACAATTAAAACTATCAAAACTCTCTGTTTTAAATCCTTTTAAAGATTGATATATGCTTTTAATGCTCATCAATGCTTTTAAAGTGACAATTGTGCGTCAAATGAGATTACTGTCATCTCGCAAAATACCTTTTAGTGAACATTAGTGTATTTTTTATTTCAAATAATATTATCAAATCGGATCGTTTTGCATGGTCGATCGATATGAAGTTACCGACCGATTTCTACAGCATTCAGTCTACTTTCATCCTTTATCTGCCAGTTCCATGCTTCACAGCCATTCATAAGGGTAGGTACTAGCATTCCATTGTGGACTGCTAGCTACGATTTTTGTTGGCTTTTGTTTGGACAGCTTTTTGTTGGCGCAAACGACTTTCAGTCCTCCATTAATGAAGTTACCTGAATTTACCCTTCTTTCATTATCCCTATCAGCCTTCCCATCTCTCGTAAACATACTTCCCAAATTCATCGACCTGCTCCAAGTACACTTGGAGCACATTAGGCCTTTGAGGAAAATAACTACCTTCTGGGCCGATGTCATCTTTCAGGATGCTGTGTGGAAGTTCTTTTTGTAGAAAGGAAGGAGTGAACCTGGGTCTTGAAGAAACCCACATTATTGGAGGGAGGAAACACGGAGGCCGGCAAATCGTCACACGACGAGCTTAAAGCTCAAACTCGAGAACGAGTTGTAGAAACGATGTGACAGATGACAACTGTGTACAAAGGTTAGAAGCATGTTTGACGTGTTTTTTGACTGTGCACCTGTGCTGAATCAATCAATGACACTGGTTTCTCGGAGCATCTTTCATTGAAGTACCGGTAGAGCAAGTTCAACACCCGACGCCTGTGATCAAAATATGGCATGCATTTAATAAGAATAACACAGCGCCTTTGAGATGAAATTTTACAAAAACGGCGCTATACAAATTATTCAAACGTTATTATTATTATTGCCCATGCTTTATCCACTTGTCCGAAATGAGATGTAGTCTGTTATTTTCCTATCGTTTTGAACGTCAAATGTGCAATTTCATCACATTCTGTATCAGAATTCTGCTTTGAGAGAGTGAAATAAAAAAAGTGAGTGTCGAGTGTGCAAAATTTCATCAGTCTTGGAGTAAAACCGTAGATTTTTAGATAAAAAACAAACTACAGTCACTCTTTATACATATAATACATAACTCTTTTTTTACACTAGCTCCATACAGGAGGACCTGAGGAAAAGATTTTCATTCGGGGCCTACGTCATCTTTAGGGATGCTGTGCGGAGGCTCTTTTTAGGGAAAGGAAGGAAAGGAAACTGTGGGTAGGAAAAGCTATTAGGAGTGGATAGAAGTCTGGACGTCTAGTGACGGATGTGTGGATCCATTTCTCCCACAGCGGTGCAAGACGATGGGTCCAGAGAGTCCGGATGGAGATATCTAGGTTAGGTCTCTCTCAACCAGTCTCTCCTGATCCGACCCGCCATGCAGCAGGTGGGCAAATGCATCCGCCGCCAAGACCTAGACAAGCCCCAACCCATGAACCCGGGCACCTTTACTAAATCACCAAATGTGGCGAACCACTTGGGGATACTGCCATCCAAATTGTAAAGGTAGATATAAGGTTGATAATAATTAATAAATACATTTCTACAATCTCACTTCTAACTACATACTAACTTATCGCTAAAAGATTGCATCCACTGGATCACTAATACAAAACTATACGTACAATGCATTTGACAAAAGAGCGCTAAAATGTACATATATATTACTTTCTTTATACTCCGTACAGGCATAAAATATACAGGACTATACTTACCATGAGTTTACGGCTGTTTATTGTTTATTAGAGAAATTTAGACACAGTTTGCACGCACAACATATATTTGGGAACACCTGTTATTGGAAATGTCATTATTATGTATATATAAATATTACCTATAAAATAAAATAAAGTTAGATATTTATCAGTACGTAATTTTGTGATAATAAATACTTTAATAAGAATAACTTTTAAAACGTGAAATACACCGTGATTTAATAATTTTTAAGATTCAATCTCATTTAATAGTAGACAAAAAATAAATCAAATAACCTAATTTCCTGAACTGGAACATTTTCGCGATGTTTTAATTCCTTCAAGTTTTTAGCATTTGAAAATAATATTTATATTATCAATTGTTCACGGCTAAAGGAGGGCAACATAATAAAATGAAACCGCGCGGTAATTTTTGTAGTGGGGATACTTTCATTTCTTCAGCGCGCCCAGTCCTGAGTTCGGCCCATTCTCTGGTAGCCCTCCGTCGGGCAAAGACGTGCTGGTCGCCGCAGACCAGCGATCAACTTTAAATGTTAATTCGTTTGGCATCAAACCTCCCCTGCAAAACGTGAGTTTGAATTATGTTACTATAATAATATCAACTAAGTAGCAATTCGTGCGTATTTACTTGAAACGAAACACAGTCCCAGTTGCGACCGTTATCTTTTATTATTTTTCTGTGTTTTGTTTATTTTCACATTTTAAATAATTAGATTATTATTTTTATCTTCTTCTTCAATGAAACGTAACAATCAAATGTAAATCCATAGCGGAAATTTGAAATGCTGTATAAGGACAATAAATCCAAATTGTGTTAAATGTGAAATATTTATCCGTTTGTCTCTCTTTCGATCTGCGTCGTCGAAATATTTATAAGTGTGTCTTTCACGACATTTTACAAGAATTTTTTGAATAAATTAAAACGAATTAAATGGTTTTTAAAGAAATTTACAAAAATTGTCTCGAGTATTCGAAATATGTATCTGTTCTATGATGATTTTATAATAAAAAAATCATAATTATACGTCACCAAAAACAGGATATAGTGTTTTTCAAAAAATATTTATATAGTCCTGAATGTTCATAATGCAAAATCTTAGCGGCTAAAAAGCGTATTTGAAATATTAAAAAATATTTTTTCGGTGACACGTATTGCATTATAACCTCTAAATGATTTGTTTAAAAATCTCAAGTATTTCACAATACGACACGTTGAAAGTAACGCGTGGCGCGTGGTAGTACTCTGGCACTCACGCAAGCAGATGTATAATTGACACGTGGAAAGTTTAACACGTGGCGAGTTGCGCGTGAGTTCACGCCGCAAGCAGATTAGATGTATAATTCTTTTTTCCCGCTGAAAAGTTTCCGATAACATCCGCCATGCACTTTCTCGCAATATGAAGTTATTGTAATAATTGCTAAATTAATTATATGTACATAATTGTTTTTTTTTTAAAAAATATTTTCAGTTATATTGAATGTGCTGATTTTGTAGTTAATATTACTTTATTTAAAATCACCTTAATTTTTTTTAAACTTAAAGGTGATGCACTACCAAGTAATGCAAACAGTGTTTTTCATTTAAAAATTACGTCATTTAGAAATAAATATTTAAAATGCTTTAATTAAATACTGCAAGTAGAACACACAATAATTGCCCTTTGAAATAATCAAGTCTTTTTAAAAGCAAAATTTTTATAAGAAAAAAATTAGCTTCTACGGATATCATTGACGTCAGTCCTCTTCCTTGTCACGCGTCTCAGAAAATACTAGAACGATGACGTCACGTACACTCTTGCTTGACCAGTATATTCATTCTTTTTTCGCTTGGAAATTGTGCTATAACGCTGCCTAATAATAAATCCATAAGGATTGTATCGATAACTTTCGGGAACTTCTTATCGTTCCCTAGGACAACTGCAGATCGCTAACGTACGTACGTTGACGTCGAATAAATTAAGAACACTTAGTCATTGTGAACTGTTTCTTATTCGTTGAAGATCTGCGGTCATGCTAGGGAACGATGAGAAGTTACCGAAAGTAATCAATTCAATTCTTATCGATAACTTCACACCGTTCCCTAGCATGACTGCAGATAGCCAACGGATAAGTAACAGTTCACAATAACTAAGCGTTCTTAATATATTCGACATCAACTGCTTTTTGTACGTTAGCGATCTGCGGTTGTCCTATGGAACGATGAGAAATTACCGAAAGTCATCCAATCAAACCTTATAGATCGACCATGCTAGGGGTTCAGGTGTGCTAGCACGGTCGCTCGATATGAAGTTACCGACCGATTGTCGGTAACTTCTCATCGTTCCCTAGAACAACTGCAGATCTCAAACGTACAAACGACAGTTGATATCAAATATATTAAGGACACTAAGTCATTGTGAACTGTCACCTATTCGTTTGCGATCTGCATTTGTCGTAGGGAACGATGAGAAGTTACCGATAGTTATCCTATCGATCGTTATAGAGCAAGCGTGCTAGAGCCTCTGGTTCTTACACGTGTGTTAATTATTTCAACTTTTAAATTCAGAAACGCCTGAGGCCCTAGCACGGTCGCTCTATAACGATCGATATGATAACTATCGGTAACTTCTCATCGTTCCCTAGCATGACTACAGATCGCCAACGAATAATTGACAGTTCACAATGACTAAGTGTCCTTAACATATTCGACATCAACTGTTGTTTGTACTTTAGCGATGTGCAGTTGTCCTAGGAAACGATGAGAAGTTACCGATAGTTATCCTACCGATCGTTATAAAGCAAGCGTGCTAGGGCCTCTGGTATCTCAAAAGTGGCCTCTTACAAAGAAAATGACAACTGCATTTAAATTTATTTATTTTTAAATGGTTAATTAGCTCGCTAAAATGCATTGTAAATCAAGAAAAAACATTTTTTCACAATGATTACTTTATCATAACACGTTATCATATATTTTGAGCATCCATTATTTTTTATTCGATGTATTTTGTTGAAAAATTATGGTGTAGTTATTTTTTTTTTATTTTTTTTTTACATTAGGTCCACACAGGAGGCCCTGAGGAAAATAATTTCCCTCAGGGCCTATGTCACCTTTGGGGATGCTGTGTGGAGGGTATTTTTAAGGAAAGGAAGGAGAGGAAGTTCTGGGAAGGAAAAAGGTATGAGGGTTGGGTAGGAATCTGGGGTTCAATGTGTCTAGATCATCCGCCGCCAAGACCTAGACAATGAACCCCATGAACCCGGGCACCCCTGCTAAGTCACCAAACGTAGCGAACCATTTGGGGTGACCTATGGCAGAGGTGTTGGTTCCCATTCCCGCCTCCCAAATTGAATTATTATTGTTTAGTATCTTGATTTTATCCAGAAAAAGTGTTAAAAAATGCGTTCCTTGGCCTACAGTTATGGAATAAAAATTAAGTTTGCTACAAAATATAAAATATGGACCTTCGTTTATTTTTTAATTTTTTTCCTGAATCACGAAATCTATTTTTTTCAACACTTCCGGTCATTTTAGCGAGCTAATGGTAAACACCAATTTCATTACAATGCTTTTAAAACACAAATCAAACAACTACTAGATCAACCCAACAATAACAATAAATTTTAAATTTCATAGACTAATTTTTTATATATCTTCTGATCTGATCTTGTATTAATTAAAATTGATCAAGTATTTTATTATAATATTAAGTACTTTAGTATATAATTAGTTATTTAATTTCAAAATTATTAAACGACAAAAAATAAATATAAATAAATATTTATTTTTTTCTTTTTTAACGTATCCTCCAAAAATATTCCATCAACATTGAACTACCAAAGGATTATTGTCACAACACAATATTATGTACTGCTTTTACAGCATTATCAGCTCCTCTACTTAACTGCTAGAATCAAATCCATGTACCTAACACCTTTGTTAATTATATATAATACCTACCTACTTTTCTCTTACCTTTGTAATGGCACTACTCCCCAATTCAAACACGAGAAATGTTTTTCTTTATTGAATTGGGTAGATTTGTTAAAAAAACTATTTTTATTGTAATTAGCCAAAGAATTATGTAATTATTAGACTTATGATTTAAAAAAAAAATTATATTTTTACATTTTCGAATAGCTACAGATCATGCGCAACTTTTGAGACCCCTTGAGTTTAAAAATAAGGCCTTTTTTTCTCTATTGAGAGCGACATACGCTAATTACGTTTCCATAAACTCGTAGTGCGAGCGAGAAACTGGTAAATTGCGTTCCAAAATTTTTCTTTTCAAACTTACGACACAATCGCTGTAATTCCGTTATAAGTTATACCACTTTTTTTTTTAATAAAAATATATTTATTTAATTTACAAAAAATGGGTTTGTATTTATTTGCTGCCAGACGTCAATGATTAACTCTTCAAGCTAAATTGCTTCCTTTTGAGAACAACTCGCATAGGTCTCAAGAAATCGTTATTTCTCCCTTACCGTCATGATGAGAAATGTGATCTTCACAAATGTTAGAAAGAGATAACATCATAAATGTGGACGTCCATAAAACCAAAGTTTCTGGCCGCAATTTGAGAAAAATAATGAAACATGTGATTATTATAACATTAACATTTTATATACACACATCTCATTCTAACTATAAATTGCATTCCCCAATACAACGATTACACAGTCTTGGTAACCAATATTTAAACAATATTGATGTATTTGACAATAATTTGAATTTGGCAAACTTTAAACGCCGGATGTGCGAACTATTTTTACTTAATTCATAAACTATTGTAAATACCAATTTTATACATTTTTCTTAATACCTATTATTATTGATTTGGAGGATATTGTCAGGCTATCTATTTTTACTTTATTTATATTCTGTATTACCTACATTTTGTCAAATCATATTTTATCTAACCTATATTATGTGTCTTAATATTTTCTGTTACTTACCTGTATTTTATTCACTTCTAACTCTTCACTGTAATTAATCGAAACATGTATTGCTTTATGTATGTAAAAGCCCTATGGGCGTTTAAATATGAATAAATAAATAAATAAATAAATTATTTTTATGAAACGACAAAAAAGTAAGGTTACAATAAAGTTCATAATACGATTGTCTAAAGTATGTGTGTATTTTTCTTTTTTACGTTATCAGTGTCTAATTTAAGTTAGAAAAAACGTGAGGTGAGTGATTTTTAAAACTTTTTTGTTGTTCAGATACGTTTTTAGATTTTCACGGCCAAAAGCATTTTCGTTGTTTGTTTTTGGGGTGTTATGCCGTGTTGTGCTACCTCCCTCTTTAGCCGACGTTTCGGACAGCGTTGCAGTGTCCATCATCAGGGCAGATCCGGCATCGATCATCGACGGATCTGCCGGATATGCCCTGATAATGGACACTGCAACGCTGTCCGAAACGTCGGCTAAAGAAGGAGGTAGCACAACACGGCATAACATCCCAAAAACAAACAACGAAAAATGTTTGTTGTTATTTTGAAAATATGATATTTCCAAAATTTTGTATGTTTCTAATAACAACATTTGAAAGCGTATTTCATCACCTTACAAAAGCAGTTTTTAGTTTTAGGATGTATTAAAAATATATTCTAGTTAATCGTATTTTATTGCCAACCGGAAGTTTTTCTATTAAATAAAAAAAATTCCATATAAAATGATTATTTTGCCGATATTTTTTTTTGTATGCATTGACATTTGTGTGAGTTTTGTTTCAACTAAATACGCATTAATTACTTAGTTAACCCTAACTGAAAACCTAATCATCTATTTTGTGCATGTAAATAGTTGTTTCTTGTAGTAATTGTTAAAATTAAGTGTAATTTCCACAATCTATGCCCAATGCCTAATCCGTTGTTTTCACCGGACAACTGACCGTTTTCCTTGCCGGACTCGCAATCATTATAGCCATACTGTTGTATGGCTATAATGATTGTTTGTACATGTGTTACCGGCTAAACTTGTCGCCGGAGCGGTATCCGGCATGTGTTAAAAACATAGTGTTGACCAATAATCGTTGGAAAATATTGCATTTAAAATTTCAATTACATAAAATAAAAATTTACATTACACAGGACAGGTTACAATAATTTATGTCCGTATCCTATGATGGTCCGTGGGACCAGCTATTCTAAAAGTTTATCTGATTCTGTTATAAATCTAGAGGCCCTAGCGCAATCGATCAATAACGATCGATAAGATAACTATCGGTAACTTCTCATCGTTCCCTAGCATGACTACAGATCGCCAACGAATAAGTGACAGTTCACAATGACTAAGTGTCCTTAACATATTAGACATCAACTGTTGTTTGTACGTTAGCGATGTGCAGTTGTCCTAGGAAACGTTGAGAAGTTACCGATAGTTATCCTATCGATCGTTATCTATCGAGTGTGCTAGGGCCTCTGGGGCGATTTTCTGTACTATGACAAGATCTGCAAAACTTTAAAAACTAATACATACTCATTTGCAGGTAAATAACTTAGACTACGATGACTTGGAGAGTCAAGAACCGGCGCTTTGCGGATATGAAGAAGAGGACGCAACTCAAACAGAACAGGAAAGAAAATGTGAGTGATCTTATGTTTTCCTTTTCCAGATTTTGGCGGGAGTATGTTAAAGATTGATTTCGCCATCACTCAAAAAAATAAATTGAGTTACCTAAAAAGTTGGTAACTTAATGGACATAACTAAAGTGGACATTTCAGGGACGAAATATTAATATTTTTACATTTTAATTATAGTTAAATCATTTTTTCTTAAATGTTTGCAAATTCACTTTGTGGCATCATTTTATATGAATGTAACAAATTACTTTTGTGTAAACCACTATTATCTAACTAACTAACTAACCATCGAGGACGGACCGCCAAACACCTCGGTCTTGGCACACACTCTTTGCCTCATTCACATTCATACATCGTCTCATACGTACTCTTCTATTTTTCTGACTCTTGACATACCACTATTATCAATGTTATAATATCTAAATGTATCAAAACCGATGGTTTCTTCGTCAGCATAAAAACATGAATAAAAATAACAAAAGAAACAAGTATTATTTGCAAGACAAAAAATTATTATAGTATTGTATTTTTATTTTTAACTTAAGTAAAACCTTAAATTATAACATTTTTAATTAATGAAGTCAATATTAGAAAAACTCCTAAATCTGAAACAGAAAAATCAGAAAAAGATCGGGTCACATCTGGGGCTTGAACCCACGACCTTCGAATTTCCGGGCAGATGCTTTAACCACTGAGCTAATGTGTCCCTATCCGATTCGGTTTTATTTAACTGTATCATACTTCGACTGAGAACTACCAACATTTTTTTCATTTTCTTAACGCATATTTTATTGGCTGCTTTCTTTATGTATCATAAAGAAAGCAGCAAATAAAATATGCGTTAAGAAAATAATGTTTGTAGTTCTCAGTCGAACTATGGATACAGTAAAATATGACCGAATCGGATAGGGACACATTAGCTCAGTGGTTAGAGCATCTGCCAGGAAAGCCGAAGGTCCTGGGTTCGAGGCCCAGATATGATATATTCTAGACGTATTGACTGTTTTACAAATAAACAAATTGATTTTGGAAGATTGTTTTTTTATATGATAAAAACAATTTTTTAATTTTGAAAAAACAAGTTAAATTTTTTATATACTAAGGTTATACCGTTGGTCGTTGGCATGTTTTGTTAAATTTTCAAATGAAAGATTGTATTAAACAACACACATTTCAAATCATATAATCTATACAATAACTAGTAAAGCCAGTTTTCAGAATTTTCATTTTGTTTCAAATAAAATTATTTAAAAAAAAAATTGACTATGTGTATTGTGACAAAAATACTTCAGTTTGCATATTTATTTGCGATCTTACAAACTAAAATATGATATATAATGTAGGTATACGTTAAAGCAAATTTTGTATGAAATATATCGATATTAAATTTTTAGTTTAACTCAGGTACGCGGCATACGTCATTCCTATGTCTACCTACGTTAAATTATCGTGAAAACAAGCTTATGTGTACAAGCGGTTAAAAAAATTGATACGGGGAATAATCGATATTTCTCATCGGAACCTCCCTGTACAGTTGCAAGCAGTTTGGAACTTTAATTCTCAACCGCTGGTCAATGGCTCTTCAGATTTACATTGAGTTTCGCTATTGTTGTCTTCATTAATTAAAAATATTGTATTTTAATATACAAACCTGGATTGAGAATATAATTTCATCGGATATTACTGATCCAAGTTTCGGGACAACAACACATGTATGTAGGACTATAATAGTTTGTTTGTTTAAATTTGCTTTGATCCTCTGTTATTAAGTTTATATTCCTATTATTAAAAAAATATATATTTTAATAACTGTGCCAAACAAATAACAGTTATTATGTCAATTTTTTATATTTTTTAAAAAATTCTTTTTTTTCTTTTTATTTCATCCGTTTCTTTTTGTTTTGAACTGAACACGTATCATATATTTCATATATCATCATAATTTGACTGCCCTAAAACGGGATTCCTCCTTTGGGCAGTCAAAACACTTTATAAATAATGTAAAATATAATACGCAATATTAGTGGAAGTGTCAAAAAACAAATATTTTGAAAATTGTCCAGGTAGTGTTCAGCCCACCCATTCTACAAGTTTGTTGTGAGGTTGTGTTCAATCATCATAGTAAGTAGTATGTTGCGAGGTTGAATACAACATACATGACATTATGTTGTGAGATTGAACAAAACATACATGTAGTATGTCATGAGGTTAAACACAACATACATGTGTTATGTTATGACGTTGAACACAACATAGGTGTAGTATGTTATGAGGTTGAACACATGTTGAACACAACATACGTGCAGTTTGTTGCAAGGTTGAACTCAACATACATGTAGTTTGTTGTGAGGTTAAATAAAACACACATGTGTTATGTTATGACGTTGAATACAACATAGGTGTAGTATGTTATGAGGTTGAACACACGTTGAACACAACATTCGTGCAGTATGTTGCAAGGTTGAACACAACATACATGTAGTATGTTGTCAGCTTAAAAACAACATACATGTAGTATGTTGTCAGGTTGAAAAAAACACACATGTAGTATGTTGTGAGGTTGAACACAATATATATTGAACACAACATATATTCAGTATGTTGTGATGTTGAACACAACCTATACGTAGTATATGGTCAGGTTGAATACAACACACATGTAGTATGTGAGGTTGAACACAACATATATTCAGTAACAAAACATATATGTAATATGTTATGAGGTTGATTACAACGTGCATGTAGTATGTTGTTAGGTTGAACACAACATATATGTATGTTGTGATTTGAACACAACATTCATTCAGTATTTTTTGAGATTGTATTCAACCATACATAGTATGTGCTATCTTGTGAGATTATATTCAACCATACATCACAACATACATGTAGTATGTTATGAGGTTGATCACTACATACATGTAGTATGATATGAGATTGAACACAACATACATGTAGTATGTTATGAGGTTGATCAAAACATACATGTAGTATTATATGAGGTTGAACACAACATACGTGTAGTATGTTATGAGGTTGATTAAATATATAAGTAGTATGTTCTGAGGTTGAACACAACATACATTTAGTGTGTTGTGAGATGGTGTGAAATTTTTGAAAACTAATTACATTATTTATTTTTCTAGGTGTAAGGTTACGAAGAATGTGACATCAGCAAGCTTCAACAAACATTAATTCAGCAGATGTATCGCTCTGAATAACCACAGAGATATCGCTGGCGTACCACCTACCTGACTGGCTCATTGGGAAGTGAAATTTTATTTATTTTACTTTGCTATTTCTATTTTTTATTTTATTTTGTTGATCACCATATGTATACATGGGGGGCCCCCCTGACTTACATGTTTGCGTTTTTAACTTTAAGTCCGTTTAGGCTTAGCCCGTTTAGGCGTAAGCCGTTTAATTTAAGCTTGTTTAGTTTTAAGCTCGTTAATTTTTAAGTTCGTTTACTTTTAAGCTCATTTAGGTTTAAGCTCGTTTAGGTTTAAGCCGTCTAATTTAAGCTTATTTAGTTTTCAGAACGTTTACTTTTAAGCTCGTTTAGCTTTAAGGCTTCTAATTAAGGCGCGTTTAGTTTTTAGCACGTTAGTTTTAAGTTCGTTTACTTTTAAGCTCATTTAGGTTTAAGCTCGTTTAGGTTTTAGCCGTCTAATTAAGGCGCGTTTAGTTTTTAGCACGATAGTTTTAAGTTCGTTTACTTTTAAGCTCATTTAGGTTTAAGCTCGTTTAGGTTTAAGCCGTCTGATTTAAGCTCCTTTAGTTTTTATCGCGTTTAGTTTTTATCGCGTTTAGTTATAGCTCGTTTTGGTTTAAGCCGTCTAATTTAAGTTTGTTTAGTTTTTAGAACGTTTACTTTTAAGTTCGTTTAGGTTTAAGACGTCTAATTTAAGCTTGTTATTTTAAGCTCGTTTAGGTTAAAGCCGTCTAATTTAAGCTCGTTTATCTTTTAGCTCGTTAGCTTTAAGCACGTGTAGCTCTAAGCCCGTCAGTTTTAAGCCATCTAGTGGAGTTCGAGATCGAGAAGAGGAACACAGATAAGTTTTTTTAAATATTTTATTAACTATGCTTTGAATGCATGTGTTTTTCTACTTTGCTTTGAATTTGTGCCACCACGCGTCCCCTTTTCATTTCATTATAGTAACAATAAGTGTTTTTCAGCTTCACCTCTCCGCCTTCTCTGCGCTCGTCTAGTTATCCTGCACTCCAAAGGAAATGGATTTGCACTTCCGAGAAACATACATCGACTCTTCTGAGAACTGGTAAGAAATTTAATTTAACTAATGATCCTTTTTTAAATTCCTTTTTTTAGCAGTTCGTTTTTTTTAAATTGACTGAGAGTTGCGAAGATCCGTTATAACTTGATAACGAAAGTTTGAAAAAATAATCGTTATTGAGATGGTGATGATTCTTTAAACAAATTATATATTAGGAAATATAATTTTTTTTTTCTCTTTCATGTTCGTTTGGCCTCTCACATCCCATTTTTATTCGTCTGACCCCTTATGCCTCGAACATATTTTGTCAGAAGGTCAGTATATTTCCGCTTTGGATTAAAATCCAAATAAATTTATGAACGCATCCGAAAACTAACAGTTGTTTTTGAAATGTGATTTAATAAAAATTTATTTAAAAAAAAAACGATTTTGTAAATTTATTTTTGAAAATGACTTACCATTTGTTTTTTCTAACTAAAATATTGAAAACGAAAAAATAACAAAGTCACAAACATATTTTATTAGGAATATTACAAATTTTACCGTCAAATTAATTTTTTGTATTTCATAATTAATAAAAAATTTCCAAAGTTTCATAATTTGTTTTTAAATTGCAATCGGAAATTTTGGTTTCATGAAAGTGTACATTTTAAGTATATTGATAATAACTTTTAGATTTGAACATAAAGCGTGGTGTTTTCTCTTTCTAATGCTGTTTATTAGTTCATATTTCTAATCTTGGGAGTAAGGGATACACGACGATTTCTAGGAGACCTATAGGAGTTGTTCCGAAAACTGAACAAATTAGACCGAGAGGTTAACCTCGCCTTTCATTTTTATTCGTTTTAATAATGTGTTGATATTACATTATAATTACATAACTTTTTGTGTCGTTTCAGGTTGAACTTCGCGTGTCTGATGGACTTGGTTGCTGGCACTTCGGGGGACTTGATATGATCATCAACGCTTCTGAGGACTTGGTATGAAATAATTTCCTTTTTTTAATTCCTATACTTTTTTAAAGCAGTTTTTCAATGGGTTCTTATTAAAAACCTTAATCTTAAAAACCCGCCAAAAAACATATTTTAAAGTTAATCTCTGGTACTATATATACTCAATCCCGCCAATGTTGAAAGAGGTTTACTTATATGACCCTAACAAGTATACTAGTGGGAGATCCCATGCACTTTTTTGGTTCCATAACAGAGAACTTTTGCCTATCGACAAACAGATCGACTCACCATATTTAACGATTCTGCATTGACCATAGACATTTTCAATGTTTCAATTACAGGCCGATCAGCAACCGTCTTTTGACACATGTAACAAAATAGTAATACTGCTCTCCTTTATTTTTGTTATTTATTTTTGGGGTGTTATGCCGTGTTACGCTACCTCCTCCTTTAGCCAACGTTTTGGACAACGTTACAGTGTCCATCAGGGCAGATGTGCTCTCCTTTAATTAGTAATCTTCTCCATGATTTATTGGTGTATAACCGTTTTACGAAGAGCATGAAAAAAAAAATCAATAATACATACTTTTGTTTGGTTCGATGACAACTCAGAATCGTGCAATTTCAACGCCTCTTTGTAAAGTTCTGAAAAAAAATTGAAAAATAGTCCATAACTTAATCTAAGGTACCCTATTATTTAATATATTTCTTTTCGAAGGAGGTGTTGAAGTTGCATTATTCCGAGTTGTCCGGTCACCGTTTGTATGAGGCGTATACATACATTTATATGAGGTGACTGTAGTTACTACAGTACAACAAGAGTAATATATACAAACAGAACTTGAATATTAACTTTGAAATGTGATGAATTGTTCTAAACAACTTGTTCTGAAAATCATATTGATTTCACAAATCGCGATATTAAAAATAATTTATAAATTTTTCAAAGAAAACTTCTTCGGAAAGGTTTTCACTTTGTGATGGCATTATTTATTTTAATAGAAAGACAAATAACTTTGTTTACATCACTTTTATTTATACACAATCAACATGTTTCGTCATCGATGTTCACATCATTAGGATTAAATGTACATTAAAATTAAAAATTACATATATTATATCACATATAGTAGGGGTAAGAGTAGGGGGGAGGGGTAAGATTGGGGGAAGTTTATTACAATTAGGGATTTCAAAGTCATTAGAAGGGAAAGACCGGTTAAGTGGGAAAAGGTTCAAAAGAGGGTATTTAAATTGTTGCTTATTAATTATGTATGCTTTATTATTTACATTTTTCTTATTTCTAAAATATCTAAATTATTAATTTGCAATGCCTTATAACCCGTATGTAGTATTTTAAGTCCTAAGTTTTGTCAAATATGTGATCATTTTTTAATAAATGATCTGCCAACTGAGATTCGCTATTGCCATTTAATGTCCTGAGATGTTCTTTTACCCTTACTTCGAAGTTTTTATTTTTTCTACCTATATAAAAGCAATTACAATCTTTACAATTGAGTTTATAAACGCTAGATTTTTTAGTTTTTGTCCCTATCTTTGTTGGTAAGGATGTATTTTTTAAATTTATTATGTGTGTAAAATACTGGTTGTATAGTACTGGGAATGTTTTTACTAATTATTTTTGACGTATCGTTATCAACAAATAGAATTCTACGCCATTTAATTTTTATATGTCTAGAAAAGGGGTAGATATATAGTTTTAAGAAATTCTGTTTATTGTTTTTATTTAATATTTGATCTATTAATTTAGTAAGGTTAATGCTTATTCTACTAAATTAATAGATCAAATACTAAATAAAAAGAATAAACAGAATTTCTTAAAACTATACATCTACCCTTTTTCTAAACATATATATAATCAATGGCGTAGAATTCCATTTGTTGATAACGATATGTCAAAAATAATTAGTAAAAACATTCCCAGTACTATTTTTTATTTTTATTTTTTTTTTATTTATTTACATTTGATACATTTAAAGCCAAAATAACAGAAATAATATTACATAATAAGAGAATATATTTAAAATGAATACAAGTGTTATTACGTTGTTTTAGGTCGATATTAGTTCCTAGCTAGGCAGATTGCCTGTTCTAAGGAACCAAAGTGTGTAAAAATGCAATTTAAATTATTATTATTTTTTTAATTAATACCTATATACTAAGTTTTTACTAAATGTGCCATTCATAGGTAACCATGTATCGTTTTAAGTCACATTATATAATAGTTTTTCAGACTCCTCCCCACCCAAGCCAATCAACCATTTAGTTATTATTGAACCAATGCAGGACATTTTGCAATTTTTAATATTTAAGTCTGGGGGGATTTTATTGTATAATTTCGCTCCCAGATACGCATACGTCTTTTGATACTTTGCCGTATTGCTCCCTGGGACGAAGAGATCCTTTCTGTTGTGACTTCTTGTATTGTATTTGTGATCAATTTTATTAAAATTTTCTATATGTTTTTATTTACATGGATAATAATATTTTTTATGAAGTTTTGATGCATATCAAGAACGTAAAATTTTTTGTAGAGTTTGTCGCTTGAGAACCTGTAGGGTTTACGCATAATGACTCTAATTATGGATTTCTGGGCCTTTACAAGCGGATCTAAAATCGTTCTTCCTGACGCTCCCCAGCCAATACAACCATACGTTAAGATGGGGTTGCACAGTCCGAAATATATTTTTCTTAGGTCTTTTTACTATACAACAAGCATTTTAACAAATAGTAAATTAAGAATATCCTTAACAACAAAGATAGCGAAATTTAAAAAAAAATGGGGCGTATATAATCTCAATTGTAAATATTATAATTGCTTTTATATAAGTAGAACAAATAGAAACTTGAAGTAAGGGTTAAAGAACATCTCAGGGCATTAAATGGCAATAGCGAATCTGAGTTCGCAGATATATTTATTAATCATACTTTTGACAAAAACTTAGGACTTAAAATACTACATACGGGTTATAAGGCATTGCGGATTAATAATTTAGAAAAAAATGTTAATAATAAAGCAGACATAATTAACAAGCAGCAAAAAACATTATAAACCCTCTTATGAACCTTTTCCCACTTAACCGGTCTTTCCCTTCTAATGACTTTGAAATCCCTAATTGTAATAAATTTCCCCCACTCTTACCCCTTCCCCTTCCTTCTACTCCTTCCTCCCATATGTGATATATATTTAATTTTTAACTTTAACTCTTTCTAACAAACTAAATAATAGTGAGACAAACAATGTACGTAGGTCTGCTTGTATTGAGAGCAAGTCAATGGTTTTTTTTTACTTCAAGATTTAACGATGCATTTTGGTTTTCAGGATGCGTCGTGGAGTAACGCTGTGGGCCTGAAGTACCTGTTGTAAGGATGCTGTTGTTCTGCTGTTGTCGCTACGTTATCTGCTTGCGTCGTTAGGTTATCGTTCTGCTTTTGTCACTAGGTTGTCGTTCTGATGTCATCCTGATGTGTCGTCCTGTCGTCATCCTGTCGTCGTTCTACGTTGTCGTTCTGTTGTCGCTAGGTTGTCGTTCCGTTGTTCCTAGGTTGTCGTTTTGTTGTCACTAGGTTAGGTATGTTCCCGGCGACCTTCAATTTTCAGGTTTATTTTTAAGTTAGTTTTAAGTGTCTGGCGGGCAAATGGTCCCCTAAAGCCAGTGATCAGTGACATTGTGTTTCCAGGTTTATTTTTAAGTTAGTTTTAAGTTTCCGTCGGGCAACCACTCCTCAGTGGTTCGGGTTCATTTTTAGTTCAGATGAGTTTTTAAGATCTGCAATACTGTTTTAAACTAACTTGCATGGGGGTTACTAACAAACTAACAACTTACTAACAACTAACTAACTTAAAACCTTATTGTACGTCTTACTGAACTTATCTTTGAACATTTTTTATCGATTTTTCACTAATTGAGAGAGTATAGGGCTACTGGCGATTCTCTCTTAAAAAAAAACGAGTGTCCTAGCTACCACAGTAGTCACTGGTCACTTGGAAAAGCTAGGTATAATAAAGAATATATCATTATATACCTACTACAAATATAAGTGTGCATACATTTTTCTTTCTTGGTGTGTATTATACGAGTGTACAGGTTGATAAATTATTTATGAATTTGTTTAATAAATAAATAAAAGCATGTGTGCAGGGACGTTGGAGGTTAAACAAACAGTTTCCTCAAATAGCCGTTGGGAAAGTGGTGGGTCCCCTTCAATGCCCTGTATTTTTTCCACTGTTTCAATTTTTGAAAACTACCCTCATATCCTCGCCATTCCAATTTTTAACATATTTCCTTTGAACACTGTGTTTTAAGCTCTTAATTTTTTCGCTTTTCCTAACAACTCGTATAGGTCTAGAAATCGTTTTCTCCCTTACATTATAGTGAGAAATATGATATAAATGGCACTAGAAAGAGAAAACTTTCGTTCAAGTATAAAAGTTAACCACAAAATAAGTAAAATGTACGCCCTTTCGAAACCAGAGTTTTTATTTTATTTATTTTTATTAAAAAAAAAATTACATAAAGCCAGTAGATACACTTTAACATGAGAAAAAATATATATATGAAATAAAAATAAAGGCCACAAAAATTTAGACTATCTACAATGAAAAATAATAACAATAAAGTTTATTATAAAAAAAATATACATAGATGACATAAAATTACAAGCAACAAAATTTAAAAGTACGGTGAACAGAGTATTACAACATTATTAGGGGGTTTCTCACCATCCTCCCAATAGCTTATTTACCCTAATAACAAATATTATTAAAAATATAAATAAAATACTCGCAGTGGTTAGAAAACTCGGCCAACTTATCCAATATATGGTATTATTCATAGGTTCGAGTACCGAATTATAAACTCCAAGTTAATAAATAAATTAACCGTAAATTGTAAATCGAAAATATTCGTTATTAGTGTAGATAAGCTATTGGGAGGATGGTGAGAAACCCCCTATTAATGTTAATGACATCTAGGTATTGATTTCGCATAGTACGAAACCGCTGTGCGATGGATCGTTATTTATTTATTTCCATATATACAGCACAACATGTGCCATCAACATAATTGACATAACATAAAAATAGTACAACAAGAAGAATAACAGTATAAATGTAAGTTAAATATAAGAAAAAAATGGTAAAAAGTAAGTAGTAGTGAGGTAATAAATAGTAGGTAAAATTAAAATATAAATATAAAGAGAAAAACATGGTGTCAAGTATAAGTATAAAGTACAAACTATAAAGTATTAAGCAAAAATGAAAAGTTGAAAGTGAGAATGAAATAAAGAAAAAATAAACAAGTTAAATGTAGAAATATAAGATATCATTAAAAGGTACAAAGATTTAAATAAATTACAAAAGGTAAGAAATCCTCATAGGAGCAAAGAAAAAATATATAGATATACATATATAAAAAAAATATTAACAATAGAAATTTATTTATTTATAATGTAGGAATAACTTTTTTATGTAAACTCCACACAGGAGGCCTTAAGGAAATCCATTTCCATCAGGGCCTTTGTCATCTTTGGGGATCCAGCGTGGAGGATCTTTTTAGGGAAAGATAGAAGAGGAAGTTCTGGGAAATAAAAAGGTAAGAATGGTGGGTTGGACTCTGGGAGTAAGTGTGTCCAGGAGTGACGGACGTGTGAATCCATTCCTCCCACTACGGTGCAAGGCGATTGGTCGAGAAAATCTGGTCGGAGAGGTAAAAAGTTCTCCCTCAACTAGTATCTCCCGATCCGTACAAATTGTACATGTTTGACAGTGAATGTTTACGTTAATACGAAACGCATCGAAAATTCGAAAACATACCGAGATAGTTTTCACCCTCTAGAAGTATAAAAAAATATATTCATTTTGTGCAATTTTCGATGTAGAAAAGTGTTTTTTCCGGGCGTCCTTTTTGTATGGGCTGAAAAGCGAAGTCTATCTTCTTAATTGATTTGTGTTATTTCACAAATAATTATTTAAAATAATATATAGTATATTTGCGGCACGTTCCAGAGTGGAAGATACTCTTAGTATCGCCCTGGTGTAAGACCACAATTCAGAATTGAAACGTTGCACAGTGTTTCGTTTCATACAAGCTAGACGGAAAAAACTCTTAGATAATAATAAAGTGTTTAGAACCCTCTTGTGGGGAGTATTTAATCCGAATATATTGAAAAATTGGGTTAAAAGTGATTAATATAATTTTTTTTCTTAAAAAAATAGGAAAAAAATCTTTTAAATAATTAATTCTATATTAATAGGGTATTTAAAGGTTTTTAATGAAAACAACTTTAAACAGTAAAAATGTCTATTTTAAGGATAATAAGTAGGTAAAAGCACAGTCAGAAAATATAATACAAATCACTAAATAATTGCAGGTAAAAATAAACAAAACAATTATTACGTAAAAATTTAAAATAAAACAATAACTTTTTATACACCACTTTTATTTTTTTATACTTTGTCGGCATAAAGTATAAAAAAATAAAAGTGGTGTTTACAAAGTTATTGTTTTATTTTTAATTATTATGTCACATCACAAAGTAACTGCTTCATACGAACAAAAATTATTACTTAACTAGGAAAACTAGTTTATTCATATTTAGCAACATAACTTAATAAAAACAAGCACTAATTGTAGAATGTATAGTCAGAAAAAAAATCAATAGATGAACAAGAACTTAAAGTAAAGAAACAAAACTAGAGAAATGAACTATGGGTAGATAAATGTTTAATTATGTACCCATAGTTCATTCATTTAAGACAGAGAACAGGACTAATTGATTTGTGAGAAAATATAGTACCTAAACAGAATGCTTATCGAAACTAGATGCTATCTGAGTTAGGTTCAGAGTCTTCAGAGGAGTTCTTGACTCGGAATTGGGTGGAACAATTAAAGTTGAAGTCCTCGTACTCACTAAATCACATACTTTCATTCTTTTACTCCGGTCACTACATGCCACAAAGTCCTTTGCGGGCCTTCCAGTAGATGTAGATGACTGATTTTTGTCTAATTTAGAATTTTCACGCAAATCTTCAATTATGAAAACGTTTCCACTACCTTGAAGCCACTCACAAAATTTAACAACAAATTTTTCGAGAATCCGAGAGGCTGCAATCCATTTTTTGCTTATATTCAAAGATATTAACTGTATTTAGCTTTTCATTTTTTTTTCACTGCTTGCACTGAGATTTTAAAGTTCAAATTTACTTAAAATAAGATTATATATTTCATGAAACTTTTCTTTATTGGGAAAACTCCTCCAGGTATCGAACAACTCCTGCCTGGAAATCTGGTATGTGGTGCCTGTGAAATGACAAAATATGATTGGTGAGTATTAATGAGCAAAAATATCGAAACTGATTTGAATAGAATATTAATTGTTCAATCTACAAAAAAAAAATTACGCGACCTTATTGATATAAACTCCGAAATAAACTCTCGTGTAGTTAGAAATTAAATATTTTTAAACTACATAAAAACACTCAAGTTAAATATTATTTTAAAAAAAAAACTGATATGTTTTCTATTCAAACTTTACAATAAAAACATAACTACATACCTTCCAAAGTAGCCTCTATTTTTTTTAGAACTGAAACAAAACACTTTAAACACATAAACAACCTTACAACTCGGGCGACAAGATGCGAATGAAAATAACTCGTAATTCATTATCTAATTTACCTAACTTTGGAGATCTAGTATGAGTCAACCCGTGCATTAATTACCCCAATTAAAAATGTATTCGTCATACTAGCTATCTGTTAATACCCCCATGATGTCATTTTTCAAAAATTCCAAAGTGAGTTTTTTCCGTCTAGCTATATGAAACGGAACACCGTGCGTTGCTTGAATTGGCTTTAGCCGTGTTTAATGACTAGATATGAATAGCCAGGTACTTCCCCACCTTCCTCTACCTCGTTTCCTTCCCTTCCCACTTACCTTCAGCCTCATAACATACTACGATTGGGGATGTCATAGTCTCACTGGCTCCAGACGGGAGCAGTTGGGACTCTTGTGAGGTATTAACTATAAAAAAAATATATTAAAAAAAATTATAGATATGAAAAAAACTTGTCACTTAAGTGTCTTTTTAAATGCAAATTATGCATTTGTCGACAGATTTTTGCTCTATTTTAAACGAGTCGTGTTTTATTCAATATTTTTATATGTTTTTCTTAATTATGATCGTTTTTTTAATATTAGCGTGCGCTCTCTCATTCATATTTACATATCTCCTTTTCAAACTAACGTCTTCTTATTATTATCAGAAGTAAGTCGATCTTGCCCTTTAATAGTTAGTCGATTAAGCTGACCCCTTAGGAATAAGACACCTCTTCAGGAAACCCTCGCCATGGCCTTGTTTGCCACCGATTTACCTGGTGCAGTACATTTGAAAATAACGGCTTATTTATGGCGTAGATAATTTTACAGAATCGTAGATTTTGTATTACCTTTCCAAGAATTTGCTCAATGCAACTTCAGGTAAATCTCTGGCAAGACTGAATCAAAAGACGGGTTGAAAACCGTCGGCTTCAGATTTCAACTAACCCAGAGTGAACAGACCCGTTGTAATCCTTTATTTGATTTGATACGATTGTACCACCACAGCCTGAAGCATTCCTGTCCCGAAGAGTCCTGTACGCCAGGGGGCACTGATTTGTTAGGACTTGAAACACGTGCTCTAAGGATAGGAAAGAGGTTGTAGTTTAATCGACTGGTGTACATGACAATCTAATAAGCCAATATTGGTATCAATGGTATTTGGGATGAGCAGGTATGAAGGACTGGCTCGAGCATTTCTTTATTATTGCCTCTTCTCGGTTCTTCTTAGATCTATTTGTCTATTTCTGGCTATTCTTCGTTCTTCTTGGATCTTCTTATTTCTTCTTGACTCTTCTTGCTTCTTCTTGAATCTTTTCGTCTCTTCTTGGCTCTTTTTACCTCTTCCCGGATCTTTTCTTCTCGGCTCTTATTGTCTCTTCTTGCATCATCTAGGCCGTTCTTTCCACTTCTTGGCTCTTCTGGTATCTTTTTGCCTATTCTGGCTTCTTTTTGGCCTTCTATTCTTCTTTTTTGCCTCATCTTGATTCTATTTGCCTCTTCTTACTTCTCCTTACCTCATCTTGATTCTTCTGGTCCTATTCTTCTTTCCTCTTAGTTCTGTAACCCTTTTGATAAACAGTTATATGAGCGGTTGAGGGAACAATTAAATATTAAGTTTATTTTGCGAGTGAACCCATACAGTTATTGTTAAAGTTTATTATACTGTCTTATTATTGTTGAACTGCTCTAAATTGATTGTACCCAAAATAAAGAATAATTGTATATACAGTTTAAATTATACATTTTATGTAAATATGTAGCTATAAGGCCGTTAAAATAATTTGTCAGAAACCAACGAGTGTTGGCTGGGTATTACATAGGTGTGCGACTTTTTTTTTTCTTTGAAATAAGAGGTAATTCCCATGTATTTTTGGTGACCTCAACAATTTTCTCAAGCTGAATTAAATGACCTGATCCGAGACTTGGGACCCCCAAAAGAATCTGCTGAATTTCTAGGATCCAGACTGTAAGAGAAGAATTTATTGACGCCTGGAACTTCTTTTGCTTGGTATAGAAAGAGAAAAACATCTTGAGCCTTATTCTTCTCAAATCTGGGATGCTCAATGAGTTTAAAACTCCAATTTTTTAACTCCCATTTGGATTACTTCCTGGAAAATCTTGGTGCAGTTAGTGAAGAGCAAGGTGAGAGGTTTCACCAAGATATCAAGAAAATGGAGAGAAGGTATCAAGGTCGATGGGATACAAATATGATGGGTGACTACTGCTAAATGCTGCATGGGGAAAATATAACGTCCCACAAAAGAAAAAGCACAAAACGAAGCTTCAAAACTAAAAAAAGCAGATTTTATAAAGATTTATAATAATATATAATGTAAATAAAATATTTTATGACTTAAAATTAATTAAATTTGTATAATTTTATGATTTTTTTTTCTTTTGAACATTGCCTACAGAAGTAGTTTAAGGCAGGTTTTTGCCTATATTTTAAATTCTACTTTGCGGAAAATCCTTACGTGATGGGTCGAAATGAGTGGTATTCTCGAATTCAGCATACCAAAATATATATAATTCACCCATTACCATTTAAAAAAAAATTAAAAAATGTCAATTTGCAGACCTACGTTATTTGTTTGCATCTCTGTATGTAATACAAGCTTCTGCCCGCGACCTCGTCTGTGTAGGATTAGTATTTCGAGTAATCTATTTTCTTTTCCTAGGTCCCATCTACGTTTATACCAAAATTCTTAACCTATTTATTTAAAATATGTATAATGCTTGATTCGATTCAAAGTATTAGGCGAGTACTTCAAATAAATTCACTAATTAAAATATTTTCCAAAATATAATCATTGTTTTGCAAAATGTCAGTCTCAAATTTTGACGTTTTCTATTAAACTATAATTATTATTTTCAATATATTGAAAATAAATAGCTAGCTTCATAACTTATAGCCTATATGTTATTCTGGTGTATGAGCTATATTATTGTAAAGTTTCATTAAAATCCATTCATTAAATTTCGATTTAAAGAGGAACAAACATACATACATCCATACAAACTTTCACGTTTATAATATTAGTAAGATTGTAATGTAATATAACTCTAACGTGGCAAATAATTGTTTTTTTATTGGCGCTGAAGTCGAAAATAGAGATGTCCGTATTATTGATTTAAGATCCGTCTAAATTACAGCATTGAGTTAGGCGGCGTGGAAGAATTCCATCGGAATTTATAGTCATTGGTTTCGTAAAGTGGTATTCAATCGGGGGTCCCAAAAAACAATCAAAACAAATACACTTTGACTGAATCATTAAAAATAAATAAATTTAGAAATGCTTAATAAGAGTCTCACTGCAAGATTAAAAGATATTTTTAAATAGCCTATTACCTAACCCAACGTAACCTATATCTACCAATTTTTGTCATCACTTTTCATGACTTTTCAAAGCAGGTGTTGAGTTAAGAGGCTAGACTTTGAATCATACGCGGAACACCCGCGACTGTCATTCTGTCCCGCTCACAATAAGCTCACGCACACTTACAATACATGCGAATGCGAAATGTGCGAATGAGACAACGCTCAAATTTACCTACAGAAATCGCTCGAAAAGGGGTTTATGGAGAATACACTTTTCTACACCGAAACTTTCACGAAATTGTAATTTAAAAAAAAATATATTTTTTAGAAAGAAGAAGCTACGTCGGTAGCTTTTTATAATTCTTTATGAGAGTTGAGTTAGCAGCACTTTTTCCTTAAATAATATTTTTTGATAAATCGTACATGTTTGACAGTGAATGTTTACGTTAATACGAAACGCATCGAAAATTCGAAAACATACCGACATAATTTTCAACCTCTAGAAGGCAGTATAAAATATAACTAACTAACTAACTAACCATCACGCCGTTTCCCCGCAGGGGTAGGCAGAGAGGACGGACCGACAAACACCTCGGTCTTGGCACACACTCTTTGCCTCATCCACATTCATACATCGTCTCATACATACTCTTCTATTGTCATACCGACTCTTGACATGGCCCGACTCAAGTATCTGATTCACTTGATCGTGCCATGTCTTTCTCGGACGTCCCCTACTTCTTATACCATTTACACTTGCATCATATATTCTCCTTACGCTCCTTTCTTTGTTCATTCACTCTACATGCCCAAACCATCTGAGGGTTCCTTTCTTAATTTTACTCATTACGCTTACATCAGCCTTGCATTCTTTTCGAATCTCCACATTTCTCACACGATCATACATGGTTTTACCACACATACGCCTCAGGGATCTCATTTCAACAGCATTCAGTCTACTTTCATCCTTCCTCTGCCAGTTCCATGCCTCACTGCCATACATCAGGGTAGGTACAAGCACTCCATTGTGGACTGCTAACTTCGCTTCTTTGGACAGCTTTCTGTTAGCGCCAACAGCATTCAGTCCTCCATTAATGGAGTTACCTGCATTTACCCTCCTTTCAATGTCTCTATCAGCCTTCCCATCTCTCGTAAACATACTACCCAAATACACAAACTCATCCACCTGCTCCAAGTATTCATCAATCACAACTATATTGCACACCGTTTTTGGACTCTCTCTTTCAAACACCATGACTTTAGACTTACTTACATTCATCATTAACTCATTCTTCATACATACTTCGTTCATTCTAGACACGAGCGACTGCAGATCTTCCATACTGTTAGAAATCAGCACCGCATCATCAGCATACAACAGGCAACATACTTTCAGATTATTCAATTATAAAATATATATATTCATTTTGTGCAATTTTCGATGTAGAAAAGTGTTTT